>CM036998.1:40431188-41918688 GCA_020854095.1 Dasyurus viverrinus
TCCGAGTGGGAAGAGACAGCAGAGGTCCTGGGGTGAGATGCCGACCTCCTGCCTTTAAGGGCCTCAAGGTAGGAGGAAGCTCATCCCACTTGTGAGTCTGATTGTGGGGGGATTCTTTTCTTAATGTTTCTGCTCTTCTGAGACTCTTGCTGGGGAGGGGGAAAGGTGGAGGAGAAAGAGAGGGAGAAGAGAGAGAGAGGAGAGGAAGGAAGGAAGGAGGGAAGGAAGGAAGGAGGGAAGGGAGGAAGGAAGGAAGGAAAGAAGAGAAGGAAGGAAGGAAGGAAGGAAGGAAGGAAGGAAGGAAGGAAGGAAGGAAAGAAGAGAAGGAAGGAAGGAAGGAAGGAAGGAAGGAAGGAAGGAAGGAAGGAAGGAAGGAAGGAGGGAAGGGAGGAAGGAAGGAAGGAAAGAAGAGAAGGAAGGAAGGAAGAAGGAAGGAAGGAAGGAAAGAAGAGAAGGAAGGAAGGAAGGAAGGAAGGAAGGAAGGAAGGAAAGAAGAGAAGGGAGGAAGGAAGGAAGGAAGAAGGAAAGAAGGAAGGAAAAAAGAGAAGGGAGGAAGCAAGGAAGTCACCGGCCTCAGTGACGGGGGGGAGGGGGGGGGGGGCGCAAAGCAGCCTGAGAGCAGAAGGGCTTCCCTTCGGTCTATCCCCAGGTACAATAAATCCCCACTAGGCATAATAAATATCTGTTGGGAAATGTTGTTGATTGACCGATTGCTTCCCCAATTACCTTAGGGAGCCTAAGTTTTCAGCTCATCATTCTGCCCGTTGTTTCCGGCCGCAGTCTCGCAGATCTGACCATTCCCTTTGGAACAGCCGGGAACAGCCACCCTTCGGCGTCCAGGCTGAAGCGCCGGTTCCTTTTCCCGAGGCACGAGGCGCGCGGGGCGGTGTCGGGTGTCCGGCCCAGGCCCTCCCGGGCCGCCTCCCCGGGGTGCACTCCGGCTGCAAGGGCGGGGGCCCTCGCTATAGAAATCAGCCCGGGCCCCCCTTCGCAGCTCAAAAGCTTCATTATCCCGGAGCCCACCCGCCGATGAATAAATAAACACGTGTGGATGGAGTGACAGGTTTGCCGGGCAGCCCGGGGATGACGGACAGCGCCGTCACCCGCCTCGGCCTTTCCAGAGACTTCCCTGAAAGGAAGGAACGGGAAAATGAGAAGAATTTGGGGGGTGTCTGGAATTTTCAGTGTTTTCTCAGCTCTCACTGGCAGAGCTCCATTTTCCGGATGAGAACACTGAGGCTGGGAGCGGCCGGTGACTGAGGGAGGATTCCCGCCTCCGGGTCCGGACCTGGGGAGAATCCTCGCGGTTTCCCCCGTTTGAAGGGCTGTGCGGCGGAGGGGGAATTATTCGAATTCAGGGCAGCCCCTGAGCCGGGCACTAGCGGCGCCCGAGCCGCGGGTGATGCAGTTGAACGCTAGGATAGGGATTTCAATTCAATTCAATTCGACCCGCGCCTTGGGTCCAGAAGCCCGAGCGTTGTACGCCTAGTCCCGTTCAGCCGGTCCCCCTCCTCCGCCCCTCTATTCTTCCTCCCTCCGCTGGGCCGCCCCCTCCCCCGCATTTTGAGGCCCCCGCTGTCCCGAGGGGCCGGCCCACGTGGTCTTGGTGGCGTCCCCGGGCTGAGGCGGGGTCTCAGTTTCCCCATCCCGTCACTTGAGGGAGAGGCGGTCTTTGACGTCAGAGGTGGGGGTTTAAGTCCCGCGTCACTCCCCGGGGGTCACTTCCCTTTCTCGGTTTCCTCATCCGGAAAAACGAGGGTTGGCCCGGCTGGCTCCGGGTACCGCCAGCTCGGAGTTCTTCGCTTCCAGGATCGCCCTGCGAGGGCTTCGTTGAATGAGGCTGGCTTTCCCAGCCTGCTGGGGGTGGGTGGGGCGGGGGACTTCCAGACTCTCCTTTACGGCTCTTAGCCGACAGACAAAGCCGCCTGCTTCCCATGGGGATGGGGGCAGGGCGGCAGGCGGTGGACAGCCAGGGAAAAGAGAGCCTACTCCCACTATATTTGGACTCTGGGGACAATGGATTCAAATGTCTCCTCTGCCCCGCCCCCCTCCCCCGTCTCTCTCTGTCCTTTGTCTCTCTGTTTCTATGTCTCTCTATCTTTCTGTCTCTGTCTCTCTCTGTCTCTGTTTCTCTCTCTCTGTCTCTGTCTCTCTGTTTCTGTCTCTCTATCTTTCTGTCTCTGTCTCTCTCTGTCTCTGTTTCTCTCTCTCTGTCTCTGTCTCTCTCTCTGTTTCTGTCTCTCTATCTTTCTGTCTCTGTCTCTCTCTCTCTGTCTGTTTCTCTCTCTCTGTTTCTATGTCTCTCTATCTTTCTGTCTCTGTCTCTCTCTGTCTGTTTTTCTCTCTCTCTCTCTCTGTTTCTCTGTCTGTCTCTGTCTCTCTCCCTCTGTCTCTCTGTCTCTGTCTCTCTCTGTGTCTCTGTCTCTGTCTCTCTCTCTGTCTCTGTCTCTCCCTCTCTCTCCTCTGTTTCTCTCTCTCCCCTTTCTGTCTCTCTGACCTTGGACAACGATAATAACAGCTGACATTTATAAAATGCTTTCAAGTGAAGTCCAGGACATTTGTTAAGTGCCTACTACGCGTCAATCACTGTGCTAGGTGGGAAAACGGGAAAGAACAAAACAACAACAAAACCCCTCCAGTCCCCGAGCGGAGAACCCGAGACCGGTTTGCGCTTTTATTTTCTGTAGAAAGAGGTAACGGGAATGATGGGGACAATTTCCGCAAACCGGGTCCCTGGATTGTTGTGAGATTAAACGAGATGTTTGGAGCGTGCAAACACAAAGCTGGCGGGAAAGCTGGCGGCGGCGGCGGCGACACCGATTACGGACCCTGCCCGTGACCCTGCGCAGAAGCCGCCGTGGGCACCGCCACCCGACATTTAGAGACTGAGGCTCGGCGGAAGTTGTCCCCCCCACACCTGTTTCCTCCTCGGTACAGCGGACTGGGATTAGTCCCGAGGTCCGCGCATCTTGACCCCTGGCTTCCGTGCCGCGCCCTTTGCACTCTGTGTGTCTGGGACGGGCCCAGCCCGGCTGCCGGGGGCTCCGGGGCACGCAGGAGGTCGGGCCCCCGGACTGGCCGTGCGGCAATGCGGGGGGGGGGGGGGTCCTGGGACCCTGGGAGCGCCTTTCCGGCCGCGGTTCCGCGGGACAGCGGTGGCCGCAGGCGCCGGGGGAGGGGCGGGCGGGCGGGCAGACGCCGAGTACACGGCGCACCCCGGGGCCGCACGTCCCGCTCTCCCGGCGCTCCCGGAGGCGCCGCGCCCCCGCCGCCCCCACGTGACGCAGCGTTCCAAACCGGGTTACATGTAGCCGCCGAAGTCCCGCCCATCAATGGAGTCGCCTTTCCTTTATTTCTCGCCCCGGAACCCGCCTATTGGCTCTAGACCCGAGGCCGAGGCTCTGGCCACGCCCTCAGCCCCGAAGGGCCCTCCCACCGCCCTCCCCGAGTGGCGCAGAGACCCGGAGGAGTCCCCGCCCCTCGGCGCGGGCCAATGGGAGCGGGAGGGGGGCGTGTCCGGGGTGGGTGTGAAGCGGCCGGGGAGGCTGGAGGCCGCCCGGACTAGGGGGCGCAGCCGCGTGCGGAGCCCGGACCCTGAGCAGCGGCCGGCGGTAACTGCTGCGGCGCCGCCCCAGCCCCGCGCAGCCGAGCCGGAGCCTCCGGAGCGCGGCGCGTCGGGACAGGTGAGCGCAGGCCCCGCGGCGGCCCCGGGCGTTCGGGCGGCTGCTGCCCCGGCTCCGGCGGGCCCGGCCCCGAGCCCCTGGTGGTGGGCGCCGTTCGTCCGGCGCCGAGCCCGGCCCCCGAGGGCCGCACCTGCTCCCGCGCCGCCGCCCTCCCTCCCTCCCTCCTTCTTTCTGTCTCGTCCCTCTCCTTCCCCCCTCTTCCTCCCCCTCCTCTTTCCTTCTCTCTTTCCTTCTCTCGCTTCCCCCTTCCCTCCCTCTCCCCTCCCTCCCCCCTTCCCTCCCCTCTTTCCCCTCCCTCCCCTCCCTCTTTCCCCCCCAGTCCTCCTTTTTCCTTCCCCCTCTCTTCCCTCCCTTTCCTTTCTGTCCTCCCTCCCTCCCTCTTTCCTTCCCTTTCCCCTTCCCTCTCTCTCCCCATCTCCCAGCTCCCTCTGGCCTCGCCCCTCCTGCTGACCTCTGCTCCCGATCCCTGTTCTCCCAAATGCCTTTCTTCCCCATTAGCCCGAGTCCCTCCCTGTTTCTCTCCTCTCCCCGCCTCTCCCCAGCATGGGAGCCTCCCTGTCTTTGTACCGTATAATACCCTCACGGCCTCCTCTCCCCCCTCCCTTTCTTCTCCTTCCTTGCCCTTCCACCCTTCTTTCCCCCCTCCCTCCTTTCCGCCTTCCCTCTCCTATCTCGCTCTTCTCCCTCCTCCTCCTCCCTCCTCCCTCCCTCTGCCCCCTCCTCCCCATCCCTCCTCTCCTCCGCCTTCTCCTGGTGGGATCCTTTCCCACCCCTTCCACTACTCCCAATCCTTCTGAGGGGAGGGTCTGTGCTTCCTCCCCTTTCCCTCCTCCCCTTCAGCCCGGGGCGGGGGCCGAGCCCCTTGAGCTCTCAGTGGGGGCTTGGACAGATCGGGAAAAACTCAAGTTGAAGGTGCTTCAGGAAGGGGGGGGGGGGGCAGCGGCTTGCTGGCAGTTCCCAGCTAATCCTCCCCAGGCCTAAATAAGCTGCTTCTGCCTTTTATCCTGGAACCCTCGGCTGTCAGGCCCCAGGGGTGTGGCCCCCCCTCCCTCAGCCTGGCCAAGGGGAGGAGCCGGCGAGGTGGGGGTCCTGGGGGTCCGCACCAAGGATGGGGCCCCGGGGTGGGGACCAGGAGGGCCCATTGCCTTGAGCCTGGGTCTGTGTGGGTGGGGGAGGGACTGCCCTGGGACTGTCGGGGCTGGGGGAGAGCCCTCCCTCCCCTCCCTCCTTCCCTCCCTCCCTCCCTCCCTCCCGCCTCCGGTGCCTGCGGGGTGACCTTGCCTTAGTCACTTGCAGCCAGTCCCCGCTGCTTGGGGGAGGCCGGAGGGAGCCAGGTACAGGGCAGAGCTCCTGCGTCAGTCTCCTAGGTGACTGTGAGTGATGGTGGGAGAAGGGCCTCCGGAGCCCGGGCCCCAGGCGCCCGGGAAAGTGGGTTGGCCCTGAATGTGCCGCTGCCTGCCCCACTGGGGAATGACCTGGCCCTGTTCTCCCTCCCCCCTCCCCACCTGCTTTCCCTCTCCCTCCCTCCAGGCCACTGAGGAAAGGGGAGCGGGAGGATGGGGAGCTGCACGTCCCTGGGAGGCGAGGGGCTGAGGGGCCAGGAGCGCGCTAGGCTCTCCCTGGAGTCCTAAAAGCCGGCCTGCCCCAACCTGCCGGGACGCTGGCCCGGCCTGTGGGTCCCAAGGTCAGCAAGGGGGGGCTGTCCCACGGAGCAGCTGCCCTGGGTCTCAGAACTGGCCCTGCCCCTTGGGGCCCCCCCTTCTCCCTCCTGATGGAGGCAGCCTTGGGGACTTTCCTGGGCTGGGGGTGGCTCAGCGGGGCGGCGGGGGGATGAAGGAGGTGCTGGGGGAGGCTGCCTTCGGTTCCTGAGATCTGGTGCAGCAGGGTCATGTGGCTCCAGCTCCCAGGTAGATTTAATGAGCCCAGAAGGCTCATGGAGAAGGACCCCCCCAGTCTGCCATGGCTTCCCCAGGGGCTGACAGCGCTCCACCTGGAGCTCCCGGGACCGGGATGTGACTCCTGTGGGGCTGGGCCGTGACCCCTGGGACCAGGCCGTGACCCCCATGCCCTGTGACCCGGCGTCACAGGCGGTGGCTGACCCCTGGGTCAGAGGACAAGGGCTGGCGGGAGGAAACATCTTCCAGACTGTCAGAGCCCCAGCTGGAAGGACAGGCGTCTGAACTCGGGGCTCTGACTCCCGAGGCGAGGGCTGGCTTGTGGGCACGGAGCCCGTCGGAAGCGCTCGGGCAGTGGCCGGACGCCCGTTGGTCACCGTACAGGGAACTCTGGCACCTGAAGGCTGGCTCAGGGGTGGCCGCAGGGGACCCCCTCAAAGCTGGCCCCGAAGCTTTCTGTGGGCGCGGGCCCAGGATTCTTGGCTGCGAGCCTGGCCTGTGGGGGCCGTCCCAGAGTCAGGGGGGATTTGGGAGGAGCTGGGGGAGGACGTTGCCCGCCTGGCAGGGAGCCGGGGAGAAGGGCCGACTGTGCTCCCAGCGCCCTCATGGTCCCCAGGCTCTGCCCCTGGGTCCCCGGAGGTTCCAGGCCTCGCCTCCCCTCTCACAGCAACAGACTAAGTGCCGTTAATCCCATTTTACAGATGAGGAGGCTGAAGCTCGGGGCCAGGATTGTGTCTGGGGCCCTTCTGGGGCCCCCCTTGCATCAGAGAGGGGAGGGCAGGCTCTGTCCCGGGCCCAGCTCCCGGCAGGGCTCGGTCCCCGGTCCTGGGGATGAGCAGACTCGGGAGCCCCAGGGAGTTTTGGCCCGGGGAGCCCCAGTCTGCCCTGGGACTGTAACTAGGCTGCCGTGGCTGGGCCTTGGTCTCAAGTGCCGCTGCTCTTGCCGCATCAGGATGGGGAGGAGCACCCGAGTTCCAGTCCTGCCTCCAGTCCCGAGTGCGCCCCCTTTGGGCCTTTCTGGGCCATAAGTGAGGCCGGGAAGATCCAGCTCTAAATCTGGGACCCTCTGCTCTTCCACAAGCATTTATTAAGTGCCTGCTGTATGCTGGTGCTGGGAGTCAGGCACAAGGGGCTGGCCTTTGGGGGGGCTGGGAGGGAGCCATACTTGTACAGTGACCAAGGATAAAGAAGCCCCCGCAGGGGGCCTGGGAGGGAGCTTCCGGCTGCTCCAGGACCAGCGGGGTTGGGTCTTCCCACCACCGAGGGGCACCAGGCTGGCCTCCCCCCCACCCAGGGCCCTAGTTACAGTCCTGCTGCCAGGAGACCCAGGGGCCTGATCAGAACCTTGCGAGGGGCTCCCTGGGGGCAGAGAGGCGCCTGTGGTCTGATGCAGAGGCCTCTGGGGAGAAGGGGGGAAGGGAGGGGGAGGAGGAGGAGGAAGGAGAGGAGAAAGGGGAGGAGGAGGAAGGAGAGGAGGAGAAATAAGGAGAGGAGGGAGGGGAGGAAGGAAGGGAAGAAGGAGGAAGGAGGAGAGGAGAAAGGGGAGGAGGAGGAGGAAAGAGGAGGGAGGAGGAGGAGAGGAGAAAGGGGAGAAGGGAGGAGGAAGGAAAGGGGGAGGAGGAGGAGGAGGAAGAGAAAGTTGCCCTATTAGCTGCCAGTCACACCTCCCATCCCACTCCCAGATGTGGGGCCTGCAGAAGTCAGGGCCAGTTGCACTCTCGCAGCCGGAAGTCTCCTTAGGAAACAGCCGGGGTCTCTGAGGGGTTTAAAAAAAGAAAGTGAGGGCGTGGCTGTCTCTGGGGATCCCTCAGGGGGTGGGGCATCTTTAGGGGTGTCTGGGGGGCCCCTCAGGGGGTGGGCCATCTCGGGGGAGGGGGGGTCTCTGGTGTCCTGGGAGCAGATTTCCCCCACCCCACGCCCACCTCCCTTCTGGGCTGATGCTCAGGCACAGACGTGCCCACGAGGGGCATCGGAGGCACCTTGCCCAGCCCGCCCATGGCAGATGAGGGGCCTGAGATCTTTTGGGGCCCCGGCCTAGATCAGGGCCCATGAGGCAGAAGGAGCCTTAGACGGCAGCCCTGGGACCCTGGGGTTCCCCTGGTTGGGGGTTGGGCCAGAGGGCGGGATCTGGGCTGGGGACCCCAAGGCAGCCGCCCTCCAGTCTCCTGGCCCCCCTGTCCTGGGCAGCCCCTCGCTTAGAGGCCCGGGCTCCGTAGGGAGGACAGTGAGGGGGGTCCCGGGGGGCAGGGAGCTCTCCGAGCAGGGGGCCTCTGGCCGAGCGGCAGGGAAAGAGCCTGCTTGGGTGCCTGGAGACCCGGATTCGAATCTGGCCTCTGCCCTGCGTGTGACCCGGGCTGAGGGAGGGGGAGGTGGCTCCGAGTCCTGGCAGGGCCCGGCCTTTCCGGGAGGGGGTGGCAGTAAAAATAACCCGGCCTTGAAAGGAGCCGGCGCTGTGGGAGGTCAGGGTCTGCTAGGCCCGGGGGCTGCAGGCCACTCACCCCGGGTCCGGCCTGACCCCCCATCCGATGCCCCGGACAGACTTGGCCGGCCCGGGGAATCGCACCAGGAGGGGCCAAGCCCACCAGCCCCCTTAGTTGGGGTCTGGGTGGGGTGCAGGTGGCGTAGGGGTCATCCTCCCGGGTCCTGACCCCGGCACCCCAAATGCCCCAACACCGCCGGCCCCTGAGTCCGGGGGCCGAAGGATCTGCTGCCGCCTTTGAGGCCCTGAAGATGGTCCGAGGTCTAAGCACGTATTGAGCTCCTGCTTGTGCTTCTGCCGTAGTGAGAGGCCGAGGTCCCAGAAGCAGGGCCCCCCTTGGGGGCTTTCAGCCAGGGGGCGGCAGGTAATCAGCGGGAGCCCCTTCTTTGGGGACGCGAGAGGCCCCAGCGGCTCGGGCTGATCCAGGGCCTTTGCTCGCTGCTCTGGCTCCCCGGGGCCTCTGGGACCTCGATGGAAGCGGGACCTGCCTGGGTGGGAGGGGGCCGGCTCGGAAAAGGTGGGTGCCCAAGGAGGCAGCCCCAGGGCGGGACGAGTGGTTTCCCCCAAATCGTCACTTAATGATGTCACAAGTAACATCATTAGCCCAGCCCCCGACATGTCAGGGTCGTCTCCCCCGCTCCCGTGTCCCTGTCTTACCCCCCTCCAGGCCCAGGCTCTGGGGCCCCCGCCATCGGGGGTTGGGCAGGACTTGGGGCCCCTAGACCCAGTTTCAGCCCAGTAGTGGCCCCGGGGCTCCTGAGACACGGGCCCGGTGCGTGAGCGGGGCCCCCCCAGGGGCCTCCCCCGTGACCCACTTTAGACAAGGGCTCAGCGGGGGCCGAGGCTGTGTCAGCCTCAGGACAAAAGCATGGATGCCTGTGAGGGGGCCAGGAAAGGGGGCATCACTCCCGCCCCTTCCCCAGCTGTGCCTTCTCCCCCTCCTCCCCCCCCGTAAGTGACGGGGCCCCGACCCCCCTGGTCCCAGCCTCACTGTGCTGCCTCTGGGGAAGTTCCTCCGCCTCTCTGGGCCATGGTAACCAACAGGCCCAGAAACCCCCTGTAAGGGGGGGAGGGGAGGCCCCGACAGACGGGGGGGCGTGGGAGGGAGGGCGCCGAGGGCCGTGTGCTGGCCGCTAAGTGGCAGCGGCTCTGGGGCACGTGGGGGCTCCCGGTCAGTGGCCCTGATGTTACTTGTGCCCGGGGCCTGCAGAGCCGCTCCCCGGGGGCAGGGGGCACTGTGCCCCATCCAGGGCCCGGCCCCATAGGGAATCAGCCCCTGTCCCAGGGGGCCCTGGGCCGTTACCCTGCAGCCTGAGGGGGCTGGAGTGATCTGGGGAGAGCCTGGAGAAGGAGCCCGGCCTGGCAGGGAGGGGGCCTCTGGGTCTCCCACTGCCCCCCTGCCCCACACAGGGCCCTGTGCCCTCCTGTGCTCAGAACCACGTCCCTACAGTCATTTCCCATCATTTCTCCTCCAAGATGGAGGACAAGGTCCCGGGGGTCCCTCGGGCTGTGCCGGCCTGTGATTGTGTACAGGCGGTTCCCAAGCCCCCCAAGGACCCCCGCCTGCCCGGCTCCTGGTACAGCCCAGGAGGGGCCCACGATGCTGCTGGGGCATCGCTCAGGGGGTGCCCTTTGTCAAGGGGGCCGAGGCCCCGGATTCTAAGTGGGAGAGGGACACAAGGCCAGAGGGAGGGGCAGTGGGGGGGGCGCTGAGTGAGCCCCCTTTCCCAACAGACCCCTGCCGCCCCCTGTGCCTGGAGGGGACACAGCTGCCAGGGGTCCTGGAGGGAAGGCAAGGGTGGGGGGGGGTTCCAGGCCTGGGGGCATGAGGGGGCGGGCTCCATGGGAGCCCAGGAGGCTTTTTATGGGACCTGGAAGGGCTCAGTGTTAGCAGCGTAGGGGCCCCAGAGGCGGGCCCAGAGCGTGGGGCAGGTCCTGGCGGGCACCTTGGTCCTGGGCACAGGGTGCATGGTGTGACCTCCCGAGTACCCGGTTCCTGAGTACAAACCGAGGTCCCGAGAAGGGCGAGCTGCCCTGACCCTGCAGGCGCCCTGGACCTGGTCTGTGGAGGGAGCACGAGACAGGGCGTCACAGAGGCCAGGATTGGGGGGCCGGCCTGGCCCGGCAGTGCTCCGGCCTACGTGGGAGCCTCCTGGGGCTTGTGAGGGCCACAGCTGCTCGCCAGGCTGGGTGCCGGGGGCATAAGAGGGGCCCTGCCCTGGTGGGGGGCGGCTTCCTGTAGGAGGGGTCCCCATCGCAGGTGCTTTGTGCTCTGACTGCCCTGTGGCTCCCCTGCCACGGGCCCCCCTTTAACCTCCTGGACCCCCCGCCCTGGACAATGCCCCCCCGGCAGATGGATGGCTCGGTGTGCCCCAGCGCGGTCCCCGGCACACAGTAGGCGCTTAATGGGTGAGGAGCGGTCCTAACTGGCGCTCTGCTTCTCCCCCAGCTTCCTGCGGTGCTCCCCGGAGCATGGGCGGCTGCTGAGTCGGCATCGGGAGCTCCGCTTTTCAGCTGACGGGCGGCGGGCAGGGGCTCCATGGCGACAGCTAACAAAGGTGAGTGGCTGGAGGAGAGGGCCCTGGGCGCGGGTGCCTGGCATCGGCCTCTGCCCCTGGGCACGCGCCTGCTTGTCTCGGGCTCCCCCTAGGTGAGTCTGGCGCAGGCGTTGGGTCGGGGCCCACAGACCCCTCTGACCGGACCTCGGGGGCCCGACCCCTCCTCGGGGAGCTGCTGGTGGCCCAGGAGCCAGAGGAGGGACTGGTTTCTCCCCCATCCGGGCTGGAGAAGTGGAGGAGCCGAGCCGGGTCCTGCCTTTGCTTCTGACTTCCCGCCAAGGACCAAAGGGAGGACCTTTGTCCGAGAAGGCCGGGGCTGCCCGAGATTGGGGGGGGGAGGAGCAGTGCCCTGGAGGACTCCAGGACCTAGGGCAGAGATGGGGGAGGCTGGGCCGCAGGAGCCGGTGGCTGGGGGGCCTGTGCCGGGGGGCGGGCACTGAGTGCCCCCGGAGGAAAGGGAGCGGCAGCTTCAGCAAGAACCGGCCTTGCCAGCTTGCCCCGGTGCCCTGTCGTGGGGCGATCGCAGCGGCCTTGTGGGGACGCCTGAGCCGGAGATCGCTGGCGGGGTCGGCCAGAGCTGGCCTGAGGCTCCCCTGTGTCTCCAAGAGGGGCCGGTGAGGCTGCGGTTGGGAGGGGTCGCCGGGCGAGGCCCCTGGGCAGGCCCATCCAGGAGGTGCAGGCCATGAGAAAGCAGGAGTCTGCAGGGATATAGTGGGGGGGGGGAGGGGAGGGGCCCAGGGGGAAGGAGACCGGAGGCGGGACTCCCATCCTCCTCAGGCCGGACCAGCCAGTCCCCTTTGATTTTGGGTTCCTGAGTTCAGGAAGCTTTAACATTTATTAAGCACCTACTGTGTGCCAGGCTCTGCACACTAAGCCTGGGACACCCAGAAAATGTTGCTTGGGGTGCAGACATGCAGGTGGGGGAAGGGGAGGTCACCCCGGGGGGCTGGGGGGCCTCTGGAGCCGGAATGGCTGGACCCCCGAGGACGGGGGTGGGGGAGGTCAGGGGGCTGGGATCCGGAGCTTCTGGTGCTGGGCAGAGGACCCCGGCAGGGTTGGGTCTGGTCAGAGGGGCCCAGGAAGGGCCTGGGCTGGGCCAGTGCCCCCAGTGAAGGCGGACGGGCCTCCTGGGCCCCGTGGTCACCGCTCAGTCCTGTCCTGGGGAGGCAGGAGAACTGGGCTGGGGAGAAAGAGGCCGAGAGGGAGCACGGGGCCAGGGCCGCGGGAGTGGGTCTCCTCTAGGCCTGGGGCTCCCTGTCCCCTTCCCTGGTCTGCTCTGCCCTAGCACGCTCAGGGCCCACGGCCCTCTCTGACCCTGGAACTCTGGGAACCTTCGACTCTGACCCGGCTGAGGAGAGGGGCCGGTTACAGGCTGGCCCTGGGCCCTGGGAGCCGCCTCCAGGAGGCCCTCCCCACTCGGTGCCAGGCTCCTCCCCACTCGGTGCCAGGTCCTTCACCCAGTGTGGGGGGTGAAGCTTGGCTCAGCTGAGCCCCCGTTGGGCCCATTCCCCTTTGCCCTGGCCGGGGGGCAGCAGAGAGCCCGGCAGTGCCCTTGCCATGGGCTGGGGTCCTCATGTGCTGCCCCCCCCCGCCCTTCCAGGAAACAAAGCCAAGGTGGGCAGCATCCGCTTCAGCGAGGCGACGACCAGCCACCCCACGGAGGGCTCCCAGAGCCATGTCCACTTTGACGAGAAGCTGCACGACTCGGTGGTCATGGTGTGCCAGGAGCCCGACGGCAACTTCCTGGTCAAGGTGGGAGCCAGGGAGCCTTGGGGGGGTGTGGGGGGGGAGGGAGGCCCCGCTCACCGCCAGCAGAGGAGGGGGCGATGGCTAGACCCGCCCGGCAGGCTCTTCCCCTCCCCCCACGAGGGATATAGGCCCCCCTGGCAGGCCACTGCTGACCCTGACTTTCCTGCTGAGCCACGGCAGCCCCAGACCTGGGGCAGAAGGTGCACCTTGTGGGGGACCCGCATCTTGGATGAGATTGTCCGGAAGGGGCCTCTAGCTCCAGCTGGGTCCAGACCCCAGTGGCCAGAGCCTGTGGCTAAGGCCCCCTTAGAGCCTCCTGACAAGTGGTTATCCAGCCTCTGATGGGAGGACTTGTGGTGACAGGGAGCTTGCTGCCCAGGGAGCACAGGTGGGGGGGGGGGGGGCTCACTACCTGGGGAGCACGGGGGGCTCACTGCCTGGGGAGGACTGGACTCAGAGTCGGGAGGGCTGGATTCTGTTCCTGCTTCAGCCCCTTCGGAGCTGTTTGAGCAGGGGAAGGTGGCGTCCTGACTTGCTGGGGGGCAGGGGTGAGGATGCGGGGAGACTCCGAGGTGTTCAGTATCCCCGACCCTGGCGAGGGGGAAGGGTCAGTGCTTTCTGTGGCGGGGCTTTCTGTGGCTGGGCCAGGAGACCCGGGGCAGGTCCCGGCTTCAGCCCGCTACCTTCCCGGGAGGGGCCTGGGCTCTGGTGTAGACCCCGAAGCTCCCCCCTCCCCTCCCCGGGCTCCCATTTTTAGCTCCTCTCATCACCAGCCGCTGGGCTCCCGTTCCCCTCCCCCGGGCGGGCAGTTGGGCCGCAGTGGGCGATGGTCCCGGCCCATCTGTCCTCCCTGGGCAGCTGCTTCCCCTCTTTGGGCCTCCTGGGGCCGGGCTCCCTGACTTCCTATCTGGGGGATGGCGGCCAAGGGCGGCCCGGCCTCCCGGGGACGCTGTTGGGGACTGAGTGGGGCCATTGGGATGGGGACCCCTGGGGAGGAGTGGGTGGGTGGGGGGTGGAAGGCCAGCCCCGGGGGGGCCTAGATCCAGCCTCAGAAGCCCGCTTGCCCTGGGCCAGTCGCTCCGTCGCCTCTCAGAGCCTCAGTTTCCTCATCTCTAAGACGGGACCTTACACAGCAGCTGCTGCCAGGGCTGCCATTATGGGCCTCATCCCGAGGGCCCCCCTGCATTCCCCCAGAGCCACTCTGGGCTCCAGGGCAGACTGAGGGACCTTCCCGGCTCTGGGTGAGCTGCTTCTCCTGCGGGCCCAGTGGTGGAGTGGGAGGAGTTCTGGGTCGGGGCCTAGAACGCCTCATCTGGGTCTGGCCTGAGGGGACAGCGTTTGTGTCGGGCCCCAGAGCTCTCCCAGCTGACTGTGTGGGGGGCCCCGCCCTGATGTCCTGGGGTCCGAGCCCCACAACTCTCAGCACGGAGACCCCAGCTGGGATGGCCCGTCCTGGCCCCTTTGAGGCTCTCGCCAGCCGCTTCCCAGGGCTCGGACATTCTGTTACCAGGAAATGGGTCAAGGGAGGAGATGGGCTCTTGCTGTACTTGAGAACGAGGCCCCGGAGGGTTTGGCCCAGATTCCAGACAGATCGTCCCTTCCAAGGGCAAATGGGGGGCAGCCAAGGTGGGCTTCTTGGAGGAGGGGCTTTGGGGGGAGGATTTGTAGAGATGCAGGGGGAAGGGAAAGATAGGGAGAGGGGGCCGGAGAGGAGGAGGAGGGGGTGGGGTGGGAGAGGAGAGAACAGCCCGAGCTCCTTAGGGAATCCATGACTTGCTCCTCCCCTTCCCTCGGCTTTCCCTCCCTCTCCCCCCAGGAGCTCAGGGGTGCATCTGAGGTATATTCTTGCAGCCGCCGGCGGGTCCTTGGCCCACTCTCCTGGTCTCTGGGAGGCAGGTTCGGCCGATAGGGGGCCGCATTCACAAAATACCCTAACCATTGCGCTCATCTGCTCCGTTTGTGACCCCCTCAAAGCCAGTTGGGTTGTGAGCCCCAGTTAGGACCCGGTGATTATTGTCTTCGAGTCCTAAAGAGAAGGAAGATGCTCTCTTGCATCCCCGCCCCCTCCCCCCCCTCCCCCCCCCCCCCGGTTTGGTCACAGCCTCCAGCCTGCGTCCAGCTGATAAGGTGCCATCTTTGTAATGGGAGCGTGACCTGCCGTTTGTGCTGGAGGGACCCGCTTAGGGGGGTGCAAAGGGAGATAACCCACTTCGGTGTCTCCCAGCAGCCTTTTAAGGGGCAGATACCCTGTTGTCACCCCTTTGTACAGACGAGGAGACTGAGGCGTAGAGGGATGAGGCGGCAGGGAGGGGGTGGCAGGGGGAGCGAAGAGCAGAGGTGAAATTGGAACCCCAGCTTTCCTTGTGACGGGGTCAGTTCTCTCTATCACAGGTTCATTCCAAAGGAAAGGGCCTGGTTCTGGACATGAGAATTCTAGATTCTCTTGCGGAATGTTCATCTGTAAAATGGGACCATAACCCTCGGCCTCCCGGCCTCCCAGAGCACGGGGCTTGCCAGCCGCAAGGGAGCCGTGTGTGAACTCCAGGGCGCTCCCCAAGTCTCGGCCGTTTTTGTGGTTGATAGTCTGTTTTGACTGGAACGAAAAGGGCATGAAGGGGGAGGGGAGCGGGAGAAGGGTGAGCGAGGGCTGGAGCCTGATGGGTTGTTCAGGGCCTTAAACTCTGGGTTGGAGGATTTGAGTGTTGTCCTTGGGGCGGCGGGGAGTCCTTGAGGGTTGTTGAGCCGAGGAGTGACCTTGTTGCCATGGGGCGATGTGTGGCGGATGGAGGGAGAAGACAGAGGCCCTCTTGAACCTTCCTTTTAGGAAGGGCTGTCGTGCACTGAACGTAAAGAACAAATTCAGCTTTTCTCACTTTCTTTCAAACTGAATTCAAGGAGACGAATTACAAGGGGAGGCCGAGAGTCCTGCTCCATTGGTTGTTGGATGAAGTGACCGGCCTCTGATGGGGCCCGGGGAGAGCCCCCCAGGGAGGGCTGAGCCTGACGTATGGGGGGCTTTAGAGAGCCTGGGGGGCATGATGTCAATTGGAGTGGGCAGGGAGGGTGGGGGGTGGGTCAGGATGGGGGGCAAGTAGTGCAGGCCCTGGGTGCCAGGCCAAGGAGTTTGGGCTCCATTGTGGTGGGCAATGAGGAGCTGGGTTTGGGGAGGGAGGGAGGGAGGGCCAAGACCGCCAGCCCTTAGGGGGAGAGGAGACCCTTTTCTGCCCAGAGACCCTTCAGCATTCCTCGTGGAGGCCGGGGTGGGAGGGTCAGTGGAGGTCTGAGCCTCCCAGCCTGGTCCCCGCTCAGAGCGGGGGAGGGCGCCGGGGCATCAGGGCACAGAGACTGGGAGGCAGCAGAGTGGGAACACCCGAGGAGGCAGAGGGCCCTCAGGGCCAGGGGCCGAGCAGACAGAAGGGAGAAGAGCGGGGGGGGGGGGGGGGGGGGGGGGGGGAGGTGGTCAGCAGGGAGGGCTCGGGGGAGGGACACAGGGGCGGCCTCTGAGCCAGTGCTGACAAAGTTGGGGGGCAGGAGGGGCGAAGCTGCTCTGTGTTCCCTGACTCCCCAAAGGGCCCCCTTCTGTCCCTCCCTTCTCTCATATCCTTCTTTCCTTCTTTCTCATATTTTCTCTCCCTTTCAGCTCCTGCCCTACTATCCTTCTCTCTTGGAACTTTTCTCCCCCATTGCGGGCGTCTCAGAAAATTTCCCTCTCCCTCTCTTCCCTTCTCTGTCTCTGTCTGTCTCTGTCTCTGTCTCTGTCGCTATCTCTCTGTTTCTGTCTCTCTCTGTCTCTGTCTCTCTGTCTATCTCTGTCTCTGTCTCTATCTCTCTGTCTCTGTCTCTCTGTCTCTGTCTCTGTCTCTCTCTGTCTCTGTCTCTCTGTCTCTGTCTCTCTCTGTCTCTGTCTCTGTCTCTCTCTGTCTCTGTCTCTCTGTCTCTGTCTCTCTCTGTCTATCTCTGTCTCTGTCTCTGTCTCTCTCTGTCTCTTGTCTCTGGCTCTCTTCCCTCCCCCTCCCTCCCAGTGTCGGGGATGCATTTTCTCACGATTAGAGGTAGAATTGTTTTTCCTTTCAGACTTTTCCCAGGAAACACTGCCCGGGTGTCCGTGTCCTGGGGGGGTGTGGATGTGCACATGTGTGTCTCCCTGGGTCTCTGGGGGCCATGACTGACCAGTGACTGTGGGATGGGCCCTTGTGGGACCTCCCTGTGCTTCCTGTTCCCAGTGACCTTTGCTCCCAGTGACCTTTGCTCCCAGTGACTCTGCCAGACCTTCCGGCCTCTCTTACCCAAGAGGGAGCAGTGGCCCAGGAGGCCGAGGGGCGGGGCCCCCGGGGCTGTCCGGCTTCTGAGCCTGTCACCCCCTGTCTTGGAGGGACACTAGGAGGGGCTCCTGCGGCATCAGCTGGCCGGCCTGCCCGGGGCCCCCCAACCTCTCCTCCCCCCACAGATCGGTTTCTTGAAGATCATGCACAAGTACGAGATCACCTTCACGCTTCCTCCGCTGCCCAGATTGGGGAAGAACATCTGCGCCCTCCCTTTCCCCAACCTTCACCTCAAAGTCCTGAGTGTGACCCCTGTTCCTGAAGGTGAGTCCCTGGGGCAGCTGTCGGGGGAGAGGGGAGGAGGCAGGCCCCGGGCAGTGGTGGGTCCAGGCCCTGCCTTCAGGGGGCTCCTGGTTTCGGGGGGCCCGGTCGGCGGCAGTGGGGCTCCTGCTCAGGGAGCGTCTCAGCTGTGCTCCCCAGTCTCCCCTGCCGTCACCCTGACCCCCGCAGGCGGGGCCTCCCCTTGTGTTGGGCCCCTCAGTTACACGGTCTTACTGAGGGTTGGGCAGCACCGAGGCGCCTGTGCCGGAGGGTGGCTCAGTCTGGGGGCCCCCTCTCCCCCAGCCTTCCCAACCCAACGGCAGAGCCGGGCTGTCACTGAAGCCCCCGTTTCTCTGGGGGGCCTGTGGTGGTCCGAGATCCTGGTGCGGCCTGCCACAGACTGTGTGGGGGCCGGCCTCCCCTCCCCTCCCCCCTGGGAGCAGGCTGAGGCTCTGGGGCTGCTCCTGGCACTCCTTCTCTGCTTTCCTTCCCCCGATGGACGTGATATGGATCACCGGCCCCAAAGGCCTCCTACAGAGAGGGGGGCACCGAGCCCCCGGCAGGATTTCCACCCAAGGCATCTGCCCAGGGCTCCTCCTCGGCTTGCAAGTTTGGTGCTGGGGCGCCGGGCTGGCCCTCCTTTCCCCTCCGACCTCAGGGCTCTGGCCCCCTTTTCCCTCTGTCCTGGCTGCTCTGGCCTTTCCTCCCAGGCTACTGGGCCTTTCCCGGCCACTGTGTGACACCTTTGCTGACTGGGTACCTTCAGGATGTGGGCCGTGGGCCTAGGGGGAGGCGCTCCTCTGGGCCTGGGAGGGGCTGCCCCAGGTCCCCCTCAGCTGTCAGTCCTGTCCTGTCTCCCTCCACAATGGGACCACCTTAAGTGCAGACAGAGGACCATGGAATCCTGGATAATGAGCTGGCAAAGGCCTGAGGGGTCTGGGAGCCCCAGCCCCCCATTTTGTAGATGAGCAGACTGGGGTCCATGGAGGTCACACAGAATAAAGCATTTGTTATGGTTCCCATCCTCTGGTCGGATCCTCTGGTTCCCATCCAGCCCAAGGCTCCAGATCTATGGTCTGTGGGGCCCCCTGAGGCAGGATGGCGACCCCCTGGGGGACCCCCAAATCAGAAGAGCCTGGGGTGTCTCCCAGAGGCAGAACGGCGACCCCCTGGGGCCCCCCCGGGGTCTCTCTCTCACAGGCTTCTGCGTGAAGTGTGAGTATATCGCCCACAAGGAAGGGGTCCTCAAGGAAGAGCTGGCGCTGGCCTCCGAGACCAATGACAACACCTCTGTCCAGGTGGTGCTGCAGGCCCGAGTGATGGGTGAGGAAGGAGGGGGACAGAGCCCCGGGGGGCCCACAGCTGACCCCAAGAGGGGCCTTTGTGTTTGGGGTGGGGGGTGAGAGGGCTGTGGCTTGTGGGGGGGCCGCTTGCCAGGCTAGGGGGCCGCTGGGGGGGGGGGATCAGCCTCCAGTAAGAGACGGCCTTTGGGTCCTGCCTGAGCCTCCCCAGGGAAACAAAACTGTGACCTGGTCACGGGACCTGGTGCCTGCCCCAGCTCTGCGCTGCCCGGGTGCCCTGGTCAGGAGGGCAGGTGTCGGGGCTTGGGGAGCGCTGTGGGGGAAGGGCCCCGGGACAAGCTGCTCCCCACTCTGGGGCTCCTGATCCTAAGCCACCCGGTGCTCCGCTTTGTACCAACTCCCCTGCTCCCTCTGCTGGCCTCCGAGGGAAGTGACCGCCTGAACACTCCTGGACTCCAGGGGATCCTCTGTTCTCCCAAAGCTTGGAGGAGGGGGAGAGGGAGGAGGGAAAGAAGAAAAGGAGGAGGAGAGAAGGAGGGGAGGAGGGAGAGAAAGAGGGGAGAAGGGGAGAAGAAAGAGGAAGAAGGAGGGGGAGATGGATATGAAGGGAGGAGGAAGAGGAGGGAAGGAGAAAAGAGGACAAGAAGAGGAGAAAGGGGAGGGAGGAGGAAGAAGAAAAGGAGGAAGGAGAGAGGGTTGTTTTCCCTGGTCACCTCGTCCCTTGGGGTTCTGTGGGGCTGGGGTGGCCCCTGGGAAGTGTTATCTCCTGTTGGGCTTTCACTACCCAGGTGACCTTGAGCAGCCTCTCTGGGCATCCGGGGGGTCTCCTGGGCGAGACCTGGGTCCTGAGATCCCTGGCCAATGGAGTCGGGTGGCGATTTCCCGAGAGTTATAGGGGAGGACTGGGGGTTTGGAGAGCAGCTTCTGTGGAGGCCCGGGGTCCCTGCCGGAGACCCCTCCCCATGCATCCAGCCCCCATGTTGCAGAGGAGGAAGTGGCAGGGCGGAGCCCGGGACCCCATCTAGCCTGCCTCTGCCTCTGCCATGCTGAGAAAGGAGGCCATTACCTCGCAGGACCGCATGTGTCCTCGGAGGGGCCTCTGGAGAGACTGGAAGCTGGGAGGGCGCAGAGGCAGGAAGCTAGATTCAGGGAGGAGACGAAGGCTCCCTCAGTGCCTGTCTGTAACATGGCACTGCCGAGGGCAGGCCGGCTGACCCCCGCCCCTTCCCTTCCAGATCGGCACCACGGCACCCCGATGCTCTTGGACGGGGTGCGCTGCGTGGGCGCGGAGCTGGAGTACGACTCGGAACACAGCGACTGGCGGGGCTTCGACTAAGGCCCCCCTCCTGTCTCCCTCCTCTGCCTCCCTCGTCCCCTCCCTCCCTGATGGAGCAGCTGCCGAGGGGTCCCCTTTCTGTCCCTGGACTGGATGCTTTGCTACTTGCGAGGGGGAGAGAACCGGGAAGGGCCTGGAGCCGGGGTGGGAGGAACCTCGGGGGTCTCCCTCCCGTGGGCAGGAGGAACCTGGGCCGGGGCTACCCTTCCCTTCAGCCTTAAATTGCGTCCATTTGTCTCACTCTGTGTTGCCTGCTGGCCCCTGCGGGGCCCAGTCTGGGGGGTTGGGAGGATGGGGAGGGTGGAAGTGTTCTTAACAGGGTGGGTGGGTCTCGTGGGCTGCCCCCTCCCCGTTCTGCCCCAGCATCCCCTGCTCCCTGCCGTCCATTCGATGCAGCCCCACCATGGAGTCCTGCGGCCTTAGTGGGGGGTAGGGGAGGGAGGTCTCCTGTGTGTGCCTAAAGGTAGCCTTGAGGGGGATGGGAGCCTGTGGGGCAACCCCCGGTTCCCAAGCCATAGAGCAGGGGAGAGGCCGCCCTCGGCTTGCCCCCGTCTGTCCGGCTGCTGCTGTACTGTCTGCTGCTTTAGCCTTCGCCCTCCCTCCCAGCTGCCCTGGGGGGTGGGCCGTGAACGGAGGCACCGAGGGAGGGCCCCCACCTCCGCCTTGCGTGACCCCCCGCCTGTCTGCCTGTCCCGTGTTTGTTGGCTGTTTTTTAAGTGACGTTGGGATGAAACCCCAAAGAGAAGAAACAAGTTTCTGTGCAGACTTGACTGAATCCTGGCTTTTGTCTGAGGGGAAGAGATGGGTGGGGGGCTGAGAGCTGGGACCTCCCTCCTGCCCAAGACCTAGGAATGACCCCTGCCCAGGAGCGGGTCACCTCGATGGGGCACACTGGGCCAGAGCCCACCCTCTCCTGGCAGCAGCTGTTGGAGCCACTTGCAGATGGCTGAGCCATCGCTGGGATGCCATTAAAGAGCTGGAGAAGGCCCAGGCCCTCGGGCCAGTCCTGTCTCCCAGCAGGTCTGGGCAGGTCCCTCACCCTGGAAAATGAAGAGGCTGGGCCATCTGCAGGTGCTGGACATGGTGTCTCAAGGTCCTGCTTCAGCTGTATGACTGTGCTTCAGTTTGCCCCTCTGTCCAAAGGTGATGGGGGGAAGACCTGATGCTAGAAGTCTTGTGACCCTGGAGCCCAGACGGCTGATTTTAGGGTTGGTGGCCTCTGGTACTGAAGGGAAAGGACTGATTTTTCTGCCCCCTTCTGGAACTCTGGTGTGAGATCTTTAAAATTGTTAGAAAATGACCCCCTTCTTGGCTCACCCTCCACAAAACAACCTTGGGATTAGGATTACCTGCCTGGGGGATTTCTGCCACTAAGGTGATCTGCTTGGGGTAGAGGTACCAGGAGTTTGGAGTAATGACCTATGCACCTCGTCTTTCTGGCAGCTATGTCCCCCTCTCTCCCAGAGAAGCCCCATTGTCCTCCCCAGGATGCCCTCCTCCTTCCCCCTCCATAATTCTACACCAGGCTCCAGCCTGTGAGGACTGGGGATGACGCTGGCAGCCCCATCCCAGGGCCTGTCTCCCCCCACCACACCCCATGCCCCCCTCATCTCCCTGCTAGGCCGTGACCTTGGGCATTAATGCTTTATTGACAACTTGGCTTTCTCTGACAGCAAACCCAGAGCCCCCTCCCCAGTTAGAAACGCACTCAGCCTTGCCTGGTAGTGGGGATGGGGGATTCTTGTGAGGGGGGCAGGGACCTGCTTAAACCCTGGAAGAGACTCAAGGATTTTTCACTGCAGGGAGATGACCGTTCCCCCTTGAGCCATGCACAAGTGTGTCTCCCACCATCCACCATCTTGCTGCCAGTGACCCCTCACGGTGCCCCAGACAGTAAGATACTTGACTAGTAACAGTGCTCCGGCAGGTAACTGTGAGGTAACAGGATTCTCCAACAGCGGCTCCCCTACTGCTACCGTCCCTCTGCTGTTAATATTAGCCCCCTGCTAATAACCTGCTTCCCGGTACTCTGGCTGGCAACATGCATCCTTGCTCCCTGAGCTGCGATTTCAGCACCGGGTATTCCCTTCGCCATCACAGCTCACACCCGGGCACACCCAGGTCAGGCAGGAACTGCTGCTCTGCCTTTGGACAATGTCTGCTCCCCTTCCTTCCGGAGGCTCGAGCCTGCCCAACCACAGGCCCCACTTCGCAGTGTCCCCAACACTTGCTTGCAGGAGGCCATTGCTGCCAACTGGGCACGGGGTCTCCTCACAGCCCCATCCCCTTTGAAGCCTTCGGCATCCCGTTAACTTGTCATTCACCGGAGAACTCTCCATCCAGTGCTTTTCTTGGTGCCGGGACTGGAAAGCACGGAGCTGGGCTTCAGGGAGTGCTGACTCCTGCCTGGGCTGATGGGCTCCTTAGCTGCCTCAGTCTGGACTTGCATCCACTTGGTTTTCTGTGTGGCTTGTCTGGCTAATGTTCTCCTTGAGGAATTCCTGTTAGGCCCGGGGCCTGCTCGGAGCGACCCCACCTTGTTCCCGCCAGGAACTTGATTTTCCTGGCTCTGACTAGTGGCATGACACCCCCCTGCCCTTCTGGCCCAGTTCTCCCGCTCCCTAATGTTTGCAGGCCCTGTCCCAGCGGGGCTTTTAGGCTCGTCAGACTCCCCAGCCTCTCCGCCCGTTCCCGGGGTCATCGCTTGCGTTTGCCTGGACTTGGCTCCCGCCGCCCCTCCTTGGGTGGGAGGACTCTGGGGGTCCCAAAGGCCCACACGGCGGCCTCAGCAGCGGGGCTTCTGGCAAACCCTCCGGGGCAGCTCTCCGGGGACACAGCGCTAAGCCGCCGCCTCCCCTGGCTCCCATCCGGGGCAGGGTCGGGCCGGGCTGAGCTACAGAACTAGGCCCGGATTCTCCTGCCCCTGCCCGGGGAGGGAGGAGGGCGCAGCTCAGGGCAGGGAGGAGCCCCCAGCCCGGCATTCTGGGGTTCCGAGGGTGCCGCGGCCCCGCCCCCCTCTCCCCCATAGCTAAAGCTGACCTTCCTTACGCAACACCGGGCAGCGGCGGCCTCGCTGGGAACGCTTCTAGCCCCTCCCGGGCAGCCCCCCCCCCCCCCCCAAAGCCCTCCCGGCGCCGCCTTCCCCGGCGCCCTCCGGCGCCCCCGGGGCTGCCTCACGGGGCTGCCCGGGTCTCAGCCCGGCGCGGGGCGGGCCGCCTCCGGCCTCGGCCCCCGGAGCTCCCATCCCGGGCCCCCACCGCGCCCTGAGCCTAGGCAGGGTTTGGGCGGAGGAGGGGCTCTGGAAGGGAAGCGGGCGGAGGGGCGGGGGCCGAGCGGGAGGGAGGGGCGGGGCGGGGCGGCCCGGGGCTCCGCCCCCTCCCCCCTCAGTTGGAGAGGAAGTCGATGGTGGCGCGCACAGTCCGGGAGGTGCTGACGTCCACGGCCGTGACCTTGATCTCCGTGTCCCCGAACTGCATGGAGGCGCGGATCTCGCGGCGCGCGGGCGGCGAGCCCGGGGGCGCGGGCGCCAGCTCGAGGCTGAGGGCGCCGCACTTGCGCACGCCGGCGTCGGTGATGTACTGCACGTCCTCGGCGGCGCAGCAGTAGATGTTGATGAGGATGCGGAGCTGGCCGGGCCGCGCCGGGCAGTAGCTGCGCTGCACCACCTCGCCCAGCGCCACCGACTGGTCGGCCGCCACGAAGCGCTCGAACACGTCCGTGCACCAGCTCTTGCCGTCCTTGACCAGCAGCTTCTCCGGCGGGTGGCGCCCCGCCACGAACTTGTTCAGCACCCCGACGCCGTAGGTGAGCGGCGAGCGGCGCACGCGCACCACGCCCGGGTCCAGGCCGAAGAGCACGGCGCCCTTGAGGATGGTCAGGCCCACGTCCTGGGGGATGATGACCCGCAGCCCCCGGCCGCCCAAGGCCTCCTGCACGGCGTGTTGGAGCACGGCCGATTCGGCGAAGCCCCCCACCAGGAACAGGAACTTGACCCCCTGCACCTCGGGCCGGGCCAGCAGCTCGTCTGGGGGAGGGGGGGAGAGGGCGGAGGCTGAGACCCTGCGCCCCGCCCCCGTCCCGCCCCCTGCACCCTCCCCTCCCATCCTCCCCTCGGACCGGGCCGCGCCCAGCGGCCCCCCCCCCCCGGGAGGGGGGAGGGGGAGCAGGGGGGAGGGGGCAGTTTGGGAGGGTAGTTTGGTTCTGGACGCTCCAACCCTCCCCGGAACCGGGGCAACTGCTTAGTTGGCAACAGCTCGGAAAATAGTAGGAAAGGAGTAAGAGGGAATGTCAGAGCCGGGAATGAGCCTAGAACAGGGCCGGGAATGAGCCCAGAGCAGGGACTGTCAGCACTGGGAGGGTCCTAGAGCAGGGACTGTGAGGGCCGGGAATGAGCCCAGAGCGGGGACTGTCAGGGCCAGGAATGAGCCTAGAACAGGGACTGTGAGGGCCGGGAATGAGCCCAGAGCGGGGACTGTCATGGCTAGGAATGAGCTTAGAACAGGACTGTCAGGGCCGGGAATGAGCCTAGAGCGGGGACTGTGAGGGCCAGGAATGAGCCCAGAGCGGGGACTGTCAGGGCTGGGAATGAGCTTAGAACAGGACTGTCAGGGCCGGGAATGAGCCCAGAGCGGGGACTGTCAGGGCTGGGAATGAGCTTAGAACAAGATTGTCAGGGCCAGGAATGAGCCTAGAGCGGGGACTGTGAGGGCCAGGAATGAGCCCAGAGCGGGGACTGTCAGGGCTGGGAATGAGCTTAGAACAGGATTGTCAGGGCCAGGAATGAGCCTAGAGCGGGGACTGTGAGGGCCAGGAATGAGCCCAGAGCGGGGACTGTCAGGGCTGGGAATGAGTTTAGAACAGGACTGTCAGGGCCGGGAATGAGCCTAGAGCGGGGACTGTCAGGGCCGGGAATGAGCCTAGAACAGGGACTGTCAGGGCCGGGAATGAGCCCAGAGTGGGGACTGTCATGGCTAGGAATGAGCTTAGAACAGGACTGTCAGGGCCGGGAATAAGCCTAGAGCGGGGACTGTGAGGGCCAGGAATGAGCCCAGAGTGGGGACTGTCAGGGCTGGGAATGAGCTTAGAACAGGACTGTCAGGGCCGGGAATGAGCCCAGAGCAGGGACTGTCAGAGTTGAGGGGACTCTTAGGACAAAGAATGTCAGGCTTTAAAAGGCACTTTAAATTACAGAAGCTCAAAGCTAGAAGGAACATTAGAATGTGAAGCAGAGAGGGACCTTAGGACACGGTGGGTCCAGGCTGTCCAGAGGGTGAGCTCCTTGAGAGCAAGGACTGTTTTTTCTTGCCAGTGCTTGACATACAGTAGGTGCTCAATAAATGCTAGTTCTCAAGCTGACTTGGGTCATAGAATGCATAGTCAGCAGAGAACCTTAGAGCCGAAGAGGTCAGGTATGGCAGGGACCTCAGAACAAAGGAGACTTAAATCTGATGGCACCTAAGCCCACACAAGGAGGAAGGGCCCGTGGCTTTAGTTCATCTGGTCTAGCCCGGCCCTTTTTACTAATCTGAAAACATCCCAGATTGCTGAGAAGGGACCGGGGCTTCCTGCATCACCACCCCACAACTTTTGCTTGAGGCCAGAAGAAACAACCCGTTCCCATCCGAGGCCCCGTCCCCGTCCTCACCAATGTGTTTGATGATCTGGCTGACGGTGGGCTGGAAGAGCTCGTTCATGGCTTCGCAGGACATCCTCAGCATCCCCTGGGAGGACCACTTCACAAAGTTCACACTGCAGGGGAAGGGCGGGGACACTGAGTCCCATTGTCCCCTTCATGCTGAGGGAGGCTGGGGAGAGTGGGGAGTGCCGGCCCCAGGCTGAGCGATTCCGGGAGACGGAGGGGGCTTCCTAGTACCCAACCCTCCCGTGAGAACCCTTTCAGACTCGGATCCTGGGACCCCCAAGACAGCTGTCCCTGAGTGGCTTCTGCCTCTGAAGCAGATGCCTTTTAGGGGAGTGTGATGGGGGAATGTGCCCAGGGAGACAATCAGTTCCCAGAAAGATGATCCCATAGTCCTCCTCGGCCATCGCCAACCAATTCTGAGCCTTGCCTGTCATTTCTGATCACAGAAACAGGTTTATTGCTCACTGCAATCTTAAAGGCATCTAGCCCAATTTCATTTTACAAAATGATAAACTGAGGCCCCCAGAGATATGTGATGTACCTGGAGTTGGGATACGAACTCTGTGATGTCACTACTTCCTTTCTTTCCCTCTTCCCTTTACCTTCTTCCCCAAGATTTCTGAGCACATTTCTGTGCCCCCAGGGAGGAAGGAGTGCCCCCCCCCTCGGGACTCCCAGCTCCCACCTGCTTTTGCGCAAGGCCGTCTCCACATTGTGCCCCCGCTGCTTGCGGTAGAAATCGATGAAGGAGAAGGGCAGGGAGATGTTGAGGGGACTGGCACGGTGGGGCCCGGCCGTTCGCTTGCGGGCTTCAAAGGCGATGGTCAGGTCCACCCACGCCGCTGGACGCTTGGTTTTGAAGGTGGTGATGAAGTCATCACTGAAAATCCTGCCCAAAAGCTGTTCAAAAGCCAGGTCCACCCCAACTGCCCCATAGGGGCCCCCTGAGGAGGGAAGAATGAGGGAGGGTTCTCATCTGCTCAATTCCAAGGGCCCCTGAGAAACGGAGAAACGGAGACTGATGCTCCTGCAGCAGTGGGTACCGGAGTCTGGTCTGAGAAGGAGGCACAGACCCTGCCCCAAGCCTCTCCCCTTACCCTTCCTTAAGCACAGATCACATCACACCATGACCTTACTCGAGTCGCGGCTGGCCATCTCTTAACCTAGGATGCCACCCTCTCTTTCTTATTTCCTTTGAGACTTGGCTCAAACATCACCTTCTCCACGCCGCTCTTCCCCATCCCCCAAATGCCAGTGTACTGCCTCTTGAAATGGTATTGAATGGGTATATGCACAAACATACATACATATATATATATATGTATATATATATATATATATATGTATGTATATATTTGCCCATCTACAGGGGCCGAAGCCACGATTTCATCGTAGAGGTACTCGTTTTCGTTGTCGCTCAGTCAGGTCCGACTTCTTGGTAGAGATACCGGAGGGATTTCCTCCAGCTCATTTTACAGATGAGGAAACTGAGGCAAACAGGGTTAAGTGACTTACCCAGGGTCACACAGCTAGTATGAGTGTCTGGGACCAGGTTAGAACTCAGAAAGATAAGTCTGTGCACTACTATGGTGCCTCATTCTACTACAAACTGCCTCATTCCTCTACTAACGAAATATATAAATATATAATAATGTGATAATTAATGTATTTAAATTGTATTATTTATATTATCTTTTAATATTATTTATATTATATATAGTAAATATATTTATACTATAGCATAGTGTACACTAAATAGTATAATATACTAAATATAGCATAATCTATACTAAATATATATACAATGTAGTATATAATAATATAAAATTTATATATGATGAAATATTTATATTATACTATATTTAGCATAGTGTATAGTATAGTGTAGTAGAGCATAACATAGACTGAACATATACTAATATATATAATATACTAAATGTGTATAATATACAGTGTATCACATAACAGACACATTTTATACTATATTTAGTGTAACATAATAACAGCATTCCCACTGGATAGAATTCCTTAAGGGCAGGGCCCACTTTTTGTCTTCACGATACACTGTCAGTAGCTAGCACGATGCCAGGGATACAGTGGGCGCTTAATAAAAGCTAGCTGCTGGATCCCCATGGATCTGCGGGAAGAGTCCCCGCCCCAAGGAGCTCGCTCTTGCTGGGTGAGCAGATGCTCGGGAAGGGGGCGGGCAGAGTGAAGGCGAGGGTGTAGTACGAGGTTCGGCCGCGAGGGGGCAGTGCGGCCCACAACCTTGCAACGCTAAGGGGGTCTGTGCGGGGGAGGGGCCGCGCACGCTCTCACCTGAGGCTTTGTAGAGCTCCTTGAGCGTCCCCAGGGGCTGCTCTATCTGGTGCACGGTCAGGTCCACGGTGCCGCCCCCACAATCCGCCACGATGTAGCGGTCGCCTGCGGGAGGGCTGGGTCAGGCGGGGCACGGGCGCCCCCCACGGGCGCCCCTGTGTATACGCAGGCCGATGGCCGGCGCGGCCCCTCCGCCCCCCTCAGCCCCCAGCACCGAAGCCCAGCAGCCGGTCCCGGGGACGCGGGCGCGAGAGGGGCAGAGCTAGGAGGGATCGGGGGGGGGGATGGGGGGGGGGCGGGGGGGGACTAACAATGCCACGGCGGCTTCCCGTTTACAAGATGAGGGGGACACAGACCCAGCCTGCGCACACACGTGCAAACACAGCTACAGAGAGGGTCCGGGTCTCGGCCTCCCGCGCCCCCGTCCCCCGTCCCCTCCATGTCCCTCCTCCCTCCCCAGGTCACGGATTCCCCCATCCCGCCTCCTTTGGCGGCTGAGCCTCCAAGCGCTGAGATCCCTCCCCCCATCCGGATTCTGAGGGAGTCCTGCCTCTCCCCCTAAATGCGCCCCCGGTGCCCCGGACCTCTGTGTGCGTGGGGGCACTGAACAGCCCCTCCCACTGCCACTCACGTCTGCCCAGCGCGGCCCAGCCCTCGCCCTTCCCCCCGAGGGACCCTTCCCCGCGGGACCCTTCCCCGCGGGACCCTTCCCCGAGGGACCCTTCCCCGAGGGACCCTTCCCCGTGGGACCCTTCCCCGAGGGACCCTTCCCCGAGGGACCCTTCCCCGTGGGACCCTTCCCCGAGGGACCCTTCCCCCGCGGGACCCTTCCCCGAGGGACCCTTCCCCGCGGGACCCTTCCCCGAGGGACCCTTCCCCGAGGGACCCTTCCCCGAGGGACCCTTCCCCGCGGGATCCTTCCCCGAGGGACCCTTCCCCGCCGAGGCCTCCTACCTGCCTGCATCTCTGCCCACAGCTCTCCCACGCCCGACTCCACCAGGAAGGTCCGGCTGTGTCGCGACCTCCGAAGCTGTTCCCTGGCTGGCAAGAAGAGAGCGGGCAGTCAGAGAGAAGCCCAGGGGTAGAGCCGGGCTTGATCCCACACCCAAATCCGGCCTTGATAAACCAGCCAAGATCTTTTTTTCCCCCAAAGAGTCTGACAAGACGGACGGACGCTTCAGTTAGAGTGAAACAAAAATGTGCAGCTTTGGACACTGGGGCGGCTCCGACTTAGCATTCAAAAAGGCCTTGCAGGGATTTGGCCCAACATCATTTCCCAGATGGGGAAACTGAGGCTGGAGAGAGTCAATGACCTGCCCCTGGTCATCCAGTCTACAAGGAGCTATTCGGAGGGCAGGGACCCCTCCTGGTGCTTCGAATCCCGCAGCCCCCATTTCACTTTGGGCCGCACTGGTCTGACAGCCCAGCTTCACAGTCTCCCCACTAAATACCGCTTTCCCGCCTCACCTTGCCCCTGATTTGATCCCAGTCCCCCCTCCACTTTATCTCTTCCCCAGCCAGCCCCGGCTCTCTGTCGTCCATTTGCATGATCCCCAAGGACATGACCAACAACCCTCAAATAAGGCTCCGAACGCCCGTCCAGCCCCAAGCGTGTGGTCCTGTTTCTCTCCCCATCCCAGACTGGGCTTCCTCGCAGGCCGATGAGCTCCCCAGGTTCACCCCTCAGTGGGGGAAGAGGGACGTCCTCCGGGAGGACCACTGCCCCCCAGCTCCACCAGGCTCCAGGTCCCAGCTCTGCTGGTAGCAAAATACAATGACTTCTTTTCTATTACAAGGTATTGCTCTGGCAGGAGGGGTCCCCAATGTCCCTAAGGTGCCCTCTGCCCCCCAGGGGCCCAACTTCCCAGGGTGGTTCTATGGGGAGGAGATATGAGTTTTATATGATATATATGTATATAATATAGATGGATGGATGATGGATGTGGAGAGAGAGAAAGAGCCAGTCAGAGACACAGAAACAGAGAGAGATGTGAGAGAAAGAGACAGAGAGAAAAAGAGAGACAGAGACAGAGAAAGAGAGAGAGAGAGAGAGAGAGAGAGAGAGAGAGACAGAGAGAGAGAGAGAGAGAGACAGAGAGAGAGAGACAGAGAGAGGGAGAGACAGACAGAGAGACACAGAGGCAGAGATGTGAGAGAAAGAGACAGGCAGAGAGAAAAAGAAAGAGATAAAGTAGGTAGGTAGAAAAAGGCAAGTAGGTGGATAGAGCACCAGCCTACAATCAGGAAGACTCATTTCCCTGAATTCACATTTTGCCTCAGAGCCTTAGGAACTGTGGAATCCGGGGCCTGTCACTTCACCCCGTTTACCTCAGTTTCCTCATCTGTAAAACGAACTGGGGAAGGACATGGCGACCACTCCAGTATCTTTGTCAAGAAAACCCTGGGGGTCACAGAGAGTCAGACACGACTGAACAAGACTGAACAGCAGCAAGAGAAGCAGACATTATCTGGTCCCAAGATTCCCTTGTCTGGGGAGCCCCTGTTCAGAAAACTCCCCATATAAGCAAAATGCGCGCAGGACAAATTGGATGGGGCAGCAGAGAGGAAGACTCTCATGGGGGGGAGCAGTAAGGGCTTCTTGAAGAAAGCCCGGCTTGGACGGAGATTGGAGGGAAGCTGAGGGGGAGGAGGCAGAGATGAGGAGGGAGCGTGGGCCAGGCAAGGGGGACCCCCGGCAACAAGGTCTGGAGTGGGGGGCGGGGCATCTCGTGTCCCTGGCTCATGGAGGACCTGGAGGGGTGTGAGGTGTGACCTGCAAGGGATCAGTCATTGGGATTGGGAAGCATGAAATAAACCAAAGGACAGTGAAAATAACGGGATCCCGGCCCCTGAAATCTGCCCATGGATCCCAGGAGGAACCATTGTGCTCCTGCGTTCCCTCTGGCCCAGACTATGCGTCCGAATCTGGATTTGACACAGGTTTCAGCGACCCAGAGACTGGTTCTCTATTCGTCCTCCCACGAGTCCCGGGATTTACTGTATTTTTGAGTAATAAATTAACTTGGTGGTCAGAACCCAAAGTGGCCAGCAGGCGGCGCAGAGGAGCTGAGCGCAACTGAACAATTCCAGCATCCCAGGGTTCCGATTGCAAAAGCTCAGGATAAAGGATGTCTCCAAGTTCTCTCCAAAAGCTTAGGATAAACTTCTTTCCCTTTCTCTCCAAAAGCTCAGGATAAGCTTTTCCTGTTCTCTCTGAAAGCTCAGGATAAAAGACTTCTCCAGTTCTCTCCAAAAGCTCAGGATAAAAGACTTTCCCCATTCTCTCCAAAAACTTAAGATAAAGGACATTTCCTGTTCTCTCCAAAAGCTCAGGACCACGGATGTCTCCCGTTCTCTCCAAACATCTTGATTCTAGAGAAAGGGAGCGAGGTCCGTGGCGGGGGGAGCCTTCAGCTTGGTAGGGAGTGGAGGTGGGATGTTGGCATTCAAATGGGCAGGGCAGGCATGAGCTGGACATCATGGGAAAGGGTTAAAAACCAAACCCAAGCCCGCCTGGGTAGAGCCAGTGGATGTCTCTGTCACTGATTGGAATCTGTGGGGGTGAAGCTCTACATCCCTCTGAAAATGGTCCCTGCCCTCTCCCTCCCCAGGAGAGTTGGGCCCCACACCCAGAAGCCAAACAGGTGCCCCTGCTGTAGGTGGGGCTGGGATGAGCGACGATCCTCCCCTTCCCCTTCTCCCACTCGGCTCGGCCCATACCCAGGGGGCCATTGGGCTGCTTTTCCTTCCCTCCAGGAAAAGGGTCAACAAGGCGAGGCTCCTCTGTCTCCCTTGCCCACTGAGGACACAAACTCTAGTGGGCATCAAGGCCTGGCACCCTAGTCCTGCCACACATAGGTCATAGGCTACATGATGGGGACTTGATGCTCAACTAACAGTAACAATAGCAGCTAATATGGAGCTTTAAGGGCTACAGAGCCCTCTGCAGAGACTGTATTTTGGATCTTGAGGTCCTACAGATGTCATCCCTGATTGACAAATGAAGAAACCGAGACTCAGAGAGGTCATAAGGTTTGCCCACTATCACTAAATCTATTTTCCCCTTCCATTAAATGGGGATAATAGTAACCTTGCTACCTATCTCACACAGCTGCTGTGAGGAGCACAGGATGTTTATAAAAAGTTATTGTGATGAAATCATTCCAGACTCCCTCTGGCCCCATTTGGGGTTCTCTTGGCAGAGATACCCGAGTGGTTTGCCATTTATTTCTCCAGTTCATTTTATAGATGAGGAAACTGAGGCACAGAGTGGTTAAGTGACAAAGTCAAATTCCTCTTGCATATGGGAGCTCTTCAAATATTCAAAAGTGCTATCCCAGCCCCCTCCCCTCCCAGGTCCTCTCTTTTCTAGGCTGAACACCTCCAATTCTGTTAATTGAACCAGGTATGACAAGGCCCACCCCATCCCCTACAGTGGCCCTTCCTCCCACTGGTGAGTTCCGAAACAGCAAGGAAATGCCCGGACATTCACTTCTCTCAGAGCTTTACTCTATGATCTTTTCTGCTTTGTTACTTTTCTCCCTCCTTCCCAATCCCTTTTGTTTCCCCCATCCCCTACCTCTATTTTTCTCTGTTTTTATCGGCCTCTGTCTCTCTGTTTCTCTCTCTATCTCCCTCTCTGAATCTCTGTCTGTCTAAGTCTCTGTCTCTCCATCCACCTACCTCTTGGAGACATTATAGCTCATCTCCTCTAATTCCCTCATTTTCCTGTTTCTGAAACAAGAAGAGTTAGAGCTGCCTGGGCCGTAAGCAGGCTCCTCATTCTGCTTTATGTAATTATTCTTGGGCTTTCTTGTTGGGTTTTACATTTATTTCTATTAAATCTCATCTCCTCAGTTGGTCCCATGTTCTGGGTCGCCTCGGTCCTTTGGGATCCCAACTCTATCCTCCCTCTGCCCCCCTTGCAACGGCAGACTCGCCCACCAGCGCCTTTTATCCAAGGCCCTGGTAAGACTCTATCCAAGCGGGCTTGCCCATGGCCGAGGGCCGGTCTGCAGGCTCAGAAACCTGGTCGTCGCTCTGTGGGGCCGGCCCGCCAGGCTCTGTCCCTGCTCTCACCTTGGCGGAAGCTGGAATCGATGGAGCGCCGCTCGCCCAGGAAGCCGTTGGACACCGGGCGGCAGCTCAGGTCGATGAGCTGGTGGAGACGCAGCTTCCGACAGTAGATGGAAGCAGCCTCGGGCTCTAGGGCTATGAGGAGCTGCTCAGGATCCTCGGGGGACACTAGGCCCGCCTGGAAGAGAAGGGGAGCATTAGTGTGGAGAAGCTGGTGTAAAACCTACGAAGCGCTTCTCAATCTGTAGGAGCTGGGGTGGCCATCATGACACCAGAAAATGGTTAGTGAGGAGCGCTACGTTACGCTGAAAGATGCTCTTAATACGAAATAATAGGGGCAGCTAGGGGGTGGGGGCAGTGGTTAGAGCTCCAGCCCTGAAGTCAGGGGAACTGAGTTCAAATCTGGCCTCAGACACTTAACACTTCCTAGCTGTGTGACCCTGGGCAAGTCATTTAACCCCAATTGCCTCAGCAAAAAAAAAAAAGTAAAAAAAAATTATGAAATCATAGGATCAGCTAAGTGGTGCAGTGGTTAGAGCTCCAGCCCTGAAGCTGAGCTCTGTGACCCTGAGCAAGCCACTTTACCCTGTTTGCTTCTATTTCCTTATCTTTTTTTTTTAAATTTAAAGCTTTTTTATTTTCAAAACACATGCACGGATAATTTTTTAACATTGACCCTTAAAAATCTTGTGTTCCAAATTTTCTCCTCCTTCCCCCCACTCCCTCTCCTAGCTGAAAAGTAATCTAATATATGTTAAACATGGTAAAATATATGTTAAATCCAATCTATGTATATACATTCTGTTTCCTTATCTACAAACTGAGCTGGAGAAGGAAACAGAGAATGGATATTCTTGCCAAGACAGCCCCAAAGGGGATTACAAGAGGGGGACACGACTGACAAATGGATCAGACCAACCTCTTCATTTGGCAGAGGAAGCCGGGCTCCACAGAGGCAATGGTTGGCCGAGGCCATACCAGCAGGGACTGGGAGAGCCGGGGCTCCAGCCCCCGGCTCCCATTGTGGGATGGGGAATCTGGCAGGATCGCCCGGCTGATTAGGGAGACTGGAGCATTCTGGGTTGGGGTGAGAGCCATCAGGCTAACCACCACGGGGGATGGAGGCCGGTCTCCTCGGATGACTACCCACCATTTTGCCTCCCCCTTCCCAGTGATAACTTATTTTCTCCTGGATCTCCTGGCTCCGAGGGGGAAGCTTTTGCCTTTTCTGATCAGGCTCTGACAAGGGGCTCCGCTCCCTGCCATCAGGCTGCCCCCCGGCCCCAGGCCCACTTTCACATCTTTCCTCCTTGGATACAAACTTTGGGAGGGAAGGGCTGGCTGACATCCGTGCCCCCTTAGCACTCAACCAGTGTCTGGCATACAGTGTTTGACAAATGCCTGTTTTGCCCGTTTAACTCGTATTGATCTACTTGTCTGTTGTCTGTCAGCTGTCCCCTCACTACCTCGCCGTCCCGCCCAGGGCCGGGCTGTGTCCCCTCGGAACAGGGACAGCAGAGACGCCGCTTCCATCCGAGTGGAAATTCCTGCAGTCAGAATGCCATCCCTGCCAGGGGCAAGTTCCCCGTGCGAGGCAGGGGGATGGCTGCAAAGGCCTCCCCAACTCCTCCCAGCAGGAGGGCCTGGGACTCTCTTTGGAATTCCCAACTTCTAATGTTTCTGGGAAAGTCCCGCAGTTCTGAGGGATCCCCTGAATTCCTTTGGGTGGTGGGGTGTGGGGGTGGGGGGCGTGGGGGATGTGGGGGCTGAGGGCGGCTCACACTGATTAAATCTTAAGCAGAGACTTTCTTCAGAGTCCTGGCCCTTTCCGAGCTGAGGTTTCCTCGGGAACAATGTGGGAGTAGAAGCCACCGAGGGGCTGAGTCTGCGAGTGCCGGGGCCAGGAGGAGGGTGTTTGTTCTGGCCTGGATACAGGGGATGTTCTCATCCCTTGGATGGGCCTGAGGCTGAGGCTCCGGGGGAGGACGGAGGCTCTGGGGCTGAGCCTCCCTCTGCCAGAAACCTTAACCCTTTCTGGCTCCCATCACCCGCCTCTGTTGCACAATCCCGAGCCCTAAGGTGAGGACTTTTTTCCATTCAGATACCCTGGGTGTGGGGCAGTTATAGCAGCCTCCTAGAGCAGGCCTGGGTGGGGCTCAGCCCGTCCCATCTCTCACCTTTGAGCTCCCCGGCCTAAAACCCTTTCCTTCCTCACTGGCACCTTCCTCAGTCCCAGCTCCTCCCCAATAAACACGGGAAGCCCGCTGCTCCTCCTCGGGGGCCCAGGTGAGCCTAGAGCTGAAGCTCTCAGATACAGCCGATACTCACCTCTGTGCATCTTCTCCCCCACCAGCACCCTGCACATTTCTCCAGGTCAAGGACATCCCTGTCTAACTTAATGCTTGACATCCAATAGGTACTTAATAAATGTCTGTCTATGGACTGTAGTGAAGCAAAAAGTGTATCAGCTCCAGACCCAAAGGACTTGGGCTCATCTCACTTGTGATACTCAAGGCTCACTCTGTGTATCATAGGGTAACTGCTTAATCTTATCAGAATCTCAGTCTCTAGTTGAAAAATGAAAATGTGGGATAGAGCACCAGCCCTGAAGTCAGGAGGGCCTGGGTTCAAATTTGGCCTCAGACATTTAACACTTCCTGGCTGTGTGATCCTGGGCAAGTCACTTAACCCCAAGGCCTCGGAGAAAAAAAAAAGAAAAAGGAAAATATTAAACTTGATGGTCTCTGAGGTCCCTGGACTTCTGGATGACAGAATAATGGACCCATCCTCCAGGGATTTCTCCAAACTTCCTGACCTCGCTTCTGTTCTTACTCTGGGTCCCCACTGGGAAAATAATAGCCCTGTGGTTATGCCATCCTGATAAAAGGGGGATGGTCTGAGGTGTGGCTTCTCCCAGGCACCTTAAGGTCTCTCCCAGCCCTAAGTGCTGGTTGCTATTCATTCAGTCAAATAATAAACATTTATTAAGCACCTACTAAGATCTTTTCTAGCCCTAAGTCCTAGTTATTCATTCATTTATTCAATAAACATTTACTCAGCACCCATTATGTGTCAGGCACTGTGCTCAGCACTGGGAATATATGTTAGTGTCTCAGTTTTTCCTCATCCCTCCTCAGCACTGGGAATATAAAGAGGCAAGAAACAGTCTCTGTTCTCGAGTAGTTTTTTTTTCCTTCCTTCCTTCTTTCCTTCCTTCCTTCCTTCCTTCCTTCCTTCCTTCCTTCCTTCCTTCCTTCCTTCCTTCCTTCCTTCTTTCCTTCCTTCCTTCCTTCCCTCCTTCCCTACCTCCTTCATTCCTTCCATCTATCCATTTGTCCTTCCTTCCTTCCATTTATCCTTTCTTTTTTCTTCCTTCCATTTATCCTTTCTTTTTTCTTCCTTCCAGCTATCCATCTATCCTTCCTTCCTTCCTTCTATCCATTTATCTTTTCTTCCTTCTTTCCTTCCTTCCATCTATCCTTCTAACCTTCCTTCCTTCCTTCCCTCCCTCCCTCCCTCTTTCCTTCTTTCCTTCCATCCATCCATACCCATCCCTCCCTCCCTCTCTCTGTGTAAAAAGAGTGGTCTAATACCTTCCATTTTTATTTCTCTTCTCTGGACCCTCTTTAGCCCCAGGAAGTGTTTCCTATAAAACTGTTGATCAAACCCATCTCAAGCTTCTCATATTTCCAGACAGGAAGGAAGAGCAAGAGAGGGAAGCTCCCTTACTTTTTGAAGAAGGTAAAAGTGGAAGGCTTGTACTTTGCCCTTCGTCCAAGGTAACATCCCTGCATTTCCGGACACCTCTCTCCCTGGACCTCGGCCTTTGCTGACCATCACCACCCTGGCTGATCTCCAATTTACAAATGGAAAACGGAGGCAGGCAGAGATTCAGAGACACGTCCAGGCTCACACCGCTGGTAAATGTGGGAGGCAGGACTGGAACTCGGACCTTCTGGACCCTGCTTTCTCTCCACTAGGGCAGGCCTTTTGGGGGCCTCTCTGTGTGGGACTGCTCTCCGCTCCCCCTCACTCACCAGGTAGGCAGCTTCTCTCATGAACTGCTTGGCTGGCTGCTTCCAGATGGCGGGGACGGTGAGTACCCAGCGGATGGCGTTCCTTTCAGGCAGGGATGGGCACTGTTCCCTCAGCTCCTGGATTTCAGCCGAGGGGGAAGGAGGGAGGGAAAGAAGGAAATCAGCACTGTAGCACACAGAACCCCTTCATTTTACAGATGGGGAAACTGAGGGGAGACAGCTAGGATTTAAAGTTAGGCCCTAGGAGTCCGAGTCCAGCACAGCCTGCCTTGGGAGTCTCTGGTTCAGCCCCCATGCCCTGCCCATTTCAGAGCCCAAGAAGCCGGCTCACATTCTCTGAGGGAGGGAGGGCCTCTGCAGCCCTGGAGAGCCCTGGTTAGGCCCCAGGAAGGACATCTCCTGCTGGGCAGGAGACTAGTAACAGTCAGTCCCATTTCTGGAGCTCTGGGTGGGTCCTGAGCATGTTCTGGGCAGTGCTGTGTGTGCATGTGGGTGTGAGAGTGTGTGTGTGTGATTGTGCATGAGTGTGTGTGTGTACATGTGTGTGAGTGTGTGTGTGAGTGTGTGTGAGTGTGTGAGTGTGTGTGTGTGTGGCAGCCACCTCTCAGGTTGTAGTGAGGATCAAACCCGTGAAGTGCTTTGCAGATCTTAAAATCACTAATTCTATTATTATTTTATTAGAGCATGTGAGGGAGGCCTGTGAGATTATAATCTATTTTCTGGATTACAATGTATATAACATATATTACATATAACAAGATAATAGAATTAGTGATTTTGATGAATCCCAGTTCCCCCATCTCCATTTTAGCGATGCGGAAACTGAGGTTAGGTGACTTGTCCAGCATCACACAGGTAGAAAGTGAAAGGCAGCGCTCCTAAAACGGAAGTCAGGAAATCCAATGCATTTGGGAAGACTTGGGGTGGGAGCTAAAAGGAGCCCCCCCCCCAGGTCAGGAAGCAGGATTCGAACACGCTGCTCACGCTAAATTATGGCCCATGGAGGTGTTCCCCGTATTCTTTCAATCCCTCCTCCCCATCCATCCATCCAAGGGACTGATGGCCAGAGACAGGGGAATGGATGCAATGACCTCAGAGAGACCTCAGAGGGCGTCGGAGGAGCGGAGCTCTCTGTCTCGGTGGGGCGGGCAGATGGGAGAAGCGGAGGCCCAGCTCACTCTCTCCCTCACCCCCAAATCCCGCGGCCGGGGCGGGGGGGAGGAAGTGGGGGGGAGGGTCACCTGCACAGCGTGCTTCTTAAAGAAGCTCAGCGCGTGGGCGAACACGTCGAGGGCCGGCATCTTCTTCCCGTTCACAGCCTCCAGCTCGGTCTTCATGGTAAGGTCCTGGGGTGGGCGGAAAAGCGAGGTCAGGGAAGGACCCCCCCCCCCTCACATTTCCCCTCTTCGGCCCCTCCCCCGCGGGCTCCCCTGGACCCTCCTCAGCCCGGGGCCCGCCCCGCTTCCCGCCCCCTCCTCCCGCTCACACTGGTGCTGTGGATCTTCATCTTGAACTTCTCAAAGTACAGCCAGTCTCGGGCCTCGTCCGGGTCCAGGTCGTGATAGTAGTCCCTGGCCGTGTAGCCAAAGCTGTGGAAGGCTCCCTCCGGGGTCAGCAGCAGGCAGGTGGGCGTCTTCTGGTGGGCCACACCCGGGTCCCCGCCCTCCCACTTCCTGGGGCGGGAGGGAGGCCAGTCAGCTTGGACAGCGGGGGCCGGAGCCTCCGACCCCGAGCCCTCCGTCCTGGAGCCCCCGACCCCGAGCTCTCCGTCCTGGAGCCCCCGGCCCCGAGCCCTCCGTCCTGGAGCCCCCGGCCCCGAGCCCTCCGCACTGGCCCGACCCCCAGCCCTCCGCCCTGGGCCGGCCCCGAGCCCTCCGTCCTGGAGCCCCCGGCCCCGAGCCCTCCCCCCTGGAGCCCCCGGCCCCGAGCCCTCCCCCCTGGAGCCCCCGACCCCGAGCCCTCCGCCCTGGGCCGGCCCCGAGCCTCGGCTGACCTTCCTCTGGCTCGGACCGCTCCCCACCTCCTACTTTTTTTCTCTGTTTCTCGGCACTAACTAGGGATGGAGGGACCTGGGTCGGATTCAGCCGAGGCAGCTGCGCCGGGAGCGGGCCCGGTGCGGAGGGAGGCTGGCAGATACTGACTGGGTGGGGCTCTTCTGAGCAAGGGAGCGACCTGTCATCAGCCCATCCGTCAGGGGCTTGGGAGAGGAGCCGGAGATAGCCCGCAGGCCCCCTCCAATGTCGGCGCCCCGGACCGAAGCCCTGCCGCACCCAAGCTTATCCCCCTCTCCCTGGGCCGCCGTTTCTTTCAGGCTCCCTTCCCCTCGCTATTCTCAGCTTCACGGGGCTTCTTCCACAGAGCTCGGTGCCGGGACACCTGCCTTCGGCGGTTCCTATTTCGGGGTCTCTCTTTCGGGCCTAGTCCCTTGGTCCCTGACGCGTCACCAGGAAAAGTCCTCCCCCGAGCAGCGGTCCTCCCCCCACCAGCGGTCCTCCCCCGGGAGCTTTGCCCCACCTCAGGGACTGTAGGAAGGGGCTTGGGGCACGGGAGGGACGAGGAGGGGGGTGAGGTCGGGAAGACCCGGGGCAAGATCCGCTCAGTTCGAGCCTAAGGCTGGGCCGCGATCCTACAGCTCAGCAACGGGACCATTTCCATTGGAACAGCGCAGGTTCCAAAAGCATCGTGTGTGATCTCTGAGAACACGTGCGAGGGCGCGGGTGAGCCTGCGTGAGCCTGCGTGGGCCCGTGGGCAGACACAAGGGCGGGCTGTACACGGATGAGATGTGCACTGTGTGCGCCCGCGGGCAGACACGGGTGTCATTGCACATGCGAGTGCCTGTGTGCGAGCGTGTATGTACATGTGTATGTGTGTGTGCCCATGTGTGCGCATTAGGAGGGCGCAGGTGTGTGCGCATGGGCGTGGGAACACACACCTTCTATTTCGGGTCTCAGAGGATTGAGGTCCTGGGAGGGGGCACAGGAGGATTGGGTCTCCTGGGAGCTGGCCAGGTCTGGGGGTCCTGGGGAGAGGGGGAGGGAGCTGGGCCTCAGCCTCACATCTGCCCCGACCCTTGGTCCTGGGCTCTCCTGGGTGGGTCTCGTGCTCCCCATGACAGGAGGCTAACTCCCCCCCACACACCTTTCTACTCTCTCCCTCCAGACCAGCCCCACTGTGACAATTCCATTCTATCCCCCAGCTATCAAGGACCTACTATGTGCCAGACTCAGTCAGGCTCGTTTTGTCCTTGGCTCGGACTGCTCCCCCTGTGCCCCAGGCTGCACCCCCTGCGCCCTGGGCTGTGCCCCCTGCACCCCAGGCTGTGCCCTCTGTGCCCTGGCTGCTCCCCCTGCTCCTTCTGCACCCTGGGCTGCACCCCCTGCTGCTCCCCCTCTTCCTGGGGCCACCCACTTCCTCCTCTGATTTCCCAAAGCTCATAGGCCCTGTGAGGGCAAAACGAAGTTCCTCTCAAGCAAGTCCCAGCTTCTCAAGGCTGCCTGAGCTGCCAGTGCTGACCCTCCGTCTCTCAGTGCTCACGCTCCCTCCCCTGGGTCCCCTTCCAGGCTCCTCCTTTCTCCCCCACTGCTGCCTCAGCCCCTGGAGAGCCTGGGGTCCCTCCTGGGGAATTCCTGCCAGGGGGAGGGGGCACAGCCTTGGGGGAGGCACCCGTCTGGCTTCACTTCCAGCGGCTTTGGGGCTCTCCCCCACTCCCCTCCCCTGCTGCAGGCCCCGTCTTCCTCCTCCTCTACTTCCCTGGATGTCAAGTTCAAACATAGCGCCTCAAAGACCAGGACAGCCTTGTTCGCTAGGATTTGTGCACTCAGCCCAGTGGCTGCACATAGCAATGTTTAACAGAGGCTCACCACTCCCTCGTCTCTGTCTCTGTCTCTGTCTCTGTCTCTGTCTCTGTCTCTGTCTCTGTCTCTGTCTCTGTCTCTGTCTCTGTCTCTGTCTCTGTCTCTGTCTTTCTCTTCCCTCCCATTTCTCTCTCTCTCCCCATTTTCTGTCTCTGTTTCCTCTCTCCCCCTCTCTTTCTTTCTTCCATAATCCCTGTTGATAAGTCCACCCATCCATCCATGCATCTCTCTTTCTCCACATGCCTACTAATTCATCTACTCATCCATCCATCCAGCCCTCTTACTTTCTCTCTCTCTCTCTCTCTCTCTCTCTCTCTCTCTCTCTCTCTCTCTCTCTCTGCTTCTGTACCTCTGTCTCTGTCTGTCTCTTTTTGTCTCTCTGTCTGTCTCCATTTCTTTTTGTCTGTCTGTCTCTCTCTGTCTCTGACTTTCTGTCTGTCTTTTCTTTTCTGTCTCTGTCTCTTTTTGTCTGTCTCTGTCTCTCTATTTCTGTCTTCTCTTTTCTCTCTGTGTCTCTTTCTTCCCCTTTCCCTCATTTTTTCTTTCCATGTACTTACTTATTGACCAATCTATTCACCTATCTACATATCCACCCATCTCTTCTGTTATCTCTCTCCCTCTCTACATATACCTATTAATTCATTTACTTATCCATCTATCTATCCATTCATCCATCCATGTTTCTTTGTCTGATTCCATGTCTCTCTGTTTCTGTCTCTTTCCTACTATATCCTTTACAAATACAACTACTTGGATTTTAGGCTTAAATAACCCCTGCCAGGGTCCGTCCTGTTTATGTGCCTGTAGTCAGGTCACTTGACTTCTCAGTGGCCCAGGCCCCTCCCTACCCGTCTAACTGCAGAGGGCTTTTGTTGAAGCTCCATTTTCTCACCAGGACTCTCTATAACAATAACAGGCTCCTTCCAGAATCCATGCCAACAGCCGCCAATTCTACAGCGCAGTAAGGTCGGTCAAGCGACTTCTATACATCTTATTCGATTCTTACAAATAACCCTGGGAGACGGGGGCTAGGATTAGCCTCATTTTGCAGATGAGAAAACTGAGGCCAAGGGAAATAAAATTTTCTTAAGGTTGTACACCTGGTAAATGCTGAAGGCAGAATTCAAACTCAGGTCTCCCTGACTCCAAAACCAGCGCTCAAAGCACTCGAACATCAAGCTGCCTACATAGTGGATTGGACAGCACAGCCTCAGTTTCCTCATCTGCAGAATGGGAACAATAATATCTATAGTATTCCCTTATGCAGCATGCATATGGATCACAGGGACTGACAAGAGTTGCCTTATTTTATTTTATTTCATTCATTCAATTAATTAATTAATTAATTCATCTATCCATCTATTTATTTATTTATTTGCTAAGGCATTTTGGGATTAAGTGACTGGCCCAGGGTCACATAGCTAGGAAGTATTGAGTGTCTGAGGCTAGATTTGAACTCAGATCCTCCCCGCTTCAGGGCTGAGGATCTACCCCCTGCACTCCCAGCTGCCCCCAGTTCCCTTATTTTAAAGATGACAAGTTGAGGCAGGGAGATATTAAGTGACTTGCTCTGTGCCAGGCAGGTAGCAATTATCCAGGTGGGATTCGAAGCCTGGTCTTTCCGTCCTCTCCACTCTCCAATCTGTCCCACCTGGCCCTAAACTGGGTACACAATAGGTGCTTAATGCTGGCTGCATGTGCTACGTGGGGTCGGAGGGACTGAAGCTGGAAGCGGAGCCTGGGACAGAACAGCTCCATCCAGCTGTGAGGTGGGAGGGGCCGGGGAGACACAATGAGAAAGTGCCGGGCCAACATCTGGATCCAAGGCGGCTGGAGAGGAAGGAAACGGGGCAGGGAAGTGACCCCGGCTTGGGGTCAGTGTGGCTGAGAGTGAGGTCGGGAACAATGGGCTCCTGGGGAAGGGAGGCGGGGGTGGGGCTGGGATCTGGGGTCCTGGGAAGCTGCTGGGGTGGGTGTGGGGGGCTGGGGGGTGTAAGAGGAGCAAGGCTGCCCAAAACGCCTTCGCAGCTGGAGGTTACAGACTGGGAGGAGGGCCGTGAAACAGTTTAGAAATGGGCTATTTGGCCAATAAGCCTGAACCTCAAGTTCAGGTCACCGCCCTCACCTCCCTGCCCCCCTCCATTGTGACACAGGGTTTTCGGGGTGGGCAGGAGGCCCCTGCACCCCAGGAGGCCCCGCAGGCCCAGGCCCTGCAGGCCCAGGCTCTGTACATTTGCTGTCCCTGGTGCCTGAGGATAAGGGGACCAGCCAGTGCTTTGACCCCTCTTGGCCCTTTCCCAGCAGGCCCCTAACGTCAGGGCTGGTGAGGAGCCTGCTTCCCCCTTCCCCCCACTCTCCCGCTTCCCCCTCAGAATTTGGGGTCTCCTCTAGGCCCCCACACCTCTGGCCCATCCAGGCCACACAGTATCTGCCCCCTGCGCCATCCCGCTTCCCCCCTGCCCCAGGATCCCCTCACCTCATCATGTGAATGGACTCGGGGTCACTGGTGAAACTGAAGGCATAACCGCTGGAAGTTGTGCCAAAGTCGATGGCCACCACCACGGAGAACGGGGCGGGCCGGGGGGCGCGGGCCTCGCTCCTCTGGGAGGCAGAGTTAATGGGGGTTAGGGTGGGGCAGATGCTGAGGGGAGGACTGCTTCCCGCACCCTGACCCTCTTCCCCCTTCCTTTCCTCTTCAGTGAGCCAGTCCCAGATGTCCACTCATCCATCCATCCCTCCATCCCTCCTCTCTCTGATGGGGGTGGGGCAGGGACTCCTTGAAGTTGGAGACCACCAGGTCACACGGGGAGAAGGCCGCACTTTAACGGCAGAGGGGGTAGCAGGGAGGGTGTTAACCCTCGTCTCCCAGCCCGTGCTCCTTCCCAAAGCTTCATCTCCATGCCTGGGTCTGGCAGAGCTTCTGAATCCCTGGATCTGGGCTCTCTTGCTGGCGGCCTGAGCTCTCACTCCTGAAATCCTCAGTGTCTCTCTCTACCCCCCTAACTTCCCACAATATAATTGGTCAGCAACGAGCATTCAGTAAGCACCTGCTGGGTACCTCGCCCTGTGCTAGTCCTGGGTATACACAGAAAGGCAAAAATACTCCCTGCTCTCAGGGAGGACCTCCTGATGGGGAGATGTCTTGGTGCAAACAGTTCCAGCCAAATGGAACGTAACCCTGGGGGGAGGCTCTGGCAATGAAGGGGCCTCGGGGCAAGTGGGCTTTGGCAGAGGGGCCCTCCTCCCTCCCACTCCCGACCATCCGGGGCCACTCACCGGGGATGGAGAAGGGGTGAGGGGAGCGATGCTGCAGCTGTCCTGCATCCTCGGGGAGCTTGGGGGGGTGAGCAAGGGCGACTGCTCCCCATTTGTACCTGGAACAAGAGAGAAAACGTTAGCTGTGCTCTGGCCTAGGCTCATCCTGGGCATTGGAAGCGGAGGAAGAGGCGGGTTGATGGGGGAGACGCAGCCTTTGCTCACAGGGAAGAAATCCAGAAGCCTGTATTAGATGCTTACTGTATACCAGCCGCTGTACTAAGGAGCAGAGATGCCCCAAAATGGCAAACAAAAGCGGGCTCGGGAGACGATGTACCAACAGGTCCGTACGTCTGTGTAAGTAGAAGGGGATCTATCTCGGGGAGAGGTGAAGCAGGAAAAGTTCTCCCAGATACATCAGGGAAGCAGGAGGCAGAGAGTCCTAGCAATGGGAGCCAGCCATGGAAAGGAGGCCAGAGCCGTTATCTCCCAGAAGACATGGAGGGAAGGAAGGTGCAGGGAAACAGGAAAGACTGGAAAGTCACCCAGGAAGTGCTCCATTTGATCCCGGAGAGGCCGGGGAGCCCTGGAGTTTGCAGAGCAGAGCGGTGACACATCACACCTGCATTTTGGGGAGCTCCCTTTGGATGGGAGTGGGGGCACCACTGGCCACCGGCAGCTATTGCACTAAACCAGGCGTGAGGTGCCCACTGGCTGGCCCTGGACAAGTCACTCAGCTGCTTTTCAACTTCTCCCTCACTATTAAACAAGAGTTTGGCCCAGAGGAGCCTCCATATTTTGAGCTCGGGTTTTTTTGGGTTTGTTTTCACTCTGGGTTGGGGGGGCGGTCCGTGCACTGCCCCTAGAACTGGGCTCTGTGGTTCCTCCCAGTTCTAGGCCTGGGTGTTGAGACTCCCTCATCCCCCCTGCCTCACATACAGCCCCCCCCAATTTTAGGGGAGAGGAAACCAACTGACTAGAACCTACTTTTTCTAGCTCCTACAGCTCCCAATAGGACAGAGCTGACTCTGACTTTGAGCCTCTCCACCCTTAGTCTGTCAGCCCCTCTCCCCACAGCACGGCCCTTCTACAGGACAGAGAGAGGGAGAGAGCTTGGATCCCGCTTTGGTTTCCAGCATTCTTTGTGCGTACTCCAGCTGCTCTCCTCGCCTGACCCCGAAGGCCCTTCCCAGTTCTAACACGAGGTGACCGTGGCTCCTCAGACAGGCCCCACGGCCGGGCGGGCAGCCAGAGCTAGAAGGGGCTGGGGCGGGTTCCGCCCCATCCTTGTCTCACTAGAGAATCAGAGTCTCGGGGACTCTGGAGGCACACACGGAGTTCTTGGTTCTACACTATACTGCGAGGTGGTCCCCTCACCCGGGTGCAGGGAGGATGCGGAAGAGAGTAGAAGGAGAGGGAGGAGTGGGAGGAGGACAGCGAGGGAGGGATTTGGCCAGGGGAGACGAGACGAGCTGATTTGTCTTCACCAGGCACAGGGAGAATCACAGAAATTAAGATTTGGAAGGGACCCCATGCCTCAAAAGCAGCCCTCTGCTCCCTACCTGACAGGTTGGTCGGTCAAGGGGAGCTCCCTGGCCTCTAAACAGGCCCAATTCTCTGTTGGACAGCTCCACTTCCTCAGGCACTTCCCCTGAATGGGCCAGTGTCCATCATGCCTTTGGTAGAAATGGACACTTCTAGGGGCAGCTAGGTGGGGCAGTGGATAGAGCCCCAGCCCTGAAGTCAGGAGGACCCCACTTCAAATCTGGCCTCAGACACTTAACACTTCCCAGCTGTGTGACTCTGGGCAAGTCACTTAACCCCAATTGCTTCAGGAAAAAAAAAAGACACGTGTGACTCCATGGCTGGCCCCCTATCCCTCCCGCTTTTGTAAAGAGAGCACTCTTTATGATGTGGACTCTCTGACAGCTGGATAAATCTATGGACCTCTTTAAGTGTGTAAAGCACATAGGATGACAAGGATATATCCAAATAAAGATGCAATTTCCCCCATCTTCTGTAATGTCTGGGCTAGCTTTCTGGAGGACCTCGGGACCAGCCTTGGTCTCAGTGCAGGAGGCAGGAGGCAGGGGAGCCACCAGGAGGATGGTCAAGGATGGAGTGTCTCATTCCAGTCCTCTCAGCCCTTAAATACCCTCATATGATTATATCATGACAGTGCACTGAGCATGTGTGAACTAGAGAACCATGACTTCACCATGCTGAGTACTAAATATGTGGGAACTAGAGAACTATTATATCATCAGTCCCACTGAGTTAACACCTTGTTGTGAGTATCCTTGCTTCAAGTACACTTCTATAGAGAAGTTCATGGACTCTCTAAAAACTATCCACGAACAATTAAGAATCCCTGAGTTATTTGGACACTAATGCAAAGAACAAAACTATGACGCTATTTTATAAAAAAAGAAAAATCTGAGTTAAAGAGTCCCTAACTAAACACCTGGAATATAATGAGTGATTCATAAAGGTTTGCGGCTTGTCTGGTCTCTGCGTTCCCAAGCGTGGATTCTGGCAAACCGGTGCCGACTGAGTGTAGACACCGGATCACCCGGGCCCATTTTAGCTCAGAATTCCCAGGCTCCAGCAATCCACCAACCTCGGCCTCCCAGAACCATCCCAGGGGACTGTCGGTGTTTGGGTTACTTCTTGTTTTCAATTGGACAGATGCTCATCAGGCATCTGCTGTACGCCCTGTTCTAGATGCTGACATTGGGGAAAAATGTCCAGTCATTAACCTTATAGAATTTATAGCCTCATAGCATTCTGGATGGAGCAAGAGGAGCAGGAAGGAGTGGTGGGTGGAGCTGGTTTTATCTGATCTGGATTCAAATCCTAGCTCCTTACTGGCTGTGTGAACTTGGGTAGGTCACCTAGACTGTCAGCATCCCTGCTTAAGACTATAGATTTGCAGTGATGTCTTCACTGGGAGTTCTCTCCATCAAAAAAACAACAAAAGGTCTGGAACTGGAAGGAAGCTTAGAGGTCACTGAGCCAATCCCTTCATTTTACAGATGGGGAAATCAAGGCAGAGATTGTGACTTGCCCAGAGTCACATCGCCAATATCTGATAAGGGATTCAAACCCAGGTTTTCTTGGGTGAGATCTAGAGCTCTACCATAGATAGAGCACTGAGCCTAGAGTCAGGAAACTCTGAGTCCAAATTTAGTTTCAGGGCTAAGAAGCTGTGTGATCTTGGCCAAATGACTTGTTTGTCTTAGTTTTCTCAACTGTAAAATGGGGATGATAACAGCAGCAACAAGGACCTTTTATCCTTTGTTGGGAGGATCAAAAGAGATGCTGTTTATAAGTCACCGGCAGGTAGCGGGCCTGTAAATTTTCATTTCCTTTCTTCCTATCACTGCATGAGTTTTTCTGATAAACAATATACCCACTGGAAGATCAAAGATTTGGAGGCAGGAGGGGGAAAAGACCCCCCTTTCTTATTAAAAATCTTCCCAGAGAGGCTAGGTAGCCATAGGGATTTGAACCCTGGTCCAAATATATCTTTTTGCCCGGTGCCACCCGATGTGGCATGAATTTGAGTTGTTTGTGTTTATCATCATACACAGATGGCTTTAGCCCCCTCTCCCCCTAATGTTCCAGTCTTTGATGAGACCAGGGAGGGCATTCGACAAAGGCCCAACTTGGGCATCTTTGGGGACCAGAGGCGGAAGGGCCTTCCTTACCAGGGGTCTGACCAAGAAGGCAGGGAAATTTGAGGGGGCCTTTAAAGCCCCGGGGGGAGATGGGGAAGGGCTGAGATTAAGACATGAGCATGTTTGGGGGGGGACAGAAAACATATCACTTTGTCTGATCTTGTATGAGATAAAACCGTAAACACAGGGTGACAGCAAACTATGCCAGGCTTTGAATGCCAGGAGCAAAGGGAAGACTCCTGAGCTGAGCAAGTGGCTTTTGCTACTATCACCTGGTAGGGAAGGGTGAGCCTGGAAATGAATCGGGAGTCAGAGGGAGGGATACCCAGTAATGGGCATCAGGGCACAGGAGGAGGAGCACTGGGCAGAGATGGGAGTCAGAGGGAGGGATACCCAGCAATGGGCATCGGGGCACAGGAGGAGGAGCACTGGGTACAGACAGGAGTCAGAGGGAGGGATACCCAGCAATGGGCATTGGAACACTGGCCAGAGACCTCCGAGTCTCAGAACTGACTCTCCCACCAGCTCACTGGGTGGCAGGCAGTTTCCTGGCCTATAAAATGAGGGAGCTGGGCTAGCCCAGGTGTTCTTAGCTTTTTTGGTGTCTCAGAACCCTCTGGCAGTGAAGCTGGCAGAGCCTTTCTCCAATAAATGTTTTTAAATACATAACATTAAAAATACCTCACAAAGGATTAAGCTAATGATCCTTAAATGCTGTTATTGAACACACACCCAGCGTTTACAGCTCTCAGATTAATCCCTTTGAAATGATTTCTAAAGTTTCTTCCAAATCTAACATTCTGGGAGGTTGACGAGAGGGGGATGGGCCCGAAGCTATTAAGAGGAGGGGGTGCTGGGCCTGGGGGAGGGGAAGGAAGAAAGGGGGGAGAGATTCAGAAACAAACAGCAGACAGAAGAGGGGGAGGGAAAAGGGGATGGAGTGGGAAGTTTCAGATCAGGGGAATGACTGGTTTAATGGACTGGAAGCCCCCCCCTCCCCTTCCTCCTCCCTACACCCACCCACATGGTTCCAATTAGATCCTGAATTAATCATCCCGCCCGGCCGTGGGGGACAGACTGGCCCCAGCTGGCAGCCTGGAGGAAGGAGCTGGAGTAGGGGGAGGGGAACAACCAGAGTCTGTCTTTGGTGGGCTTGAAACTGCCTTAGTTTCTCCTCACTCCCCCCCCCTCACTCCTCCTCTCCCCTTTCAGTAAGCCCAAGTGCAGTCTGGATAGGGCCTGAAGACTTGTAGCCTCTCCCCCTCCCCGGGGGCCTCATCTGCACTTTCTCCCCCACATCTTTAGCACTCGCTTTTCTCAAATAGTCTCGTATATTTTTTTTCAGAATGAGAATCGCAGGCTCTGAGCCCTGGAAGGGATCCCAGCGGCCATCTGGGCTCGATGGAACACCAAAGGGATCTCCTCTATGACACTCTGACAGGTGGGCATCCAGCCTCCGCCTGCACAGCCTCCCACGGCGGACTCTGCCTCCCTCCCCCCAATCTCAGGAGGAGGCCCATTCCACTTGGGGAACTTTGGAGTGTTCTTTGTGCTCAGTGTGTCCCTTCTGTGGCCACCCCATCCCCTGCCCTCAGAAGTCTCCTTGAAGGTACAAAAGCTTCATGGTACTGGGCACATAATATCCGGCGCCTCCACAGAAAGATGGCCACAAAAATCCTGAGGGGTCAAGGGCGGATGGGAGGAGGGCTGGCCATCAGATCCCAGTTCTGCTATTCATGGTCCAGGGCAAGTCAGTTTGTCCCCGCTGAAAGGAGGGGTGAGACTAGATGGCTCCGAGGGGTCCTTGCATCTAGACTTGTGACCCATGTCCTTGTTCCCCTCCTCCCCTGAAGGAATCGGGGTTTGATGCCAAGACCAAGGAAAGGGGGCAGATGGTAAGACTGCAACCAGGTTGGAGATTGGCAGGTCAGGGAGGGCAAAGCGGGGAAAGTTTCTGGGCTGGAAAGGATGCTGAACTTGGTATCAGAAGACCTAGATTTTGATACCAGCCTCATTACTGTCTGGCAGCGTGACCCTGGCCTGATCATTCACCTTCATTATTTCCTCATCTGTAAAAGCAGACGGCAATACTGTCTATTGTTGAGTTGTTTAAGCTGTGGTTGATTCTTCACGATCCCACTTTAGGTTTTCTTGGTAAAGATACTGGAGTGGTCTGTCGTTTCCTTCTCCAGCTCATTTTACAGATGGGGAAACTGAGGCAAGCAGGGTGAAGTGACTGGCCGTCACACAGCTATGAAGTGCCTAAAGCTAGATACGAATTGCTGGAAACGAGCTTTCCTAGTCTCTGCGTCATGTTACCTACTTCAGAGGGCCATTGTGGGCAAATTGCAAACCTTAAAAGTTATACAAGTGTATGTGTGTGATGTTGTTCTTGTGGAGGGTGACGATCCTGGAAATCCTCAGGGAAGACACCCTGCCTGGTTCTACCCCGACCTCGGCCCTGCCCTGACAATCTCCCGGTCCCTTGGGGTGGGCTAGCCCCTAGGAGGGATCTCTGGAGGCTCCTTATTTCTGAGCTCCTCAGGGCCTTGGAGATGGCAAATGTAGTGGGGATGAGGGGCCTCAGGGACCTCCACAGCACAGGGCTGGAACGTGCCCTCCACGCAGGCAGAGGAGCCTCCTGCCGCTCTGCGGTTCCCTTCCTTCCTGTCCCACCTTCCTGCAGTAGAATTACTGCCCTTTGAATCATTAGGTGGGAATGGGACAGTGTGTCCAGAAGGACCCTGGGAAAGGGGCCTGTATTGTTTGGGAAAGTCCTGGGGGACGCTGATGTCTCTGGCACAAGCACAGGTCTGGGATCTAAGGGGTCTCCTGATTTGACCGTCGCCTGGAGAGCCAGAGGGCTGTGACGTGGCCAGGAGCTGCCAGTCCCGAGAGAAAGAGCTGGAACCCAGAGCTCTGACCACAAAGGCAGCATTTTTCTCATTGTATCATCCATCATCTCTGTGTGTGTCTGTGTGTGTGTGTGTGTGTGTGTGTGTGTGAGAGAGAGAGAGAGTGAGATCCATAATTTCCAAGGAGGTTTGATTGAGAACACTGGATTAAACCAGAAGACCTGGGTTCAGATCCCACTTCAGATCCATCTCTTGGTGTTCTATAAAGGGAGGGGCTTGGGTTCTATCCCCTCTCAGGTCCCTCTCAGACAGACTTGTCTCTTCTGGTTGGACGAGGTTTCCCCAGGTGGGCTCCTGACTGCCTCAGGCCTCAGTTTCCTCATAGGTGACATGGGAAGTATCACCTCTACTTTCCTCGCCTCCCAGAGTGCTGAGGGTAAGGGAGTAAGAAGCTGAAGGAGCTTTGAGGCAACTGCAGCTGGACTGGCTGATGTGGAGAGGCAGAGGCTAGCCCAGGGGGTTGGGACTGAAGGGACTGGGGCTGTGTGGTGAGAGGGGGCTGTGTGGTGAGAGGGGGCTGGGTGAGCCCAGGCTGAGCAGGGCTGGTCTGGAAAGTGCAGGCAAAGGGAGGGGAGGGGAGGGCAGGAAGGAAGGGCCGGCCAGGTCTTTGTAAGAGGGCTTCCTGGGGAGGGTGCCCCACCCCAGCTGATGGGGACAGAGGAGAATGGCTGGAGGCATGCACTCACACACACTCATACACACACTCACACACACTCACTTATACACACTCTCACACACACTCACTTATACACACTCTTACACACATATACACACTCACATTCATTCACACACATACTCAAACACACACACAATCACACACATACTTATACACACTCACACACACAAACACACACATTCACACACACATACAATCACACACATTCACACACATACACACACTTTCATTCACACTCACACACATACAAACACACACAATCACACACTCACACTCACACATACAAACACAATCACACACACTCACACATTCACAACCACACACACTTACATACACATATACACACTCTCACACACTCATACTCACACACTCGCCCTCACTCACACACAAATACACTCACACTCATACTCACACATAACAAGTATAGAACAGGACCCAGCAAATTGTTGGTGCTTAATAAATGTTTAACAAAGGTAAATTGATTGGTCTCCTGTTATGAGCCAGAACTTGAAACAAGGTACTAAGTGGAATTGAGGAGACAATGGTTAAATCTAGTTTAGCATTGATTTAATCCTACAACAAATAATGGTTTCCTACTGATATAATGATTGCTGTATACTCAGTGTGGGGCATATAAGGTGGAGCTCTCAGAGCCAGAAAGGAGAAGCGAACTAGAAGCTCTCAGATACTCAGCCAGGATTCAGTCCAGGAGATTCATATGCCAGAGCTCAAGAAGTCCTCTAAGAAAGCTAACTGGGCCACAGGAAAGTAGACAAGACTTGGAAAGAGACAATAAAGGATTTGGACTTTAATACCTGGCTGCATTTGGGGTGATTACTGAACTGAAAGGTAGGCTGTCCCAGAAGCCCCCCCAAGAAACCTGCTCCCAGAGAAGATTACATTTTAGAGAAGAATATTACATTTTGGCGCCCAACGTGGGGCAGACACGATCCTGATCTCAGTGGAAAAGCCTCCTTGACCTAGAAATTAGGGTGAGTACAAAAATAGACAAGGAAACTTTGTTAAAGGGCTAAAGTAGTACTTCAGCTAAAATAGGAAAACAGCCTTCTTTTCCAATTCAAGGAAAATGTGTAGAGAACATTGTCAGACTTATGAAAAGCCAAGGTTTGATTATAATTTGGGAGCAGATCGCTGAACTTTTAGAAACGGTACAGTACACATCTCCTTGGTTCTCTATGGAAAAAGAATTGGATCTAGACGAGTGGAAATTAGTAGGAGAGCAACGATGTCAGTTCTACAGAGATAACAAACCTGACTCAATTTTCAAAGACACATTTAATACATATAATTTAATACAACTGGCTTTAGGAAATTATATAAGTATTAGAATAAGGAAAAAGAAGAAAGAGCAGGAGGGGGAGGAGCCAAATAAACTAACTGAAAAAGATGAAGAATTAGATAAGAATGGAGTTAAGTACAATTCTGAGTGTGCTGCTTCACAGCAGAAGCCATTAGGTCATTCCCCATCCCCTGACCTACCTCCCTCAATTAACCCTTCATGGGTGAAGGGAGAAGGAGGAGGGGGAGAGGCAGAAACACATTCAGCACCACCTATGGAGCAGCCTATGACACGATTGCAAAAGGTACCCGTTATAAAAAAGAAGGACAGGATATATCTGATTTAATAAATGCATATGCTGTAATTGAAGAGCTTGACTCTTCAGGTCAGCAAAGGAGAAGATACACTCCTTTTGATCTGGAAAAACCTAAGGATTTGAAAAAGGGTTGCACTTTTTATGGGGTTACATTTTCTTATGTTAAGATGGTACTAGATAGTTTGGCTTATGAAATCTTAACCCCCAGTGATTTTTAAGGCTGCAATAAAAGCTTGGGGTTCCCTCCCAGACAGAAAGATAGAGGGGAAGCCTTCACAAAAATAGAGCAAGGTTCCAATGAACCCTTTGCGGATTTTGTGGGATGTTTGCAAACAGCTGTCATAAGAACCATTGGAGATAATGCAGCTACAGAAATACTGACCAGACAACCGGCTAAGGAAAATGCCAATGAGCTTTACAGAAGAATTATATGGGGACTAGACAAAGATGCTCCTTTAGAAGAGATCATAAGACGCTGTGCCACAATGGGCACAGATGCTTATTATACCCAGACTATGATGAACATGGGAAGGCAGGGTCCCTCTTGGCAAGGGACTTCTAGAGAGACTCGTCGATGTTTTCAGTGTGGAGAAGTTGGACATCTGAGAGCCCAGTGTAGATATAAAGATGGAGTAAGAGGCTGAGAGAAAACCCAAAATCCCATGTCCAAAATGCAACCGAGGTTTCCACTGGGCCTCAGAATGTAGATTGACCCAGGGAAATGAGAGGTGGGGCCCAACCCCAAGATATCATACAAAAGACAAATGGGGCATGATAACAGCCGAGATTACATCCAGAGAATCTTTAGAAGGTCAAGACTCTGATGTGGTCAATCAGCAGAAAAGCCATCAGATGGGAGAAAGGGATTACAATTGAAGAAAATACAGGCTTTTGTTTAACCCAACAGGGCAATGTCCAGTGCAAACAGCTCCAAAGTAATTGCCAGGTGATGAGAAGAAATCTAGAAAGTGGTAAATGGAAGGGACTAGATAGGTTAACTGCCTGGGAGAAAGGGTTTGCTTGTATTTCTACAGATGGAGACGGAAACAGCTGGGTGGCAATGAGCACCTAGAGAGAGACAGAAAAGGAGAAAAACCTCAAAACAAAGAAAAGACCTAAGAAACATCTGATACTGAAAGAGCATGGCTGATAATAAGACTGTTGCAGGACTTGAAAACCAGCAGGAATCATTGGATTCCCTAACACAAGATGAAACTATTGCAAGACTTCAAAGCTTACAGGAATTATTGGATTCCCTACACACACGAACTAATGGACAATGGATTTCTTTTGGACTATTTCTAGGACTTATGGACATGTATAAATTCTCATGTTGACTCATGTTATTTGTTACCTCACTACTAGCCTGTGTTATGTTACTAGGTGCTTATGTCATTTATGTAATTATGTGTAATACCTCCCATATTGATGGATTTATGTACACCCACTCTGCATTCCGATATGTTCATTTACATGGCGTTCTAGTAGCGCGCCCCCATCCAGCCTTCCCCAAGCAAACCAGGACCACTCTGTGCATGTACATTTAACAGTTTCTTCCACTCGCACTCTTGGCTATTCCTCCGTGAATTTGGCAGAATGCTTTGTATACTGTAGGCACTTAATAAGTGTGTATTGGACTGAATTAAATGATTTCATACCATTCTATCTACACAGGGTCTATGTGTACAAGGCAGAGGCCGAATGGGGAAAATATAGAACCTCTTTTCTCTGTAAGTATTGTTTTTGCAGGGTATGTGTGTGTGAGTGTGTGAGGTTTGTGTGTGTGTGTGTGTGTGTGTGTATGTGAGAGTATGTGTGTGTGAGTGTATGTGTGTGTGTGAGTGTGAGTGTGTGATGTGTGTATTCACGAACCCCGGGGCTGGCTAGTGGTAGTTATAGTTTTAATGTCGGTTTGGAGGGAGAGAAGCAGAGGAAGAAGGAACTGGGAGGAAATCATTTAGAGTGAGGGAAGAAGGGAGGGAGGGAGGCCGAGCTGCAGGGGAGAGAATGGGGGAGTTGGGCCTTACTTATTTGCAGACTGTGCATCCGGGACTCCGGCACCGCCAGCATCTTAGCATCCCCTGGAAGGCTGTGGACAAGAAGGGGAAGGAAGTGAGATCGGGCACCTTGGCCAACCGCCCAAGTACCTCCTGGCACTTTGTTTTCTTTTTCTCTATTAAAGCTTTTTATTTTTCAAAACATATGTGCAAGTGGGTAGAGCACCAGCCCAGAAGTCAGGAGGACCTGAGTTCAAATCTAACCTCAGACACTTAACACTTTCTGGCTGTGTGACCCTGGGCAAGTCACTTAACCCCAATTGTCTCAGCAAAAAAAAAAAAAAAAAACAACAACTAAACAAAACACACGTGTCAACAATTCTTTAACATTAGGCCTTGCAAAACCTTGGGTTCCAATTCCCCCCCCTTCCCCCACATCTTCCTCTAGATGGCAAGCAGTCCAATATATGTCAAACATGGTAGAGATATATGCTACATCCAACATGTGCCCATGTATTTACCCTGGCCCCTTTCTTAGAGCTTTCTCCCCAGCCCGCCATCATCGCCCACCCTCAGAAACCCAGCGGGCCCCTCTACTTCCCCCCTGTGGGGCCTGGGCCCTGAACTGCAAACCCAGCTTGGCAATGGGCCACCCTCGGCTCTCCGGTGTCTGGCTTGCCAGATTGTGGGTTGGGAGCCATCCACTGGCTCTCAATCTGACACGTACCCCAAAACACACAAGCGCACACATGGGGACACAAGGATGTGTCCGGACACAGCAGTGGAACTTCGGCGTCTCAGGGACCTCCCAGGTCAGGGACCTCTGACCCCCAGCCGGGGCTGACCTTTTCATTTTCAATAGCTCCATGGTTAGGACAGCATCTCTTGGACAAATTTAAATCCTTTCAATTTCCCTACTCTAGTTCTGCCCTCTGGGGCCAAGGAGGACAGGGCCAATCATTCTGGGGGGAGGCAAAAGGGGAGTTGGAGCTGGAGGGGGAGGAATCCTGCAGGGGAGCATCTGCTTCTACCTGACCAGGAATAAAGTGATTGCACCTGGACTCAGCTGGAAAGGAAAGGAACAATCCCCAGCTCTAGGCCCAAAGGCCTACAATAGTTATGGGAGCCTGTGCCTTGTTGGGCCATGGCAGCACTCATTGTATTCAAGCCAGAAATTGGAGAAAGGTGTCTACATCCCATATCTCTGTATGGAAAAATTGATAGATAAAGGATAAAAATTTCCAGTGTTCATTCTAGAAATAGGAAACTTAGGGGCTGGTTAACGATCCCTAGAGACTTTGGAGTTTCATGGAGAAGGTGAGACAGTAATGAGCAGTTTTATGGAGGATATGGTGACTAGGGCTTTGTCCCAGGGAGGAAAATTGGGAGGGAAACACCCCGTGATAGCCCCCCACCCCCTGCAAAGGGGGAGCAGACATTGCTGGTTATAATGTGTTAATGAGGCTCCAGGGCCACCTGAGCCAATTAGATGTATACAGAGGTTCCCTTGTTCTTCAGACACAGACACAGACACAGACAGACACAGACAGCCTCCTCAGGCTTACCGTTGCCAGAAACCCCTAACCTGAGCCCAAACTGGACACAGATGGACTTTTTTTTATCTCCTGTTAGTCCAAAACATTAATTCCTGAACTTGGCTAAAGCCTGACCCAAACTACCAATTTAGACTGACCCCTAATAGTCTACAGTAGAATATCCCTTCACTTCGATTGCAGAATGACCTTTAATACAGGTCGACCTTTAATCTTGACCATACACTGACCCCTCTTTCTTGCCATAGGTTGATCGCTCACCCTGGCCATAGGCTGATCCTTAATCCTGCCCAGCAGACCAAACCCTAACTGGAAGGGCTCACTCTGGAAAGGGGGAGTTCAATGGGAACACAGTAACAAGACCACTAGTTGAAAAGGCTATGAAGGCGATTCCTTTTGAGTATGAGTTAGGCCCAATGGCTGCTGTGTTCCTTTCAAATGATGACCTCAGATAATGTAAACTTGGCCCCAAACAGAGCTGATCCTTCAACCTAGGACTCAAGTTTCCTCACCTGTAAAGTGAAAAGGTTGGACTTGGTGGAGTTCTAGCTTTTCCAGTTCCAGAACCATGATCTTACTGACCTTCTCATAAATGCTGGTCCTAAGGGACCAGGGCAGGAAGTATGGATGGTTCAAGGCAGCCCCTCCCTACATTATCTTATATGAAATAAACAGGCATGTCATTTAAACTCCATGAGCCTCAGTTTCTCCATTTGTTAAGTAAGAGACGTAGATTAGATGATCCCTGAGGTCCCTTCTGGGTCTAGGATTGTGTGACTTCACATAGCATTTTGTTTAATCGCTAATGCACATAATGTTGCTACTTAAGATATTTGTGTCTGTGCTACAGTGAACAGAGCCTTCCGGTAAGGAGTCCCTGAGTTTGAAATCTTCATCAGATACTTCCTATTCCTCTGACTTTGGGGCAAATTCTTAGCCTCAGTTTCTTCATTTGTAAAAATGGAGATAATAGAACCTCACAGTTACTGTGAGGGTCAAAGGAATTAAGGTTTTTAAGGCTTTTTTTTTTGGCCCCATAAAACATCAGCAGTTATCCTCCACCCAGTAGAATGTAACTTCCTTGAGGATACACACTAGGTGTTTAATAAGTGTTTACTAAGTTAAATCGAATGGTTTCCTTCGTTCTTGAAGACCAAAATGACATCACCACATTAGAGCCATGCTAGTATGTCCTTGACTCTAATATAGTTGTTATTAAAGTAGTATGTCATAAGGGCTAAAAGGCAAGACTTGGGTTCAAGAAAAACCTCTTCAGCCTTGGGCCACTTACAGCTTTTCAGTATCCCAAGCAACCTCTAAGACTAAAAATAGATCATTTCCTCTTTTCATTGGTATAACGGTTTTTTCACTGGGTGTTTATTATATTATTGAAATCCTAGATGCAGTCTATATCATCCATCCATCCATCCTTCCAAACCTCCATCCATCCTTCCATCCATCCATCCATCCATCCTCCCATCCTTCCATCCATCCATTCTTCCACCCTTCCATCTTTCCATCCTTCCATCCATCCATCTTTCTGTCCTTCCATCCTTTCATCTATTCTTCCATCCATCTATCCATCCCCCATTGGACCCAGATGGCTCCTGGAGGAGGTGAGACTGGTGACTTGTACAGTTCTTCTTCATTTACATCTCGGAGCATCACCTTCCTGATGTTACGGTCCTCTTCAAGAACAAAGGACAAACATTCTCCATCTCCCCACCCATCCAAAGATATACACATACATGAGTCAGTCTCTCTCTGTCTCTGTCTCTTTCCTCTCCCTATCTCTACTTGTACCCTCATTTTCTCTGTTTCTGTCTGCCTCTATCTCTGAGTATCTGGCCAGATCTGAAAATTTCCTTCCCGGATGAGGAAACCTAAACCACAGCACAATGTAGGGATTTGTATACATTTATATATACATATAATTATGTTGCCTCCCTACCAGACCACAAGTTTCACAAAGGTATGTTATCTAATCATTATGTTGGGCTCATAGCAGTTTCCTGGTGTTTATTTGTACCCTTATCTTTTCTTCCATGTGCCTGTACTAGGGCATCTTCCCTATGTGACGTTTTTGGAAGAGATACTGGACCAGTGATTTCATCCTGTAGGAAACTTCCAGTATGGAAACTCCCTTTACTGATACAGGATTGGGAATTTAGTTGACTAGTCTAGGGTGGCTTAGCTGGTAGATATTATAGGTCTCTATATTTGTCTCTAAATTCTTCATAGAACTTATGGGAGGAACCAATGGAAGGCCATAGTCAAGAGTTATGTAGGATGAGCTGATTTTGGGGGAGGCTTCATCTGAGGATTGAGGGCAACAAGTTGTCTAGTGCTTTATGAGTCCTGATATTTTCCCCATCAGACTGGAGGCTTCCTGAGGGCAAGATTAATTCTCTCCATTCTATTTTCAGAAGGGCAAGACTAATCCTCTCCAAGTCACAGATGAGATGGGAAAAAACTGAGGCTCAGAAAGGGCCAAGCAGTGAGGGAGTTGTCTGTATGATTCAGAACCAGCATCCAGGTCTCTTTACTTGGACCCTCCTACACCATAGGAAAAGGCAGCTGGGTGGTGAAGTAGACAAAGTGCTGGGTTTGGAAACAGAAAGACTCAGCTTGGGTTCAAATCTGGCCTCAGATACTACCTGTGTGACCACAGGCAAGTCATTTAACCCTGCCTGCCTCAGTTTCGTCATCTGTAAAATAAACCGGAGAAAGAAACAGCAAGTCTTTGGGGGTATTCTTGGCCAAGATACAGTTAGGACTGAGAAAACAACCAAAGGAAAAGCCATGATAATCTCAGTCCTTGAGGAAGGAGGAGGTCCAGGAGAAGAGGAAGAAAAGGTGTTTGAAAATCTTTCAGAGCTGAAAAAGACTTTGGGGTGTGTGTGTGTGTGTGTGTGTGTGTGTGTGTGTGTGTGTGTGTGTGTGTGTGTTTGGGATCCCAAATCAAGTACTTAGCGATACAAGCAGAAGGCAGTATCTCTAAGCAGAACGGTATAATTGGATCATCATATTTAAAGGACCTACTATGTGCAAAAGTACTAATGAGGTCCCCAGGGATGCAAAGACAAATGAAAAGCCATCCCTCATCCACAAATTTACATTTTCTAGGCTGGCTTCAGGGGGCCTGGGCTTAAGTCACAGAGTCTCAAAGTCCACCCAGTCCAACCAGCATAGTGCTACTTGGCTACAAGAGGGAATGCTGGGAAGATCCCAGTCATCAAAGACCTTACTGCCTTCACATTTGGGGGCCCGGTAGTAGGGACACCTGTGGATGTGCTGAGTCAAAGTAAACCAAGCCCAATCTCCCCTCCCCCCCCCCACTCTTGACATATTCTGCTATGTATCCACTCATCTGATGATCGATTATTTCTCCAATAGAACGGGAAGCACCTTGAGGACAGGAGCTGTTTTGTTGTCTGTATTCTCAGAGTCCAGCACAATTCCAGGCACTTAACATTTGTCAATTAGGTGCTCCGATTGATCCACACATTCTCTCCCCATCACATCTGTCAGTCCTGTCTGTCAGTCCGTCTGTCACACAGACATCAAACATCAAACTTTGACAGGCGTAAGAAATTCCCTTAAAAGGTAGTATCACGGGGCAGCTAGGTGGCACAACAGATAGAGCACTAGCCCTGAAGTCAGGAGGACCTGAGTTCAAATCTAACCTCAGATACTTAACACTTCCTAGCTGTGGAATTCTGAGCAAGTCACTTAACCCTAAATGCCTCAGGAATAATAATAAAAATCATTCAAGGAAGCTCCCAGTGCCATCTTCCTCTTATCCTACTTCTGTAGAGTCCACGTCTTTGCCCCATCCAAAGAGCTTATATTTTCAGTCAGGATGTCTCCATGATTTTAAGCTATGGTGCCCTAAGACTTTGGGGACATTTGTAAACTTCCTATCCCCCTTCCCCCACCAGATAGTTTATCCTGACCCAAGAAACAAGTTTACCGACTGAAAACTAGAGACATCACATAGAGATTCCCACTGACAAAAACAGAGACAGCTTGAGATAAACCTAACTGGGGACACTGAGCCACAAGAGCACAGCTCAATCATGGCTTGATCTTCCCTTATTTATTAAGCACTTTGGGCCCCGGAATCCTCCTCTGTTTTTTGCCTTTCTTTGTATCCCCAGCATCTTGCAGGGCGCCTGACACGGGAGGCCCTTTATAAAGTGCTAGTTCACTGACCTCCATAAAGCCAGGGGGTTGAGCTCATTAACTTTGGAGGGGCTAAATAAGTTCTACATTTACATTTTATGACCTACATTTACTCCAATGCCCCCTCCCCCATTCCTTTCCCTCTCCTTACCGATCCCCAAACCCAATTTACTTCTCTGGGGAGCCCTTGGACCCCTCAGTTACCCCTCCCCCATAGCCTCCCCCCATACCCCCCACCCATCCAGTCGCCCCGCTTCTGGGCTCTCCCCTGGCACAGGACTCCTCCCAGTCCCGACCCCACACAGAGACTGCCCGAGGAGCCTCCCTTAGCCCCACTCAGGGATCCCCCCTCCCACATCAGACCTCCCAGCTTCCCCGAAGAAGGGCGCAGGAGGGGGGAGCGGCGTGGGGACGGCTGGAAGTCAGGGGAGCCTCCGCCCCCAGCTGGCGCCCGTAAGATGGGGGTCCCGGAGCATGCGAGCGCAGACACTAGATTGGGGAAAATCGGAACTTTCGAAGCCCCATTTTTCAGGTTCTGGCAGAGATCGTGGAGCCACCCACCGTGTGTGTGTGTGTGTGTGTGTGTGTGTGTGTGTGTGTGTGTGTGTGTAAGAGGTTTGTGAGTGTGTGTGAGGTTTGTGTTTGTGTGTGAGTACGCGCGCGTCTGAGGTGGGTAACTAGGAGTGTGAGTCTCTCTGTGTGTTGTGAGTGTGTGTGTGAGAGGTTTGTGTGTGTGTGTGTGAGTGTGTGAGTAGGAGTGTGTCTCTGTGTGTTTGTGTGTGAGTGTGAGAGGTTTGTGAGTGATTGTGTGTGTGTGTGTGTGGGGGGGGTCCTGACTCCGGGCCAGCGCCTAAGAGCCCCCTCTCCGAGCCTCCCCGTCCTCCCGCCCCAGAATCAGGTAGGAAAGCGCCCCCTCCCCCGCCGCACTCACCTCCCGTTAATTCTCGGCTCCGGGGTCGCGCTTGTTCCCGCTGGGGGGACGCAGCGGTCGCTGGGCTGGGGGGGGGGACCGGGCCGGGTCTCTACCTCCCCGCGGCAGGGCGGCTCCGCACCTTCCCCTGTCGCGCGTACCCCGGAGCGGGCGGGCGGGCAGCAGGCGGGCGATGCTCCGAGTCCGGGGGATTTCTGGACTATTTCCTCCCGCTCGGTCCCCCACCCTCCGGCCCCACACCCTGGCCCGGCCCCCTTCCCTCCTGCTGGCCCGCCCTGAGCGCCTGGGTTCAGATTGCAATCCCAGACACAGATGTGGGAGGGGCGGGGGGGGGCGGGGAGAGCGAAGCCCAAATGCTGGGCCCGGGGCCCCTCTTCCTCCCCCCCCCCCCACGGGGCAGCCCCAGAGGTTCTCCGGGGCAGGAATTTCCATTCCTTTCCACCACCCCACCCCCCCAACGCTGCTATCACTTTGGGATAATGGGGAGGGTCCGGGGAACGGAGGTAGCGGGGAGAGCCGGGGCTGTCAGCGCGGGGATTTGGAGTCCCCCCTCCTCGCCCCTGAGGCTGCCCTGAGAGTGCGGGAGAGCCCGAGAGTTCTCGGGAAGCCGCGCAGTTCGAAGGCACAGCTCCGGACCTGGGACAAGCAAGACGGGTCAAATCGGAGCTCAGAACTTACTGTGTAACCCTGGTCAGATCATCTGAACTCTCTGGGACTCAGCTTCCCCAACTGTAAAATGGAAATAATAAGAGCCCTTAGCTCCCAGAGCTGTTCTGAGAACCAAATAATATATATATATATATATATATATATATATATATATATATATATATATATATATATATATATACAAATATCTATGTAAATATATATATATACACTATATGTGTATATTTATATATATATACACAATATATGTTCAAACACATAATATATGTATATATACACGCAACATATATGTATATAATACACAATATAAGTATATATACAGACACAATATACATATTCACAATATATATCTGTATGTGGCATATATAGGGGTGTATGTATATGGGTGTATATGTATACAGCACAGGGTAAATCTTTAAGCCCAGAGGAAGGCCAGTTAGCAGAAGGAGGACTAGGAATGACATCTGCACTGGACTAGTCCTCTTGATGGGGACAGTGGAAGATCCAGTGGCGTCCAACGGTCCCACCCATTGCCTTCCTGGTCAAGCCCCACCTGATTCTGGCCCCCGGCCCAGGAATGACGGCGGAGGCTTGGCGGCCAGCTGGGGATGAGGCCATAAGAATGTGAGCACCACCCCCTCGTTCTCCTCTGGTCCCGGATCCCGCTTTTGTGGCCTGGGAGGCAGGAGGGTTCAAGGGAGGCCGGCTCTCTGAGTCAGATCTTTTCTTCCTCCCAGGCCAAGGAGGGCCCCAAACCCTGCCGTGGACCCTCGGTGACCTGGGAGAGATCAATCATCCGGAGGGCATTTCTCGGAGTCACTTCCCGTGTCTTGGGTGGCCATTGTGGGTCATCCAGGGACCTGGAAGAACTGGAGACAAAGATGAAACTGTCCCTGCCCTCACTGAGCTTACATTCTATAGAGAAGATACCACATAGACCCACTTAAATAAACCCCAAGGGACATAAATCAATCCACTGAAGAGCGTTAACTTAGTAGCTCCTGATTGGGGGTGGGGGGATTCAGAAATGAGACTCTGCAGCCCCTGCCCTCAAGGAGCTTATTCTACAATGATCTAATGAGAGTATTTATAAAGTAGTCCGCAAACCGTAGAGCGGTGCATAAATGCTCGCTTTTCTATCACTAGCTTGGAAAGCAGAGAAACTGGGTTCAAATCCCACCCCAGAAAATGGATGTATGACTGCTCAGTGTGTGACACTGAGCCAGTCACTTAATCTCCTTCGGCCTCAGTTTTCCCATCTGTAAAAGAAGAATGTTGGACTGGATGATCTCTAAGATGCCTTCCAGATTCAGATCTCTGATCCTACAGGAAATGGTCATTTAATCTCTTTGTCTCCATGTCCTAACGTGTAAAATGAGGGAAGTCAGAGCCTGTGTCCTTCCAGGTCTCTTCCAATTCTGGATATGGATGTAAAATATTTAAAAGTCTATGAATCAACCAGCATTCATTGAGTAGCTGTTATGTGCCCAGTTTGGTGCTTTATTGGTTAAAAAACAACAACAAAAAACCAAAGCAATTTGAGAATGGGTGCTAATAATTGGGAGAATCAGGAAAAATTCCTTTTGTAAACAAAACAAAACAAAACAAACAAGTATATGTATCTTAAAATCAAGTATATATATATTTAAAAGTATATTTTCTAAAACAGTACATATTTTTTAAGAAGTATGTATTTTTAAAGCATATTTTAACACAAATATATATTTAAAAACAAGTATCTTAAAAACAAATATACTTTTAAATATATTTTAAAATATTTAAATTTAAAATATTGTTTTTAAAAATAAGCTTATGTTTTAAAACAAGTATATATATTTAAAAGTATACTTTAAAAAGTATCTCTATATTTAATTTTTTAGGTGTAGGAAAATTTCTTCTAGGAGGTAGTACTTCAACCTTGCTGAAATCCTTCCTCATCCCATGTTTTCCTGATCCTGGGTTCTCTCCAGTCTCTGGCTTTGGGAAAAGGAGGAAGGCCTGAGGTCTGGCTTTAGCCATCTCTCTCTGACTCCCTAATTTTAGTGTCAGAGGCTTGGGGCAGGCAGCCCACCTTTTCATTGTTGGAGGCCTTCAGAAGTTTGTTGCTAGCAGCTCCTGGGGCAAAACCCCCTTTTTCCAGCCTTCAGAGCCCAGAGTAGCCTTTTAGCTGGGCTTACTGGCAAATTTCAGCTTGTTTCTTCTGCTGTGCTGGATATTTCTCTCCCTATCAGACTAGGAGTTCCTTGAAGTGGGAATCCCATCTCCCATCAGTCTGCTTCTATAAGGCACCTTTCCCCTCACTCAATTACTCTCCAGGGATCTACAATGGGATGTATGTATAAGGGATGAACCTTAGGATAAACTTGAAGAGACAAATGCTATTTTCTTTTTGATTAAAAGATGGGTCGGGTGGAAAGTTCCTCATCTGCGGCTTATTAGGCAAGTCAAGGCACCTCTTCAGCCTCAGTTTACTCTTCATAAAATGAAGATAGTAATAGTATTTTCCTTTCAGGCTTTCTGTGAAGAGCAAATGAGATTACATCTGTAAAGTTATTTGCAAAACTTAAAATGCCCTTTTTAAAAATTTTTAGAGCTATTAGGATTATAAGGCAGGTTATTTCTCTTCAATTAAAGAGAAATCAATTAGTCCATCGATATTGAGGACAGAGTAACTGGGAAGTATACTAGAGGGAGGCTCAAGAACTATTTAGTATTACGGGATCCACTTACACACTAACCAGCAGTGACATAGCGCTTTAAAGTTTTCAAAACGCATTATGGATAAAATCTCATTTTATTCTTCCTATAATGCCAGGAGGTAGGTGTTATTTTGATTCTCCATTTTACAGATGAGAAAACTGAGGCAGCCAGAAGTTAAGTGACTTGCCCACAATCACACAGCCAGTAAGTGTCTGAAGCTAAATTTGAATTCAGGTCTTGCTCACTCCAAACCAAGTGCTTTATCCACTTCTTGTACCACCTAGCTGCCTCTAGAATTGCTCTACTATGCCTCGGGTGACCTTGAGAACCCTGGGGGAGGTGCAGACCACTGCCCTCTGAAGACGGAGCCTCCAGTGGGAATAGAGTTGCCAGAGCCAGGTCAGAACTTATACGGTGCTCTCTTTCCAAGGGTTGTTGTGAACAAAAAGCTTTGTAAACCTTAAAATGCGTGAAATGTGAATTCTTATTCCCTTTGGGACGTCTCATTTTCTAGCTCTGACCAGGAAAGTCAGATGATGCCCTTTTAGCCAGGCTTCCATTTTGCCTTCCCTCTCAGAGTTCTAGGCTTTGGGAATCTGGAAGACTGGACTTCCAAGGTCTGTGATATCTCGGGATCAGAGATTTAAAGGTGGCATGGACATAGAGCATAAATGGATGGGACAGGATTTTCAGTCAAGTTTGCAGATTTTGCTCAGTTCTATGTGGTCTCTGCTGAAAAAAAGAGAGCAGAGAGACAGCTGGAGAATTTTCTTGAGGTTCACTTAATCGGACAACACGCATTTATTGAATGCCTGCTGTATGCTGAAAACTGTGTTAAGCACGGGCATTCAAAGGAAGGCAAAGGAGAATTCCTGCCCTCAAGAAGCTCTCAGTCTAATAGGGGACATGACATATGGACTCCTGTGTACCTAGAAGATGGAGAGCTGGTGGAGAGAAGGAGATTGCAGAGGAGAAGACTTCAGTGACTGGGGAGGAGTGCGGGACAGAGCTAGGCAGGGCTACTTGCAGAAGGTGGGCTTGGAGCTGAGCCTTGAAAGGAACTAGAGAAACCTGGGGGGAACTAAGGGGGCAGAGCATTTCAGACCCAAGGACGGCCCGTACAAAGGCGTGGAGTCGGGAAATACATGGAGGAACAGAAAGGGAGGCGCTGTGGCTATCATGGAGAGTATAGAGGGGAATGAGCTCCTTTTGCCCATCACCCGGACTGCCAGATTTTCAAAGCTGTTTCTTTACCAGTCACCACTGTCACCCACCCAACCCTCCCCGGCATAGCAAGAAGGACAAGAGAGAATGTAAAAATTCACTGAGAAGCCCTCTCAGAGTGATGAGCACCAGTGGAGCTCATTTCTCCAGTTCTTCTCCCCAAAGCATGAAGCTCTGTAGCTTTATCTTTCTACCCAACTCCCATTTTTAATGTCTCCCAAGTTTGTCATCTGTCTGGCCATACATCTTATTTATCATCTGTCATGCTCTTCCTCTTATCCGTCCCTCTAGTCTGTCTCTCTGTCTACCTATATGTTCATCTGTTGATCCATCCAACTATTTATCCATCTGTTTTCTATCTCTCCATCCCTCTCTCTCTGTCTCTTTCTTTCTGTCTTTCTCCATCTCTCTCTTTTCCTCTTTCTGTCTTTGCCTTTTTCTTTATCTCTCTTTCTCTCTCTAAATCTTTCTTTGTCTCTGTTTCTCTTTGTCTCTCTCTGTCTTTCTCTCTCCCTGTCTCTCTGTCCGTCTGTCTCTGTCTCTCTCCTTGTCTGTCTCTCTGTCCATCTGTCTCTGTCTCTCTGTCTCTCTCCTTGTCTGTCTCTGTTTCTCTTTCATCTTTGTTTAGCCATTAGAACAAATGTTGCTTCCTGTTCTGAAGCTTTCAGTGACCCTCCCCCACTCCCACCTCTAGCACTGACTGAGACCCTAAGCTTTCATCTGGCATTCAAGGTTCCTTAAACTACCTAAATAGCATCGTGCCATATTGGAAAGAGGACCAGGGTTCGCTCCAGGTGCTCCCTGCCTGACCTTGGGCAGGTGACTCCCTTCCGGCCCTACTTTCTCCCTCTGTAAAAGGAGGGCTCAGCATCCAGGACTCTGAGTTCTCCTCCTGCCCTAGACCTGCCCTAGACCCTTGTGCCTCAGGCTCCTCTGCTGCCTTCCTCCTGTGAGGGAGGCTTGGAATCAGGCTGTGCACTCAGACTTGCATGTGTGTGTGTGTGTGTGTGTGTGTGTGTGTGTGTGTGTGAGTGTGAGTATATGTGTGTCTGTGTGTGTGCACATGTGTGTGCATGTGTGTGCACTTCCCTCTGTTTCCTCCTCCTGCCCCCCCCTTCCTCCCCCCTCTGCTCCCTCCCAGTAAATTATAACCGCTCTCTCCCTGTCAGGCTGCCCAGACTCGGTGGCCCTTGGTGGTCTGGAAAGCATTACCCACATGCTGCTCACTTCTTGCAGGCTTCCCTCCCCCCCTCCCCAGGAAGGGGGGCGGCTTTCAGCCCTGGGGCCCAGACTCGCCTTGAGGAGGGCAGCAGGGCCCTGCCCCAGAGACCCCGGGCCTCTGAAAGGGACCAGAGGTGGGACGGGAGACATGGATGAGGGAGGGGCTTGGGGGGAAGGGAAGGCTGTGGAAGCAGCCATGTGTCCCCCTCATTCTGTGGGCCCTCTCGCAGCTCCCTGGGCCCCCTCACAGCTCCCAGGCCCACGTGGAGCTGCCCACCCCATCAGTCAAGGTAACAATTCTGAGAGAGAGATCCAGGGAGGGAGAAGGGGAGGGGCACTTTCCTTCAGCCCCCAGGACCTGGCTCTCCCTTCCCCCAGGTTGCCTGCCTGTGAAGGGGCTGGGGCCTCTCCTCCCACCCTGGGCCTGACTGGGGGACTACATAGGTCCGGCCCCCGAGGGGGCCCTGATAGAGGGGGATGGCCAGCCCAACCTTCAGAGATTCCTGCCCTAACTGAGAAGAGGGGAGCCCCCCCGGCCCATGGGGGAGACACCTTCACTGCCCCCACTGGAAAGATACAGGCTCCGATTTAGTCCAGCCACCAGAGGGCTTTGGGCCAGGGGCAGAAGGATGGCCCAGATGACCCTCTTCTGACCCCTGCCCCATCTTTCGGGGTTACTCCTGTTCCCCTGCCCTGCCCTGGTCCCCACCCTCCCAGTCTGCTCCCAGGCCCTCACTCCCCTGACCTCAGTGTGTCTCCAGACTCCCCCACTCTGCTTCTTGGCTTCCTGTCGGACTAGGGAGGGGACAGGAGCGAGAGAGCCTCTTTTCCCCTTTTGCATAGATATCTGTGAGAGCTTGGACCCCGTCTTCATGGCTTCCCTAGGAGCCGCCACCACCTCTCACTCTGTCTGGCCCGTGGCTCTGTGGCCCATGCCGGGATCTAAACTTTGGAGGAGCCACTGCTCGGCCCATCCAAATGCTCTAGCTTTATTCCCAGCTTGACCCCGGCCAGCCTCTGCGGCCTCCTCTCCCCACCCAGCACCCACAGGGATGATCAGGTTGGCTGACCTCAAAATGCAGCCCCCCGTTTCTGTGATGTTTCTTAACCAGGGGGCTGTGGCCTCAGACCCCATGGATTGCCTAGGGGATGAGGAGGGGTCTTGGAATCCCTCCCATCAGTGTATAAAGCATCACATCTCCGCCAAGTCCCATGGGGATGGGTGAGGTACAGAACACGTGGATTTTAGCTTAGTAGGTCAGAGGTAAGAGGTCGGTGACAAAGCCAGGAAGAGCAGTAAGAAGGGAGGGGGCTGCCGGCACCCCTTGAATCACGTCCTTCCAAAGTCTTGTCTGGAAAAGGGAGGAGAGCATCTGCCCCAGCCCCCCAGCACCATGGAGGGCCATCATGTTTAGTTATTAGATTCCTGAGGGGCAAGCTTCCTTCCAGGAATTCCTCTGCTCCGCCCGGCCCAGCCCCCTCCTGCTCCTCCCCTCCGGGGCCCACAATCCCCCCTCCTGACAGATTTCCTCTCTGCTGACAACAGCACCATCTGGCTGGAGAATTTTCCCTTTCTGAAGGGAGTCATGGAGAGAGAGAATATTGTAGTCAGAGCATTTAAAGTCCCCTAGGGAATGTGTTTATGACAGGTGGACACTGTCTCCCTGTCATCACCAACTAGGCCGGATCCCTCCCACCTCAGCTTTTTGACAAACAGAAAGATCCCTGAGCTGGAAGAGTGCTCAGAGCCACAGCTCTACAAGAATCCCTACCATTATATCCTAGCTGGCAATAACTAGATTTGGACCAATGGGGCTTTGTTACAAGGCACTGACAAGGAGGCAGCTTCTTTCTTCCTTTTAAACTCCTCTAGAGGCATAATTTCCCAACTTTCCGGGGGGCACTGTCCTCTAAGCTACCTCCAGCTAGTCTCCCATAAACACCCCTGAGCTGGAAGAGCGCTCAGAAGCCACAGCTGTACAAGAATCCCTACCTTAATATCCTGGCTGGTGGAAAGTGTAACTAGGCTGGTTCCAATGGGACTTTGCTCCAGGGCACTGACAAGGAGGCAGCTTCTTTGTCCTCTTAAAATCCTCTAGAGGCATAATTTCCTGAGTGACTCTCTGGGGCACTGTCCTCTAAGCTGCCTCCAGCTAGTCTCCAATAAACACATTTTATTCCTTTAATCTCTTTTTCGACTGTTATTGCTGAGGCTAGTGTTTCTAATACAATATTGAATAATAATGGTGATAGTGGGCAAACTTGCTTCAGTCCAGATCTTACTGGGAAAGGTTCCAATTTTTCCCCATTGCATATGATGCTTACTGATGGTTTTAAATATATGCTCCTGACTATTTTAAGAAAAAGTCCATTTATTCCTATACGCTCAAGTGTTTTTATTAGGAATGAATGTTGGATTTTATCAAATGCTTTTTCTGTATCTATTGAGATGATCCTATGTTTTTTGTTAGTTTGGTTATTGATATAGTCAATTATGCTAATAGTTTTCCTGATATTGAACCAGCCCTGCATTCCTGGTATAAATCCTACTTGGTCACAGTGTATTATGGGGGGGGGATGATTTTCTGTAATCTTTTTGATAATATTTTGTTTAAGATTTTAGCATCAATATTCATTAGGGAGATTGGTCTATAATTTTCTTTCTCTGTTTTCAGCCTACCTGTAAACACATTTTATAAAATCCTTACTAAATGCCAGGAATTTTGCTAATCATGAGGGATTTGAAAACTATGAAATCTAGAAAACCTCAGTGACAAAGCAAACAAAAATAAAAATAACTTCTGTTCTTAAGGAGCTTATATTCGATGGAGGAGACAATACATATTTATTTACAAATTACATACAGAATAGATGGAAGGCTGAGATGAGAACTCCCTAAGAGCTGGGGTGGGGAAAAGGCTTTTTATTCTAGGTAATCTTGGAACTGAATTCCGAAAGGAGTGACTGGAAGGATGGAGTGCCTTTGATAGTCATAGGAAGTTTAGGAGAGGGGTGGGTTTGGGGAGAAAGATAAGGCATTGTTTTTGGACTGGGTTCAGTTTGAAACGACTACAGGAAATCTGATGTCCTGTGGCTGTGGGATGAGAACTCAGGAGAGAGCGTAGGATTGACTACGTAGCTCTGGGAATCCCCTGCATGGAGATGATGTGTGGATGTGTGGGAGCTGATGAGGTGAATAGAACTGAGGCAGAAGAAAAGAGGGCCCCGATAGAACTTGTGGCTACTTGTGGTTAGTGGGAGAAGGATGAAGGTTCCGCAAAGGAAACTGAAGTAGGAATGGGTTGGATAGGTAGGTGAAAAATGGCAGAGAGGAAGGTCATGAAAACCCAGGCTGGAGAGACTACCCAGAATTCCATGAAAGTGTCAAAGGCTTCGTTCAGAGAGATAATAGGATGAATAACCAAGGAAAAGCCATTGGATCTGGCAACTAGAGATCACTGGAAACTCTGGAGGGAACAACTTCAGGTGACCAGATCAGAAACCTGGTTTCAGAAGCTTTAGAAGAGAAAGAAGAGGCAGTAGAGGCACCGGTGTAGATGGCTTTTTCAAAGAGTTTGGCTAAGAGAGGAAGTCCAGACATGCCATGGTTTCTAAAAAGGGTTATTCTTTGTCTCGGTTCTCCATCCTGGGAGACTTCAGAGGCCAAAATTTCCATCTTGGGCCAACCCACTCTCATCTTTTATAATTTCCTATCAGAATGGGAGCTCCTCGAGACTTACATGAACTGATGCTAAGTGAAGTGAATAGAACCAGGAGATGATTGTACATGGTAACAAGATTATACAATGATCGATTCTGATGGACATGGCTCTTCTCAACAGTGACATGATTCAGGCCAGTTCCAAGGGTCTTTTGATGGCGAGAGCCGTCTGCATCCAGAGAGAGAATTGGGATTGAGTATGGATCATAACACAAAAATTTCACTCCTTTTGTTGTTGATAATCTTGCTCGCTTTTTGTTTTCTTTCTTATTTTTCCCCCTTTTTGATCTGTTTTTTCTTGGGCAGCATGATACTTGTGGAAATATGTATGGAAGAACTGCACATGTTTAACATAGATTGCATCACTTGCCATCTGGGAGAGGGGATGGAGGGAAGGAAGGAGAAAAATTTGGAACACAAGGTTTTGCAAGGGTGAATGTTGAAAATTATCCACGCATATGTTTTGAAAATAAAAAGCTTTAATAATAATAATAATAATAAAGAATGGGAGTTCCTAGTGGGAAGAGATCAACTCTTTTTGTATCCCCAGTACTTTATGTAGCATCTGCTTGTAGTAAACAATAAATGCTGTTTCACTCATTCCCTTAATTATTTCATTTTCAGTGGTAGCGAGCTATTCTCAGGCCTACCCACTCCTCACCCTGCTCCCACCCATCCCCAGTTCTAAGGCTGTAATAATAGCAAGAAGCAGATGACAGAGATAATTAGGTCTTAATATATTAAATAAAATATAAAGTATTATTTCTAATTTGCTATTTCCTTATAAAGTGGTAAGATGCTTCCCCAATGAAACTGGAGGGACAATTTACTTTTGGTTGACAAGACAGTGAATATGTCCCTTGTGGTCTTTAAAGTTTGTGAGCATCAGGCCATTCAAACCTGGGAGCAATTTGTGGTAAGATCACTATATTTGATAGAAGGCGGCGGCAGCGGCTGGGGAGGATATTTCTTTCTCCTCTGTCCACTTTCATCTGCCATAGAACTATTACCTCATCAAGCTGGAAAAGAAGGAGAGAGTCAGGACAGGAAACAGCTTCAGGGAGAGTGACCTCTGGCAGGAGAGAAGAGAGTCAACTGTGAATCCCCAGAAGTTGGGGGCTGGGATGCTGAGAAGGAAAAGGCAAATTGTGCAAGATAATGTCGGACTTAAAGGATCCTCCCAGAAATGATGAATAAAACAGGGTGTCCAGGGTGAAAAAAAAAGCAGGAGGATATCACGTTAAATAAAGAATGTCTTTGGATATAATAATATCTTTGGACACACACACATACACACACACACACACACACACACACACACACACCCCTCTTTATCTTTCTATATATCGAATACCCCAGCTGGAGTCAGGAAAACTCATTTTTTCCTGGCCTCTGACCCTTCCTAGCTGTGTGACTCTGGGCAAATCACTTCCCCCCTGCTTGTGTCAGTTTCCTCATCTGTAAAATGAGCCGGAGAAGGGAATGAACAACCGCTCCAGTATCTCTGCCAAGAAAATCCCAAATGGGGTCACAAAAAATCTGAACCAAGCTAAAAAACCCCACAAAAATCCCACAACTGAACTGCTGTGACTCAGTGCCCTATTTGCAATTCTAAGTGGTGAGCCTTTTCCTGTTGGTACTGTGTGTAGTTGTAGAAGGGTCCACACTCTCCTAAGGCGGCCTAGAGTAGCGTTCTGCCCGCCTTGTTTCTTGGGGGACTTTTCCAAGCACATTTTCGGACAGACACGGTTCCAAACCAGTGAGCACTTGAAGACTTCCAGAGAGCCAGAATGCCCTTCACGTGAGCAACATCCAGAATGGGACCCAACATTCTAGATGCAGGCTGATCTGGCCGGAACATAACCACACAATTGCTTCTCACGACCTAGCTGATAGGCTTCTCTTCGTGTAAAAATAAAGGAAGAGAAGTATTTATAAAGCACTTTATAAATATCTCATTTTATGCTCATGGTAACCTTGTGGGCAGGTGCTGTTTATTATCATCTCTATTTCATACGTGAGGAATTGCTGCTGCATCCCCTGGGCCCTCTGGCTATGTAGCCTAAAGTCACGCTGTATTTTTTTCGGCCACCATATTTTCTCATTGAAGCTTATTGAGACTGCAAGCTCATTAATAGAATTCATATACACACAGATATATAAACAGTATATATATATATATATATATATATATATATATATATATATATCCATTAGGACCCACAGGTCTTTTTTATATGGCCTGCTGTCCTGACAAGGGAATGGGGACTGAGCTTACATTTCTTTAGCTTCGTGATTTGTATATTATCTCTTTGGATAAGATGAGAATCTCTAAGAGGGAGCATCCTTATCCCCATTTCTATAGATGGGGAGATTGAATCCCTCAGAGGGTGGAATCATTTCCCCAAGATCACACAGTCAGACCCCCTTACTGCCTTATTTCTAGCTTAAAATAATACTTGAAATAATACCTTGTAATAATTCCTGAAATGTCCCAATCTTTTCTCCCCCCCCCCCCCCCCATATGCTTTTTAGGAACATCTTCAGCTGGGGCGTAGGAGGAAGTCTGGGACTTTCCCATATATGGGGTGACAGAGGATTTAAAATCTGGGCCCTAGAAATCATGTGTCCAGATGATGGATATCCAATCTATCCAGACGAAGCCGGTTTGGCTCCGGTGAGACAGCTCTAGTTCTGACGTCAGAGGATGTCGGTTCAAACCTCACCTTTGGGGCTTCCTGCTATGTGTCCTCGGAAAAGTGATTTTAACTTAATTGGATCTCACCCCTCTCACCCCCACGAGGGTGGGACTGGCCAGATGGCTTCCCGTTCTAGGTCTATGGTCCTAGCCCAAGATTTCAAGAGGCCAAATATGGCCAAGGTCACACAAACAATAAATACTAGTGGCAGAATTTGATCGCCCGCCCTTTGACCCTAGTTCCCATAATCTTTCTACCACAGAGCCACACACTGACCGGCCAGGCCCAGGCCTATCACAAGACAAGTGTGGCCTGGGCCAGATGTCTCTGCCCGTGGAATAGATGAAGGCTTCCCCAGACCAGAAGCATGGGGGTAGGTACCAGCTCTCCTTGCAGGGGAGGCTCTGGCTCGCTGCTGAAATCCTTGGGGGGCTGACTTCAGCTCAGGGTAAGGGAGAGAGAGTCCCAGGGTGGTTGGGCTATGTGGGGGCCTCTCCATCACTCGGGCATTTCTGGGGTTGGGATCCAATGTATATGTATATATATGGATGTGTGTATGTATATGTATACCTACACATACATGTATATACATGTATCTATATATGTATGCTGTTACATGTGCATGAACATATACACATACATATACATATAGACACACATATGTACCCATATCTATATATCTATGTAGTATACATACATATATACTGTTTATATATCTGTGTGTATATGAATATATATGTATATATCTGTAAAATTATTCCAGACATATTTTTATTTACCAGTCCTTTCTCTGGACGTAGAGAGCTTCTTTCTTCACGTTCTTTACTTGATTACTGGGTTCTGAGTAGGGTGGTAATGGTGGGAAAGGCGCCTGGGTGTCTTGCTATGGCAGCTGAACTGAGTTGCCTGCTCTGTGGGTGCAGTTGGGACTTATGGGAGGGCGGCTCCCTCTGGCAGGGATGCCTTCCCCCCAGGAGGGACGTGCTGCCTATAGAGGGCTGCAATTCTGAAAAGCTGTACTTGAATCTAAGACAGCAGAGCACTCAAGGCTAATTACCTACTCAAGATGTGATAATGGTTCTAGAAACATAGGGTCATGGGATGGCTCTCCTCATGATTGGTGCTTGCTGAATGTGTTGTGCTGAGGTAATCAGAGGCAAGGATTGGAGGGCTGAGGGAGAGGGTCAGAGTCTCTGCCTCAGGGTGCTCAGGAGAGAGACTTTAGGCTCCAGACTCCTGAGTCCAGGCTCCATCTTTGACAAGCCACATGGCAGCTCGTCTGCCTCCTTCACTTCTCCTCCTAAAGACTAAGGACTTTGACTGATCTTTCCTCTGATTTGATCCTGAGGCCCTCCAGAGAGCTAGGCTGGCCATTATACTACTGCCCATCCCCACAGGAGCTGCTTCCAGGAATCATGTCGGGGCTGAGCCAGAAGCAGTAATGGTGGTCTGGTTGGCGTTGCCTCCTGGGGCTCTTGGTCCTACCTGCTCACAGAGGGTCCTTGGTGCTGGGGGTGGCGAGAAAGATGCCCTTCTTCCTAGCCTCATCTCTCAAAGGAGGAGGTAGGACCAGGACCTCTTCTAACTCTAGCTGCACGCTACTGAGCCAACACCCTGCTTCTCCAAATGAGTAAAATGAGGCTCTCCCCCTTGCCATCTCCTCCTCCCCAGAAGTCCCTTGCCACTCTGATGTTCTATGATTGCCTCTTACCTGGCTGCCCTCACATCTTCCCACTCCCCAGATTTTAGCTCAAGCATTAAAGAGGGATTCTGGGAGCAATCAATACTGTCTCCTCTTCCCATCTCCTGAAACCAATCTTCCTTCCTGTGAAAGCCAGGGGCCCCACGTCTCCAGAGCTCCTTGAGAAATCAGGATTTTTTTCTCCTTTCACACCCACTCCAACACCATCACTCCCCTTGTCCTGCATCCCAGATTGTGTTTTTATAAACTGGAGGGATTGGAATGGACAGCAGCACCCCCTAGAGGCGATTGGAATCTCTGCCCTTCAGTGTGACCTAGAACTGGAACAGCCTCACAGAATCTCGGAGCTGAAAGGGACCTTGTAGTTCAGGGAGTCAGACCTGCACCAGAACAAGAATCTCTTCTCCAGAATTTCTGAGAAGGCCCTCTCACCTTTGCCAGAGACCTTACGGATAGGGAGTATCCTCTCATTTCAGCAAGATATTCATTCATTAATTCAGCAAGCATTTATTATATGTCTACTATATGCTAGGCACTGCACTAAGGATACAGAGGTCAGAGAAAAACAGCCCTTGTTTTCTTGGAACTTATATTCCTTTGGGGGAATACATTGAAAAATCAATATGTAATAAATGCAAAGGAAATAGAAAATGGTTTTCCTGTACAAGGTGACATTTGAGTTGAGCTTTCAAGATAGTGAGGGATTATATGAGAGAATCCCATCTCTGGTCAGGTTACTTATGAGAGAGAGAGAGAGAGAGAGAGAGAGAGAGAGAGAGAGAGACAGAGAGACAGAGAGACAGAGAGAAAAGAGAGAGAGACAGAGAGAGACAGAGAGACGGAGAGAGAGAGAGTCAGAGAGAGAAAGACAGAGAGAGAGAGAGAGAGACACAGAGAGACAGAGAGACAGAGAGACAGAGACAGAGACAGAGAGACAGAGAGAGAGGTAGGTGAGAGGAGCACATTCCAGGTATGAAGGACATGTTATCTGGGCCAGGGCCTGGAGTCTGGAGATGGAACAGGGGCCACAAGAATTAGATCAGGTTGGAAGCAATGGAGAATTTGTGAAGGACAATAATTCCACTTTTGGTCAGCTCTAAGCAGATGATGCAGCCATAGAGTATTGGGCCTGGAGTCAGGAAGGCTCACCTTTCTGAATACCTGGCCTCAGGTATTTACTGTTTGTGTGATCCTGGATAAGTCACTTAACCCTGCTTGCCTCAGTTTCCTCATCTGTCCAATGAGCTAGAGAAGGAAATGGCAAACTATTCCAGTATGTCTGTCAAGAAAACCTCAAATGGGGTCATGGAAAGTTGGGCAACCAAAACAACCAAACAACAAAAACTATTAGGAAGCTTATCTCTATGTGGTGCCTTAGTTGGCTGCTCTGAAACTTTTAGTTATTGTTCTTGTTTAAATACTCTCCTAACTAATTACAAAACATTGGTATCCATCATATGTTGAGATGTGGAGGAAGGTTTTAGGTGGGGTGGAGAGAACATTATGAGAAGACTTGGATAAAAGGAACACAGGATGAGATGTAGTTGAGTTATCCCATCCATCCTTGGAGGGAGTGCGCACATCCAAGAGAGGACAGAGCCATTGAAGTCTTGAAGTAAGTATCTAGGATTCAGATGGTGATAATCCCATCTCAGGTCAGGTCAGTTCCTAGGTTCAGTTCTGGATACTGCACTTAAGAAAAGGCATTTCTAAGTTATATAGTCTAAATTACAGACTGTCTAAAGGAGAGCAGCCAAGGTAGAAAAGGCCTCGCCTTCATGCTCTCTGAGACTCAGTTGAAGAAGCTGGAGATAGTTAAGATGCAGAAGAAAAATTTAGAGGGAGGAATGTGGTAGCTGTTTTCAAGGATGTGAAGGTCTGTCCTGTGGAAGAAGGGCACCAGAGGGCAGAACCAGGGACAAGGGTTCCTTCCCATATATTAGCTGGATGAAGTGACCTAGAAAATCCCCGAGATTCCTTCAGCTCCAGAGTTATGATCTTTCCCTTTGGAGATTTGGAGAGGCAGCATTAGATCATCAGACTCTACTTATCCAGTAGGGAATGGGTTGTTTCTGGAGAAAGTAGAGTCCCTCTCAGAAGTCTTCAGACAAAGGCTGACTGGTCATTTGTCCAATTTACTGCAAATAGGATTCTTGCTGCAAATAGTCGGCTTAGATTAAATGGCTTCCAAGATTGCTTCTTAGTCTGTGATTCTTTTTTTTTTTTTTTAGGTGTTGTGGGAGAGAGAGGGCCAACTTAGAGTCAGGAAGACCTAGTTCAAATCTGTGTTCCTGAATAAGTCAGTCTCTTTCAGGTTCCCCTTCTTCGTTGTAAAATGGGTATAAGAAAAGGATACCATCTCCACCTTGCTTTCATGATGTACTAGACTTTAGATATGAAGAGTGTCAAACTTTATAAAGCACCTTAATGCTTTGTTTTAGTTATCATTTTGTTGTTGTTATTCTGATTTCTCTGATTCTGTTGTTTATTTTGTTGTTGTTCTGTGATCCCCTTGATTCTATGCTAGTTGTTATTTTGTTATTGTTCTGCAATTCTCCTGACTGTATGTTACTTGCTATTTTGTTGTTGTTCTGCAATTCTCTTGATTCTATGCTAGTTGTTATTTTGTTATTGTTCTGCAGTTCTCCTGACTGTATGTTACTTGTTATTTTGTTGTTATTCTGCAATTCTCCTGATTCTGTTAGTTTTTATTTAGTTATTATTGTTATTCTGTGATTCCCCTGATTCTGTGATGGTTATTTTGTTGTTGTTCTGTAATTCCCTTGACTCTACGTTAGTTATTATTTTGTTGTTATTGTTATTCTGTGATTCCTCTGACTTTGAATCTAGTGCACAGTACAGTAAACTACACTGTTTCTCCTCTGGAACAATGGCATTTATCACCAATATCACTTGGCCTTTAGAGAGATGAGGCCCAGATTTAAGTAGTCCCAATTTGACCTGGGAGGACATCTAGGGGGTGCCATCATGCTCAGAGCACCAGGCCTGGAGTCAGGAGGACTCTTCCTGAGTTAAAATCCCATTTCAGATACCTACTAGCTGTGTGACCCTAGGCAAGTCACTTAATCCTGTTTACCTCAGTTTCCTTATCCATAAAATGAGCTGGAGAAGGAAACGGCCAATCCCTCTGGTATCTCTGCCAAGAAGACCCCAAATGGGGTCATAAAAAAGTGAAGCATGTCAGAAATGACTGAACAAAAACAAAGTGAAATTGGCTTCTTTAACATGTGGCAAGTTCCCTCTTTTTAGAGGTCTTCAGTTAGAGGCAGAATCAGTGTGTGTGTGTGTGTGTGGGTGGTTGTTGTTGTTGTTGTTTTTCCTGTGTAGGTTATATGTGTCCATGAATCTGTCTAGATATGACTCATAAGGAAGGAAAAATAAATATCTCTAGAATCTCCTCCTTTTCTGCCTTCCGCAAGGGAGACTTTGATGTTTGCCAAAAGAAGAAGTAGGAAGTTGAGGTCCGAGGCTGGCTTCTCTGCTTTCCTTGAAGAAAGCAGGTATTGGATTAAAATTATATCTATCTGCTTTTTCAAATATTGTTAATAATAGCCAACTTTTATATTGAGCTTACTTTGTGCCAGGAAGTATGCCAAGTGCTTTATACTTATTATCTTACTTGATCTTCTTAATTGTCCTGCGAGATGCTCTTAGTATTCCCACTTTACACATAGGGAAACAGGCAAAAAGGGATCAACTGATTTGTGTAAGGTCACCTAGCTAATGAGTGTTTGAGATTGGATTTGAATTCAGAACTTTTTTATTCCAGACCCTGCATTCTATCCACAGGGCCACTTCATTTAGAGGAAATAAGTTTTAAGTTCAAGTTGTGCTCCTGATCATTATTTCTTAAGGGGGTGTAATGTGTGGGCTACTTTCTGGAGGTCCTTCAGACAGGCCTTGGTCTCAGCAGGATAAGACACCATGAGAATGATCAGAAATAGAGTCTAGAGTCTTTATTTTTCTTCAACAAAATAATAACTAATAGAATCAGGAGAATAGCAGAACAACAAAATAACAAGTAACGTAGAAAAAGGAGAATGGCAGAACAACAACAAAATAACAACTAACATAGAATCAGGGGAATGGCAGAACAACAACAAAATAACAGTCTGTGTTTGTCATAGTCTGACCCAGTCTCCTCCAGCAGTCGCCAGTCTCAATCAGTCTCCCTCTGAGTCTGACTTTGTCCCCAGTTTAAATACCCTATTATAATTACATACTGATTATGTGTGAACTAGAGAACCATTACATCACTATAATAAGTACTAAGTATATATGGGAACTAGAGAACTATTATCTCATCAATTCCACTGAGTTAACACCTTGTTTCAAGTATATTTCTCCAGAATTCCAGCTCCCTACAATGGGGAAGAAGTCCCAAGCTATGTATCCAAGGCTTGAACCTCTTTCTACAAGATGCCATTTCCTCCTAATGAGTATGTAGCAAATGTTGAGTAAATCCATTTACCCAACCAGATAGGAAACAGAAATCAGAGAAAGAATACATCTGAGGGTATATGCCCAGCAACATGCAGAGTGAGTGAGCTCACCTGTTGGGAGTGAGATAATTGAGTCCAACCAAAAGAGTACCAGATATAGTGAGGCTCCCTTTCTAGTATGGATTAGATTAGATTGGCAGCTGGGCTCTCTTTGAAGCCTCCAGTTCTGTGAGAGTGTAACTCTAAAGTGAAGAACCAGACTTATAATCTATATAACTATATATTTATTTATATAACTATATACATATATATATATAACTATATATATACATATATATAAAACTATATATAGTTTATATAACTATATACTTATTTATATAACTATATACTTATTTATATGAGTATATATATACATATATACTTATTGTATACTTATATACTTATATATAAGTATATACTTATATATATATTTATATATACTTATATATAAGTATATAAGTATACAATAAGTATATATATATTTAAATGTACAATAAGTACACTTATGTATATATGTACATAGTTTTAATTATATAAGTATACAATAAGTGTATATGTAAGTATATAGCTATGCAATAAGCATATACTTACACTATACAATATATAAGTATATAAGTATACTTGTGAGTATATAAGTATATACTAAACATACATAAGTACATACTTACAAGTATATAATTATATATATATAAGTATATACAATAAATATATATAATTATATACTTATATATACATAATTATGTGTTTATAAGTATATAAGTATACAATAAGTATATAATTAATAAATATGTAAGTATACAAAATATAAATGCATATGTATATACTTATAAGTATATAAGTATCCAATAACTATATGGTGAATATACTTAGGTCCATTGGCCCTGATAGTAAATGGCCTTAGAACCATGGTAGGATGTGGGAGGAGGAATTATAGAGGCTCCCAGGAAGGATGGAATCAGCCCAAGAGGAATCTTTGATAATGGCTAGCAATGATTAAAGTTTGCAAAATACTTTACATATTTTTTCCCATTTTATGCTAACAATAATCCTGAGATAATTATTTTTTTTATTTTTATCTTTTACAGATGAGAAGTAAAGTGATCTTTGATAGCTGAGGATACCTGTGGCCAGACTATATGGGGCATGACCCCAGGTCAAGAACTCTATGAGTAAATTTCTGGGTTTTATTTCATCTTCTCTCTTTGTTTTCTTGCAAAGTTTACCTTTAAAAATGTCAAATTTGCCTAGACTGGGCTAAGAAGAAAAGAGGACCTACATGATAGATAGGACAACTTGGGAAGCAGAAGGCCCTGAGAAGTTGGGTAAGACTGTTGTTTTATTTCCCTGGACTGTGTGGCTCAAGCCAGGGCAGATCAAAGGATGATGACTTAGAACAGGGAAGGCCAGGACATCTGAGAGTGCTGATGTGGCTGAGCTGGTGAGAAGAGCTTTCCTTCACATGTGGGCAAAATTCTTCCTCTCTCTGGACCTAGTTTCCTTTTTTATAAAATACTCAGATTAGCATATATTAGGGATTCTTCCTCTGGGGTTCATTTAAAAAAAACATTTTCATAAGTATATTTCAATATACTACGGTCGATTTCCTTTGTCATCCTGCCATTTTATTGTATACATTTAAAAGTATTGTACTGAGGAGGGTTTCAAAAGCTTCCACAAAATGAGTCTAAGATACAAAAAAGGGTAAGAATCTCTGGGTTGGATGATTTCCAAGATCCCTGTAAATATTGATATTTGATGAGAAAATTTCTCTTTTTAGGGGAGCAAGAATTTCTTTCTTTAAAAAAACCATTAATTCATTTGTTTATTTATTTATTCATTTATCCATCCATCTATCAATCTATCTAATCTATCTTGTTTATCTAATCTATCATCTATTTATTTATCTTGTCTGTCTATTCATCTGTCTGCCTATCTGCCTAACTATCTGTCTGTCTATCTATCTATCTATCTATCTATCTACCTTCCTATCCATCAATCCATCCATTCCATTTGTATCTATCTAATCTGATAAATGATTCCAAAGGGAACTTCTTGGTGAAGCATTCAGCTTCTCAACATTGATACTAGGTGGCCTTCTGTGGAAAGAACATTGGATTTGAGGAACTGACTTGGCTCCTCCTTATTTCTCATTTGACCTTGAACAAGTTATTTTCTCTCTTCTGGCCTGACTTTCCTCTGTAAGATGAGGAAGTTGGATTCTCTGAACTCTGTGGTCCCTTTCAGGTCTCATTCTTATTATCCAATGGAGAGTTCCTCCCTCTTCCCAACCTGTGCATTAACACTGGTGGGGATCAATGAGGGTGCCATTTTTCCAGATTGGTTTCTCTCATTCAGCTTTCTTCTAAGGCTTCCTAGGTGAGGTCAAGTTAGCTGGATGTACTGGGTGGCTTGTGTAGAAAAAGCTGCCCTCATCACCTCAGTTGAGTTAGGGGATAAAGGAGTGTTGGTTTTAGTGGGGATTAAGGAAGTAGTTGGTGTTTTAGTTGTTTTTTCTGAATACCAATTTTTCTCTCTTTGTTATTATCTGTTACAAGGGATGAGTTTTTAGGGAAAAAACTAAATGTCCATGATTTTACTGTCACTCAAAAATGCTCCTTGTCCATGTTCATGAGCTGGGAAATTCCTTTATCTGATCACAATCTGATGTCATTCCACCTCTCCCTCTGCCTTGAAATCCCAGACCCTGTTCTTCATCTTCACCATTACCTCCAATCTTTTCAGCCCTAAATTTTTTTTTCCAGACCATCACCCTTGCACTAGCAACATTCTCTTCCTTCCTCATTTGACAACTTGGTGAAGAAGTTCAACTTGACACTGACCTCTCTGATTCCTTTCTTGCCTCTTTATCATTGATCTTGCCCTGTTAAGTCTCATCTTTAGATTTCTCCCACCTTCTGCTTTCTTTACTCCTACTCATGTTGTTCATGGAGCTACAGGAAATCATGAGACTGTCCCAACCATGTCCATTACAAATTTATATTACATAATCTCAACTGGGCTGTTGTGGTGGTGAGACAATTCTTTTATACCTCCCTGATCAATTTGCTACAATTATGTACTGGGAACGTGATAATTCATTACTCTGGGGCATATTCCCACTCATCGTATTATTTTTCCAAGCCTTTTCATCACTCTCCAAACTTCCCATGATCCCTCTCCAAACCTCCTATGCTCCCTCTCCTAGCTTAAAACCTTGCCTTGTATTTCACTGAAAAAAAAATTGAGATCATTTGACGAGAGCACTCTCTTTCCTCCTCCTCCTCTTTCATCACTTATGTGCCTTGAGTAATGATCTCCTTCTCCTCTGTCTCATTTAAACAGGCAGCCCTTCTCCTTGTCAAAGGAAACCCATCTTTATACATGAGTTGTCTCATTCTATCCTATCTTTTCCATCATTCCTACTTCCTCACCATCATTTTAAGTTTCTTCCTGATGAGTGATTGTTTCCCCTTTGCCTCTACAAACATTCCCATCTCTCCCCCATTTTCAAAGAACTCTCACTTTATCCACCTATCATAGCTAAGTAGAGTCCCATATCTCTCCTATTTTTTTTTTCTTTTGTGGCCAATATTGAGAAGTTCTTTTATTACAGCTCTCTGGCTCATTTTACAGAAGAGGAAACTGAGGCAAACCGGGTTGAGAGATTTGTTCCAACAGTAAGTGCCTGAGGCTGTCTTTGAACTCAGAAAGATACTTATCTTGACTCCAGGCCTGGTGCACTGGGCACTATGGGGTCACCTAGCTGCCCTCATCACTTCAGGCTTGGACTATTGCAATAGCTGCTTTTGAATCCACCTGCCTCAAGATCTCCCCATTCCGGTGCTTCCTCCAGTCAGTGTTCAAAGTGATCTTAAAGCATGAGTCACTCTCTTACTCAGTAACCTCTACCTTCAAGATGAAATATAAAAGCATCTATTTGGTGGTCAGCACCTGTTTTTTTTGTTTGTTTGTTTGTTTTTGTTTTGTTTTGTTTTTTGCCATGTTTCTATCTTTCCAGTCTTCTCCCCTCTTATTCATACATATTCTATGATCCAGAACCATTGATCCCCTTTCTGTTCCTTGAACAAGATCTCCCACCTCTCAGCTTCTGGGCATTTATTTTCTCTAGCTGTCCCCAGTGCTTAGAACCCTCTCCTCCTCATGGCCATCTCCTGATGTCCTTCAAGTCCCAGCTAAAACCCCACATTCTACAAGAAGCTCTTCCTTTCCTCCCAGACTTCTCTCTGCTGGTCATTTCCAGTTTCTTCAATATACATCTTGTTTAAATGTAGTTGTTATCGATTCTGTTATACTGGGAGGTCTTTGAGACAGGGACTGCTTTCTACCTCAATGTTAAGTACAACACTCGGCACATAGTTGGTGCTTAATAAATGCTTGATGATTGATTGACTGACAGAGGGGAGGTGAGAGAAATATATTTCAAATGAGGTAATGTAAATACAAAACATAGCAATAAAATTATGACAGTCAATAGTATATCAAGGGAGAAACAACATGTGTAGTTTATAATGTAAAGAATACTCTGTACTAAAAGCCATTTTCTTCCTGTCATTTCCATAATCTAGGTAAGATCCCTTTCCCAATTTCTGGAAATTGGGAAATTGTGCATCTAATCCTTAGAGGCACAAACTTGAATTGGCAAGATTTGGGGAACAAGTGATAACACTGTCTCTAGAAGGCCCCTGTAAAATTGTACCTTTGCTACTTGGGAGGAATGAACTGGGCTCTGGGGCTGGGGATACTTCCTCTAATCTTCTCTTATTAGCACAAAAATCTAGCTGAGTCTATGAGATTAGTAATTATCACACCAGAATGAACCAGATGTGGACCCTAAGGAGGTGAGAGCCAGAATGGGCCTATTTCAATAAGGACAGAATGGGTAAAGAACAGATGAGGTTGAGTGGCGCAGCTAGGGAGAACATATCCAGGTTGGTGGAGTAATGTTTTGGCAGCCAGCCCAGAGGCAAAACTCTCAGCAATGGCTTGGGGAACTAAAAATCCCACTTTGCTGACTTCAGGGTTTGGCTTTGGCTCTAGGCTCCTTTTTGTCCCTACCCCTTGACCCAGTAGAGAGGCTGAGAAGAGGTAGGGTCAGAACCTCCTCAGTTTCCATTTCTCCTCTCATATCTTTGCTGACCCCAAGAAAGATGAGAAATCTTAGCAGTTTGGGAAGAAAAGGGGAAGGGAAGGTGGAAGGGAGGGACGGAGAAGACTTTCTGGCAATAATTACTCTCGTTACATGATTTACTTTCTCCCACCATGGAACCAGTTTTATTTTTCATTTGGGGTCGGGGGAAGAACTGTCTGCCAAATCTCAGGTCCAAATCTCACTTTTCGGAACCTGGGAATGATTTATGACTTGGAGTTGGGAGAGGAAATGGTTTTTGAGACGGTTCTGACCTTGAATATCTGGGTTTTTGGGGATTAGGATCTATGGGAGGCAGGCAATCAAATTGTGATGTGATTTCTGCATTTGGATAGGTCTGCTCTTATAAATAAGCACAATGACCTTGAACTTTTCCTCAAGTCTGGAAGTCATACTCTAAGGGCAGGGTGGAGCCGACACATATTGGCGATTTGGGACAATTAATAGTGTATGAGAGAATGAACCCTTCTGAGAAAGACAGCGTGATCCAACACGATCTAGTTCTAAAATCAATGATTCTATGACGAGTCCAAGGATGCAACATTCTGCCTTCAAGAATCCAACCAGTGAACCAAGAAACCAAACCCAAAGGGTGGGGATGAAGGAGCACAAAGCAGCATTTCCTACCCAAGGAAGTCAACACGGATTGAGGATGAATATATTGTGAAGGGGATTAGCAGGAGCCACAAGGTGGTGACAAGTGTTTCCACCTGACACAAGTTCATTTTCTGGTACTTATGGGCTGGCTGTACTCCTTATCTCTCTGCACTCAGGGGAGATTTTCATTGATCTTTTTTGGGTGGATATGGGGGAAATACCATGGGCTGAGCCAAGTGAAGACTACCCAGATGACAAGGGAACCCTAGATTGTCACTTATTGATTTTCTTCACTGCAATAGGCCATACTTTATAGGAGGGGCATCCTTATTTCCTTCCAGGGCTCTGATGTTTCAAAATAGCTCCATCCACTCTTTAGGTTCATGAAATGTATAATACCTGGAGGAGACTAAAGTCAGTTGGAGGCCAATATTTGAATGAAGAAGGGCAAAGATTTAGAGAAAGTGATGGATAGCTATGTTTAGCACACAGCTAAAGTGGCCTCCTTGCAGTTGGTGAGTGAACCCTTAAATCTCTCTTTTTTAAAATTTTCTTTTTTTTTAAACTAAAGTCTTTTATTTTCAAAACATCTACGAACAGATAATTTCTTAACATTGACCCTTGCATAGCCTTGTGTTCCAAATTTTCCTCTCCTTCCCTCCACCCCTTTCCCTAGATGGCAAGCAATCCAATATATGTTATACATGTTAAAATATATGTTAAATCCAGTATATGTAAATATATTTATATAATTCTCTTGATGCACAAGAAAAATCAGATTAAAAAGAAAAGAAAATGAGTAAGAAAACAAAATGCATGTGAACAACAACAAAAAGTGTTGTGATCCACACTCAGTTCCCACAGTCCTCTCTCTGGGTGTAGATGGCTCTCCTCATCACAAGATCATTGGCACTGGCCTGAATCATCTCATTGTTGGAAAGAGCCACGTACATCAGAATTTATTGTCATATAATATTGCTGTTGCTGGGTACAATGATTTCCTGTGAACATTTAAATCTTGATCTTTCCCATGAAGGAAGCTTCAAGGTCAAGCAGGTATGTGAACTAGGCCAGTGGAAGTCAGCCACAGGTTTTTCTGCTTCAGCCTCCAGATAACTGAGACTTCAATCCTGGGACAGACAATTTCTTAGGAGCTAATTTCCTGTGTGCCACAGCCATTTTTGGAGTAGACAAGAAAGCCTAATGGAAGTCATCTTCTAGGCCATCTCTCTTCCTTCTGTATTGTGTTCAAGAGGGCAAAGAGGGGGAAACCAAACTCTAGCCTGAGAAGAGATTGTTATCTGGGAGACTGGAACTGAGAAGGAACAGAATGTGGCCTTTGTGAAATATCTACCTTAAAATGGTTTATTCTGCTTTTATCTAATCTGTTTAAACCAATTGCTCAATTATTCAACTGTGGCCTTGAGTTGAGGTTCTTCCTAAAAGAGTACGTTGGATTTGGCAAGCAAAGGATGTGATTAATAAACTAAGGTAGGGCCAGCCAGATGACTGGCATGATCGACCCATACTTCCAGATCAAAGGGTAGCTAGGTGGTGCAGTGGATAGAGCAGTGGGCCTGGAGTCAGGAAGATCTGAGTTGAAATAAAGCCTCAGATATTTACTAGCTCTGTGGCCCTAAGCAACTCACTCCACTTATTTACCTTAGTTTCCTCATCTGTAAAATGGACTGGACAAGGAAATGGCAAACCACTCAAGTATCTCTGCCAAAAAAAAAATTGGGCCGTGAAGAATTAGACATGACTGTGAAGATTGAACAGCAACAAGCTGGTGGAAACTGGAGCCTGGGGAGGTGACTTGTTTTAGATCCTGCAAGTTCTAGGTAGCAAAGCTAGGCTTTGGATGAAGTCCCTCTGTCTCCAAATCCATGATCTCTCTGCTCCACAATGCTGCCCTTCTCTGCATTGCCTTGGAACTGGTTGAAGAGCTAGACTCAAAATAAGAATTGATGACTTTGTGTCCACCCGATGGGAGTCAGTCAATAGTCAGCCAGGCTATACACATCTATTAAGGATCTACTATAGGAGACAAAGAAAAGCAAAAGAAGTCTCTGCTTTCAAGAAGGCCACAATCTAATGGGAGAAGACAATGTATAAAAAGGAAACGGGGGCCGGGGGAAGGTACCCAGTGCCAAGTCTGATGAAGCCAACTGGGAAATGATGGGATGGCTGCCCTGGGTCTCCTCAGATGTCTGCCCTCTACTTTTTTCAGTCAGAAGAAGGGAAAGGGAGGGAGGATGTGGGAGCTTCAAAGTGATGCCATCTTTTAGGATGAAGTTCAAGAGAATAGCCCAGTGGAAAATGATGAGGTGACCACCTTGGGAGCTCTCCTTAAATGGAGGATCTGGGAAGTACTCCCAATGTTCACCACCCCATTCTCTAACCAAAGGGTCAAAGGTCTCGATCTTAGAGGTCATCTAGCACAATACCTTCATTTAAAGATATGAAGAAACTGAAGCCCAGGGAAATGAAATGGCTAGCTTGAGATCACCTAGTCAGTGGGTGACAGAGGAGCGATTCCAACCCAAACCCTCTGATTGTGAGTCTATGATTCCTCCCACCACACCATAGCCAAATGCTTCAGGAGCTTGTCCTTGGTTCTGACCTGTTAAGCATTTTTTTCACAGGCTCAGGTGACTGCATCCTTATTATGGTTGCAAATGATAAAAGACTGGGAAGTACATAATTCACACGCTGTGTAGACTGATAGGATCTCGCAGACCTTGATAAGATGGTCAGATCTAGTAAAGGGATTAAAGTGAATTGAATTGAATGGATTGTGGATGACGCAATGGACCTTTCTTTTCCCATTTCAAAGTTTGAATCTAATGGTAGGTAAAGACTCTTAAGTTTCTTGAAAGTATGTTTGTTTCATTTTAATTATATATATATATATATTTTATATTATTTATTTAATAAATAAAAAATAAATGAACAAATTAAAAGGAATTAAATTGATTGGCATAAAAATGTTTGTTGAATTGAATGAATGAAAGCAAATCCAGAGAGGGAAGAATAGACCAAAATGCCCTCCAATGATACTGGGATGATGAGTCCAAATTTTAACTTGAGTCTATTTCAGAGCTGTGCTCAAATAGCTAATTGTTAAATTTTTAGTGTCAATATTTATACTTCCGAAATTAGGAAGCACTATAAATGAGGACTTCATTTGTTATTTTATACATTGTCTAGACTTAATGAAGTGATGGAGAAAATGTTAATAATGTCAATTATCTTTTTTTTCTAATTTTAATAGCATTTTATTTTTTCTAATTTTTCTATTTTTTAAAATTATATGTGAAGATTCATTTTCATAAGATTTTGAGTTATAAATTTTCCCCCTCCTTCCCTTATCTCCCCCTTCCTAAGACAGCAAACAATCTGATATAGCTTACACGTGTTCAGTCATTTAAAATGTATTTCTATAATAAGTCGTGTTGTGAAAGACAAATCAGAACAAAATGAGTTATTTGTTCAAAAATATTTGTAGCATCCCTTTTTGAGGTGTCAAGGACCATTTGGGGAACGGCTAAACAAGTTGTGCCATGGGTTTGTGATGGAATATCACTGTGTTATAAATGACAAGCAGGATGGTTTCAGAAGAACTTGGGCAGAGCTTTATGAATCGACAGCCCGGTATGGTAAGCAGAATCAGGACAACTTTGTATATGGTAGCAACAATATTATAACAATGACCATCTGTGAAAGATTTAACTTCTGGGATCATTGCATTGACTCGAGACAATTGCAAAGGACTAAGGATGAAAAATGCTATCCATCTCTGGGGAAAAAAAACAACTAATGAATTCTGATTTCAGATTGAAGCATAGCTTTTCACTTTTAAATTTTCTTGTTTTTTTTTTTATGGTGAGACATGGCTAACATACAAAATTGTTTTGTATGAAAATAACGGTTTGATCATGTATATTTATTGTGTATCTAATTTATATTTTAATATATTTAACATCTAATGATCATCCTGCCATCTGGGGAAGGGGTGGGAGAAGGAGGGGAAAAATTGGAACAGAATGTTTGGCAATTGTCAATGCTGTAAAATTACCCATGCATATAACTTGGAAATAAAAGGCTATTAAAAAAATTGTTTTGCATGATTTTACAGATATAAATTTTTATTATATTTTTTGCTTTCTCAAAGGGTCGTTGAGGGGTTGGAGAGAGGGAGAGATCTGGGAACTTAAAAAACAAAAAGAATGCTAACAATAAATAAATAAATAAAAATTGTTAAAAAAAAAAAAAAAGAAATTTAAGGTCCCTATCTGGAACTGGGTCCCTATCTTTCGTACACATGTTTAATTACCTTATCCTTGCCTTGTATTTGTGAAAAATGGAATATAGTACCCAGAATTGGGGGCAGTGGCCAGTGAATAGTTATTAGAGTTTGGGAGAATATAGCTTCCTAAACTCAGGAAACAGATGGCTTATGGGAGATTATTATCCCTGGAGGTTCAATCTTCAGGGAAGTGAAGTAAGGGATGCTTTTTGCAAAAACCCTTAAACCCAAGGTAGGTTATTAGAACTTGTTCTGAGAGGAAGAGCTTGTGATCCAGGAAGCCGAGGTCTCAACCTCAGAACTAGAGTTTGGACCTTGCAGATGTCATTCACCTAGTTACTCCTCTTAGGTAACCTTGAATCTCTACCTGTTTGTGTGGCTGGAGAGTTGAACATATCTCTCTGGGGGACACAGGACACCTCACTGTTCTTTATTCCAAGCCTCAGAGAGGCTGTGTGATGTCAGAGAAGAAATTTAGAACTTGGAGCTAGGGAAGATCTGGATTCAAATCCTGTCTCTGATACTTAGTTCTCTGGTCATGGGCAAGTCACCTAACCATTCTGAGACTCAATTTCCTCACTAGTAAAATGGGGACAATAGAAGTACTTCCTGCACGGGGCTGTTGTGAAGCTCAAAATGAGATAATATGTGGCAACTGGCAAATATCAAAGTTCTAGAGGAATATCAGCTGTTATTATGATGAGGATAAATGACTTGCCCAAGATCATACATAATCAGGATTAGAACTCAGTTCCTCCAACTCCAACTCTAGTGCTTTTCCCACTCAATCATGTTATCCCCTAATTCTGAGTTCTCCAAGGGACTTCAAGAAAGTGATAATGGCCCAGAGCCATGAGAGTATAGTGATGTAGACTAGGGGACTTTATTCAGACATCTGAATATCGAAGCGTTCTCTCTGTCTCTGTCTCTCTCTGTGTGTGTCTATCTCTCTGTCTCTGTCTCCTCTCTCTCTCCTTCCCCTTTCCTTCTCTTGTTTCTTTCCCCTTCTCTGTTCCCCTTCCTTCCTTCCTCTCCCTCAGAGCAGAGAAAATAATTTATTGATTTGACTCAATGGTAATTCATTCCTCTCTCCTGGGGGCCAATCCTTCCCTGCCCTCAACATGGCATGTGCTCAGAGCTGCCCTTTCTGGTTCTGGTTCTGGTTCTGATTGACCTAGGAGCCTTTTTGCATGTGGTGACTCCATGCTGAAAGAACCTTACATTTTACTATGATGCGGTAAACTCTGAGTGTTCCCTTGGTTTTCCCCGGACCTTCTGATGGAGCAGGGAGTCTGCTATTTCATCGTTTAATTGAAGCCGTCCTTGGACTAAGCCTTCTCTTGACTATTGAAGTTTCTGCTGTTTATTTTGGCGGAATACGCAGTACTCATCCCCCCAAAGGAGCACTGCTTCCATGTGGATCATGAACTCCACTAGCAAGTTGGGGCTGTTCCTGCTGGATTTTTCCTCTTTATTTTCCCTACCATGTTCAGCCTTGGAGATGATGACCCCGTGAGCCTGAAAGGTCAAAGAGAGGAGCAGATGCTTGCTGCAGATGCACGAAAATTTGCTTGTGAAATCAGCTAAGTTCAAGGTTCAGAGTTGTGATGAAGTGAGAGGGGAGGACTATGGTAAAATGCCTGATGGGTAAGCCTGCTATGGCTTCTGATCAGATTTACGAACCTGTATTTCCTTAAATTGTAATAATCATTAAAAAGTTAAGTTATTAACTCTTGTGGTGCGTCTTTCTACATTTAGCATTTCTGTTGTGTACAGGAACAAATTAACTTTATCTTATCTGAGTCATATTGGATGCTCTTTTGCTTTCCAATTTTTTGGGGAAGCCCCAGAGATAACCTTAAGTAAAATCCCAAAGGGTTATGAGGCTGGGGGCGGGGAATGAGTGTAAAAGGGAGCCTAAGTGGTTCATTAAAGGCAGGCAAGATCAAAACCATATGATTGTCCCTAGAATAAAGAGCGGAACAATACTCTTGACCCCATGGGCCCACTGAAGTTCCTCAAGGTCAGACTTCAAAAGATGAATGAACCAAAAAGGGAATTTTTATTCTGGAACTGATTCTCACTAAGGAGGAACTAAGTTGATGGAATGGGGACTTTGGGAGGAAACAGTTATTCCTTCCTAGCATTTGTGCTGGAGGAGAAAAAATCCTGGCAAAGTCTGACATGCAACCTAGATCTTGGGAAGATAAATCACAAAGGGTTCAGAGAAAGGATAAATGGGACCCGTGAGCTATTCTGTTACAGAAGGCAGCAGGGAGGGTCAGTTCATAAAGCCCTGGTCCTGGAGTTAGAAGGACCTGGATTCAAATCCTGCTTCAGTCAACTTATTAGCTCTGTGATCTTGGGCAAGCAACTTACATCTCTGAGTTTCCTCATCTGCAAAATGGGGCTAATAATAGCATCTACTTCACAGATTCGTTATGATGATACAATGAGATAGTACATATTTGTCCTTTGAAGTCCTTAGCAAACTATAGAAATAATAGCTTTTTTCCCCTCCTTTATGGTTAAGTGACTTGCCCAAGGTCACACAGCCCGGAAGTCTGAGGTCAGATTTGAACTCTGGTCCTCCTAACTTCAGGGGTGGTGTTCTATCCACTACACTAGCTAGCTGCCCTCAAACACTAGCTTTTATGATGATGAAGAGAAACTCTCAAGAATAATACTCTGAAGACACAAAGAAAAATAATTTTGATAAAGAGAAAAGGAGAGAAATGTCTAAAGAGACTGATCTAGATGCAGGGGAAGTACATTAATAAATATGAATTTTTAAAAAGGAGCCTCAAGAAGATGGAACTAAACAGGGGTGTGCTGGAGCCAGCTAAGTTGGCTCAAGAGGTTTGTTGATAAGAGTTTTCAGAGTGAGAATTTACACTTTAGGGCTTGATTGATTGTATTATTGATTTGTCTAGATTATGTCTAACACAGAGAAAATGTTAATAATGGATATTAAACTTAGAAGTGTTATGTCCTGGGTGCACTTTTGGAGAACCTGTTGTTAAGCATTAGCAGCACGCCCTTGGAAGTAAGGGTAAGTAACCAAGGGTGAATACAAAATTGTGAGTGTCAGGAATGCTAAAGAGCAGGGAAGTAGGAGGGAGAGCTGTGGATCCTTGTAGCTCAAGAGGGCTCTGCATCGTTCTCCCCTTTGTTCAAACTCTTCTTAGATCTAGAACAATTTCAAGGAGTCTAGATGGCTCCAATTCTGAAGTCTTCCCTGGGCATGCCCTTAACTTCTCAATAAAAAAAGGAAGAGATGAAGTTGAGGTTTTATAACCCTAAGACAAGGGATTAGTGCAATAGGATGAAAAGATATTTTTGCTTTGTGTTTTCTTTTTTTTCTTTTTACCATTTTTTCTCCAAGATGGCGGCATCAGAAGCCAAGGAAAGGGCGATGGAGCCTGAATATTAATGATGAAGAAGGATTGAATCTATGACCAGTGTCACTCAGAAACAGCTGAGGTCTGGCAGTTGTCAAGGCACGTATGTGTATATATATATGCAATAGGTATTATATATATATATATATATATATATATATATATATATATATATATATATATATATATATATATGTTTAACAGCATCAAAAATGATGGGATCACAAGATATTGTTTTAATTTCAGAGCACTGTGAGAAGTGACGAGACAAAAGTGGGTGCTCTGAATTAGCTGCAAAGAGCAGATTTCATGTTTTAATATGTAACCAATATTTCATTCACTTCCTGGACAGAACATAGACACAAAATGAAAAATGTTTCTAAATCAAGCCTTCCAAAGCAAAGCTGACACTTTGAGTTGAGGAACTAGCAAAACCATTTTAATCTTACCTTACAATGGGGATATTGCAGCTGCTTAAAGGATGCATTAAAGATTTGACTTTGTAAAAATAGTTTTTCTTTCTCTTGATATTTTCAGTGAGAGAAAGAGACACACACACACACACACACACACACAGAGAGAGAGAGAGAAAGAGAGAGAGAGAGAGAGAGAGAGAGGGAGGGAGGGAGGGACAGATATAGAGAAGGAGAAAGAAAGAAAGGGAGGAAGAGAGAGGGGAAGAGAAGAAGAAGAAAGAGAAAGAGAAAAGGAGGTGGGAGAAAGAGAGAGAAGAGAAAACAGAAAGAGGAAAGAGAAAAAAGAACAGCGAACAAGCTCAAACAGAAATATAGTTTAAAAATAAATTTAAAACTCTCCCATATAAGCTGAATTTCTAAAATAAAATACAGTTTTATTATTATTATTATTATTTTTTTTTACCATCTTGCGGATACTGAAATGTTTTAGACAACCAGTCTGTTTAATGTATAAGCTTCAACAAATTGAGATAGATCTTTTCCTAAAGCTAACAGCTTTAGGATTGCATGACTATAAAGACCTACTAGCTTTAATAAACTTAACTTTTTAAATTATTTTATTCAACAGTGATTCTGTGGTTCCTAGGAAGGATGTGTCTTCTCAGTTCCTCCAAGTTCCTCTTATGATTTTTATAATGTCACAAAAATTTTACACCTTCAGAATTAATATCATAAAAGTCGTTCTGTCATATATGTATGCAATATAGCCACACATACTGAAGGAAGGAAGTCATCTTTGGCTATTTTTTTAGGGCAAGCAGAAATTTTTGAGGGAACATGGAATTCTCTCCTGTTTGTTTATCCCTTTGGACAGGTTAGCTCCAGGGTTTTTAATTTTTATTTGTAAAACCAGTAAAAAAAAATGTGTTGTTTATAGAGAATAATGGTATTCCACTGAATCTTTGTGTTTTTTTTTTTTCTTTTTTGCCAGAGTTTCAAGTTAATACTTTAGAAATCTCTTTAGACTCCTCCTTACCCATTATGTGTCTGGAGAAGGGGCTCTGTTTTTGGTTATTCAGGGGACCACAAATATTTCCATTCTCTTTACTCAATGTACACAAATGGAGTCTTAGACACAGACACGTACACACATTTAGTATCTCTAGGAATAGTAATTTAAATGTTTTCTAAAGAAAATGGGTAGCATTTATTTCCTTTTTATCTTTTCATCTCCGAAAGAAATCATAATTTAAAACAGTTCTGTTTTTAAACATCTCAATCCATCTTGAGACTTTTTAAACATTTACTAAAATATATCCCAACAGTTACTAAAACACATCCAAAGACTATCACTGAAATATACTTAAAGCCTCTGTACTTAGGTATCTATATGGAAAGACTTTTGTGAATTTTCAAAGGGATCTGAAAGAAATTCTATAGTTTCCTATTACTTTGAGGATAAAATTTAAAATAGTTCATTTAGAACTATCATCTTTACTTGGTCTCTGCAATCGTTTTCCATTATCAACATAGCAGAAATTTTAAAGCTACTAATACAATTAAAGCTATCATGCATGAGTCCCTTAAATTTACTCTTTTACCCAATAAAGCATTTGAAATCCAATCAAACTTCTCTTAGTTCTCAACTAGAAAGCAACTCTAGCTTTCCCCAAAGTTAAATTTTTTGTTCTTTAGTTGTTTTTGATTCTTCATGACCCCATTTGGAATTTTCTTGACAAAGAGACTGGAGTGGTTTGCCATTTTCCTTATTCAGCTCATTTTATAGCTGAGGAAACTGAGGCAAACACCCTTGAGTCACTTGCCCAGGATCACATGGCTAGTAAGCATCTGAGGCCAGATTTGAACAGATAAAAATGAATTTTTCTGATTCCAAGCCTAGTGCTCTATCTACTGCACCACTTAGCTGCTATAATGTTAAGTTTACTGTTTCATTAAAAAAAATTAAAACTTTTACTATCCCTTTGAGCAATTCAGGACATTTATTTGAATGATGGACTGCTGGGTGAACAACAACTAGTCGTATCTGAATTCAAAATCAAAACAATTCAAATCACAGTTCTACTTCAAACAGAAATTTCCACTTATTACGGTTTAGTACAGGGTATAGTTGCTTTTTCCCCATGTTATTACAGTATTGTAGTAATAATTAATAATAAATAAAAACATGTATCTTCAGCATTTATTAAGGGCATAAAAGGCTTTCCCAAGACATTCATTCAATGCTTGACTAATTTAAACTTATCTTAGTGTAAAAATCAATTATGAGAAATTGAGAAAAGAATCACATTCTTGAAGTCTCACTAGTGCAGTGAGTACGTCATTGTTCAATCAAAATATAGAAAAACTATGAACACCATAGACCTCCAGGCCAACATTTATATTTTAAACTATCACATATTAATCCCTAAGGCAGAAACAAAATATTGTTGATATATATATAAAGTTATAACTTCGATATACACTCTTCTAGGAATAATCTTCAAATTTTCATAATCAGGCAGATAGAGAACTATATAAAGCACTTCCATACTTTAAGCAAACCTTTAAAGTCCCCTCTGTCACAGATTTTGGCTATGAATATTTGTGATGGAGGAGGGGATCTTAATCTCTTAGTAAATCAATTTATTATTTCAGAATTTCACAACGTTCTTTGAATATTTTTCACACAGTTGATAGATTTCGTGACCTCCCCAAAGCTGAAGATCCAGATGACTGAAAAATCGGGCAAGTTCAAAAAGAATTTTATAGAAAATGAGAATTCACAAGGTCTCTTAGACTTTCCAAGTAATTCTTTTTCATTTTAAAGCAAAAATATCTAAGTATTTGATAACTGTTTTATCCTCATATGATACTTTCTAATAAATGAGAGTTTAAATTAATAATTTCACAGCTTTGAGATCCCAAGTTCTCCTAATAATAAAAATGCAATTCACACTAAGTGTAATTTTTCATATTAGGGCATTTGTTCTAGTTTCTCAAAATAGCATCATAAAAAAAGAAACATAATAAAATATATGACAATATTAAAGGCTCAAAACATAAAACTTGAAACAACTTATTGCCAAAGACATTAATTCACTTGAATGAATTTCCAAATTACTTTAGTAATTATAGATAAAATTTTAACATAGTATTCATATAAAAATTTATATATATTATATATAAGTATATATTTAATATGTACTTTATACACTTGTGTATGCAATTTATATATGTATATACTTCATATTTTATGTATTTCGATATATTTTCTATAATATTTATGTATAAAATTATTTTGTACTTAACTGTATTCAGAAACCAAAGCACAAATTGTTCTTAATTGTAAAGATAGCATCATCATCAGTTACCTTTCAGGACATAAATCAATCATACTATAAATAGTAATTCTCCCCAATTAACTTATCAAAATCTGATATAAATTCAAATCTTAGATAGCTCAATTTAAAATCAATATTTCCATGACTTCAGCTACTTTTCTACATTAACAAGAATATAAAAGTTGGTCAAATAAAGCTTGGAGGCCATAAGAAATCTCAAAATTGACTTCAACTGTCTGAGGAAGAAAGAAACACAACGGATGCCTTCAATCAAAGAATGAGAACCATAATATGGTGGTGGAGTTAAGAAAACTTGAGTTTAAATTCTTCCTCAAGCACTTATTAGCTGTATAATAGGAGCATCTAACTGTCAGGTCTATTGTAAGGATCAAATGAAGAAAAAAAACAATTAATATTTGTGACATACTTACTATGTGCCCAACACTATGCTAAATACTAAGAGTACAAAAAAGGCTTGAGAGGCAGTTTCTGTTCTCAAGGAGCTTTTAATTTAATATATACAAAGCACTTTGCAAATTTTAAAGCACCATATTCTAGATCAAGGAAATGAAGATAGAGGATAGACTCCTTTCTAGGTTGAATCTCTGAGCCTGATCCTTATGGCCTTGTGTCACAGTGGGAGCCACTGACTGGATTAACTGGCCGCTAGTTCTGAGGATTCTTGATTCTGTGATTTCCAGGAGAGATGCGTCTTCCCGGGAAGAGTCCTCCAAAGTCCATTTTAGGATTTCCATAAGGTCACAAAATTTTTACACATTCAGAATTAATATTACAACAAGTCTTAATTTTTTGGCAGGGGCCTGAGTCATTGGGGATGGAGCCCAGCTGGGTCCAGCTGTTGGCCTTTCACAAACTTAATTAAGTACTCTTATAGTCAGTAGAATATAAGATCCTGGAGAACACAGGTTTTTTATGGTTTTGCTTTTTGGATCTTTGGAACAAACCCGATAATAGAACCTAGTACCTGGTACACTTTTTCTAAAAACTCTTCTCAAGTGCCACCTTTTATACAACTTTTCCTATTATGACTAGCTGCTGAAGCCCTCACTCCAAAAATTTTGTCTTGTTATTACTTTTTTATTTTTTATATTATATATAAATTATTTTTTATATTATTATAGTTACACTTATTTATCTATATCTTGTTTTCTCCATAGAATATGAGTTTCTTTAAAAAAATATTTTTTCTCAACAGTATTTTATTTTTCCAAATACATATATAGTTTTCATAGTTTTCATCATTCATTTGTGTAAGACTTTGTGTTCCAATTTTTTCTCCTTTGTTCCTTTACCTGCCCCTTCTCCAAGACAGTAAATAGAATAAACACATGCAATCCTTTTAAACATATTTCCATATTTGTCTTGTTGTGCAAGAAAAACCAAAGAACAAAAGGGAAACAACCATGAATGAGAAAGAAAAAACAAATAAACAAACAGAAGATGAAAATACTATGCTTTGATCCCCATTCAGTCTAGCCTGGCACTTAGTAGGTGCTTAATATTGATATTGATCTATGGGTTTGGACTTGATCTGTGATCTGTGGTTTGGCCTTTGTTCTCCTAGAGGACCACAGCTTCTGAAAGGTGATTGGATTTAAATTCAGCAAGTGAATTGGATTTAAATGAGGAATAACTGGGTAAAGTCACCAGCCTCACTTTCTCCTCTGGATACAGTGGAAAGATATAGATCAGGATGACTGAAGACTGCCCAGGATGCAGTGGGAGACCTTGTTCTTTTTAAACTAAAGTCTTTAACAATTCTCAGTTTGACTCCTCAGCCAAGGCCCATTCAGTGATTTAAGATTAGATAAGAAATAAGGCAGAAAATGGCCTTTTTTACTTAGTTAAAAAAAATCAATCTGATAAGGGAAGACCCTCAGGGTTTCTGGCCAAAACCGAAGCAATTGGCATTCACTCTTCCCAGCCCCAAAAATGACCAAAATGGGGCTTGGGCCGGATCCTATTGTTGGCCAATCAAAGAGAGGAAGAGAGATTTGGGTTTAAGGTGAGGCAATAAATCTAGCGGTAAGATCCCAGGTATCTTCCAAGGTTTCTGCAATCAAAATTTACTCACCTGCAGGTAAGAGGGAAAGAGGAAAGGAGGAGGGAGAGGAGAGGAAGGGGAAAAAGGGATGTAGAGGAGAGGAAAAAAAGGAGCAGTGTTGTCCATCTGGAAGTGGCCAGGAGGGTCCCCAATGGGGAAGCTCCCATAAGTCACAGATTATTGTTTGTCCTTCATTCTGGAAGAGCTCCGTGACATCAGGGAGGTGCTGCCATGACTTGCAAGTGAATTGGAACTAAGTGAGGGAGGGCTGTGCAAAGTCACCTGCCTCATTTTCCCCTCCAGAGCCATCTGGGGCCAGTGGCCAGATAGAGATCAGGACCACAAGAGACGATTCTGGATTCAATGGGAGAGCTTTGGCCTTTTAAGGTTAAGGTCTTGAACAGGTCTCAGTTTGAGGGAGGCAACACCCATTCAGTGATTTAGGTTAGGTGAGAAATCCTTTGGATCTGACAGAACAGGTATGGGAAAGCTGTCTGGTGCTCCCAGAGCTTTCTTCTCCAGGGCAAGGAGAGTGACAAGGGCTCAGGCATTATGCAATTATTGTACTACTTCCCAGTGGGGAGTGGGGAGGGTGCTTGAGGTTTTAAGAAAAGAGGAAGCAGGCAATGGCTTTATATTCTTCCCAAGACTGAACAGGAGTAGCCAGTGCTCCAGGGAAATCCGAGGGGCCGGGAGCTTTTGGCTGGACTTCGGGTGCCCTGCTTTCCCCTTCTTTTGGAGTTGACATTGCAGCCATCATCGGGCTCCCAATTGAGGTAATTTTCCCCCTTTGGTGAGAAAAGGTGAGCAGGGGGTGTCGAGTGGAGAAACAAAAGGAAGAAATGTCTCTGCTCTGAGGAAGAGCTGAGAATTTTTGGGGGGATGGGACCTACTGGACTTTATTTCTTTGGTCTGAACTAGGGCTTTCCCTGGGAATTCCTGGCTGTGGAAATTTTTTCCACTTGTGTGCAATGACAGGTAATCTAGCAGTGATCCAGAGTGAAATATTATGGTGGAAAGAGCTCTGGCTCCCATTTCATCTCTGATGATACTTGCTATCTGGGTGACCTGGACAAATCAGTCCATCTCTCTCGGACTCAGTTTTTTCATCTGCAAAATGGACATCATGGTCTTTGTGGTGATTTCCAAGTCTGATTCTATAATCTGTGATGCAGAGTCAGGACTTTATTTTTATTCCTAGGTGTCTGTTAATACATAGAGACGACATGCTATTATAGAGTGCTAGACAAGGAGTAAGAACTGGGTTCAAATACTGCCTCACATACTTGCTAGTTCTGTGATTCAGCCACTCTGGACCTCAGTTTCCTCATCTGAGAAATGTGGGAACTGGATGTAATGACCCCTAAAGCCCAGTGATCAGATATTTTAGCTCAAAGTTGATGTAACCATATTTTTTCCTAACACTTTAAGTGCTTCCCAATATTTCTCTTTTTATACTCAGAACACTTCAGTGAGTGAGGTGCAAGATCACCCTCCCTCCCCACAGATGGGGAAACTGAGGCAATCAGAGGCCAGATAAGTTGCTGAGGATCTGAGGTTGGCTTTGAACTTGGTTCCTCTTGACTCCAGGCTCAGCAAGCCACCTATATTCCAGTTTCTCCCCCTGTTCTCAATCCTCTTCTCATTATCTAACTTGACCCTTATCCTAATCCCAGAATCCATATCTCTGCACTGATCTCTGACCCTTATCCCATCTGCATACCAATGTCTTCTTCTAGTTCATCTTTAATCTCTAATTTTCATCAGGGGTGGATGGGTAGCTAGATTATACACAGAGCACTGGACTTCGAATCTGGAAGACTCATTCAAGTCCAGCTTCAGACACTTATTAGCACTTATCAGGCAATTCACTTAATCTGTTTGCCTCAGTTTCTTCATTTGTAAAATGAGATAGAGAAAGAAATGACAAATCACCCCAGTATTTCTGCCAAGAAACCCTCAAATGGAGCCAGGAAGAGTTGGACATGACCGAAACACTAAATTCTAATCTTTCGTCTCTATCCTGATTCTCAACTCTAACCCCAGTTAGAAACCTAATGATTTGTTCCAACCATATCCCAGGAACTAATCCCAGTGCAATTTTACTTAATTTTAGCCCAAGCCTTGTCTTAAATCACATCATTTAATTGAATCCTAAATTAAACCCTAAATACAATCCTAAATTGAATCCTAAAAACCCTAAAAAATTGAATCCTTCCATATAATTCTAGTTCTCTTCAGACCATTTTTTCTAATTCATTCTAACCTAAACCTCACCTGCCTCAGTTTTTTCATCCATAAAATGAATGTCATGGGCAGCCTGTCCCCAAAGAGAGTATGGGTTCAAATCGATGCATGTGCAAAGGTGTTTGTTTGCTTTTTAGCAATGAGACTGTGAACAGCAGCACCCATTTGTCAGGACCCAGCTGTGGCTCCCACCCTGAACCCAACCATTACTCTCACACCTTAATTTTACCACCAATCCCATTCTTAACTCATCCCTGGGACCAAAGCTTGTCCAAACCCTTGGTTTTTATTCCAGAGCTTATTCTATCTCTAACCTCCTCTTACCTCGTCGTTTTCCTATTTTGGGGACAGAAAGATTGAATCCAGATCTGAAATTCCAGCTTCATGGTGTGCTAGAAAAAGCAATAGTTTTAGGGAAAGGAATGGAGCCACTCACCAATTAACTGTGTTATCTTGGGCAAAATGACCACTCCCAGAGCCTTAGTTTTCTCATCCATAAAAATGGGGATGATGATGTTTGCACTATGTAGCTCAAGGTTCTTGTGAGGCAATAAAATGCTATCAGAAAAGGGAATCATTTTATAAGTCTCAGATATCAATATCTATCAATCAATCGGAGCCCTAATCTGTCCATATCCATATACTGATCTCTCCCTGATCCAATCCCTGGCTAACACTGTATGTTGGACTGTATTTGACAGGCCAGAACATTAGATCAAATCAAGTAAGATGAAATTCAATAGGGCTCAAGGTAAAGTCTTACATTTGGGCTTTAAAACCAACTTGCCAGGAATGGGAGATGCTGGGTGGAGATGCAATTTGTTAAGGTCAATCTGAGTAAACATTTAAGTTGAGAAAGTTAATAAAAGTGAATTTAGGCTCTGGCAAGGAGCAGAAAAATCAGAGTACTTTGTCCCGGGCAGACTATTCCTGGAGAACTGCCATCGGTTTTGAGGCTGTGTGATTTTGGATTCAGGGTCATCTGCAATCAGGAGACACTGGGTTGGATTTCCACCTGAGATACTCAGTAGAAGTAAGTCCTCATCTCCAGAATGGACATTGTCATAGCACTCACCTCATGCTAGGCACTGGAGTGGATAGAGCCCTTCTGATACTTTCTAGTTATGTGAGCCGGGGCAAGGCACTTAACCCTGCTTGCCTCAGTTTCCTCAGCTATAAAATGATCCAGAGAAGGAAACAGCCGACCGCCCCAGTAACTTTGCCAAGAAAACGCCAATTGAGGTCACAGGAAATTCTCCACCAATTCAGTTTATAGGAGTGAAATAGCACGCCACCCATATTCCAGTTTCTCCCCCTGTTCTCAGTCCTCATCTCATTATCTAATTTGACTCTTATCTTAATCCCAGAATCCATTTCTCTACTCTGATCTCTGACCCTTATCCTCTCTGCATACTGCTGCAGATTTAATTCATCTAATTCATTTTCTAATCCCTAATTTTCATCAAGGGTGAATTGGTAGCTGGATTATACATAGAGTACTGGACTTCCAGTGAAAACCAGAGCCACTAAACATACTAAGGATCCCTGAGGGCTGCCTAGTAATGAGAAAAGCACATTGCTCTTTTTAAATCATTAATTTGTTAATGTTTCCCAATTACATTTTGATCTGGTTTAGGTTGCACTAGGGAATGCTGTGGGCCATGTGTTTGGCACCTTCACCCTAGGGCATGGAGACGAGATGATCTGCCCAGTGACATAGTCAGTATTTATCAGAACTGGGCCTGAATCCTAACCAGGAGGCTTGCTCCTCAATGCAGAGCAAATACTTAGAAATATGAAAGAGTTTCTATATTTCTTAATATGCATTTATAACATAATGTAACATATAATAAATAATGTAATACATGATGTCATTATGACTATATAGTATATTTTAATGATAATATATAATAAATACTATGTTATATTATATGTTATATTATACATGACAAATAATTATAATATTATAGCCGTGTAATGCAGTATATTCTATAATATAGTCACATAATGTAATGCATGATTATATAATGTGATAGATACTATTATATATAATATATATTATATTGTGTAATATGATATTATATCATGTAATATAAGATGTCATATAATCCATAAGATAGATTATAAATAATGTAATATAATTAAACTATTATAATCATATAATGTAATATAGTATATAATATAATCATATAGCATAATATATCATGTAATATTAGAATTATGTAACATATATAATATATCATGTAATACTATGATCATCAAACAAAATATATAATATGCTATTGTGATGATATATTAAATACATTATAACAATATAATGCTATATTTTATATGATAATTATAGAATGCAATGCATTATATACTTTTATAGGTTGTACTGTATTATATACTTTATAATCATATGATGTAATATATATTATATGTTATATTTATATAATTATGTAATATATTATATTATGTAATACATCACATATTGTGATATTATGAGATATATAATATCATATAACATAATATCATGCTATAATATAATATATATTATTGTGATTCTGTACTATATATAATATGCTATTATACTTATATAATATAAATATAATCTTTATAGTATATGAACATGAATTATTATTCTGGGCCCAGTATATTGATAAACTGAAGAGTGTCCAAAGCAGGGTAACCAATTCCTGTCATGTGAGGATTGATTGAAGAACCTGAGAAAGAAGGGAAGCAGTTAGAAGGAGCCTGAGGGGAGATGAGATAGCTGGGCTAAGCTTTTGAAAGTTTAAACTGTGGAGGAGGTATTAGATGGCTTCTTTATCCCAGAGGGCAGAAGTTGGAATACACAGGTGCGATTAGCAATGACTTTGAGGTCAAGGAGCTGTTGGAGTTCTCCTTCCTCAGAAATCCTAACCTAGAGGCTAGATGGGTTTTGTCTGGTATGTTTGTGTGTGTCTGTGGGGGGTTGTGGGGAATGGTTTGAGCGACATGTCCCATCCAATGTTGAACTCTGAGATGAAAAGTCTGGGATGGGAACTGGGAGATCCCAGGCTGGTTGATTTCATTGCATGACAGTGTCTACATAAGCAAATAAAGGGGGGAATCAAGGCATTTACTTAGCTAGAGTTGATTTAATGTCCGTTACCTTCAAACTCTCCATTTCCATGTTTATCTTACTCATTATGTGGCTTCTATCTAATTAGTGGTTACATTTCTCCTCCCAGTATTTCATTTCCTCTTCCTCTTTGATGAACTGAGTATAAGGAGTGAATATTTAATCATTGTAAACAAAATATGGTCAGAAAATTAAATCTGCTCCATGAATTTCAGTTCAAAGCCAATGATAAATTATTTGTGACTATCCTCTGTTCTCTGTCTCTTTGTCTCTGTTTGTTTGTTTGTTTGTTTGTTTCTCTTTCTCTCTATCTCTATTTCTATTTGTCTCCCTCAGATCCAGACTTGAGATTTTTTTCATTGTAAGGAACTCCCAGTGTGAAAACTTCCCTCCCTGAATTCAGAAAAATTACTTATCTGTAATTTCTACTCTTTGACATTGAACTAGGGGCATTGAAAAGTTAGGTGGTGCAGTTGATCAAATATTAAGCCTGCAATCAGGGAGATTCATCTTCATGAATTCAAATTTATTATCCTGATTGTGATTCCATGATATTTGAATTGTTTGTAATAATGCCTCTTGACAATGTTTTATCCTTGATCTGGAAGCTCTGGAATTCGTCTATAACATTCCTGGGAGTGTAATGCCGAAGAAACTGAGCAAGATGAGATTAGAGACCAATTCAATAGTTTATTAAATGGAGAGAAATACTGGGACCAATGGATCCATGGTTGATCCCAGGGCTAGAGGAGACGATCATCTCAAAGAGTCACCACACTGTTGAAAAGAGCCAAGTCCATCACAGTTGATCATCACATAATGTTGTTGTTGTGTCCAATGTTCTCTTGCTTCTACTCACTTCACTCAGCATCAGTTCATGTGAGTCTCTCCAGATCTTTCTGAAATCATCCTGCTGATCATTTCTGATAGAACCATAATATTCCATAATATTCATATCCCATAATTTATTCACCCACTCCCCCACTGCTGGGCATCCACTCAGCTTCCAGTTCCTTGTCACCACAAAAAGAGCAGCTACAAACATTTTATGCACAGATGGGTTCTTTCCCCCTTTTAAGGAACTCTTTGGGATACAGATGAAGCAGAGACACTCTGCTTTGATAGCCTCTGGGTTAGGATTTCTGAGGAGGGAGAACTCCAACAGCCCTTGGAGCTTTGTTCCAAATTGCTCTCCAGAATGGTTGGATCAGTTTATAACTCCACCAACAATGCATTAGTGTCCCAGTTTCATCCCCTCTAACATTTATCATTCTCTTTTCCTGTCATCTTAATGGTTTACACTTTTGAGAGCATCTATGCCATCCTTGCCAGCTCAGAACATCCATCCTTGATTGTCTATCTCCATCTTTTTGGTCAAAGAGGGATTTGGCCTCTGGAGCTTTCCACTAATGGTCTCCCTTGTTTCTTTCCCCCCCCTCCCTTCCCTCTTCACTTTCCTTGGGTCTCAGCCTGAGAGGGAACTTGTGATGAACACGAAGAGAAAACTGAAACCAGACTCAGAAGAAACCTTGGCAAGAGCAGAAACGAAACTGAACACTTCCTTCCGTTGACATTAACAGAATATTTATCCCTCCCCTCCCACTCATATGACTTTGGCCAAAACCAAGCCACCTCATCTGTAGAATTTATTTCTATGTCACTCTTTCCTTCATTCCCACTGAGCTCTCCCTTGAGGCAAAGAAAAGCATTTGATAAGAAGACCATGTTTGATATTGGATCCCAATAACCTCCATCCTTGACACTGGGAGAGAAGAGCTACGTACCATTGTATCTTCTCTGGGAACTTTATTGATTTTTCCATTATAGAGAGGGAAATACCAATTATGGCAGCGACCATCAAAAGAGCTTTTCTATGGAAAGTATTTAGTTAGCTAGGTAATGATCATAGGAATCACACATCATAAATCTAGAATTAGAAGGAACCTCCAGTCTTCTCCAATCTTACCCCAGAGTTGCAGAGGTCCCTCACACAGGTGAGAGAGGCAGGATTCAAAATTAGGACACCTTATGTAGTTCTACCTGACTCCAAGCCTGTTGCTCTCTCCACAGCACCATGTAGGAAGTAGAATTGTTATTATTCTCTTTCACCTCAAATGAAAATGAATTTCTTGCTGATTACATTTGGCATTATCTCATTAAAATGTAAGGTCCCTGAAGGCAGATTTTTTTTTGTTGGTTTTATTTTGTTTTGTCTCTGCCTAGCACGGTCCATTTTTGGTAGTGGGCATTTAAGAAATATTTGTTAGCTTAAATATTATTGTGGCACATTGAATAGTTCACTGGATCCCAAACCTGAGAACTTTGGTTCAAATCCAGTCTCTGATGCTTACTAGTCAGTTACGCTCCTTGGGCCTTGGCTTTTTCATCTATGAAATGAAAGGATTGGACAAGATGGTCCAGATTGTGGTTCTCTTCAGCTCCAGATCTAGGATAATCTGAGCTATGGATTGATGGTGAGTTGCAGAGCCAAGGGCCAGCTAGCCATAGTGCACAGAGTACCAGGAAGACTCATCTTCCCAAGTTCAAATCTGCCCTCAGACACTTCCTAACTGTGTGCCCTGGGCAGGGCACTTCACTCTATTTTTCATCTATAAAATGAGCTGGAGAAGGAAATGGCCAATCCCTCCAGTGTCTCTGCCAAGAAAACCCCAAATGGGATCAAGAAGAGTCAGACAAGACTGAAGTGACTGAACACCAACAAAGAAGAGCCAAGTTTCAAAATCACTTTTTGTGATTCCGCAGCTAAAGTCATGTTTTTTTTCCTGGGATCCCACCCAGGGAATCTTCTTTGCTCTTGGGGAACCGCAAGAAGTGGATAATTTTGGCTTTCTGTTTCCAGGAGACAAATTGGGAAGCCGTTTGTCAGTTTTCTGTCAGTTTGTCAGGTTTCTATCTTTATTTCCATCTTCTCATCCCTTTGCTGAGTCAGTACTTGGTACCAGGCAAAACTGTGAAGTGTTCCCAGTATGCCTCACCTCCTGTCGGTTCCTTCTTCCTCTGCTTTCTCCACTTCCTTTTACTTTCTTGATATGGCTTTCATCATCCTCCCTCCCTGTCCTAGGATACTGCATGATCTGGGAACCTCTCTGAATCTCAGTTTCCTCTTCTATCAAATGGATCGTAATGGATTTCACCACCCAAATGAATTTCCCTTGCTAATTAAGGCACAGATGAGATAATAGGGTCATGGAATAGTGGGTAGAGTGCAGGGCTTAGAGGCTGGAGGACTTGAGTTGAAATCCTACCTCTGACATCTGCGTGATTCTGAGTAAATCACTGAATGGAATGAGGGAGGAAGGCCCCAAGGTAATTTCTAGCTCTTCAGCTATTATATATGAGGTTCTACCTTTTCCCATTTCCTGCTTCCAACTGTAGGTTTCAGAGTAAATTCAGCTCTTTCGCTTGGTTGCCACTCTCTATTTTCTGAAGGGTCTTACCATCGAATCCAGTCAATCAGTCAGTCAGTCAATAAACATTTATTACTCGCTTCCTATATGCCAGATTCTACACAAAGCTCACCAGAAAGAGCTAAGAGACAATTCCGAAGATGATAAGCAAACAATTATATATAAACGAGCCATAGACTAAGAGAAATGGCTAATGGAGGGAAAGCTCTGGAACTCAGAGGAGTTGGGAAAGAATTCCTGGAGAAGATGGGATTTTATGATCAGCAGGCTAATTTCAGAAAGGCCTGGAGAGACTTACACGCTGAGTGAAATGAATAGAATCAAGAGAACATTGTACTAGCAACAACAAGATTATGTGATGATCTACCCTGGTGGATGGGGGCTCTTTCCAACATTGAGGTGATTCAGGCCAATACCAAGATTTGTGATGGAGAAGCCATCTGCACCCAGAGAGAGACTGTGTGGGAACTGAGTGTGGTTTACAGCATAGTATTTTCACTCTTTGTATTGTTGTTTGCTTGTTTTTTTTTTTTTTCTTTCTCACTTTTTTCCTTTTTGATCTGATTTTTTTGTGTAGCGTGATAATTGTACAAACATGTATACATATATTGGATTTAACAGATTTTTTTTAAACATTTTAACATATATTGGATTACTTGTCATCTAGGGGAAGGGATGAGCAGAAGGAGGAGAAAGTTTGGAACACAAGATTTTGTAAGGGTAAATGCGTGGCGATCAATCGATCATGTCACAGTGGATTGCTTTAGTGCATTAGTTGGATTTCCTCTGAGGTCCCTTTCAGTTGTCAAATTTTATGGTTTATTGGGCACTTAATTTATACCATGGCAGTTAGCTGAATAGAGAGTGGGAACTGGAATCAGGAGGACTGATCTTCCCTGAGTTCTAATCTTGCCTCAAATAGACAATTATCAGTGACATTGGGCAAGTCGCTTAAGCCTGATTGCCTCAGTTTCCTTATCTGTGAAATAAGCTGAGAAGGAACTGGCTGGCATATCCCAAGAAAACTTCAGTTGGCATCATGAAGAGTCAGATGTGACTGAGAAGATCTAAAACAATCACATTTTGTGTGAGATACCATGGGATCAATGAATGGGAAAGGATCTAAGGGGGAAACCCTTCCAACTTCTTCTTGTCCTTCTCCCAGAGTTCTCATGCTTTTCAAGGAAACATGCATTGGAAAAGGGATCTTCTGGAGACAATAGCCCCACCTTTATGGAGTAACTCAGCGGAATTTGGGGAGCTTCTAAGGGGATTCCTTTCGCAAGGATTTTGTATGGGATTTTGTATAGGGTCAAGCTGACCTCTCTCCAGGGTTTTGTGATAATGATTTGATTCCCCTGCCCCAGTCCCTGTCACCAGTCCACTTCTGCCCAGGAAAGTGGGTGACTAAGAAAGGACCTTTAAGAAAGAGGAGTCGGGCCAAAGGAGGATGTGAGGAGGGGTCAGTGGGGATCTGAGGATCCAGGGCAAAGTATTCATTGAGCTGGGAACTTGGTCTTCCCTGACTCTGGGGCAGGATCTTCCAGGCCTTCCACTCACTTCACCAGGCTGCCTTCAGACGATGGTGCTTGTGCTTCCGGTGCTAGGGGTGGTGACCTTCATATTAACAACCCACCTTTCCAAAGGTTTTTCAGGATTACAAATCATTTTCCTCCACACTATCCTCAAGGCAAGAGTTATCAACCCCTTTCCTAAATGGTCTTCCCTTCCAGCTCTCTTCTTTCTCTCCCCCAGGAACACTGCTGGACCTGGCCATGTTGCTTTTGACCTGGCTGCTCCTCCTTGGGTCTGCCTTCCAACAAGGTATGCTTAACCTCAAGAGGGTCTCTAGCCTATCTTCCGACTTCCTCATGGTACTCCCATTTTTGAAGAAAGTCCAAGTCTCCCCATCCCCAATCTCCCCCACACCTGTTTGGGTCTTGGACATCGCTAAGTGCTTTCAAATGCATGGTCTCATTTGGTTCTCATAATATAAATGCACATTTCTTGCCCTCATGGAGCTGATATTTGAATGGAACACTAAGAAGCATGTGCCTGGAGAGGGGGATTACTATGAATTATACATTTGTTTTTCCATATAGCTTCCTGTTGGGGAAAAAAAAATCTCTCAATTTCTTGAATATAAGAGCTTCTTTTTTTTCTTGATTTTTTTGTGTGATCTTTCTCATTTTATTTTAATTTTTTTATCATTTAATATTTTATTTTCCCCCAGTTACATATAGAATGATTTTTAACATTTGCTTTTAAAATTTCAAGTTCCAAATTCTCTTCTTGCTTCCTTCCTCTCTCCCCGCATTGAGAAGGCACATGTGCAGTTATGCAAAATATTTCCATAAAAATCATGTTGTAAAAGAAAACATAGATTTTCACTCCCCCCAAAAAATACTTTAAGGAAAATAAAGTTTTAAAAAAGTATTCTTTATTCAGACAACCAGTTCTTTCTCTGGCTTTAGATAGTGTTTTTCTTTTTTCTTTTTTTTTTCTTTTTTTTAGTTTTTACTGAGGCAATTGGGTCGCATTACCCAGGATTACATAGCTAGGAGGTGTTAAGTGATTGAGGCTAGAATTGAACTCAGGTCCTCCTGACTTCAGGGCTGGTGCTCTATCCACTGCACCACCTCTAGAGAATGGTAGACTCAGTTCACCATTCCATGATCAATGCATTAATGTCTCCTTTTCCCCACGTTCCCTCCAACATTTCTCATTTCCCTTTTCTGACTTAGCCAATCTAATAGGTATGTGGTAGTACCTCAGAATTGTTTTAATTTACATTTTTCCAATCAATAACGAATTAGTGTTTTTCCCCCATATGGCCGTAAATGGCTTGATTCATTTATCTGAAAACTGTTCATATTTTTTGATTATTTATCACTTGAGGAGTGGGAGGGCTTTATTTTTCAATCTAATGTAAAGAAGGGAGGCAGGTGTCCTGAGTCCCCCCAGCATTTTCCCTCAGGAGAGCCTGTGGCGAATTTGGCCTTGGGTGAATTCATGCTTGATGGGGGAGGAAGGATCAGACTGATTGATTCTCCCTCTTCCCTCTTAACTATTGGGTCTGGGTTCCTGGGAGATGATTAGCCCAGAGGATCTTCCGGAAGTCTAGGACTTTTCTCCCCTCTGCCCCTTCTCTTTTTTCTCCTTTCTCCCCTCAGGCCTGGGTTCCTGGAAGGTGAATAACCCTGAGAATGTTCAGGGTGTCAGTGGCTCCTGTGTGGTCATCCCCTGCACTTTTAACTTTCCTAATGATGTGAACCCAAATCAAGGCATTATTGCCATCTGGTACCGAGACTATGTAGATCCTGAGAGAAAGACGGTGGTAAGCCATTCCGGAGACCCAGCACAGGTGGGGTCAAGATACCAAGGCCGGGCTGTGTTTCTGGGGAAACCTGAGCAGAAGACCTGCAATCTACTGATGCGGGAGCTCAGTCCCAAGGACAACGGGGACTATACCTTCCGATTTGAGATCATCGGGGGAGACAAATGGTCTGCCAAGAGGAGCACCACGATCAAAGTTACTGGTGAGACTCAGGAAGACAGAACCATCCTCTATCCTTCCTTCTTATTCTTCACTTCCCTCTCTGATCCCCTTCTCCACCCTATTCTCCCTCCTAGAGCCACAGGATTTCAGATTTAGAAGAAATCATCTAATCCAATCCATTCCTGACCAAGAATTCATTCTGCACTATTTCTAGCTTCCCTGATGAGCCATCCAGTCACTATTTAATGACTGCTAAGAAGCAGTTGGATGGTTCAGTGGATAAAGCATTGAGTCTGGAGGCAGGAAAACTGAGTTCAAAACTCATTAGCTGTATGAGCAAGTCACTTTATCTCTGTTGGCCTTAAACACTGAAGAAAGAAATGGCAAACCACTCTAGTGTCTTTGCCAAGAAAATCCCATGGATGGTATGGGTATTCTATGATCCATGGGGTCACAAAGACTTGGACATGACCAAACGGCAACTGATGAAGAACTCATTAGCTATCATCGCAACCTTCCGTTCATGTTTAGATAACTCAGCGTTTTAGCAGGTCCTGACTTTTGCTGATTCCCCAAACTCCACCCATTCCTTTGGATTCCTCCTTTCATTGTTCCTTCATCTCTACATCCACTGTCACATTTTCAAAATCACAAAATGTTCCAGTTAGAAGGGACGTCAAAGACTCCGACAGAAACAAGGATGCCCTCTTAAATATTTGTGACAAAGAGGTCACCCAGGCCTTTTTTTGATGAGCTCCAATGAGGAAAGATCCACATTTACTTGTTATGTAACTATGGCCAAGTCATATAATTTTTCACAGCCTCCATTTTCCTATCTGTAAAGTGGAGATAATAATAGCACCTGTTTCCCAGGATTGTTGTGAGGATCAAATGAAATAAGACAAGTGAAGCACTTTGAAATCCTTAAATTCCTATGTAAATTTTGGCTTTTTCTCCTCCTTCCCTCCTCCTCCTCCTCCTTTTTGTCCTCCTACCTCCTCCCATTATTAGATAGTTTATTCTTATATTTAGTTAAGTTTGCCTTTCTAAAACATTTTCTAGTTCTGTTAGTTCTGTCCTTAGGTGACAGCAGAGTATAAAGATCCTCATTTCTTCAATGGCTAACATGACATTATCTCTATACTTTTCTCTCTTCTATGCACCAGTTCCAACTTGTCAACATCCTTCTTAAACTGTGACAACAAATGTCCATGAGTCATTTCTTAGTCTCATTCCACTCTTATTCTTACCTCCATTTCTATTTTCTGTCCTTCCTTCTAGTAGGTCAGAATTCAGTTTAGAGGTAAGAGAGAGAGAGACAGAGACAGAGACAGAGACACACAAAGAGGCACAGAGAGACAGAAACTAAGAACAGAGACAGATACAGAGACACAGAGAGAGAGGGGGAGAGAGAGAGAGAGAGAGAGTTTCGGAAAAGGATCTAGAACTATTCAGGAACTGAAGATATGGGGAGGAGGCCTTTGTACACTTTTTTACTATTATATCTACCTTGTCTTTTCTGCCTCTGACTCAAAAGGGATTCCAGGATGAGCTTATCTCTCTGTGTTCCATTTCCACCCCAGATGAACCCAGCAGCCCCGCCATTGTCTCCCCTACTCATCTTCAGGAAGACACCCAAGTTACCTTCAGTTGTTCTACCCCCTACGTGTGTCCTGAAGACAAGAGCCCCCTTTCCTGGCATGGTCAGGATCCTGTGCGCTCCAACACTAGTGAGCTCCGAGTACTGGAACCCACTGGGGTCAGCTACCAACAAAGCCTCAGCGTTGCCTTATCCTGGCGCGACCATGGCCGGGTGCTCAGTTGCCAATTCTCTGGGGCAGGGAAGCAGAGCCAGGGGGAGATCCGCCTCCAGGTGAAGTGTAAGTGACAGCAGATGCCAAGCTGACAACCTCTAGGGCCATCTTGAATTTTTGGAAGCTGTCTCAGAGGCTCCACTTTGGGCTTCCTTAGTCCTTAGGCTTTAGCTTATTCCTATGTCTCCTAGTTAAATTTCTCTGGGATTGCCATCCCCTTACTGGAATAAAAGATTCTATTATCTCTCAGACTAATGTAAACTGGCAACCCAATCCTTAGGTCTTTCAAAGTTGGCAATTTACATCTTTCCTAGGGTGGGGCAGGTGGTGTAAAAAAAAAAATACAGTAAAAAAAAGTAGCTGTCCCTATTGCTGTTGAATTTTAATTTAAAAAATACTTAATTAAAAATTAAATTAAATTTAACAAACTATCAACTAAAAACTAACTAAAAAGAGGTATATTCTATGGGTAAAATTAAAGTAAGCCAGATGGAGATAAATAATTTAGGCTGATTTTTAAAAGACAAACCAATCAATAAATCAGATGACTTTTTTGATGGAAGAGGGAGAAGATCAGATCTCTACCCTCAGGGAGACTTCTGTCTCCTTGTGAAACTATATGTTTTCTGTTGAAGTAAGGTATAAAACTGGCCTTCCCGATACTATTATTTCCTCCTGGCCATTTTATCTCTAATTTGGGGGCTGCAGGCTGGGGTAGGGGAGGGGTGTTTTGCACAATTTTATTTTCAGCTCTTCTTTTACTAGATTGGAAAGGTTTAAAAAAACACCATAGCATAACATTTACTAGATTTACTTATTATTAAATTTAAATTGGGGACTTACAATTTGAGGCAAGATTTAAAGAGCCATTCAACACCTAAGGTATAGTTGGGTACCTTTCTCCCTGACTCCCAAGTGTGGCCAGTTATTGCTTAATCTAACTGCTTTCCTGCCCACTTCCTTGGGATTCACCCTAACCCTTTCCCAGACTGCTGAGCTGGTCTAGGAGCTGTCCTCAGTCTCACTGTCAGTAGCCAGTTGTTTTAGACTTCATCATAAGGTGATTTAATTCTCCATTCCATAGCCTCTAATGGACCTTGCTCCTTAGCGAACCTCTTCTCTCTCTAGTTGCCCCCAAAGGAGTGAAGGTCTCTCTAAAGCCCTCCGCGCAGAACATCCACCTGGGGGATTCCTTTACCCTCACCTGTCACGTCAACAACAGCTACCCTAAGCCCACCGTCTTTAGGTGGTTTAAGGATGGAGCCCTCCATAAGGCCAATCAAGAAGTGCTCCAGGTGAACAAGGCTACATGGAAGGACCACGGGCGCTATTCCTGCGAGGCGGAGAATACCTTGGGCACTGGAAAAGCTGATCCCATCACTGTCCCTATCTTTGGTGAGTTCCTCCAATCAGTGCTTTTGATATTCCGAAGTGTGGTCCCCATAGGAAAGTCTTTCTCTGCAAGGACCTGCTAGCCCCCTTGGGCTGGGAAATGGATGGAGTTAGCCCCCTCTTCTGGGCCCGGTTAAGCATCCGGGGATTTTAGCACTTTTCTGTTACCTCCCACTTGGCAAGCTGGGAGGTAGGGAGGGCTCCAGCCAGCTAAGAGAGGGGAGAGAGAGAGGTATGAAGTTTCAGAAGAAGATTTAGAACTATTCGGGAACTGAAGATATGGGGAGGAGGCCAGTGTATACTTTTTTCCTGATATATCTACCTTGTTTTTTCTACCTTCTGACTGGGGATTCCTTTTAGGGGTGGGACAAGGGGCCAGGGGTGAGCTTGTCTTTCTGTGTTCCATTTCCACCCCAGATGAACCCAATGTCAGCTGCTGGGGAGGTGGGGGAGACTTAGGGGGAGGTTTCGATCCCAGGGATCCAGATTATGTGGCGGGGCTATGGTTGGATTTTAATTCCATTTAAGAAGCATGATTCTTTGTTTACTGAGTGCAGAGCACAGGCTGGGCCAAATGTAGTGGGCTCAAGACTGACTTAAGATCAGAGTTGAACTCAGGTTAGATCTGGATTAAAATCCTGTTTTTGCTACTTACTAGGAAGACTCCCTGAAGGCAGGGACTGTTTCCTTTGCCTTTTAGTACCCCCAGCACTTAGCAGGGTCATTGGCAGAGTAGGATCCATGAGTAGTTAGTGGGCCAGCTAGATGGCATGGGGCAGAGTGCTGAGCCGGGCAGAGTGCCGAGCCTGGCGTTGGGAAGACGAGTTCAAGTCTGACCCCAGATGCTTCCTAGCTAAGTGACCCTCGGTAAGCTCCTTAATTTGTCTGCCTCGGTTTCCTGAGAAGGAAATGGCCAACCACTTCAATGGCTTGGCCAAGGAAACCCCAATGAGGTCATGAAAAGTTGGACGTGATGAACAACAAGAAAGTAGTTATTGCATTACGTTGAGATTAAAACCCTGACGGGGACTTGGTTAATTTGGGTTGGTTTCCACCTTAGCCCAGAAAACTGGGACAATAGAAAATCCTTGGAGGTTTAGCTTTGGTGGAACTGGGTTTGTTGGAGGGGTGAGTTAAGGGGTAGGGGAGGCAGCTGTGGGGGTGAGGTCTTGTCCCCCAGTCTCAGTGGGAGGAGGGACACAGGCCCCACGGCCAGGGGGCCATCCTGCCTCAGCCCTTCCCTTGCTCATCCTGTCTATCCCTTAGATCCACTGATCCAAGTGCGCCCTCCGGGAACCATCCAGGAAGGGCAGGCGGTGTCTCTCACCTGTGCCCTGCCTGGGGGGGACAGCCAGAACGCCTCCTACAGCTGGTTCAAGAACAACGTGTGGCTTGAGGACATGACCGTCCGGACCCTGACGTACGCCCGAATCAGCAGCGCCGACTCTGGCTTCTACTTCTGCACGGTGCAGAATTCCATGGGGGTCAAGGCCTCCCCACCCACTAACCTGGTGGTCACCTGTGAGTCCTGGGTGGGGGTTCAGGGCTGGGAGGGGGCAAGCGGACCCATGGTGGCTGAGGCCGGGGATGTGCCCGGACCCGTTTCTGCGGCAGCTGCAAGGGGCAGCAGTTCCGTGCTGTGGAGAAAGCCTTGGGCTCGCTGTCAAGAAAGTCAAGTTCCATCCTGTCTCTTCTACAAGGTGGAATCTTGAGAAAGTTACCTCTGTCTGAGAATAAGTTTCCTCATCTGTTAAATGAGAGGAGGGGGCTCTCTGGAAGCTCCTTCTGCCGCTAAATTAATGGTCACAGATCACTAGCTCCTCTCAAGCTGAGTCCTGGGTCTACTGGACTTTCCAAACAACTTCTCTCTCTAGGACCACCCTCACCTTCCCCGTGCTACCCCATCACACCAGGGGGACTTTCAGTGGCAAAATCCTGTGATTGTTCATAAATGAAAGGGCTTCTGGGGCCCAAAAGGAGGCAGGAGTCATGGGGCTTCCAAGGCAGAGAAGCCAGTAATTCTCACTGGAGAAATCCTGGAAAGCTTCCTGAAGGAGGTGAAACATTAGCCAGCATCCTTGCCCCGTGCTGGGTCTTCCTCCATGCCCCCCCCACCAGCCTAGGGCTCTCCCTCAGTTCCTCTCTATCTCATGCAGATCCCCCGAGGGTCCCCATGCTCACCTCCTTCCTGGAAACCCAGAAGGCCCAGAGAGCCATCATCCACTGCTCCGTGGACAGCGAGCCCCAAGCCAACCTGACCCTGTGGCACGGCGGCCGGCCGCTGGTCTCCTCGACCTCCCAGGACACTCCCGGTCAGCGCTTCAGTGTCACCAGCGGCCACAACTCCCTGCGTCTGAGCATTCGGGGCCTGGAGGCCGACGATGGCGGGAACTACACGTGTGAGGCCGTCAACATCCTTGGGAAGGCCGTCTCCAGCCATGAGCTCAGGGCTGACAGTAAGGGCGGCAGTCCGGCCGAGGGGGGGAGGGGTGGCCGCGGGAGCCCCTGGACTGGCCTCTGAGGATCTTGAAGGACTTCTTGGATCTCCTGAGGGAACTCGGGTTGAGCACTAAGGCTGAGCCACAAACAAGTAATATGTAGGCTCCAGAATGTAAATTAAGGGCTCTGAGAGGAAGGAAAATTCTTTAAATTTGGGGGAGAAAAAAGGGATGGGGAGAGAAATCCTAGAAGACTTCTTGGAGTGGGCGGGTGCCGTTAAGGATAAGGTGTCCTGAAGCTGTGATCGTGAAGGGGAGGAAGCTTATTCTAGGCCTGGTAGTCTCAGGCAGGGGCTAGGGCTGGGGGCTGGGGCTGGGGCTGAGCTAACTGATGTGGACCCTGACCCTTCTCCCTTTGGTCTCTGTAGCAGCCTGGGTTGGAATCCATCCAGCGTCCCAGGTGGTGGAGGGCGAGGAAGTGACTCTGAGCTGTGTGACTGCCCCGGGGGACCGGCCCTATACCCTCTATACCTGGTACCGGAATGGCGAGAGGCTGAAGGAGGGGCCCCTTGGTCTCCTCACCTTTCCCAGGGTGCTCAGCGCCAACTCGGGCTCCTATCACTGCCAGGCCCAGGATAGCCTGGGCAGCAGCCGGACCTCGCCTCCCGCTGCCCTTACTGTTATCTGTGAGTGAGCCCCAAGGCTTTGGGCTGGGGAGGGAAGGCTATGTGCTGGGGACGCCCCGGCGGGGGTCCGTAAAGTAGGCGAGGGAATGTTCCCCAGGAGCTCCCGGACTCACAGAACTCGTTTCAATCAGTGAGCATCGATTATGGGGCTATTGTGGGTCAGGAACATTATATACTTTGGGGAAAGAAAGGCAAAGGAGTTCCCAATTTAAGGGAGGACAGCGGGCACATAAGGTTGTACAGATGGGATGGGCGGACCAGGGAAGTGGGAGGCAAGCCCCAAGGGAAGGCCTTAGCATTGAGGGTCTTGGGAGGGGCTTCCTGCAGGAGGTAGGGCTTCAACTGAGTCTAGAAGGAGGCTGGGGGAGGCAGGAGGCTGGACCTGGGCTTTATGGGAGCGAAATTGGGGAGCAAAGTCGGGGAGAGAAGATGGGGAGGTAGGGTGGGTAGCAGGGAGATGAATATCACCAGATAACAGATTACATGATGTGTGTGTCAGTGGAGTTTGGCAGAGAAATAGCCGTCGTTGCACACCCATGGCCCCTCACTCCCCCACCGCCTTCTCCCTGTGCACAGACCCCCCACGACAACCTTCGCTCACTGCCTTGGTGGCCACGGAGGCCGGCAGGCTGGGCCTCCTCTCGTGCACGGTGGACAGTGACCCGGTGGCCGACCTGAGGCTACTCCGAGGAGACCAGCTTGTGGCCACCTCTCGGGACGAGGGCCGAGGGGGGACCAGGCGTCCCCGGGTCCGGGCAACCTCCGGGCCCAATTCCCTCCGTGTGGAGATCCGTGACGTGGTGCTGGAGGACGAGGGGGAGTACACGTGCGAAGCCACCAACAGGCTGGGCAATTCCACAGTCTCCATTATGTTTGAGACCCAGAGTGAGTGATGACTTCTGGGAAGCTGGTGAGGAATGGGCTGGAGGACCAAGGACAGCTCCTTTGGAAGAGTCTAGGGGAGGGAGGACGCTCTTAGTGGAGAGGATGGTGCTCAAGAGGCCATAGCAGAGCATAGGTCAAATGGAAGAAGGAAGCCTTTGATGTTACAGCTTTGGATTGAACTATGGTGGACACAGGGCGGGGAAAAGGGAAAAAAGGGCCTTGCCGGAATGGGTTTCAGCAGTGCTCAGGGTGTCTCTCGGTTTTCCCATGTGTAAAATGGGCTGTTGGATTAGATCACTCCAGTCTACGGCCCTAAAGCCCTTTCAGTTCTAACATCTCACAATGCATTGCCAGCGTCTTACCCAGATTCCTGTTTGAGCTGGGTGATGGCCATTCCCACATGGAAGTGGAGGGCTCGGCAGAATCGATGCTATCTACTCCTGGGCTTTCTGGGACGAGGAACAACAACAGGGAGCCATCTCTTGTGGCTGAAAGGACTGGCCACAGTTGGGTTGGAGGCAGGAGGATGATCCGCATGACCTTAACTCTAAGCATCTGTGACTTTGCTTCCCCCCCCCCCCCCCCCAGGTACCCGGCTCGTCATCTTTCCATCAGCTACCGTGAAAGAGGGCGGAGGGGTCAATCTGACCTGTGTCGTGAACCGGGAGTCCAACAATAGCACCACAAATTTCACTTGGTACCGGAACGGGGCCCTGTGGGCCCAGGGATCACAAGGAGCTGTGGTCCTTCAGCCTGTGACTAGGACACATGCCGCCCTGTACTCCTGCCATGTCAGCACCCAAATAGGGGAGAGACGCTCCCCTGCGGTGGCCCTGCAAGTGCTGTGTGAGTGAAAGGCATGGGAGGGATGAGTCCTGAAGGAAGAAAGTTGGCTGTGGTGGGTCTGGGGAAGAGGGAGAGTAACTGGGAGGAAAGGGCTTGGTCTGAGGCTAGCCCTCTGGCATTGGGACTGAGGCTAGCCCCTTAGCACTGGGTCTGAAGCTAGCCCTCTGCCACTGGGACTGAAGCTAGCCCTCAGGCACTGGGACTGAAGCTAGCTCTGGCATTGGGACTGAGGCTAGCCCTCTGGAATTGTGACTGAGGCTAGCCCTCTGGCATTGGGACTGAGACTAGCCCTCTGCTACTGGGGCTGAGTGCTCCAGGGAGAACAAGAAAGTCATGTGGGTTGGAGCTTAGGTCGAGGAATGTGACTGAAGCTATTCTTGAGTTGTGATGTGGATAAACCATGATGGTAGATTGAGGTGTCAGCCTAATTCTATCTCTGTTACCCCTTTAGACCCTCCAGATTCCCCCCATCTCTCTGTCTTCCTGGACACCACTGGAGACCAAGGGGCCATGTTCCTCTGCACTGTCAGCAGCAGCCCTCCTGCATCAATGACCTTGTTCCATGGTGAGAAGTTGGTGGCATCCAGCCTTGGCTCCAAGACTTTGGAGGGCAGGCAACCCCGGGTAGAGGCTAGCCCTAACTCCCTCAGAATGGAAATCAAGGACCTGAGACTAGAGGATGCTGGGAACTACCAATGCCGGGCCACTAATGCTCATGGCTCAGCCAACACCATCATTTTTTTTCAAGTTCATGGTGAGTATTTCTCTCCTCTCTCCCTTGTTCCTTCCTTCTAGGCAATTGAGAAGTGAACTTGGAGTCAGGAAAGATTTTCCTCTAGCACATACTACCTGCCTGACTAAATCACTTGACTCTGAGCCTCAGTTTCCCTAACTAAATGGGCTAGCATTATTGGCACTTCACAGAGTTAAATTAATTAAGAATTAAATAATTAAATTAAATCAAATAAATAAATAAATTAAATTAAATAAGAATTAAATAAAATAATGTATTTAAATTGCCCAGTGCTTAGTGTAATGCCTGGCACAGAGTAGTAAATGTTCATTGATTGAACGATTTTTTTTTTTTTTTTTACTAGACTTGTAAGGGAAGGCAGTGAGAGAAGTACGTGGAAAAGGTGGTTTAGGGAACAATGCTATTAGAGTAGGGGGCTAATATATGAGAGAAAGAGGTCCAGGAGGAAGGAGAGTTTGCTCAATTTGCAGTTCAACCAAATATAGAAGATGTTTATTATGAAGAGAAAGGATTCCTTCTAAGGTATATTTGACAAGCATCCAAATCACTAATAAAAATGCTGAAAACAATAGGATCAAAGACAATCTCTGGAGCACTCCACTGTGACCTTCTTGTTCTCCCTGGAGCACTCCACTGTGACCTTTCTTGTTCTCCCTGGAGCACTCCACTGTCCACCTTTCTTGTTCTCCCTGGAGCATGCCACTGCTAACTCAACCACTAACAATTTCCAGCCTTTCACTCAATTCACACCAGGACTCATTTCTGTTTTGTATTATATCATTTGACTGATAGGTAGGAGAAGTTCTGAGGATTTTCCAAAGCATTTAACTATTCTATTTGTTCTTCTAGTAAACATGACAAAGACAGATGGACTCATAGAAAATGGTCCAGCTAGAGGAACTTTGAAACGCAAGGCAAAATTCCTCTAGCTGGACCAAGATTACTTATTTCCCCATTTTTTAGCCCACAACTGGGCACATCGGTAGGTTTTCAACCTCCCCTAAAAGCAACAGCACACAGTGATCTAACCCTGGCTGGGTAACATCTGTCAAGCCTGGACTGTGAGGATATATGGAAAGAAGGACTTAAAACACAAGTCATTGGGCAGCACTAGAATGCATCATCTCCAGTTTACAGATGGGGAAACCGAGTCAGAGGCTAAGTGACTTGCCTGGGGTCATAAAGCTAGTATCAGAGTTAGTATTTGATTTCACGTCTTTGACCCTAGGTCATCACTGAGCTGTATATTTTTAAAACTTGTGTGATCTTGGGAATCATTTCACTTCTTGTAGTTTCTGATTCTTTTTGTGGAAAATGAGGAGGTTGGACTCAAAGATCTCAGAGATGTCCCCTTCTAAGATGTGGTGTTTGGCCTTCATGCTGGAAGAGCACCGTGACTTCCGGGAGGTGCTGCCATGACACACAAGGGAATTGGATGTGAGTGAAGGAGGGCTGGGCAGGGGCACCTGCCTCACTTTCCCCTCCAGAGCCATCTGGGTCCCCTGGTCAGAGAGCAATCAGGACAACTAGAGATGGCCCTGGATGCGGTGGGACACAGTGGCCAGATGGAGATCAGGACTGGCAATGGCCCTGGATGCAGAGGGAGACCTCGGCCTTTTTAAGCCCAAGTGCTCATGGGAGAACTCTCTATGAGCTCTTGCTGGGCCATCTCCAGCCCTCCCCATCTCTCCCTGGCCACTGGACCTCGATGGCTCTGGAAGGGTGAGGCAGGTGACCTTTCGAGGCCCTCCCTCCCTCCCTCCCTCCCTCACATCCAGTCCACTTGCATGTCAAGGCAGCTCCTCCCCATGTCAAGGTCCTCCTGGAGAAGGAAGGATAGACAGCAATCTGGGAAGAAATATACTCTCCCCTGCAACAAGCACAGTTGCCACCAAGTGGCGGCATATCACCATGTCAGAGCCTACACAAGGGCTGCAACAAACACAAATCCCAGCTTTTCTGGCAAATCACTTGACTAAAATAAACCTGATTTTCAAGTCAGGCCTTGTGACTAAAGATAAAAAAGATAAATGGAGCATTTTAAAAATACGGGTCAAAAGAAGGCCTTCCATTCTTCTTCCTGGTTTGGTTACCATGGAATCCCAGAGAAGGAGGGACCAAGAGAAGTTGTCTGTTCTCCTCCTGCCAGATGTGTCCTCCCAGAAGTCCTGACTGGTCCTTCAGCTTCTGATGGGGCGGCTTGAGCCAGTCTCTGAATTTCACTGGGCTTCAGTTTCATTATCTTAAAGTGAAGGAGGAGGCTCATAATAATTCTATGTGACATAATCTCTCTCTCTCTCTTTTTGTCTCTGTTTCTGTCTTTCTTTGTTTCTCTCTCTTTCCCTCATTCTTTCCCTCTCCTTCCCTCCTTTTCTTTCTCCTTACCTCTTCTCTTCTCTTCTCTTCTCTTCTCTTCTCTTCTCTTCTCTTCTCTTCTCTTCTCTTCTCTTCTCTTCTCTTCTCTTCTCTTCTCTTCTCTTCTCTTCTCTTCTCTTCTCTTCTCTTCTCTCTCTCCCCTTTGTTCTATCTCCCCCTTGCCTCCCCCCTCTCCTGTCTTCTGTTCTCCTTTTGTCTCTCTTCCCTGTTCCTGTCCCTGCCCCACCCCTTCCCTTTCCCCTTTCTCTCTCTCGCCTATTCAGATAGATCAATTAAAATATTTCTATAAAATAAGTGCAAAGTAATTTTCGTGGTTGGGGGCGTGAAATAAGGAAAGCTCTCAGGTCGGAGGTGGGCCTCAAGCTGAGTTTTGAAGGAAGCTAGAAATCTGGGGAGGTAGAGGAAAGAAAGGGCATCATTACAGGCCCAAAGGTCTGGACAAGGAGGGAGAGTGAGAGTAAGGAGAGTGAGAGTGAGAGTGTGTGAGTGAGTATGAGATAGTTCAGTGTTTTGAGGTGATTTTCCTTCTGCTCCATTGTAATCTGCCTCCCCCAGGTGCCTCCTTGGGGCATCCCCAAGGAGCTGTCCTCGGTCCTGCACAGCTTGGAATTGCAGCACCTGCCAAGAGGACTAAGAAAAGCCCCCCTGGGGATCACTCCCTCCCATCTCTTCCTTTTACAAATAAGGAAAAGTGGGGTCCAGAGAATGGAGGCTGCTTGTCTAAGCTGTGACTTCAGCCCAGCTTCTTATTTCCAGTCGAGTGTTTTGCCTTTGCTTTTTCTCACTCCCGATTTCTGGAGCTGCAGCCAAGTTCTTCCCTAGATCCGATTTAAATTTCCCCATCTCCCAAGGATGTGCCATGATCTCCAGCAGATTTACCAGCCTGCTCTCTGCCTTGGCTCTGCCCCCTGCCCTTGTCCCCACCAGCTCGGTGGGTGTAGGAGGCAGGTAATGTCTCATTGAGGACAGTACAGAGCCTGACCCTCTGGTCCCTCTCCTCCCCCTTCCAGCTGCTTGGGTTCAGGTATCGCCATCCTTGGAGGTCAAGGAAGGGGAAGCGGTGTCCTTGAGCTGCAAAGTGACAGGTGGGGCTCCCGATGGGACCACCTACCACTGGTACCGCGACAGTCGGCACCTCCCAGAGTCCATCCTTTCCACGCTCCACTTTCCTTCCATCACTGCTGAGCAGGGGGGTGCCTACCACTGTCAGGCCCGGGCCCCAGGAGGGGCCACCAGTCTGGCCTCCCCTGTCAGCCTTCATGTGTCTTGTAAGTACAGCCCCTACGGTTGGGGAAGGGGGAGGAAGGAGAGTAAGGGAAGGGAGAAAGAAGAGTTGGAAGTGAAGGGTGTCTGGAAAAGGGGAAGGGTTGGAAGAGAAGAGAGAAAAAAGGAGGAAGAGGAAAAGTAGGGAAGCACAAAGGGGGGACAGGTGCGACCCTTTTTATCTGTGAAACTTTTATGTGATCCTAGGGTTATAGGTATATAATATATATATATATATATATATATATATATTAGGTATATAAATAAAATAGGTACATAAAAATATATAACATAGGTATGCAAATCAGACTTACTGCTACTAAATCATACTACACTAAATGCGACCTCCACTTTCAGTTATAAAATCTGGATTTTAGAGTGTCCAGGTCAGTCTGGTGGAGGGAATGGGGAGGAAGGAGTAGGCAGTGCTCTCAGGGCTCAGGAAGGGATCCTAAGCCATTATTCCCAGAACTGAAGCCCACAGTAGTATTGGAGAGACTCTCAGTCCTCCATCCCCAGAGCTCCTGTTAATTTTTGTGCTCATAGGTAGTTGGGGTGCTGGGTTCCTGTCTCCCTCAGGTGTCCATAGTCAAGGTCTTTGATGCTGGTTGTCAGGCCGGGGCTGTCCCTGCTGCTCTCTAGCTGCCCGAGGCCCATCCTCAGGAAGGCAGACCCTCGGTCTAATGGACCAAGTCCTTAGGAGAAGAATCATAGAGAGGGTTCCCCTTGGCCCTTTTTGTACTTCCCTCTCCCCTTTTCCTCTGCTCTTCCCACACAGACCCCCCACGACAGCCTACCCTCACCGCCTTGCGAGGATTGGAGGCTGGGAGGCTGGGCCTCATCCTGTGCCAAGTAGACAGTGATCCCCAGGCCCAGCTGAGATTGCTGAAGGGCGACCAGCTCCTGGCCTCCTCCCAAAGCAGCATTGGAGTCAACTCCTCTCTAGTCACTCGGGCTTTCAATGTCCTCCGGGTGGAGATCCCAAATGTGAAGCTTGAGGATGAAGGAGAGTACAACTGCGAAGCCAGCAACATCTTTGGGACTTCGACAGCTTCTGTGGCTTTCAGTGCTGAAAGTGAGTGAGTGTGTCTATGGAGGGGAGGGGTGGGCGTTTCCAATGTCTAAACTGGACTTGGGTTTCATTGTTGCATGGAACTCTGAGTTAGAAAACTGCCTCTACCATTGAAGACACATGACAGCAACTTGGAGATTAGGACATTGAAAGTTTAGATAGCTTGCCCACAAATAAAAGCAGAATGAAACAATTGGAAAAACATTAATTGCTCATGGATTGGCTGAAACAACATAATAAAAGCAACAATTCCATCTAAGTTAATTTACTTACAGATGAGGAAATTGAGGCAAACATGGTTAAGTGACTTGTCCAGGGTCATATAGATAGGAAGTATTTGAGGCCCAATTTGGATTCTGGAAGATGAGTCCATTGTTCCATTCCCTGCACCACCCAGCTGTGTCAGATTTTAATCTATATTATAAAGCATAATCATTAAAGACTATCTGGTTTGGGCTAAGAAATAGAGTGGTTGTTCAGTGGAATAAATTAGGTATGCAATACTATAGGTAAGTAAAGTGACCATAGTCATTTAGTGTTTGATAAACCCAAAGATCCAAGCTGTGGGGGGCAAGAACTCACTACTTGATAAAAATTACCAGGAAAACTAGAAAGAAGTTTGACAGAAGCTAGATATAGATCAGTATCTCACAACATATATCAAGATAAAGTTAAAAATGGGTATATGATTTAGACGTAAAGGGTGATATCATAAGCAAATCAGAGGAGTTTGGAAAAACACATCTGTCAGATCTATGGAAGGGGAAGAGTTTATGACCAAATAAGAGATCGAGAGGGTCATGGGAAATGACATGGTTAATTTATTTATATGAAATTTAAAAGGTTCTGCATAAACAAAACCAATGCAGCCTAAATTAGAATCAAATTAGGAAAATGGGAAAAAATTTAAAACAATTTTTTTCTGATAAAGGCTTCATTTCTTAAATATATATGGAGCTGAGCCAAATTTATAAAAACTTTCCAAATTGATAAATGGTCAAAGGCTAGAAGCAAGCAGTTTTCAGAAGAATAAATCAAAGCTGTTGATAATTTTATGAAAAAAATGCTCTAAATCTCTATTGATTAGAAAAATGCAAATTAATAGACCTCTACTATACTGTCTCACATCTGTCATAATGGCTAATATTACAGAGATACATGTTGAAGGAGATGAAGAAAAAATGGGACACTAATGCATTGTTAGTGGAGTTGTGAAATGGTCCAACTATTCTGGAGAATAATTTGGAAATGTTTCCAATGATCTAAAAAAAAACTGTGCAAACTATTAAGTCTATATCCTCAAGAGATTAAAAAAGGAACAGGATCCATGTCTAGAAATATTTATAGCAGCTCTTTCTGTGGCAACAAAAAATTGGAAATTGAGGAAAGGTCATCCACTGGGGAATGGCTGAACAAATTATGGTGTATGATTGTGGTGCAATACTATTGTGCTTAAAAAAAAATGACAAGTAGGATGGTTTCAGGAAAACCTGGAAAGACTTAGATGAAGTGATAGCGAAGTGTGCAGAACCAGAAGAATATTGCACATAATAACAGTAATATTGTATAGCAATCAACTATGAAACATCAATATAATGATCTATGTCAGTTCCAAAGGCTCATGATGAAAAATGCTTTCCATCTCCAAAGAGAGAATTAGTGAACTCTGAGTGTAAACTGAAGCAGATTTTTTTTACTTTATTTATTTTTATATATAGTATATATATGTATGTACACAAGAATGTATATATATTGTATACATTAGATATTTTATACCATGTTATGTAGTACATAAAGGTATATGGAAATATGTTTTGTATGACTTCACATGGATAATTGATATCATATTGACTTCCCAATGCAAGGGCTGGGGGAGAATTTGGAACTCAAAAAAAGAATGTTAAAAATTGCTCATTCATTCAGTGTCAGAAAGCCAGTGGAGTCAGAGGTGAGACTTGAATCTCTGTCTTCTTGACTTTGAGGTTAATTCTCTTTTATTCCATTGTCTCTTTTTTAACACAAGAGGAATAGCTATTTATAATAACTAGCATGTTTCTGCTTTCAGAAAGAGAAGGGTGGGAGTTTTTCATTGTCTTCAATGTAACACCTGGTTTATCTCCTTTTTTTTTTTTAATAAGAGCTTTTTATTTTCAAAATACATGCAAAGATAGTTTTCAACTCTCACCCTTGAAAAATATTGTGTTCCAAATTATTCTCCGCCTTTCCCCCACTGTCTCTTTAGGTAGCAAGTAATCCAATATATATATGCAATTCTTCTATACATATTTCCACATTTATCATGCTGCACAAGAAAAACCAGATCAAAAAAGGAAAAAAAAATGAGAAAGAAAACAAAACATAAGCAAACAACAACAAAAAGGTGAAAATATTACGTTGTGATCCATATTCAATCCCCACAGTCCTCGCTCTGGATGCAGATGGCTCTCTCCATCATGGACTCTATTGGAATTGTCTTGAATCTCCTCATTGCTGAAAAAAGCCAAATTTATCAGAGTTGATTATCACATAATCTTGTTGCTGTGTCCATTGTTCTCTTGATTCTACTCACTTCTTTCAGCATCAGTTCATGCAAGTCTCTCCAGGCCTCTCTGAAATCATCCTGCTGATCATTTTTTTTTATAGAACAATACTATTTATTACCTTCATATCCCATAACTTATTCAGCCATTCTCCAGCTGATGGGCATCCACCCAGTTTCCAGTTCCTTGCCACCATAAAAAGGGCTGCTACAAACATTTTTGCACGTAAAGTCCTTTTTCTCTTTTTTTATGATCTCTTTGGAATACAGGCCCAGTAATGACACTGCTGGATCGAAGTGTATGGACGGTTTGATCTGATTCATCTTCTTTCCCCAACAGCCGTGGTGGTCCAGGTGCTGCCCTCTCTGACCGTTCGGGAGGGCCAGTCTGTGAACTTGACTTGTGTGGTCTCAGCTGCCGCTGTTACCGAGCTCAACTACACATGGTACCGGAATGGGCAATGGGTGGCTGGAGGCTCTGGCTCCTCCTCCATCTTCCTCCCCAATGTTTCTGCTGCTGATGCCGCTTCTTACCGCTGTGCTGTGGATACTTATAAAGGAGGCATACGCTTCTCCTCCCCCAAAAGCCTCTCTGTTCTCTGTGAGTCCCAGGTTGGGCTGGCTAGGGATTTTGAATTATCTTATGGCCTCCCCTTTGGGGCAGGGCAGGGAACAGTATTTGAGAATAGGGTCTGAATGAGTCTCTTCTTTATTATGGAAACTTGGGGAAATGATATGAATATCTCATATAGAGCAGCAACCATGACTAGTCCCAAAGCCCTTTCTGGGCTGCCTTCTCATCTTATCTTTCCATATGATTTTTTTTAGCAAAGCAGAGATAGCGAGAGAGATTAGTCCTATTTCACAGATGGCAAAGGCAAGACTTGGAGAGGTTGTGGATTTGGCCAAGGTGCAGGTCAAATTAAGGGAATCTGGGGCTACAGGTGGATACCCAGTCTAGTGTGGAAGAGGGGCAGTTATAACTAGAGGTCCTGGTACTTGGGGCTAGGATGCTGAGGACCGGGTCACCTCAGAGACAGTCACACAAGAGAGAAGGGGACAGCCTGGTTCCCAGAGACTCTGGAGGGAGAGAAGGTAGATTTTGGAGAGAGGTGTCACATGGTTAGACTCTGGGGGGTAACTCAGGGTGACAGGGCACTAGCTCCATGTGACAATGTGGTCTAGTGAGGTGAAGGGATGATGGGCACTATGGGGAGGAAGCATCCCTCTTTCCTGTGGTCCATACTATGGGACAAAGCTCCTGTTGCCATGTGCTAGTTACAAACCTGAGGAAGAGGAGAAGACACAGTAAGGGTGGAAAACTTAGGACAAAACTCCAGGGAGAACATTCATGGGTCATAACCCTAGATCTGAAAGGGGTTTCAAAGGACCCCAGTCCAACTCTTTCATTTTACAGATGGATAAACTGAGGCTCAGAAAGATAAAGGATTCAGAGAAAGGACCTTAGAAGCTATCGAGTCCCAAATTCTTCATTTTATAGATAAGGAAACTGAGGCCAGTTAGCCAAAATCAATCACTAAATTGGGGTTCCTGCCTCTTAGTTGAATTCTCTGTCCAGAGCTGCTTTATCTCATTATTCCCTGCCCTTCCTGTTAACTATGCCATTAAGCCTCTTCAGTTCTTCCAGTCACCTCCTCCAAGAAGGTCTCCCTGTTTGGCCTTCCCCTGCTCTGATTTCCTTTGTCCTTCCCTCTAGACCCACCTCGAGCACTGCGTCTGACATCTCTGCTGGAGAGCCAGGCAGGACAGCCAGCCGTGTTGTTGTGCACCGTGGACAGCCAGCCTCCGGCCACGCTGGCTTTGAGTTGGGCTGGTCAACTCCTGGCCTCGTCTTCCACCGGGCAAACCAGAATGGGGGCATCCTCCACCCCCAATACCCTTCGCCTCGAGCTCCAGAAGCTGAAGGCCCCTGGGAGTGGCCTCTATGCCTGTTTTGCTAAGAACTCTCTGGGCCAGGCAAACACGTCCTTGGAGCTACACCTAGAAGGTGAGCAGGAGAAGGAGACAGCAAGGCTCCAAAGCATGATGGGAGGAGTGTCCCCTCAATCCACCCCTCTTTCTTGACCTCTGTTCCCTGTTCCCTATTCCTTTCTCCCCTGCCCCCTATTTAGATTAGAGATCATTGAGATCGGCCTCCTAATTTTGCAGAGGAGAGAACGGAGGCTCAGAATGAGTGAAAAGACCCAGGTAGTAAGTAGCGAGGTTAGGTTTCAAACCCAGATCTTTTGATTTAAAATCAAGAGCTCCCTCCACTCTGTCATTAACCCCCGATTTGGGATGAAATACCTCCTCCTTAGTGTCCCTCAACTCATATCACGTGGGCAGATGCCTCTTCTGCTTATGGCTAAGACTTTCCTGCCATGTTTTATGCAGGGACAGCCAAGGGGCCTAATCCAGTAAACAAGCAATGGTACTCCAGGCACTGATTACACAAAGACAGGATGAAACAATTCCTGACTTCAGCAAATTTACACTCTATCAGAGGAGAAACCATGTGTAAATAGAAGCAGATACAAAGTTTATAAAGACAGAATACAAGGGATTTTTTGGGAAGGGGGAAGAAGGAGATGGTAAGAAAAGACTCTGTGTTAGAACTCGGCAATCCCGGGTTCCAGACACAAAGCCTGTGCTTTCCTCCCCAGCTAGTCCCAGCCTCAGCTCTTTCTCCTTGTCCTCCAGTCACCAGAGTGTCCATAGCTCCGTCCAATGAGGTGCCTGAGGGTACACCTGTCAGCCTGACGTGTGAGGACCCTGCTGCCAAGCCACCCACAGTCTATACCTGGTATCACAATGGCCGTTGGCTCCAGGAGGGGCCCTCTCATGTCCTCCAGCTCCCTGGCACTGCCAGGGCCCATGATGCCGGTGCCTACTCCTGCACTGCTCGAGATGCCCGGAGTGTCCGAAGTTCCCAGCCTGCTTCTCTGCGACGTCTATGTAAGGGAGAGGGAGGGAAGGAGCCCAGTTAGGGGCAGCACTTTTTTGGTGATTCCAAGCCTGAGAGATCTAAAGACCATCTGATCCACTGCCCTCAGTTTTGAGATAATAGGCCCAGAGAAGAAAGGAGGTAAAATCTGCCCTCAGATTATATGTATCCTTGGGCAAGTCATTTAATCTCTACTTGCCTCAGTTACCTCATCTGTAAAAACATGATAATAATAACACTTACCTCCCAGGATTCAGTGAGGATCAAATGAGATAATAATTATAAAGTACTTAACACACAGTAAAGACTATATAAATGTTATTTATTATTATTTAATTTGATTCCATTAACATTCTTGTGAGATAATTACTCCAAGTAGTATGATATCTGCTTTATAGATGAGGAAATTGGTTTAGAAAACCTTAATAGCTTGCTCAGGTTTTACTAAACTCAAATTGATATTAAGTGATCCGTGTATTCTGGGAAATCATAGTTTGAGAAGGGAGATAGTTACCTTGTCTACCAGTTCTTCTCCTTAGGAAGTCCCTGGTCTGATGATCCAGTCCCTGGTCTCAGGGAGTCCTCAGTCTGATGGGGGATTGACCCAATCCCTGACCTCAGGGAGTCCCTTGTCTGATGGAAGACACACAGCCCTTACTTTTGGGAGTTCTAGGTCTGATGAAGGAAATACCCAGTTCCTGCTTTGAGGGAATATCCAAGTTGATGAGCAAAACAACATGAATGAATCAACTTTCAAGTTAGTTCATTTCAATCTGATTTGATTCAATTCTACATATATCAATTCAAAGCTAATTACAAGGTGACCGGTTCTTTCCATTGCCTATTTCCAGTGGATTAGCCCCAATAATCTACTTCATTGGATCTATAAATGCCAGGACAGAAAGTAGTGACCCTGAGAGCTCTGAATCAGGAAGGGAGCAGGCAGAGACTGGGGGGGGGCAGTCTCAGATGCCATCTGGCTTTGCCCCCATAGACTGGTTCCCTTGTTCCCAGATGCCCCTAGAGATGCATTCCTGACCTCTTTCTTGGATACCCGGGCTGGTCGACTGACTGTGTTGCAGTGTACCGTGGACAGTGAGCCTCCCGCAAAGCTGAGTCTGTCCCATGATGGTGAACTGGTGGCTTCTGGTCAGAGTCTCTTTGGATCACTGGTGGGCAGAAGCCGTGTCCACACTACCCATAATACCCTTCGGCTGGAGCTGTGGCACATCAATTTGGAGGATGAGGGAGACTACCTCTGCTCTGCCCAGAATGCTCTTGGCTCCATCACGACCACTGGACAGTTACAGGGAGAAGGTAAGTGGAAGAGTTTGGGTGGAAGTCTAGGGAATGAGGACAGAGGGGCCCGTCAGTCCTTCTTGCTAGTTCTGGGCATTCCAAGTGGACTGGGTCAAGGTACAAAGAGAATGTGGAGTCATTAGCATTCCTGATATCTTCAGTTTGATGGGGTGACAATATCCCTGAACTATTTGTATTGAAGTCTGTTCTGTGGTGGTGAGAGATGAGAGAAGGAGGGAGAAGGAGACAGAAAGACAGAGAGACAGAGACAGAGATACATATATATACACAGATATAGGCATACAGAGACAGAAAAACCTCTGGCCTGATGGGAGAAACAGCCCATAGTCTGATACAAGAAATATAACCTCTGAGAGACATGGGTCTCATACGAAGTCATAGTCTGCCCCCAGGTAGGCTCTATTTGGGCCCTAATTTTCTTAGAATTCTAGTCTGAGAGACTATTCTCTGGGAGAATAATCATACAGAGGTAAACAGAGGATGAGCATAATGAAATGTCCAGACAGGATATTTCCTGTCTCAGAAAGCAGGATGGGGTATGTTTTGGGAGAGGGAAGGATGATGATTCTATACTTGGAGAAGGCGTAAGATCTCTTTTTTTGACTCTTAAAGATTAAATTTCATTATACTTCTTAGTATTTTAGTTTTCTCCTCTGTAAAATGGGAATAATAATTAGTCATATATCTGTCTTGGAGAGTAATTCCAAAGTTTAAATGAGGTACATAGGTTAACTCTGAAAATTTTAAAGCACTATAAAATTATCATTATTGCTGTTATTGTTGGTGCGATTTCTTGTTCTCATCTATTATTTTTGAGGGAGTTGAGGTAGGAACTTGTCCATTAACCTCTAATGGTTGTTTTGTATTAAATAATATGGAATAGATGGATCAAATGTTTTTGTAGTCAAATAAAAGCTTTGGAATGTAAGCTGATTTTCTATTGGCTCTCTGAAACAGCATCATTATTGCTGCTGTTACTCTTACTGCCATTGGACTGTTTCTCAGGTCTTCGCATCACAGTGGAGCCAGGCTTGGAGATTCATGAAGGAGATTCCCTCAATATGACCTGTCTGCTGACCAGCCAGGTCCAAGAAGAGAACACCACTTACACGTGGTCCTGGAATTCCCGATGGTTGCAGGAGGGGCCAGAGCCTACACTCAGGTTTTCCCAGGTGGCCAGTGACCAGGCTGGGGTGTACCAATGTCATGCTAAAGGGTCCTTGAGGAGTGTCTCCTCAGCCCCCGTCAGCCTCAAAGTTTTATGTAAGTGTGTATGCTCTTCTGGAAGGGTTTGAGGGTGTACCCATTTCTTGGGGGCCCCAATCCCAACTTTTTCCTCTGCTAAGACCTTGTTTTGTACATAAATTCATCAAGCCTTTAAGGGTAAGCTCAGAATTCTCTTGCCTTCAGAATAATAGTTTTAGACCTTCCTGTTTTCTATCCTTTTCTTAAAGATATCGGTGGAGCCAATTGGTGGAAGCCAGCTTCCTTCTGGCTTGAGGTATAAGCTTAACACTAGCAATTCTGACCCCTGGGGCATGTGTTGATAGTGAAGTCATTCTTGGGTAAAGAGGAAAACATCTTTAAATAAATTTTAAAAAGCAAATTCAATGAGTCATTGGAAGTGGAAGTAGCAGGGAAGTGCAGATACCTTAAGATAAAAGGATTTGTGGTGGGGAAAGAGCATTGTAAAGGAGAGACAGAGACCCTGAGATATGGGAGACCCTGAGATATGGGAGACTGTTATTGAGGAAGAGCACAGGGTGGGGTCTAGCCTGGTTGGGATTTACTTGGAGTAAAAGTGCTGGCTAGTATGTTCCTGCTTTAGTTCATCATTCTTGTTAACTAGGTGCTAAACTTGGTTGTTCTGCTGGCTGAAGAAGCACAATTACTTCCAGAGTTCTCTCAATTTTGGCACCCTGGGTCAAAGTCCTCATTACCTCACCTTGGTTATGGCTTTAGATAGAGCAGTTAGAACTTTTAGTTAAAGTTAGATTCTAGACTTTTTTGGGTGTCACAGACTCCTTTGGTTCCTTTTTAGAATAACTTTTTTTTTAAATGCATAAAGTAAAACACACAGGTTTACAAAGGAAACCAAATTATATTGAAATCCAGTTATCAGATCACTTTAAAAAATACCACCACCCTGCATGTTCCCTAGGTTAAGGACCCTGAGTTAGTCTTTGCTGCTGAGGAATTCTTTTATTTTAATATTAATATTAATATTTTATTTTATTATTATATATTTTATTAATATTTAATTTTAATAAAATATCTCAGAAGGTCGTCCACTGCAAGAGCCATCCCACCTCCCCTTTTCGTTCATTTGCCTATGACAACTACTGCTCTTAGTTAGTTGGCTCTCTGGCTTAGAGTCACTGAGGTTTTGTTCTAGCTTCAGGTCTTAGGTACAAATTTGTCTCTATCTTCACCTTTAAGAACCACGTGTGGGCAAGGCCCTACCTCTTAAACTGGTTCAAACTCCTGGTACCTTGGATTTCATTTACTACCCTTTTACTTAGCCTTTTACTCTGGCTCAAGGTCTGGCTCTGTTTCTTTTATTTTGGCTTATATCTTAAATTTTAGGTCAATGGATCAATCTTTTTTTTTTTTTTTTTTTTTTTACTGGAGTTGTTCCTCTTGACCTATTACTCTGGTTCTGGATAAATCTCTCTTTAATTCCCCCTTCTGCTGTCCTATTGTCGTCGTCATCATCATCATCATCATCATCATCATCATCATCATCATCTTCTTTTTTCTTTTTCTTCTTCCTCCTCTTCCCTCCAGTTCTTTCATCTCTCTTTTCCTTTCTCTTTTCTCTTTCTCTTTCCCTCTTTCTCCCCATATCTTTCTCTGTACCTTTCTCTCACTCCTTTCTTATCTATCTCACCCTCCTCTTCTCTCCCTCCCCCTCTCCTTCATTTCTCTATCTCTATTTCTCTTCTTTTCTCTTTCTCTTCTTTCTTCCTCTTGCCCTCTCCCTATGCATCTATATTTTTTCTTTCTCCCTCTCCTTCTCTTCCTCTATCTTTCCCTAATTTCTCTCTCGCTTCCAATGTCTCTATTTGTTTCTCTCTGTTTCTTTTCCTTTCTCCCTGTGTCTCTCTGTATCTTTCTCTCCTTCCTTCTCCTCCCTGTCTGTATGATCATAGTGCTTTCTCTGGCTCTAAGTCTACTTCTTTCTTTCTTTCTTTTTTAAATAATAGCTTTTTATTTTCAAAATACATGTAAAATTTTTCAACATTCACCCTTATAAAACCTTGTCTTTCAAAATTTTCTCCCTCCCTTCCTTCACCCCTTCATTAGATAGCAAATAATAGACTTAGAAATTGTACATGTTTAACATATATTGCAAATGCAATATATGTTAAACATGTACAATTTCTATGTCTATTTCTAAAGTTTTGTCTGATTCTGTCATTTTCTCCATCACTGTCTTTGAAAAACTTACTCCAAGGTGATTTTTTTTTGTTTTTTGTTTTAGCTCTAAATAGGTCTCTTGATCTCTGACACTAGAATTCTCTCTAACACTAGACTTATTCCTACCTCTGACTCTAACTCTTTCATTTTGAGTTTACCTCTTCTGCTCTGGCTAGCTATTTCTTAGATTCTAGATTTCTCTTTAGTCTTTTGATTCTAAATATATCTCTGGATCTTTCTGTCGCTCTAGCTCTTTGTGTGACTGTACATTGTTTCCTGAGTCTAGATATGTTTCTCTGACTAGCATTGAGCTGGTGCAAGTAAAAGTTACTGCTGCCCCTCCCCCCAAACTCTCAATGTACATTTCAGTAGTTGGAATTTTGTTTGGCTCCATGGCTCTCTTAGTGAGTGATTTACTTACAGAGAATTTGTTGTTAGAATCCAAGTATCTGTTCATTGAGCTGTATGTGGAACATAGTGAAATTATTCCCCTTGCCTCTCCCTTTACCCTGTCTTGGGCAATTAGATTGTGCCATAGTGCATGGAATGCTGGGCCTGGAGTCAAGAAGACTCATCTTCCTAAGTTCAAATCCAGCCTCAGACATTTACTATGGTGTGTGACCCTGGGCAAGTCATTTAATCCTGTTTGCCTCAGTTGAATATTAACTGGAGAAGAAACTGGCAAACCATTCTAGTATCTCTGCCAAGAAAACCTCAAAGGGGATCATGATAAATCTGAAATGACTGTCTGTTTTCTATCTCATTGCTACTTGCTGAACTGATATTGCTCACTTTAGGATACCTATATCTATATGTTTACCTATATAGGTAGACATAGATCTACAGATGTAGATATGTAGATATCTACATTTATAGGTCTATGTCTATCTTTAAACCTTGTTTATTTGCTTTTTTGTACTTTTATGTTGGATTCCATGTAAATATAAGCTGATTTTTGTTAAATGCCTCCTCACTGCCCTTTTTAAAGACTGGGTCTCCATTTCATCCAGTCTAGAAGTATAGTGGCTAATTATGGACCCAATTATAGTGCCAATTGGCATGGGAACTTTGACTGATCTGTTTTTGCTACAGGCTAGTTTGTCCTTCTTAGATATCTTGGTGACTCCAACTTGAGAGGGCTCATCACGCTAAAGATATTGGATGTTGATCAATTCAGACCTCTTAGACATAAGCTGTCTGCCAGCCTTTCAGATCATTAAGGTTAAAGATGAGCCATTACCTCTATATTTTTGTTGCAATCTGAATGTGCACTGATTGATCATACAAATAAATTGTTTTAGATTTAACCTTAAGCCTGGTGATGTTACAAAGAGGGGCTTTCCTTTGAGTCTATCTCTTTCTGAATCTAAGTCAGGCTCTAGCCTTTTCTCTTTAGCTCTTTCTTGGATTTGAGGTCTGTTTCTAGCTCTTTCTCTGATCCTAATCTTTCTTAGTTCTAAATCTGTTTCTAACCTTTTCTCTTACTCTAGATTGAATTCTAGAACTTTTTCTAGAGTGACTCTAGGTCAATCCCTGGCTCCTTCTCATTTTAAGTCCATTTCTAACTCTTTTTCTGACTTTCTGAGTTTTTTTCTGACTCCAAATCTGACTTTAGCTCTTTATTTGATATTGCTTATCTTAAGCTCTTAAGCTTAAGCTTAAGTATCTCTAACATTAAGACTCATTCCGGGATCTCCTTTGCAGATGCACCACGGATACCTGCTGTGACTTTTTTCCTAGAGCCAGAGACTGGTCTCTGGGGAATCCTGCACTGTCATGTGGATAGTGAGCCCCGGTCTGAGTTGGCCCTTTATCATGGAAGCCAGTTTATTGCTTCTACCCATCCTGGAAGCCGTCATCCTCCCCACTTTCAAGTATCAACCTCCTACAATACTCTGAGGGTGGACGTCCAGGATATGAGTTCCACAGACCAGGGAGATTATGTATGCTTGGCATCCAATGCTCTGGGTTCTGCTTCATCTTCTGTGTACCTTGGAAGAAGAGGTGAGCAAAGATCTTCTGGGAATATCAGGAAGAAGTTCATTTAGTGTCTTCCCCTATGCTGAGGAGGAATTACACACCTGGTCTGCTTGTTTCTCTCTATGTAACAATCTCTGGAGGAGAGGCTACAAGTTTCTTTGAATGGGAACCACCATTTAGAAAGAGAAAGTCCTCTCCAAGGTCTGCTGGGAAATTTTCTTTTTTCAATTTGGATAGTTCTTTTCTCATTCCATCAATTCTATCTGATCCAGCAAATACTAAGCACTTACTGTGTGCATATCGCTGCTAGGTGCTGAGAATACAAGGTCCAAAAGAAAATAGTCCAAAATGAAACTTATTGTCCTTGCTCTAAACCTTCCCTTCTTCCTAATTTCCTTATCTCTTTCATATCTCTTCCTATCACTCCACTTCATTCTTGATCTAAGATTCATCTTCAATTATTTCCTCTCCCTAGTTGCACATATCCATTTAATTGCCATGCCTTGTCAATTCCATCTCTCTAACATCTTTATCGTTGGACACCTCTCTAACTTTACCCAGCCACTATGCTTGTTTACCTTCCTCCTCTTCTTTTTCTCTGCTCTTCCTCCTCCTCCCCCCCATCACTTTGCCCTGGAAATATTGCAGCACCCTCCTTCCCAATTGGTCTGTCTGCCTCTAGTTTCTTTCCTTTTCAATCAATTCTTTATCCACATCTTCCACAAAAAATGACATTCCTAAAGTGCCATTTACACATGTCAGCCCTCTACAGAGAAAATTCCAGGATTTCTCCTAGGACAATCTATAGAAGCTCCTCTATTGGTATTAGGAGCCCTTTTACAGTTTAACATTGTAGCCTTATTACACACTGCTCTTCCTCACAGACTCAAGCTGACCTTATATTCAACATTCCATTTTCTACTTATGTAACCTTGGAAAGGCTCTTCTCCATGCTGGGAATGTGGTCCCTCCCGATCCACTTTTCACTTCTAGCTTCCTTCAAGGCTCACCTTGGGTATCACCTCCTAGAAAGATCCATTCTGTATCCAGATGCTGGTACCCAGTCTTCACTACCATTGCTTTGTCTATAGTTTGCATTGACTTTTATGTGTACTGTGATTCTTTCCCTCTATTCTTTGGCCCCTTGAATCCCTCTGAGGGAAGAGGGTATGCTGCTTTTTGTTTTTGCATCTCCAGTACCTAGGTGTGATTTAGAGTAGACATTTAATTGATTTAAATGACAAGAAGCTAAAGATGACCTAGAAGATAATGAAAAAGATGCATGTGCTGGGAGTGGAGAAACTAATGAACCTTCTAAGTGGACTTTTTCACTTGGGTCTTACAGTTCTTGACCACTTGAGCCTGTATCAGCTGCTCTTTATCATCTTCATGGTGCTGTTTTGCTGCCTATTACTGCTCTTGAGTATGGCGACCATTCACATCTGGAAAAGGTAAAATTGTCTGGAAAGGTTTCTTCTTCTCTTCCTCCTCTGGACCTCTTTCTCTTTTTGTTATTCTCCTCCTCTTTCTTCTTTTTCTTCTCCTTTTTCTTCTCCTTTTTCTTCTTCTCTTCCCTTCCTCGTCCCCCTTCTTTAGTTCCTCCTTTAAAAATTTTTTTTGTCTTCTCTTTTTCCTCTTTCTCTTTCCTTCATCTCCCTATAGCATTAGTATAGCATTTTAATATTTGTAAAATGCTAATAAGTGTCTAAAGCAAGATTTGAACTCTTATTCAGGATGACAATGATTACTACTACTACTGCTGCTGCTGCCACTGCCATTATTACAGCTACTGCTACTGCTGCTGCTACTACTGTTACTACTACTACTACTACTACTACTGCTTCTATTGCTGCTATTACTATTGCACAACTATATAGTATTTTATGATTATAAAGCTCTTTATTTATATGATTTTGTTCAAATTTCACAACCACTCTAGGAAGTAGAGAGAGCAGGCATCATTATTTCCATTTAAGAAATGAAGAAAATCAAATTCAGATGAATCAACTTTCCTCACTGAGTTTTAAAATATAAAACAAAGGCTTTAAATTACATTGCTTCTCCCTTCCAGTTCTGAATCTATGAGCCAATTTTGAGTCTTTGGGTCTTATTATGTAATGTTAAATTCACTTATCTGTCTGAACATTCTTTTCCTCATCTGTAAAATAGGGATAAATGATGCCTATTTTTTCTATCTTCTTTGGCTCCAGCAACTAGGAAATGAATGATCTCCTGAAAGAACATAGTGAGGTGTGGAGCAGTATCTAACTTTATTATTATTATTATTAATATGTAGTATTTATATGAAACTTTTCTTATCTCATTTCACACTCACAACTCTGTGATATAGGTATTATCCTTACTTTACAAATGAAGAAACTTAAGATGGAGAAAGTTAAGTAACTTGCCCAGGATTACACAGCTACTAAGTGCCTAAGGCAAAATTACAACTTGGGTCTTCCTGACTCTAAGTCCATTATTCTTACCTACTATACTCCGTACTGCCTTTAAATTAGAACTCTGTTATATTAGAGAAATGCCCCCCTCCCCCCCAAAAAAAGGAAAGTGTGAGATCTGACTGTTTTGTGGATTTATTGTGAATCTTGCTATCTTACTAAAACCACTCAATGTCACAAATATTTATTTGCTAGTTCTCGGGGGTTTTCTAACTAAGTCATCATATGGAACACAAATAGAGATGTTATTGTCTCTTCTAAATATGTCATCCCATGACCGAAAGATCTCTTCCTGCTTTGGATACTTTGGTTGATACAGGACTTCAGACTACATCTTTTTAGTTTAAGACTATTCTCATTCCATTATATCATCTCACCTATATTTCTCCTGCTTTCCCAAGTCCCAGTGAACATGGGGAAGAGGCAGTGGACAAGAGAAGAGTTGTTTCATGTTATTCATCCCTTTCTTATGTCTCTTTTCTGGGACAGTGTGATCTTATCTGATCTGTTGGAGTCTGAGACAGAGACTTCTTCCTCAATGTATATTGGCGGGGTTGGAAATGGGAATTCAGGAAGGCTGCGAAAGGTGGAGGAATGATGGCAGAAGAAAGGTAGAAAACAGTCTCACTTTTTCTCCACTAGGAAAAACCTCTTCTATAAGTTGAATGCAGATGAGAACCTAGTAGAGATGGCTTCCCAGAAAGAGAAACCTCAGGTATCTTTTTTATTTTTTCCCCTCTAGTTTGGTTACATGTTCTTGATCCTAGTTTCCCTTTCCAGGGGGCAGTCTCAACGATACATATTTGTCAATTAATTTGATATATGGAGTTGAGGGACAGGGGTAAGACAAGAGGAGGAGGGAAGGGAATAGAGAATAAACATCTATATAATATCTGCTAAGAAACAGGAATTGTGGTAAGTACTTTTACAAATATTATCTCAGTTGATCCTCACAACAGCCCTGAAATAGATAAGTACTATTATACTACTGCTATTGCTGCTGGTACTACTGTTACTACTACTACTACTACTACTACTACTACTACTACTACTACTACTACTACTACTTTTATTGCTGCTATTACTATTGCATAACTATATAGTATTTTATGATTATAAAGCTCTTTATTTACATGATTTTATAGTTGAGGAAACTGAGGCAAACAGAGTTTAAGTGCCTTCCCCAGGGTCACACATATAATAAGTGTCTGAGATCTGAATTTAGGTTTTCTGGACTCCAATCCCAGTTGTCTATCCACTACATCACCAGTGACCTTCATCTTTCCTTCAGGAGGAGAACAAAGAAAACAGGAAGACTCTTGGCAAAATTGAATAGCCACATTCTGGAAGGAGACCCTAAGACCAGAAAAAAAGAACCATGTCTGGGGTCTGGAGTTGTTTATTCCACCCCATAAGATTTGGTTTGCTCTCTTGGAGTCTTTCTGAATTCTTCCTTCTTTCTCCCTACCCATTTCCCATTCTCACCCTCCTTACATCCAGTTAGTTGCCAAATCTCATCATGTTTCCTACTTCTTCTTTCACACCATGTTAATCATACTAGCTTAGTCCTTCAGTACCTCTTACCTGGCTTCCTAATTTGTCATCTTGTGTCCAGGCAGTCTTTTCTGATTTATCCCCTTAGCCTTTAATGGATTTAGCTTTGACTATTGTGTTTGTACTTGTTTGAAAGGCTCTTCTATCCCTACTTAGAAAAGAATCCCATGGATAGTAAAGTAGAGACACTGTACATCATTTCATCTTCTCTCTACACTAATCCAAGATGCTATGCTAATTGCTTCAGAAGATCTAACTTCAGTTGTGTCCGTACTCTGACCAGTATGATAAATGATATGATAAGACAAGAGCAAGAATTTAAAGTCATAAATATTGACAAAGAAGAAAAAAAATCATCCTTCTTTGTAACTTGCTTAGAAAACCCTAGAGAACTAGCAAAGAAAGTATTCATGATTTTAATAGTTCAGTAAAGTAATAGCTGCAAAATAAACGCATAAAAATGGATAGCATTTATATATAACAAAATCAAAGCCCATGCTTAAGTTCTTTTCCCTTGGTTTCTCTAACACAGATACTCCCTCCCTGTGCTACCATTGCCTTTTAATATATCATTTCTTCAATTGCTGAGGCCAGAAAAATAATTATTCTTGCTTTCTGCTTTTTTAGTGATGAGGTGCTCTGTTCTCAGTTAGGCTGGCCAACAGTCCTAATCCATTGTTGGGTGGTTTTTGAAATCTTTCCATCTTGGTAAAGTTCTGCCAGATCTTGGATTCTCCATTGGTTAGCCTTTAAGATCTCACGGAACTATAACTAGAAATATTTGTGCTTTGGGGCAAATTCAGTTGAAGGAGGGCTTCAATTCTGAGTGGATGCTATTATATTGGGACAACCTATTTTCCAGAAAGCCAGGTTGGGCTTCCTGTAGCCCTAGGTTCCATGCTTTCTCAAATCCCTGGGAAGAGAAACCATGGAATTATAGATTTAGAACTGAGATAGAATTTAAAGAGCAATGGATTCAACTTTCTCATTTTACAGATGAAGAAACTGAGTCAATAAATGACAGTCAGGATTTAATTAGGGACTGAGTCTATGACAGAGAAGCCATTTCCTCTTTGTGAATCTTCCTGGCCCAAACAAGGAAGTGAGCCTTTATCTTAGTTCAATGAGTGCCAAGCTCTTTCCACTGACTGGAGCCATGCCATATTTTTTGCTTGACAGGTGGAAGAAACTGAAATCAGAGAACCTGAAGGTCTTGCAAAGAAGTCAGAAGTAGCTCTCACCAAGTCCAATGAAAATATTTTGATAAATTCTGGCTTCTCCAGACCAGAGGGGGGATGTTTTCCTCTAAATTAATTTCCAGAGGATCCTGGGCACTGGCTAGTGGAAATATGGGAAGGACAGAGTGTGCTATTTTTTTGCTCATCTTTTATGGACTGTTGCTTCCAATGGAGGATTCTGAAGAAAGAGTTAATAATATTATGCCCTTCTCCATCTTATTCCTCCTTTTGCTTTCCCCCTTTCTCCTGTAGTCTTCTTCCCTCTTCTCTCTACTTTATAAATGTCTCTTTTACCTCTTCTCCTGGGAACTCATGAATGTCCATAAAAGCCTTAGAGAATTGGACAAGCTTTTAGCCTCCTATCCTCACATCTCTTCTTTTCCCCTATGAGTTGTGTTTTGGGGTTTGTCCCCCAAGATAAAACATCATCATCACTATTGGAGAAGTGGCCTGGCATTATGGAAAGAGGACTGGATTGGAGTCAGTAAAATTCTCTGCTGTCTATTTTTGTGAGAATCTCAGAAGCCATTTAAACTCTCTGGGTCTCTCTTTCCTCGTCTATAAAATGAGAGCTTTGGACTGGATGATCTCCATGGTCCCTCAGGTCAAAATATGTGATCCTATGACTGCCATCACTGTGATGTTCAGATTTTGTGGAGAGAAGCTACAATATTTTCCTCTGGAAAAATAGTCTTTCTGTAATCTCCATCTCCATTTCCATCCCAGAACTTTGAAGGAAATCTTAGGGATTCCTTTCTTTTCTGGAGACTAGAGTGAAGGAAGTTTTATCCTAACCTCTGCTTCTCCAGAGACCAGAGTATTTCTTCAATAATCACCTTTGAAGGTGATTCCCTTTGAAACCACTCTATTCCATTAACTCTGCTAATGCCAAATCCCCATATTTCTATGAAAGGTCCTATTCTAGGGTCTTATGATGATGCCTGTAATGGAGTAGAGGGAAACTTTGATGTGATGTGGAAAAAATTATCTTCAGCTCCCTCTCTGCTTCTGAGTAAATGTTTTTTCTACATCTCCTCCTCTTTTCTGTCTCTAATTGCTTTAACTCTCTTAAGGCTACCTCCGATTTATTCAATATATACTCATTTGTGTATAGTCATTTGCACAGTGTCTTCAGACCTTTAGACTGTCCTTGAGGAAATTTTGACCTTGAGATAAAAAATCCTTGAGGATTAAAAAATAAATCCTTCTTTGTATCCCAATACTCCATACAGTGCCTGGCACATAGCAAGCACTTAATAAATACTGGTTAATTGGTACATCTCAGACTGCTTTCTCTCTTTCAGATTGGTTGTTCCAATGTGCTCTTTAAACCTTTAAATGATTATATATTCTTGATGCTTTCTAAGATCCTAATCTAAGGAAGTTTTGTCATTATGATCCCTTCCACTCTCATTGCTCAGCCATGATTGTGACTGCCATATAACTATCATCAGCATCATCTTTAGAAACATCACTACCACTATCTTTACTATCCATCATTGTCATCACATCACCTTCACCATTATCCTCATCACTATCGCTATCAGAGACGGGAATTCCACAGCCATTACTGTTCCTTTCACTAGTACCACCTTATGATAATTATGACCATCCCAATCACCCTGATTATAATCATCAGTGTTGTAGTGATCTATACCATTGTCTATCACTGTCATCACGATTACCTTTACCACTATCCTCATCCTCATCACAGTCACTACCATTAATGCTACAATCTCCACCACCATTATCTTTACCATCATTTCTATCTTCACCACCATCATTAACCCATTCTTACATTCCTTCACCATCGTAACTGCTGTCCTCTCCCTCACCATCAGTACCAACTTCACCATTATCATTACCACTTTCATCCTCTCCATGACCTCACCATGGATGCTTCAGCTTCATTCATTCATTAATGAATTAATTTTTGTTCAGTCATGTCTGAGTCTTTGTGAACCCATTTTGCTGGAATAGTTTGCCATTTTCTTCTTTAGCTCAATTTAGGCGAATGGGGTTAAGTGACAGCTAGTAAATGTTTAAGGCTGGATTCGAAATCAAGTCCTCCTGAATCCAGACTTGGTACTCTATCCATTGAGCCACTTAATCCTGCTTCCCAGTTTGGCTTAGGTCTCCTGATATTTCTGCTCTTCTAGAAGAGGAGAAATCAGAGGCTCCCAAATTCTTTGCAGGCAGGGCCCTCTGGGTTTTGCTTAACTACTGCATTTGCATTTCATAATTTCTGTTGAGCTTTGGTCTTTCTGTCTGGAAAGCTTGAAAGTGCTCTATTCTGCACTCCTTGATTTGAAGTCATGAACTTCTTTCCTTGCTTGACTTGACTCTATTATATGTATTGTCTCCCTCCTTTAAATGTTAGCCCCTTGAGAGCAGGAACAGTCTTGTTTTTGTATTTGTATCGGAACCTCTTAGCACAGGACTTGGCAGGTTGTAAGCATTTACTAATGAATTTTCATCCTTCCATCTAGTCATCAGTCTTCACTATCATTTCCATATTCATGATCAGTTATCTCTTTGATTTTTCTATCAACTTTATTCAGCATTTATCCCCTATTGGGGCTGATCTGACACACACAGCTTCTGGACTTCTAGTCTGGGTCAGGCATAGAGAAGAGAAAATATCAAAATAAAAACAATAAATGTCTCACATCCACCCATCTACTTTTTTTTTAAGCTCAAGGTAGATTTAAAAAAGTAATAATAATGACAATAAATCTGTAGATCATGTTGCCCTGAGTAGAAAAGCTCCCCCTGCTTCTTCTACCTCTGTTCATTTGCCATCTGTCCTCAAAGTTGGAATGGGCAGAGACCAGGTCCATGAACAGACAGAGGGCAGAGAGCAAGAGCCTCTCAAAGCGGTTATTTCCCATACCATGTAGCCAAAGTGAAGGGTGACAGAGAAGAATTGCAGAAGTTTTCCTTCCAGATGCTCTAGTGTGCATAGGGATGTTTCCTTGCTTCAGGGAGGTACTCGGGTGATGTCTCCATCTGCCTGGTGTGTTAGATGGCTTATTTCAGACTCATATCCCATCTTGATACCGGTGTTGTAATTGCCCTCTAAATGGTCTTCTTGAGGGCCGGTAGGTGCCACAGTGAATAGAGCACCAGCTCTGAAGTCAGGAGGACCTGAATTCAAATGTGACTTCAGACACTGGACACTTACTAGTTGCAAGTCACTTTACTCTAATTGTCTCGCAAAAACAAACAAAAATAAATTGTCTTCTTGCTTTGTCTCTCATCATTTTACACATCCTTTATTTGATGGGTAATCAAGTACCCTTGATCAGACTCAGTTGCCCTTCCTCCCTCAAATAGCTTCAATGCCATCCTATTCCTATTCCTTTGGACAAATATGAACTTCTTCATTTGGCATTTAAAGTCCTCCATACCTGGTTGCACCTTTCTACGCAGTTAATTTCATTTTTCTCTCTGTTCTCTGTCACTGATGTCAAGTTCAAAAAGAAATAAGACCATTAAATTCTAGGCCATATTGACTTAGAAAAACCACAAATTTATATTACCTATGTTCTATTGTATTTTTACTTTGTTAAATATTTCCCAATTACATTTTGATCTTGCTCAGGCTGCAGTGGCCATGTTGTTTTCAGGCAGTATGTTTGACACTTCTGTTCTCTATATTAGCTAAATTGTGCTGCTGGTTTCTTCCCCACATTTGTCCTTTCATCTTGCATTGTTGGGTCTTTGCACAGATTTTCCTCACTTTTCATTCTCAGAATCCTCATTATCTTTCAAGGCTTACTTTATGTACCATCCCTCCTCTCTAAAGTCTTTCTTGGTTGCCCCATTGTTACTATTCCCCCCTTTTTAAGTTTTTAATAGTATTTTATTTTTCCAAATACACGTAAAGATAGTTTTCAACATTCATTTTTGTAAGATTTTGGCCCTCATCCTTCTTAAACTACCTTGAAATTATTTATTTTTTTGTGGAGCCATGTTGTATTCCAAGTAGATTGTAAGCTCCTTAAGAGTAGGGGACTGTTGTTTTTGTTGTGGTGTCCTCAGTGCTAAGCACTGTGTCTTACATATAATAGATGCTTAATAAAATTTTGTTAGTTTGCTTATCATTGAATTTCTGACATTACCTTTCTTTTTGCTCTGAAAATCTTCCTGATGAGATACCAAGAGGTTGGGCAAGCCTTCCATGATCACTTTTTGTTCCCCATGGAGGAAGACATGGTTGAATGATAAGACTATTTGTGCCAGGGTAGAAGAATAGACAACTTGCCCAGCATCTATATGCTAGTCCATCAGTTATTAGTGAGAGTCTAGGTGGAACAGAATCTTAAATTCAAAGGGAAGCAGAAGTACCGTATTTAGTCCTGGGGAACTACATGTAAGGAATGGTGTTGATAATCTGGAAGTGTCCAGAAGAAGATGACTAGAATGATGAAGGGTCACAGTGGGTGGAGATTGAGGAAACTTCTTTAGGAGATGTAAAACAAAGGGTAAGACGGCAGAATAAGAGGTTGTGATTATAGGTGGAGATGTCTAAATTCAAGATCTTGGGAGTGGTGAGGTTGAAGGTATAAACACTCCAGGGTCTGGTGAGAGAGAATGATTTTGGGGATCTTGGGAATCAAATAAGCTGGGAGCTCAATCATAGTATGAAGCTACTGTTGCTAACGATAACTAAGAGATCATTTAGTCCAATCTTTTTCTTTTCTTTTCTTTTTTTTTTTTAAGCAGAGGAGCTACATGAGGTTAAGAAACTCCAAAGATGCAATGATGAATCAGTGACAGAATCAAAATTAGAACTCCAATCTCTTGACACAGTCTTAAGTCTCTTTCCACCATACCACGGAGTACTCAGTGTTTATTTAATCCTGTGGTTGGTGATTAACTATTCCAGAGGATACTAGTCCCAGAAATTGAATTTCCTATAAGAAGTCACATATAAGGTCACGTATAAGAAGGTTGTATTGTTCTATACGTTCAGGCAGAAGTTGTATTGATCAAAAACATGGTCTAGGAGTAGCTGGGTGGCTCAGTGGATAGAATGCTGGGCCTAGAATCAGGAATTCAATTGGGACCTTATTAATTGTATGACTGTGGACAAGTCACTTAAATCTGCTTGCTTCAGTTTCCTTATTTGTCAAGTGAGCTGGAGAAGAAAATGTCAAACCACTTCGATATCTCTGCTCAGAAAACTCCAAATGGATGAAGAGTTGGACATGATTGAAATAATTGAACAACAAAACCAGGATTTTTTGATTTGGGGGGAAATGATATTTTCAGGTATTGGTTTGTTTTTGCTGTTGCGTCCAGGCAAGGGGCTCAGCACACGAGGGCCCCTCTAGCTGCCTCCTGGTAGATGCATAGGATTACGTTAGCAAGATGGCAGTCAGTGGGATGGGGCCAAGAGGCAGCGAGCTTTCAATATAGTCAGCATTGAAGGGCCCATTTGGAAGGGAAGCTGCAGGGCAACAGGCAAAGTTGAAGAGATTCAGGGGAACCTCATTAGCATAAACTGGAAATGTCTGGGATTAGAGAGATTGCTGCTATCTTTAAAAAAAAGTCTTTGTTTTTAATTTGTGAAATTGTGAAATTGCATTTGTGAAAAAGGAATTGTAAAAAATATTTTCATAGCAGTAGAAAAATAAAAATATGATTGCACATGAAACTGCAAATCTATTATGTACTATTTGTTATTCCTTTTAAATATATAATAAAGTTATGATTTTTTTCTTATTTTTGAATTTTTTCTTATTTTTTCTCCCCCCATCTCCCCTCTCCCTCCCCCTACCATTAGACACAAATATGTAAAATTACTCTATCCATAATTCATTTATCAGTTCTTTCTCTGGATGCAGAAGGTTTCTTTGATTGTTCTTTGCAGTGATCTGAGTATTTATAAATAGTCGAAATGACTTAGTTGCTCAAAGTTGTTCTTAAAACAGCATTACTATTATTTATTTTGCTCTTATTTCATGCTAAGTCTATCCATGTTTTCTGAAGATTTTTGAGCTCATCATTTCTTTTAGCATAATAGTATTCCATTGTGATCACATACAACAATTTGTTCAGTCATTCCCTAATTGGCCCAGATTTGCTTACTTGTTTCATTGTCTAAACTTTACCCATCATCCATGCTGTTGGCTCTTGAGTCCTGCTGGGCTATTCCCTAGCATTGCTTGTTCTAGATTGGGCTGTTGATTATTACTCTGGTTCTTCTCAAACCAGGGCTCTGGGACCTGAATGTCCCGGTCAACCCTCCAGGTCAGGACATCTTTGCAATCCTGTGTCTTAAGGTTCTCTGAGGCCCAGGATGATGGACTCTGTAGGCAGAGAATAGTTCCAAAATTCAGAGGGAGGAAATTGCTTGTTGAACATTGCTCCATTTGGAGCCACAGCTAGCTAGCTAAGGCTTTGCTTATTTGCCATGTGCCAGGAACTGTGTCAGGGGATTTGTGAGTCTCTGAGACTCCATGTGGGATTTTCTTGACAAAGTTACTAGAGTGGTTGGCCATTTCCTTATCCAGCTCATTTTACAAATGAGGAAACTGAGGCAACAGGGTGAAGTGACTTATCCAGGGTAAAATAGGGTAAAACATCTGAGGCCAGATGTGAATTCATGGAGTTTTCCTGACTCACTTATGCACTATGGCGGCCCTAACTGCCCATATAGTAAGTACCATAAGAGGTCTTTACCTGCTGTCCATGAACTTGTTCTATGTATATATCTATAGCTATACCTATATATAGCTATAAATACATATGTAGATATAAATGTACAACTAGATCTCAACATAATTGATTTCCTTTGTAATTCTATGCATTTAATTTTACACATTTAGAAGCATTATTCAGCAAAAAGGTCCATAGACTTCACCTGATATCACTGGGGTCCAGGACACAAAGTTCTGGACCCCTGAACTCATAAAAGCCAATATCACTTGCCATTTCCTCTGTGACAGGACCTTCCAGTGTGGGGACTGAAGGGTTTCTTGTCTTCACAGCAGACTTTCCTGGGAGCAGGTGAGAATAGGAGCATAAGGTAGTTTCTTGAAGGAAGGGATTGGATTATTCCATATTTGTCTTCCTATCCTAACACAGTAATTGGCACATAGTAGGAGCTTTAGAAGCACATGCTTGATTTTAAATAGAGCATAGGCAAATAATGATGATAATAATCATTGATGATGGTGATGATGATAGCTGATAGCACTTACAGAGGCTTTAAGCACTTAATATGTGTTATCTTATTTGATCCTAAGTTGGAAAGGATCTATAAAGGGTCTTCCTGATTCCAGATCCCTTTCATATGAGCTCACAATTCATTTAAGGTCAAAGTTCTTTGGTCTTTGGTCAAGCTTATTATGAGAAAAAAAAAAGGATTTTGTAAACCTTAAATACAGGGGTCTTCAAATTACAGGCCCGTGGGCCAGATATGACAGCTGAGGACGTTTATCCCCCTCACTCAGGGCTATGAAGTTTCTTTATTTAAAGGCCCACAAAACAAAGTTTTTGTTTTTACTATAGTCTGGCCTCCAACAGTCTGAGGGACAGTGAACAGACCCCCTATTTAAAAAGTTTTAAGACCCCTGCCTTAAAATAATTGTGACCTATCATAGAGGTAGCAAGATCAAGTCGCCTACAGGTAAGAGATGGATAAATTTCACTTGTAATAGGTAAGTCTCCTCATTGTTGCTTGTTCTGAACGGCCAGGAACAGCTAGATTTATGTCTAATGGATGACAGGAATCTCACTTGTTCTAAAATGTTCTGTGTCCAGTGCCCTCCCCCGGCTTACATTTTGGGAGAAAAGCTTTTCTATGGGTAAGTAAATCATGCTCTCTGTTTATGGGCTCTTTGGTTTAGGGGAAAGTCATATCTGACTACTCTGGCTTACTATATTTTCTCATGATGTTCTCATTCTGCTTGTGAAGCATTCTACCATTATTTGCATCACTTTATTGGCTATATTATTCAAAGCATTTCTTTCCTTGCGTATTCTTATCTGGTTCACACATCAGGTTATATCACTTTCAATGAATTGTTGTTGACAAAAGAAACCAGCACCAGATGGCTGATGATGCGGTTTGCTGCCCCGAGCTCATCTCTCTTGGGCTGGCAGCTGCATGGAACAATCCTCGTGAATATTCCAGACAAGTAGGACGTGTCAGATCTTGGACTCTATTGGTGCAGCTTTGGGATCCAGTATCAGTTATCTGCAGAGCCCGGTGAGATACTGCAGCCTAGTGGAAGAAGAAGATAATGGTAATATAATAAATAACAACAACTCACTGACATATTTGCATGTAATACATAAATGTGGTCAGACTGGTTGTCAGGCAGCTTAGAGTGGGATGCTAATGACATCATCCCCGTTGGGACCAATTAGTTCTTTCTGCCTTGGTGCTGACCAAAAACCAATTGTGTCAAACCTTGGGTCTCATTGTCTCCCCTGGAGCAGTTTCAGTTATGCTCAGGCTGTAGGGAAGTGGCTACCCAGCAGAATTGCTCTTGGGTCATGTATCTGGGAGGATGAGCCTCTACAGAGAATACAGAGAGAATAGACAAGAGTATTTCAAAATCCAGGATGTAGAACTTGAAGAGTATGAGAGTCGATGGAAGAGTATCTGTGTTCCGACAGACAGAGAGTTGAAATCTAAGCTAAGAAATTTTTTTCTGGGATTTTTTGGGGGTCACAATCACTAAGAGTCAGCATGGGCTCTTCAAAAATAAGTCATGACTGATTTTTTTTGAATACTGGGTTATTAGGCTGATAAAACAAGGAAATGCAAGACATCATATACTAGGGTTTTCATACATGATTTGGCAAAACTTCTCATGCTATTTTTGTGAGCAAGATGAAGAGATGTGGGCTGGATGATAGTAAAGTCAGGTGAATTCAGACTTGGTTCAGTACCTGAGCTCAAAAAGCAATGAGCGATGATAGTTGGTGTGAAAAAAACAACTCGGGTTTATAGGGGACAACAAATCCAATGTGACCAACAGATTTTTGCCTGTGAATTCAAATTTAGGGTGTACCGAGGGGCCAAAGGAGGGAGCTGATAGATCTGTCTAAAAGCATTAATCAAGCGCTTACTTTTTCTTATGTACCACGCCAGTGCTGGGGATGCAAAGAAAGGCAAAGTCAGTCTCTGGCTAATGGGAGCTCAAATCTTAATGGAGAGAAAGCATGTCAGTAGCTAGGTGCAGCCAGGATATGTAGAGTAGAGGTCATGTAACCCTGGAAGAGAAGATCCTAGTCGCTGAAGGCAGAACTGGAGGAAAGCCACCTATGGGTGGGGAGGTTGGAGCTGAGTCTGAAGGAAAGCTAAAAGGTGTGGGCGTGCAGAGAAAGCATCTGGCTACAGAGAATAACCAGGGCAAAGACACAGAGGGGAGATGGAGTGTTATGTGACAGGGATAGCTAGAAGGTCCAGGGTGTGGAGGAGAAAAAAGTATGAGAAGATTAGAAAATGTAGGAGAGGTCCAGGTTGTGAAAAGATGAGGATTTTATGTTTGTCTCTGGAGGTAATAGGGAGCCACTAGAGTTTATTGAGTAGGAGGATTGCACGATTATAGAGTTAAAGGTTCTATAGTACTCAGAGAATTCAGGCCAGGAATCAGGAAGACTCATTTTCCTGACACTAACTATCTGTGTTACCCTGGGCAAGTCACTTAACTTTATTTGCCTCAGTTTCCTCTTCTGTCAAATGAGCTGGAGAAGGAAATGGCAAACTACTCTAATGTCTCTACCAGGAAAATCCCAGATGGGGTCACAAAGAGACAGACACAACTGAAATGACTGAACAACGATATGAATGGAGAAGGCTACATGGACAAATAGACATATACACACATATAAGTACATATGAAAGATGTGCATATTGATGTGAAAATACTAATGAATTGGATTGTGGCATGTGACTAAGCAGTCTTCAATGACATCAAGGATATGAGTCTGGGCTCCTGTGGTTCCCTTGACAGTGAGAGGGAAGTACTGAGGTTTATTTTGGGGAACCATAATAAGTTTAGTTTTTATCCATGTTAAGTCTGTGACATTTAGTCTGAGAAGGACAAAAGATGGTCATGTGGGACATGAACTCTGGAGAGAGACTAGTGTTGGAGATAACAATTAACTCCAGGGTCATATAGAATTGTTTGAGGGTGGATTTGAATTCAATCCAGATCAGTCCATCCGTGCAGAACTGTGGTTAATTCTCAGTGTCCAGGGCATTGGGATTGGGAAGGTGAATGGACACATTTTACCAAGTGACCTTTGGAGTTATTTCCAGATCTGAGATTCAGGTAATAAAGAGCTTTCCTCATGACCACCTTGTATCTTAGCAGGAGCCTTCTCATCATGGCCATTGTCGTTATCATCATGCCATCATTGTTGGGGTCACCATCTTGCTCCTCACCATCGTTATTTTCCTAATTCTCACTATGACCATTGTTGCCACCACCATCATCCTGCATCTTTACACGGCGCTTTAAGGTTTCCACGTGTGACGGCCCCACATTGTTACCTGTTGTCTTCCTCTTCTTCCACTTTATGAAAACCACAGCCCAGCTCACCAACAGGGTGACAACTGCCAGGATGCTCAGGACCACATGCCAAGGCCTTATCCGAGGGGGCTTCTCTGGCACTGGGAGAAATGAAGGGCATCAGAAAAAAGGGGATGGAAATCTTGACTTCAAGCGATGGTCAGTGTAATCAGAGAATCAGAGATTCAGAACTGGAATCCTGCCCTTGGGTAGAGTTAGAGAGGCTACCGCCAAGGTATAGCCTCCTGGGGATGGGCCAGGTCATTTTGGGTGGGAGACTCACCAGGGTGCACAGCTGGACTCTCTAGCTCACTGTGCTCCACCACACAGGTATAACCTGGCTCAGTGTCCCTTGACTGGAGCTTGAGGGTGATTTGGAGGTAGAAAGTAGCATCGATGTTGGGCAATATGCCACTGGAGTTCTCCTGCCCCCACGTCACTGGCTGCTCATCCTTCTCCCAGTGCAGCAGGATAGAACGGGGGTAGAAGCCTCTGGCTGTGCAGGAGAGGCTGACATTGCCATCAGGAGTGTCATGTTGGGACACGGTCACTTCTGGGGGCACTGTGGACAGATGTCAATACAGAGCGCATCACGTCTGGCAGTAACTGGACACTGACTCTTTCCTCATTTCTATCCCCTTTTCCCACCCTGGCTTCCTTGTTGTCCTATTTTCTTCCATATTAACTGAGATTCAGTCAAGCCATGACTTTGATCCTATAGTCCTTACTTACCAATTTGCCGAGTGCTATATCTAAAACCCCCCAAGAAAAGACATTTATTAGTACCCCCCTTAAAAGGATGCAATTTCATCTAGAGCAGAGACTGTTTTTATTTAACATTCCTATCCCCACTTTTTATTCAGTGCCTTGTACCTAGTAGGCGCTTAATTATTGCTTGGATTATATTGATGATAATTTGCCACCAGGAGATATCTAAATCAATCACTAAACAGCTATGACACATGAAAGTAAGTTATACCAAAGACTATTTGAAGCTATAATACTTAAGAAGACCCTTGACTTCATCACTGTGAGTCCCCTGAACATCTTAACACCTACAGGTAGACAAGATCTCCTGGGTTCATTTAAAAATAACCAAACAAGCAAAATCAGCTAGTGATTATCTCTCTAGTGATGTGTTATGATTCTTACAAGGTGCTAAATCACTGGAATTGATAGAACTCTGGGAAATTCACAAGTCAGGATTCAGTTGAGGAGATTAACAAGTCAGGAACGCACAATCCCACTCTCTTGAAGGAGGAGTCAACCTTTGAGTTCACACCTCTAAAAGAGCATATAAAAGGATAAACTCCCTAGAAGCTTTTGGAGCCTCAGCCAGGAGTCAGTTGGGGAGATTGAGAAGCCAGGATTTGGAACAAGAGAGGCTGAAGGTGGAAGAGGCAAAGGACTAGCAACAGAAGCTCTTGGAACCAAGGAAAGCTAACAGGGCTATTTTGGAAGAGACAATAAAGGACTAGATTTTAATCCCTGGCTGCATTTGAGGTGATTATTACTTTGAATTGAATCTAAGGCTGCCTCCAGAAGCCTCCAAGAAACCTGCTCCCAGAGAACATTATACTTTAGAGAAGAGAACATTACAGTGATGGATAACTCTGCCTTTAGCTAGGCTGCTGGACAGAGACAGAGTTCATCCTTGGAGGCAGGTGGTGGTGCACTGGATAGATTCCCCATCTTCCTGAATTTAAACCTGACCTCAAACACTTAGTAGCTGGGAAATCCTGAGCAAGTCACTTAACCTCTGTTTCCCTCAATTTCCTAATCTGAAATAATAGCAGCTACCTTGAGGAATGGTTTTGAAATCAAAGGAGACTCAGCATCACAGACTATGGTCCATCACAGACTATGGCCCATCACAGATGCTATATAATACTCAGTTCCTTCCTTTCTCCCTTGGGTTGACACTGGATGCTTTCCCAGTTCGTGCAACATTGATGCTAAAATGCCGCTTTTAAAATCCTGATTATGTATTTGAATAGAATACACAGCACAGTGCCCCCTTCTCCAAAGAAAGAACAGTCCTCCCCGTCTCTATGGTGCTGACTTTTGCACTGTAATCTTAGGATCTGAGCCCCAGCTTCTACACAGACTCCCTTGGTTTGGATCTCCCGGAGGGTGAGGGGTCTCACCATTATCCCGGACATTTGAGTACCGTAGGATTTTCCTCATTGGCTGGATACAGTAATCCTCCAGGTAGCGCTTCATCTTCTTGGAGCAGGAGATCTTTTCTAAGAGGGGAATGAGGGGTTTAGCCTCGGGCTTCTTGGCCACCCAATGGCTTATCTGCTCATCCATCTGGAGGAAATCCTCCCCATCGATAGCGTACCAGATGCGGCTGCTCACATGAATGTCTCGGTCCAGGTGACAATTGTGCCAAATCTGGACTGTGTGGTTCCCTGGGAGAACAAAGGGTTCCTTTGAGGACAAAGCCAGTGTGAATAGTAGAATGAAAGTCCCGCGGGCAGGAAGTTTTTTAATCTTTTCATCATAGAAGGGCTTAATACAGGTGGAATGGATTGGGAGGATGGGAACTTAAAGGAGAGTCCCTGCCTTGTGGGCCTTATAAGAAGAGAGATCACCTTTGTTAAGGTTGTTAGTGACCTATGTCAGATTTAATGTTTCTGATTTTTAAGGCAATGAGAATGTTGCTATCCTGTTTTCTCTATAATATTCCTATTCTCTCTCACTAATCTTCCATCTCTTCTTATTTACCTCTTTTATTCCTTATCTATTTCTCTGTTGCTTATACACACACCCTACCTCTCCATCCTTAAAACACACAAATAACGTTTTCTCAATCCGAGAATCACTGCTAGCCATTGTTTTAGCTCTGTTCCCTTCATCCACAAACAACAAAATCTCCTCAAGGATGGATGTTCCTCCTTCCTTCCCTCTCTCTTCTAAGCCTCTGTCCTTTGGCTTTTATCATTCAACCGAAGCCACTCTCTCCATCTTAATGGCCAGATTCGATCACCTTTCTCAAACCCTTGATCTTTTGTGGTCTTTGACACTGTCAGGTCACTCTCTTCTCCATGGCTTCCTCTCTAGGGGTGGGTGAGACTTCTTCCTCTTGGTCACCCCCAACTGTCTGATGGCTCCATCTTAGTCTCCTTTGCTTTGTCTTCCTCCAAGTCTTACCCAATAACTTTGGTCCCTTTCTCTTCTCCCTCTATCTAAGCTGGTGATTTCACCAATCCCCATAGATTCTATTGTCCTTTCTATGTAATCTGTCTCCTGCTCTCCAGTCTCCTTTCTAATTGCCTATTGAACGTTTTGAACTGGATGTCCCAGAAATATTTCAAACTCAACATATCCAAAGCAGAATTCATTATCTTTCCCCTCTAAACTCTTTTTTCCTGGCTTCGTTGTTATTGTCAAAAGTCCCATAATCCTCTCATTCACTCAGGCTCACAACCTAGAGATTATCCTCAATTTTTTTCTTGCATCCATTTTACAAATTTAATCTGAAATCACCACAAGATCTCATATATGTTCCCCTCTCTCTATTCACACCACTGTCCAATATAGACCCATCACCTTCTTCCCAGACTACAACATTAGCTCTTTGGCTCATGTCTTTAACTCAAAGGGCTTCCCATTCCAGTCCTTACTTCATTCAGTTGATATTCCTAAACTTTAGATATATGTTCTTACTCAGTAAACTTCAGTGGCTCCCTATTACCTTCATGATCAAATATAAAATACTCTGGTTTATAAGGCTTTTTATAATTTTACTTCTTCCTATTTTCCCTGGTTTCTTACATGTTATTATTCCCCTCCATGTAGTCTGTGATCAGCAACAGTGGTATGCTTGCCTTTATGCCAGAAATGCTCTTCTTCTTCACCTCTGTCTCCCAGAATTCTTGGCTTCCTTCTAGACTTAGTTCAGATCTCAACTTTCCTTTCCTAGTACTTCCTATTCCCCACCTCCATTACCCCTCACCATTAGTACCTTTCCTCTCAGATTACTGACTCTTTTCTTTCTACATATTTTGTAGGTACCTGTTTGTACATTGTCTCCCTCATTGAAATATAAGACCTTCGAGGTTAAGAAATTTTGTTTTTTGCCTCTATATCCCTCTCTCTTAGCACAGTGCCTCCTGCCACATAATATGCACTTATTATATGCTTACTGACTGCCTTCCTATACCACATTTATTCCCATGTGTTCCTTGTTTGGAGAGGAAAGATTGTGTCGACAAAACTCTTCAAATCAGCCATTATGTAAGAACAGAAGCATCCCCCTTCTGCAGCCTATGAGGCTTCTAAACCATTCAGTAGAGAGAAGATCATAAGTCATCTAGGGAGCTGTAGTCAGGGTTATGGCTTAAGAGTTAGGGAACATTCATTCAGAGACCAGTTATTTTTCAATAGCTATTTCTTCTTTTCTCTTTTAAATAAACTAGCAGGAAAACATACTCATTACACATGGGGTATAAATCAAGTATCAAGATTCAGTAGCCATATCAGAAGAAGGGGGGCTTTCTAGTTGGGAATAAAGGTTAGCACATTTCTGAGCTTAGGGATGAGAAGATATTGATGATTTCTGCTGGCGTTCAGTGATTTGTTGTTCTGCTGAAGGCAGAGAACCTTGGGTTTGTTCTAAGAGGTAGAGCTGGGACCTTGGGACACTGATGTTGTTTAGTGGGGATTAAGGTTTAGGGCATTCAGGTTCTCTGGCTCATGGCATAGGAGATGTTGACCCCTGGACAGTCATCTTAATGATGTGACTTCATAGATTTGGACCCTTAAAGTCCCAGGGGGGAAGGACAAATAAGAACGAGAGCAGTGGAGGACAGGGCAGACTTACTTTGACCCAAAGTATCATTCTGAAACCAATTCTGGAGGGCCCAAAGATACTCAATTTCACTGAATATCAACGTTTGCTGTCTGTCCTCAATGAAATCGGCTCCCAGGGCATGGGAGACCCAGGCCTCCTTAATCACCAGCTGCTGGTGTTTTTTGTCATAGAAGGTGATCTCCACGTCATCCACGTAGCTGACCAAGATGAAGTCCAAGAGAGTCTTGGTCGTACCCATCACAGTAAAAAAGATCTCGTGCCTGTGAAGGGCTAAGTGAGAGAAAGCCAAGGAGAGAGTGAAGAGAGATGTAATCAGATGTCATGGCTCCCACTGTCAGGAGGCCAACTGGGGTTAGACAGGCTGGGCAGCTTTCCTGGGCAAGGGGTAGCAATCCAGAAGGGGGCTTGGTGCCATGCCAGTTAGGGCCTCCCACCCAACTGTAGACAGCAGCTCCCAATAAGGTCCACTTGTCAATGAACTGAGCCGGAGCTTTTGCCTTGATGATGTGACCAGGGTGTCTCCCAGGACCTTGTGTTTTGGTACTGAAGAATTTAACATGAGAGCTGGAGATGGGCCCAGGGGTTAGAGGAGGTAGGATCGGGGAGGAAACAGCAAAAGGAAGAGGGGCAAATGCCAGTGCTTCTGCCTGTTAGGGCGGCAAGCCACTGCTTTATTTAAGCAGGGAAGGGGACATAACTGTAACTTGTACCAAGGACCAGCCCCTCGCAATGCTGTAGACACAGAAGGTTGTATGGATCAAAGACAGAAAGCAATGGACTCTGTGTGCGGGATGGTCGCCCACCCAAGGCTGGCGTATTTTCCTGCTGGGATTATTTTCCTCAGGAAGGAGATTTTGGAGACCCAGGGAGCTCAGTTGTGTAGTGCTTGTGTGCTACAGTTGCACTAGCTTCCTAATTGTTTGTCTGCTGCTTCCATTTTCTCCCCACTCCATTTTACTCTTCACCTAGCTGACAAAGCCATTTCCCTGAAGTGCAGCTGTAAGCTTGTCATTCCCCTCCTCAAGGATTATAGTGGCTGCCTATTGCAGGGAGCCGGAAGGTGGAATCAGATCCTGGAAACCGATTAAAGCTGGCACGAAGAGAAGCTTTTCTCTGTCTCTCTCTCGATCTTTCTCTCCTTCTGTCTCTGTTGGTCTCTGTCTGTCTCTGTCTTGCTCTTGTCTCTATTTCTGTCTCTGTTAGTCTCTGTCTGTCTCTGTCTCTGTCTCTCTCCTGTCTCTATTTCTGTCTCTGTTGGTCTCTGTGCATCTCTCTTTGTGTATCTCTCTGTGTATTTCTCTCTGTCTTCCTGTGTCTCTTTGTTCCTGTCTTTTTCGTATTTCTCTGTGTCTCTGTCTTTGATTTTGTTTCTGTCTCTCTGTCTCCCTCTGTATCTCACTTTTTTGCTCTGTTTTTGTCTCTCTCCTTGTTTCTCTCTCTCTGTTCCTGTCTCTGTGTCTTTCTGCATCACTCTTTGTCTCTGGTTCTTTCTGTGTGCCTCTCTGTATATCTCTTTTCCTCTCCTCACTTTACTCTGTGTATCTATCTCTATATGTCTCTGTATCTCTCTCTCTTTTTCTTTCTCTTTATTTCTCCATATTTTTCAGTCTGCCTTTCCCTCTGTTTCTGATTCTTTCTCTGTCCTTCTGTCTCTCTTCGTTTCTCTTTGTATCCATTCTCTCTCTCTCTCTCTCTCTCTCTCTCTCTCTCTCTCTCTCTCTCTCTCCTCCATAATTTTTGTTCTGTCTTTCCCTCTGTTTCTGACTCTTTTTCTCTCTGTCTTTTTGTCTCTCTTCCTGTTTCTCTTTGTGTCTTCTTTGCAAAAACCAGAATAGTTGAAATGTTTTAAACAGGTATTTATTTCTGATAATTTCATCTTTCTGGAAGAAGAGGAACAAACTGAACTCGAGTTTGAGCAATAAACAGGAGTCGATAGGAACGTGGAAAGCAGGAAACAGTGACATCTTTGAGTTTGTAGTAGCTAGGAAGGGGGAATTTGAGCTGGATTTGACACGTGCCCCATATTTGAAAGAGAAATTATAAAAATTCAGACAAGACAGAGGTAAAATCCCATAATTCAGTACTCTGCAAGGGGAAGTTGGCTCCAGAGGGGTGGGACACCCTTAAGAATGAAATTATGACAAAATATTCAACTTATTTCAATGAGAAAGGACGGGGAACTTTTTTGGTGGTTTCATGATGTAACATTGAGATTGAGGAAAAGAGGCCAGCAAGAATCTCCTGGAAGCTGAGATACTAAAGCCACCCAATATCTACATAACGAGTACATTTCAGACACAAAAGTTACATTCTATGGACTCAGTTGTGCTCAAACTTCCACGTCCCAGGAATCTCTTTACGCTCTTAAAAATTATTATAGACCTTCCAAAGAGTCTGAATTTACATGGCCTTTATCTATTAATATTAATAGCACCCTATTAGACATTAAAATATTGATCATATCATAATCTAGCCATATAAATATTAGAAATGAAAGCATTATAGTGTTGTTATTACAATAATTTTGACCTCAAGAAGCCCCTGAAAGTAGCACAGAGACTCTCAGGGATCCCTGGACCACATTTTAAGAATTGTTGCACCAACTCATCATTTTTCTGCCTTTATCTTTTCAGCTTTAGAAAACATAATAGCTCTGTTGGGAGAGGGTCAAATTAAATAATATAGGCAATATACCATATTATCATCATCATCATCATCACTACCGCTATCATCGTGATCATTATCCCTAATTTCCTTCAAGTCTCGCTCACATGAAGCCTTTCCCAGATCTCCCAGCTGTTATGGCATTCCCCCCATACTGTCTGGTAGCTCGTTTTGTGAATGGTTATGATAAAATACCTCTCCCAGTCAGAGCATAAACTTGACAAAGTCAGGAGGAATCTTTTTGCTTTTGTTTTTGTATCCTTAACATCCAGCACATAGTAGGTCCTTCATCAATACTTTTGGTTTGTTTGTTTGAGATTGTTTTTAGTTCAAGTTTTTTGATTCTGTAATTCTGTGATCAGAGATCATTCCTTTAGCCACACTAAAGAGAGCTTGGGAAGTGACAAGAGCACTCCCACACAGTGGGTGTTGGCAGAAGGAAGGCTCCAGCTCTCAGCCCCAGGGTCCATCAGGAGAGCTGCTGCTGACAGAGAGGTGCAGAAACAGGAGGGTAATTGTGGAGGTTGACCCCTTTCTTCCTTGGGCTTTTTCCTCCTAGAGACAAACAGCCCTGTTCCCCAAGTTTGAGAGAGCTCTAGTCAGCATTGCCCAAAGCCTCTGTGTGTTTGATGCTGGTTAGGCTCTGTGCCCCATGTAGAATAGCCCTGGTACAGAAAGAACAACCCAGTTCCAACCCTGCAAACATGGTGAGTCAGAAACAATTGCTGTTTCCAACACAAACTTGCTCCTTTCCTCCTGTGCCAAGGTTGGAAATGCCCCTTTGCCAGCCAAATTCATACCTCAGCAACTAATGGACACATATTATATTCTCTCACTTCCCCAGTAGCTTCAGATTCAGTCTGGTAGTTAGACCCCCAACTCACCTGCCTCAGTTTCTCTCATGGCAAACACTCCCATAATGTACAGCCAGAACGAGAATGACTCCCTCCCTGGTTTCTGACTCTTCATCCTGTAATTGCTTGACTCCCTCAAGCTCTGACACCCAAGCCTGTGGTACCCAAATGGAAACTATCTGCCTGTGACCCATCCCCACCCCTGCGGGGACTGGTTCTGCCAAATCCTTTTCTCCCGTAGGTCTCAGACAGGCATCGGTCTCCAGGCAGAAGCTGACCCTGCCCGGCAGACATAAGAACAGAAGTGAAATCGGGTCTGTGGTAAAGTCAGGAAATCCCACAGTGGGATCCTCGCCAGGCTCCCAGCCAGGGCCACACTTGGCAGTCTCCAAATTGTTTGAATTAAGCTGGATCCAGACCGTGACTGGTGAGGTAGACAGAGCTCTAGCGTGGGAGAGCTCCTGCTCTGATGGAGGCAGCAGAGCCTCTTCCCCATGGAACCAGGGATCTGACTGGAGAGACAATCCCTTGGGGAAGTACTTTTCTGATGGGAGATAAGGTTTTACCTGAGGAGGAAGTCCACAGGCTGAAACTGGTTTTGTATTGGCCCCCACCACAGTCTCCCTAGTTCACAAGGACTTGATTCCTGCCAGTGAATATGCATTTTGATGCTACCTCAAGGGTAGGTGGCACCATAGTGCATAGAGGGCTGGCTCTGGGTTCAGGAAGACTTTTTCCTAAGTTCAAATACTGCATCAGACACTTCTTAGTGGGGTGAGCCTGGGCAAGTCACTTACCCTATTTGCCTCAGTTCCCTCATCTATAACATGAGCTGGAGTAGGAAACAGCAAACCGCTCCGGTATCTTTGCCAATAAAACACCCAACAGGGTCACAAAGAGTTGGACAAAACTGAACATGACTGAGCAAGAACAGCAATGCCCTTAAATCCCACAACCTTTATTCCACTTCATCTATACATGGGGCTAGTCACACCTTGTATGTCCCACAAACATTCTGTGCCCTGAATTAACATAGGGATGTCCCACTGTCTGACCATACTTCCCATCATTCCATTTCTACCTGTGTCTCATCTCTCCCAAGCATACATTCTGTCCTGGTCACTCCTTGCATCCCCTCTAGCCATCAGTATATTCTCTCTTCTGGCTTCCTTCCCAATTTTCACTTTATATCTTGCCATTCATCTCTTTAGCCTTTGATGCTTGTGAATCCATTGCCCTCTTGCTTCTATAGATGGAAACCCATGCCATGGATTGTCTTCTCTGCTCTTACTCACCTGCTGCTGAGCAGGGTTGGGAAAAGTCCACATCCATGCTGTTGCCCTTACAGCCCTTACAGCAATCTCTTTATTCCTCCCTAATTGGTTCTGAGACTTCCTCACCCAAAAAACTGTTCCAAAGCTTCTCTTTTCTCAATGTGCCGCCCCCTCCCAACTTTTCTTCTTCCCCTCTCCACTGAGGAGTGAGATTGACATTATATTTCACTCTCTCCTTTCCTCCATCCTTTAATAATGAGGTTCTCCTCTTTACTAAGAACACTCGATCCCATCCTACCTCATTCCCCACAATTTCTCCAGAAGATTGGTTCCACCCTTGTTCTCCCACCCCTCTTTTTTTGTCTTCATATTTCCTGTTTCCTTTCTTACATCCTTCAAACAAAATAAAATTCCCCTTCATTTTTTTAAAAAAAATCCTTCATTAGACCCTACTATCACCTTAAGATATTATCTAATAATTCTCTTTCCTTCTTCACTTAAAGTCTTAGAAAAACAACCTGTTCTTATTGTCTCCATTTTTTCTCTTCTCTTACTTGATTTTCAGCCTTTTGCCATCTGACTTCCCACAATAATGGCTTTGGATACTGGGCTGGAATGGCAATCACTTCCAAAGCTTTGGGGTTTAAGGTCCTGGGCTGTTTCCCCCAGAATCTGAAGGGAGATAGTGTCCAAGATGGTTTGATTTGCCTGACACATCATCCTCTTGTCTCTTCCAGTTACTTCAGTTAGGCTGGCCGGCCTGTGTGTGGCATTTGGGAGGCAGCCAGAGATATCTGGTCCCTTCTCCCTAAGGGCTGTCTTCCCAGATGATGACCATCAGCCATTGGCTAGAAGCAGGGCCCTGTGGTCCGGGGGGGCGCTACCACTCCCAGCGTACAATCTTGTTGAGTTTAAGACGTCTAATCTGAGATGTCTAATGGTTAGTTGGAGATGTGAGACTGGAGTTCAGAAAAGAAGTTAGGGCTGAACAAATATACTTGAGAATCATCTGCATAGAGATTACAGTTGAATCCACAGATAAGGCTACCAAGTGAAATAGTATAAATAGAAAAGAGAAGAGGATCTAGGACAGAGGCTCAGGAGACATTTACATTGAACATGTATGATGTGGATAAAGATCCAGCAAGGAGAAGAGAGGTATCAATGGAAACAAGAGAGAACGAAGCTGTGAAAGTCTAGAGACTATCAGGGAGAGAACGGGAAGGGCAGTTTCAAAGGCTGCTCTTTGCTCTCTGCTCACACACTTACTCCTTTGGTTCAGGTCCTCATTGCCTCAAAACTGGATGACTGAAGTAGCCTGCTCATTGGTCTCCCTATCTCAACCCTCCCCCTCCTCCAAGCCACTTTCCACATAGTGATCAAAGTCATCTCCCAAACCATAGCCTAGCTCCTCTTCCATTCTGTGCTTCTTTCCCTCTGCATAGGTGATCACGCAACAACCATGAGAAGTGGACTTTGCCCCGGTGGCTACCTAAAGAGTCCCCGATTCCACAAATACATTTTCCTGGGAGCTGGAGAAAGTCACAACTTCCTCTTCTTTGGAGAAGACGGCCACCTTCCAGAGGATGTCAACCCATGTTCCAGCTTGCCACAAGACATACATTGACCTTGATGGAGCTGTTCCAAGTCCCAATTCCATGTTCACACATAAGAAATAAGACGACAATCTAGAACCAACCTGGAAATCCCTTTAAAGTCTATTGAACTGGCAGGGAAATAAAATACAAGTAAACAACATGATTTTTGGTTCAGTGGTTAGTTCTATTTGACAGCAGCTTTCTGTCCTGGCTTCTGTCAAATTCTTTAGTGTGGGGTCAAAAAATATCTGGCTTACTGAGCATATCACTGTCTTGTGTGTGTGTGTGTGTGTGTGTGTGTGTGTGTGTGTGTATTACTGAGTTTATTAACCCTCTTACATTGTATTTGCACACCATAACATTTTATTTACCACTCCTTATTGGAGAGCATGGAAGGAATAGCTAACTGGCTAGATAAAGCATTCATTAAGTATTTAGTATATGATATAAACTAAATCTATATCAGAATATAGTTCTCAACATTATAATGATATAATAACTATGCTGTATGCTGGGGGTATAATTACAGAAAAACAAGATTGTCTTTACTTGTAGGGAGCTCACATTCTACAAGGAGAAGATAAAACATATGGGCTGAGGTGGAAATTCTAGTAGAGAGAGAGATGTAGAAGGCCATTCCCACAAAGACAAAGCTACTGCTGCAGAGATGCATCAGCCAGAGAGTGAATTCTCATACTCCCCAGATTCCCATCCCTGATTTACTTGCTGATCATTTCCCCCTACAGTTCCCGGGAAGCCCCCTAAGAAAAATTTTTGGGTCATGGCCCCGGCTTTAAGTCAGTCATTTTCCTGAGGTTCAGTTGTGCAAGAAGAGGAAGAAAGGTATGTTTATGAAGAGAGAAGTAGAAAAATGGAGATCACGATGGAACTGGGAGTTCCATTCATCAGGAGGGCAAACTATGGGGCAATGTCATTCCAAGGTGGGCAAGGCTTCTGTCTAAGAGGTGAGTGACTGGGGCTCCTAAAGAGATCATAATCTAGGTTAAGGATTTTCCAATCAGGGACAATGTTTTTATATTTGTATCCCTATTGCACAGTGGTTTAGCAATTGCTTGTTCATTCACTGATCAATGGAGGGATCTGGGCTTATAGATAACCCTTCATCCAACTATCTTGCTGGAGATCTGAATTGCATTATTCTATCACAATTCTCCTTGCCAATTTGACCATGATCCTCCTTACTCTTGCACTTTGTGGGGCGCTAAAAGAAACAATCTCTTCTGTTCTTATGAAATTGCTAGAGTTGTGTGTGCCATGTGTGAGTGCACAAGTACATATGTGAATATGCATATGTATGTATAGATGGATGTGGTTGTAGGATTGCATGTGTTTGAATATGCGTGTGCAATAGTGATTATTTATGTGTGTATGTATACCCCGACTCCTCCACAAGCTAAGAGATTTATGACATCTTTGTGATGTCTTTATATCACCTTAGAGCCCAAAGGACTTGCCTTATGCTTTGGGAGTATAATTGCGTAAAACTTGAGTTTTAAAGGAACACGAAGTATACAACAAATGCATGGGGACCTCTTTTCAATGATAGGATGGATAAAACCATTGAGGCACTTAGTAGGACCTCAGCTGCTCCACAAACTTGTAGGCTTCATGCCTCTCATTTTGTTCTCTACTGTACATAGCAGATTCATGGTTGCCAGTGCAAAAGGAAAAACAAGGTTACTAATCATGGGGATGCTTGAACTCAAAAATTCGACAGATATTGAAAAGTAACTATATATTTTGATATTTTCTCACAATTAAAATCAAAATAATAATAATAGCTAATATTTATGTAGCTCTTATGTACCATGTGCCAGGAAATGTGCTAAGCATTTTATGATTATTTCATTTGATTCTCAAAATAACCTGGGAGACTGGTGCTATTATTATCATCCCTCTTGGAGGTAGGTGCAATGTTATCCCCAGTTTACAGATGAGGAAACTGAGGCAACCACAGGTTAAATGCCTTGTCCAACTGGGAAGTGTCTTAAGTTGGAAATGAAATTAAGTGTTCCCAGCCCTAGGCTCAGCACACCATCCATTGCCTCCCCTGCCTCCCCACCAGTTGCCACAGAAATACATAACCTCATTTCTATTACTAATCAATTAATCTTGAGCTATCACTGAAGTTTTTTTCCATAAGCTTTTAATTATTTCTAAAAATAATACTTAATGTTTTAGGTTTAAGTAAACAATAAAGTTCCCATCTGTATGTTTTATTAAAGTTACACATAATAAAAATAGACATAAACAATTATAATGTATAAAACTTTAGAAAGATCATAACCAACTTCCCACCTAACATTGTTACTGTTGCCTACTCAGTCCTAGAAATATAGTGTCACCACTAAGCTCTCTTGCTGTTGACTCATTTCAGTTCTCTCCAACTATTCATGATCCCATTTCTTGGCAAAGATACAGGAATGGTTTGCCATTTCCTTCTCTAATTCATTTTCCAGGTGAGAAAATTGAGGCAAATGGGGCTAAGTTACAAGCCTAGGGTCACACAGCGAATAAGTGTGGGAGGCTGTATTTGAATTCAGGTTCTTCTTGACTCCAGTCCTGGCTCTCTATTCCTTATGCCACCTACCTACCAGCTGCCTGCTTTTAGGGATGGCCATTAAAAACTCTTCTGAAGAATAATGCTCAAAATGTTTCTTCACAAGATGAGTTAATTTGGTCTGATTTTTGAAAACATGACAAAAGTGGAAATAACATTTAAAATGTTTGTACATATATTGAATTGCTTGCTGTCTTGAGGAAATGAGGCGATAGGAGAGGGAGAAAATTTGGATGTCAAAATCATATAAAAACAAATGTGTAAAGCTATTGAGAAAAAAAAAACCAAGCTGAGTTAAAATCATTTTCTCAGGAAAGATAGTCTTCTTGTCTCCAGAATGAGAGTTAAACTGTCAGTGTCTCAAAATTTTATTCCTTCTTAAAGATATAAGAATATCTAGAGTTTCTGTGGGAGAAGCTATTGAGTTCAGTTGAATGCTAGCTCCATTAAAAGTTGGATTATAATATACATTTTTTAAAGTTATTTTTCTCCATAATATGCCATAAAGTGACAAACTGTTTGAAGTTCACTCCGTTATGAAGTCACAGAAGGGTTGAGTTGTCCACTACAAATTTGGGTCCTCATTGCTACATGACAATCCATTTTCTTCTCCTTGAACATTTCACACTCTGCAAGGTTGTTCCAAAATTCCTCTTCTCAAGCCATCAAGCCCAAGATTACATTTTGGGTTGATCAAAACCATTGGAAAAATATTTTTTAAAAAGTTAATTTGATCATTAATAAAAACAACAAAATTCATCTGATGGCTTGCTTGCTGAAGACATGTGTCCCCCTCTGATTAGCTAGGCTGGCACTTAGGAAATAGACTTGGTCAGTTCCTGGAGTTGCATGCAAAGCCTTTCCAGGATAGTTGAGTCTGATAGAGCTGACATTTTAATAGTATAACCTTCCACAACCCAGAGTCATCCACATACCATGATTTGTTAGCCATCAGAGTAAGACTTTATAAAGTGAAATTACAGGCCACCAAAAAAGACTGTTGATATAAGATTTATGTAAAAAACGAGACTGCAATTCTATTTTGAAAAGAATATTCAAGTAAAGGCCAAGAATGTAGATTTTAATATTTATAACTAACAAGTTATGACCTTGGCCCAATTATTTAGCTTCTTTGACTCCCATTTTATCATATAGAAAAGAGAGGGCAGTGTGAGATTATCATAGGATCACATTTACAGAGTAGGAAGGCTCCCTACTGGTTATTTAATTCAACTTCTTGTAAAAAATGAAGAAATTGAGATATAGAGAAGTTAAATGATTTGTTCAAGGTCACTCTGTTAGTAAGAGGAGTTGCTGGGAATTGAGCTCAGGTCCTTTGATTCCCAATCTTGCAATCTTTCCAATGTCTGCCCTTTGAGCTATAAAGTTCTACAAATGTGTAACCTTTTTAATCTTTGAGCTATGAATAATACCAGCTCGAGGGGTCTCATTAAGTACCGAATTGTATCTATACTTTATGAATCTATGGAGATGAAATATAATCTCTTTCCTTGTAAAGAATTCATCACTTTCGTAGAAGACTATATTTCATTTTCGTTGCATGTCAGAGAAGGGTGTAAGATCAGACTATTCATCCCTGTCACACCATGAGATTATATCTCTCCATTCTCATAGCCCTCCTGTTCCAGGGCATAGGAGCTAAATCCATTCCATTTTTACTTTTAAAAGGTCCTGAGGTTATCTGTCACCAAAAACTGAGCTTTACATTGATTATAGCTCCAGTTAAATGTTTCCCATGTATAGACTTTTCTGTCTACATTCAAAGATTTTCTTATCATAGATTTATAGTTCCCAAGATGGGCAGGTAAGAATATCTAACCCAGAGAAAATGGTTTTGCTTAAGGTCTATTCCCTGAGATCAGCCTCTTCCCCAGTCTTAGGTGTAGGTCAGAGAAATTTGTTGGGATGAGGTTAATTTTTACTTTAGGATCAGGTGTGCAATGAATGGCTCCATCTTCCACAATATGGGGAATTCCTCAAGAGATGAATGGCTTAGATTCAGCCATCAAGATTCCCATTTTTCTGTTGCAGAAGAGGAGGAAGATGGCACTGTGAAGTTATTCCTGTGGACAAAGATGTTTGGATTAGTCTCCTCTCTTCTCCCAATTCCCACTCTCCCTACTTCATGAAAATGAGACATAGAAAGTAATGAGGGCAATGAGAATGGACTCGTACAATTGTTCACATGCAAATGTGTACACACACACACACACACACACACACACACACATACACACAAACAAGTCTTTCTATTACCTTCCCAAAAAACTCTTGCTCATTCAATGACTTCCTGTTTCCTTTCACTATCCTACCCTGTGATACTCTTTGGATGGGGGCTCCTTTACTTTCCTATGTAATACATTTCTTGCTAACATCTATTCATCTTTACCAACAACATTGTCATCCTCATCCTCGTCATTCCTTAATATTAAAAAAATACCTGTGATTTTATCAGTAAGGATAATTGTTCCACCAGCACTCTCTGTTGCCCTTTCACCTTTCATTGACAATTTTTGAGATGTAACCCCCATTAGTAGTGTGGTCTCATTTTTCTTTGTCTGCCAGGGTTGACTTAGGCTGTAGAAAATGATGTGATGACCGTCCTCTATGCTAGTGGTCAGACCACCACTAGGAAAATACTAGACTAAGTTCTGAGTGGGCAAAGAAGGATCAGACAAGGATGTGCTGATGGTACTGGGTGACCCCTGGAGTTGTTCTGAGCTCTGAGATTTGGAGATTTTATTTGGAGCAGAATTTCCTTACAGCAGAACTGCAACTTGATTGGAATTACATTGCCATCATCAGCATCAGAATTCCCATTAGCTGTGAGATCATCCTCAACATTATCATCTTCATCCCCATTCCTAGCTCTGTTCCCTTCGCTTCACCTACACAGTCCTTTAAGTTTTGTAAGGACCTTTTCATCTATTATACTTGTACTTTCCTGCCTCCTCGGCGTTTCTACACATACGTACCTGCCTTCCTCCATGTGTTGAAGGCCCTAGCACAGCTCAGCACCAGGATCACAGTTGCCAGTATGCTTAGGGCCATGGCCCAACGTCTCTCCATAGATGGCTTCTCAGGGACTTCAGAAAGAAAAGACAGATAAATAGAGATGGGAATTTTCCCACGAGGCAATGGGCCCTTTTCCTGGTGGAAGAGGGAAGAAAGTCTAAGAACTGGGCTCTTTGGGAGGGATTCAACCAATACGGATGATGTACTCACCTGGGAATATGACTGGAGTCTCTAGCTCGCTGTGCTCTACCACGCAGGTGTAACCTGTCCCAGGGTCACTGGGTGGGAGCTCTAATGTCACTTGGAGGTAGAAGGTGGCATCAGCATTGGGCAGGATGCCACTGGAGCTCTCCTGTCCCCACACACCCAGGGCTCCATCCCTTTCCCAGTGAAGGGTGATGGAGCGGGGATAGAAGCCAGTAGCTCTGCAGAACAAGGTGACCCTGCCATCATTAGGAGCATCATGCCGTGATACAGTCACCTCGGGGGGCACTGATGGCAGAGAGCAGGTGAAAAGATATCAAGTTCAAAGGTTAGTGAGGATCTGCTCTTCATCTCATCTTTACCCATTTCAGAAGACCTGAGACTATCTCTGGGTCCATACTTCCTTTGCCAACTTGGGTCATGATTCTCCACAACTCAGTAGACAATTTTCTTTTGATGAAGATTAAATAATAAAAGCAAAAACAAAGCCATTGGTTAGTGACCAGAATTCCAGTGATGATTGTTTTGGCTCTTAACTAGGTTGGTAACTCCAGTGATCACCCTTCAGTTAGATTCAGTTAGGACCAAAATATCCTTTCATATTTCCCCCAAATAAGATCTGCTAAAACTGATCCCTAGTTTTAGGGATCCCCGTATCACATCCACATCATGAAGAGACGTCAGAGTAGGATTTTCATTACGTCATGCACCTCTCAAAAGGAGTAATAGCGCTTACCATTTCAATGCTATGGATTTTTCCACTGAGACTGGACAGCTTCTGGGATTATCAATAGTCAGTCTTCTGGTAGAAGTGATGTGGACTTCCTGGGAGGATATGGGGATGGGCAGCAGAGACTTACCATTTTCCCTTGTCTGTGAGTAGTGTAGGACCTTCCTCAGTGGCTCAACACAATCTTCCTGCATATAGTGTTTTATCTTCTTATAGGGAAAAATCATTTCCCAGAAGGGTTTGAAGCACTCAGCCTCAGGCTTCATTGCAACCCAATGCCTGAGCTGGTCATCTACTCCGCAGAAAGCCTCTCCATCCACAGCGTACCAGAAATGGCTGCTCACGTGGATGTCTCCGTCTAGGTGACAGTCGTGCCAGAACTGCACCGTGTGATTATCTGAGTGCAGAGAAAGAAAAAAGAGCTAATTTGAGGAAAAAAAGAAAGAAAGTCTTTTTAACTTAATGTAATCTCCTTGAGTCATGGGTGGTAGAATATTTTTATATTCTCAGTTCCTAGCAGAGTGCTTTGAATATCGATTAGGAAACAGTTATTGGATTGGATTGGGAAGAGGTGACCTAAATTAGGAAAATTCCCTTTTATTGTGTTTGTAAATAATGTATATACCTCAAAAAGGAAAGGATTATTTTTGTAAACTGTGGGGTTTAATTGTGCCTTAATTGTGTTTAATTGGACTTTTCTGATTTTTGAGGTGATAGGAAAAGTTGCCTTTGTGTGTTTTAATGCTCCTTGTTTGGGGAGAAGGTGAGATCTTGTTAAATATGTGATTCCATGGGCAAAACTAGGTATTTCAATTAGTATAGGAAAGAATATGTTTTCCCTAGAATCCATGAATGCTCCCAGATAAAGGACTTTGAAGTTAATAGCTAGGAAATGCTTATTCTTAGAACTGTTTAGAGGACAAATATATATCGCCTAATTATGACTAAATTTGCAGAAATGTTGATTTTGATTTGCATTCACTTTTCACCCCAGACACTATGTGCATTGATGAGAAATTGTGTTCTTTATTTATGAGTGGAATTTGACATTATTATTTTTATTTTGCTTTTTGCTTAGTAAATGTTTCTAATAGTGGAATTCATCTTAGTTGATTTATTAAATGAGAAGGGAAGTCTACATTACACAGTGGCGGGAGAATATTCCTCCTACCAGCATCATCCCTGGAACTTTGGCAATGTAAGTGATAGTGGTGGTTAAATCCTTTGGCAACCTGCTAGATTTTGGTTGCAGATTAGTGAATGAGTTGAGAAAGGAAGGGAAAGAGAGATAGAGATACACAGAGAGACAAAGAAAAGAGACATAGAGACAGAGAGTGTGAGAGAGACATACAAAGAGATAAAGAGAAAGACAGAGACACAGAGAAAGATAGAAACAGAGTCACAGAAAAATAGAGATATACTAGAGAGAGGGAAGGTATATGCTTATTATACATAAACTTAAGTAAATGAAGAACAATAAGAGATAGATGTGAACAGTAGCTCCTGAGGTATGATGATTTTGGCAGGAAAAAGGGAACAAATCTTTAAGAAAAAATGGCAGCAGATTTTTGGCCATAGGGATTTAGCAAAGCCCGGACTCTTCATGCTTTAAGCTAGAGTTCAGTGATTAAAGATGTTTAGGGAGTACCAGAAGTCCAAGTTCTGAAGACAAGTCCTCTGGACTTTTCCAAGATTAAGAGCTCTTGCCTTGAGAAGCTGATGTGGTTGAGTGTGTACTGAACCTTATATAGCCTAGAGTTGGGCCAGTCTTACCTTCACCCTTGATGTCATTCTGTATCCAATTCTGGAGGGCCCAGAGAAAGTTTATTTCACTGAACACCAACTTCTGTCGCTTCTCTTCAATGTAGTGGGCTCCCAGGGCCTGGGACACCCAGGCCTCCTTGATCACAAGCTGCTGGTCCTTTTTGTCATAGAAGCTCCCCTGCACACCATCCATGGAGCTGACCATGGTGAAATCCAAGAGAGACTTTGTTGTACCCACTGCTGTGAAACACATCTCAAGGGTGTGGTAAGCTAATTGTGAGAAAGGGAAGGAGAAATAGTAGGAATCAGATTTGATAGCCCCAAGATTTTTTCCCATGTTTCTCATTGTTAGGAGTGTAACTAGGGTTGGATAGACTGGATCCTTTCTCGGGGGACAGTCCGGATGGGGCATGGTATGGAATATTCTTTTTTTTTTTTAAGTGTTTACCACTTAGCCAAAAGGCTAAGCAGGGTTCAAAAAGACCCTGTTGGCTGATTGAGTCAGAGGCTGGTGACACAAGCTCTTTACCAACCACGACCTTGCCTTTTGATATTTAAAAATTCATAATGAAGTAAAACTATGACTATAAAGATATAAGGTATTAATATAGCCATGCTGTGGGAGAGGAAAGTGAGCAGATGCAGGAGGATGTTGCTCCAGAAAGTCTAACAGTTTTGGTCTGCATCGGGTTGTGGGAGAACTAACTTTTTAAAGCTGAGTTGGCAGGGCAGCCATCTCTGTGATTCTGAAGACAGCCTCATAGTTCTGAGAATGCTCGACTGTGGGGAGACGAAGGGAAGGAATCCCAGAAATCTCCTGGGGCAGTGACATCCTGATTGTGCCCATTTAGGGGCTGGTTTCCTTGTCTGTGCTCTTGTTCTTTTGGGGCTTCTTGGGAAAAACAACATGGTGATCAAGAGAAATCTATTTTATGGATGGTGTCGATTAGAGGAATGGCCTCGTAATTGGTCTCCTTGCCTCAAGTCTTTCCTCTTTCTATTCTATCTTCTTTACACTCTAATGCCCTCATATTTAGTTGTGGGAAAAAGATTTTTATTACAAAATGATCAAAGCAATTTTCCAAAATCATAGATCTATTCATGTTAACACCCTATTCAATGAACTCCAGTGGTTTCTTTTTATTTCTATGGCCAAATAAAAACTCCACAGTTTGATATTTAAAGTTTTTACAATCTTGCCTTCCCTTTCCAGACTTACTACATATTACTTCCCCTTGATGCTTCTTAGAGTTCAGCTAAACTGTTCTTACTATTCCTTCTTGTGACCCTGCCTCTCCCTGCCTTTTTTTTTCCTGAAGCAAATGGGGTTAAGTGACTTGCCCAGAGTCACACAGCTAGGAAGCATTAAGTGCCTGAGGCCAGATTTGAACTCAAGTTCTCCTGACTTCAGGATTGGAGCTCTATCCACTAGACTAACTAGCTGCTCCTCTCCCTGCCTTTTCAATGTGCCTGAAAAACTTTGCCAATCTTAAATCACTGTATGATGCTATTATTGCTTATAATAATTGATAATTATTCATCAAGATTATTTGTCAGTATAATTATTTATAATAATAATTTTTATTAATCTTACTTGGTTGGGATTCTTTTAGAACCAACCACAGCACTTATAGCCCTACCTTTGTTAGATGCTTCTAGTTGTCAGTAGCTGGGGAGATTGGGAGAATCTCTTGATTTTTCTGGATTTGGTATCTCCCATAGAGCTCTACATGCATTCTGGTCCATTTACATGAGACATATGCTCTGACTGACTCCCTTGCCAGAGGACAAATTCTGGGACGATACAGCAACTTATCATCAGTCTGGCAACATGCCCTTTTCTTCTCTCTTCAAACAGGATTAGCCTGTTTACTAAGCATCACCCTTCTAGGGTTAGCCTGCTTGTAAAGTGTCAGTATTTTTTTCTCCCAGAATGGAGACTAATGTATGTTAGTAAGTCCAAAGATACCAAAGTGCCTTTTGTGGATCAGGCACTGTGCTAAGGGCTGGAGATTTTTTAAAAGCAAAAAACAATGCTTGCTCTCAAGAAGCTCACAGGATATGTTGGGGAAAGAACTAACAAAAGAACTAAAAAAGAACAAACAAAATACATCTGGGAGAAATTGGGGACAAACTCAGGAATGGCGCTAAGGGTGAGGAGGGCTGGGGAAGACTTCTTGTAGAAGCTGAGATCTCATCTGAAAATTGTGCCAGGCAGCTGTTTTCCCCATTACATGGGAAGCTTCCAAAGATTGTCTGTCTCATGTGACCAGAGGATCTGTGGGAGGTAGGAATTGTGCATCTCCTCACAGAGTAGGAGTTCCCTGAGAGCAGAAACTTTGTCACTTTCATAAGACACAGAATTCTAGTGTTCTGTCTCAATGAATATGTAGGATGAATTTTATGAAGTGATTTTATTTAAATTTACACTGAATATTTCTGATAAACCTAATAAAGATTTCAGCTACCCACCTCTGCATTCCCAGACTTACCTGCCTCAGTGTCCCTTAGAACAATCACAACCACAGTGATCAGCCAGGATGAGAATGATTCTCTCTTTGTCTTCTGACCACCCATCTTGATCTATAGGTAGGAGTTTGGTATCTTTAATAGCATCTCTTTTGCATGAAGCTTTTCTTCCCCAGGCTTATTCAAATAGGAAATGAGCCTCCTTATACTTTATCTCCACCCTTGCTGGGGACTGCTCTGCAGAGGTCCTGCCCTCCTCTCATTGAAAACGGGGACATCTGTCTCTAAGCAGTACCTGTTCCTGCCTGGGAACCATTAAAACAAAAGCTAAATGGAGTTTGTGGTGAGGGCAGGAAACCCCAGAGGTAACAATTAGCAGGTGTTGTTGGGAGGTCCATAGTTGAGAGTGGAATAGTAGCAGTTATTGTCATTCTTTTAAAAACATTTTAAAAATTATATAATTTATTTTAGTGTCCTAAAACCCCAATGTAGTTTTTTTTGGTTCAATTCCTTGTACACCATCATTTGGTGGCCCCGTATGGTAAGAGTCTGTATTTACTAACTCCTAGCACCTAGGGGAGCTTGTTGGGATGTTGGTAAGTTCTGCTTCCCTTGACTGGAGATGCTTCATCTTGGGAACATTTGAGGTTATAGCATACTTCCCTTCAGGAACACTTGCCTGTTTTTCAACCTCCCTGGGATGACAGGGGAAGTGGGTTGCTGTAGGAATAGAAAACTTTTATGGGTTGTGCAAAAAAGAGAATCCATTTCTAGCCTTAAAAAAAAGTCAGAGTAGTCTCTGTGTTCGCAGAATGTCAATATTATGTGAGCTGGATTCTGTTAGCTTAAAAAACAGGGAGTAGTTATGAGAAATCAACTAGGTAGGGTACATTGCAACAAAGAACCATTTAAATTTCACCCACACCTGAATAGAACATAATGGTTGCCCTACCTGGGTGGAGTCTAACTAGAGGAAAAGTTTAGTTCAATCTTCAGAAGTTGAGATTTTGATTAAGAAAAGGGTAAATCTGAATATCTCCAAATTATTGGTTAATAATCATTTCTCTCACTTGATAGTGAATCGCCTGACTTAGTTATGAAATCTTCAGATCTATGTTTCCTTGGGCATGTTCTTTGCCCTTTTGTGGCAAAGAGACCTTGGAAATTAAGAATATTCTAGTTTTTGGTAGGTGTGTCCAATATAAACACTTGGTATATCTGTGATTCTTTCAATTCCTTACTATAATACATTAAGGTTAAGCCTCTGAGAGTGAATGGGATGAATTTACCCATAAAGTGAAAACTAATAGCAGATCTAAAAAAATTAATTCAACAATTTTACTTCAGGAAATGCTACAAAAATGAGAGATACCCATAAACATAAAATAAGAGTTAGGAGTAGAATTTATTATGTTAAAAAAGCAAGGGTAACAATCATGATCTCAAAATTAGAGCTAAAAAGACATTTAATCAAAAGAAAAACAGTGAAACTATACTGTCAATTATATTATTCAATATTGTTTTAGACCATTTAAAATAATTAGATAGTAAAAAATACCTGAGACTATACCTGTCAAAACAGACAAAGGAACTATATGAACATAAACACAAAATGCTTTTTATGGAAATCAAGTTAGAACCAAAAAACTGCAGTAACATTTATTGTTAACATTGTTACTGTTCCATGCCAATGGAATAAAAATGATAATTTTAATTAAGGAATCTATTTATAGTATGCTTTCTCAATTAAACTACAAAAATCATCTTAGTAAGAAAAATAATAATAAAGTTCATTTAGAAAAATAAAAGCTTGGGAACTTCAAAGAAATCGGGGTGGGGGGGCAGGAAGCTGCAAAGGAAGCATAGTCAGTAGTATCAAACCTTGAACTCTCTTATAAAGTGAGAGCATTGTTGAAATAGTAAAATGGATAATTTTTATTATTTTAAATTAAAAATTTCTTGTAAAAATAAAACTATGTAGCCAAGAATAGAAAGAATGCTGAAAACTGAGGGGGGAAAAGCTTTCATTGACAATCTTTCAAATAGAATGTGGTTGGGTTGGAATATTGCTATGGAATAGGAAATAATTAGCTGGTTGATTTAAAAAAATAAAGATTTGGACTTCTACCTCTAGAGAAACATATAAGTGGAAATAAGTATAGAACAATACTACATATATAAGTATATACGGATATGTTTATATCTCTATCTATATTTTTATGTATGTATGTATGTAATGTATCTGTGCTTAATTATAGACTTCTTTGGGGGCAGGTTGGAGGGGGGAAGAGTAAAAAGTGCACAGTAAAGAACAAAAGAAAACATAAGGAATCAGAGAAAAACTGGACACTGAAAACAATGTGTAGTATTTATTATGTAGATTTCCTTGAAATGGAAATTTATTGTTTTATATTGAATCCTTTTTTAGGTTCTGCTGTGTACATGGCAATGCTTTTTTCTTCTTTTCTCATTTTGTATTTAAGTTTAAAATAAATTTTAAAACTTAAAAAAAGAAAAGACTGATTCAAGTTAGCTAACATTTTTGTAGATGATATCTGTACTCAGCCGACAAATTATTATTCTTCCCAAAAGAAGAATAAATAGAACTTTAATTTGCAAATTTATTTCTAGTTATTCTTTGTATTTGATGTTAACTGGTTAGCTCTTGTTGCCTTTAGGTGTGCCATAGATACAAATATGACCTCAGAATTTAAGATTTGGAAGGAAAATTGCTGATTATTTAATCCAACCCTATCTGAAGTTTGAAATATATCAATATGTATTCCATTTATATATATTCTAAGTTGTTTTTGAATTATTTAATGTAATCAACAGTATTTGTAATATGTGTATATCTATCAGTCTCACTCTACAACATTTTTTCAGCTACTATTTTTTTATTTTTATTTTTAATTTATGGGTAAAACAAATATTCCCATAGCATATATAATAAAAAGATGATATGAAACTATGTAAGAAAGAAACTTACCCAATATGAAAGGGGGAAGAGTCATGTGTCAGAGAAGAAATGTGTTCAAAATTTGGGATTAGACAGTGAAATTATATACCCTAAGAATGAGCTTGATTGGGAACAGGTAATTGGTGCCAGATGTAGGAGAGAGTATTTTTTAATCAGACTCAGATGTAGTAGAGAAGCTCTTTGGGTCTCTTGTTGAAGCTTGAATAGGAGGAATTTCTTTAATTAGGACGGCAGACTAAATTATCCATCTAAGACAGCAGCAGCAAAAAAAAACTCAGGAGCCCTGTGCCTGGTTAAGAGTTTTGTCCAATCAAAAGCTACCATAATTATTTGCCTGATTCAGAGAAGTGGAAAGGTGCAAACATGTCTTTCTTAACCTATTTGCTTTTACAGGCATTCAGACAACTTAGCCCAAATGACTCCATATTGGTTCCTATCATTATAACTACAACATCAAACAATATAAAGTTTACAATTATCTCAGTGATTCATGAAGCTCAGATGGGAAAAGCTGCTCATGTATATCCTCATATAGGATATCATAGGATATCCTATGTTCAATAAAGAGGGTTGTGGAATGGTTTTACATATATTATATGTGAATATATGAAAATCCATAGATCTTAAAATATTATTTAAGTAATAGTGACTATGACATAATCACTAGGGGTTTTTATGTTCATTTGATTGTAATCTGCACATCATGCCTTAACTACACCAAGGTTCCCTCTAGCTTTAAATTTATATTTTTGTGAATATTCTCCTTACTAAAACCAAAACTCCCCAACATAGTAATGATTATATTATGTAGCTAATTAGTTCAATGCCTAGAGCACCAGACCTGAATACCCCAAGAATACCTGAATTCAAATCCTGCCTCACACACTTTAGTAGTTGTGTGACCCCTAGCAAGTCACTTAATCTCTGTCTACATCAGTTTCCTCATTTGTAAAATAGGACTCAATGAGGATAAAATGAAATAATATTTGAACATGTTTTGCAAACTTTAGATCACTGTCTTAATGTTAATTTTAATATTTTTATTATTAAATAAAAGGCAATGATAAGATTAATAAGCAATGCAACACATGATTCTACCCCAAACATCTCATACATTGTTGTGAGACAACATGGAGGATATAACAAAACCAAAATGTCTATATGATGTACCATGTAGCTCTTAAATATGAAGAAAAGAGTCTCAGTGTAGTCTATGATATTAATGGGATACTGCATGATATAACTCAAATATACTACAAATCAACTATGGAGGCCACCCTTGACATCCTAGGAATCAAACACAGCTGCTACCCATAATACCACAGGAATCAACCATGGATGCCCACCCAAAATATCCCAGGAATCAGACATTCTCCTCTTCAGACAACTTTGTTTATCCCAAAAAGTTTTTTTTTTTGGAACCAACTTATTGCCCACTTCTTTGTGAGGAATTTGTTGCTGGTTTGGACGATGGCAGAGATCAAGCCCCAAATGTACAACTCATCATTTTTGGTCACATACCAGTTCAGCAATGTTCTGGGAACATATTCCATTATATACAGCTTCTAATGACTCTGAGATTCATTTTTATCCTTTTTTCTGTTGTCTTTACAAAGAGTGAAACCTGTTGTTTATCCCAAGGGCAAAGAGATCTTTCATCTTCCTTATTTTATTTTCTTTGACAGTAACTGGACTGGGATTTTTTTCATTGCCCAGTGAAACTAAGGTCTCGTTTTTTTTTTTTTTTGGGGGGGGGACATAGTGCTACTGTATGTCTCACGTTAAATAAAGCTGTTTTTCCTCAGGCAGTGAACTTAGTGAAGACCTAGGTCTGAATCTCATCTCAAACACTTTCTAACTGTGGAACCCTAAACCATCTACTTAATCTCTCTGAGATATCATTTTCAGCTGAATATGGGACTTACAATAGCAGAAGCAACTCTCAGGTTGTGATGATCAAATGAGATTTGTTAAGAGCTTTACAAACCATAAAGCAATATAGAAATGTGAATATCACCATCATTCTCATCAATATTATGATTATCACTGTTGTTGTTATTGGGATTATTGTTATTGCTAGGAGATGGCTATAATTTGAAAGCCCCAGCACTAGAGGGAAGCAAGAGAACATCCACAGGTGGAAGACTTCATTGATGGTGATAGTTAAGATCATGGTAGAGGTGAGATTTAGCCTTAGAAATGCTAATCATGAGTCATTCATCTCTGTAGGGGAGAGTTATCCATAATAGGAAAGGCTGATGGTCTCCCATATTCTTCTACTGCAGAGGAATTGCAGGACAGGAAAGAAAAGATCCTTCTAGCTGACTGCTTATTCCTGTGGGAAAAAAATTACTGGGTTAAACTTCCATCATTTCTCCATGGCCCTTCTTGGCTCCCCCTCATGCTCAACAGAGAAATGGGAAGAAGAGTAACATGTAGATGCTAAAATCTCATTCAAACACATGCCTCCCCAAAGATTCTCTTTTGAGATTCCCCTTCTAAACCTGCACCACTTTGCTATCTTAGGACTTTCATTGTCTTTCTCTAAAATTTGTTCTTGGTTCATAAATTTTTCAAAACAAATGAAAAGCATCACAGTTGATTCAGTCTTTGTGAGATCTTCAGGGTCATCAAATTATTTTTGGACAGCTTCTTCCATGGGACCAGAGAATATTTGCTCTTGATTCCAAGGTACCTAATTAGATCATCTCTGATTTGAGGGAGCCTATTTTATTCTGCTCTCTGTGGCCTCCTTTCCTACCTTGAAAATCTCAAGACATTTCAATAAAATACCCTCATCCCAGATCCATCTATGTGATCCCAGATCTAAATACTTGTACTTTTTGGTACTGTGGTTTCATCAGCGTGGGAAATCTCCATTGAGCCTCTCTCTTTACAAATGCAGTTTGACAACTCTTTTGCAGCTGATAGCTTTAGCAAGCTGCTTGTGGCATTAAGGAGTTAAACAATTTGCCCCAGGCTGTTCTGCCAGAGAGGCTCAGGCCATTCTGACTAAAAGTTTGGTGCTCCCACCACTATACCACATTGCCTATTATTTAGTACTTTGGACTCTCAAAGAAGGGGAAGTTGAAGGAACCAGAGATGGTTTAGCCTAGAGAAGAGAGGACTTAGGGGAATATGACAACTTTCTTCAAGTATCTGAAAGATTATTTTATGGAGGCAAGATTAGTTTTTTTTTCCTGTTCTGCCACCAAATGGCAGAATCAGAAACAATTCATGGAAATTGCAAAGGAGCAAATTTAAGCTTGACATTCAGAAAAAAAAAACCCCACAACAAAACATCTTCCTAATGATGGAAGCCACATAAAAGTAGACTGGGCTGCCTCAAGACATTGGGTTTTCTTTATTTGGAAGGAAAGCTAAACCCATATGACCATTTATTGTGCAAATTATAGTGTGGATTTCTTATGTATGTGGGTAGTTTTGATTGCTGAAGAAGTTGCCTTTAGCTCTCAAATGATACAATTCTGTGATTTTGTTGCTAATAAGAGCTTTAAAAATCCATAGTTTTGTTTTTGTATGACTTTTTTCCTGAAAATTTTCCAGATCTTAGTAGGTAACCTTCAAAAGTTGCTATGATTGAAGAAATGCATCAAGTGATGATAAACCTTTTTCACTATATAACAGTTCTGGGTCCACACATCCGGTCACTGGGATTTAATTTGATGGCTTTCCAGCTTGGTGGCCACTGTCAGAGTTTTTACTGCTACTGAAATAACCTTTGAGGAATTGGGGTGACCATGCTACACTGAAGAATTGGAGAAGTAATTTTGTGGTATGGTGGGGGTGTGATGGCAGAGGTGGTAGTAGTGGTAGTAGTAGTAGTAGTAGTAGTAGTAACACTTTTTCAATGCTATTTAATTCAATTCAACAAGAATTGATGAATCACTTATGAAACATCAGGAGACTTGGAATCTCATTAATCAAGAAGTTCCCTCCTATGATCCTCATTATAATCTACCCATACCAGTCCAAACGAGTGATTGTCCATATCTTCCCATAAGTTCAGTAGAGTGGGTCCTCCATGCTGGGGCTTTCCTTGATTTTCCATTTATTGGTAGAATAGCAGTAAAAACACTTGGGCTATCTACATGCCATCCCTCATTCTTAGCATGTGACATTCTTTTTCTATCATCTGCTTCTCAATTAACATTTCCTCTTATTCTTTGAAGGTTCTCAAAGGAAATCTCTCTATTGCTCTCTCTGTGATATTGATTTTTCAGTTCTCTGGAATCAGTTTTGCTCCATATTTCACGGCTTTATAAGAGTAGCCAAATATGAATATGAAAAAGGTTATTAAAGATGATCTGAAATTCTTGGAGGCCAATCTAGCTGACTCTCCCCCCTAATTGCTGGCCCAACTTATTCATTTGCACTATCCCAGATATACATATTTGATGAACGACCTCTTTGAATGTTCTTCCAATGAAATATACTCTAGCAAGTGTCATCCATAACAAGCATTCTACAGAATCCTTCACCTACTTGGCCTTTCTAGTGTGGATGGGCAAGTCCACTTTCTTTGAGAGATTGTGGATCTCTTCCAACACATCTTGGGCAACCGGCAGAATGTCACCGCAAGAAGAAGCAACTACAGAAGTTGAACTTCTCTTCAACTTGGACTCTATATACTCTGAATATCTTCCATTACAATGGAAAACTTTAATAAGGACACACACATATAAGTTCTTATTTTATACCTTCCATGAATGAATAATGGAAAAAAGAACTTATTAACCACTTGCCATTTGCCAATGTCTATACTAAGCGCTAGGAAGACAAAAATGAACAAACGACGGTCCTTGTCACTCTAATAGGGAAAGACAACATAAAAAGGAGCTGGAGTTCAAGTGTTAGGGAGGTGGATTGAAAAGTGCAGGAAGAGGAATTTATATTCTCTTCATCTTTTAATCAGTTGTGTAAAGGAGAAGACGTGATCTACTATGGCCTCTCATTTGAGAAGGCCTGATTGTTCCCTAACAGTGTCCTCATGGAGGGTTCTCTTGTATAGATAGATGATATAAAAAATTATCTATAAATGTAGATAAATAGGCCAGTAAATGCTGATGTTCTCTTACACTTGTCTTTTAAAAGTGCTAATAATTTGTGGTCTGGGTCTATCGTCTGAGTGTACACAGACACCTAAGTAGGGGTTTGCTGGTAAATGTTTTACTACCAGCCCTCCAAAACTCCTTTCCACTTTTAATTTTCATGTTCATTTTTAACATTTTCTTCATCACTTTCATAAGTTTAGACCAGTGGTCCTCAAACTTTTGTTCTCAATATCTTTATCCTATTAAAAAAGATTGAGGATCTGTCCAAAGAGTTTTTGTTTATGTGGTTTATAGTTATAGATATTGATCACATTAAAAATAAAAACTAATTATGAATTTGTAGACTCTCTGAAAGGATTTCAGAGATTCCCAGGATGCTCTGGACCAGATTTTGAGAACCACTGGTTTAGACAATCAACAAAGCAATACATCCCATTTTAATTTGTAACATTTGCCATTTTCCGACATGTAAATGTGTACACTGAAAATTTAACAATTGACTCTTGAAGCCAGTGTTCAGGGTGGGATAATTCCAGCATCACATCTTTTTCTTTCTGTTGCAATAATAATGATCACAACTGCATTTCTATAATACTGTTAAGGCCCTTTCCACACAACAACCCCATGAGGTTGCTAGGATATTAAGAGTTCCTGTTCCTTCATGATTTCTCTTTCCTATTCTTTTCCCTCTCTCCACACATACACACCTGCCTTCCTTTTCTTCCATATGATGAAAGCTCCAGCACAGCTCAACACCAGAATGATGACGGCTGCAGTGCTCAGAACTATGGTCCAAGATCTCTCCATAGGTGGCTTCCCAGGGACTTCAGGAATAAAGGACAACAGATAAACATTTTCCCATGAGGCAATGGGGAGTGTGGTGAATGGGGGTAGGGGGAAGAAACTCCGCAGACTAGCCTCTTGGAGAGGAATCGACCAATATGGGTAAGGTACTCACCTGGGAATACGGCTGGAGTCTCTAGCTCGCTGTGCTCTACCACGCAGGTGTAACCTGTCCCAGGGTCACTGGGTGGGAGCTCTAATGTCACTTGGAGGTAGAAGGTGGCATCAGCATTGGGCAGGATGCCACTGGAGCTCTCCTGTCCCCACACACCCAGGGCTCCCTCCCTTTCCCAGTGAAGGGTGATGGAGCGGGGATAGAAGCCAGTGGCTCTGCAGAAAAGAGTGATCCTGCCATCATCAGGAGAATCATGGCGCGATACAGTCACCTCAGGGGGAACTGATGGCAGAGAGCAGGAGAGAAGGCATCAGATCCAAAGGTCAGCAAGGATCTGCTTTTCACCTCCCGCTCCTCCCATCTATCTTGCTGCCAATTATTACCCTCCTACACTCCTCTGAGCATCGGGGATGGTGGTGAGGAGCCTCAGATAATGGGATACCAGATTCTGGACTATTTCTACATGGGATTATCTGCTGGAGCAACATGATTATATGTGGCTTTAAAGTTTGCAAAGTCTATTCTAGACACTGTCTAGTTTGAGTCTCAAGGCAGCCCTATAAGGAAGGTCCTACAAGGCTTTCCCTCCTGATTCATCATTCTGGGGAGAGGGGCAGTATGGGCGATTAAATAGAGAGTCAATGAGAGCCAAAAAAAAACTTGAATAAAAGGCTCGCCTCTGACACAGCCAGGCTGGGGGATGTCGGCAAGCCCCTTAACTTCTGAAGGCTCTGGGCAATCCTCTGAGAGCAGGAATTGTGGACAAAGTGCTGTGAACCTACACTGGCAGAGAGATTTCCCTCCTTTAGGGGACATCATAGGCCTGAACCCTAACGTGTCCAGTCTAGGGACTTTTACTCAGGCTGCTCTACTTATCGATGAAGAGATTTGCTGGGAGACACCGCAGCATGATTTACCCAGAGTGCCCACATAATGACTGTTCATCTGAAGACAGAATGCGGATCTATCATTTGGTGGTGTCAGGACCCACGTCTCCTAATTCCTGTCCTATTTCTGCCTTCACAGCCGCTCAGAGGGACAGCAGAGTTAGCTCCAAACCTCCTACCTGGATATAAGTTCTCCTCATCTTCACTTGTTCTTAGTCCCCCAAAAGAGAAGCATTGTGCACTCACCATTTTCCCTCATGCTCGAATACTGTAGGACTTTGGTCATGCTGTCGACACAATCCTCCTGCAGAAAGTGTTTCACCTGCCTCTTCCAGAGGGCACTGTCCCAGAGGGGCTTGAAGCGCTGGGCTTCTGGCTTCATGGCCACCCAGTGCCCTGGTTGCTCATCCATCTGGCAGAAGTCTTCACCATCCAGAGCAAACTGGAAGTGGCTGCTCACTTGAACATCTCTGTCTACTTCACAGTCCACGAAGACCTGCAGCGTGTGTGTCTCTGTTGGGGGCAGAATGTGGGGTGGGGTCTTCTAGATGCAAGAAGTACAGTGAGGCAGGGTAGAAAGATTCTGGGAGGGAAACCATGACCCGTAGGTCCGGCAATCAAAAGGGTGCAATTTTGTTTACTTTGGAGGGAGACCGGGTCCAACTTTGGAGGTGACTCATCAAATTGGAATATTCTGATTGATGGGGGGATGGAAACATGCTTAATTCTTTGTTTTCCATCAACTAGGGGGACAAAGCAAAATCTAACTTGTGAAATACAAGAGAAACACAGGAGTTCTTATTGGCTGAAGTTGTAGAATGAGGGAATGAATGAGTGCAATCTAATAGGCCCAGGTAAGCAAGCCAGGAAACTGTTTTAGGATCTGGAAAACATTGCCTTATGGGCTTCCTCTCAATAGTGATGGATGAAGAGAAGAGAAATTAGGGATTAGAGTAGCATTTTTTCTTTACTCTTAGTCAAAGAAATGTCTGGAAGCTTGATTTGGAACTCAGTAATCAAGAAAATTGAGAATAAGAATTGGTTCCAAGAAGAACAGCGCAGGGGATAGAGCACCGGCCCTGAAGTCAAGAGGACCCAAGTTCAAATCTGATCTCAGACACTTAACACTTCCTGGCTGTGTGACCCTGCATAAGTTACTTAACCCCAATTGCCTCAGCAAAAATAAAAAAATAACAGAAGGGGAGCTACTTATATTGAAGTTGAGTGGGACTGACTTACTCTCAGTCTCATTCTTTATCAAACTCCTGAAGGCCCACTGGAAAGTTTTCTCAAGGCTTATCAACTTCTTCTGTTTCCGTTCAATCTCAGCGGCTCCCAGGGTCTCGTACATCCAGGCTTTCTTCATCACAACTTGTTGGTCCTGCTTGTTGTAGTAACACAGCTGAACGTCATCCACAGAGCTGATCACAGTGAAGTTCAAGAGGGACGTTACGCTGCCAATTGCAGTGAAATGGAAGTCATGGCTGTGGTGGGCTGAGAGAAGGCAGTGAAAGTAGGAAGACTGATATTTTGGGAAAGGACTTTCAACCTAGTGCCTCTTTCCACCCATCTTTCACCTCTGCTTTCACCCTCAGTGCAATAAGTTGGTCAGTATGGGATGGTACCTGCTCCACTGGTTGGTCTGAGAGAGACAATAGCTCAGATTCATTTTGGTGAATATTAAAGCTAGGCACAAGGTGGAGCTTAATAAAAACTTCTTGTATACTCAGGCATTTACTGAGTGGCTCAGTCTCACTTTATCATTTGGAACTCATCTCAGAATGAAGAAAAGTTTCATGAGGAGCAGAGGGGACGAGGGACTTCCCAGCTCTTGTCCTTTGCACTGGAGGGTTCTCCCTTCTTCCCTTCATCTCTTAGAACACCAGAACTTCCTTCAAGCCAACTCAGATGTCATCTCCATTCAAAGGGAGCCTGGTCCTACAGACCCTTCTACCATGCTGATGCTTTTTGCTCTAAGGTTACTTTTCCTTTTCTCTGTGTATACCTTGCACAGATCTATTGATTTACATATTAGCTTGTTGTTAGAAAGTGGTTTCTGTGAGGGGGGCAATGTTTTCTGCCCTTTCTATCCCAGTGTATGATGAAAGGCAGCTTGGTGTGGTGGAAAGTTCACTGAATTCAGAATCATTCCCTTGAGTTAGAATCCCAGATCTACTTACCAGCTATGTTAAAACAGGCAAGTTATTTGGTTTTTCTGGGATGTAGTTTTCTTGTCTATAAAACAAGGATAACAAAACCAATGCTCAGGACAAGAAGGGAAGCTGAGGATTGGGAAAAAATATTTCTGAGAAGGGCTTTATATCCAATATAAAAAGGGAACTAAGATGAAAAGGCAAGACCAATGGCCATTTTCTAATAGATTAATGGTAAGAGATGGGAACAAACAATTCTTAAAAGAATAATTGCAAACTTTTAACAACTCAATGGAAGATAACTCCAAATGACTAATAAGAGAAATACAAATCAAAACAGCTTTGTAGTTTCAGTTCACGCAGCAAATTGTAAAGATGAAAAAAAGATGGGAATCATTAGTGTTTGAGGGGCTATGGAAAGATGTGAATTGGTTCGTCCTTCTGGAAAACAATTTTAAATTATACTATTTATATGTTAATTATACTGCTGGGTATATTTGTTAAGGAGATTAAAAAATCAGAAGGAAAAGTCCATTGATATTATTATATTAAGCTGCCATTTATTATCATTATTTGAGGTTCTGAACTCAAATAAGGAGAAGCCCTCACTGTTGGCCCCAGAAAATGTGGCAAGGCCAGAGTTTCTTGAGCTTCCTAAGAACCTTTTCTCAATTTCCAGTTCTTGGGATGGTGCTATTCTTGCTAGCTACTGTCTATCCATCCATCCATCCATCTATCTATCTATCTATCTATCCACACACACACATACACACCATATATATATACATATATATATATATATATGTATATATATATATACTTATGTTTTCCAGAGAACAAACGGGGAACACATTTAACTCATTTATACCTTGACTGCCTCAGTTCCATCCCCTGTAGCTATGACTAAAGAATAAGCACATTCTTCAATGTGAGAAACTTCTCCAAATAGCTACCATTGCCTGGGTCCCGACCACAGGTGTGCACTGCACATTTAGTTAAGGGAATTTCTATTTCTTTTTGGAGGCAAAGATTTATTGACTCCTCAAACATAAGGATAGGGATTTGGATTAGAGTTGTGATTTCATTGGTATAGGAAACTCTTCTACTGCTTCTACTTCTACTAATTAATTAAGGGTCAGAGAGTTGCCAAGAATGCAGAGAGGTACAAAGACTTGCCATCAGTCAGTTAGTCCTTCAGTCGATAAACAATTCTTAAGCATGTACTATGTGCCCAGGGATACACAATCAGCATGTATCTAATGTGAGTTTGGAAGCCAGGTCTTTCTGGCTCTGAGACCACCACTCTGCCTGTAGCTTCTCAAATATAAAGGATGATGTTTTTATTCTTCAAAACAAAGAAATTTAAATTTGACTAAACAATTTGATGAAAGCACCCAGAATCCTACTCAATTTGGGAGTTGGTAGGTGGCCATCCCGCCACCCCATAAATAGAAGGAAGGCCACAGTCACATCTGGCAAATGGTGACCCAGATTCTACTTGGAGACCTCCAGGGAGGGGAGCCCATCATCTATCAAAGTAGCTCCCAGCTTTGGAGTGTCTCTAACTGTTATGATTTTTTCCCCCGAATACCAAGTTTCCTAGGCTTTTCCACTCCCTGCTACTATTTCTTCCCTCTGGGCCCTAATAGAGCAACCTTTTATATGACAGTCTTCAGATACATAGTTATTACGCCCTTCTGAATCTTTTTGTATGGTTGAACATTTCCATTTCCTTGAACTCATCCTCATGTGATAAACTCATGGTTATAACTGTCCTTCAATTCTCTGGTTGTCTCTCTGCTCCTTTGCTTTTGTGGGCTTTGTCTCATCTCAGAATTTCTTAGTTGGAAGGAACCTCAGGATGAGCCAGTCTGTCCAATATGGACTTGAAAAAGAATTTCCCTCACAGCAAATCTGACAAGTGGCCATTGTGATGTTTGGCGAACTCCATAGAAGAAGGAAACATTTGATCCTCCCAGCAACTTTAACAGATGGGTCTTATTATTCCATCCATTTTATTGTTAAACTGAGTCAGTCACTGGTTAAGTAACTTGCCCAGGTTCATCTGGGTTAGTAAATATTGAAGGCTGAACTCAAGTCTCTCTGACTCTAGTCCCAGCACTGTTTCCATCATTCTAACTAGCTTCCTGTCAGAGATAGAAGAGCTTTGTGGGAACCTTCATAACTGCTTGTAACTGTCTGAGCTCCTCTCAGGTGAAAAGAGGAAGTGGGAGGGATCAGGGACTTGACTAATGGTGGGAGAAATGAGAAAGTGGTATTTCTATGAAAGTCTGTTTGAGACTGTTCTTTTTTATGTCTAAGAGGACTATTGTTTGCTTGATTTTTACCAGGCTATTCATTAAATGCTTTTGCTTTGAATAGAAATAAATCTGGAAGAACTATGGTGGCAGCTCAGAGCTGGTTTTTAATGCTAACTTAGGTGATACAGCCCTAGATTCGGAGATGTAGCTTTTAAGAAGAACTATAATTTTGGTTTCTTTAGGCAACATTTAAAAGTCCAAATCCTATAATTCTACCAGTTTTGGAGCCCTTTGTGGACAGACTCTGTGTATCCTTCATGGAATAAAAGCTCCCAGAAGGCAGACTGTGTCTCCTTCCCAAATCCTAAGTCATCAATACATGTATGAGCTAGGGAAAAATGAAAGAATTACAATAGATAGCCCTGAGGTCCTTCCAGTTCCAAAATGCTGAGCTCTCCTTGCTGTTTTCTCAGACTCACCTGCCAGGGTGTCTCTCACGGCAAAGCCTCCTAGAATGAACATCCAAGAGAAGAATGACTTCTTTCTCTTCTGACTTGCCATCTTGTTCTTCCTCCCCAAGTTTCACCTTTTGCAGAGTCCAAAAGGGGGAAAGATGCCTCTATATACACACAGCTGCTCCCTATGCCTCATTCCCACTTATTCTGGGATTGGATCCATCAGGTTCATCCCATCCTATCATTGTCAGATGGGGTATGTGTTGCCAGGTAGAATCCATCCTACAACGAAAGGTATCGGAATGGAAGTGAAATAGTCTGTGGGGAAGACAGGAAGTCTTCTAACATAATCACCATCAGATGTCATCAGAGAAGGAGATGGCCCAGGGCCAAGGATATGAGAGCATTCTTGAGCATCAGCTCAATGTCAGTGTGAAGTCTGATGGAGAAGGCATCAATCCATCATCTACTTAATTTAGGGGAGATCGCCCTTGCCCTCAGGGAACTCCAGCTTTCTTTTTTTAAAAACATGTCAAAATATATGTTGAAAGTAATATGTGTAAACATATTTTCTTGCTGCACAAGAAAATTCAGATTGAAGAGGAAAGTAAATAAGCAAGAAAACAGAATGCAAGTGAACAACAACAAAAAGAGTGAGAATATTATGTTGTGATCCATCTTCAGTTCCCACAGTCTTCTCTCTGGGTGTAGATGTTCATCACAAGATCATTGAAACTGGAATCAGTCATCTCATTGTTGGAAAGAGTCACGTTCATCAGACTTGATCGTCGTATCATATTGACGTTGCTGTATACAATGATCTCCTGGTTCTACTCGTTTCACTTAGCCTCAGTTCACTTGAGTCTCTCTAGGGAATTCTAGCTTTCTAGAGAAGAAGAAATTCTTATCTGGGATGGCCCCAGTTTGATCACGGGGACCATTGTTACACTTGCCATTAATCTCTCAGAGTCTCAGTTTTCTCACCTGTAACATAGGCATCATAAAACATGTGCTTTCTAAAAACCCATGTCAAAAGATGCCTGTAAGTGAAGAGCTTCTCAAACCATAAATCTCTAGTCTTTTAGAACTAAAAAAATCAAGTTATTTCTTCCAACTCTGATCTAAACCATGAATCCAGTTGGAGATATTTCCAATCAAGGACCATTCTGAATTATATTGAAAAATTCACAGGTAATTTGAAAGTGAATTGAAATTTGCAAAGGACTTTGCATACATTATCTCCTCTGGGCTTCATAACAGCCCTCTAAAGCAGGTACAAGAGGAATTTTTATTCCCATTTGACAGATGAGGAAAATGAATCTCATAGAGAAGTGACTGGCCCATGGTCACATAGCTATTAAGTATAAGATACATAGGACAGAGAATTATTCTGAGGGTCAAATCTTTGTAGTGAGTACTATTACATTTTTATGGCTGAAAAAGCTAAGGAGAAGGCTGCCTTACTTAGCTTACTGGGAATAAAGTCAATTTGAACACATATACCAGGGATTTCTGGAGTACCAGCAACTTTCAAATGGCATCAAGGAAAACTAGTAGGGGATGTGAACAGCTTGAAAACCTGTAGGTCAAGGAAATCAGGTCTGGATCCTGTATGGAGTTAACTTAGATGGAAGGGGCTGATTAGTCTTTTGTTCTTTCTTTGGAGATGATGGATACATGCGTGTTGGGTATGCCCAAAAAGAGAATTAATCTGTATACCAGAACTTCATTCTACAGGATCATTGTTAGGAAATTATTGCATTGGCACCAGGGACAAGATCTAGTGAAGAGAATTGTTTCTGAAACTTTTCCTATTGGTGGGCCAACTCAATTGATGATCCTTTGTCATCAGAATCCATGGGACCATATTTAACATTGAGAAAGAAGATAATCTGTGACTCAGGAAGACAGCTTCTGGTGATAGGAAGACTTAGCTGAGTCTGCTACTGCCTTTGTCAGATTATGCTATCTTTGCAAATAGTTTACATAGCCTAGGACTTATCTATATTGTACAAAAATGACTGGGAGGGAATACAGCTGAATAATCAGAGTCTGAGTAGGAAAACCAGCCAAGAGAAAAAGACATAAAACCTTCAAAGAATTAGATCTAGCACCTTTGAAAGTAAACCACTATTTAAAGAAGGATAGGAAATAGAACCTAATAATGGGAATCTAAATTGAACAGTAAAAGGTTCTACTCAACTAAAAATGTAACCAAGAATGGATCATAGAAGCCATCTACTTTGACCATCTCATTAATTTTAGAGACTCAAATTGAAGTAAGAGAAGTTAAATTTACCTACTGAAACAAGGCTAGAAAAGGTCTAGGGTGAAATTTAAACTAAAGACTTCTTGATTCTAATTCCAGCATTTAATCAAACATACCATACTTTCTCTCAATGATATGAGGACAGTTTATGTTTAGCCAAATTTACATATCTATAGCCATGAGAGTTCTCCAAGATCAGTATGGAAACCTGGAATAAGACAAAAATCAATTTATAATATAGAATAAGGTCTACCATCTTAGATGTCTCCCTTGTTTCAAAACGCCCTCACTTGATTTGTTTTTGATATTTACTATCCTAAAACTCTCTTTCCTTTCTTGGCTAAATTCCTTGAGAAGACCATCTACAGTTGGTATCTCCAAATTTCTTCTCCTCTCTTCCTAGTGTTCTGCAATCTGGTTTCTGAACTCATAATTCAACTGAAATCACTTCTTCAAAGTTACCCACAATCTCTTCATTGTCAGATTTAATGGGTTTTCAATCCTCATCCTTGTCCTGTAGCCACTGACACTGTCAATCATCCTCTTCTCCTTGATATTCACTTTCTTCTAGGTATTTATGATACAGTTGTCTTGTAGTTTTTCCTTTTATATAAAAGATTGTTCCTTCTCAGTCTCATTTGCTGAACTTCAACTTCATACTCCTGCTAATTTTTGGTGTCCTCTAAGCCTCTGTCCAGGGCCTTTTGTTCTTCCTCTATGCTATTTTGTTGGTGATTTCATCAATTTCCATAGATTAAATTATCATCTTTATGCAAAAGATTCTCAGATTTATTTATCCATCCCTGTATGTCTCCTGACATTTAATATTGCATATCCAACAACCTATTAAACATCTCCAACTAGATGTCCCATAGATATCTCAAACTACACATGCCTTTGATATATATACATATGTATATATATTAATATATCACTATCTTTTCTCCAAAACTACTCTTTTGACAACTTCCCTATTACTGTTGAGAGTACTACCATCTTTCTAGTCACCAAGGTTAGTAACTGAAGTTTCATCCTTGATTCCTTACTTCCACCTTCTCCCTATCCTCCTTTCTAATCTGTTGCCAAATTAATTTGATTCAATAAACATTTATTAAGTGCTAAATTCTGGAGAGTCAAAAAGAGGCAAAACTTCCCCTGCCCTCAAATCTATTGGTATAGACAAACTGCAAACAATATATACAAAGCAAATTATATACAAGATAATTAGGAAATAATTAAAAAGGGAGAAGTAGTGGAGTTGGCTGGTTAGGAAAGTTTTCTAGAAAGTGGAATTTTAGTTGGGACTTACAGGAAGCCAGGATTATCAGTAATTAGAGCACAGCAAACAGACCGTTTCATGCATGGGGACCAGCTAAAGAAAATGCTTAGAGCTAAAATAGGGAGAGTCTTATTCCTAGAACAGCCAGAAGGCCACTGTCACTGGATCAAAATCCTGTCAGTTTGACTGTAGAAACCGCTCTTTCTTTTGCTCTTCCTCTTCTCTGACTCTACTACCACTCATCACTTCATACCTGTACTATTGCAATGGGTAATGAATTGTTCTTGCTCTCTCAAGTCTCTTCCTAAACTAACCTAAGACACCAGTCAGATCCTTATTTGATAGTTCTCTATTGCCCCTCCCAGGTTCAAATTTAAATCATTTAGCTTTTAAACCTTTATAACGTGCCCATGTCCTACCATTCCAGTCTTCTTACACCTTGCCAGTTACTTGCTTCCAGAACTCCAACCCTTTCATTTTACACTGAATACACTGAAGCTCTGGGAATGTAAGTGACTTATCCAAAGTCTCTTTTGTAGTACCTGTCAGAGATAGAATCTGCATAAAGCAGTAGCTATGACTGTTGGGAAAATTTCAAAGAAATCCCAAACAACTCAAGCTAATCAGAGAAATCATATATGAGAAGATGAGCTTCTGTGAGTTTATATACTTATATAGGCAGTTCTTTGGGGTTCAATTTTAGGAGGAAGGCTAGGACAATCTGGGAGGGATTAAAAAAATTCTAAGTTATCTTTGGGCTTTGGAGGTAGCCCTACCACAGTGGGTGAGGAACAGAGGAAGTGGGAGCAAGGGAGAATTTCTAAGGAAACTAGAGCATTTCAAGATTTCCAAATTGGCCAGGGCTGATCTTACAGATAGGATCTCAGAACCTGGATTCTTAGGACTTAGAACAAGGGCTGACACAGCAGATGTTTGATAATACTTGTTAACTGCCTGGTTTTAGACTGACTCCTCCAGGTTTGAAATGCATTCTCTCCTCAGGGACTGTCTTTTGTCTCTTTTTATAACCCCAATGATTTACACAGTGCCTGATGCAACAAATCAATCAATAAGCATATGTGTCAGGGAGCAATCACTCTGAAAGGAGAAGTAGGGGTTTGGGAGGATTTCTTAGGAAAGAGGAAGATGCAGCTCAGGGTGCCCCCTGTTTTTCCAAGCTCGTTTCCATAATCCACCATAATTATTGTTCCTGATCTATTTCCAGTGGCTGATGTCAGAGTCCCTTCCTGGGGTCAGAGCCACAGATGATGATTTACAGGTGTGAGATGATGATGAGTGAAGGCAATTTAGACGTAAGTTCAAGTCTCTCCATAGTCTGAGGGGTGGGGGCTCGAACTTCTAGCAGGAAGGAATCAGCATCTACAATTGTGTGTGTGTCCTTGACTTTCAGGGATATTAAAATTTTTTTCCAAAGTGACACTGCTAGGAGATATCTTAGAATCAGAGCTCTTTTTTTTAAAACCATGTTACAGTATTTTTCTTTCACTGTTAGCTAGTATCTGAAGATCAACTGGCAATTTACAATACCAGACACTGAGGTCCTTTCTTGACCTAAACTGTCCAGCATTGCATAGCGCACAATTCCATTGGGCTGGCCACATCTTTTGCCAAATGTACGCTTGCCAAAAAAATTATTTTATGGAGAACTCCCACAGGGCAAGTGTTCACAAGGTAATCAGAAAAGGTGATACAAGGACACTCTCAAGGTCTCCCTTAAGAACTTTAGAATTACCCCAAACTGGACAATTCATTTCTCACCTCTCTCACATGCCGGGAATCTTAGAATCCATTACTTCCTTCAAGGATCAGCTCAGGGCCACCTCGGATAGGAACCCTTTCTTGAGTCTCTGGGCTGTTAGTGGTTTCTCCTTCCATGATTGATTGGGCATCTTCTTATTTGGTCACTAGATATATTCTACCCACTTCCCAAGTAGAATTTAAGTCCCTTAGTATATTTGTTTTGTCTTTGTGACTAGTTTAGTGTTCTGAATAGAGAAGGAGCTTAGTAATTGCTTTTTGGAAGCTGTTGTAGATGATTGCCTCGTTTTCTCAATAACAACACCCCAATCGAAGGAAGCTCTGGGACCAAATTTGACAAGACCCAAATAGACATCGAAACACAAATGGTTCTTTGCCCCTTATTCTTGGGTAGAAGCAGCTGAGGCTGGCTATGCTGAGATTCTATCCCCTCCCGAGCCTGTCTCTCATACTACTAGCTGAGAAGTCTGTTACCAGGAAGACCCTGACAAACAGAAGTGAAACCTCAAAGTTCTCTCTCGGTGAAGCTTCTCTGTCTGGTGGGTCTAGGAAGGAAGAGGGGCAACCAACAAAGGAAATGGAAAGGGTCACTGACAAAATTAAACTTCTTCAAAGTTTTGTCTGTGACAACATTAGGCTTAAACTAATGTGGAGTGCAGAGGGGAACTATTGGATTCATGTGCCACTGGGGATTCCCAATTTTATAGGGACTCTAAGGATTAATAAACTTTCATTATTCACCTTATTTAAATTTTCAAATTTTATTTTATATTCAAAAATTCAAATTTTATTCATAGATTGAAAGGGAGCTAATTCTGGGTTCAGAGGATCTGGGTTCAAATCCCACTTCTGTTTGACCTTGGGCAAGTAACAATCTTTCTTATTTATAAGATGGACAGGGATTGGACTTATTAGCACATGAAGTCTTTTTCTTTCTATCTTCTAAATCTATAATCATGTTGCAAAACCCTCCACAAAGGGCTGGTTTTTCTCTTTCATTTGCTTACTTTTCTGTTCTGTTCTCTTCTTTTATTTCATGGCTAACTATTTAGCAAGAATATGTAGTGATTGGAGATGCAGAGAAAGGGTCAGAGAGAGATGAGAAGGACCACATAATCTCTGGATTGTGAGGTAGAGTACGGGTTACAGGAGACTAGTTTATATATAATCTAGTTTGGAGGCAGGAAGATGGATTATATGACCTGGTGAACTTTCCTAAATAATTCTCCATAATGAAGACCATTAGTTCCTGATCAATGGTGATGTACCATGGAATGCCAGATGTGGGACTTAGCCCTTAGGACATGGAATTCCTGAGCTGAGGGGAATCTTAGCATATAGAATGTCAGAGATGGGAGAGAACTTCCAAATGTTGGAGAACACAGAATTCCTGGGCTGAGAGGGACTATTTAAAAACAAAGGAAATGTTAGTGCTAAAAGGGACCAAATATACCGGTTAGTTGTACTATGTTATTTTACAGATGAGGAAACTAAGGCGCAGAGCAGAGAACCGATTGATATGAGTGCCCATATCTGGCAGAGACAGAACTCAACTCCAGTTTTCCTGGTTCCTAGCTCAGTGCTCTGACCACTACTCTCAAGGTGTCTCTTAAGAACTTTAGAAATGATTGTACAACATCAGAGACTCTGGCTCAGGATTGCCCAGTATGGTTATGCCCCAATCACAGAAAGTGCTGTGCTCTAAGAGCAAAGCAGAATTGAAATAGCTGGGAAGAAACGTGAGATGTGCAGAGTTAGAGAGATCACCCCAAAAGTTCAGAGAGACTATTTGTGTTCTACCTGTGGCAGAGCATCCCAAACTCTTGTTGGTTTGATCATCCACAATTGGATACACGGTAACTTGACTCTAACATAATGATGTCATTTTGATCCTCTTCAAGAACAGATAATAACCCACCATTACAACAAGATTTCTTTAGAATAGAAAATACTTGATTCCAGTTCCCCCCACCAGAAAAATCTAGGAATGGAGACAGTGGAGTGGATTGGTTTGCAAGCTGATGGAACTCCAATATGGCTTTAACGCCAGAAATTCTCTAGCACTTGGCTAAGACAAAGAAGGACTGCAATCTGCATGGGTGGAAGTCTTATCTTGTCTTATCTTGCCTTATCCTATCAGAATGGGAATTCTCAGTGAATGAGATTATTTTGGGCTCACAATCATCCTCTCAATCCTTTTAATAAAAGAAACTAAGGTTTATATAGCATCTAGGGCTGCTGGCTCATTTCAATGAATCCATATTTATTGAGTGCCTACTATGTGCCAGACATCATGCTGAGATACAAAGAGAGGTATTCGAGATCTAATCAATAATTGAGGTAGCTACTATTAACATTACAGTTTTCCAGATGAGAAAACCGAGGCTGAGAAAAATGACTCAGAATTACCCAGCTAAGTTGAGTGTCTAAGGTTGATTTTTGATTTCAGGTCTTCCTGCTTCCCAGTCCGGCAGCATTCATCTGCTTGGATCTTTGGCAAAGGAAGTAACTCCAGAGTGAGCAGCCAGGATAAGAATGACCTTCTCCTCCTTTGAATCATGATCCCATTCTTTGGGCATCTTCCTGGGCTCCCAACAACATTTCCGTTCTAGCTATGTGAGGTGGGAGTAGGGCACTGAGCCTGAAGTTATGGATTCATGTAGAGGAGGAGCAGCATGTCCTAGTGGATAATGCGGTGGACTTCAGATCAGGAGACCCAGGTTTGAATTATCATCAGAAATTCACTATGCCAGGAGTCCTCAAACTTTTTAAATAGGGAGCCAGTTCACTGTCCCTCAGACTGTTGGAGGGCAGGACTATAGTAAAAACAAGAACTTTGTTTTGTGGGCCTTTAAATAAAGAAACTTCATAGCCCTGGGTGAAGGGGATAAACGTCCTCAGCTGCCACATCTGGCTGCCAGCCATAGTTTGAGGACACCTGATTTATGCCATCATAAGTTATGCAGGTGGCTGAGTGGTACAATGGATAGAGTACTTGGTTTGGAATTATGAAGAGTCCAACCCTAGTCACTTGCTAGATTTGTGATCTTGGGCAAGTCATATAACTTGTCTTCTTCCATTTCCTCATCTGTAAAATGGAAATAATAATAATAACACCTGCTCCCCAGGGTGGTTGTGAAATCAAATGAGACAATATTTGTAAAACACTTTCCAAAGCTCAAAGTCCGATGTAAGTATGAGTTATTATTATTATGGCTGGTCCAAGGTCTTAGTCCCATAGAAACTGTGTCCTCATGAGTGTAATGGGGACAATAGTAGCACTCATCTTCCAGGAGTGATGGGGCAGCTAAATGGTCTAGTGGATAAAGGGTCATGAACCTGGATCAGATATGACTGTGAGTCCTGCTACAATGTGAACTTATATCCTGGCCATGAAGAAGTTCTTTAGCCTCAGTTTCCCCATTTCTAATGTGGAGCTACCCATTCATGTGCCCATGTCCATGCCCATTCTGTGCCACTCTGGTCCATGTCCTAATGGAAGATTGTCATGATGTGGGACGGGGGCAGCTTCCTCCCTTTCTCCCAACAGTGTAATAATAACAGTGACTGTCCATCTTTCATCCCTCTCTCTAACCATGGGACCAGTCCATCTTTTTCTCCCATATATTTCTCTGCTGACCTCTGTTCTCCAGTTCTGAACATTGGTTATGTGATGGAGCTGCTCACAACTCCTGGGAATGTCTTGGTGCCTTTTCCATGGTACTTGTTTCAGTCTTCAGCAATGATTGTGTTCCACAGCTCAACATCACGCAACAACTGTTGGAATATTGCTATTAAAAATATAGGTGTCGGGGTAGCTAGATGGCCCAGTGGATAGAGTGCCAACCTTGATGTCAGGAGGACCTGAGTTCAAATCCGACCTCAGACACTTAATGTTTCCTAATTGTGTGATCCTGGGCAAGTCATTTAATCCCAATTGCCTCAGAAATAAACAAACAAATAAATAAATAAACCCCAGTTTCCTCAGCCAAAAATAAATAAATAAATAAATAAATAAATGTCTCTTTCTGGGAGACATTTAGAGTTACTAAAATTTCATCATTTGTAAAATGGGATTCATCACAGAACCTTCATAGATACTTCACAGGGCTGTTGTAAGGAACAAATGAGATAACATTTACAAATGCTTTGTAAAGTTTAAAAAGTTATACAAATATTAATGATTATTATTATTATTATTGTACTTTGGCAATTTCTCATGAGCATTCTAGCTCTTTATCCTTCTCTTATTAATTCTGGATAAAATTTCTTGTCCATTTGCACCACCAGTCCAAAATATACAAATTGATGAATAAAGACTATAGCTTGTCCATCCAATTGCATCATCACGATCTGGTCAACAGACATCCTTCATCCATAGTCTTGCCTATATAGATGGTCAGTCCAAACTCTTCTGAATGATCATGGATCTCCTACACTGTTCTGGGGTTTGATTCACTCAGCACAATGTTATGTGCAAATAGAAGTACCTGTAGTATTGAATAGTCCATAAGGAATCTCTTAATTTGAATTCAATGCTGGGTGCACACTCTATGCATTCCACTTTCCCCCATGTAAATTAATCCATCAAAGACCCCATCTGTTTTCCCTCCAGCACAGATTTCCTCTCCATATACTCCTGATAGTCTGGCTGCTTTCCCCTTCATGGCTACCATTTCCCCTTCTTCTCTAAACACAGCTGGACTAGGATGTTAAGAGCCTGCTTGTGGTTTGATGGTCTTTGATGGTGGAAATTATTCCATATAAAATCTTCATGTCTTCTCCATTTTTTCTCCCACTCTTCCTTCCACTTTCATCTCTAAATGCTTTTCAAAGGCCTTGGCTTGGTTATTTCTCTTGCCAACTTAAAAAAATCATTTTAGCCTTCATTGTTTCATTTTGATATGTAAGCTAGAACTGCTTATGTGCCCGTGATCTTTTCTCTTAGATTTAACAAAGGAGCTTATATTATTTTTTTAATTTTTAAAGGTTTTTTTATTGAAGCTTTTTATTTTCAAAACATATGCAAGGATAATTTTTCACCATTGAGCCTTGCAAAACCGTGTGTTCCAATTTCCCCCTTTCCCCCCACCCTCTCCCCTAGATGGCAAATAATCCAATATATGTTAAACATGGTAAAAATATATATATATATATATATAAATCCAATATAGACATACGTATTTATACAATTATCTTTCCGCATGATAAGAATCAGATTAAAAAGGAAAAAAATGAGAAAGAAAATAAAATTCAAGCAAACTACAACAAAAGAAGTGAAAATGCTATGTTGTGATCCCTACAATGAGTTTATATTCTAGTGTTAATTTGACACCTCTCTGTCTCTGTCTCTTTCTCTCTCTGTCTCTCTCTCTTTTTGTCTGTCTCTCTGTCTCTCTGTCCCTCTCTTTCACTATCTCTCTGTCTCTGTTGTCTCTCTGTCTCTCTCTGTTTCTGTCTCTGTCTCTCTGTCTCTATTTGTTTCTGTCTGTCTCTCTGTCTCTGTCTCCTCTCTCTCCTTTTCTTTCTCTCTCCTTCTGTCCTTCCTCCCTTAGCAAATCAATGTTTGTTGACTATTTTTTAGGCTGTAGGCTTGTTATAGCAATTTATTTACACTGGATAAATCTCCATATAAGTTGGTGACAATGCAGTTTCTGCTAATACCCACTTAAGATCGATTACTTCCTTAAATAGTTCAAGATTGCATTCTTTTAATTGCATGCCATATCTTTCTCTCATTAAAGGTTCTTCTAGGCTTTCATTAATCCCACTCTCTATTATACTCTATTCACCATGCTTGCAATTTTCCCAGTGAGAATTCTCTGGCCACCATTCTTTTTATGGTTAAGTCTAAATTTGGCTTAGTGTAGTAAATGTAAGGTTTCCCCATCCTTCTTTTAAAAAATGGGCTCTCATGGACTACAAAATCTAGTTAAAGCTACCTTAATTATTAAAGTTTAAAAACATATGATGTGGGAATAAAAAGGCTCCAAATTGCAACCCCACTTCTGCCATCACTGCTCCAGGAACCGAAGGAGTCCACTTGACGGCAACTGGTTCTTAGATTTTCCACTAAGCTTTCCCACCCCTAAGCTCTGCCCAGTGTCATCCCTCTCCTTTCCTAGATTTGTTTCCAATTCAGTCTCTTCCATCCCGCTCCTGGTGATGAACCACCAAGCTTCTAAAGCCAGAATTGAGTTGAACTAATGTAAGTGCTGATGATCAGTAGACCAGCTGTGGAGATCATGTGCTTAAGTCTTCACTGTACCGTCTTTCTATATGTAATTTTCCCCATTAAAATGGAAAGTTCTTGAACTCAGGATTTGTCTCTTCTATTGAACAACTTTCCACAGTTCTTATATAATGCTTTTTATTTCTTCATTCAATTGGGGGAATAAATAAAGAAAACCTGTCTCAATTGGGATTTGAACTCAAGTTCTTTGCCTCCAGATGGAATGTTCTTTTCATGGTTTATGTTGTCATACAATAATTAGTGAAGTGTCAGAGGCTAGATTCACTTCCCACTCTTCCTGACTAGCCTAACCATAATGGAACACTCTCTCTATACATCCCAGAGCCCAGTGGAAATGTCTTTAAATTCACACAGCTTAGATTCCCACCGGCCAGCCACAGGTAGCTTTCATCAGCCAGGATCTAAGACTAGCACTAGCCAAGGTTATTCTTGACTTATGATGGCCTGATCTTTTGCCTGAGATTCAGGGGTCTCTAAGACAGATATTGCCACCTACCTTCTCCTGACTTATTGGAGGACAAGGAGAGGCACTCCTCTTCTGACTGCCTTGATTAAAAAGGGAGTAACTTTAGAGCAAAAAAAAGAGGCCACCATTTTTAAAATCAAAGGCCAAAGGGCAAGGCAAATGAAATTTTTGTTTTCCAATCAAATGTAAAAAGAGTTTTTGACTTTTTTTATTTTTATTTTTTATTTTTTGCTAAGGCAATTGGGATTAAGTGACTTGCCCAGGGTCACACAGCTTGGAAGTGTTAAGTGTCTGAGATTAGATTTGAACTCAAGTCCTCCTGACTTCAGAGTTGGTGTTCTATCCACTGAGCCACCTAACTGTCCCTTGACATTCCTTTTTAATAAAATAATAAAATAAAGTCCCAACTTTTTTTTCCCTCCTTCTCTTCCCTTACCTCTAGATGGCAAACAATCTGATATAGGTTGCAAATATGTTACATGTGCAAATATGTTAAACATAGGAAATAAATATTTTTAAGCCCCCTGTCTTCTCTCTGTGGATTACCTCTGATTTATCTTGTATATTAAAGCCTTATGTTGTCTCCCCCATTAGACTGTGATCTTCTAGAGAGCTGCATCTTGATTTTGCCTTTTTTCACAACTCTAGTTCTTAAAATAATGTTTGGCACAGAGCAGGGGCTTGGTAAGTAAGTGTCAATTTATCCTGACAATCTGTTAGTGATTAGTCAATAAATAAATACTTATTAAACATATACTATATTCCAGGAGTAAATACTGGGGATACTTTTACTAGTTAAAAGCCATTAAAGTCAGTCCTTGCCCTCCTGACAATTTAATGGGGGCGACAATGTGCAAAAACAGCTATGTTTAGATAAGCTATACATAGGATAGATGGCCTATAATCAAGGAATAGAGAGCTAGAATTTCTCCAAGACTCTCAATTGCAGAATACTGACTGATCTTCATCGGTAGAGGAAGTTTCTTAGACTCATGATAACATAGGTCTGGTCAGGAAGACAAGACATATATCCACTGGCTCCTTGACCCTCGTTCCCCCGTGGCAGGGATTGGGTCAACCAAGATCCTCTCCCTCATTGCCAACCAGGACATCAATTTCTAGGCAATACTTCATCTGGCGAGAAGGAGAGTTGGAAATCAAAGGATAAAGTGATTCAGGCGAGGGGCAGATGAATTCAAAGATTGTCAAGAAATTCTAGAATGGGATTATCATGTGGATTTCATATCACTGACATCGTAAAGACTGGTAGAAGTAAGAAAGTCCCAGGTCTGATCAGGGATTCCCTCAGCCTAATAAGAGAGAAAGAGTATCTACTCTCAGGAAGCTCCTGAGCTAATGTAGTCAAGACATAACACTTTTTCTTCCTTCCTTCCTTCTTCCCTCCCTCCCTCCCTCCCTCCCTTCCTTCCTTCCTTCCTTCCTTCCTTCCTTCCTTCCTTCCTTCCTTCCTTCCTTCCTTCCTTCCTTCCTTCCATTCCTTCCTTTTTTCCTTCCTTTCCTTCCTTCCTTCTCTTCCCTCCTTCCTTTCTTTCCCTCCTTCCCTTCTTTCCCTCCTTCCCTCCTTTCTTTCCCTCTTTCCTTCCTTCCTTCCTTCTCTTCTTCCTTCCCTTCCCTTCCTCCCTTCCTTCCCTCCCTTTCCTCCCTCCCTTCCTCCCTTCCTTCCTTCCTTCCTTCCTTCCTTCCTTCCTTCCTTCCTCCCTCCCTCCTTCCTTACTTCCCTCCCTCCCTCCTTCCTTCCTTCCTTCCTTCCTTCCTTGCTTCCTTCCTTACTTCCTTCCCTCCTCCCTCCCTCCTTCCTTACTTCCCTCCCTCCCTCCTTCCTTCCTTCCTTCCTTCCTTCCTTCCTTCCTTCCTTCCTTCCTTGCTTCCTTCCTTCCTTCCTTCCTTCCTTCCTTTCTTCCTTCCTTCTTCCTTCGTTCCTTCTTTCTTCCCTCCCTCCCTCTCTCATTCTCTTCCTCTTTTTCTTTCTTTCTCTCTCATTCTTTTTCTTCTTTTTTTTGGCTGATTGAAATCCTGCATTTGTCTTTTTTATTATAATAACTTTTTTATTATTTTTTCTTCTTGTTGTTATTCTTCTCATTATTACTTTTGGGAGACATGGCTTTTACCCACAAGAAGTCCTTCATCTGCCCTTTGGACATAGCTCTAAATTGCTTTCCTGAATGATTGAATCAGTTCACAACTCCACCAGCATTAGTATCTCAATTTTCCCACATCCCCTCCAACATTTGTCATTTTTTTTGTCATATTAGCCAGTCTTATAAATATGACATGATACCTCAGAGTTGTTTTAATTTGCATTTCTTTAATCAATAGTGATTTAGAGCATTTTTTCACATGGCTATAGATAGCTTTGGTTAGTTTGTCTGAAAGCTGCCTGTTGATAGTTTTTTTATTATTAACCTAGGAAATGGCTCTTGTTCATTTAAATTTGACTCAATTCTGTATATATTTGAGAAATGAGGTCTTTATCAGAGAAGCTTGCTGCATAATTTTTCACAATTATAATTACTGTGTGAGTCTTTATCCCATTTCTCATTTGTTTATATTACTCCCTCTAGCCTTTCACTCTAAATGAGCTTATATTCTAATGGGGAAAACAAAATATATGGGCAGTGGTAACCAAGAAGGGCTATTTTGGACTAAGAAATCAGAGGGAAGTGATAGAGTTGAACCCCAGGGCAATAAATTTACACACGTCTTTTCCAGAAATGAAAGTATTGATTTAATTACTATTCCCAGAGATAGACGTCAAAAAGGGGATGGAGAAGAAGATGCAGAGGTCTGAAATGTAGATAGCTGAAGACCAGCAGCATGGTGGATCCGAGCCAGATTAGCTATGGAGAACTTTTCACCAGCCAAGATTAAGCAGGTCCCTGGGCAAGAGCTGGAGAAATAACAAAGGTACCATAGTTATCACTGACACTTGGTAGGATGAGAATCGTGACTTGGAATACAGCTATGAAAGGAAATAGGATTTAGGCTGATAAGTTGTCTGACCTGTGATTTCATTGGCATAGGAACTTCTCAGCAGAGGAACTCCCCTTATCAATGTAGGTTGTCACCTTTTTAGTAGCTTGGAGTCCTAGAGTGCCCAGAGCCCTTAATTGCCATGCCTAGAGTTGCACAAATAGTGTGTGTCAAAGGCAGAGCCTTACCCACTCTTGCTGATTCTGAAACTAGTTCTCTGTCCACAATCTATATTGCCTCACAGTGGAAGGATAAAGTCTTTTTAAAACTATGAGAAAAGGTGGCTGGTCAGGGCAGGTCTTGCCGTGGCCCGAGGTTTCTCCTTATTGGGCTTTCTAGGGACTGTAGAGATGAAATGTCAACAAAAGAGGATAGGAAGAAGTTGATAACCTTAGGAGGCAACAGAACCCTTCCCTTGGGCCCTTTATGAGTTAGGGACAGGGTATTAAGAAGATAGATTTAGAAAAAAACTAAGAAACAGAACAATGAAGTATGAAAGACAAGATTTGGGTAAAGGTAAATGGAGGCAGGAACATCAGTAATTTTGTCATCTACAAATACTACAGACCACCTGGACAGAAAAGGGTAACAGATAAGGAGTCTGGGAAAGAGATTATTTAGACATCTGCTGAGGCTCTCTTTTCAAAAAGAAGAGCAATTAATGATTTCTTGACTTGTCTAAATGATAATTTCTATCTTCAAAAGGTGGAAAAAACAACATGTAGCAAATCTGTTCCAGATATGATTTTCACTGACATATTTTTGGGAAGATAATACCAAGCTGGAACTTTTCCAGAGGTGAATTTACAGAATGAGAAGAAGATTGTAAATTATACCATATGAGCAAAAGGAGGGAATGGGGATCATGCTTACTTGTTTTCATGACTTCCCCCAAAGAGCAATTCAAATTGTTTTACTTAATCACAGAGGACCGTAATAGGAGCAATAGAATTTGAACAAAGGCAGGTTTTGCATCAATAATAGGAGCACTGCAATAGCTGCCTCAAAGTAGAACAGAGTTTTAAGAGATAGTTCCCCACCCCTGGAGATATTCAAGCAGAGGATGGCTGAGTACTTTTCAAGGATGTTGTAGAGAGGAATTCTCTTGTTAAGTGCTTGAAAGGAGAAGGACATCAAGGTCCCTTCCAATTCTGAGTTTCTGGTACATTGTATTTCTTTTTACAAAGTACACAGCTATGAACATCAACCCTGGAATGGCTAATTGCCTTGCTCCTTTGTGGTCTCCCCTTTCCAGCCTCTCTCACCACATACGTACCTGCCTTCTTTTCCTTTCTTGTGATGGAAGCTAAAGCACAGCTCACCACTAGGATGACAATTATCATGATGGTCAATGCCGTGGCCCAAGGTTTCTCCTTATTGGGCTTCCCAAGGACTGTAGAGGTGAAATGTCAACAAAAGAGGATAGGAAGAAATTGATATCCTTAGGAGGCAACAGAACCCTTCCCTTGGGCCCTTTATGAATCAGGGACAGATACAAGCCTTGGACATTGGCTTGGTCTCCTAGGATTAGCTCCAACCAGCTTGGGTAAAGCACTCACCAGGGTATATCGCTGCTGCTTTTAGCTCTGTGTGCTCCACCACACAAGCGTAGCCAGTTCCTGGGTCCCCTGGCAGGAGCTCTAGAGTTACTTGGAGGTAGAAAGTGCCATCAGGGTTGGGCAGAGTGCCACTGGAGCTCTGTTTTCCCCATGGAGCGTGCTCATTTCCCTTCTCCCAGCCCAAAAGAATGGAGTGGGGATAGAAGCCTGTGGCTGTGCAGGAGAGTGTAATGGTGCCATCCAGAGCATCATGGCGAGACACTGTCACTTCGGGGGGCACTGAGGGAAGAGGACAAAAGAGGAGACATCATGTCTGAAGTGTGTTAGTATTGCTGTTTCCCTTTGTCCTTATAGTCTCTAATTTCCCTTATTGGTCTGCTCTCTATTCTCATCCCTTGCTTGTACCTAGTAGCCATAAGTACCCTGCAGATAAGGGCCATATATATGTGCCTTCTCCTTGTGACTAAGACAGTATATTCAGTAGAAACTAGGTAATATTCACTTAAGGTGATACACTATGGACAAATGAAGTGGGCTGCTTGGGAAGGATTCAGTGTGAAGCCTAAGCAAAGGCTTGCTCGATATATTTTAGAGCATCAATTCTTAATGTGGGTTCATAGAGTCCCAAGGAGTAAATGAACAGATTTTAAGCAGTCCATAAACTTGGATAAAGAAAAAAAATCCATTTTTCATTAACCTCTAATAGAAATATAGCATTTCCTTCAATTAGTTATTATTATTTGAAGGTATCGACAGGCTTTAGCAGGAGCTAAAGGATCCATGACATAAGAGCTCCTACTCTATTTTTTTTTCTGCTGAGGCAGTTGGGGTTAAGTGACTTGCCTAGGGTCACACAGCCAGGAAGTATTAAGTGGCTGAGACTAGATTTGAACTCAGGTCCTCCTAACTTCAGGGCTGGTACTCTATCCACTGTGCCATCTAGCTGCCCCAAGATCTTGCTCCTATTCTAAAAGGAGAGATTGTATTTTTTTTAAAACATGAGGTAGCGTTTGAGGTTGCCATCAACTCAGAAATCTGTCTTTCTATACAACCGGTATATAATTGATATAATATATAATTATATATATTATATAATATATAATATGGTATATATAATAAACCAGGTATGTATAATCGATTCTTCTTCAATATTTTAATATATCTATAGATATGTGATTATATCAGTATAAGATTTCACTCTATGAATCAAAACTGAATCTGCTCCCTATTGATTTAGACTTATACTCATAAACCTAACTGAATTCATCATTAAAGGTCTAAAGAAAAGGTTTCCTGAACTTGGTTGGACACAACAGATCCACCGGTCTCACCCATGACCTTAATTCAAAATTGCTCCTGCATGATAGAACTAGCTGAACAACCATCACTTTAGATTATTGGCTTTTAACCCACAGGCTATTTTGTTTTCGATTGTTACAGTTGTCGGGAGTTGTATATGAAGTTAATGGAACAAGAGAGGGGCATCTGGGAAATGGATATAAAAAACTGGTTATACTAAATAATTTTGGGGAACATTGCCTCAAAGAACTTATATTCACCACAACGGGGCATCAGAGCATGACATATCATTTGAGTAAAATAATAAAAACAATTAATTACATCTTTGGATGTCACTGCTCTGGGGTTCAGCTGTCTCAATCAGCAATAGTCTTTCCTGGCCCATAATTCCTTTTTTTTTCCAATTTTTTTTATTATTATAGATTTTTATTTACCAATATATGCATGGGTAATTTTTCAGCATTGACAGTTGCAAATCTTTTTGTTCTAATTTTTCCCCTCCTTCCCTCCATCCCCTCCCCCCCATGGCAGGTTGACCAATACATGTTAAATATGTTAAAGTATAAGTTAAATACAATATATGTATACGTGTCCATATAGTTATTTTGCTGTACAAAAAGAGTCGGACTTTGAAATAGTGTACAATTAGCCTGTGAAGGAAATCAAAAATGCAGGCAGACAAAAATAGAGGGATTGGGAATTCTACGTAGTGGTTCCTAGTCATCTCCCAGAGTTCTTTCCCTGGATGTAGCTGGTTCAGTGATTACTGCTCTATTGGAACGGATTTGGTTCATCTCATTGCTGGAAATGTCCTGGCCCATAATTTCATGCAGATTCCAGACATGACTCATTTCACTTCATGCTCCTGGGTATCTTCTCACCAAATTCACCAACCACTTCCTTACTCTCTAATTTTAGGAACATGATTGAATCACTTCTGTCATTATTCCTAGAGTGTGTCAATGTATTTCTCTGTGACTTTCACTAGCTCTTTCTACCTCTATAGACACTGTTTTCTTATGCATATTGTCTCCCTCCTTTGGTGGTCTTTTTTGAGAGAAGAGACTGATTGTGCTTTTGTATGACTCACTAACACTCAGCATGGGAATTATTAGTTAATAAATGCTTAATAAATAATTTTTTCATTCACTCGTTCACTCGTTGACATATTTGTGGTGCATATTTTTCCACATTTAGTGGGAGCCAGAGCTTGGGTTACACCCCAGGTTGTCTGCCTCCTAATTCCAGGACTCTAGCTACTACTCCACAGTAGGAGCATGGAGGAGATTTGCTTTTCCTGGGAGAAGATCAGGGACGGATGGGACTCACCGTTCTCCTTGATTCTTGAATATCTAAGAATTCTCCTCATTATGTCATAACAATACTCCTGCATGTAGTTTTTCCTCACGGTCTCCCAGAAGGCACTTTCCAGCCCACGTTTTAAACTATAGCCCATTGGTTTCAGGAAAATCCAGTATCCTTGCTGCTCATCTCTTCGGGACAAATCCTCACCGTCCCAAGCTAACTGTACATGGCTATCCATTTGGATGTCATCTTCTAGTTGACAGTCTACAAAGAGTTGCAATATGTGGCTTTCTGTGGGGAGAGGGAGAACCATAAGTATCTTTGGGATTTCAAAGTGTGGAGAAGGTTTGTGAGGTAAGGTGGACAAAGTGAGGGAGGAAGCCACTGTTGTGGATATTTCCCTCCCTGAAGCAATTGGGGTTAAGTGACTTGCCCAGGGTTCATATTAATGAGATGTTGATTCCATTGATCTCTTTATGAATTATGAACATCTTTCTCTGATTGAATCAGAAATAGAAAAGCTTGGAGCAGCTAGGTGGCTCAGTGGATAAAGCACCAGCCCTGAAGTCAGGAGGACCTGAGTTCAAATCTGGCATCAGACACTTAACACTTCCCGGCTGTGTGACCCTGGACAAGTCACTTAACCCCAATTGCTTCGGCCAAAAAGAAATAGAAAAATTGTTTATTGACTAAGCTCAAAATTGATCCTGTCTTCACGCTCTTTTTATGATGGCAAAGAATTAGAAACCAAAGGAAAACTTATCAGTTGGGAAATGGTTGAATATGAATTGTGGAATATGAATATAATTGAATACTACTGTGCCATGAAAATGACAAAAAGGACGGTTTCAGAAAAACCTGGGAAGACTTATGAGAACTGATACAAAGTGAAGTGAGCAGAAGCAGAACACTGTGCACAGTGCCAGTAATATTGCATGACAATCAGCTATGAAAACTCTGATTAAGACAATGGTCAAAAACAATTCCGAAGGACCCATGATGGAAAATGAGATCTGTCTCCAGAGAGAGAAAGAGAGCTGATGAACTCTAAGAATAGATCGAAGCACACTTTTAAAACTTTCTTTCTTTTTCTTCTTTTTCGGTTTTTTCTTTTTGGTTGATTTTGCAACGTGGCTAATATGGAAATATGTTTTGCATGATTTCACACGCAAGCTTTATATCAAATTGCTTGACTTCTCAAGGGGGGAGTGGGAAGGAGTACAAAACTTTTACATGTAATTGGGGAATATTTAATGAAGTAAAATATATTAAATAGTTAGCTATCAAAATTCTGTAAATAAATTCTAGTTATTTATTTATTTGATTTTATGATTTTTTTCCTGACTCCTGGCGTCAACCAGGAGTTAGGAAGTTCCAGCGAATCAATGAAGGAGTTAGTAGTCAAAGAATAACCCAAATCTTCACTTTTTGAGGAGAAGGAGGAAATTCTCTTTTTTATGTTAAATACAACAAATGTATACATATTTATACAGTTATTTTGCTGCACAAGAATTGGATCGATAAAGAGAAAAACCTGAGAAGGAAAACAAAATGCAAGCAAATAATAACAGAAAAAGTGGAAATGCTGTGATGTGGTCCACACTCAGTTCCCACAGTTCTCTCTCTGGGTGTAGCTGCTTCTCTCCAATACTGAATAATTGGAACTGGTTTGGATCCTCTCATTGCTGAAGAGAGCCACATCTGTCAGAATTGATCATTATGTAGTATTGTTGTCACCATGTACAATGATCTCCTGGTCCTGCTCATTTCACTCAGTATCAGTTCGTGTAAGTCTCTCCAGGCCTTTCTGAAATCCTCCTGCTGGTCATTTCTTACTGAACAATAATATTCCATAACATTCATATACCATAATTTATTCAGCCATTCTCCAATTGATGGGCATCCACTCAGTTTCCAGTTTCTGGCCACTACAAAAACCTGCCACAAACATTTTTGCACATATAGGTCCCTTTCCCTTCTTTAGTATCTCTTTGGGATATAAGCCCAGTAGTAACACTGCTGGATCAAAGAGTATGCACAGTTTGATAACTTTTTGAGCATAGTTCCAAATTGCTCTCCAGAATGGCTGGATGTATTCACAACTCCACCAACAATGTATCAGTGTCCCAGTTTTCCCACATCCCCTCCAATATTCCGCATTATTTTCCCCTGTCATTCTAGCCAGTTCGACAGGTGTGTAGTGGTGTCTCAGAGTTGTCTTAATTTGCATTTCTCTGATCAATAATGACTTGGAGCAAGGAAAGTTAGAAAGTTCGGCTTACTGAGTTCCAGTCCTAAGGTGAAGGGAACAGGAAGTGGTGAAATGTAAGAAGCCTGAGGCTGGAGACCTAGAGACCTAAGAGCCCTAAACTTATTTTGATAGGGAGAGTTGGGATCTTGAGAAAGTGACATGCATCATTGATTCCCAAAGCCGAAGACTGGGTCCTTCACAACTCTGGCAGTGACAAGTCTCTGGTCTAAGCCTGGGATATAATAACAGAACAAACTCTTGGGAATTGGTTGATCACACCTGGGTGAGAGAGAGACAAGGAAATGTGAGGGAGGAATGGGCCAGGGCATGTGTGGACTGACTTACCTTCATTCTGGGTGTCATTCTGTTCCAGGTAACAGATCAATCTGTGGAAATCCTCCTCGTGCTTCATCAGTGCACTTTGCATCTGCTCACTGAAGTTGGCGCTGAGGATGCTGGGAATGCACTCCATCGTTCTGCCGATCTGATTCCATTTGTGATAGGAACACAGCTGAATATCATCAATAAAGGAGACCATGGTGAAATTCAAGAGGGAGCCGGTCGTGCCCACCGCAGTGAAATAAAACTTGTGTCTGTGTTGTCCTGAATGACAAGGTGGGAGAGAGGCAGGAGGGGTTGGATTGTGTGTGTGTGTTGGGGAGGGGGCGTAGAAGCCCAGTGTCTTCTCCCATCCATCTATCTTATATTATTGTCTACCATCCCTAGAATATAGGAACCTGGGCTGGAGATCATTCTGTACAAGGATAGATCCCCACCTATATTTTCTTTCTTTCTTTCTTTTCTTTTTCTTTTCTTTTTTGTATTGGGGATAAGTGACTTGCCCAGGATCACACAGCTAAGAAGTATTAAGTGTCTGAGGTCAGATTTGAACTCAGGTCCTTCTTAAAGTACTTGATTTTTTTAAAGTACTCCATCTTAAGTACTTGATCTTAAAGTGCTCCATCTTTATATCATTCTGGCTGTGGCCTTCCCTCTCCCTCTCTGAGCTCTGTTGCTTTTTGATGGAGTTGCCTTGAGATCCCAACTGCCATTAGGTCAGATTTCCCTTATTCCTAAAAGATTTCTTAGATTGGTTCTAAGTGGTTGGAGTCACTTTCAATTCTTCCCCAGAGACCGAAGACCCTAGTTCTGTCCTTGCTCACCTTTTTCTGTGTTCCTCATAAGTGTCAATAAGGATCTCCATTAGCTTAAGTATTCCTTGAAGTTACAAACTATGTCTCTCCCATAGTGGACAGGGTCTCCTCCATTCAATGGGACATCCCTCGACAGTGTTTGTGGCTCTGTGATACCAGAGTAAGGACTGACTCCCTTACTCTAAACTTTATTTTTAAGTTCTCCCTTCCCCTATTCCCCTACACTCACCTGTCTGAACTTCCTTCAGAACAAAGATCACCAGAACAAGCTTCCAGGAGGACAAGGATCCTCCCCTTTTCTTCCAGTTTCCCATCCTGCTTATAAAATGATCAGTGTTCTCAGCATCACCCGCCATAGTCAACAGGGTGTCTGGTCTTCAAGTCCTGTACCCTTGGAAATGCCAGGATGGAAATGAAATTCCCTTATGCCCAAATACTTCATGTTCCTCATTTCTCTCCTTTTGGGATTGGTTCTGCCAAAGCCCTGCCCTCCTAGAATATTCTGTGGGCATATTTGTTGCTAGAAAGAACCTGACTCTGTCTGGAAGTCATAAGGGCGGAAGTGAGATAGAGCTGGTGGTAAGGGCAGGAACCCTTCAAGTATAATCACCATCAGGTGTTGTTGGGGAGTCCCACAGTCCCCTGTGGCACAGTACCAGCAGCACAACTGGGCTTCCCATTAGTGAATACAGTTTGAATTTAGGAAAGGCAGAATTTGAACAGCAATATCCTCCCTCAAGGAGTTCCTGTAAGGTGGAAGGCAGAGTGGTCTCCTTTGGGAGATAGTCCCTGATCTCAAGTAGCCCACATTTCATGGGGACACAGTTCCTCTCTTTAAGGTGGGGAAATCCTGAAAGCTTACAAAAGTCGAAATCATCATTTTGCCACTAGTGCTTGTCTCCTTAACGAAGTCTTCGGAAGTTACTGGGTTATATTTCAGGCTCAAAGCCTCAAGACTTGTGTATGTCCTGAAGTCTCGCTGTCTATGTGGCTTCTCAAAACTGAACATGTCAGATTCGGCACAGAGCAACCTTCTCACGGGTTCTATTACGGCCAGGATCCTGGAGCTTCTGAAGAAACTCTTCAGTGGAAGGGAGCTCAATGAAAGTGTCAACCCAGATGAGGCTATTACCCATAGTGTGGCTATCCAAGCTACCATCTTGTCGAGATAAATCCAAGAAGGCGGCGGATTTGCTACTATCAGATGGGATTCCTTTCCCCCTTGGTATGGAAATTACTGATGGGATTAGGACAGTTCTGATCCAATGTCATCTCACCATTCACCCCATGGAAATTACTAGCAAAATTAGGGCAGTTCTGATCCAATGTCATCCCTGCCAAGCAGACATTTGTTCTCTACTCAGACTAACCAGCCTGAATGATCATTCAGGTTTGTGAAGGTAAGAGAGCAATACCGAAGGACATTAGCCTTCTTGACAAATCTGAGCTCACAGGAATCCTCCCTCCATCCATGGGCGTTCTTCAGATGGAAGGAATATTTGATGTGGATGCTAATGGCATCCTCTCTGCGTCTGCTGAGGATACAAGGAAAGGCAGAAGGGCAAATGTCATCAGAAATGACAAAGATCATCTGAGCAAAGAAGACTAAGGATTGAACAGATAGTCCAGGAGACTGAGAAAAGCAGGGGTGAAGGTGAGAAGCGGTGAGACAGGTGCGCTTTAAAAATCCACTTGAACTTTGTGCTTTGACATGAAGACTACTATAGGGGATGAGAAACTCCAAAGCAAAACTGGTGATGAAGAAAAACAAAAAGATACTTATTAAAGGTAGAGAGATTGGCTGGATAAGAACCAAACCATTGACAATTGGAGAATTGGAGACATTGCTTGGCTGCACCAGAGCATGGGGAGTGTGCCAGGCAATCCTGGTGAGTTCCTACGGGTGGAGCAGCCCTATCCAGAGGGGATTCTTCCTGATTCCTCCTTGAAGTAGTCAGCTAAACACGCCAGAAGAAAGAGCATCCACACAACTTGCCAAAAACTGAAGGACTCTGGTCGGAAGCCAAGGCAGTGGAGTTTAAAAGGAATACTCACTTCCCAAGAGGATTAAATGGAAGCCATTCAGTTTCCTGACATGGCGCTGGTATAATGCCCATATTTCACCGACTTTAACAACAACGGGTCAGCACAATATCTCTGGAGAACTTGTTTGTTGGTCAGTCCAATCCCTTTCCTTTCCCACACTTTCCTTTGGCGCCTTGCAAACACTGAGCTAGCTCTGGCAAGGTAAGTGTCAATCTTACCGTTAAGAGAGAACATTTCAGGGCAAAGGCCCTGAATTGAGAAATTGGTTGTCTTGTGTGAAGGCCAGCAGGGAGGCCACCCATTACTGGACTGTGGAAGACAGGGGAGGGAATTAGGTGCAAGAAGGCTAGAAATGGAGGAAGAGGCCAGATTAGAAAAAGCTTTAAAAGCCAAGATCCTAGAAGTTTATTGGATAAGTGAGTGGAATGGCCAGTCTCGTGCTAAGATCACTGGCTGCTGAGTGGAGGCCACATGGGGAGAGCCTGGAGGAAGTGAGAGGGAGCCATTATTTTTGACATGAGAGGGAAGTTGGGATCTTAATGGAATGAGGGCATTTTTATAAATCGTGACTTTTTGTTGAGAATTAAACAGTTAGACTAGATAAAAACTGTTTACACATGTTCTCAGGAAGCCAGAAGCTCAGGAACTCAGGAAGTCTCGCTTCAGACCCGAGGTCACAGGCAGTTATGCAAGATGGTAGCTCAGAGCTTAGAGCGTAGCCAGCTGGCATGAGTATTGCAATCTAGTTATAGGTTGCCCACAATGCATACAGAAATACCGTGCCCATCCCAGGGCCATCTAAGCCATACCGGCCATTTAATGTAGGGCGAGTGATTGAACTTTTCAGTGCTCCAGCCAAATCTCCAAGATTCTGACGGGGAACTTTGTACACTCATGAAATCAGGGACCTGTTTAAATATTGTACATTTTTATGTTTGCTTAAATAATTTTCAATCTCACAATTTTTATATGGGTTAAGTGTGGCTAGGTAGCAGTTTATCTGGAAAGGATCTTAGGGTCAGAGTAAACATCAAGTTCAGTATAAGCCAATAATAGTAAGATAGCAATTGAGTGCTGGTTTAGAGTTAGAAAAACCAGAGTTCAAATCCCACATTAGACACCAGCTGTGTGGTCTTGGGAAGTCATTTAATCTCTCTGTGCCTCAGTTTCCTTATTTGTAAAATGGGGATGATAACAGAGCCTACTTCTCAGAGTTGCTGTGAGAATCAAATGAGATAATAATTGTAAAGGGCTTAACACAGGGCCTGGCACCTAGCAAGTGCTCTATAAATGCCCATTATTATTAATATACATATATTGCAACCAAGCTATTTAATGTAATTTCAGGCTTTGTTGAAACAGGAAAAAGAGGTGATAGTCCTACTGTTCTCTACCCTGGCCAAATCACATCTGGATTATTAGCACATTTTTAGGAAGACCATTCACAAGCTAAATAGTCGGGAGGGTGAATGGCCTTGGGTTTATGCCAAGTGAAGGAACAAGATTTATCCTATAAAATAGAAACCTCACTGGTGAAAAGAATAGGACAAGTGGTTCCAAATATCCAAAGGATCTTCATGTGCAGAAGGCTTAGTCTGACTTTGCTTGGCCCCAGAGGGAACAATAAAGAACACGAGTGGAAGTTATAAAACAAATAATTAAGATTTGGTCAAAGAAAAGCTTCCTGGCCCTTAAGAGCCACCCCTCAGTGTCCCTGGCTGCTCCAGACTGAATGGATCATCCCTCCTTGGGACTGTGTGAATTTTTTCTCCTTGGGACTGAGTAGATTCTCCCTCCTTGGGAGAAACCCTCTATGGGGAACTTTCATTAAAACCGGGGGACATTTGTTGACTGGATGTCTGATGGCAGTTTCCCTGCATCATGTCTCTTCCCATTTCAGTCACTCTCCATTCAGCCTGCTGCTGCTGCTGCTGCTGGAAGGTGATGGGCCAGCTGAAGAAATCCTGGAAAGAGACTAGAAATCAGGGGCTGGGTGGCCAGGGTGCCTTAGCTCAGGCAAAGTTGGAATCTTGCCTTTTCCACCTCGACAACCTCTCTTTGCTGCCAAAATGATTTTCTTTAATCACAAACTGACCATGTCATCTCCCTCCTCAAAAAATCCCACTGACTTATTATTCCATCCGGGATGCAAAATAGGGGCTTCTTTTTGGCTTTTTGTTGTTGTTATTGAGGATATCGGGTTTAAGTGACATCTAGGATCACATAACCAGTAAGTCTTAGGCTGGATTTGAAGACATTGCCTCCTGTTAAGACTGGGGTTCCAGCCATCTCCCTGCCCCACTCCCTTTGACTGTTAAAGGTCTTCACCAGCAGATTCTCCTTACTCATGACTCTCCTTCCCACATTTTTTGCTGTAGCTAAATCGGCCTTTCTTTTCCTCACAAAAGCAATCCAGCTCCTATCCCTGTATCTTTGCATGAATCTTAGCAAAAACTCCATGGCTAAAATGCCATCTTTTCTCACCTCAAAGAATCTTAAGCAGTTTAAGCACCACCTTCCAGGAAGGCTTTCTCAATCCTCTCTCCCAAATTAGCTTGCATTTAGAAGCAGGGACACAAATCCCATTTATATAATGGAGATCGATTACTCAGTGCTTTATTCCTGTATTACAGCTGGAGTTAGTCAAGTCTGGGAGATGAGAGAGTCTAAAAGGGCACCCATGGTTCTATATTCTCTTCAAAGAAAGGTCTTTGAAGGGAGAGGGAAACTGGGAAGAAACTAACACCTAAGGAAGTTGCTGTCTTTAGCTGACCACAGACAAACTTCAGGGGATTTCCTCTTGGATGAGAACTGGGACTTTCTCTTGGTTGAGTTGAGGTATCTCACTCTCAGTGGGAGAGCTCACCCATGTTATACATGGTATGGTATATTCTTATCTAGATCTTCTCTGATTTCTCTCGACTTGGAGTGTCTTTGCTCTTCACCATGTGGGGTCTTTATGTAACTAGTATTTTGCATATATAATTAAAGACACTTGACCTAAAGTCGGGAAAACTGAATTCAAATCCAACTTCAGACAATCCTACTTGACTCTGGGAAAGTCACTTTATCTCCCTCAATTTTCTCACCTATAAAATGGGATTAATAATAGCATCTCCCTTTCAAGGTCATTGTGAAGATTAAATGAAGTATTTTACTTAGCACAGTTCCGAGAATATAGTATGTAGTATATATAAGAGCTTATTCCCTTACCTCCATCTGAGTAAAAAAATACCCCTTGGGGGTAGATTTTATTTTTAATCTTCATTTTGTAATTGAGAAACTAAAGTGAAGAAACAGCTGGTAAGTGTTTGAAGCTGATTTGGAATTCAGCTCTTTCTGATTTCAGGCCGTAGAAACCCTAACTTTATGGGTCATAGAGTGGAAAAGTGACTGTAGGATATGAATAATTAATAATATTCCTGTAAGCTGTGTGCCCTGATCTTATTTATCTTTCTAAAAATTTAGTCCAGATTTGTTACATCTCCCTTTGAAGTTCTCAGTAACCTGAAGGGGTTGGACTATATCTTTGTCACTTTCTACTTGTGGGTCTCCCTTTATTTTTAGGGTTCATTTGACTAGTACACCTGTACTATTTAACAACTTAACCCCGAATAGCTTTAACAAATGGATATTCTCAAAAAAAGATGGAATGTCGATCACAATAGAGCATTTTCACCTTTTTATTGTTGTTTGTTTGATTTTTTCTTTCTCATTTTTTCTCCTTTTGATCTGATTTTTTTATGCAGCATGATGAATATGGAAATATATAGAAAATTGCACATGTTTAACATATATGGGATTACTTGCTATCTAGGGGAGGGAGGTGGGGGAAAGGAGGAAGAAAAATTTAGGACACAAGGCTTTGCAAGGGGGAATGTTGAAAATTATCTTTGCATGTATTTTGGAAATAAAAAGCTTTTTTTTTTTTTTTGCTGAGGCAGTTTGGTTAAGTGACTTGCCCAGGGTCACACAGCTAGGAAGCATTAAGTGTCTGAGGCCAGATTTGAAGTCAGATCTTCCTGACTTCAGGGTTAGTGCTGTATTCACTTTACCATCTGGTTGCCCCTATAAAAAGCTATTATTTAAAAATGTTTATTCACTTCATAACGAGAACAAAGCAAATGTACAAACATTCCTCCTACTCCTCCACATATCAGTGACTAGGCTCACATATGTTTTACTCCTTTCATAGCATTGGTCTGTCCCAGTTCAGATCCAGAGCTGGCTTTGTCTCAAGCTTGTTCTGAGCTCGAGTTCTGTGGGTCCCTCTAGACTCTTCCTAAGCAATCATTAACCAATTCTTTAATAATGATTCTTAAACCAAAATCCAATGTGAATAAGGAAAGAGATTCATGGATTTTTAAACCTGAAAGGACCCTTCAAACTCACCTAATCCAATTCTCCTTCAACACGGGAAAAATATACGATTTACCTTGGGAAAATGCCTAGTTCAAGATCACAAGCTTGTTATCACCAGAGCCAGGGTCTAACACCTACATTATTTGACTTTTAGTCCATTTCTCTCTCTCTTTTTTGACACAAATCTTTTAATTTGATCCTTTCATGATAAAGATTTATCTTAACATGAAATTTTCAGATCATGATCCCACAGGCACCAGCGATGACTTTTCATAGATGGACAAACTTCAGGATTAGTTGCTTATAGTGACAGAGATAGACAATATCAGAAGCCTGAATGCCTTATCCTTGTTCCATTCAGTTCCATTCTATTTTCACTGCAAATGACAGTTCTATATCGTTGGTGAATTTCCTATCTTCTTTATATTGTTTCTTTATATGTCAAAAGCAAACCATTAATTAAGGAGTTCAAGGAAACAAAGAGGGATTGAGAGTATAATTAATGTTTCAAAAAATTAAGATCCAGAAACAGAAGCTTTTCCAAGAATGTGACAACTTCCTTTGAAAGAGCTACTACAAATTTACATTCATGACTAGGTAGTGGAGACTTTGGAGCTTTTATCTCAATTCATATTCACGTTGGCAGTCTAGGGATAAGGGTTACATTTGTCCTCAAAGTTCTAGGGGTAATTCTGAGGGGCTGGGAGATGATTTTCCAATGTTATAGTTCAAAAACCCCACCACTTGAATTCACTTGGTGTTCATTAGTCAACCAGCCTTAATTTTGTTCATGAAAGGGTTAAATTCTCTAGACCTAGATTTCTGAGACATAGATCCCCTACATCTATTGCTAGAAACTAACTTAGAAATCATCAAATCAAGAACAACTTCATTTTACAAATGAGGGACCCTGAGGTCCATACGAGTTAAGTCATCAGGCCAAGTTCAAACAACTAGAAATGATTTTTTAAAAGAATTACATTCATATAAAATTCTTAAATTAGGATTGGGCTTTTTACTTTCTATTTTCTCATTCAGGGGCCAGCTCTTGCAGGTCATTCAGTCAATTTATGAAGAACATTGCTGATAGATGAGATCACCCAAATTATGCTACTGGGAGAAGCAGAGGAGGAAAAGATTGGATTCTTGGAATTTTTCCAACTTCAATAAATTCACAGACTCCCTACTTTCTTCTAGCCAAATGAGAAGAATTTTCTTTATTTAGTGACCTTCTTCCTATATATCCCACCTTATGTCTCTCAGATGGGGTCTCTCCTATTTCCCTCTATAATTTCATTGCTTCCAAACAAGTTAGTGTTATCACCTTATTGGTTACCTTGAATGATGATGGTCCCAGCAGAACTCAGTGCCAGCATGACAACCAACAGACTGCTCAGTTCCAGGACCCATGGTCTTTCCATGGTGGGTTTTCCCAGGGACTGTAGAGGGAAAGGATAGTTGGTAAGGGGAGGGTGTCCCCAGTGAAAGAAGAGAGAAGAAAGAAAAGGCAAGATGGTGAAGAAAAATATTTTGTTTTATCTTCCAGATACATTCTCCACAACAATTTAGAAAATGCCGTGGATATAATTTTAATGGAGAAAACCAAGACAAAGTTTCAATGAGTCATTTTTCCAGGCTAGGGCAGCTTAAGAAGATAGACAGAAAGGTCTGTGGACACTGGTGAGGGGCTGGCCAGGAGCAAAGAGCCGTAGCTCTGTCAGAGAATGGAGAATTCCAGCATCTAAGAATTGTAAAAGGACTGAGACTAAGCACAAAGGAAGGAAGCATTGGAAGAGAAAAAGAAACTAGAATATTAGTAATAGATGTCACTTGGAAGTTCTCTCATTTTTTTTCTACCTTTAGGACACATTCAGAACCAGTAGGAGCAATTGCAGGGGAGCATGAGTATTGAGTGAAAAACACATCCCAGAAATTTAGTTTTAAATTTCTGGAACGGTTAAAGTGTTCCGATAACTGATAAAGTGCCAACCATTATCTGCTATTCTTAAATGTGAATTGAATTAAAAAGGCAGGCAGAGAGGGAACAAACATTTATTAAGTGCCTGCTCTGTGCCAGGCACTGTGCTTAGTGCTTTACAAATGTTATTTCATTTTGAATCTAACAAGAACCTATTATTAAATCTTTAGCATAGTGGAGGAAACTGAGGCAGAGGTTAAGTGACTTACTCAGAATCACTCAGTTACTAAGTATCTGATGCCAGATTTGAACTAAGGCATTTCTTATTCCAGTTGTAGCACTCTATCTACTGTGTCACCTAGATTCCACAAAATTGCACCAGGGTGCCTCCAACAAGGAGGAGAGGCTGCTGCCAGGGAGACCCTGCTACAATGGGGAATGTAGTCTCTGCTCTGAGAGAGCCCTCAGTCTGAAAATAGGATATTAGTCGTATTAGCAGTTAATATTTATATAGACTTCAAATGCTGCATAGCACTTTGCCTATATTATTTAATCCTAAAATACTATTATTAGTCTCATTTTATAAATGCAAGTTTAAGTGACTTACTTGGAGTTATGCAAATAGTAAGTGTCTGAGGATCACAAAGTTTTGAATCTCCAAATTTGGTACTTCATTTACTTGGAATTCTTCTTGCCTATTGGTTATTTTTGATTTTTTAAATTAAATATTTTCCCAGTTGATGAAAATCCATCTTCGCTTCTGACCTCCTCTTTCCTTCCACTAGAAAAAAGAAAAATAAAACCCATGTTGCAACCATATATAGTAATAAAGCAAATTCTCATATTGACCACATCCAAATACATACTCTCTCTCTCTCTCTCTCTCTCTCTCTCTCTCTCTCTCTCTCTCTCTCTCTCAGTCCATCATTTCTCTGTCAGGAAGTAGGGAGCATGTTTTATCATGAGTCCTATTGAATTGGTCAGTCATTAGACTCAGAAAAGTTGATTGTCCTTATACTTTATTGTTATTATATACCCCGTTGCTCTGGATCTGCTCACTTTGCAGTTTACAAAATCTTTTGGAGTTTCTTTGAAATTTTCCCCTCATAATTTCTTACCACATAATGCCATTCCATCACAATCACATGCCGTGGATTATTCAGTCATTCCCCAATTTATGGGAATGCCATCAGTTTTTAGTTCTCTGCCACTGCAACAAAGAACTGTTATAGTTTTGCAAAATGTGTTCTTTTCCACTAAAAATATCTTTGAGATATAACCAATAACAAATTTGGTTCTAATTCTTGTCAGTATCTCCAGTTTTACCAACTCTCCTCAGTTTCTCCAGTGTTTTAATCTCTTGTCAATATCTCTAGTTTTACCAATTCTTGTCAGTTTCTCCAGTGTTTCCAACTTTTGAGTTTCTTCAGTGTTTCATTCACTTGTCAGTTTCCCCAATATTTCCAGCTCTTGTCAATATCTCCAGTTTTACCAACTCTTGTAAGTTTCTCCAGTGTTTCCAGCTTTTGTCAGTTTCTTCAGTTTCCAGCACTTGTCAGTTTCTCCAGTTTTTCTAGATCTTGTCAGTTTCTTCAGTTTCCAGCTTGTCAGTTTCCTCAGTGTTTCCAGCTCTTGTCAGTTTCTTCAGTTTCCAGAACTTGTCAGTTTCTCCAGCTTTTCTAGATCTTGTCAGTTTCTTCAGTTTCCAGCTTGTCAGTTTCCTCAGTGTTTCCAGCTCTTGTCAGTTTCTTCAGTTTCCAGCACTTGTCAGTTTCTCCAGCTTTTCTAGATCTTGTCAGTGTCTTCAATTTCCAACTTGTTAGTTTCCCCAGTGTTTCCAGCTCTTGTCAGTTTCTTCAGTTTCCAGCACTTGTCAGTTTCCAGCACTTGTCAGTTTCCCCAGTGTTTCCAGCTCTTGTCAGTTTCTTCAGTGTTTACAGTTGTGTGAATTCCATTGGTACCCTTCTAATGTCAAGATAATACCTAGAAGAACAAAGAGACGGAATTTATGGGAGAAAATGACAGGAAGAGATCAATGTAAAAAGAATTCTTAATTACTGAAGCTTTATTGAAGTGGAGTAGGATGCTTTGGAGATAGAACTTTCCATATCAATAGATGTCCTCAAGCAGAGATAGAGGAATCTGTTGGGAATCATGTACAGGGTATTCTTGGTCACGTTCAGGATGAACAACACTGGCACTTAGGTTTCTTCAGATGCTGGAATTATCTGTTTCAGGGGGAGATATGAACAGCTAAACCTTGTTAGTTACAAGGTAAGAAACATACAAACATCTAATGGTGTTCATGCTTTTATAGTGGACATCTTCTAGGATAGATCTTTGGGTCTATTATGAGACTTAGCATTTTCTAAATTCAAGCAACATTAACAAGTTACCATTTGTATCCATAGAAATGAGCCAACTGTCACCCTCTGGTACAGCTCAACAGCACCTAATGGTGACACTGCTCTAGAGTTTCCGGCCTTAGAGACCCCATTTCACTTCCTTTCTTGAGGGTGTCAAATATACTCAAGTTCTATCTAGCAACAAACATCTCAGTGAGTGATGATGAGAATTAATTCTTGGGCAGGGCCAATCCCAGGGAGGGTGAGGATGAGGGGTGACTCCAATATATTTGTATATAGGCCTTGTTTTACTTTTGGGCACTGCTGGAATGCAGTGTTTGGAGAACAGAGCTTGCTCCAGTTAGGATGTAGTCAAGGATGACAGACAAGTGGAATGGGATTGAGAATCAGAAGAGGAGAAGGAAGGGACCTTTCTCACCCTTGTTGCTCATCTTGAGAACCTATACTTTAATGAGGATCCGGGAAGGTGAGTCTAGGGAGCAGGTAGGGGAATATGGAGGATATTGGAGTCTGGGTTTAATAGGGGAGATCAGACCCTGTTCTCATGGGGAAGGCACAATATAAAAACAGGAAGGCAAACTAACAAGGATATTATGCCTAGAACCATTAGAACAGGAAGACCCACATTTCACTGAGCACCTACTTGGTGATCCATGCAAAATATCTTTGATTTTATTTTTTATTTGGTTTACCTTGTGTTGAGTTGACCATTCTTTTGTGAAACAAGGTATCTCCAAGGTTCGGTTAGCACATACTACACAGGATTGTGTGGTGCTCAAAGAAAACACTATAAGTAAAATATGTTACTGTCTTTGGTGTGCCATGGAAATGTCAGTGACAGTTGTGATGATTTTTATTTTAGATCTGTGATTTCATTGCTATAGGGGACTACTAAGAAGGACTCTCCCTCTAGTTATTTCTTTAAGGAGGAAGTAGAAGGGAAATTCTTGCCTCCAGCCACATATGACGATTGACTATTTCTTGGTTTCACAACATATTAGGGCTCTGAGGCTATTAAAACTAGAACTTGAAGCTCTTGATTTTTTTCCCAGTCAAGGATTTCTTTCAAAGGATGGAAACAACCTTAGACACAATGTTTGAAGGATTACATAAGATCTAGTTCAATCCTTGCAAGAGTGAGAACTCCCATTCCTCATAACATCTTTCAGAAAGTGATTTGAATCTCTGAAGAGCTTCAGTGATAAGGATCTCACTACATTCATAAAAGAACAGGGAATATTTAGCATGGGAAAAAGAAAACAAAGATGGTAGTAATGAAATTATAGATAACTGTATTCTATTATTTAAATGAGTATCTTATGAAATAAAAATTAGATTCTTTGTCTATGGCATCCAGGAGGCAGAAACAGTTGCCCTAAGAAGGAAGTCTCAAAGCTTAATGTTTTAAAAAAAATGAACATGTTATGCATTCTGGGAAGATGGCAGAATAGGTCAGAAATTTGCAGATTTTTCAGATTTCCTCCACAAACAGACAGAAAATCACTATGAAATGAATAGAGAACAGCAAATATAAATAAACGGGTAAAACAGTTGTCCTTTTAAGATATCTTAACAAGACCTCAGGAGAAGACTCAACTTATTAAAGTTATTAAACTACCCATTCCCTCAGATCCAGTAATATTGCTACTTGGTCTATTTCCAAAGAAGATTAAGGAAAAAGGAAAAGAACCTCTACTTTTCAGAATATTTCTAGCAGCTCTCTTTGTGGTAATAAAGAACTGGAAATTACAGGCATGCCATCAAGTGGGGAAGGACTGAACAAATTGTGGTATATGATTTTGATAGAATATTATTATGCTATAAGAAAGATTCCCTTTTTTGAGTTCAAATCTGGCTTCAGACACTAACTAGTTGTGTGATCCTGGACAAGTTCAAAAATATGGAAAGAGTTGCATGAAATAATGAGTAAACTGAACGGAATCAGGAGAACACTATATATAGTAACAGCAATATTGTTTTAAGAATGACTTTGAGCAAAAAAGTTATTTTGACTATTATAATGCTCAATTTAACTATTAAGAACAAATGAAGTAAAAATATTATGTGCTTCTAGAGAAAAATCTGATGAATAAAAATATATATGGAATACTTTTATATATTTTTTTTCTCTCTTTTTTTCTGTTTTTTTTCTCTCTCTCCCTCCCTCTCTCCTTATTTGTATCTAGTATTAGTCATCTCTAGGATGAGGGAGAAAGAAGGAAAAAAGAAAGAAAAGAAATTTTGAAAGGCATAGCATTTTAATTTGCTATGCCTTTCAAAATTTCTTTTCTTTCTTTCGCAATTAAAACAATTTGCAGTTTCATGTACAATCATTTTTTGTAGTATGTTATGGAAATGCTTGTTTTATTCCATAAATTAAAAAAAGTCATTTTAATCAGAGTTGCCCAAAGAACTCCTAGGGTATTGTAGTAGGGAAACATTTTCATGTTTGGACTGGACTATTCCTTTAAACTTTGAATTCTATGAGTCTAAAGGGCAGTTCATTAGCATTTTATTTAATTCTACTTGCTAAAAAATTCCCCATGTTAAGATAAAACTGCCTTCATATAACAAATACATATTCCTTATAGTCATGTCATTGAGGGTTATACAAACAACTCTATTTGTGCTTCAGCATAATAATCCTTCAAATACTAGATTTAATCATATCCCAATTCCCTTTCTTTCCTTAGTTTTCTCTTATCCATTTGAATAATTTTCTTTTCCTTCAAATAACCCTCATATAATATATAATCAATCAAGCATTGTGTCAAATTCACTAAAGTCTCTTAGTTCTTTTTATATACTAGCTGTTGTTGGTTCACTAACACTGAACTGTAATCAATTTTAAAAAATATGTTTAGAGATTTATTTATGAGAGTGATTTATGCAGACATTTGTAGAATTACAATACTATAAATTCCTTAGTCCAACTTTTTCATCTTGCATACTTAAATTAACTGAATATGTTAAGCACTTACTATGTGAGCAGATAGATAGATAGGATGCTAGGCCTGGAGTCAGGAAAACTCATCTTTGTGAATTTAAATCCAGTTTCAGACATACTATCCTTGTGACCTTGGATAAGTCACTTAATTCAGTTTGCCTCTGTTTGCAGACTACTTCAATATTTTTGCCAAGAAAATTCCAAATGGGGTCACAAAGAATCAGACATGATTGAACAATTTGGTTAGCTAAGTGGCTTAGTGCATATTAGTGAATAGTGAAGTCAGGAAGAATCATCTTCTTGAATTCAAATTTGATCTTACATACTTACTAGCTGTGTGCCCCTAGAAAGGCAACTTAATTCTGTTTGCCCAATTTTTTTTTTACCTGTAAAATGAGGTGGGAAAAGGAAATGGCAAATTTTTCCATTATCTTTGCCAAGCAAACCCCAAGTGGGGTCATGAAGAGCCCAGACAAGACTGAAATGGATCAATAGTAGCAGCAACAACAATAACAATACCATCATAGCATGTACATTGTCATGATGAAGTCACTTTACAGACCTCAAAGAGCCACATATTAAATATAATTGTAATTTTAAAGCCTGATTCTATTTTTTCCCCTTTTTTTCTTTCTCTTTTTTCTTTTTTGCTGAGGCAATTGGAGTTAACTGACTGGCCCAGGATCACACAGCTGGGAAGTGTTAAGTATCTGAGTGCAGATTTGAACTCGGATCCTCTTGACTTCAGGGCTGCTGCTCTATCCACTACACCAATTAACTGCCCTTAAAGCCTGATTCTATTCACCAACATATTAACTATTCCTCCAAATATGGTATTAGCTAAAATTTTTACATTTGTGACCTCTATGTTGTAATGGGCTGAAGCTCGAGTTGATGCACTGAGGTCCCAAGCACATGAGGCTAAATAGTAATTGGACCATACTCTATTAATATATATGCTTGGAGAAAGAATGACCCTGCCCACTCTTTGTGCAAGTCCTGATGTGTTGTATAGGAAATGATGATTTTGGTGGGTGGAGGCTAAGGGGCAGGAAGAGAGGTGGGGAGAGACTGCTGGCTGGTTTCTTGTCTGGCTGGCTTCTTCTCGCAGCTACTCACATTGCTATCGTGATCCCCCTTCACCTCCACAAAGAATAAAGACTGAAGATTTTCCCTTAACCTGAATTCCTGACTCCGGCTAATTTTAAAATACGCGGTCATCACACTATGTCTTTGTCAAAATCTTATAAAAATGTTGAAAAGCTAGGACCAAGGACAGAGGCTTACAAATTTCCTAGACACCTTCTTCCATGTGTACATTGAAACACAAATCACTACTTCCTATGTTTATTCATTTAACCAGTTCTGAATCTTCTAAGCTGCAGTCACCTTGTACATATCTCTCCATCTCACTCACAAGGCTGCCAGGAGAGGACTTTGCCAAATGCAAGGCTGAAGTTATTTTATCTCTGAGTTTTTTTTCATCTTCCAGTCTGATAAGTCTGTTACCAAAGGAAATAAGTCTGACATGACCTGCTCTTGTATAAGTCTTAGTGCATTGATATTGCTTTATTCTTGAAATGCTAGAAAATTATCCCTTTTTGGCTAGAAGCTAAAGTTGGGTACATTACTATATTATTAGAAGAAGCTCCCTTTCTTCTTTTTAAGAATATTTGTCCATTTCCAGGCCTGTGGACCATTCTCTGCTTGATAGTCTCTTAGAGCTTGTCCACAGCTGTTTGATCATCATATATAATTCCTTCTGACCAGTCAATCTATAATCTATATTCTCAACAGTATTGTTTCTTTTCCCTTTTCATTGATCTTCACACAATGTCTTCCAATTTGCTTCCACCTTCTGATCTGAAGTTTCCAGTTCCAAAAGAACAACTTTTGTCTCGTCATGCTACCCTCATCTTTCATTTATGAAGTGTATTATTTAAATCACTTTACATTTACCTCAATTGAATTTCATTTTATTAGAATCTGATCCATTTTTCATCCTGTCAAAGTTTTGATACTGACTCTGCCATCATGTGTTTGAGCTCTATCATCCAGATTTGCATAATTTTCAAATTTGATAATCATGTCATCTTTGACTGTTTTCCACATCATTCACAAAAATGTCAAACTTCACAGGGTCAAGATCATCGGGGTCCTACGCTGGAGACTCCTGCCGAACAGATATTGAACCATCACAGTTATTCTTTAAAATCTGTCCATTTAACCAGTTTTAAAATGTATTTTAGCTACTAAATTCTAGTGCCCCCCCATCTCTCCATCTTTTTCACATGGAGAGCATAATACTTTATTAAAAACTTTACTAAAATCTCAGTAAACACTATCCTCAGCATTCTTTATATCTAGTTGTTGAGTAGTCCTATCAATGGAGCGAAAAGGGTTAGTTTGGTATGATCTTTTCTTGACAAAGTCATGTAGGCTTTTAATAATCACTGCTTCATTTCCTAGATTTCACCAAGAATCTAAAAAAAAATCCATTCTAGAGTTTCACTAGGAATCCAAGTCAAGCTCAGTGGCTTAAATTTTCATATTTTTTTTCTCTTCCTTTTTTGAAAACGAGGACATTTCCCCTTCCCCATTCCTGTGGGAATGTTCTGTCCTTTACTATTTTTCTATGTCATTGACAGTAAATGAGCCATCATATTTGCCAGGGTTTTTTCCCAGTACCCCCCCCCAAATGTTGTTCCTTTGGGTCAGGTAATTTGACTTCATCAAGGACAACAAGGAGTTCCTTTATACTTTTCTTATGTGGGGGTATCACTTCCTTGTTAGCCTTTTTTTGCTTAGTCATTCCCAGGGTGAAGGTCATTTACTTTTCAAATTTAAAAATTTTCAAAATTTTTATTATTCCATTTGCTTTCTCCAAATATAGCTTAAATTACCTTTTTCATTATTGTTCTTGGTTTTCCTTACCAGTTAAAGCTTATTCTGAACCTTAATACTACACAGTTTGTCTTTACAGGACATTAGCATTGTCCTCAATCACCTGCCTTTGTTTACATATTCTGCATTTCTCTGTGTATCTGAATCAGTTTCTTCAAACAACTCTCCTTTTCCCTTTTCATCTGAATTATTTCCTTTTGCTTCTTCAGAATTTCATTTTAGAACATCTCCCTTGCCTCCTGACTGGGTTTTCTCTGTAGATTTTAATTCATGAAGTCCTCTTTAGCTTTCCTCTGAACTCTTTGAAATTTCTTTTCCTAAAATATAGAAACATGTCAGACTAGATCTGAAATTTCTATCCCCAAATCTAGAATATAATCTTTACTTCCACTCAGGGTTCCTGTCACTTTCACCTAGTTGTGTGCTAGTAAATTCTTAATAACTGTCTGAAGTAGGGAAGATGCATAATACATTTTAAAATTTAATTTACATTATGTATATTTTCTCCATTTTTTATTTTAAGTCTAGGAAATTAACAAAACAAGTCAAGAAAATTTGTGTTGATTTCTGAAATGACTGTTCATGTTGAAAATTTAAACCTCTACGTTTTAAATCTGTGAGTTTAAATTTAAACCTGTAAATTCGAGCTGGCTCTTGCACACCTGTTTCTATCCCCAGAAATCATTCTCTCTTTGTTAGTGAAAAAATTATCCGGGAAAGAAGTTTTTTTTATTCTTTCTTTATATAATTTAAAGGATGAAGTTATCACTAAGTCAATATCACATTATTAGTTGTTGTTCTTTTGTTGGAGAAGGAGATTCAGTTGCCAAGTGAGATCACACATCACTGCTATAGCACGCTTCTGATACAGGCTTTAGGGGTATGTGTGTAGAGTTTGTGATCCCGGAGGGTTTATGATCCCTATCATTGAAGGGAATAAGCATACGTATGAAATCAAGGATCTGATCATTGGAGATTAGTGAACTATTGAAGACGATTCTGGTTTTTAATTCAGTGTTAACAGACAAAACCTCATTGACTCTTCTTCTTGTTAGGTTAAAATATAGTGACATCATTGCCATGAGTATCAACAACCATTTATTGAGGGTCTATTATAGTGATCTAGGGGAGAGTGGATCCCTATAAAGTGGGTATAGAGAGAATATAGAATGAATAGCATATCATTCTCCCTCCAAAAACTTTATAATCTGCTGGATCCTACAGGCCATCACAATAAGAGAAGTGAAGAAAGGAGGAGACAGAATAAAAGAAAATAAACATTGAGATTAAATGCTATCAGTAAATATCAGTGAATACTGACAGTAAATGCTGTCTTCTCTGACTTTTATCTTCAATATCTCCTAAAGTGACTGTGCTGTTTCATAAAGCTGGGGATGACATTATCACCCTCTCCTGCTCAGCCACAGGCTTGTATTCTAGATCCATTCTGTTGCACTGGAAGAGGAACAGAGACATAATTGTGGCAGGAAAGGAGAGTTCCAGCAGCCCCCGCCCAATGATGATGGCACCTTCTACCAAAAAAGTCATCATTGAGCTACCACCAGGAAACTCGGGGGCCAATTATGATTGGTGTGGTGCACCATATTGGGCTAGGGAACCAAAAGTATATCCTGGTGAGTTCCTGGCTTGACTTTGCTAGTCTGAGCCCCAGGAAGATAGGCAATGAAATATTGGTCAACCTTGACTTTTCCCATACCTTCTCTAAAACGAACCCATTGGAGTAGGTTCCCTATTCTACTTGGGAAGATTCTTATATATATTAATTGTCTTTTCCTTACATCACCTAATACCTGTAAAATCCTTTAAGAAGGTGACTTGGGCTGTGACATTCAGCATTCTGGGGGCTGACATTCTGTGACATCCAGTGGAAGAAGACAAATTACAGGTGATGTTTCATCAAGGTCTTGAGCTTGGAAAGAATCCCATAACCTCAGAGTTCATGGATATCATCAGGGTCATCTTGTCCAAACTGTACCTGACTGAACAACTCTGTAAAAATTCTGGCAAGTAGGCAATCTGCCTTGAATTAATAATGAACAAAAATCTTCCTATCTCCTACAGAAGCTCATTTCTGCTTCAAACTCCATAATTGTTTTATATATATATATATATATATATGTATATATTTTTTTCCTTCCATCAAACTAAATATTTCTCCTTCTTCTCTGAACCCTTGGTGATTTCCATTCAAGGTTCCTGGTTCTTTTGTCTGGTGGCACATCTAATCCCTCTTCCATGTAGCAGCCTTGGAAGGGTTTAAAGGCAACTCTCAGGCCTTTCTCCTGGCCAAATATTGCCTTTCCCCCCAAATCATAGAATTTGAAAGCTCTAAGCTACTTCATTTTTAATCTAGTTTAATATAGGATAAAAAATATTATTCAATATTCATATTATAGTATTGAATGTCTCCCTATGAAGTAAGACTTCTCAATACACTACAGGTTAACAGCATCCTTCCTAAAATGTGACACTGGACACAATACTCCAGGTGGGCTCTGTCCAGGAAGAGGACTGTGGGGTGCTCACCTACTTTGTACTGTGAACCACATCTTTCTCTCAATTTAGCTTAACTTGATCTTCACTTTTTCAGTCTTTATGAATCAAATTGAGCTTGCAATCCAGTTCCACTCTTGGATTTTTACACACATACTATTGCACAATCATGTCTCCCATAACCTGATGTTAGCAGCTGTATGATTTAAATGGAAACAGTGGATTTTACATTTAGTCCAATTATATTTCATCTTATTAGCTCATGGTTTTGTCCTGTTTTGATCTCTTCAAATCCCGATTATCATTCACCATGGGAGTTCTCCTTTTCAGCTTTGTGTCACATGCCAGTTGATAAGAATGTTAGTTATGACTTCATTCATTTCATTAATTAAACAATGATGAAGATCATAGGTCCAAAGATAGATGCTTGGGCCTGGTCCAGTTGGCAGGGGAGAACTTGGCTCCTATCCTTAGGAACCCATAGATCTGAGTGGGAGACATAGTTTGGTTTTCCCCAGGGTCACAGAGCCGTGACAGACTGAGATTAAGTGTGGTCCTGACTAGAGAAAGGTGTGTGTAAAATCCCCTCTAGACTTTATCTTTTTGTGGTTCAAATTCTGGGCTTAACCTTTTTATAACTTTAATTGTATTGCAGGCTACAGCATCCATGAATATGCCACAATGTGTGAAGATCACGTATTTTAAAATTAGCCAGAGTCAGGAATTCAGGTTAGGGGAAAATCGTCAGTCTTTATTCTCAGTGAGGAAAGATCGGAGGTGGAAGGGAATTGGCGATAGCAATGTGTGCAGCTGAGTCAAGAAGCTAGCTAGACCAGCAGCCACATGACCAGCAGCTACAAGCATGGAACCCAAGCCCAATCTCTCTCAGCTTCTCTTCCTGTCTCTCTCCCTGCCTCCACCCCCCAAAATCGTCATTTCCTATACAACACATCAGGACTTGCACAGAGAGTGGGCAGGGACCATTCTTTATCCAATCATGCATAGTAATAGAGTATAGTCCAATTACTATTTAGCCTCACGTGCTTGGGACCTCAGTGCATCAACTTGAGCTTCAGCCCATTACAACAATGGAAGGTGGGACACTGGCAGGGAGTGGGTTAGGTGAAGGGGCAGAGAGAAGTTGCTGAGGAAGACTAAGAAATATAAAATATATTTCTATCCTCCAAGACATACTGAGCAAGACATAAAGGGATTCTTTCTAGTGAAGAACAGCAGCTGGGGAAGGAACTGGATGTGGTTGTGAGTGTATGTGTAAATGCCAGATCCCTCATCCCTCTCCCTACCCTTGATGATCCTTAAGAATGGAAGTAGGGCATGGGTATAGAGAGATACTGTCCTGTAGCTGTTTTCTCAAGGTCAGTCTTTGAGGAAAACTATTTGCCTACATATAAGAAATAGGGTGAACCTCATATTTCCCCCTCAGACATTCAGATGGATATTCAATAACATTAGAATATTCTTCAGTGCTGGCCCAGGAAGCAAAGCCTAACTCCAGCTACTATTTGCCTACTCTTGCTGAATAGGAAAAAGAGAAGTTTATTTGGAAGGAAAAAACCCTTGCCAATGCTAGAACATGGCAACATGTTCTCTTCCCTAGCCTCAGTGGTTTCCCTTCTCTCTCCCAACTCAGAGGCTTGACTCATGCTATTCCCAGGGCTTCCCCTTATCCAACTGCGGAGGGGCAAAAGCCAGGAGTAGAAGACACTGGGTTTGGAGTCAGGGGTCTTGGGCCTTTGACAATTGTTGTGTGATCACTGACAAGTCACAATTGTCTGAGAATTAGGCAGTTTTCTAAAGCAAACTTTAGATTCTGCTACGTTGTGTCTGTGTGAAAGGTTGCTCCAAGTCTTTTCCCACCAACAGATTCACAGAGTCTTGTTTATATAATGATATGTGAGCATCACAGATTAGTGAACAACCAGATGGTTCAGTGGATAAAATCCTGGGATTGAGATCAGAACAAATCTTTTTTCACGAGTTCAAATCTGGCGAGATTCTGGGGAAGTCATTTAACTCTGTTTGCTTTAGCTTCCGAATCTGTAAAATGAGTTGGAGAATAAAATGGCGAATTACTCTTGCTGAGAAAACTTCAGATGGACTCTCAAAGAGTCAGATGCAGTTGAACAACAATCTTTGGAGCCCTCGTGTGAGTGCTATTTTCATAGGGGCAGATCAAAAACCATCCAATACCTTTCATCTTGTATAATTCTTATATATATATTTTTAATACAGAGGTTGAGAATTGACATTAGCTTAATCAAACAAGCATCTTTTGAATATTCACTATAAGGCAAGGCACTCTACTAAGTAATGGAAATACAAAGAAAAAAGGGATAATAATGTCTATCCTCAAGCAGCTTACCTTCTTTTTTTATTTTATTATAGCTTTTTATTTACAGAACATGCACATGGATAATTTTTTAACATTGACCCTTGCAAAGCCTTCTGTTCCAAATTATCCCTTCTTTTCCCCCACCCCTTCCCCTAGATGGCAGGTAGTCCAATACATGTTAAATATGTTAAAATATATGTTAATTCCAATATATGTATACATAGTTATACAGTTATCTTGAAGCAGCTTACCTTCTAATGAAGGAGACAATAATGTGAATAATTATATCCAAATCCAAACCCATAGAAGAGAGAAACAACTTACCTTTCACTCAGTGTCTCAATACATACTCATGACCTCGTGAGTGTTATTATCTATTTTTTAATTGAGAATGTTGAGGCAAGATGAAGTCACCACAATCCTATCTTATGCTGAGCATTATCTCTGACAGATCTCAATAAGCTAGAAAAGTCTTCAAGGACGGTCCATTGTCCAAGGACCAGCCTAGCTAACCCTTGGAGAAGTTCTTCACTAGCTTTTTAGCCACAAGATAAATTTTACAGCCAGAACAACAATTACATACATTATAGAGAAGCTGTAATCAGTGTGGAAGGAGGGAAGTCCCTTACAGGTGAAATCACTAATCATTCAAGCTTTATAGTACAGTGAAATATTATTATTCAAGCTGTGAGTGTCTGCAGGTTTGAGTCTTAAGTGATATCTAGAAGAGGATGTTTTTCTTTTTTTTCTTTCCTTTTTAATTTATGGAACAAAATGAGCATTTCTACAATATAGGGCAATAAAAAGATGATTTTACATGACATTGTAAATCTACTATGTACAACTTGCCATTCTTTTCAAATATACAACAAAATTATCATGTAAATTTCTTGTTTTTCCTTCCCTCTCTCCAACTCTCACCTTAGAAATGGTCACCATTAAACACCAATAAATAAATAAATGTGTGTGTAAAATTACTTTTTACATACTTCTATTTATCAGTTCTTTCTCTGGATGCAGATGGCAACTAACACTACCCTTAACCCCAAATGTTATGGATATTCTGATTTTAATAAAGGGGAAGTTTTACCAACACTAGAGAATATGGAGCCTGGGGAGACTCATTAGCAGAGGAAGCATATAATAATCATGGGGAACAGTAAAAAAAAAAAAGAAGAAGTCACGGGTCTGTTAGCAGACATTTGTGGGTCTCACCTTTCATTTATATCCTCATAATCTCTGTGGAATCTGGGATGCCGTGTTGTTTTCAAGGCAAAAATGGTTGCTGAGTCTGAGCTGTGGAACTCTTCCGCATCCCACAGTCTGTGGTGAACTGTCCGTCAGCCACAGAGACGACGGAGAAGTCAACAGTCATGTGTTTGGGGAGAGGTATATTAGGAGCAGCATTGCCACAGGGTATGAGTCAGTATAAGATGGGAATCCCAAAGAGGAAGAAAATTTCATCAGGGAAGTATGGGGGGAACCCATTTCTTTACTCCCCAGATCTTTAGGTCATGATATAGCTAAAGTTAAGTGGAACGTTATGTTATTTACTCCTTTTGATGGTCCAATCAATGAGGCAATGTGATGAATTAGCCTTCCTGCCTTGACAGTACACTTAGGTCTTTCAAAGGAGACCTCACTCTCAAGGACAAAATAAAATCAGTACTAATCTCCTCGTCCTGAGTAAAACACACATGGCTCATACACGGGGATGAGGCAGAGTGGGGACAGCAAAATGGGAGAAGTCTAAAAACTGACTGCACAGTGGGTGAGAATGAAATAGGGAATATTGCATGGGTTACTCTTTGGAAGACTCAATGTCTTAATCCTAGAAAATAACCCAGAAGACTGGATGATATAGAAACAAATACAGAAAGCCAGAGGTGTCCAAAATTTTAGACTGGGAAGCCCTTGAGGGCAAAAACTATGTTTTTTTCTGTCTCTTTTTAAAATATCCCTTTTTTTTATTAAGGCATTTTATTTTCAAAACCTATGCATGGATAATTTTTCAACACGAATCCTTGCAAAACCTCCTTCCTCCCATCTTCTCTCCTAGATGGCAGGTAATCCAATGTATGTTAAACATATTAAAATATATGCTAAATCTATGTTTACATATTTATACAATGATATTCTGCACAAGAAAAAGCAGATCAAAAAGGAAAAAATGAGAAAGAAGACAAAATGCAAGTGAACCACATCAAAAAGAGTGAGAATGCGATGTCATGATCCACAAACAGTTCCCACAGTTCTCTCTCTGGGTGTAGATGGCTCTTTCCATCACAAGATCATTGAAACTGGTCTCAATAATCTCATTGTTGGAAAGAGTCACATTCATCAGAACTGATCATTGTATAATCTTGTTGTTGAAGTGTATAATGATCTACTGGTTCTGCTCATTTCAGTCAGCATCAATTCAGGTCTCTCCAGGCCTCTCTGAAATCGTCCTGCTGGTCTTTTCTTACAGAACAATAATATTCCATAACATACATAGATCATAACATATTCAGCCATTCTCCAACTGATGGGCATCCACTCAGTTTCCAGTTTCTGGCCACTACAAAAAAAAGCTGCCATAAACACTTCTGTATACATGGGCCCCTTTGCCTCCTTTAAGATCTCTTTGGGTTATAAGCCCACTAGAAAGACTGCTGAATCAAAGGGTATGCACAGTTTGCTAACATTTTGAGCATAGTTCCAAATTATTCTCCAGAATGGTTGGATCCGTTAACAGTTCCACCAACAATGTATCAGTGTCCCAGTTTCCCCACGTCCCCTCCAACATTGGTCATTATCTTTTCCTGTCATCTTAGCCAATCTGAGAAGTGCATAGTGGTCTCTCAGAGTTGTCTTAATTTGAATTTCTCTGATCAATAATGATTTAGAGCACCTTTAAAAAGTAGGTTTCTACTGTCTGATGGCACTAACTATGAGTTTATTTCTCTTTCATTAGTTCTGACTATACTGACAGTTATAAGGGAATAATCCTCTGTTCAGACAACCATCTCCAGAAGTTGCAAAATACTCCAGAGGAAGGGAAATAAACTAGATAAACTAGAAATAACTAGACAACTAGAGATAGCCAGTGAAGAGCTTTGAATGTCTATGCTATCCTAGAGATAATACAGTGTCAGTGAAGTTTCTAAAGTTTAGTTGTGAGATAATTTGAATTTTAAGATCATCATTTTGGCAGTTTTGGAGGATGGACTGTGGAAAAGAGAGGCTGGATATGAAGAAACCATGTAGGTATCTATTTTAATAGAATTAGGGTTGCAGGGGTCACTAGGACACTAGTCCTAAAGTTTATCTGGATTATGAGCAAGTGGGAACAGAACATAATAGTAAACCTGTAAATCTGGGGAGATCCCTTAGAACACCAAGTTTCTGCCTTGAGGCTGCTTTGAGGTTCCTGTTCATCCTATTCCCACTCCCTTGCAGATATATGGATCTATGTGGGCAGGCAATGGGACTCCTGAAGAATGGTCACCTCGTGTATTTTAGCTGACCCAATTTTTTCAGCTTTTTCCCAACTTTGCCTCCTTTAATATTCTTCAATAGTGTCCTAGCTTTGCCTTGCCCTCAGGATTATATATTCCTGCGCAGTCTGTGTCATCTAGCTGCCAAATGCCAGTGTGAACACAATTTCTGGACACTCAGACTTAATACAGACCTGGACAAACTGTCCCAATTGTTCTATTAGTGGCTGCTGAGGTTCTTAGACAAGTCAGTCTTTGAAAATCTGAGAATTCACAATGTCAGAGACTCAGAAGAGAGAACAATGGGCAGATACCTAGAGTTATTTTTTTTACAGGAAAAATAGCCCCATTTCCAAGCATTTTCAATCTTTTCTTCCATTTATTAGTCCAGTGGTCCATGTGGTGTCTGGAACAGTGCCCATATTTCAAGTTAGAAAAAGTTGAGGTTGAAGTGTAGGATTCCACCATGTCCCAAAATCCATGATCATCCAAATGCCAGTCAAAGTTAGAGAAGTAAAGTGTCATCTGCCTGTGGGTGACTGGGGGCAATCCAGGCTAGAGGGTGGAAGCCAGTTTCAGAGGGAACTCCCCAAGGAGGAAGAACCATCCAGTAAGACCAAGGAGAAAATTCAATGTTGTCCAACTCTTTAGGTCATGTTCTTCCACCAAAATAATTCTCAATTCCTTATATTCACTCATTCAATGTATCCAATCCATCACCAAATCTTGTAATTCCTACCTTCATAATCTCTCTCATATAGATCCCTTTCTCTTTACTTACACAGACACCAGCTCTTTTCTTCTTCTTCTTTTTTTAATAACTTTTTATTGACAGAACCCATGCCAGGGTAATTTTTTACAACATTATCCCTTGCACTCACTTCTGTTCCGATTTTTCCCCTCCCTCCCTCCACCCCCTCCCCCAGATGGCAAGCAGTCCTATACATGTTAAATAGGTTACTATAGATCTTGGATACAATATATGTGTGCAGAACGGAACAGTTCTCTTGTTGCTCAGGGAAAATTGGATTTAGAAGGTATAAATAACCCAGGAAGAAGAACAAAAATGCAAGCAGTTTACATTCATTTCCTAGTGTTCTTTCTTTGGGTGTAGCTGCTTCTGTCCATCCTTGATCAATTGAAACTGAGTTAGATCTTCTCTTTGTCGAAGAAATCCACTTCCATCAGAATACATCCCCATACAGTATCGTTGTTGAGGTATATAATGATCTCCTGGTTCCGCTCATTTCATTCAGCATCAGTTCATGAATCACTCGACAATCCTCTCTATATTCATCCTGCTAGACACCAGCTCTTTTCACCACATGTTTGGACTATTACAATACCTGTTTTATTGGTATTTTGGCCTCAAGTTTCTCCTCACTCTAATCCATTATCTGCTCAGTTCTTAAAATGATTTTCCTAAAGTACACATCTGATCACCTTACCTCCTTACTCAATAAACTTCAGTGGCTCCCTATTACTTCTAGGATTGGATGCAAATTATTCTTTGGCATTCAAAGCCATTCCCAATATGGTCCCTTCTTACCCAAGTTCCTTCCAGGTACTTTACAAATCAATTACCTTTCTCTAATTCTATTTTATACCACAGTAGTACATCTTTAGGAACTGAATAAATGCATATTGAAAGAACAGCTGAAGTTAAAATTTATCATCTGTTTGACCTGTGATAGCCCAATATATTAATCAGCATGATAGTATGGCTTTCTAATTTTGCTGCCTTGAAGGCTTGTGTCAATTACATTTTTTAATCAATGACTTGGATTATATAATTATCAGATCTGCAGATGACATGAGATATTTTGGATTCTACGGTCATGGTCCAAAATGGTCTTAATAGACTAAAATGTGAGATAAATACAATGGAATAAATTTGAGTGGTGATAAATGTAAAATTATTTATCTCAGTTCAAGAAATTTGGTGGTCTTATTTTTTGATATTCTCATGATAGGAATGATCATGTGGCCATAGAGAATGTGGGAACAGCAGCAGTAGTCAACCAACTAGCCACCACTACCATTGGATAGAATGCATGTCTGTGGTCCTTGAGTGATCATCTGGCATGTCCTTTTCATTACTTTCCCGATAACAAATTATTCTACCCATTTGTTTTCAGGCATTCATGTCTATGTTAATAGACAATCCTATCATCAGAGCAGAAGAAAAATGGGAGGAGATGAAGCTTGTAATGTTCTTCTCTAAAATGTGATGTTCTCTGGGAACAGGTTTCTTGGGGGGCTTCTGGAGGCAGCCTTCCTTTCAGTCTGTGTAAATATCACCTCAAATGCAGCCAGGACTTTAAGTCCAAATCCTTTATTTTCTCTTTCCTTCACTTGGGGCTTGGCTAGTTTTCTGGAGGCCTTCTGGATCTTGAGTTCAGTGTTCTCTACAGGACAGCCTGCCACCACTTCTCTGTCTTCCTTCGTTCTGCCTGACTGCCATCTCTGACTTGTGAATCTCCTCTACTGAATCCTGACTTTTGAATCTCCCGAAGTGCATCCTGGTTGAGGCTCCTAGCTTAGTTATGCTTTCCTAAAGGTGTGAACTCTAATAAGTACTAAGTAAATCTAGAAAACTGTTAAGGACCCTGCTAAACAACCATTGTCTCTATCAATTCCACTGACTTAGCACCTTGTAAGGATTCTAACAGAAGCTGGCTCAGTTCTTTTGGCTCCGGAGAGCCTGCCTCAATAACATTTAATTAAATGCAAACATATATGATTCTTTGCATGAGTTATTAAATGTTCCACCTCCACTTTGCAGTGCATTATGAAAAGAAGCTTGGGAAATAAGGAAAGAATATTATTTTAAAAATCTGATCGTCTTAAACTAATTAGTCAGAGTGGGAAGAAGGGTGTGTGTGTGTGTGTGTGTGTGTGTGTGTGTGTGTGTGTATGTAGTCCAAGTTAGATGTCCAGAGAAATGATTGGTTAGGAAGGAAGTGTTCTCAATGCACTGAAAAAGAGGGACACATTCCTATCACAATTTGAATGTCATTAAGAGGCTGCTCCCATGCAACTCAGGTTATTCAATAAAGAACTTAGGTGAAACTCCATCCTTATCTCCCCTTTACAAGCCCCCATCTTCTTCCAAGAACCAGCTCTTGATCACCTTCTCTATGAAGTCTTCTTTATCCTCCCTTCTAGTTGTAGACATCTTTATATTACCATTATTTTTTTTCTGTATTTTTGACATCAACAATTATGTAAAACCCTTGAAAGGAGGAATGATCTCATTTTCTGTCTGAATTGTCAAAGAGAGTGCAAGGCCTTGGCCATCACTGGTATTTAACAAATGTTTATTGAAATGGGGTTGAGCTATTGGCATTTGTGTCCAGGAAGAGAGGGTGAAAGGCAATTGTAAAGAAAGGGACTAAAAATCCAAGGGGAAATTGATAGCAAACGTCTCACTTCCAGAGTCACTTGAACTAAGGCGATTGATCTCCAGGGATGAACCCCAAACCACCTTATCAAAGATCAGAGGGCACTGGGGCTCAACCACAGAGGTGAGGTGGAATGGGACACCCTACGAAAGGAGTGAGGCTACAGATGGCAAACATGATTCAATTTTTGAAATGAATCCGGGGAGCTAGAAGTAGCTTTCAAAGAAATATTTATCTGTAGAGCCATTACCTAAAACTTCTGATGCTTTCAGCCTAAGTCCCTGAAGGGCCAATTGTTTGGCCATCAGGGGTTCCATGAAGGCAGATTCTTTGCCTCTCCTCTTATGACAAAAGACCACCGAGGATAAGCACTATGTTTCCCCACTGGAACAGTGATACCCTGAGAACAGGACTATCTCTCTCACTTGACTGGGGACTAAGGCCATGAAAGTGGATCTTGTGATCAGAAACAATAATAATAACAATTTAGATAGACTTTAAGGTTTGAAAATCATTTCACATATATCAACCCATTTTAACAACAGTTTGTGAGGTAGGTGCAATTATTATCCACATTTGACATATAAGAAAACAGAAAGAGATAAGAGACGTTCAAGGGACTGTCTAAGACAAGATTTGAATCCAGATCTCCCAAACTCTGGGCCCAGTACTTTATTTTCCCTCCCATCTAACATAGCTTTAATTCAACTAACAGTTACAAATGGTAGCTGTGCCCATGGTACAACTGTAGCTTTCCAACAACAACAACAGAAAATGATAATATTCAAGGGTTTCCTGCTCTCACCACAAACTCCATTTCACTTCCACTTTTACCCCTGCTAGCCCGTGGCAGATTTTGCCTGGTGACAAATGCCCTCCCTGCCAGCAATAGGAGGGCAGAGTCTTGGCAGAGCCAATAGCAAAGCAAGGAAGCCCTTGGGTATAAAGGAGCTTCTTTCCTTATTTAGAAACCTTTAGGCAAAGGAGGGCTTATACTTTGGTGGCTCTCTTAAGTGGAGTGAATCTGAAGAGATACATATAGAGAAGATGATGAACTGGAGAAGGGGGAGAGGGTCATTCTTTTCTTGGCTACTTATTCTGGTGGTGCTATTTGCTCTGAGGGGAATCCAGACAGGTGAGTCTGGGTAAATTGGGAAGGGAGGTGGGTGGATTTGACATGCAAAACTTGGTCTGACCAGAGAAACACAAATAATGACCTCCTGCCTTGGCCCATCATGGGGGAGATTCTGGTTGTTGTCAACCTTCTAGGAAATCCCACTCAGATGGAGGAGACAGTGATCATGATCTCAGGGACTTTCCAGTCTGATGGAGAGACTGGATATAGAAAGGAGAAATATACAGGAGCAGAGAAGCAAGAATATAATTCGGAGCCTCTGGACAGACTTTTTATCTTGTTTCCTGGGGATAAATTTCAAGTGACCCCAATCAGTCTGAATCAGAGAAATTTTATTTGAGCCTTTCAAGGCATTTTGCTGGGTTTTGTTCATTTTTCAGAAAGAATCAATCAGTAAGAATTAATGAAGGTCAAGGACTATGACAGTTGGGGCAGCATAAATAATGGAGGAAGAGTAGTTTGACATCTTTCTTTAATGGGCTTAGATTTCAAAGGTCTACTGAGATAGGTTTGACTCACGTCTAGGGAAAAAGGGAAGGATGGGAATTGTCCAGGCTATCATACCTGAACAAAGAGATGGGCTATAACCCATGTACCAATACGGTTACTGGCGGCCATAACAATGTATCAATTTGAGGGTTGAGTCTATAGTGATACACGCCATGGGTTGTTATACCATTGTCTCTGTATACGCAAGGATGTTTTTTAAAATTTCTATGTCCTTTATGAGTCGGTAGGGAGCAAAGGATGGAGAACAGCCTGGGAGTCAAGAAGACCTAGCCTTCAGTATCACCTCTGAAACATATTAGTTAGTTGTGAGACTGAGGGCAAGCTATTGAACCTCCCAGTCCCCAGGGAACTCTGACAGTAAGGAGCAGAGCAGGTACATTCCCAGGTATCTTTCAGGTAATCCTTATGCTGACGAAATCCCAGGTACAGCTGGTTTTTTAAAGCTTCATTTACCTCGGTACAACATTATATGGCAGAACCCACTACTCTTTGACAGTAAGATGCCTTCAATGTTTAACTAGGACAAACTAAAATAGGGATGTGTTTCATTGAGATAAGCCAGAGAGAAGCTGGGGTATGGAAGATTTTTGTTGAGATTCATGAATCCAAGAGAACGTGACTTCTATTACCCCAGGCTAATCCTGATCGGGGCTGCTAGGATCTCTATGGGCCAAGGCTAGTCCTGGATTATTGGAAAGGAGATATTCTTCAAAAGGCAGTGAGGACTGAAAGGCATTTCCATCTATCCCAGGGATGTAGTCCATTAATTAATGTGGTTTTATTTCACTGGGTGATCTCATCAGCCTCACTTGATTAAATGATCAATGATTATTTCTATGCTGATGATTCTTAAAACTACTTAACAAGCTCTTACCTTTCTTCTGAATTCTAGTAAGTCATTTCCTAAAGTCTCTTGGACATCTCCAACTAGATATCCCAAAGGATCCTGCCCCCTACCTCCCCCACTCTCCCCCCCCAAAGCAATTTGGATTAAGTGACTTGCCTAGGGTCTCAGAGGTAGGCAGTGTTAAGTGTCTAAGATCAAATTTGAACTCAGGTCCTCCTGACTTCCTCTATCCACTGCGCCATCTAGCTGCCCCCCAAAGGATTTGTAAACTCAACCTATCTGAAACTTCCTCCAAAAGCTCCCTCTTCCAAACATTCCTGTACCAATGAGGGCACCAACATCTGAACAGTCCCTCAGGATTGCCACCTAAACACCATTCTCCAGAGCTCATTCTGTCTCATTCTCCTGGACTGTTGTCAAGTCCTGTCGATTTTGCCTTCATAACATTTCTTGTATTTACTCCCTCCTCTCCTTTATCACTCCCATCTCCCGAGCCTCCTGTTGCCCAATGTCAGCCCTATCATTTCACACCTGCATTATTGTAACAACCTTCTTGTTCTTCCTGTTTCAATCTCTAGTTCATTTTTTCTTCTCGGGTGCCAGATTAATCTTTCTAAAGCACCAATCTGACCGTCTCACTCCTTTAGTTAATAAATCTCTCTCATCTCCAAGTCAAATATAATATCTCTGTCTGGTAATTAGAACCCTTTATAACATGGCTCCCTTGTAGGGATCCTTACACTTATTGATCGTTGATTTGTATTCAGTTCTTTGAAAGTCCTGATGGGAAAGTTGGCTGTTGGTTGCATATTCTTTTTCTGAAGGAAAAGATCTGGAATTCCCCACCTGCTATATGTGTATCAGATTTACCATGATTACCATGGTAATTACCATTACCATATGATTACCATGGTCCCGCTTCCTGAAATCCAGGGGTGTTATATTCCTCACTTTTCCCAGGGTTCTCTAAAGTGTTTGGGGCTATCTAGGCTCTCTGTTAATGGCTCCAGCCTCCACCAGTGGTGTTCCCTCAATCATAGGAGGGAAATTTCTACAACTCAATTTCATTTAATTACTTAACACTCAGATGAGTTTTTACAAAGGAATATTTACTTCAGAGACAGAACAAAGAGATAAGCATATGCTTCAATATGGGAGCATAATTCTCCCTTGCATCATTTCATATTCTGGGGTGGGGAAGAAGATTAAGTTCATACCTTAATTCAATTCCTATATAGCATAGTCCTAAATTCTGAGTGCAAAACTGCCCTTTGGCTAGAGTCCCAAGGACCCTGACTTTTCAGAGGTCAGAGAACTGGCTAGCTATACATCCAACCTAGAATCTTGCCTTTAAGGTCATCATGGCTTGTTTCAGAGTCTGAGAGGTGAGAATTCCATCTTTTGTACCTAAAACAGAGAAGATCAGAAAAGAAAAAACTCTATAAGGTCATTTTCCAGGGTCATGGGGTCTAAAAGGAGAGCAGAAGTCTTCATCAGTTAAGTTCTTTATGCCCATACTGTGGGTGAACCTTCACCATCTCTGGATGGTGAGCAACAAAAAGCATGCAGGAAGGAGAGCAGGACATTTCAGTCTGCAACTCTGAAGAAGACAGACTTTTCTGGCTACATGTTCTATCAAAGGAGGCTTCTCTCAATTATGTGATTACAGGAAAATGCAGGATATCTTCTCCCAGATACAAGGTACCTCCTTCATGTGATCTAAGCATGCTCTAAGTCTAAATAATGAAGATATTAATTATTAAATTATTACATAATAATTAAAATATTAACGATGAAAAATAGGAATGGAAAATAGATGGGTGTGAGGAGATCCTAAGCTTCTGAGCACCTCTCATTTCTAACCTCTCTTTTTCCTCTCTCCGCTCTGGCTATTTAGGCCACCACAAGAATGAGATAAAACACATTGCAGTGGGCACATCCAAAACTCTCTTGGACCTCACTGTTGTTGCCCTCATCGATGACATTTGGTGGGCTTCCTATTTCAAATCAAATCAACACATGGTGTTCAAGGCAGACTGGATCTCTGAGGTCCTGGGATCGAACTTAATTGAGGAAATGGAACATTTGCTAATAAACCACAAGGAAGATTTCCAGTTTGTCTTTCATTACTTGACAAGAAATGACACTGAGACAGAGGGTAAGTCAGTCCCATACAAATCTTGCCCTCATCCTTCCCCTCATTTTAGTTCATGTCCTGTCAACCAAGTCTGTGGACCAATCCCGAAGTATGTGATCTATTAGAATAATACCTGTGAAGGCTTAAACCACTACTACTTCATTTGTAGGGAAAGAGCTATGAAAGATCCAGTCCTGAACCTCATCAGCTTCTCACGAAAACAAATGCTCCATTGAAATCAGTTCAGAGCCTTTTCCTTCAGCCTCAGAGTTTTCATTTTTCATTTCTTCCCAAGTTTCTTTAATTATTGTATGTGATATTGAACTTTTTAACTATCATTGGTTCCTGAATTCAATGAAAAGTTCCTCTTGATTCTTTGATTCCTAATATTCTTCCTTCCTCCCTCTTTCCCTCCCTCTCTCTCTTCCTCCTTCTTTCCCTGCCTTCCTTCCTTTTCTTCTTCTTCTTCTTCTTCTTCTTCTTCTTCTTCTTCTTCTTCTTCTTCTTCTTCTTCTTCTTCTTCTTCTTCTTCTTCTTCTTCTTCTTCTTCTTCTTCTTCTTCTTCTTCTTCTTCTTCTTCTTCCTCCTCCTCCTCCTCCTCCTTTTCCTCCTCCTCCTCCTCTTATTCTCCTCCTCTTCTTTCTCCTCTTCCTCCTTCTCTTGCTACTTCTGGTTCAGCTTCTCCTTCTCCTCCTCTTTCTCCTCCTTCTCTTCTTCCTCTTCTTATACTCCTTGTCATTTTTTCTCCTTCTTCTCTCTTTTTCCTTGTTCTCATCCTCTTCCTGGCACTTGTTCCTAGCTTGTGCTTTCTTTTTAAATCTCCCATTAATATACATGTGCACAGAAATGTGCTTATTCTTTGATCTATTTATAGAAGAAAAGACCACAAATGGATTAAGAGATAATACAGTAGAATAAAATAAATAGAAATTACTATAAAAGACTGAATTACATTTTATTCCTAATTTTCTCAGTCCTTTAACAACTCTCCTTTCTATTCTTGCTAGGATTTCACCTGGGCTTGAATAATGAGGCTGCCTTATAGAAACTGGAATATCTATAACTCACTTATAGGTCACTCCCAAAGTTCTCAAGTCAAATAATTTTTTCTTCTGGGACACCCCAACAATATTTTCCTCCATCAATTTTTCTCCATACCCAATCTCCTCTCATAGTGTCCCAGGTTTCTTCTTTCCACAGGAAATCATACACTGCAGATTCAGTTAGATTGTGAATTAGATGGAAATATCCAATTGAGCAGTCATGTAAAGTATGCCTTTGATGGAGAAGATTTGATCAAGGTAGATGAGTTAGAAGGACAATGGGTGGTTCTGAACCCTAAGGCTCATAACTTCAAATCGATTGTGAACAGCCCTTTCTGGACCGAAGTAAGAAAACGTTACATTAAGAGATATTGTGTTGGAGCAATGCAGAAAATTATTGGGAATTCAAACATGAAAAAGAACGGTGAGTACATTTCTCCCTATCCTTTACCAAGCCACTTCTTTCATCTTATTGTGTAGCAACTGGAGCACTGGAATTAGGAAGTATAAGACCTAAGATGCAGCTCTCTCTAACAAGAAAATATTACAAATAGTAGAAATGTGAAAAATTGTCTTTATTTATTTATTCAAATTATGGAAGTAGTACTCTGATGCCTCATTATGGTATGGAATTCATGGTAGGTTCTTAAAGTCAACATTTTTGCCCCAATATTTTTTGAGTATAAGGAGTACTATTTGTTTTAGTTTTGTGAACATCCACATTCCGCAGATTACACCCCTTAATTGAAAATAATATTTAAATACTCAAATGCATCCGGGGTTCTCTTCATGTGGATTTTATCTCCAATAATGCAGATCATACATCCTCCATCATTACCCAATCTGATCAATTCTTGTCTCTGTCCTTCCATAAATTTGCCACAGAAATTTTACCTCATATGTTATTGTCATTTCTTGATTTTACTTTTTAAAATGAATGTTTCATTTGTTAATTAATATAAATGTATTTTCAGAAGACTGAAAAATTTTGCCCTCTATGAAATATAACTAATCTTTTACTTGGCTTTCTATCCTTTTTAAAATTAGAGTTTTGTTTTTTTAACTAAAAATATATTTCTCTTTCTGCCATTACTTGCCAAAGTAAAAAAAAAAAGAAATTCTTCATAGCAAAAAAACAGAATCAAGCAAAACAAAATCTGTTATTGTCTATGTCAAAAAAAAATAGTCACATCTGCACCCTGAATAATTCCCTTTTTATCAGAACATGGAAAGCATGCTTCATCTTCAATCCTCTGGAATCTTGAATTATTATAGAATTGATTATAATTCTTATCTCTTTCAAAGCTGTCTGCACCGTCTTGTTGTTATTGTCTAAATTATTCTCCTAGATAAGCTCATTTTATTCTTTTTCAGTTTTTAAAAGTTTTGATTTTAACGTGTTCATTCAAAAGAGTTTATTTTTTTAAATTTGATGTTATTGTATAAATAGTTCTATTTTGCGTACTTTTTATCAGTTACTACAAGTGTTTCTGTATTTCTGAAATCATGTATTTTCTCATTTCATTCAGCACAATAATATTCCATCACATTTACATTCAACAATTTGTTTAGCCACTTTCCAACTCACCCATGCAGCCAAGATTATAAGGGAAGCAGAAATCTGGGAAACAACTTTTACAGCCAGTGTTTCTGATATATGTCTCATTTCTAAAATACGTAGAAAACTAAGTAAGTCTATAAGAATACAAGTCATCTCCCAATTGATAAATGGTCAGAGTATATAAACAAACAATTTCCGAGAAATTAAAGCCATCTATGGTCATATGAAAAAGATGTTTTAATTTTCATTTTTCTAATCAATAATTATTTAGAGTATTATTTTATATTATCATAGATGGCTGCATTGGTTTTGTTTATGCAAATCCTTTCTAATTTAATGTAAACACAATTATCTATTTTGCATTTTATAATGTCCTCTATTTCTTATTTGGTCATAAATTCCTCCCTTCTCCAAAGATCTGACAGGCAAACTCTCTCTTGCTCTCCTAATTTGCTTGTAGAATCACTATGTCTAAATCATGAACCTATTTTGATCCTGTCTTGGTATTGGATGTAAGATGTTGGTCTATGCTTAAATTCTGCCAAACCATTTTCCATTTTCCCCAGCAATTTTTGTCAAAGAGTGAGTTCTTATCCCAGAAGTTGGAGTCTTTGGGGTTTATCAAACACTAGATCATTATGGTCATTGGTCATTGTGTTTTGTGTACTTAACTTATTCCACGCTGTCTATCATTCTATTTCTTAACCACTACCAAGTGGTTTTGGTGACTGCTGCATTATAATACAGTTTTAGGTTTGACATGGCAAGGCTATTGTCCATTGCAGTTCCCCCCATTCCCTTGATATTCTTGACCTTTTGCTTTTCCAGATTAATTTTATTATTATCTTTTCTAGTTTGATTTTTTTGGCATTTTGACTGATATTGCACTGAATAAGTAGACTAATTTAGAGAGAATTGTCATTTTTGTTAAATATATAACAATATGTATAGCAGTTCTTTGTGGGCAAAGAATTGAAAATTGAGGAGATGTTCATTAGTTGGGGAATGGTTGAATAAATTCTGATATGTCATTGTGATGGAAGAATATTGTGCTTTAAGAAGTGATGAACAGAATGCTTGCAAGAGAACCTGGAAAGACTTACATGAACTGATGCAAAGTGAAATCCAGTGTGTACAAAGTAACAGCAATATTGTAAGTTAATCAGTTGTGAATGATATAACTACTCTCAGCAATACAATGATACAAGATAACTCGGAAGGAGTTATGATGAAAAATACTGTCCATACCCAAAGAAAGAACCGATGGTATCTGAATGCAGATTAAAGCATACTTTTAAAAAAATTCTTTAATTTTCTTTAGGTTTTTTTTGCCTCTGTTTTCTTTTACAACATGTCAATTTTGGAAATGTTTTGCATGGGTATACATGTATAACCTATATCAAATTGCTTACATTCTCTTTTCTTTTTATTTTTTTAAATAACTTTTTATTGACAGAACCCATGCCAGGGTAATTTTTTTACAACATTTTCCCTTGCACTCACTTCTGTCCGATTTTTCCCCTCCCTCCTTCTCCTTCTGCCCCAGATGGCAAGCAGTCCTATACATGTTAAATAGGTTACAGTATATCCTAGATACAACATATGTGTGCAGAACTGAACAGTTCTCTTGTTGCACAGGAAGAATTGGATTCAGAAGGTAAAAATTACCCAGGGAGAAAAACAAAAATGCAAGCAGTTTACATTCATTTCCCAGTGTTCTTTCCTTGGGTGTAGCTGCTTCTGTCCATTCTTGATCAATTGAAACTGAGTTAGATCTTCTCTTTGTGGAAGAAATCCACTTCCATCAGAATACATCCTCACACAGTATTGTTGTTGTATATAATGATCTCCTGATTCTCCTCCTTTCACTTAAATTGCTTGCATTCTTAAAGGAGGTAGAGGGTTAAAAGGGGAGAAGTAAATCTGGGATTTAAAGTTTTTTAAATGAATGTTAAAATTGCTTTTACATATAACTGGAGAAAAATAAAATATTAAATAGAATCGAAAGAAAGGAGACTTTTTTTCACATATAAGCAACAATCTTATCAACTTGGAAATTCTGTGGTTCTCTATTTCTCTACAACCAGGAGACATCAAACCAACTGCAAGAGGTGATAAGAAATTAGTGTTATAAGAAATTCAGACTACAGTATTCTTTAATATTTCAATACTTCAATTATATATCTATGATTACTTAATAATAATTTATTTATAAATAACATTTATATAGTACTTCCTATGTGTTTGACACAGTGCTAAGTGCTAAGTCCTTGACTAATATTATTATATTTGAGTTTCACAGCAATCCTGAAAGGTAAATACTATTATTCTGCCCATTTTATAGAAGAGGAAAATAAGGCAAATCAAAGTCAAGTGATTTGCCCTAAGTCACATGACTTTTAAATCTCTGAGAATGTCTTTAAACTCTTCCGTCCCCAGTCATTTCATTCCAATCCCTAATAGCTCATCTTCATAAACAACAAAAATGACAAAGCAACATAATACAATAAAACACAAACAACAAAAACATGTGGACAGGACAGGATATTAGACACCAAGGAGAGACATAGAGAGAGGACTGATATTGCTGGAAGAAGGAAAGATCTGAGGGCTGGTCAACTAGGAGTAAGGGAGGAATGGTGGATAAGGGGACCGATGGACTCTAATTAATTTGGGGCATGATGTCTTTTTTTTCTTTTGTCTTCAGAACCACCTGAGGTGTATGTATCCCAGCAAGATTACCCTGATGGTACTACTAAGCTTTCCTGTACAGCTACAGGCTTCTACCCACAACCCATTCTGTTGCACTGGAAGAAGGGTACTGATAGTGCTATATGGGGGAAAGAGAGCTCTAGTGGCACCCTGCCTAATTCCGATGACACCTTCTATCTCCGAATCTCCCTGGAGATCCAGCCGGGAGACTCTGTAACAGGTTATGCTTGTATAGTAGAGCACAGTGAGCTGGAGAGACCAGTTGTATATCCTGGTAAGTTTCTCAGCCCATATTCATTCCTGTCTGCAAAGGCCCAAGGGCTAAATGCCCACTGATTATTCTCCTTATTGCACCATGGAGAAATTGTATTCTCTCCATCCCATTAATTTGTTGGCTCTTCTCCTTTTATAGTCCCTGAGAAGCCCTACAAGAAGAATTTTTGGGTTGTTGCCCTGAGCATCCTTCTAGGAGTCATTCTGACAGTTGGTTGTCTTGTGGTCTTCATCCAGTGGAAGAAGAGAAAGTCAGGAATGTATTGTTAGGTGAGAGGGGAAGGGATGGGAAGAAGAGAACACAAAAGAATAAAATAAAGTGCTATTCTGAGGTCGATGTTAATAATTGTATACTTGATGAAAAGAAATCCCAAAATATAGAATCTCAGAGTAGGAAGGCACTTTGAATGCCATTCAAACCCTTAAAAGAACATAATTTCTCTGTCTAATATTCCCAACAAATGATCATATATCCTGGACTGAAGACTTCAAGTGACGAGGAGGTCACAGCCTTAATTTTTTTTACTGCTATATTTCTTGGAAAGGAAGCATGGCTTTGTGGATGGAGAATACCGGGGGTCAGGTCCAACTTTTGACACAAATTGATTGTATGTTCCTGGGCAAATGACTTAACTTCTCCATAGCTTAGGCTAGTCTCTAGTACTGAAAGATCGAGAGAAGATGTTAACTTCCATTGGTAGAGAGAGTTTTCTTACCAATATTTAGCAGAGTGTCTGACACAAGTCTGTAATAAAGGCTCTTTGTATACAAAGTAACCTGGACCTTTCTTTACCAATAAAATCACAAACACAGACCCCATATTTTTGTTTTATTTGTACATCAGCTGTAGATACTACTACATTCCCCACTGTATTCATTCTCTGTTTTCTCCTAGAAATGCATCCCTTTTAATAAGGAATTAAAAAAGGAGGGGAGTAATGGTTCAAAACTAACCAATACACTGATTACATAGAATGTCCAAATTCACTACCTCCTGACTTTTGGATAGTTTTTGGCCTTTTGGGCAGTTTAGATTTTCAAGTTGTTATTTTTTTAATACAAGGAGGCAGAATTTTTCTCTATTTACCTTCCAGTCATCATTCCTATTTCTTTCCTCTGGGATCAAGTAGAACAATTTTAATTACTCTTTTGAATAAAAGAATTGTAATAAAAAGAATTTTAAATTCAAAAGAAAGGGAAAAGAACAAGCTGGATCAATATATCCATGGAGACAGATTCCATTAAAATATAAAAGAACATGAGAAGGAGAAGGAGAAAGAGTTGGAGGAGAATCTGGAAGATGAACACGGGAAGAAAAGTTACAGATAGCAGCAAATCGCTGGTGGATTTGAAAGTTTAGATGAGTGCAATATGGCACCAAAAATATGAACAAGAAATTCAGTTGCAATAAAAGAGACTGGTGATTTAATTGGCAGGTGAGACAATGTGGTGATGAAGGTGATTGTTCCCACAGTAAGTTTCAGCCATTGCAAGATATCTCTTCCCTCCCAGTTCCTCACATGTTAGGAAACTTGCACACATAATTTGTGGTAATTGTATTTGTGCTTTCCCTCTCTGTTTAAGAAAAAAAACATAAAAATCAGTCAAAGCAGAATGGTTTTGAAGAATAAGAAAGTGTCCATCTAGTTCTATTCCTTCAAGTCCCATCTAGAATCTTCTATTTGATTCTGGGAACATTCAAGAAAGGGCAAAGTGTCTGAAGGATTTAAAGTAGGAAGAAATGGAAATATACATTTATTATACATCTACTATAATCCAGGCATTGTATTAAGCCATTGTATTATATTATATTAAGCCATTTTACAAATATTCTCTCAAGAACCCTATGAGGGTGAAGTAGATACTATTATGATTTATGTTTGATAGTTGAAGAAACTGAGGCAGCCAGAGGTTAAGTTGTGAGGACCAAGTTAGCACCCTGGATATCTTAGAATCAGCTGGAGTCGGGATAAGCAAAAGTCCTTAGTCTTTATTCTTGGTCATTAGGGGTAGAAGTGAACAAGATGGATGCAGGACCTTCCTTCTCTTCCTCTGCAGCCAAAGTGACCCTGGCTTGTCTTACTCCACCCCCTGATCCTTCCCACAATTCTCTGTATACACCAAAAGATTGAACCAGCACAGAATAGTGGGAAGGGCCATTTTCCAAGCACATGCTAATAGAGTATTGTCCAATAGGTAGTTAGCCTTAAGTGTTAGGTTGTCTGTCCTCAGTGCATCAACTGGGGGAGGGGGGTGGTGTTCAGCCCTTTACATAAGTGATTTGTCTAAAGTTACATAGCCCCTAAATATCCGAGGCTGGTTTTGAACTTAGCTAAGTTCTGGTTTCAAGTCCATTGCTTTCTCAATGGATTCACTGCATCAAGAAGAGAATCAGACTTTCTCTTTTTGGGCCCAGCAGATAGCAATAGGAATAATTGGTGGAAGCTTCAAAGAGAAATTTAGCATGATAAAAAGCAAAGGTTTCCGACCATTTGAGCTATCTTCATTGAGATGAGCAGCCTTGGGAGGCAGTGAGCTGGTTCCCTTCTATGAGAAGTCTTCAAACTAAGGCTGACAGGCCAATTTAGGAGAGGACTCTTGTTCATGTATGAATGGGGCTAGATGGCTGCCAAGGTTTTTTCATAATCTGAAATTCTGTGAATTTGTTCTCGGTACTCTTGGTTCTTAGAACATGTAGTCTTCTGGAACTTTCTTTTTGTGATTTATATCAAAATTGAGAATGGGGAATACAGGGAAGACATGTTGAAGGGAAATGAACTGGGATGGTATAGACAGAAGGCTCCTGGGCAAAGGAGAAACCTTATTACCAGAAAAAGAAGGTGACTGGAAAGACGGATGAACTAGTCTAAGTAATTCCTAAACTTTGATTTCATTCCCTTTCTTTATTTCTTCCATTAGGATGAGAAAGAAGAAATGGATGTGAGGATTGGAGATGAGTTTAACCTAGGAATCTTTTTTTCACAGGGACAACTTTACAAGCTCTACTTGGACTTTCTTCTTATTTTGCTTCTCCTGTTATTCATCACCTCCAGTGAATGAATTCATCAACTCCCAACCCTGACACAAGGCCATCACCATCTCTCCTGGCAATCTCCACATATTTGTCAGAGGGTCATTTGTTGCATATCTAACCATAATCCTGATCCTATCTCTAAGTCTCTAAGTGGCCTTTCTGTATAGGAGACAGATCTGGGATGGGACATCCTTCATTAAATGTGAGACACATTTTCCTTTGACAATGGGAAGATCCTGGTCACAAGTTTAAGTGATGGAAAATGTAGAGAATAATCATGGAGATTGATTGGATGGAGAACAAAACTTTCAGAAGTGAAAAGATTGACATATGTGTATGAAAGAAGAAAGTTAGTTCTTTGTTAGGGAAGAGAGTAGAGAGGATCATTTCCTCTCTTTCTTCACTGTAAGCAAGCATTTTGGAAGGTTATTTTTGAGAAGCGTCCAGATAAGATCAGCCATTGTCTTCTCTGGGCACCCCTGTGAGATGAAGTCACTGATTACTTCTTCCAGCAAGATGAATGTTCTCTTTGGTTTTCTTTTAAATATATTTGTATTGATACATATATTTATAAAACTTTAGACTGCCTAGCTTTCTCCCTCTATCATTCTAGTCCTCCTTCCCACTCTAACCACTTCTCCAAGATGGCCAAGAGCCATCTCTCATAAAAGTTTTTTTTTTAAAGAAAAAAAAGTAGGGGCAGCTAGATGGTGCAGTGGATCAAGCAAAATCCAGTCTCAGACACTCGACACTTCCTACAAACAAAAAAGGAGAAAAAATTAAGTGGACAAAGAGAAGAAAAGTTTCAATGAAACTGATCAATACATTGAATGAACATCTTACAGTATATGCATTCACTCATGGACATCCCTACATCTATAAAAGACTGGGGGAACTATCTTCTCATTTATCTTCTCTGGGAGTGTACATATTCTTTTCAGTTTCAATAGTATTTTATTTTTCCAAATACATGTAAAGATAGTTTTCAACATTCATTTTTGTAAAACTTTGTATTTTAATTTTTTCCTCCCTTTCTGCTTTACCTTCCTCCTCTCCAAGGCAGCAAACAATCTGATATAGGTTAAATCTCTGCAGTCCTTTTGAATATATTTCCATATTTGAAAGTGTTGTGCAATAAAAATCAGACCAAAAGGGAAAAAATCCACAAGAAAGAGTGAATGAAGAAATAAAAGGTGAAAATACTATGCTTTGATCTCTCTCTGGATGTGATCAGCACTTTTCATCCCAAAACTATTGAAATTGCCTTGAATCATTACATTGGTAAGAAGAGCCAGGTACATCACCACTGATCATCATATAATCTTGTTACGGTATACAATGTTCTCCTGCTCTTGCTCCCTTCACTAGCGTCAGTTCACGTAAGTCTTTACAGGCTTTTCTGAAATCAGTCTGCTCCTTATTTGTTTTAGAACAATGATATTCCATTACCTTCATATACCACAATTTATTTAGCCATTCCCCAACTGATGGAGAATTTCCAGTTCTTTAGCTACTTAGCTAAAAAGAGCTGCTATTAAAAGTTTTACACTTATAGATCCTTTCCCCTTTTTTATTATCTCTTTGGGATACAGACCTAGTAGTGAGAATGCTGAATCAAAGGGTATTCACAGTTTGATAATTCTTTGGGCATAGTTGCAAATCGATCTCCAGAATGGTTGGATGATTTCGCAACTCCACCAACAATATATTAGTGTCCCAGTATTCCCACATCACCCCCAACATTTGTCATTACTTTTCTGTCTCAGCCAATCTGAGAAGTGTGAAGCAGTACCTCAGAGTTGTCTTAATTTGCATTTCTCTTAAATAATAGTGATTTAGAGCATTTTTTAATATGACTAGACATAGCTTTAATTTCTTTATTTGAAAATTGTTCACATCATTTGATCCTTTATTATATGAGGAATGACGGTATCCTTATACATTTGATTCAATTCTCTATATACTTTAGAAATGAAGCCTTTATCAAAAATATTGGCTGTAAAATTTTTTTCTCTAGCTTTCAGCTTCATTTCTAATCTTTGTTGCATTGGCTTTATTTGTGCAAAACATTTTTAATTTAATGTAATCAAAATTATCCATTTTGCATTTTATAATATACTCTAGTAATTCTTCCGCCATAAATTCCTCCCTTCTCCAGAGATCTGACAAGTAGACTATCCCTTGCTCTCCTAATTTGCTTATAGTATCACTCTTTATGTCTAAATCATGAATCCATTTCAACCTTATTTTAGTATAGGATGTTAGATGTTGGTCAATGTCTAGTTTCTGCCATATTATTTTACAGTTTCCCTAGCAATTTTTTGTAAAATAATGATTTTTTTTTAATCTCAGAAGCAGCAGTTTTGAGGTTTATCAAACACTAGATTACTATAGTCATTGATTATTGTGTCTTGCATATATAACCAATTCAACTGATCCACTTCTCTATGGTTTTGATGATCACTACTTTATAATTTTAGGTCTGGTATAGCTAGTCCACCTACCTTTGCATTCTTTTTCATTAATTCCCTTGGCATTCTTGACATTTTCTTTTCCCAGATGAATTTTGTTAAATTTTTTTTAGCTCAATAAAGTAATTTTTTTGGCAGTTTGATTGGTTTGGCGCTGAATAAGTACATTAATTTAGAAAGACTTGTAATTTTTATTATATAGATTCTCTATTGTTTTTGATAGCAATGGGTGCTGTATTTTCTCAAAAACTTTTTCTGCATCTATTGAGATAATCATGATTTCTATTAGTTTTGTTATTGCCATGGCCAATTGTGCTGATAGTTTTCCTGAAATTGTATCAACCTGACATTCCTGGTAAAAATCCAACTTGGTCAGAGTATATTGGTGACCAGTTGCTATCATCTCTTTGCTGATACTAACATTTTTGCATCAATATTCACTAAGGAAATTGGTGTACAATTTTCTTTCTCTGTTTTGGCCCTTCCCAGGATGGAATGTGGTTGATCTGAGTCAAGAGCCAGATCTTTCTTTTTGGAGGACTCCCTCTGGGCTAGGAGCCACACATTATGTCTGGAAAACCCAGAATCTTCGATCTAAGAGGGACTCCAGAGGGCAGCAAGTTCAATCTACCTCAGGATAATAATGTCCTTACCAATAGACTTGACTAGCTTATGTTCTATTGAGGGAAATAATAGATACACATATAAATGATAATTATATATACATATATGTACACACATAAGTAAATATATATGTATAAATATACATACATACACAAACACACACAAATTAATTTTATGAGTTTTGGGTAGACATCCATTGAGTCAATATTAGATTGTTTGGACACATGGTTGGTTTTACATAAATCCCTTTATAGTCATAGGCTTTAGGGGATCTCTTGCAGTAAAGTTCTGAAGCCACATAGTAATTGTTTGAAGTCTGGTTGGACTAATTCAATACAGGAGTTCTGTTGTCTTGAACCACAAACTCCTGTGGACTTTTGGGGATGCTTTCCTGAATAGGGATGGGATTAGAAAGCAGTGGGATGACAAGAATCAAAGAAAAGAGAAGATCAAGTTCGGATTTTCTTCATTCTTCCTTAGACTCTCAGAACACACCTATTATTTTCTGATGTCCTTGCTCTGACCCTGATATTAAAGCAATTTTACTCCTTTCAGTTCTCACCAATCTCTATCCTATAGGTTCCTCTCCTGAGACCTGACATCTTCTCTTCCAATTTCAACTTCTGGGACGCTGTGCTGGGATTGTCTAGAGACAATCATCAATGTAATGAACACAGCCTTGGATCAAGGGAGGTGATTGTGGTGAAAATTTACCATGGACTTTAGGCTGTTAACAGAATTTTACTCTATTAGTTTCTAAACTGGCTAGGCCTAGAGACAGTTATTTAGAGATCAAGTCAGGGCTTAATTAATCACTTTCAGAATGAGGAATATAATTTGTAACCTGGAAGCTCTTTTGGGAGGGACACCTCTACCTGTTGCAGGAAAGGTGGACATTTTATGTACAAATCATAAATGGGAAGGGAAAAGAAAGGTGGATTACAATACAATCATTCCCAAGATTTGATGGGTTTCCCAGGACAAGCCCATCAATAGAAGACAATACAATTCTTGGAATGTTTCAAAAATTGAGGGTTGTGACCACCCTCTTCCCAGGGCACAGAGCCAGAGTTCTGTGACAGGAAGTTTTCTGTAGCTCTAGATTCACTTCACTTATTGTACACAGGTATGGTATAGCACAAGAATATAGCCATTGTCAGAATTATTGACAATTTTAAGCTGCATTGTGAATTTCTGACTTGCAAGCCAGGAAAGACAGCTCTGAGAAATATAAATTATTAGTATATTCATTATACATATCAATTAATATGAAAATCAAAATTTTTTTTTACAGGGCCAAGGATTCAAGAACTCAATAGAAATTTAACTTTATCCCAGAATACCTGCAACTCTACACTACTTATAATCCTTTCAAAAAACTGCTATCTGAATATAAATGGGGGTGGCCCTTCCCCAAAATTGATGCTGTCTCCTGCCTCTATGTACTCACAAGTAGTTCTACAGGCCTATCTCTACTTCTGTGACTTTTAAATCTTTTTTCAGGGCTGGTGATGAAATCTTCAATGTTGGGTATAGTTAGCAGAGGAATTGATAAAAATTAATCCACAATGGCCATTCTCTGGCAAAAAGTAGATTTGTTTAAGGAAGAGGTTACAGACAAAAATACCAGGAATGGTAAACATAAAATAGAGTGGGACAGTATATGAAAGACAAGTTCTTCAGTGGAACTCACAAGTACTAGGAAAAAGGAAGTAACCCATGAATTGGGGCAAGCCCTTAGTTGGCAAGCTAAATCCTGAGAGTACCCTAAAAGAGTTAGTTAGTTGTAAAGAGGTAGAAGCAGGTAGATAGAAATCGATTTAGCTCGATGATACCACCCTCTGTAGAGGTCTCAAACAGTTTCACCTTGCCATCCCCTGTCAGAAATCCCAGTCATGTCCCAGAGGCTAAATTTTCCCTATAAAATCTAGTTATGGGCCATCCCATGGCTGCTGCCTTCCTTTAGGTCAGTCCAACATGGTACTCTGTCTTGTCTCTCTCCTTAACATGTCCCCATGCCACATAGTTATCTCTCCTAAATCCACTATGCTTCTCAACCCCACTTCTCCTTACAACTAACTCTTTAGTTAGTTGGCTCAAAGTCCTTCTTCTCCAACTTCTGCTTGGAGTCTCTCTGTAGAGATTTTGTCCATGCCTGTTGATTCTCCCTCATAGCTTAACCTTTCCGTTACTCAATTTGCTCATCTCCCATGATCTACTCCCGCACCTCCCATGCAGGCTACACACAGAGATGGTCCCATTTTCTATCTTCCCTTCACCCACAAGTGTTTCGCTTCCATGTACATAAACTTTAAAGTTTCTTTTTTTGATGGCACTCTGTTGTCATCCCTCATTTCTTTCTGCCATACAAGCCCTAACTCTCTTTTTCATTTTCACCATGACCACTCCCTGTACCCTAAGTTCTTCCTTAAGTCATCATTTCTGCACTACAGAGCTTCAATCTCTTTCCTTCCTCATGTTGACCACTTGGTGAACCATTTCAAGTACATTTGTATCTTTTGTCCCTTGCCCCCACGTCCTCTCATTGATCATGCCCTGCTACACCTCAATCTTGGATCATTCCCATCATCCATTGCTTTTAGCCCTACTCGCATGATGCAGAACAAAACTGGAGAAAACCATGAAATTGCTGACTGGCTCCACAATAAATATCAGTTACATAATCTCAAATGAACCCTCAGCTACAACAAGGCAATCCTTGGACACCATCCAAATTTCACTGTATAATCTCTAGTGTGAAGTAGTTATTAGTGTTGCATTAATGCATATAATATTACATAATGATGCAGTATTGAAAATGTCTATTGTATCCACTATACTGCTGTGATATGTTTAAACACTTTGTATTCCTTTTCATGTAATGAGAACTTCATTATCATTTCATTTATAGTATTCATAATATTTTATTAATAATATATGTTTCAAAGCAGACACTAACACAAGATTAACAGTCACAAAAAGAAAATAATGATGTAATCTTTTACATGGAAAATAAATACAGAAACATTTGCCAGAAAGTGATAGGGGTTTTCTTAGAATAGCAATTGCACTCATTAAGATTAGCAATGGGATTTGGTGATGGCTAGGATTTCTGTGATGCTTTAAGATTTTCACAGCTCTTTACAAAAATTATCAAGTTAAGATAGCAGAACCAAGAGATCATTTACAATAACATTCTAAGTTAGGCATGAAGAAATAAGTCTTAACAAGGAAAAACAAATGGAGCATACTCTTTCCTTAAGTGAGAAAGATGTGGGATTATAAAAAGAAAACTTGTTAGACAGGATTTTTGTGTTAGGTGATTCCAAAATCAAATTTCTTTGCGAGGAGAGAAGGTTAAAGCTGGAGAATGTTTTGCATATAGAGTGTGAGGTCCCTGAGGGCAGTCCTTCAGAAAACAAATATTTATAAAACACCTCCTATGTTTTGTGCAAAGCACTTTGGAGGAGCTCTGGGTCTAATGAAAGTCTCTCTCTGTCCCTGTCTCTGTCTCTGTTTGTCTCTTTCTCCACTCTTTCTGTATCTCTCTGTATCTTTCCTGTCTGCATGTCTCTCTCTTTTTCTCTCTCTCTCTACCTACAGAAAACTAGAGGAAATCTGCAGAGAGAAAGAATTAAGAATTAGACAGGGAGTGTTTTTCTATCCTTAGTAGTTAGCACAATGTCTGATATTCAGTAGGCACTTAATAACTGCCTTGCTTTGATTTGGAAGATATCTGTTGAAAAGAAGAAAAAAAGCCAAGCTACCAATGGGTGGACCAATACCTTGCAAAGAGGCAGATTTAAAGGTGATAGAAGGGGGAAAGACCTTCCTAAAAGGGTTATCCATCACTGGAGTGAGTTGACTCCATAGTCAGTGATCTCCCTATAATTATATATATTTAAAGAGATATTGAATAATTTGGTGGGTTTTGTAGAAAGAATTTGGGCTTATTTATGGGTCTATAATTAGACTTTTAAAGTCATGTTCAATTGGGAGTTAGGAGGAATTTGAATTCAAAGCCTGGCTCAATTATTCATACTTGTGTGACTTTAGACTCCAGAATCACAACTTTCTGGACTTCAGTTTCCTAATCCATAAAATGAATAATTGAACTAGATGGTTTTGAAAGCTCTTAGGACCTCACTTAACAATGACCCTTTGAGGCTGTTCCCTTATCCCATGTACCAGTCAAGACTAGTTTTGTCATAAGGAGGATTTGATCACTACATAGGTGTGAGTGCTAGAAAATTGACTTTTTATTGAGTGGGCAAGAATTACACTTACGGAGAGAAAATTGGGAATGACCCATAATCCATTGTTATTTGATGTGGCTAGGGAGTCTGGAAGTAGTATCCATTTCCTACCACAAGAGGGAACAAAATAAGAGAGTATGAGGACAGCATTCACTTTTTTCCTTATTAGCATATTACCAGTGCCACAAAAATATGAAGTGAGATCCAAGCAGGATTTCTTAGGAAAGATAAGCAATTTGCCTACCTTATAGTAAGCACTGAATAAATTCCTGTGGATTTCACTTGATTTGGAGAGAGAATTTTATAGCTAAGACAACAGCCATCAAGGAGCAGGCTCTACTAATAGCCCAGTGAGGGATATGATTCTAAGCAGGGAAAATTAAATGCTCCAAACAGTGTGCAGTCCTCCTCCACTCCCCCTTTCCACTCACTGTGGAATACTTGATAGAGAGTTGGTTTGGGGACTAGGTTGTGACTGATAAATGACAAACTAATCTTATGATCTTTTTCTTTTTCTTTTTTTTTATTTCTTTTTTTAAACTTTTTATTTTCAAAACATATGCATAGTTTTTTCAATATTCACCTTTGCAAAACCTTGTGTGCCATTTCCCCCCTTCCTTCCCCTCTCTTCCCTAGATAGCAAGTAATCCAACATATGTCAAACTCATAATTCTTCTGTATATATTTCCGCAATTACCTTGCTGCAGAAGAAAATTCAGATCAAAAAGGAAAAAAATGAGAAAGAAAATAAGATGCAAGCAAACAAGAACAAAAAGGTGAAAATCCCATGTTGTGATTCACATTTCCCTTTCTGGGTGCAGATGGCTCTCTTCATCACAAGACCATTGGAACTGGCTTGAATCACCTCGCTGTTGAAAAGAACCATGCCCATAAGAACTGATAATTGTATAAATGTGTTGTTGCTATGTACAATATTCTCTATGGTTATATTTTCAAAGCCAATTGAAGGTTTAAAAATATCCTGTAAGTGGTGCCCAAATATCTCCAAACAAACAAAAAAAACTGTTGTCTTAAATTACAATTCCATGTTGACTTTGGGTAGGGATTATATTTTCATGCATGATAAAGAAAGGAAGGGTAGGAGAGAAGGAGAGAGGAAAAGATTTCAGAGAAAAGGACTCTGTGTACTAGTCATCCCTTGATGCCCAAAGAATTTAACTTCTTGATACTCCTTTTACTATTATTTTCTTCATAAGCTAATATCTAGGAATGAGAAGTCTTCTTTTCTACTCGCAAATTTTTGGCTTTTGTGGTAACTGGGGTCCTATCTACCTCCCACATTAGAGAGGCTACTCGGGAGTTGGGGATTTCTTTATAGAGTAGGCTGCTGGGAGTGAGCCAATTTCTTACTACCCTGGGGAAGTGAGAAAAACCATATGTTAAGTAGGTGGCCCCCAAGTAGGAAAACCCAGCTTTAGCTTGGGGTGGGAGGTTGGTGCAAAGAGGAACCTCAAAGGGGAAGAGCTAATTAAGGAAATCCATGGAAGATCCTAATCTTGTACCAAAGTCATTGCTAGTGCTTCACCCTTATTCCCCATACTTTGAGTATTTTGGAGTATCAATATGTTTGTTTGTTATATCACCAAACTGACAAATTTTATCACCCTACCGATAATATTAATAATAATATTAATGATGATTACAATTTATATAGTACTTTGAGATTTGGAAAGTGCTTTATCTTTGGGATGTCATTTCACCCTCACAACTACCTGGGGAGTGGGGGCTATGAATATCTTCATTTTATGGATGAGGATGACAAGTCACTTGTTATCACAGGATTTGTAAGGATCTGGGAAGGGATTGAAACTAAGGCCTCCCTCACCCCAAGATCAGTGTTCCATCCACTATTTCCCATTATGGTGGTGGATGTTGTCCAATAGCTTTTTGAATTGTGTCTGACTCTTCATGAACCCACTTGGTGTTTCTTGGCAAAGATATTGGAGTTGGTTTATCATTTCTTCTCCAGTTCATTTTAGATATCAGGAAAATGAGGGAAACAGGGTTAAATGACTTGCCCAGGGTGACCTAGATTAAGTGCCTGAGGCTGCATTTGAATTCAGGTCTTCCTGACTTCAGGAACAGCACTCTATCCACTGCAGCACCTACCTGCTTCCTAACCTTAACAGTGAATGGGACAGACTGAGGGAAAACCTCTCCTAAAAATGTGGCTTTGATCTGTGCCTTAATTGTGACTTGAGATTTTACGATAACAAGGTAAACTATAGCTAAAAAGCTGGAGATGTTCAATTGTCTTGGATGAATATTTCTCCTCCTGTTTCCTCCACCTCTTAATTAGCATTTAAGTACTTGATGAGTAAAGATTTTGTTATTTACTAGGATACTTTTATGTATCTATCTGGGTTAGATTTCAGCATGACAATGGGAGTCAAGGGTCAAGGGAGTCAAGTGGGGGCTTCTGTGTTAGGCTCTATAGAATCTTGTGTTTTGTTGTTTGTCTTTGCACTCCTTTGCTGACAACATCTTTTCTGTTGGGAGTTGCCCTTTCTCACAAGATTGTAATAACTCCTTTTTTTGCTTTTTACCTTGAGAGTCTCTGATTTTACTTTGGGTAAGGGTCGCTGTCCCATGTAACAGCATAGAGAAACAAGCTCAATGCCACAGGACAATTCTTCTTAATTCATTTCAACTCCTGTTTGTGATGTGTATTCCTGCCTCCAAGGACAATATTTTGACCACCATCCCACCAGACCTTTCTCTCAAAGGGGCAACAATGTGGTGAGAGAAAAGACATTCACAAAAAGTAATTATGATCAAAAGATAGATGATAAAGTAAAAAAGAGATCTAGAAGAGGCTGAGAAATTTGATGAAATTTGATGAAAAAGGTCATTTTCCCTCAATCAATAAACTTTTATTAAGCACTACTATGTGCCAAACACTGTACTATGCTCAGCAATTATTGGGCTCAAACCCAGTTTTATAGACTAGGTGACATCTGAGTTCTTCCTCAAAAGAAGAGAAAGCATTTGATGGATGGAGTTCAGAGGCAGGAAGAGCCCATTCCACAAAATGGGGAGCAGCCCAAGAAACCATGTGGAAATGGGGGAGGCCATAGTTAAAGACAAGTTTTTTTTTTTTTTTTCTGGGACGTATATAAAGGAGAGTAATGTGATAGAAAGTTAGATTGTAGGTCAGAGCCAGACTGGGGGGGAAGCTTCAATGCCAAGAAGCAGTATTTTAAAATCTTCTTATGGCATGCAATGGGAGTTCCCTGAGAGTTACCAGTAGTTTCAGAGTAGTCTAGGAGGAGAATTGCACTGCTGAAGGATGGAATGGAAAAGTGAGAGTGGAGCCGGGGAGCTCATCCTATTCATCTAAATGAGAATCAAAGAGGAATGAAAGAAGAATTTGAACTTCAAATGGAGGAGGCAGACCAGACACTGGAGGAGACATTAAGGAGGCAGACTCCATAAGGCTTAGTAATAGATTAGATATGTAAGGTGTGTGTGTGTGTGTGTGTGTGTGTGTGTGTGTGTGTGTGTGTGTATGTGTGTGTGTGTGTGAGAGAGAGAGAGAGAGAGAGAGACAGAGACAGAGACAGAGACAGAGACAGAGACAGAGACAGAGAGACAGAGAGAATCAAGATCATGTTACTGGGAAGCTTGTAGTACCAGATACATGAACAGGGAAGGCTGACCCCAGGAAGAGTCATGTGTTGGGGATAGTATGGGTTCATTCATCTGGAGCTCAAAGTGACCTTAGAGACTCCCTAGTCTAACTTTCCTTATTTCATAGTTGAGGAAAGTGAGAGGATGGGGTCTGAACCCATGATTTTAATAGTGAGTTCATTAATATTTCCAGTAAATAATGTTGTTTTTGAGATCTTCATGTCCTTAGAGATGCAGTTAGAAATAGAAATAGGAACTCCAGGTAAAAGGAATTTTTAAATTCAATTAAAAGTTAGTGAAAATAGTCATTTTTCTTATTCATGATTTCCTGAAATTAAACCTTAGATTAAGAACTTTTACTATAAGAATGCCTATTCTCCAAATTTAGACTTTGTAATATGTCACATCATTATACTTAACTTTTGAATGTAACTTATTCTTAGTTATAAGCATTTATTGGTATTATTGTTGTTTTCTGGAATGTTATATACCAAGATCTCCTATTATTTATAGTAGAAGTTTCCAGGTCTTATATTTTCCTGGCTAATTCCTTGGTACTTGAACTACTTCTTTTTGGATGCTTTAAATACTTTTTTTCTTTCACGTGGGAGCTCTGAATTATGGCTTTGTCATTATTGTCACTTTTCCTTTTGTTGTTTCTTTCAAGAAATGATAAATTTTTGTTACTTTCACGTTTGCATTTGGTTTTCATTTAGTCCAGGTACATGTAATATTTGGAGGAAATCCATTTTACCCCTTTGAGTCTCTGCTTGCAATTGTTATTCTCTCCTTTGGAGGAATTACCAGATTTGAGAGAATTTTTGATACTGGTGGGAGTTTGATTTATTCACTTCTCAAGCTTTAATGCCCAAATTAAGACTTTATTTCATCAAGTCCAGGCTCCACTCTTTGCTGCACTTTTGGGTATTGAGAGAAACTATTATTTCTCTTGTATTTATTAACTAATGACTGAATTAGGACCAAGGTTTTCCTCTCTTTTCTACATCCTCATTCAGAAATCAGCTTCCTATAGCTTTTTAACTACAGGGCTGATGCTGAGAGGGAGAACTCAGAGCTATGCAAAAGTGAAAGTTAGATGAATTGATGGATTCTGTCCCGTACCTCAGACAGGTATTTTCCCTTTTGTTAAACAGGTAATATGGGTACAGATAATTCTCTTTGACCAAAACCAAGTGATCAGAATCGTATACCCCAAGTCTTCATTTGAATAGGTCTATCTCTCATCAGTTGTTAACAAATCAAGGTTAATTTCTACCCTTAGGAGCATCCATTTTTTCAAGGACATAGAAGTTTTGAGTGGGCTCCATGAGGGTCTTTGGTCTAAAAGAGACAACCAAATTATCCTTTAATGAATAATAAGCTAGTATTATTATTAAAATAATTACTTATCCAGAAACTATGTCTTGAACATTTTATGTCACAGTACAGTGGTCATTTCTATTTTGTCTTGACCTGAATCCTCTGAGTTCTTGTGTTGACCTTGACTTCCTGGAGTTGACTCTTGGATCTTTGAAGTTCAGAGTGCTGGACATTCAGGGCCCTCTCTGGTATCTCAATACAGAGTGCTAGGGACCTCAAAGCACTTGGGCATAGGATTTGTGAGCCTGAATGCTACCAATTTCTAAGAATCTCAGGGCCTTTCCATCTAACTTGTCACTGAAATTTCCAGCATGTGTTGGATTCTCTTATGATTTCGAAATGTTGAAAGCAGGAAGAGTTTTGTGTTTCTAATTATAGCCCCAGTACTTACCACAGTGCTTTCCATGAGGCAAGGACTTAATAAATGCTTTTTAATTCATTTGTTCATTCATTCAACCTGGGCCTCCTCTAGGAATGGAACTATATTTACTTTATCATAATGTAGACTCTCTGAGGGTATCCTTTTGTCTTCTTCATTAACCTTACTATTTTCTTACATCAACTGGATTTTGTTGACATTTACATATGCCAGCTTGTGAATGACATTCTGCCAGTCTCCACCTACCCTATTCAGTGATGTGGGGCTCCCCAACAACACCTGATCGTGATTATACTCTAGAGTTTCCTTTCCTTACCCACAAGCTTATTCATACTCATCAGGCTAGAAGAGTTCTGCCTGGTGATAAACATCCTGAATGCCAATGATAGGAAGATGGGGCTTTGACACAGCCAATTCCAGTCTGGTAATGTATATAAGGGCTAGAGAGACATTATATTAGGGACTTCATTTCATTCTTAGGATCAGCAAATGATATGGGCTTTGGGAACTAGTGTTTCTTTTAATTGAGGTGAGATCAAATGGAGACCTGTTGAGGAGACCAAGAATCTACCAACATAATTAAAATGGAGAACCCGAGAAGGAGGAAAGGATCATTTACATCCTGGTTGCTTATGCTAGGTGTATTTTCTTTGAGGAAATGCCACATAGGTGAGTCTAGCAGAACTGGGAAGGAGGGAGGGCTAAGAGAATGAGGGTCTCTCATTTTTGTGACTTGTTTGATAAAGTAGATATAGCCCCTGTGTCCTTGGTATGATGAGGAAAAAAACAAAGACAGAGAAGCAGACAAATAAGGACATAATTGAAAAAAACTATTAAAAAATCTAGATGATTCTGAAATGGCCCAGGATCCAATTTAAATGCCTCTTTTTTGTCACATAAAGTTCTTTGTAAGATTGGACATGACTTGAAAGAAAGGATGTGAGAGGATACTTCCAAGTCATCCCTTCATGGAGGTGGGAAATCCCCAAATGTTATGTAATGCACATATTTTTGGATTTTTCCAATGTATTTATCAATTGTGATAATTTTTTCTCCCTTTCTTTTTTTTAAAAAAATATTTGTTTTATGGGATGGCTTGGGGAGGAAGCAAGGAGATGAGAGAAAATTAGGAGGGTGGAAAAAAAAAAAGAGATCAACAAAAACTTACATATGAAAAGTTCTTTATTACCTGTCCCCTTTCTATCTTTCCAGTCTTCTTATACCTTGCTCCCCTCTACAAACTCCATGACCAACCATACTGTTGTGTTAGCCTACTTGCAATTCATGGGAAATAGCTATCTATTTCCTTTTTCTGGCTTAGCTTCATTCGTGGAATGCTCTGCTCTGACCTCTCACTGCTACCTCTTGATTTCCCTATATTCCTTCAAGAATTAGATCAACTGAAATGTTCTACAAATCTTTTTTCTCAGGATCCTCAGCTGCTAGTGAATTTTTGTTGTTCAGTAATGTCTAACCTTTTGTGAGCCCATTTGAGGTTCTCATAGCAAAGATACCAAGTGGTTTGCCATTTTCTTCTCCAGTGAATATATTGGATCCATTTTGTGTGGTAATCAAAGGTTAAGTGACTTGCCCAGAGTCACATAGTTAGGAAACATCTGAGGCTAGATTTGAACTCAGATCTTCCTGACTCCAGACCAACAGCTCTATTGATGGAGCAATGAGTCACCTTCTTCCATTTAATGTATATATTGTTGTTGTTGTTCAGTGGGATCTCCATGACCCTATTTGGGGTTTTCTTGGCAAAAATACTGGAATGGTTTGCCATTCTTTTCTTCAGGTCATTTTATAGAAGAAGAAACTGAAGCAAACAGGGTTAAGTGACTTGCCTAGAGTCACACAGCTAACAAACAGGCATATTTGAACTTATGAAGATGAGTCACCTTAATTCCAGGCTCAGGCCTCTATCTACTGCAGCACTACCCAGATGCTCCTTAATTTATATGTACCTGATTATTTGCATGTTATTTCCCCATTAGAATATAGGCTTCTTGAAGAAATGGCTATTTTTTGTTTTGTTTTGTTTTGTTTTTTTTTTTTTAACAAAACCACAATCTTTTATTTCAGGAAATATACATTCTAATGGGGAAAACAACGTAGCACAGTTGTTGGCACTTAGTAAGAACTTAATAAATGTTTTCTTCCTCTCAAAAGAAATACAAAAGTTGCAGTGGAAATGCTGTTAAATCCAATAGAATCAAAGGACCTAGATTTAAAGTATAATTTTACTTCAATGTGACCTGTCAGTCTATCATTTATTAAAAGTTTGTTACATTGTTACTACTGGGCTTATATCCCAAAGAGATTTTATTTTATTTTATTTTTTTTTAGTAATGAACATTTAATTGTTTAATATAATCTGCTTGCTAACAGAAGCTCTGCAATTCACCAGATTCTTTTTTTTTTTAATAGCCTTTTATTTACAGGTTATATGTATGGGTAACTTTACAGCATTAACAATTGCCAACTCTCTTGTTCCAATTTTTCACCTCTCACCCCCCATCCCTTCCCCTAGATGGCAGGATGACCAGTAGATGTTAAATACATTAAAATATAAATTAGATACACAATAAGTATTCATGACCAAAACATTATTTTGCTGTATAAAAAGAATCAGACTCTGAAATATTGTGCAATTAGCTTGTGGAGGAAATCAAATGTCGGTGGGCATAAATATAGGGATTGGGAATTTAATGTAATGGTTTTTAGCTATCTCCCAAAGTTCTTTCTCTGGGCATAGCTGGTTCACTTCATTACTGCTCCATTGGAAATGAATTGGTTGATCTCGTTGCTGAGGGTGGCCAGGTCCATCAGAACTGGTCATCATATAGTATTGTTGTTGAAGTATATAATGTTCTCCTGGTCCTGCTCAAGAAATGGCTGTTTTTAAGCTTTCTTTGTATCCCCAGCATTTAACACAGTGTCTAGTATATAGTAAATGTCTAATAAATGCTAGCTGATTGACTATCTAATCCTAAACAAATAAAATTAAGCAGAAACTTTTTTTTCCCAGAAGAATGTCAATGTTCTTGAAGGGACAGGGAGGAAGAAACAGACCAATTTTGGGAAGAAGCTTTAAAAAGGAAATGGAGCAGAAAAAACAAGACGAGAGAGAAATTGCCTTAATGGTAGCAGGATCTAATAAGCAAAAACTTAATTGGGTGCTAATTTGGGACTTGTTTTATAATTATATTGAATTGACTATATTATAGTCAACACCATTGCAATCATCATATTTATTTTTGTTTCGCTCACCTTTTGATGAAAGGAGAAATTCACTACATTCCTATTGGGTTTTTAGGTTGTAGAAGTGAATGTCAGGGTCATTGTCAATGTCAATGCCCCATGAAAAGGAGAAGTGAAAGCCAGCAAAGATTTCTTAGGAACCAGGAACAATATAGGCTTTATCATGTTTGCCACAGTCATCTCTGGAGTCTGTTATTCTTGCTGTGCTTCCCCTTGGAGGAAACACTAATAAAATTTGTCCTTGTTTTCCTTTCAGAGGGGCTCAGTACCAGCAGAGCCCAGGGATACACTCATATGGAAAAAAGTGCTGGAAAAACTCCCCTCCTACAAAGTATGTGAACTGATTCCTCCCTGACTCCTTCCCTTTCTCACCTTACACCGCATTACTTGTTATCCGCAGGAGTTGGCGGGACAGTCTTGTCGATACCAGAACTGCCTCTCCAATTGACTGAATAGGACCCCAGCATGGATGCATATGCTCTGCATTTTGGCTACACTTGTTCCTTTATGACTCCCATAGTTGAACTTCATCCCCTTTCCTGTCCATGCTGACACCCACGAAATTCCCGCAGTCCATCCTACAAAGAGAAAGAAGATTAGGAATGGCCAAAAATGTGTAGCATAAAGGAACAGCCTCTGTTTAGACTAATTTATTGACAGCTAGTTGGTGCAATGGATTGAGCACCGGCCCTGAAATCAGGAGGACCAGAGTTCAAATCTGGGCTCAGACACTTACTACTTCCTAGCTGTGTGACTCTGGGTAAGTCACTTAACCCCAATTGCCTCAGGAAAAAAAAAGAAAGAAAGAAAGAACAAGAAAAGACAAAAAAAGGAAAAAGCCCTAATTTATCAAAAAGAATGACATATTCAGCCTTATTATGTACATAGCCCTCATCTAGGAGCTGAGGAAATCTCAGCATCCTTCACAGTTCCAGATTATCTCCAGGGTCAATCACTCTGGTTCTCCAAGCTTAGTTAACCTACTAATACAAGGATGGGAAAAAGCTGGTATGGGAGAATCAGTCAGGATTCTCAGGACCACACATTTCAACTCCAGTGTTCTCTTCTTCCAATCTGTTTTCCAGCTTTCCATAGGCATGAAGGTCAATTCATTGCAGTGGGGGAAACTTCTCTCTTGGACTATACCATACTACATGTTATTGATGACGTGAATATGTGCAGCTATGACAAACGGGATAAACAGCTTGTGGTCAAAGAATCCTGGATGTCTCTAGCATTAGGGGAAGAATTTCTTAAGCATAAGACCAAGGTGATCACAGAAAGTGAAATGTATTTCCAATTGGCCTTCAGGTTATTATCAAAGAATTACACCAAGAGCCACAGTAAGTCAAACTAATCGAATTCCACTCAAATTTCTTTCAATCTCTAACCTAGTTTCTCCCTTCCTTGAGTAATGATCCCATCATTGTGAGTCACAGAATCAATAATAATAATAATCTAGAACTGAAAGGGACAGAGATCAGCTGGTCTAACTGCCATTTTACAGATGAGGAAACTGAGGCCCAAGAAAGTTAAGTGGCTAGCTTTAGGTTATATAGAGAGGACATCCATACCTTTCAGATGAGTATGTAAAGGTTGAGATCACTGGAATTTTCTTCTCTGGTGACCAAAATATGTATAAATCTCTGGGCATTTGGATTTTTGTCTTGTGTCCTTATAGCTTGAGTCCTAGATTTGTATTTAAATTTTGTCTGCCAAATAAGTATCTCCCCTTTCCATCCCTAACTCCAATGAAGAGGGAAGGAGTGAGGAAAGATTTGAAGCAGGATGACCAATTAATTGAGATATTATTGTTATTGCAATAATCCTGGTAAAAGTTCATGATGATTTGCCCTGTGTAGTAGTCATATGAATAGAGAGTAGGTGATGTGTGTTTGTGTGTGTGTGTGTGTGTGTGAACTAGAGAACCATTATCTCATAATTTCCACTGAGTTAACACCTTATTGTAAGTATCCTTTTTTCAAGTATACTTCTCCAGAGTTCTGGCCCTCTACACATATCTTTGTTAATTAGACATAAATAACATATCTGAACAATATCTACATAGAGATGTCAAGATACAAAGAGGTGGTACGTCATGAAAAAAACAGGCCTATTTCATTTTTTTGGACAGTATTACTGAATTAATATACAAAAGAAATGGTGTGGGTATAAATTACTTAGATTTAAGCAAAGCTTTTGACAATATCTTAAATTCTTTCTGGGAAGAATACAGAGAAAAATGAATTAGATGAAAATACAGCAAGATAGGTGCAGAACTAGATGGGAAAAAAAGCAGTTGGTAATATTTCCATATCAACTTGTGGAAGCTCCCCAATGGAACAACTCAAAGGGCTGTTCTTAACGCTGTTCTTTTATTTTTAAAAATTGTTCAGATAAATGTATAAATGATATATCCACATAATTTGAACATTATACCAGGCTAGGCAAAGTTGTTAACATGCTAGATGACAAAAACAGGAGTTAAAAGTATCTTGACAATATAGAATTTTGGACTAGATCTAATCAGATAAAATTCAGTCAGTCCATAAGCATTTATTAAGCACCTACTATGTGCCAGATACTGTGCCAAGTACAAGGGATGCAAAAATAATAAATTGACAGTCTCTGCCCTGAAGGATCTCAAAATCTAATGAGAGAGACAATAAACAAAGAAACACAAACAAGCTACATATGGGTAAAATAAGAAATAATCAATATTAGGAAGGCACTAGAATTAAGAGGGATTGGGAAAGACTTCCTGTGAAACATGGAATTTTAGTTGGAATTTGAAGGAAGCCAGGGAGTCCAAGAGGTAGAGATGAGAGGGAGAGCACTCTGGATATGGGGAACAGCTAAAGATAACATCTAAAATCAAGACATGGAGGGTCGTTCCTGGAAGAGCAAGGAGGTTCATGCAATAGGCATAAATGAAATAATTTACTTTTGGGTCCAAGAAATCAACTTCCCAAATGTAATATGGAGGATGAATAGTTAGAAAATGGATATTCTCCAAAATATCTATGGTTTTTAATTGAATTCAAGCTCTCTATGAACCATCACTATGATGTGATGGCCAAAAGAGGTAATGCAACTGAATGATCCATTAAGGGAAATTTGGTTTCCAGGACAAGGGAGATGATTAACCCATCTTATTGAGACCTCTTCTAGACTAATGTAATCTAGTCTGAATATCATGGTCGAAGGGGGACACGGTCAGTGGCTTTGAGTTTAGTATTATGGAGATCATTTGAGAATATTGGATATGTTTATCCTGGAGAAAGGAAGACCTGCTGTGTGTGTATGTGTGTGTGTGTGTGTGTGTGTGTGTGTGTGTGTGTGTGTGTGTAGTCCAATGTATTGTCAGGAAAAACTCCCTAACAACAGAAGCCCTACAAGCATGGAATAAACCACATTGAGAAGTGGCAGATTCCCCCTCCCTTGAGGTCTTTGAATAGAGGCTAGATGACCAATTTTCAGGTGTGTCATCATGGGTATTTCTTTCACATATCCTTTCCAACTCTCAAATTCTGTGATTTATACAGGTATCCTTCTGACTCCAAGAGTAATATTTATCCTACTTACCCCTCTGCTTCTGAATATTCTTCTACAGAGAATCATACCATCCAGATTTTGGCAGTATGTGAGTTGGACAGGGACATCGAGGTGAAGAGCCAAATCTGCATTGCCTTGGATGGGGAGGATTTCTTTCAGGTAGATAATCAAGTTGACCATTGGGTTTTCATGAAGCCTGTGGCAAAACAACTCAAATCCCTAGTAGAAAGTAATTTCTGGAGAGATCTGAGGAAACATTCCATGGAGCAATACTGTGTCACCACAATGAGGAAAATCCTGCAGTATTCAAGAATGAAGGACGATGGTGAGACCCTATTATCTCTTCTCAAGAATCAAAGCTACCATCACTGTACTTCTACACAGAAGCCGGTGTACAAAGAAGTAGCCTAGACTCTAGGCCCAGGTCACAGCCAACCAAGGGTATGCTGGAGTCAACTCAAACCAGGTTGTGAGAGCTGATTGTTGAAATCTGTCACCAGTCGTTTGTTTCAGAATTTAGCAAACACAAAAAATAGGTTTTTATTGATGTTTGATTGCCTAGACTTTTAAAAGGGGTGGAGAAAATACTTAAAGGTGTATTTTTTTTTTCAGAGAGTCAGTTGTTAAACATTTCCCACCAAACCTTTGCATCTATCTCATTAGAAAATCAGCTTTATAGACGTGAGTGATATTGTTACTTGGGTCACCTAGAAGTACTCTTTTCAGTTGAGCAATCTGGGAGGAGAAAGTGAAACTGGTGGTTCTGCACAATACTCACTCACTTTAATCCAATTCAATTGCATATCATGGCACCTCCCTGATGTCCTCTTCAAAAACAAAGGAACATCTAAGAGTAGGAGAAGATGATGCTCTAATGGATTCTCAACTGGAACTGGCCAGTTAATCAGTGCTTTATTTTTTCTTTTTTTCTTCTCTTCCTTCTCTTCCTTTCCCTTCCCTTCTTTAGGGAAGTAGGTAAAGGAAGCAAGAGCAGGTGGAAATGAATGGCGCATGATTTCTTCTTCCTTGAATTGTCTTCTCAGTACCTCCGGAGGTGGCTGTGTCCCACCATGATTCTCTGAATGGAAACGTCACTCTTTCCTGCTTGGCCACAGGCTTCTACCCTCGATCCATCCAGCTACACTGGGAGAAGAATGGGCGACTGGGAGTGTGGGGGCAAGAGAGGTCCAGTGGCATTCTGCCCAATGCTGATGCCACCTTCTACCTTCAAGTTACCCTAGAGATCCCTCCGAGGGACACCTACATAGATTATACCTGTGTGGTGGAGCACAGTGCCCTGGAGAAGCCAGTTATATATCCTGGTAAGTATTTTTCCCAAAATATCTGGATTTAGCCTCAAGATTTCAGACCATGGAATGCTGACATCCTCTTTTGATCTTTCCACAGAGAAGGATGTGAGACAAATGAAAAACCCAAGAGACAATTTTTGGGTAATTACTAATCATTTATTAATTAGGACAGAAAATAATCAATAAATTGATGGTCAATGGTTTCTTTCAAAAACCATGGAGATCTCTGAATGTTTAAATACCTTTGGAAAAGGAAGTGCCCCAACTTCCTTCACACCAAAGGAGGTGAAAAATCAACCTTGATTAGTAAACAGATAATGAAAGGTGATTTTAATGAGGAGATGAGGCAAAAGTCTTCACCTCTTCCTACTGAGAATTTGAATCAATTATGAGACTAGGCCACCTCCAGTAATCTGAACAAAGGAATACATCTCTACCCAGAACACTCTGGTTGGTTTGCTCCTTCATAAGCTGTGTCACCCTAAGTTCTACTGAAGGAGTTCAAAGACAGGGGCTCATTTCCTATGGGTAAGAATTGACCTATATTAGAACTTTTCTAATTCTATAGTAGAAATTTATAAAGTCTTCTGGCTGTCCCACCCAAGATGGCAGAGAGTATAGATGTGGGCAATTCCATCCATCAGCATTGTCCTTCAGAAATTGACTGACTGACCTGCAATGGCTGGGTTTTGAATGAGGAAATGGAAATGAAAAAATCTGAATCCTAATGTAATAATTAGTGATTATTATACTAGAATATAATAATTTCTCTCAGATCTCACTAGACACAATTCCTAAGTTTCCGTCCCCCAGAAAAACTCCCCTTTCCATTTACTTGTGATCTTTACCTCCTACAGTTCCTATGAAACCTATCTCCACAGAGATACCTTGGGCCAAGGCCCTGGGCATCCCGATAGCCTTCATCTTAGTGCTGAGCTGTGCTGGAGCCTTCACTGTGTGGAAGAAAAAGAAAACAGGTGTGTATGTGTGGAGAAAGGAGGAAAAAATCATCTTCTCATGTAAAGAGGGAAGAGACAGGGAGAGAGATCATAATGAGTGAGGACATGTGAATTCACAGAGTTCTTAAGGAGAAAAGCCCTTTCTAAACAGAAACATGGACTCTCTGAGATGGAAGGGATATATTGTAGGCCTCCTAGTCCTTTGGGTATAGTTTTCCTGCAAAATATCCAAATAGCTTCAGTTGAAAGACTTCCAGTGCCAGGGAACCCATTAATGTCTCTCCTCCCCTCCAAATCCTATCTTATATTTGACTATTTTGGTGGAAATTTTTTAAAGTCTTTTTATATATATTGTTTTTACATTGCAAACATTTCACATATAAATAACTTCATGAAAGGTCAGTTGTAACAAAGTATAATGGTTAAAGTAAAATTAATAATACAATGATTCCATTTAAAGTTCATACAATATTTCCCTTTTGTAATAATCACCCTCTTTATTAAGAATAACAATTGAAAGAAATCTATTTTCTTTTTTTTTTCCCAACCCATTTGCACCACATTGGGGGGAAAAAAGAAAAATATCTTATAACAAATATGAAGAGTCATTCAAAACAAATCTCTCAATGTTTGCATACAAAATATATATTTGGTTCTAATGCACCCCTAAATCTGGGGTTTTCTCTGGAATTATGAATGGCTGTAGGATTCCCTATGTTATTGTTATGCATGACTCTTCATGATCCCATGGTCCATGGAGTTTTCTTGAAAAAAGATATTAGGATGTTTTAGCATTTCCTTCTTCAGTGGATTTAGGCAAAATTAAATGACTTCAGGATCACACAGCTACTGAGTGTCTGAGGCTGAATTTGAACTGAGCCACCTAGCTCCCTATATTTATTGTAGATCTTGTAATTTTAACCATTGTTTTATTTATATGGTGTTATTATTGCAGCATCAATTATTCTTCTGGTTCTTTCTCCACTGGTTTATAAACCCTAACCTTCCTTCCTGCCTCCCAACCTTAACTCTAAATTCCTGCCTCCCGACTCTAACCCTAACACTAACCCTAAATGCCTCCCAATTCCCGACTCCCAACTCTATTTTTATAATATTGATATTATGGGATAAATTCTTCTGTTCTTGCTTATTTCATTCTGCCTTGGTTTCTGTATGCATTTACATATACTGACTTTGTTTTTGTGCATTGTAGGAATCTTGCCACTAGTTACAAAAATTATATTTATAAGTATAAGATAGAGAAGGCATGCATATATATCAGTTGCTCTGAAAAAGATTCCCAAGAGAGGGGGAGCGAGTGTACTGCAAACTCAACATGAGACAGGAGAAGGATGTAGAAGCCCCCAAAAGGCCATTGGAATCCTGGGCTATATCCAAAGAGACATTACTTCCAGGAACAGGGAGAAGTAAGTCTAGCGTATTCGCTCTGTTTATGTAATCTATTTTGCCAGTCTTCATCTGGGAACCCTGATACCCTGAACATTGATCCACTGAAGCATTTCTGTTAAGGATCTCAACTTTATTCCAGGTAGCACAGTAGGAACTGGGGATGTAGGTGCAAACAATGAATATTGACTCTAATCACAAGGTTAATATTCAAATGAAGGAAACTATAAGTATGTATAAATGCATAGCATGAAAACAAAGTCAGTATATGTAGATGAATACAGAAACTAAGGCATGAATCTGCTGGCCTTCATAATCATCCACTCTCCTTGTCCTTTATTCATCCTCATGAATTCTGCAGTCAGGTGACCCGGGTTTCCTTACTATCTTACTATACTTACATTCTAATTGGGAAGATACATGGTGGGCTTGAAAGGAGTTCCTAGTCTGAGATGAAACATACTTGTGCCTGAATATAAGAATGGAAGGAACTCGGCCTTCAAGTGTCCCCCATGGGTCTCTACATTTCTCTTTATTTGTCTTTCAGGTCAGAGGATCCATGAGCACGCTACAGTGGATGGTGAGGGTCCTTGTACAAAAGTTGGGAACAAGGCAGGGGAGGGAAGGCAGCTATACATTATAGAACTCTAGAGAGGGTCAACATGGGTTTCTTTAAATTCTAGTAGTCCAATCCCACTCCCAGTCTTTAATCAGGATGCCTCACAAGGGAAAGTGGAAAATAGACAAGAAGGTGGCAATGAATAGAATAAGGAGCCTGAGTTCAAATCCTGCCTTGGACACTGGATGAGTGACTTTACCAATTGTAAAAGGAGGATAACAATAACAGTTCTCTTCCAGATTTGTTGTGATGTTCCAGTGAGATGTTTGTAAAGTGCTTAGCACAGTGCCTGGATCATGTTGTTGTTGTTAAGTCAGTTCATTTGTGATCTTGTGGACTTTGCCAACAAGGATGACAAAAATACTGGAATGATTGGCCATTTCCTTCTCCACTGGATCCCCATTTTACAAATGAGGATTTGAGGGAAATAGTAGTTAAGCAACTTGCTCAGAGTCATACAACTAGTAAGTGTCTGAGGTAAACTTTGAACTTAGATCTTCCTGACTTTGGGCCCACTGCTCTATCCACTTTACCACCTGGAGGCTCACCTGGCACTCAGTGGGTCTTATGTAAATTTCAGCTGTCATTATTAATATTAGTATTATCATCCTCATTTCTGTTAGTCTTCCTCTGGGTGGGGGTTATGAAAATAACTCTTCACTTGTCTATAGAATAAGGAAAAGACTTTTTTTTTTTTTTAAGGCATTCAGCTGGATGCTTAGGGATATTGGAAAGGATGACCCTGCTGCTTTCAGAGACCCAGTGGGGCCAGTGGATCTGCTATTTACCTGTTCTGACAAAACAAGAGGAAATTTTGCCTAGAAATAAGACTCCTTGATCATCAACTACACTGCTTTATCACTGTCCAGCCCAAGCTATCAACTCAGCGTCAATTCCTGTCCTTTTCCCCCTTCCTGCATGAACTTCCCTGCCTCAGTCACCCATCCAAAAGGATGGAGAAAGTACAATTTATTGGGAAAAGAACTGAGCTCTAAGTCAACGTACCTTTAATCTTAGATCTTACACATGTTGCTTGCTTGATCAGGTACAACCCCCTTGATCTTCTTGAGACTCACTTTCCCTACTTAAGAAATGGTGAGAATAACATAACGATCCTAATTATCTCATATGAGGTAATGAGAAGAGAAGGTGCTAACATGCATTGGTAGAAACAGTCACAATTCCCTCCCATCATGAAATCACAGTTCAGTGTCCATCCCTATCCCAAATGAGGCTCAAGCCCCTTCTCCTTGGCACTTTAATCCTATTATTATCATAATCCTTTCACTTTCCCATGGATACATGATGTAGGTATGTGTTCTCCCTCCAATGATGCAAACATCCATGCTGGGTGATTCCTGTCCATAGCTTTCCCTAAATTCTCTATTTTTGTTGTTTAGTCATTTTATTTGTACCCGATACTTTGTGATTCCATTTAAGGTTTTATTAGGGAAAATAGTGGCATGTTTGGCCATTTCCTTCTCTAGTTCATTTTACAGATGAAGAAACTGAGGCAAAAAGGGTTAAGTGATTTACCCAGGGTCATGCAGGTAGCAGGTGTCTGAGACCAGATTTGAAATCAGATATTTCTATCCCAGACCCTTTATCCACTGGCACTCTATCCATTGAGTTGTTCTAAAAATTTTTAGAGAGATTCCATATTAATTTTGATAATTTTTTGATAATAGTTCATATTTAATATCTTTGGGATTCAGTTTTCTCGTCTTTAAACTGAGAAGATCTGAATATATGCCTCTGTGGTCCTTTTTCAGCCCTAGATTTATGATAGTTTGTTTATAAGGTTCTAATATTGATATCTGTCTCTCTTAGGCCAATGGTCTTTTTTACTATCTCACACTGGGTATGGAAAGAGAGTACTAGGTGGGAAAGTTACTAGAAAGAGGCAGAAAAACCTGATCTGGAGCCCTACCTGTGCCCTTTTACTAGCAATGGAACTTCAAGAAATCTCATCATTATTTGGGTCTTGGTGACCTCATGTGCTAAATGGGATTAAAGCCCACTGGTAAAAGTAAAATGTTTTATAAAGAAATACTTTGAAAATTCCAAGCTTTATAATCACTATTATTATTATAATGAAAAATATTACATGATATTATGCAAGGTAATGGAAGCATTAGAGATGAAAGTCGAACTGAGTTGCTTTCAGTAATTAGTCTTATTTAATTCTTAGTTTCTGGTCATTGATTTCGTCACATAACATTGAAGGCACTACCTCAGTCTTCTGGTGCTCAATTTCCTTATCTGCCAAATGAGGACTCCGGATTAGATAGCTCCTAAAGTCCATTCCAGAATTTGTGGATGATAATAGTTGACATCCATATAATACTTTATCATTTGTCAAACTGTTTTTGAAGTCTGCCTCATTTTAGCAGAGTGATAGAGTGCAGAGAAAGATGATCTTAGAACTGGAAGACTGAACTCAAGTGCACGTTAATATCTTCTAAGCAATTTTCTAAGCAATTTTGAGGGTTGTCTACAGGAAAAAAAGATTGCATAACAACTATATGTCAGACCCACACTAGAAGAGGGAGTAACTCATTTGATCTTCCTAGAAAACCTGTATGGCAGGAGCTAATAGGTTTATTAGCCACATTCTACAGAAATTGAACCTGAATTCAGAGATGATACTTTTATACCTGCCCAGCATCATATGCCCACCATCAGAGGTGGAAAACTACTGATCCAATTATTCTTCCCACTTAATCATGTTGCCTCCGTTTGCCATATGCCATACTGCAGAAATGATATCTTCCACAGATGATTGCTTCTATTATATTCAGCTTAGCTCCTTATAACTGGATCTCTCATTTCTCCATATGGCCAAGTCTGGGATTCCTCGAAAAAAAGTAAGGTCTACATCGGCACAGACTGTAACTTCATCTAAATCATCCACTGCCCAAGCACATGAATGGGGGCAAAATAAAAACTTGCTCAAATTCAAAAAGAAGTGAGACTGTAGTATATGTTCCAAGGTGGATCTGCATATTATATGTGTGTATATTCTTTATCCTTATATGATGAAAGCTTCTTGAGGACACAATTATTTCATTTCTCTCTCTCTCTCTCTCTCTCTCTCTCTCTCTCTCTCTCTCTCTCTCTCTCTCTCTCTCTCTCTTTCTCTCTCTCTCTCCCCAAGCCAGTAGTCCCTTAGTAAATAAGCGCTTATTAAACTGTGACAGATATTGTGCAAAGATATAAAACAAAGACAAAACACCCATTTCTTCCCTCCAGGAGCTCACATCGTGGGACAAATAGTTGCTACTTAAAATAGGCTTATGCATTCATTTATGGATGTGGGATCAATCATCCTACCAGTTAATTATTTCTCTCAGCTTTGCATCATCCACAAATTTCACCAGCAAGTTTTCTTCCAAAATATTGCTGAAAATGCTAAATAGCCCTATTTGTGCAAAAACTGAATGGATGCCCATCAGTTGGGGAATGGCTGAATAAATTATGGCACATGAATGTAATGGAATATTATTGTTCTATAAGAACTGATGATCAGACTAATTTCAGAAAAGCCTGAAAAGGCTTGAACATGAACTGAAACTGAGTGAAATGAACAGGACCAAGAGAATAGTGTACACAAAAATAACAAGATTATGTGATGATCAATTGTAATGGACTTGGATCTTTTCAACAGTGTTATGATTCGAGGCAATTCCAAGACTTGGGATGGAAAGAGCTATCTGCATCCAGAGAAAGAACTATAGAGACTGAATGTGGATCAAAGCATGGTATTTTTACCTTTTTGCCAAAGTTGTTTGCTTGTTTTTTTCTTTTTTTCCCCTTTTGATAAGATTTTTCTTGTACAACATGACAAATTTGGAAGTACATATAAAAGGATTGCACATATTTAATCCATATTAGATTGTTTGCTGTCTTGAGGAAGGAGGGATTAAGTTGGTAAGGGAGAAAAATTTGGAATACAGTCTTACAGATATGAATGTTGAAAAGTTTTTATATGTATTTGGAAAGATAAAATGTTATTGAAAAAAAGGTTAAATAATCCAGACTCATACCCAGATTCCTAGGCCACTATATGGGACACGTCTTTTCAAGTTTCTATAGATTTCTTTGGATCTGGACATTTGACCAATTCCAAATCCACTTACCTTTATTATCATCTTGCTCATATGCCTTCATTTCATTCACAGTCATAATAAGCGAAACTCTGATAATGCCTTGATGAAATCTAGGTGAATTTTGCCTACAGGGTGGCTTCTGAGTCCAGGCCCCACAGCTGCTGCTTCTGTTATGATTATTTGTCTGACACCTGGGAGATGCGTATAAGGCAGTTAGATGTTACAATGGAGTCTGAGTTCAATTTCAGGTTCAATTACTTACAAGTTGTGTTATCCTGGGCAAGTCAAACTTTCTCAGACTCATTTTCCTCATCTGTAAATTGATAATAACAATAGCATCTATCTCCCAAGGTGGTTGGGAGAATCAAATGAAATAATATGTGTTAAGTGCTTTTCAGACCATAAAAGCATTACTTATTATTGTTACATCAAAGGGAAAAGGAGAACATTTTGGAAGAAGCCAAAATTATTCTATTAATCTAAGAAAATAAAAGAGAGAGATATAAGAAAAGGCTATTTATTGTCTTAGGAGAGCAGTTGAAAGATAATTCCTGGTTTTATTTAGTCAAGTAAATAGAACCAAGCTCTCCTTGGAGAGCGAAATGTTTACTTCTACTCAGAATATTAGCTCATAGGCCCTATAGAATACAAGTGGCATGAGTTAAGAGTGTATGAAATCTCCCAGAAACAAACTACAGTTTGTCATCTGACAGAAGATATCAAGGAAATGGAAAATAGCACAATCTCAGATTCTGTAGGAATAACAGTCCCAATAATTCAAGTTGCCCCCAATTCCTATAAGATGATCATCCATCCTTTGCTTGAAGACCTACAATAAGGAAGAATCTGCTACCTCTAGAGTGAGCTCATTGCACTTCTGAGCAAAGCTCATGTGCCTAGGAACTTTTTCTTTAACTGAACATAAATCTGCTTCTCTGCAACTGCACTCTGAGATTTATCCTCTGGGGCCACACAGAAAAATCTTTTCTCCATGAAAGCCTTTTAAATACTTCAAGATAGTCAACGTATTCCCCACCCCTACATTCTACTCATCTTCAAGCCAGACATTCCCATTTGATTTTAGTGTCCTAAAAGCACATCATCTAACCTAGATTAATGCAAGCAAGGAAAAGGACTTCACAGAGATAGCAGTTACTACAATAACTCTCTGTCTTTAGAGTGCTAAAGATAATCCTGATCTGAGTGATCTATTCTTCTCGCTGATTACTGTTGTTTCTGAGCCCCCATTGGTGTGCTTTCTATTTAACAGATTAGCTGACTGAATTTTATCAGATCTTAATCAGAAACATTCAATTTAAAAAGAATACAAAGCAAGAATCTCGGTAATTTAACATTCCATGTTTAAACTGAGGCTGTTTTGTATCACTAATGCACAACGTCTATATCTATGGAGTGAGTGGGTACAGTGAACCATATAATGGAGAGGCATGTGCCTAGGACACATATATGCCCAGGTCAACTCACTGTTCTGTACTATAAGCCTTGATTAACTGTCTGCTTCAGGAAGGATCTGAACAATTAATTGATGGGCAAGGTTGTTTCTCCCTTGGCTACATCAATTCAACTCCTCTTCTGAGCCTCAATATTTTCCTTTGGGATCTGGCTACTGCTCTGTCGTGCTGCCGACAGACAATTATCTTATTTCAGGAAAACCAAAAATCTCTAAATTAGGATCCAAGGAGTTCATCAGATCTGCTTATTTAGCTGGATTCTGAAAAGTTTCTTCCACTCAGTAGATGCAGCTCAGGCAAAAGCCCGACTTGTTCCATGTCACTCTCCCAAGCCTCGTGGTCATGCAAAACTTATCTTACTCTCCAGTTTGCTTTTCCAAGTTACAGATGTGGGTGCAATCTCAAGCCAAAAGCAAAATCTCTTCATTGAGGTGACTTGTCCCTTTCTCATGGTGGTGAACCCCAAATGCACAATCCTACCAACTATATTGAAATTTGAACTATACATTTGTCACATAGTCACAAAACACATCTAGGAAGCAGTTTTCTACCTATTGACTTCAAAGTCCTCATTCCAGTTTTATGCAAAGGTACACTGGAACCAGTGCATATGGCAACAAGAGCTAAGTGGTAAGTTTTTAGTGTGATCATTATTCCTAGAAAATCAGTCAATATTAAAAATCAAGGATTTGTTGTTCCATTGATTTCTATACTTTAAAAGTGATGGAGAAAATATTAACAAGGATTGAACTTAAAATTGAGTTGGATTTTTAAAGAGTTGGTTGTTAAACAATCACTATATGAATCCTGATTGTATGCAAATTAAATACTGAAAAATAGAACACTTTCAGCCATCTCTACATAAAACAAATTGCTTTTTTTTAGAGCTGCTTTTTCAGGGTTTCTCTCAATTGTTCTTTCTGCTTTCTTTCCATTGGCCACACTACATCTGAAGGAGATGAAAGGGATTGATGACTACGCTTTAAATCCAGTCATTCATCTAATTCTAGTTGCATCTCATGCCTATAATTCAGTTGATATCACTTTAATCCACAAGGATAAATGGAATCATTTTGCCAAGCACTTTCATGACATATGAGTATATCATTCACTTAGTATTTTCCTTTCTAGATTTCCTCTATCATTTTCTAAATTAGATGCCTTAGTCCAGGGAAGTGATTGTGACCCCATCAAGCACTTCACTCTACTCTCATAGCAATGGATCTTTCATCTTCTCTCATCATAATAGACATTTATTGTTTTGTAGATGTCATAAACTGTGTTAAGTCCTAGGGACACAGAAAGAGCCAGAAATTGTCCCTTCTTCAGGGAACTCACATTCTAATGAGAAAGAGAAAATAATCATTATATACAAAATATATATAATGTAAATGCCAGACACAGGGAATGGGGTAGGGGTGAAGCAGGGGCTCAGTATAACTTTCTGTAGAGTGTGAAATCAAAGTTTTGAATCTTGAAAAAACTGAGAAATTTGAAACTGGAAGTAAAGACCATTTGCAGGACATGAAAAGAGTAGAGAGAGCAACTGCCATTTTGGAGGAAAAGTAAATAAGAGACTGTAACTCCACCATTAGGTCATAAAATTATTCAGGAAAGAGACTGTCTTGCTCATCAGAAAATGGAGTCACTGAGAAATCATGTTTTTACTCTTCCACCAAACTTAGAGCTCCAAGAAAGAACTTAACACAGAATTACTACTTCCTTAAATCTACTTTGGGGCAGGTAGGGGACACCATAGTACATAGAATAATGACACTTAACCCTGCTTGCCTCAGTTTCCTAATCTATAAACTGAACTAGAGAAATAAATGGTACATCATTCCAGTATCTGTCAAGAAAACCTCAAATACTTCATATAAAGACATGGCTGAAAAAAATTCCTTAATGAACAACAACAAGAACAAAAAATACATCAACTTAATTCAACCAACATTTGCAAAAACCACCTATGTTCATGGCATTGTGCCAGTTCTTGCTCTTCATCTCCCATAAACACCTGTTGGTGATATTGTTCTATGGTTTCCTCTTTTCACCACAGGCTCCATTTCACTTCTACTTGAATACCTGCCAGGATGTAGAAGGCCCGGATAATGATGATAGGAGGGCAGAGCCTTAGACCAATGCCAGATGGGGAAGAGAAGGGGTTGGGAGCCCTGGGGCACAAAGAAGCTTCATTTCCCCGTCAGTCACTGACGGAGGAACAGAACATGGGCACTGGTGGCTACAAAAATTGAACTGAAGTTGGCAGAAACCAAACAGTCTCCAGCAAAAGAGAATGGTGAACTGGAGGAAAAAGCAAAAGAGGTCATTCTTATTCTGGATACTCATTCTAAAGGTATTTGTTCTGAGAGGGAATGAGGCAGATGAGCCCAGGTGAAGAAAAGGGCGCCAACAAATTAATAAGGGAAGGCAATATTTGTAGTGGGGATGGAATATATGTTCAGTGGGATATTTGCCAACAAGGCATTTACTTTTAGCAATAAACATGAAAGCATCATATCTAAAGCTCATTAAGATCTGTTCTTTTCCTTGTACTCTGTACTTCCCTGTACTTTTTCAAGCACTCTGTATATATCTTGTTCCAAATTAATTGCATGTAATCCTCTTCATTAGGATAGATAGTCCATGAGGACAATGACTAGTTTCACCTTTTTAAAAAAGTTTCCCGGTTTTTATCCCACTGCCTGGCACATAGAAGTACTCAATAATTGCTTATTAGTTATTATTAGTCATGATGAACTATTAACATATGGAATGTATTACCAGAAGAGAGATTGTTTTCCCTCTCATTGTACTGCTTTTCTTCAAAGGCTAGATAAGCAATGGTAAGGAATGTTTTAGAAGTAATTATTTTTTCAAAAACGGGATGGCCTCTGAGGTCTTATCTACTCTCAAATACTGCCAGGAGATGTTTAAACCATTTATAAGTGGTAATAAGCATCTTACCTGTTATACGAGGTTAGGACCATAATCTTCCTAAAAGTTCAATACTTGCAAAGATCTGCAGTTATTTCTGCAATTTTCACTCTTCCAGTACAAGGCATACACTGGTTAAGGGCTCATAAGAGATCAAAGCTCAGAGGAGAAATCTCTCTTGTGACTTATCTGGATTAATAACAGAATATAGATGAGGATAAAAAAGGAATTATTCATTAATCAGGGAAGTAGGCAAATTCCAAATAGAAATACAAGACAAAAAACCATGTGTCTTGCCCTTAAGGGTGAAAATAAGAACCAGTTGAAATTCTACCCTTTAGATTCTAACTTATTGGTCATCTATCTGTCTCCTTTTTTTCCTTCTAATCCATTCTCTTCAAAATCTCTCCTTATCCCTTCCAGAACATCAGCAGCTCACTTTATTCTGAAAGGATTTTTCTGGTTATCTCAGCATGGTCTAGTTCACTTCGGAATCATTCCAAACCCTTTCCTGAGTTTCAGGTTGTGTCCTTGTTTGTGTGTCTCTATGTATGTATCTTCTGAATACATTTTCTCTCCTTTTCCTGATCTGAGGATATTTGAAAGAAAATGTTTCTCTTGCAGAGGGTCATTGTCTCTATCTTCCATTTCCCTGTCCTGGTCTTCCTTGACTTATTTGTCTGGACCTAGTTGAGGGATCCACACTAAGCAGGAGTAGCTAGAAGGTGAATGAATGAGTTCCTTTCCTTCCATGATATTCTATTTCTATTCTGTAAACAATTTACTGGTCTATTTATCAATATTTAGTTGGGCAAATTGTTTATCCTCAAATCCTGTAGCCTAAATATTGTCTACATGGGAAATATAAATCTTTTATTCTCGAGGACTCTTGATCTTTCATCCTTATTTGGGCCAGGGAAGGCTCAAACAAGATTTTACCTTCCTATCATTGTGTAGGGGAAGGGATCTGGGAAGAGGCTATTATAGAAATTAGCCTCTTGATGGAAGGTATGGAAGTGGAAATGGAATCTATAGGAATTGCAGAAAACCCTCAGAGAGACCCAGAGCAAGAACCAAGATAGTGCCAGTAACATTAATGGCATTTCAAAATGTTAGTAGAAATAGATTTACCTAAGAAACTTGTAGAGTTAATGAGAAAGAAAAAGCAGGCCTTTGAGGAAGTCTTAGAATAGTGAGAAAGATTAAGTACTAAGGCTTATGTTCAACTCCTGAACTGTTACTGCAATAGTAAGTTGTGTCCTCATAGATTGGATGGGGACTGTTCCCATCAAAGTTAGAGGGATGATTTTTGAAGAGGTGGGGAAAGTTCCTCAAGATAGCATATTGGACAAGCTCTCATCCATTGTGCTCCCCATCTAACAGCTCTTAACTGTTCTTGCCTCACTCATCACCAGGAAATTAGATTTCATCTAATCTAACCTCTTATACTCTACTCTAACCAGCTCAGTATTCAGTTAAAAGAGTCCATTCTCATGCAGCAAGCCAACAGGAAAGTCATGGAGTGTCCGGGACTGCTCCGAATCCAGGAAATAGCCTGCCTGGGGGCATTTTACCAATCCTGCAGCTAGCACCAGGTAGAGCACAGTATGCTTCCTCAAAAGTCTGGACCTAATTACCGAATCCCCCTCCCATCAAATTAGTATGCCCTTGGTCTGATGGAATTTTTTTTGATTCTGTCTTTTTTTACATTCTTTTTCTGATTCTTATTATTATTATAACTTTTTAAAATTGTAACTTTTTATTGACAGAACATATGCATGGGTAATTTTTTACAACATTATCCCTTGCACTCACTTCAGTTCTAACTTTTCCCTTACCTCCCTCCACTCCCTCCTCTAGATGTCAGGCAGTCTTATACATGTTAAATATGTTATAGTCTATCCTAGTTACAATATATGTGTGCAGAACTGAACAGTTCTCTTGTTGCATGAGAAGAATTGGATTCAGAAGGTAAAAATAATTTGGGAAGAAAAACAAAAATGCAAACAGCTTACATTCATTTCCCAGTGTTCCTTCTCTAGGTGTAGCTAGTTCTGTCAATCATTGATCAATTGGAGCTGAATTAGATCTTCTCTTTGTTGAAGAAATCCACTTCCATCAGAATACATCCTTATACAGTATCGTTGTTGAGGTATATAATGATCTCTTGGTTCTGCTCATTTCACTCAGCATCAGTTCATGTAAGTCTCTCCAGGCCTCTCTGTATTCATCCTGCTGGTCGTTTCTTACAGAACAATAATATTCCATAACATTCATATACCACAATTTACTCAACCATTCTCCAATTGATGGGCATCCATTCAGTTTCCAGTTTCTAGCCACTACATAAAGAACTGCCATAAACATTTTGCACATACAGGTCCCTTTCCCTTCTTTAGTATCTCTTTGGGGTATAAGTGATGAGGGAGATTCAATTTGTGCCCTCCAAGAATAGTTGATTTAAAATTGTGGTTGCTCCTAGAATAATATTCTGTTAAACATGTTCATGTTAAACAACTTGTCCAGCAAAAAGGCACATCTTTATCAGTGATTGAAAGCACTTCTTTCCTGGAGAGCAGAGACTATCTCCACCTTTTCTTAATATCCCTAACCCTTAGTATTCCTGCCATACATTGTAGTAAGTGCCTGTTGATTAATTAATAGATTGATTTTTGAGTAACTTTTGTGAAAAGGTTTCTGATGTTTAAGAAATACTTGAAGTGTTTGAAAGTAAAACAGCAGTGTGTATTTATCCTCTTATGAAGAGATAGCAGCCCACCAGTGAGTAGCAACTGATAATGACCAAGAGACCAATGAGGCAGGAACAGCGGCCGTATAATATCAGCAAGGACCAGTACTTATCTTTTTTTTATTTTTTTATTTATCTTTTTTATTTAATAGCCTTTTATTTACAGGTTATATACATGGGTAACTTTACAGCATTAACAATTGCCAAACCTCTTGTTCCAATTTTTCACCTGTTACCCCCCACCCCCTCCCCTAGATGGCAGGATGACCAGTAGATGTTAAATACATTAAAATATAAATTAGATACACAATAAGTATTCATGACCAAAACGTTATTTTGCTGTATAAAAAGAATCAGACTCTGAAATATTGTACAATTAGCTTGTGATGGAAATCAAAAATGCAGGTGGGCATAAATATAGGGATTGGGAATTCAATGTAATGGTTTTTAGTCATCTCCCAGAGTTCTTTCTCTGGGTGTAGCTGGCTCAGTTCATTACTGCTCCATTGGAAATGATTTGGTTGGTCTCGTTGCTGAGGATGGCCAGGTCCATCAGAACTGGTCACCATATAGTATTGTTCTTGAAGTATATAATGATCTCCTGGTCCTGCTCATTTCACTCAGCATCAGTTCGTGTAAGTCTCTCCAGGCCTTTCTGAAATCATCCTGTTGGTCATTTCGTACAGAACAGTAATATTCTATAATATTCATATACCACAATTTATTCAGCCATTCTCCAACTGATGGACATCCATTCAGTTTCCAGTTTCTAGCCACTACAAAAAGGGCTGCCACAAACATTCGTGCAATACAGGTCCCTTTCCCTTCTTTATAATCTCTTTGGGATATAAGCCCAGTAGTAACACTGCTGGATCAAAGGGTATGCACAGTTTGATAACTTTTTGAGCATACTTCCAAACTACTCTCCAAAATGGTTGGATTCGTTCACAACTCCACCAACAATGCATCAATAAGGACCAGTACTTATCAAAGATTATTCACGGACAGGGATGACAAGAACAGCAGACTGCCTGTCATTCAGGATTTTAAGTTTCCAGGCCTTAGGAAAGAAAGCAGCAGGTTGATGTCCCTAGGATATGACTTTATAGCATTACAGGCATGAATCATCTCTTCATGAGTGTGCTTGATCACTTATGTCCCTTATGTATGTATTCTTACATGCATTTTCTTTTTGCATGTCCTTAAATATACCCTGAGTTCTCTCCATTGTTGATTGTTTTTATGCATGTGTTTGTGTTTCAGAATGTGGCCCAACTTTATAGGGAACACATTTTCTCACTACTTTTCTTACTATGTACTTTCAGTAAATGCCTTTGGTTGGAATTGCATGTGTCCTCTGGCTGATTAGTATAACTAAACACATTGGTGGGGGTTTACGACCTATGACTTTGAGTGGAAATCAATCCACAGAATACCTTCAACTTTAGACAGTTTTGTTGAGGGATCCACCATTTAAGTTGCATTTGCCTCCACACGTTACACTTTATAAAAACATATAGTTCATAAAAAGTCTTGGTGAAGTTTTAAGCCTCAATAGCACTACTTCTTTTAAGAACCCTTGTATTGTTCAGAATTTTCTAACAATTGCAGTCATCATTTGTCTGTAGTTCAAGAAGTCTGACACACCTATCTGAACTGATTTCAAATGAAGCATGCAAATCCAAGAAAATAATATACTCTGGGTTTATAATTACATAATCAAACAACAATAGCAAAAAGAAACTAAATGTGAGCGTTTTCTAAGATTATCACATTTCTACTTTGTTGGCAAGTAGGTAGCACAGTGCACATGGAAGGGCTGACTTGAAATCTCGTCAACAGCTCTGTGATCCTGATTACAGCTTAACCTTTCTCCCTCAATTTCCTTATCTGTAAAATGAGGTTAATAATAGTATCTACATCACAAGGTTGTTGTGAATATCAAATGAGATATTTGTAAGCACTTTGTAAACCATGAAGTGCTATAGAAATATTAGTTATTATTTTTTATATACCTATACAACATGAACATGTATAGGTATATACAACATTACAATGTAAGGTCTTTGAGAGCAGGAACTATATAGTGCTTTTTTTTTTTACTTCCAGCTTTAACAAAGTAACCTAATATATAGTAAGCATTTAGTAAAAGTTCGTTGATTAAAAATGCATTCAAAGGCAGAGCTGATCAGTTATACTTTTTTCTTATATCTCCTAAAGTCATTAGTCTAACAATAAAGTATGTGATCTGGAAATAATTGGTTGACTTCATAGTTTTGGGGTTTAGGAATGATTGTTCACATACTGGGGGTTTAGAGGTCTTGTATAAGTAGTGCTAACTGTTCCCAGACATCTCCAGACAGAAATTCTGTCACACCAAACCATAAATCTATATTAATATTGGGGAGGATAATGTGTTCCTGCATGATGGACTGAAAGAGTGGGAGAGATGGTGTTGACAGAGACAGAGACAGAGACAGAGACAGAGACAGAGACAGAGACAGAGACAGAGACAGAGACAGAGACAGAGACAGAGACAGAGAGAGACAGAGAGAGAGAGAGAGAGTTCACAGGAAAAACCTTCATACCCCTGGACATGCCTTTCACTAAGAAATGATTTTATTTTATGCTCCTCCTACCCTTCTTTATCTCATAATCTACTCTTTAGACATATAGTCTTCCCTTCCAATACTAACCTCTTGGTTTCTGTGGTATCTGGGGCTCAGCCCACCTCTCACACTGACAAAGCAACCCAGGAATTGGGAATTTAGTCAGAGAGAAACCTTTTGGTGGTGAAGCAATTGTTGGCCATTACTGGGGAAGTGAGCAAAACTATATGTCAAGTAGGTGTCTGTGAGAGGAGAACTAGACCTCAGGTTGTGGGTAGGGAATACAAAGAGGAACTCCAAGGAAGAAGAAAAGGGAATTTATAGAAGACTCTAAGGTTATCTCAGAGTCATTTGCTAGTCACTTGATTCCTACAGGAGGAGGGGTAGGTATACACAAAATGTATACACAATATGAAGGAAAATGAGAAAATGAAAAAGGGCTAGGGAAAGTGCTATGTAAAGTTTGATGAGAGGTCACTTTTACTGAGTCAGTACTAAGGGAAAGTAGCATGAGTAACACATGAATTCAACCAGTAAAGAAAGAAAGATGTTTGACAGATTGAAATTGGAGGAAGAAAGGAGTTTATTCCATAGAATGAGGATTGCATTATCCAAGATATAGATATAGGAGAAGACAGGATAAAAACACAATGTAGAGAAAACTCCAGTTATTTCTAGAATGTAGATAACAGGGAGTAGAAAGTTAAGCCTGGAAATGTAGGCTAAAACCATAGCAACCAAACAAACAAACAAACCATTTTAATGCTGGAGTTAGGGATTTTCATGGGTAGTTCCCCCCAGATTTTTGGTAAAGGAATGACTTGCCCAGATTGGAATATGAGGAAGATTAAATGGTTATGCCCAGCAAAAAATGGGAAAGATAAAAGAAGTAAGAAAGCCTATTAAAAACTTTTCAGACAGAATAAGTGAGATGAAATGAAGAATTGAAGAAGAGTATTTGGTGCCCTTCACCACCATTCATGTGGAAAAGAATAGCCAGACAAGAAGAATATGATGGAGGCTAAATCCATAAGCCATGGTAACTGATAGGATAATTGAGGTGGTAGAGGAACAATTCCAAAATTGCCTCCAATTTAGGGAACTTGGTAACTTCAGCAATATGACTAGAGAAGTTAGAAAAAGGAATCGGTTTTGTTATAAGATGATGTATTCATAGGACTATAGCATCAGAGAGGGGCAATTAGATGGCACTGCAGTGGATAGTGTATCAAGAAGAGTCATCTTCCTGAGTTCAAATCTGGCCTCAGATACTTACTAGCTATGTGACCCTGGACAAGTCACTTAATCCTGTTTGCCGGAGTTTCTTCACCTGTAAAATGATCTAGAGAAAGAAAGGGAAAACCACTCCAGAGTCTTTGCAAAGAAAATCCCAAATGGGGTAATGAAGAATCAGACATGACTGAAATTACAACAATAGGATCAGAAATCTAGAGCTGGAAGGGATCCAAATGGGCATCTTGTCTAATCCTCCTTTTGACAAACAGTAGAACTGAAGCTCAGAGATGTTAAGTGCTTCCTGAGGTCACAGAGGGAATAAATATTCAGGTAAATACCCAGATCCCTAGGAATTTGAACACTCATTCATCTTTCTGTTCTACTCTGTTGACTTAGACATCTTCTTGACCTTTCTGCTAACTCTGACATTGTATATCACTCTCTTCTCCTGAAGATTCTCTGTTTTCTAACTTTCTGTGACTGCTCTCCCTTGGTTCTCCTCCTACCCGTTATACTGCTTTTCCTTCTTGGTTTTGCTGAATTTCTATTCATGTTCCACACAATAACTGAGGTTGTTTTTCAAGCATGTTTCAGTTCTTCTTTTATCATTAGTTTCTATGTACTCAGTTGCCATCACTACACAAATGATTCTCAAATCTATTTTCCCATCTACTGTCTTTCCTGTCTATCAGTTCTTTATCATCAATTTCCTATTAGATATCCTGTTGTCATCTCAAACTCAGTTTGTCCAAAACTTTATTACCTTTTCCTCCAAACACTCTCTGTTTCTAAATTTCACTGTTACTGTTAAGAACACCACTATCCTTTCAGTCACCCTGGGTCTTACTGTGCCTTCACTGATTCCTCTCTCTTAAACAAAACACCCATCAATTGTTAAACAGTGTCATTTCTTTCTCTGCAACATCTTTTGATACCATCTATATCTCTATTATATAGCCCCCATTCTAGTTCAGACCATCAACTCTCCTCTGAACTATTTCAGTAGCCTCCTAATTGATTTCACTGCCTGAAGTTGTAGAGACTGTGACCACTGACAATAAAGTTATCGTTGTTATTATGTTATTATTGTGTCTACATCTGTGTGCCTACTGTGCTTTGTACATAGAAGATGCTTAAAATTTGATGAATTGGACTGAATTGAATCAAATGTATTAAGATTTTTGACTTTGTAAAAAATGCTAATTTGTCACCTTCTCTCCGATGACTCTGTTTCTATAGCATCACGGCATAGAAGGCTGGCACCAAAGAACTACAGCCCTTTGTTGGCATAAGTGATTGGACATGAACATACATCTAAAGGTATCTATGGTTTTAAGTTCTCTTAAGGGGAGGAATAGCATTTCCCCCATTGATGGCAGGTAATTCAAATACTTTGACAACAACTATGTTCCCCAGAACAATAACAGCCCAATCCCCACAAACCTTTTCTTTTGTAGAGAGGCTACTTCTCAACCATCTCTGTAGGTTCTCTCTGTCCCCTGCTCCTCATCAATCACAGACCCTGAAGGAACCCCCCCAAAAGCAATCTTTAATCACCAAAGCCCCCAGCACTGTCTGGTGTTTTGATACGAGAATTGGTTGTGATTTTGTCGATGGAGATGATATTAAGGAAGAAGCATCTCTGTTTTACCACTATACCCAATGGGGTCTTTCCATCTGGCTTCCAGATGACAGTCCTATGTGTTTTATTTATTATAATATTATTATTATATCTTTGTAGCCACAGTTCATAGAATGGTGCTTTGTAAGACTTTATTAATTTATTTTAATTCATTCATTAAACCAAGTTTTCCCAGAAGTTTGAGAATGCTTTCCTCATTGGACTGTGAAATCCCTTAAGGTATGTTTTATTTTAATTTGAATTCAATTGACATTTACAAATGTAAATGGCACTGTGCCAGTCACCATTCTAGAAAACAACACCTAAGAGTGATTAGAATCTGGGGTTTCCTGCCCTAAACGTAGACTCTATTTCCCTTTATCTCTTATACCTACCAGACTGAGATGGGTTCTGCCTGGTGACAAATGTCCTAGTTTGTACTGACAGGAAGGCAGAGTCTTGGAAGCACCAATACCCATCTGAGCATGAATGAGGAATTAGGAAATGTATATATAGGGTCGCATTTCATACCTGGGCACTACTTCTCTTACCTCCTGCAGAGGCAAGGAAGCCTTCTAAAATATAGAAATGAAGACTAAAAGGATGATGAGGAGAGAATCATTCACATATTGGCTGCTCGTGCTAGGTGTGTTTGGTCTGAATGAGCTGCAGGCAGGTGAGTCCAAGGGGAGGAGGGAAGGAGGACTGAGCAAATACGTTTGGGGTTTTAAAAGGGAGAGAAAGCTCTTGCACCCAGTGCTTATCAGAGGGAAGGTACAAGATAGAGAAGATACAGTTATACAAATAGACAAATCAAAATAAAATCCAAACCTAAACAGGACTTGGGAAGTTTCTTAAGTGAACTTAACCAAGTGGAGTTAATTAGAAAAATATTTCAGAATAAAACAGTGAGCTTCCTTAAATATATAGGGAGGTAGTAACAAATCCAGATTTGGGAGAGCCTCTAAAGGCAATGAAGGAGAAAAATAAGGAGCTACAGATTGACAACCTTTGGACACAGTCTAGAGGATGAGAATGCCATAAATTGCTGACTGGAACTTCAACGCTCCATTTATTATTATTTTAAAGTTTTGTACCCTTTGTGCAGAAGCCACTTACTGGTAATACAGTCTACAGAGTACTGAGACTAGAGTCAAGAAGATGAGTTTAAATCTGATGTTAGACACGTAGTAGTTGCATGACCTTAGACAAATCCCTTTGCCTAGGTTTACCTCAGTTTCCTTAACTGTAAAATGAGGATAATAATAGCATCTACCTCACAGAGTTCTTATGAGGATTAAATGAAATAATATCTCTAAAAAGTGCTTAGTCAATGTGGTGGCTGACACATAGAAGATACTCTATAAATGCTGATTCTCTTTCTTGTTCCCTGCTTTATGATCACTTTTTGTTTTCTGATATCACTTTTGACTATAAGGTATCTCAAATAATTAATTAAGGCAGGTCAAAAAGGAAATCTCTTTCTTGACCCAAGGAGAAGCAAGTGGTAATCTCTTCTGAGGTCAAGATTGTATACTTCTTTAGAATTAGTAAGAAGTGAAGTACATAGGCATTCGTGTCTGGATTGTGGAGGCAGCAGGAACCAGATCCATGATAAGAGGAAATGTATAGGAGACAGAGAGGAATTCAAAGGAAATAGAAACAATTCTGGGTTTTCTGTGTCTGCCAGGGTTGACTTTGAGGTCCATCATTATTACTATAGCTGGGCTCCTTCTTGATAACTATAAGTCTGGGCCCAGCCTCAAACATCCAGATACAAGATACAGAGACATAGTAGGCAAATAGCCAATCTACTAAATGGCTCTATAATTTGACTTTAAAAGCTTGTGGCAGCACATAATGAATGTGGAAGTTGTCCCTTTCTTACCTGGTTCTACATCTGTGTGAGCCTCTAGAGAATGGAGATCAAGTAAAGAATCCTGAAATAGCAATACTCCACTTTAGCTTAGCAATAGTGCTGTCGGCCAAAGGAACACTGTCATGCTTTCCTTTATTCCAATATATACCACCCACAGACCCCTCATTTTACAGGTCTGCATTTTCCTTCCTTAAATTTTGCTCCATTTAATTTTATCTTCTGTCATAGTCTATATCATATTGGATCCCACCCAGAGTCATATTATCTTAAAATTTTACAAGAATGCTTCCTTTACCTTCATGCAAAACACTGATAAAAATGTTGGACAGAATAATGCCATGGACAAATTCTTGGCACAGTGGACCCAAACCCTGACTTCTGATTGATACTAAATAATGTAAAACAAAACTTTGGGTCCAGCATTTTACCATGTCTGGATCCAATAGGAGGCACATCTTCATTTTATACACAAAGATACCATGAAAAATATTGTCAAATATCCTGCTGAAGTCCAAACATACTATGCAGAATTCTTTTCATCCATCACCCTGGGAACACTAGTAAAAAAATGAAATGGACTTGATCTGCCATGATCAGTATTTGATACACTCACATTGACTTATTGGGCTCATTACTTCCATTTTGAACTGTTAGCAATTATCTCTTGAATAATGTATGCTAGACATTTACCATTAAATGGATTCAAAATCATTGGAATATAGGCATAAGAAGCCACCTTTTTGAAAATTGGATGATTTATACGTCTCCAACTCTGCATTGTCTTTCCCATTTTCCATACCTCAATAGCAATTCAATAAATTTAATAGTTCAATAGCAGTTCAATAAGACCACTTGAGATTTCTTTATTAATCCTATGGTGTGGTTTGTCCAAATCCAAATACTTTACCCCACTGAGAACAGTTAGGGTTAGATTTATCATCTTCTCGTTTATCTTGGATTTCAATGACATGTTTATCCCATTTGTTCTATTCATTTATAAAGATGTTTCTCTGTGGTAGAGAATATGGACACAAAACGGGAGTTGGTCCTTCAAATCATCTTTCATTATTGTTATCCAAACTATGTGAAGAATGAGTCTTGCATGCTCTTTGATCTTCCTTCTGTTCCCAATAGAGTGCAAAATCCTTTAATATTTCCATAGCTTTCCCAGGGAGTCTCAACAATTACAATTCAAATTAATTCAAATTTCAAGTGAAATTTAATAATATTTGTAAAATGTCCATTATGTATAAATCCCTATACTCAGTAACTTACCTGTGGAAAGAAAAAATGAAAGAGCCTTGTTCTTGTATTCAGTTCATCATTATTACAACTAGTACCTATAGAGCACCTACTATGTGCCAGGCACTATGCCACACACTTTACAAACATTATCTCACTTGAGCTCATAACTACCCTGGGAGGTAGGTACTGTTATTGTCATTTTCTAGGTGATATTGAGACAAATAGAGATAAAGTGACATTTCAGTCATTTCAGGTGTGTCCAAATCTTCATGACCCTATTTGGAGTTTTCTTGGCAAAGATATTAGAGTGGTTTGCCATTTCCTTCTCTAGCTCATTTTACAGATGAGGAACCTAAGGCAAATTGGAGTAAATGGCTTACCCATGGTCACACAGCTAGCAAGTGTATGAGGCCACATTTGAACTGAGAAGATGTCTTTCTTCCTCCAGGTTCAATGCTCTAGCTACTGTGCCACCTAGCTGTCCATTAAGTGATCTATGACAAGCATAATATAGAAGACATATCCTCATTGACTTAAATTATTCTGGAATTTGGTATTTCTGATATTCTTACCAGATTATGTCACTATTTTGTGCTCATCCCATTATCCACCCTCAAGTCTGAATTTTGTACTTTTTTTAGTCTAAATCAGAAAGTCTTTCTTGTGACTCTTAAGATACTTCCCCAAGTATTCTTTGCTTCTTTATTGAAATCATTTATACTTATTTTGTGAGAATTTTTATCTTGAAAGGATCCTACAATTAAAATAGTACTGGCTCTGACCTCTGAAGACTTGAGTTCAAATCCTCCCTCTAATGTTGAAGTGATACATGATCTTGGGTATGTCACTCAACCTCGTTTGGTCTCTGTTTCATCATTTTTAAATCAAGAGGACTAGATTAAATGTTTTCTGAAATTCCTTTCAGCAGTCCATTTATGATCCTACACTATTATTTTATTGTTTGCATATAATCCCTGCTGAACCATCAATTATAATAATGGGTTTTTTAAACAAAAAGAAGAAAATAAGTTTAGCAAAACCAAACCACACATTTCTATGCCTGATGTTATATACATTAAAACAAATCCTTGTTGGAATCCTTACAAAGTCTTAAGTCATTAGAATTGATAGGGACAATAATTATCTAATTTAGCATCATTCAGTATGATTGATCTGATCCTACAAGGAGATGTTATGGGCCAGAACTTGAAACAAGGTACTAAATGGAATTGAGGAGACAATGTTTAAATCTAGTTTAGAATTGATTTAATCCTACAACAAATAATGGTTCCCCAGTGATATAATGATTGGTGTGTACTCAGTATACAGCATATAAGCAAGAAGCTCTCAGGGCCAAAGAGCACTCTGGGAGATTGAGAGTCAGGAGTGAGTGGAGGAGTCAGTTGAGAAGATTCAGAGAGAGCTGGAGGCAGAAGTTGGCAGACAAGCTGCAAGAGCTCTTGGAACCAAGGAGTGAGATAGGCCTCTAAAAAATCTACCCGGGCCCAAGGAAAGAGATAAGACTTGGAAGGAGAAAATAAAACATTTGGATTTTATCAGCTGGCTGCATTTGAAGTGATTATTGATTTGAACTGAAACTAAGGCTGCCTCCAGAAAACCTACCCAAGAAACCTGCCCAGAGAGAACCATCACAAACTCCTACTTCTCCCCTTTGCAAAGAAGTTAGGGAAGCATTAGTCTTTCAACTCTCCTCTAAAAGTCAAGTTTGTCTATTATCATTTCATAACATTTAATTTCTTTTTCTTTTTGCCCTGCTGTAGTTATTATATTATTATATTATTTTTGTGGTCCTCCTTTCTTCTCTCTGTATCAATTCATGTCTTCCTAAGTTCCTTTGAATTCTTCATATTCATAATTTCCTAGTAGCATAGTAACATTCCATTTCATTCATGTATCACCATCAAATGTTCAACCATTTGCCCACTGAGGCACCTCCTTCTCATTATCTGTTTCTCTCATTATCTTCCTTGTAATTTGAAATGGCATAGTATCTTTCTTCCAGGGTTCTAGTATCTCTACTTCAACAACCCAGAACTTTTTTTTTTCCTGAGGCAATTGGGATTAAGTGACTTGCCCAGGGTTACGCAGCTAGGAAGTGTTAAATGCCTGAAGCCAGATTTGAACTCAGGTCCTCCTGACTTTAGAACTGGTGCTCTACCCACTGCTTCACCTAGCTGTCTTAACCCATAACTCTTTAATAATCAAAATAACATACATAATAGCATTCTAACTTGCTATGAGGGATAAAGTCTTCAGAAGATGAACAAACCCTTCAGTGCTGAGTAAGGTTGACTTGAAGCAAACGGTTCCTCATTCTCAAAGCTCTCAAAGAATCATTAAAAGCAGATTTTTCACATCTGCTGTAGAGTTCTAAGCTAAAAGGAGTGCTAGTAATCCAAGGATATCAAAGTCAAACAGCAATGGATCCCTGAAGGTCATACATCTACTTAGAATACCACAAATTAACATTATATATATTGTATTTTATTTTTATTTGTTGTGCTAAAATCTAGAGTTTCATAAGCTACTTGTGGCCTGTTGCAGCTAGTTTGGCATTTCTATGACCAACTGACATTTTAATTGGAAGAAACTGAAGTTCAAAGAAGTGAGTAACTTGCCAAGCTCATATAGATAGTCAGTAATAGAGCCAAAACTCTAGGGTGCGTTCTCCAACTCCAAATCCCTCATGGTATATCACCCTTATGATTGGAGCTACAAGCCAATAAGTCAAAAAGCATTTATTGCTTACCCTATGCTAGGTACTTTTGTGAGAATCATCACAGTACGTTCTCTCATATGCTACAAATGTCTGGGACCTTTAAATGTTTTAGAGAAACAGTTAAAACCTCATGAAATGTATTGGGGAATCACTGACAAGACATTCCCTTGTTTTCCCTTTCAGAGGAAAATAAAACTAGCCTAGCACAAGATCCTACCCATGTGGATAAAAATCCTGAAGAATCCAAAACACTGCAAGGTATGTTAACTGAATGCCCTACCTTACTCATTCTCTTTGTCAACCCTGACTGTGCCATTCCATAGTTACAGAAAGACAATAGGCCAGTCTCTTAGACACCAGCATTGCTTCTCATCAATTAATTCAATTCTTAAATTCAATGACTGTTTATGAAGCCAGAATGAATGAAAATGCTATTATTCTCTATGAGAACATTAGCCATGTCTACTCCTTTAGCACTCTCATATCAAAGCCAGGTTACCATCCTGTCTTCACTAATACTTCTGATGTTTACACAGTTTAATCTACTCCTTGATAAAACAGAAGACTAGGATTAGAAAAGTATTTACCACACCAAGAAGAACTGACACAATCTGTTAACAGATTACCCAGCCTTGCTGTGCACTCAGTCTAAATGCTATATACCAAATAAAGTCAGACACACTTAGTTCTCCTGACTATCTCCAGGGAAATTGTCATAGTTATCCTACTGATACAGAGAATGAAAGGGAGATGAATGAGAGGTATGATTTGGGGGCCTATAACTTCCTTGTATTTTTCCCCTTCTTGTCATACAGGGTATCACAGGCACGAGGGTCAATATGTTGCAGTGGGAACAAAACATCATCTCTTCAACTTCACTATAATTCATATTATCGATGATGTGCAGGTGTACTATTATGATAAACAGAGCACACAAACTATATTCACTAAAGCATGGATCACCGAGGCACTAGGGAAAGACTACGTTAAGCATAAGAAGGAAATTAATTTACTCACTCAGACGTATTTCAATTGGTTCCTCAAGTTCCTTATACAGAATGACACCAAGAGTGATGGTAAGTGAGCCAATTTGAATCCATACAATCAGAGTTAGAAGGAACCTTAGTGGCCATGTGGTTTAACCTATTAATGAAAGATATCCCTGCTGTACCATACTCAGTAAGTACTTATCTAGCCCTTAAAGATATCCCAGAAGGATAATTGCACCATCTCTCTCTTTTTTTTATTTTTTTATTTACAAGATATATGCATGGGTAATTTTATAGCATTGACAATTGTCAAACCTTTTGTTGCAATTTTTTCTCTCCTTCCCCCCACCTCCTCCAGATGGCAGGTTGATTAATACACGTTAACTATGTTAGTATAAATTAAATACAATATATGTATACATGTCCAAACAGTTATTTTGCAGTACAAAAGGAATTGGACTTTGAAATAGTGTACAATTAGCCTGTGAAGGAAATCAAAAATGCAGGCGGACAAAAATAGAGGGATTAGGAATTCTAAGTAGTGGTTCATAGTCATCTCCCAGAGTTCTTTCTCTGGGTGTAGCTGGTTCAATTCATTACTGGTCTATTGGAACTGATTTGATTCATCTCACTGTTGAAGATGGCCACGTCCATCAGAATTGATCCTCATGTAGTCTTGTTGTTGAAGTATATAAGGATCTCCTGGTCCTGCTTATTTCACTCAGCATCAGTTCATGTGAGTCTCTCCAGGCCTTTCTGAAATCATCCTGCTGGTCATTTTTTACCGAACAATAATATTCCATAACATTCATATACCACAATTTATTCAGCCATTCTCCAAGTGATGGGCATCCACTCAGTTTCCAGTTTCTGGACAATACAAAGAGGGCTACCACAAACATTCTTGCACATACAGGTCCCTTTGCCTCCTTTAAAATCTCTTTGGAATATAAGACCAGTAGTAACACTGCTGGGTCAAAGGGTATACACTTTTTGATCTGATAACTTTTTGATCATAGTTCCAAATCACTCTCCAGAATGGTTGGATGCATTCACAATTTCACCAACAATGCATCAGTGTTCGTGGTTTCCCACATCCCCTCCAACATTGAGCATTATCTTTCCCTGTCATTCTAGCCAGTATTACAGGTGTGTAGTGGTATCTCAGAGTGCACCATCTCTTGAAGCAGTACATTTATTTTCTGGCCAGAAGTGTTTATTAGGAAAAGCTTAAATTTCCTTCTTATTATGATCTGTAAGGCCAAAGCTAAGTCTAGTCACTTCTCTACGTCATAGCCCTTGAAATTTTCAGACTGCTATCATGTCCCTGCTCTTTCTACCAAGTTTTCTTTTATCTAAGTTTAATATGTGCAGGTCCCATACCATCCTGGTTTCCCTCTTATGTACTCTCACCAGAATAGCAATAACATGGTTTATATGATATCCTAAAATGAACACGATACTTCAAGTGAGATCTGACTAAGACAGAACACAACGATATTTATTATTGATGCTTCAGTAATTTTATCATGTTCAACTCTTCCTAACCCTATTTTAGTTTTCTTGGCAAAGATACTGGAATGGTTTGCCATTTCCTTCTCCAGCTCATTTCACAGATGAGGAAAGTGAGGCAAATGGAGTCTGATGACTTGCCCAGGGTCATACAGCTAGGAAGTATCTGAGACCAGATTTGAACTCATGAAAATGAGTTTTCCTAACTCAAGATCAAACACTTTTAACTTGCCACCTTGTTGCTTGTACACTTGGCATTGTCTCCCAATTTCTGAAACTGATGTTCTTTATATTACATCTCAAGATCACATGAATCTCTTTTTGTCTGTTGTATCATGTTGGTGACTCAGATTAAACTTGAAAATTATGAAATTATGATAACTCAATATTCTGACTATTCCCTAATTCAATCTCTCCTATTACATTATTTTTATTTATTTATTTATAATATATAATGTATTATATTTTTAGATGATGATTTTGTACCCAAGTGCAAGATTTTTTTTTATGAATACAGTCTAGTACTTTAGTCTTTTAAGACCCTTGTGGCTCCTAATTCTGTTGCCCAGTAAGTATCATATGCAAATTTGATAAATACACAATCTATGACTTCATCTAACTAATATGGGCAGCTGGAATTCAAAAATTTATATGTAGAAGGTTCAGTGCTATGGAAAGAGAACTGTATTTGAAGTCAGATACACTAGGTTAGGGAAAATTTCCTAACAGCTAGAGCTGTCCAGCAGAAGTCAGATGACCATATTGGACTGAGATAGAGGGATTCCTCATGATCTGAGAGTTGATTAAATGGCCTCTGAGATTCTTTCTAATTGGGAGATTCTGTTAATCTGAAGAATTCAGATCTTCAGGTCTTGTCAGTGATGATGCACATCAAGGAAACTCCTCAGGAAAGACATTTTTCAGAGTCATAAAATCTTAGAATTGTCCACAATCCCCAAAACCATGTTGTCCCCTTTTCGTTGTTGCTTTCTTATGGTCACAACTACCATGCCCTACTGATAAGTTCTGGATCACATTTCCCTTTCCTTTACTATTCCCTAATGCTAAAAATATCCTCGGATAACAATTATGTTTTAAAAGTTTGTCTCCAAGAATGTATAAATTCAGAAAGTATACAGTAAGACATGGAATGAGGAAGATTTGGTGTTTGAATTCCACTTTAGCAACTTATTAGCTATATGACAAGTCACTGGGCAAATCACTTAGCATCATTCAGCCTTGGGTGCTCATAAAATGAGTACAAATATCACCTCTAGAAATGGGCTTGCAAAAGTTAGCTGTGATGATACTCTCTATGTAAAGTGTTCTGAAAATCTTGATACTATTATGTAAGTGTTGGCAATTGTCACCCTGATAACTTTGAGGGTTAAGTGAATTACTCAAGGTTACATAGTTAGCAAAAATAAATGGCTGCATTCATATTGGCCCTTCTAACTTCAATTTCAATCCTGATTCCATTACATCATACTGACTCATAAATGTCTCTACAGAGAGTCACACCATACAGCTCTTTGCAGATTGTGAACTGAATGATGATATTGAGATTGGCAGTCATGTCAAGTTTGCCATGGATGGTGAAGATTTTATAAAGATAGATGATCAGACTAACCACTGGACCATCATGAAGCCTGAAGCGGAGCGTTTCAAGTCCTTATCAGAAAGTAATTTTGGGGCCAAAATGAGAGAGAAGATTATAAAGAAATATTGCTATGACATGATGCGGAAAATCCTGCATTACTCAAACATGAATGAGAATGGTAAGTTGTCAGTCCTTCCTATTCCTGCCAGGGTTCTCTAAGGCCATGAGAGCAAAGCACAGGCTCTCAGAAATTTTATAAACTGAGAAAACTGACCATGGGCTTGGGACAGACTGTCTCTTGTCAGAGAATCAGTCTAGGTAAGTGTTGATTGTCATCAACAGTGGAGTAGTCACTAGATAATAATTCTTCTAATTTACAATAACTGAAGAACATGTGTTTGGTATGGTATGGTATGGTATGGTAAGATACTGTAAGAGTATAATCAGCAACAAGTGAGAGAATACTCTCACTAAGGGTAACATTAATCCTTCCAGAAACTAAAATATGCAAGATTCTATTCTTAATTCATGAGAATGGTTGCTTTAGGGATCTAATAATAATAATAAAATAATATAATAATAATAAATACTATTGACAAATATTTATTAAGAGGCCACTGTGTCCAAAGTACTATTGTAGGTACTGAATAAAGAAGTATAAGTTACTACCTTAGCCTTCAAGGAGTTTAGGGTCCCTTGAGTCTGAGAGCAGAATGATTGAATATATGAATTAATGAAAATAGGAGAGAAAAGGTGATTATCAACTGTTTATGATGTGCCAAGCCCTGTGCTAAGCTCTAATTATACAAACAGAAGAGTAAAACAGTCTTTTCTGTCAAGGAATTCATAATCTAATTGGGCATGTTCTACATTAGCACAAACAGCAAGACTCCAGGGGTCACAGTGTGCTTTGACATACTCTATGCTGCAGGGGTCCTCAAACTTTTGAAATAGGGGGCCAGTTCACTGTCCCTCAGACCGTTGGAGGGCCGGACTATAGTAAAAACAAAAACTTTGTTTTGTGGGCCTTTGAATAATGAAACTTCATAGCCCTGGGTGAGGACATTAATTGTCCTCAGCTGCCACATCTGGCCCATGGGCTGTAGTTTGAGGACCCCTGCTCTATGGAGTATGGGGCTTAAAGAAAGGGAAGCTGTTAAAGCCCAGTGATTCTTCATCTTATCAGAATAATTTCAGTTTGTAACTCCCTGTTCATCTAAGTTAGCATTGTGAATAGTCATATCCACTATGAGGGTATTTTAAAGGGGTGGGGGCTTATAAGGAATCAGCCCACAACATGTGAGAAGAAGAGAATAGACCTAAAATTCAAATTATAGTGGGGCTTTGGTTCTCCTTCTCCCTTGAAAGAGACAATGGGTAAAGGTTAGTGTACAATCAGGAGGTAAAAAGGGAAGGAAACTTTGGCAAGAAGTAGGGGAAGTAGGCTTCCAGTGGGCCATCTGGTGCCAAAGCTAACAAATCAGACTTGGGTCTCACATGTTCTAAAGGTTTCATGGTAGCAGGTTTAATTTTGTCCACCCTGAATTCTTCAGAATCTATCCATTTAAATCTGTTACTCTGGAAGAGATGGTAGGTTAATAAACTAATGATTTCAGAACGTCCTAGATTCAGAAAGAATGAACAACATATTACATGAGTACAGGATTATTTTCACTTACAATGCTGCAAATAACAGCAAGCTGCTGTTATTAATGTGTCAGAAGCAGCATTGGAGTGAGAGAGGTAGAAATTGGAGAACTAGGGCCTAAGGAGAAAATGATTTTTGCAACAGGTAAAATAATAATAGCTTCCATTTGACAAAGTTAATATTAATAGAGAAATAGGGTCAAGTAATGTGGAAGGAAAGGGAAAAAGTTTATTAAAATGATAATGAAAGAACAGAATGTCACTGGTTTGGGAAGGTAATACTTTCTCTCTTGACTTCTCTTTTCAGTGGCCCCTGAAGTAACTGTGTCCCGCCATGATGCTCCAGATGGTGGAGTCACTTTCAACTGCATAGCCACAGGCTTCTACCCTCACTCTATTCAGCTGCATTGGGAGAAGGATGGACAGCTGGGTGTGTGGGGACAAGAGAGTTCCAGTGGCATTTTGCCCAATGCTGATTCTACCTTCTACCTACATATCACACTGGAACTTCCTCCTGGAGATTCAGGGACAGGTTACAGCTGTGTGGTAGAGCACAGCAAGCTGCAGAAACCAGCTGTGTATCCTGGTGAGTGTTTTTCACAAGCTATGTGGGCCATGGAATGAGATGTTTCAACCTTTCCCCTACCTTTTCCACACTGAGTAATGTTTCACAGAGCAGGGTTTTCACTGCTCAAATTGCCTTCTCTCTTAAAAACACTTCTTGATTATTTGTTGCCTTTCACACCTTGTAGTCCCTGAGAAACCGTCTGTGAAAAGGCCATGGGAAATGGCCCTGGGTCTCCTAACAGTCATCATGCTGGTGCTGGGCTGTGCTGGGGCCTTCATCATATGGAAGAAGAAGAAAACAGGTACATTTGTGATGGGAGAGTGGGGAAAACTAAGGATGCAAGGGCAAGAGGAGGAGAGAAAGGAGTGTGGGTGAGAATATGACATTGTCCCTAAACTTTATAGATTTCTTAGGAGAATGATGTCTCTCAGAGACTTAGTGATTGAAAAGATCCTAGATTGTATGTCTAATGCAATTGGTATAACTTTCTTGAAAAATGGGCATCTAAACTTTGCATATCCTTTGAGCCAGCATTGCTATTACTGGGTCTGTATCCCAAGGAAATCATAAAGGAGGGAAAAGGCCCCACATGGGCAAAAAAATTTGTAGCAGCTCTTTTTGTGGTAGAAAAGAATTGGAAAATGAGCGGATATCCATCAGTTGGGGAATGGCTGAACAAGTTGTGGTACGTGAAGGTAATGAAATATTATTGTTCTATAAAAAATGATGAGTTGATTATAAAATGGCCTGGAAAGATTTACATGAATTGATGAGCAAAACAAGCAGAAACAGGAATACTTGGCATACAATAACAGCAAGAATATGTGATGATCAACTGTGAAAAACTTGGTTCTTCTCAGTGGTTCAGTGATCCAAAGCAATCTCAATAGACTTCCGACGGAAAAAGTCATCTGCATCCAGAAAAAGAAATGACAACAAATGTAAATCAACAAATGCTATGTTCACTTCTTTTTTTCTGTTTTTTTTTAAAGTCTCTTTCATGGTTTTTACCTTTTGCTCTAATTTTTATCTCCCAATGTGATTCATAAAACAATGTGTACTAAAAATAAATAAACTTATTACAATAAAAAGATAGACCAAAATAAAAAAAAAGAAAGAAAGAAAAAATGGACAACTAGTTCCAACTTGTTAATCTCCAATGACAGGGAATTTACTTCTTCCTAGGATAGTCTATTCAACTTTTAGACTTGTAGGAAAGTTCTCCTGATATGAAGCCTAAATCTCTCTCTGATTTGTGAGCAAACTCACCAAATTTCTTTTAGTTCTCTTTTCTGGGTATAAGATCAATTTGGTTACCTCTTTCAGTTAGCAGTTATTTAAGTATTTGTATCACAATCACTCGCTTCCTCTGTCTTTTATTCTCTAATATGTTCAACAATTGCCATAGTTTCTAGCTCTTTTACCAACAGAATATATCTCTGAATTTCATTCCTGAAATGTAGCATCAAGAATTGAACATGACATTCTAGATGTGATCTGACCAGGAAGAATTCATGGGTCTATCACCCTCACATTCCTAATTTCTTAGTTAAATCTAAAAATAGCATTAGCTTTTTCATATGGACTCATACTTGGCTCTATGACATATATTAACATGCCACCTGTCTTTTTACTATAAATTTAATTTTTTATTATCCTGGACTACATAACAACTCAGGGTTAAGAACAAATAATGTCTTATTAATTAGTAAACTTATATTCAATTTCCCATTAATTAATTAATTTCAGCTAATTGAGGCTGTGTCTAATTCATTGCATATTAATAATTTAATAATTAGAGAAATCACCTCTCACCCTAAATTACTCACATATAATTTAATAACAATTGAAAACAATAGCAAAGCAAAAAAAAATATTTGCCATATTTTGATTACATGAATGCCCCCAACTAGTTACCACCAAATCTCAGTGTAATTCTGGATGACTCTTCTGAAAAATCTTCTCTGAAAAATATGATCCCATACCATTCAGCTTCCTTTGGTCTCCCCCCCCCCAAATGTGCATTTTCATGTCTTTTTAAGGCAAGAGTCAAATTTAGTTACTCAGTAAATAAGTTAAATTATGTTTTTTTTCATTTATTGCTTCAATAATCTTAGGAAACAAAATAATATTCTACTTGCCAGCCCCTAACAGACTTTTCATAGAATCCTCTTTGTACAAGTTCTTTGTAAAATAACTCTTAGGGCAGGGCAAATAAGGAAAAAGTTTTACTTCACTTCCTCTGTGTCTTCTCCATAGAGTTCTAATGGATCCTCATAGATCATAGATAAAACATAATTCTAAAGGAAGAAGTCCTTTATAGTAAAACATTTTTCAACTGTCACTTCAAACTGTCAAATTCACTTATAATCTATGTGAAAAGCATTTTAGGCAGCACTTTTTATTCACATTAATTATGCTGTCTCCCAAAAGTTTCAGAAAAGTTTCAAAAAAAAGTACTCCCTTCATCTTGTATTTTTGAAGTTAATATCTCATATAATTCAAGAATAAGACTTCACAATTATTCCTTTTGTTATATATTTTACAATTATATTTTGTAAAATAATATCTTACAATTATATCATTTTGTTACAATCAGCATAGTATAATGGAAAGAATATTGGACTTGGATTCAGTAGAGAGCTGAATTTCAATTCCTCCCATCCTGTCCCAAACATTTTTAGCATTTTGGCAATGATTAAGTATCTCAACCTACCTCTCTGAACCTCAGTTTCCTCATTTGTAAACTAAAAATGATATTATTTCAAAAGGGTATGTCACAGAATCGTGAAATTTGAGTTGAAAACGACCCAATAGCCATGTAGTAAAACCTTTCTATGAAAAGAATTAGCTATGTTGCATATCTGAGAAGTAGTTTCCAGACTCCAACTAAAGACCTGCAAGGAAAGAAAATCAACAAGCTCTTGAGGCAAACCATTTTACTTTCCTATAGCACTGTTAAGAAGTTAGTTCTGGACATCAAGCCAAATTTGTTTCTTTGTAATTTCCATCCACCACTCTTTGGAGGCTCTAGATCTCTTTGGAGTCACAGATCAAATCAAAATGCTTCTCCAGATAACAGTCCTTCAAACCCTTGAGGGCGGTTTTAATGCCTCCCCTCTCTCATAGAGTGCTGTTTTCCAAGCTTAACATCCTTACTTCTTTCAGCGATTGCTCACATGACATTTATTCAATATCTTTCTTCATTCTGGTGGTTCTTTTCTTAATACTCTCCTTCTTAAAATTATAGTAATCAGAGTCTCTAAGAGAGATCTGAAAGGGTTGTGGGACTACAACGTCTTTATTATTAGAAGCGATGTCCCTCATAATGTAGTCCATGATTGGCTACTATATCACTTTGCCAAATCAGATTGAGCTTGTAGTCCATTAAAGCCCTAAGATTATTTTTTTCCCAGAACAGCTGCTGGCTAACTATGCCTCCCACATCTTGTACTTGTGAAGTTGATGTTTTAGACAGTATAATTTTTTTATTTAAGTCTATTGAATTTCACCTTATATTCACTCAATATTTTAGCCTAACTCTATGGTGCAATGTATTAGCTATCCCTACTAACATTGTGACACTAAAAATTTGATAAATACACCATTATCCAGGCCATTGAATGTTGAACATCATAGAAATAAATGTGGATTTCTGTTGGTATGATGGTCAAAAAAGATTACATATGCAAAACACTCTGTGAAGTTTAAGTTGATACCTGTCAGTTACTATGAAGGAAGGGGCAGGGTGGAGCATATCACTGTGGTCTACTGAGTCTTTTTTTAGGTCCTGAACCTTTCTTCCTACAAGTTAATTCTTTTTGTGAGTTTTGTGTAACTTGGCAATCCAACATACATGCCATCCATGTCATTGGAAAAGTAGTTTTTGTAATATAGAATTCATAGAATCATAAACTTAGAGCTTTAAAGGACATTTAATATCATTATTTTACTGATGAGAAAATTGAATTGAGGGAAGAAAAAGGAATAAGGATTTATTAAGCACCTACTATATGACAAGCATTTGTTAAGTGCTTTACAAATATTATTTTATTTGATCTCATTTGACTTGAAAAATTAGTTAACTTGTTCAAGGTTACAAAGATAGTGTCTGAAGTGGTGTTGAACCCAAATCTTCATAATTCAATGTTTACAAGTGACCGATAACTCCAGTGTATGCAGGAGAGTGCAGATCTGTCCTTTTGACTCTCATGTATGATAGGAAATACAATTCTTCCATTCTATTTGGAAAAATGCACAGTTATCTTTGGGAAGTACCCAGTCTATTATAAGATATATTATAGCTTGGAGAAAAAATACTAATAAGATATAGATTTAAGTGTTTTCCAGATTGTGGACCTTCTACATTTACCTCTATTTCTCTTTCAGGTCACAGAACTCATGAACAAGCCACAGTGGATGGTAATGGAAGCCTGTAAAGGGAGCTAGAATTTGCCCAATCAGTAATCTATGGGCATATAAATAAGTCTTACTATCCTGCTCTCTCTCTTAATCAAAATAGGTCTTTTTAATAATAACAGGAAACATTTACAAAATATATTTTTCTTGTCAGCCCATACCAGACTCTTTATAGAATCCTCTTTGTAATAATACAGTTGGGAAAGTTCTGATGAAGAAAAATTTTACCTCACCTTCTTCCTCTATATTATATGAGCTTGGGCAAGTCACTTAACTCTGTTTTAATCAGTTTTCTTATTTGTAAAATGAGCTGGAGGAGGAAATGGCAAACTACTCCAGTGCTTTTGCCAATAAAACCTAAATTGGGATCACAAACAATCATAAGAGAGTTAAAAATGACTAAATAACAACATCTGGCAACTAATAGTCAATCTGTTTTTATTGAATTGAATTTCACTGAAGAGAACTGAATTGAATTGGGATGTCCTTAGTAAGAAAGGTGGGAAGAACTAATGCTCTCTATTCCTCCTCCTTCTCCTCCTCTTTCTCCTCTTATTCTTCCTCCTCCTCCTCCTCCTTTTCCTCCACCATTACTGCTGCTTTATTAGATAACAGATGTTTGTAAAGGTTCAAAGTGACAATGCTAAGAAGTCAGATGATCAAATGGAACAAGCAAGTTTGGGAGTCCCACAAAGACAAGGCATCCAAAATGAATTCGAGAAAGCCCTATATTCTTTAGGGTAGAGGAAGATTCAGTTTAGGGTAGAGGAGAGTCAGTTCAGAAGAAGCCATGAGTCGGAATTGAGCTAGAGCCAGAAGTCACTTCGGAAGATTGACAGAGTGAGAGTTCAGTTTGGGAGATTGAGAAGCTAATCTGCAGTCGGGCAGAACCAAGATTCAGAGAGAGGCTGAAGCTAGCAACAAGAGCTCTCAGAACCAAAGAAAGCTAACTGGGCTATTTTGGAAGAAACAATAAAGAATTACTTTAACAAAATGTGGTGTTCTCTTCTTTTATATAATATAACGGTTCTCTGGGAGCAGGTTTCTTGGGGAGGTTTGCTGGAGGCAGCCTTAGTTTAGGTTAGAGTAATAATCACTTCAAATGCAGCCAGGTGTTAAAGTAGTTCTTTATTGTTTCTTCCAAAATAGCCCAGTTAGCTTTCTTTGTTTCCGAGAGCTCTTGTTGCTAGCTTCAGCCTTTCTCTGAATCAACTCCGATTGTGGCTTCTTCTGAACTGACTCTCCTCCACTCTGAATCTTTTCAACTGAACTCCGCTGACTGAGCTCAGCTGTTTTTATGCTCTCTCAAAGGTTGACTCCTCCTCCGAGAGTGGGATTATGGGAGGTGTGAATTCACAAAGTTACAAAGTTAACTTTGTGTATCTCCCATTGGAGTAGAACTCCAATGTGTGAGTTCTAATGTGTGACCGCTAATGTGTAAACTCTTAAAGGTATAAACCCAAGCACACAAGCATTGTTTCTATCAGTTCCACTTAGTACCTTGTTTTAAGTTCTGGCCCATAACATCTCCTTGTAGGATCAGATCAATCAAACTGAACCAGGCTAAATTAGATAATTATTGTCTCTATCAATTCTAATGACTTAACACTTTGTAAGGATTCCAACAGAGGACAGAGAGCAAATCAGAGACTTTGACTTTACTATTAGATCATAAAATTATTTAGGACAGGGACCTTCTCCCTTATCAGAATATGGACTCACTAAGAACTCATGTTTTTACTTTTCCACCAAACTTAGAATGCCAAGAATGGACTTAACCCAGAATTAGTAGTTCCTTAAATCAACTTAGGAGTAGGTAAGGGACACCATAGTATATAGAGCGCTCGGCCTGGAATTAGGAAGTTCAAATCAAATCCTGAGTTCTAATCTGATCTCAGATACTTACTAGTGATTCTAGTCAAGTTACCTGTTTGCCTCAGTTTCCTTTTCTATAAAAACTGAACTGGAAAAATAAATGGCAAATCATTCCAGTATCTTTGCCAAGAAAAAACCCCATCATAGAGACATGACTGAAAAAAATCCCCCAATAACAACAAATAAAGCAACTTCATCAACGTTCAAAAACCACCTATGTTCATGGCATTGTGTCAGTCCTTGCTCTTTATCTTCCCATAAACACCTGGTGGTGATTATGTTCTGTGGTTTCCTCTTTTCACCACAGACTGTTTCACTTCTACTCTCATAATTGCCAAGATGTGGCAGCTCCTTTATAACAGCAGATGTCCTAGTTAATGATGATAGGAGGGCAGAGCCGTAGACCCAACCCCAGATAGAGGAGAAGAAGGGGTTGGGACTCTGGGGCACACAGGAGCCTAATTTCCCTCTCAGTCATTATCAGAGCAACAGGACGTGGGCACTGGGGGCTACAAAAATGGTGAAGGAAATCAGTCTCCAGCAGAAGAGAATGGTGAGCTGGAGGAAAAAGCAAAAGAGAAGGTCATTCTTAGTCTGGATATTCATTCTAGAGGTATTTGTTCTGAGAGAGAATGAGGCAGTTGAACCTGGATGAAGAAAAGGGAGGGCCGCCTTAGAATATTGAACTCTAATTGTGACGGAGGAGATTCAGTCATTGCTCTTAAGGAACACCTAGTCTTGTGTGGGTGACAAAGTCCATGACTGATGGGGAGAAGAGATGCAGATATAACATGAAGGCAATGTGCTAAGAGGGAGCTAGACATAGACAGTTCCCCCCAAAATCTGTCCCCATTCTGAAGGGAAGATTAGCCCTTTTGATAAGTTTTCCATTCTATCAATCATTTAGGAAGGCATAGGAGATTGAACCTATTTTTATAGGGGATGAGATTATTTCTATTTGTTAATTATTTTGCTTGTCATTTCTATAAGTTTATATCAAAGTTTTATATAGTTTTATATCAAAGTTAAATGTTCTTATTTTTGGGTTCATGTCCCCTGCACCATCTGGATGGGCAGAATATGCTATTGAATTCAACAAGCCTTTGATGAGCATATAATAATTGTGAAGTATGCTAGCTACTAAAGATACAAAACATGAGTTAGGAGCTTTTATTTTGCATTTACCATATAAAAATTCTGGGATAAATTTTGGGGGAATTCCCCAAAACACTGTACCACCATAAGCTAGGACCTCATTAAAGCAAGAGTCCTTCCTTATTCTTGATCACTTTTTCTCGGCACTTTCTCACTCCCTATTTGCAGAATTGTAAAGGTTCACCTCATTCTCTTGTGAAGATGATTAAATGGTGATATTGTGATTTCCCTTCCTTGAACCATCTCTTAGAAGGATAGGCCAGTTGGAGGTGGGATTAAGGCTGAGATTGGAGTTAAAGTTGTCTCCATATAAGGAAAATGTCATAACAATCAAAGCTAACTCAAAGTGAGGGGGCTGCTTCATAAAGTAATGAGCCCCCTTTACCTAAGATCTTTGAGCCATGGGAGATCTCTTGTTGGAGATTCTTGAGTAGCAGAATTCTGTTTTTATATGATTTCTATTAAGGTGTCATTAAGGTCATTTCCAGCTCTAAGATTTGTGCTTCTGGAATTCTTTTTACAAGGTGCAGTATTGCAAATAGCACCCCCAAAATGTCAACTTGTTCTGTTCCTTGGTGATCTTCCCTTTTCACTCCTTTCCTTCTGTCCACATACATGTGGGCTTCCTCTTCTTTCAGGTAATAAATGCACCAAGATAAAGCCTTCCAGGATGCTCAGAGTCACAAGCCAGGGTTTCTTCTTAGGGGACTTTCCAGAAGCTGTAGGGTAATGTCTGGACCAGCTCTCTGGAGGACCTCAGGATCAGCCTGAATCCTTGGTTTTAGTAGAGGAGTGAAGGCGGCAGGAGAGCTACCACATGACTGGTCAAAGATGGAGTCTGGAATCTGGTGTCTTCTCTTGCGTCTATGGCCAAGAGCTGTGGCTGAGAGACCTTTCTGTCTCTGAGACTCCTTAAATACTCCAATACGATTATGTCACCACATCACACTGAGCATGCACAAGTGTAGAACATTACATCACCATAGTGACCTAAATATATGACAACTAGATTGATTCACATTAAGTTGTGCTTAGAGAACCATTATTTCACATTGAATAGGTACTTAACTATAAGCACCATGCTGACCTAGATTTAAGCCCACCTTTTCAGAATTCCTGCCCTCTACACTGCAGGAAAGAGCCAACAAATCAATAGGGGTAAGGGAAGGCAATTTTCTAGTGGGAATGGAATATATATCCAGTGGGATATTTGCCAACGAGCCATTTACTTTTAGGGATGAACTTGAATAGGGGATTGGAGAATTCCATAGCTTGAAACCCCAGGATTTGGCAACCACTCACCAGGGGTTCACAGCTGTTTTCTCCAGATCACTGTAATCCACAACGCAAGTGTAATTTGCCCCTGTGGCACCTGGGGGAGCTCCAAGCTGACTCATAGGTTTAGAATATTGTCACTATTGTGCAGGATGGCACTGGAGCTCCCCTTTCCCCAGGTAGCCTGTTCAGTGAATTTCTCCCAGATTAACAAGGCAGATCTGGGGCAAGAAGCCTGTGGCCAATTAGGAGAAGGTGATAGTGCCATTGGGGAAATCACGGCGGGTCACAGACATCTCATCTGTCTCTAAAGGAAGAAAGCAAGAGAGAAAGCACCGTACTTGAAGCTCATTAAGATCTGTTCTTTTCCTTGAACTCTGTACTTCCCTGTACTTTTTTCAAGCACTCTGTATATATCTTGTTCCAAATTAATTGCATGTGATCCTCTTCATTAGCTTAGCTAGTCCATGAGAGCAATGACTAGTTTCACCTTTTAAAAAACTTTTCCCAATATTTAGCCCTGTGTCTGGCATACAGAAGTGCTTAATAAGTGCTTATTAGTTAAGTTATTATTGTTAGTCATGAGCTATTAACATATAGAATGTACTGCTGGAAGAGAAATTGTTTCCCTTCCATTTGTTCAAAGGTTAGATGAGCAATAATTAGAAATGTTTTAGAAGTATTTTTTTAATGGGATGGTCTTTGAAATTCTGAGAATTTATCAGAGCAGGAGATTTTTTAGGCCAATTATAAGTGGTGAAAAGCATCTTACCTGTTATACAAGATTAGGACCGTAATTTTCCTAAAAGTTCAATACTTGCAAAGATCTGCAGTTCATAATTGTAATTTTCACTCTTCCAGTGAAGTCTTAATCCTTCCAGAATGTTTTAGATAAAGGTTCATGATTATATGATTATCATATAATTATAGGACCATTTGGTGGAGTAGAAAGGAGGCTGAGCTTGGAGTAATAGCATAATACTTGATTAAATGAAATCCTGCCTCTGCCTTTATGGGACTTAGTTTCACTTCTCTGGGTCTCATTTCTCCTACAGTAATATGAGAAGGTTAGGTTAAAGAGTCTCTGAGGTCCCTTCAAAACTCTACATTTATGAGACATTCAGAGTTGAAAGGGAATTTAAAAAGTCTATAGTCCCAACCCCTCACTTTACCAACGGAAAAATTAAGATCCAGGGAAATTAAGTGAGTTGTTCAGATTCCTATAGCAGATCTAACATTAAAATCCATGCTCTTTCCACTCTATTTACTTTCAATAAACAATATAAAAATGCATATCTCTCTCTCTCTCTCACACACACACACATACACATACACACATATACAGACACATAATTTTTCAAATATATGTAATTCTGTCTTGATAATTCTTCATCTTATGTTTTTAAGTCAAATAACCAACTCTGGCTTTTTTGTTTGACTTTCTTTTCTATTTGAATATCTTTCTCCCTGCAACTTGCAAAATGTGTTTGTCATCAAAACTGTTAAACATAATCACCATATATCTTGGAGTTGAAAGAGTGATTTGAATTCTCTTGATCATTGTTTTGTTGTGCGTTTTTAAATGTCCTAGAAAATTTTGTTATATTTTCTACATTATAATTGTAATTGTTTGAATTGTTTGATTTTTTGTTTTCTTCTGGGAGACCTATTGTCCTCAAATTCTCAGTATACTCTATTTTCAAGGTCATCATATAGAATTTGTATTTTCTTTTAGAATTCTTACATTTTTATGTCTCTTCTGACAGATTTTCTCCATCTTAGAAATTTTGTTTTCCAAATATGTTGTTGATATTAGAAGGCACACATTGAGTAGAGAGAGGCTTATAAGAGATCAAAGCCCAGAGAAGAAATCACCCTTATGACTTATTTGGATTAATCACAGAATATAGATGAGGATAAAAAAAGGAATTACTCATCAATCAGTAAAATAGACAAATTCCACAAAGAAATACAAAACAAATAACTATGCGTATTGCCCTTAAGGGTAAAGACAAGATCCAGCTGAAATTCTATCCTCCATATTCTGACCTACTGGTCAACCATCTGGCTCCTTTTTTATTTTTTTTTTTTACTCCATTTTCTTCAAAGTCTCTCCTTACCAGGACACTAGCAGCTCACTTTATTCTGAGTGGATTTTTCTGGTTATCTCAACATGGCAGAGTTCACTTCAGAATCATTCCAAGCCTTTTCCTGAATTTCAGGTTTTGTCTTTGTTCATTTGTCTCTATGTATGCATCTACTGAGTACATTTTCTCTCCTTTTTCTGGCCTGAAGATATCTGAAAGAAGAGGTTGTTTCTTTCCCACCGGGTCATTATATCAATCTACCATCTACTTCCCTGCCCTGGTCTTATTATTGGTCTTATTTACTTGCCTAGGCCTAGTTGAGGGATCTACACTAAGCAGAAGTAGCTAAAAGGTGAATGAATGACTTCTTTTCCTTCTATGACTCTCCATTTCTATTCTGTAGGCAATCTATTGATTTTATCAATTGGCCTATTTATCAATATTCTAGTTGGAGATTAGTCAAATCTTGTAGCTCAAATATTGTCTGTGAGTTCTTTATTCTCAAAGGCTCTTGATCTCTCATCCTTACTTGAGGCAGGGAAGGCTTACCGGGATTATACCCTTTTATGATGGTCAAGGAGGACATCTTGTCCCTAGAAAGAATTAGCCTCTGGATGGCAGGTGTGTGTGTGGAAATAGAGGTTGTAGGAATTGCAGAAAACCCTTAGAGAGGCCCAAAGCAGGAACCAAGATAGTGCCAGTAACATTATAGTAGAAATAGATTTACCTAAGAAATTCCTAGGATTGATGAGAAAGAAAAAACAGATCTTTGAGGAAGTCTCAGAAGAAAGATTAAGTCCTAATGTTTATATGCAACTCTCAAACCCTCACGGCACTAGTAGGTTATGTCCTCAGAAGTTGGATGGGGATTATTCCTATCAAAATTAGGGGTTGGTTTTTGAAGAGGTGGAGAAAGTTCCTCAGAGAGCCTATTAGAGATATTATATATATTTAAAATTGTGGTTGCTCCTAGATGTCTGTTCATGTTAAACAACTTGTCCAGCAAGAAGGCGAGTCTTCATCAATGATCAAAAGCTTTCCTGGAGAGCAGAGACTATCCCCATTTTTTCTTAGTATCTCCAGCACTTTGTGTTGCTGGCATACACTCTAGTAAGTGCTTAACAAATGGCTGTTGATTGATTAGCAGATTGATTTTTTTAGTAACTTTTGTGGAAAGGCTTCTGGTATTTATGAAGAGGTCCACCTGAGGCTTCCAACTAAAGCTGGATCTGGAGACAGAGAGAAGCATCCCCACTTCATTCTTGGTAGACCTTCAGTGGGCAGCAAATGGCAATGACCAAAAGACCAGTGGGGCAAGAACAGCAGCCGCACAATATCAGCAAGGACCAGTGCTTATCAGATTATTCACTGACAGGGATGTCAGTCAGATTGACTGACAGGGAACAGCAGATCACATGTCACTCGGGACTTTTAGTTTCCAGGTCTCAGGGAAACAATATGATAATATCACTAGGAAATGATTTTATAGCATTAGAGGCACACTCTTCATGAGTATGTTTGATCACTTATGTCCCTTTTGTATGTATTCTTACACACATATTTTTTTTGCATGTCCTTACATATATTCTCTATGAGTTCTCTCCATTGTTAATTGTTTTTATGTATGTGTCTGTGTTTCAAAATGTGTCCCAACTTTATGGGGAATACATTTTCTCATTACTTTTCTAACTATAAACTTTCAATAAATGCCTTTGTTTTGAATTGCATATGTCCTCTGACTGATTAGTACATCTAAACCCATTAGTGGGGGCTCCCAAATGATGATTGAGTGGAAATTGATCCACAGGATCTACCACAGGCATCTACCATGGAGCTGGAATTGTCTCCACATGTTACACTTTAATAATAAAAGGTGTCACAAAAGTTTTGATAAAATTTTTAAAGTCTTAATAGCACTAAGACTTTTGAGAACCTCTACTTTGCAGAATTTTCTAAGAATTGTAATCATCATTTGTTTGTAGTTAAAGAATTCATCTTTTCCTTCTTTGAAAATCCATCTTTTTGATCTTCTCAAGTCTGATACATCTTTCTGAACTGATGTCAAATGAAACATGCAAATCCAGGAAAATAATATACTCTGGCACTACAACTACATAATTAAAAAACAAAAACAGCAGCAAAAAAGAAACTCAATTTGAGTATTTTCCAAGATTATGACATTTCTACTTTGTGGTAGTGGACATGGAAGGGCTGAAGTGAAATCTCTCCTCAGCAGTTCTGTGATTCTGGCCAATTCTTACCCTTTCCCCCTCAATTTCCTCATCTGTAAAATGAGGATAATGATAGTACCTACACCACAGAGGTTGTTGTGAATATCAAATGAAATATTTGTAAATACTTTGTAGTCCATAAAGTGCTATAGAAATGCTACTTATTATTTTCCATATACCTAAGCTCTTTGAAAGCAGAAACTACACACACACACACACACACACACACACACACACACGTATATTATTTCCACCATTAACAAAGTACCTGACATATAGTAAGCATTTAGTAAAAGCTCACTGATTGATTAAGCATGCACTCAAAAGCAGAGACTGGTCAATCATGCTTTTTTTCTCACATATCCTAAAGCCATTAATGCAGTTCTAACAATGCAGCATGTGATCAAAAAAGAATTAATCCACCTCATGTCATAGGCTTCAGGAATAATTGTTCACAAATGAGGTGTTTAGAAGCTTTGTATATGTCATATTAAATGTTTCCACCTCCAGAAAGAAATTCCATTGCATTAAATCACAAACCTACATTGGTTTTGGGGAGGGTAATATGTTCCTGCAGATTGGGTTGATGAATTCTAAAGAAGTGAGAGGGACAGTAATAACAGGGACTTCACAAGAAAATCCTTCATATCCCTGGTCATCCTTTTCACTAAGAAATTATTTCATTCCTTTGTGTTCCTCCTACCATTTTTTCCCTCATAATCTATTCTTTCGACATGTAGTCTTCCCCTTCCAATACTAATCTCTTGGTTTCTGTGGTATCAGGAGCTCAGCCCACCTCTTACACTGGAAAGGCAACCCAGGAACTTGGAATTTAGAGAGAAGCCTTAGGTGGTGAATTAATAGTTGACCACTACAGGGGAAGTGACCAAAGCCACATGTCAAGTAGGTGGCTGTTAACAGGAGAACTAGACTTCAGGCTGTGGGTAGGGTATACAAAGAGGATCTCCAAGGAAGAAGAACTGACTAAGGGAATTTATAGAAGACCCTAAAGTTGTCTCAGAGTCACTTATTAATCATTTGACTCCTACTGGAGGAGGGAGGAGATGTACACAAAATTAACTATAATATGAAAGAAAGTGAGAAAATGCAAAAGGTCTAGGGGAAAGTGCTATGAAAAATCTGATGAGAGCTCACTTTTCCTCAGTCAGTACTGAGGGAAGGCAACATAAATAGCATGAGTTCAAGCAGTAGTGGAAGAAAGACACTTGATAGAAATTGGAGTAAGAAAGGAGTTCATTCTACAAAATGAGGACCATGTTAGTCAAGATATAGAAACAGGAGAAGACAGGATAAAAATACGTGGAGAAAACTCCAGTTATTTCTAGAATGAATATAAAAGGGAACAGAAAGTTAAAAGACTGGAAATGTAGGTGGAAGCCACAGTACAAAGAAACCAACAAACAAGCTTTGATGCTCAAATTAGGAATTTAATGTGTAGTTGTATACAGATTTTTGTACAGGAATGACTTGTACAGGGTAGGATATGAAGAAGATTACATGGCCAAGCTGAAGAAAAGATGGGAAAGATGAGAAGTAGGGAAACCTATTAAGAAACTATTACAACAGAATAAATGAGAAGAGATGAAGAGTTGAAGAAGGACATTTCAAACTCAGTTGTAAAAGTGTGGTCAGACACGAAGAATATCATGGAGCCTGAACTGTGGCCATGGTGGCTGACTGGAGCATTGAGGTGGTAGAGATAGGATTCCAAACCTACTTCTAATTTATGATACCGGGAGACTGGTAATTCCAACATTAGGACTAGAGAAGTTAAGAAAAAGGAGTAAGTGCATTCATAGATCTACAGTATCAGAGAGGGGCTGCTAGGTGGTGCTGCAGTGGATAGTCGATCAGGAAGACTCATCCCCAGGCAATTACTGTCTATGAGACTCCAGGCAAGTAACTTAACCCTATTTGCCTCAGTTTTTTCACCTATAAAATGAGCTGGAGAAGGAAATGGAAAACCACTCCAGTGAATTTGCAAAGAAAACTCCAAATTGGGTCATGAAGAATTAGACATGTCTGAAATGACTCAATAACAACAAAAGGATCAGAAATCTAGAGCTGGAAGGGGGTCACAATATGGTAGCTAGTCCAATCCTCCTATTTGACAAGCAATGGAACTGAGGCTCAGAGATGTCAGATAGCTTCCTGAGATCACAAAGGGAGCAAACATTCAAGTTAATTCAAATCCAAAGGATTTGAACACCGGTCCTTTGACATTAAATTCATTCATCTCTTTGTTCTACTCTGTTGACTCATATCTTCTTGATCTTTCTGTAGATCATTTTTCTTCTCCTTAAGATTCTCCTTTCTAGGAGAAAGTAAATTGCTTGAAAAAGCATTTCAGAAAAAGAAATAGAACAAGCTATTATTCAACTCCCTAAGAAAAAATCCCCAGGACCAGATGGATTTACATGTGGATTCTACCAAACATTTAAAGAACAATTGGCTCCAATGCTATATAAATTATTTGATAAAATAGGAAACGAAGGAGTCCTACCAAATTCCTTTTATGACACAGACATGGTACTGATAGCTAAACCAGGTAAGTTGAAAACAGAGAAAGAAAATTATAAACCAATCTCCCTAATGAATATTGATGCCAAAATCTTAAAAAAGATATTAGCAAAAAGACTACAGAAAATCATCCCCAATATAATATACTATGATCAAGTAGGATTTATACCAGGAATTCGGGGCTGGTTCAATATTAGGAAAACTATCAATATAACTGGCCATATTAATAACCAAATTAACAAAAAACAAATGATCATCTCAATAGATGCAGAAAAAGCATTTGATAAAATCCAACATCCATTCCTATTAAAAAACACTTGAGAGTATAGGAATAAATGGACTTTTCCTTAAAATAATCAGTAGCATCTATTTAAAACCATCAATAAGCATCATATGTAATGAGGGAAAACTGCAACCATTCCCAATAAGATCAGGAGTGAAACAAGGTTGGCCACTATCATCATTACTATTCAATATTGTATTAGAAATGCTAGAATTGTCAATAAGAGTTGAGAAAGAGATTAAAGGAATTAGAGTAAGTAATGAGGAAACCAAATTATCACTCTTTGCTGATGATATGATGATACACTTAGAGAACCCCAGAGATTCTACTAAAAAGTTATTAGAAATAATCCACAACTTTAGCAAAGTTTCAGGATACAAAATAAACCCACATAAATCATCAGCATTCTTATATATCACTAACAAAACCCAACAGTCAGAGTTACAAAGAGAAATTCCATTTAAAGTAACTACTGATAGTATAAAATACTTAGGAATGTATCTGCCAAGGGAAAACCAGAAACTTTATGAGCAAAACTACAAAACACTTCACACAAATTAAGTCTGATGTAACCAATTGGAAAGATATTAGTTGCTCTTGGATAGGGTGAGCAAATATAATAAAGATGACAATACTACCTAAACTAATCTATTTGTTTAGCGCTATACCAATCAGACTCCCAAAAAATTATTTTAATGACCTAGAAAAAATAACAACAAAGTTCATATGGAAAAACAAAAGGTCAAGAATTTCAAGGGAATTAATAAAAAAAAAATCAAATGAAGGTGGCTTAGCTGTACCAGATCTAAAATTATATTATAAAGCAGCAGTTACCAAAACCATTTGGTATTGGCTAAGAAATAGATTAGTTGATCAGTGGAATAGGTTAGGTTCAAAGGACAAAACGGCCAATAACTATAGCAATCTAGTATTTGACAAACCCAGAGACCCCAGCTTTCAGGATAAGAACTTACTGTTTGACAAAAATTGCTGGGAAAATTGGAAACTAGTATGGCAGAAACTAGGCATCAACCCACACTTAACACTGTACACCAAGATAAGGTCAAAATGGGTTCATGACCTAGGCATAAAGAATGAGATTATAAATAAATTAGAGGAATACAAGGTAGTTTACCTCTCAGACCTGTAGAAGAGGAAGGAATTTATGATCAAAGAAGAATTAGAGATCATTATTGATCACAAAATAGAAAATTTTGATTATATCAAATTGAAAGGTTTTTGTACACACAAAACTAATGCAGACAAGATTAGAAGGGAAGCAATAAACTGGGAAAATATTTTTACAGTCAAAGGTTCTGATAAATTTCCAAAGTATAATTGACTCTAATTTATAAGAAATCAAGCCATTCTCCAATTGATAAATGGTCAAAGGATATGAACAGACAATTCTCACATGAAGAAATTGAAACTATTTTTAGCCATATTAAAAGATGCTCCAAGTCATTATTAATCAGAGAAATGAAAATTAAGACAACTCTGAGATACTACTACACACCTGTCAGATTGGCCAGAATGACAGGGAAAGATAATGCAGAATGTTGGAGGGGATGTGGGAAAACAGGGACACTGATACATTGTTGGTGGAACTGTGAATACATCCAGCCATTATGAAGAGCAATTTGGAACTATGCTCAAAAAGTTTTCAAACTGTGCACACCCTTTGATCCAGCAGTATTACTACTGGGCTTATATCCCAAAGAGATCTTAAAGAAGGAAAAGGGACCTGTATGTGCATGAAGTTTGTGGCAGTCCTGTTTGTAGTGGCCAGAAACTGGAAACTGAGTAGATGCCCATCAATTGGAGAATGGCTGAATAAATTGTGGTATATGAATATTATGGGATATTATTGCTCGGTAAGAAGTGACCAATAGGATGATTTCAGAAAGGTTTGGAAAGACTTACACGAACTAATGCTGAGTGAAATGAGCAGGGCCAGGAGATCATTATATACTTGAACAACAATACTATATGATGACCAATTCTGATGGACCTGGCCATCCTTAGCAATGAGATCAACCAAATCAGTTCCAATAGAGCAGTAATGAACTGAACCAGCTACACTCAGAGAAAGAACTCTGGGAGATGACTAAGAACTATTACATTGAATTCCCAATCCCTCTATTTTTGCCTGTCCGCATTTTGGATTTCCTTCACAGGCTAATTGTACAATATTTCAGAGTCCAATTCTTTTTGTACAGCAAAGTAACAGTTTGGTCATGTATACTTATTTTGTATTTAATTTATACTTTAATATATTTAAAATCTACTGGTCATCCTGCCATCTAGGGGAGGGGATGGGGGAAGGAGGGGAAAAATTGGAACAAAAGGTTTGGCAGTTGTCAATGCTGTAAAATTACCCATGCATATAACTTGTAAATAAAAAGCTATTAAAAAAAAGATTCTCCTCTCTAGCTTTCTGTGACTGCTTTCTCTTGGTTCTACTTTTATCTGTTATACCGGAGCTCCTTCTCTGTTTTGCTGAATTTCTATTCAAGTCGCATAAAATAACTGAGGGTGTCTTTCAGGCCTCTTTTTTTAGCCCCTCTTTTATTATTTGCTCCTATGTGCTCAGTTACCATTATTACCGAATGATTCTCAAGTTGAATTTTCCATCTACTTTCTCTGCTACACATCAGTTCCTCATCATGAATTTCCTATTAGACATCCTGTTGACAAACCCAGGATGTCCAAAATAGAATTCATGACCTTTTCCTCCAAACCCTTTCTCTTTCTTAATTTCACTGTTACTGTTGACATCACCACTATCCTTCCAGTCACCCAGGGTAAGAGAGGGAATACCTCTCTCTTACACAAAACACAAATTTGATCACTTGTTAAATTCTGTAATTTGTTTCTCTACAACATTTTTAAAATATAATCTATATCTTCATGATATAGCCCCTATCCTAGTTCAGACCCTCATCAACTCTCCCCTGAATTTTTTAATAGTTTCCTGATTGATTTCTCTGCCTGAGGTCTTTCCCTACTTCTCAGAGCCCTCCTATACCCTGCTGCCCAAGTATTTGCCTAAGATCACTTCAACTCTCTGTTCAATTAACTCCAGTGGAAAAATAATATTCTCATTAAAAACTTATCATAACTTGTTCCCTAACATGCCTTTCCAAACTTCTTACTTTCTACTACGTTCCAGACAGCCATAATGGCCTCATTTGCTTTGTTATTTGCATGTGGCATTTCATCTTCAATCCCTTCCAATTTCTGGCCCTTAACAATCCTCCAGTAGGTTTTCTCTGGTCCCTCAGTTACTAAGTACTCTAATGATGACTTTGTGAAGCTCTGCCTCACTTAAGTCCAATTGATGATGTTGTGATCCTCTTTGAGAATGATGAATAATATCAATAACAGGCTTCCATTAACTCTATATTAACTTAAATATTTTGGTTTACATATGTTGTTCCCTTATTAGAATGTAAGTTCTAGTTTCTATCCTAAACTAAATTGACTTCTTTTTATATATTTGGTACTTAGTGCAGTACCTGGGGAGAAGTGAGGTTGGTGATTTTGCATCGCTCTTCCTCACTTAAATTCAAGTCACTTGCATATCCCTGATCTTCTGGTCCTCTTCCTGAATGAAGAATAAACAACAGTCCCTGTTTCATGGTAAGTGTCTAATAAAATCTTACTTGATTGATTGGTATGAACAGGGCATCTGGAATTCACAAATGCTGAGCTCCAGGGAGAAATTGAGGTGAATACATAGTTAAGGTAATCATCAGCATGGAAGTGGCAGCCAAAAACCAGGGACGGATTTGAGGCAAGACAAGATAAAACAAGCAAGCAAAGGCCTGACATTCACACAGATTCACACACTGGGATGAAATATAATATAGCTCTAAGAAAAAGCCTGATCTTCAAACAGCCAGACACCAGCATTCAAATATTACCTGTGGGGTTCAGTGGCAAGCCCTGGAAATTAATCCAATTAAAGTCCCAATATTATAGACATTGTGGCTATTGACATAAAAGCTCCTTCTAGTTATTATTGTGTCCACATCTGTGTGCTCTGTATATAGTAGATGCTTAAAGCTTGTTGAATTGCACTGAATTGAATCAATTGTAGTCAGGAGACTTTTGGCATCATAAACAAAGCTAATTTGTCACCTTGTCCCTGATGACTCAGGGCCTTATTTCTATAGCATCAGTGATGGCACTAATGAACCATAGCCTTTTGTTGGCCTAAGTGGTTAGACCTGGACATACATTTAAAGGGATTTATGGTTTTAATCTAAGGATTTCCTTGAGGGAAGGAATAGCATCTCCCCCACTGATGGCAAGTAAGTCCAAGAACCCTGAGAATAACTATATTCCCCAGATAACAACACTGTTAATAACCCAGTCCTTGTAAACAACTCCTGTTGTGGAAAAGTCACTTGTTAATCACCTCTGTGGGGTCTAACCCCATCTCCTGCTCCTCATCAGTCACAGATCCTGACACCCATGAAAGAAAGCTGTAATGACCAAAGCCCTGAGCACTGTCTGGAGTTTGGACATTAGAATTGCTTATGATCCATGGAGATGATATTAAAGAAAAAGCATCATCATCTGCTTTACCATTGCACCCAGGGTTCTTTCCATCTCACTTCCAGACAGCTCCTGTGTCTTGTCTCCTCCATTATAATATTATTATTTTTCTTTGTATCTACACTGCATAGAATGGTGCTTTGCACATAGTAAGCCCTTAATAATTTATCGTAATTCATTTATTAAACCAAGGCTTCCCTAACAATTGGGAATGCTTCACTCATTGGACTATGGAATCCCCTAAGGTATGTTTTATCTTCTTCATTTGAATTCAGTTGGCATTTACACATGTGGGTGGCACTGTGCCAGTCATCAGTTTAGGGAACAACACCTGATGGGGAATAGACTCTAAAGTTTCCTGCCCTAACCGCAGACTCTATTTCCCTTTAACTCATATCTACATATATATATCCAAGAGCCTCGGTTCATAACTGGGAAGTACTTCCCTTAACTCCTGCAGTGACCAAGAAGCTGTCTAAAATATAGAGATGGAAAATAACAGAAAGAGGAGAAAATCATTTACATGTTGGCTGTTCATACTAAGTATATTTGCTCTGAGAGAGCTCCAGGCAGGTAAGTCCAAGTCTGGGGGAGGGAAGGAGGACTGAGCAAATGAAATTGGAATCTAAGGAGGGAGAGCGAGCCCCTGCAGCCAGTTCAGGGAAGGCACAAGGTAAACAGAGAAAGTAGACAAAATAAAATCCAAAACTTTTAAACAGTTCGGGATGTTTCTCAAGTGACCTAAACCAAGTGGAATTAATTAGAAAAAATGTTTTAGAAAAAGCAAAGTGAACTTAATGAATAGGGAAGAAAGGACAAATCCAGTTTTGGAAGAGTCTTTAAAGAGAATAAAGGAGAAAAATTAAGGAGATACAGACCGACAATCTTTAGGGACAATCTAAAGGGTAAAAATGCCACGGGTTGCTGAGTGGAACCTCACCTCTCTATGTATTATTATTATTATTATTAAATTTTGTACCTTTTGTGCAGAGGCAACTAATTGGTGGTATACTTCATAGAGTTTTGGAAGATCTCAGTTTAAATTTGACTTCAGACACTTATTAGTTGCATAACCCTAGGCAAATCCTTTAACCTTGGTTGACCTCAGTTTCTTTAACTGTAAAATGGAAATAATAATAGTAATAATATCTATCTCACAGAGTTCTTGTCAGAATCAAGTGTGATAATATTTGTGAAAAGTGCTTAGCACAGTACTTGATTGTAGATACTCTATAAATGTTGATTCCCTTTCCCCTTCCCTATTTTATTACTTGTTTATATAACTTTTGATCATTAAGGATTAAGGCAGACCAGAAGGAAAATATTTCTTTCTCTTAAGCCAAGGAGAAGGAAGTGGTAATGTCTTCTGAGATCAAGACTGTGTACTTCTTTTTTTTCTTTATTATAGTTTTAATTTACAAGATATATGCATGGGTAATTTTTCAGCACTGACAATTGCAAAACCTTTTGTTCCAATTTTCCCCCTCCTTACTCTCCCACCCTCCCCCAGATGGCAGGTAGACCAATACATGTTAAATATGTTAAAGTATATGTTAAATACAATATATGTATACATGTCCATACAGTTATTTTGCTGCACAAAAAGAATCAGACTTTGAAGTAGTGTACTACTGTGAAGGAAATAAAAAATGCAGACAAACAAAAATAGCAGGATGGGATATAAGCCCAGTAGTAACACTGCTGGATCAAAGGGTATGCACGGTTTGATAACATTTTGAGCATCGTTCCAAATCGCTTTTCAGAATGGTTGGATGTATTCACAATTCCACCAACAATGTATCAGTGTCCCTGTTTTCCCACATCCTCTCCAACATTCCGCATTATCTTTTCCTGTCATCCTAGCCAATCTGACAGGTGTGTAGTGGTATCTCAGAGTTGTCTTAATTTGCATTTCTCTGATAAATGATGACTTGGAGCATCTTTTCATATGGCCAGAAATAGTTTCAATTTCTTATCTGAAAATTGTCTGTTCATATCCTTTGACCATTGATCAACTGGAGAATGGCTTGATTCATTATAAATTAGAGTCAATTCACTATATATTTTGGAAATGAGTCCTTTATCAGAACTTTTGACTGAAAAAATGTTTTCCCAGTTTATTGCTTCCCTTCTAATCTTGTCTGCATTAGTTTTGTTTGTACAAAAGCTTTTTAATTTGATATAATCAAAATTTTCTATTTTGTGATCAATAATGATCTCTAGTTTTTCTTTGGTCAAAAATTCTTTCCTCCTCCTATGTACTTCTTTAAAGTAAGTGAGAAATGAAGCACTTTAGCATTGGTGTCTGGATTGTGGATTTGGCTGACAAGGAGATGGATCTATGATGATAGGAAAGATGGAGGACGTAGAGAGAGATTCATAGCAAATTGTTTTTACTTTCTATGGGTTTTCTGTGTCTGCCAAAGATGGCTTATATGCTCACTGAGTTAAATAATTCTGGATTCTGGCATTTCCAATATTCTTATCAGATTATGTCATCATTTGGTACTCATCCCATTACCTGCCCTCAATTGCATTTTTTTGTTCAAATTGTAGTCTTTTTTGGGTCAATTTCCTGTCACTTGAGATACTTATCACACTTATCTGGTTATTGAAATAATTTGTGTTCATATTTTAAGAATTTTATCTCGAACGAACCTACAATTGAAACAACACTGGCTCTGACAAGATTTGCATTCAAATTTTCCCACTAAATTCAAGTGACCATGTGATCTTGGGCATGTCACTCAAGCTTCTGTTTCATTATTTCTGAAATTAAAGGATTAGGTTAAATGCTTTTGGAAGTCCCTTTCAGCATTCCATCTATGGTCCTACACTAATTTTTTTTAATTTTCTGAATAAGTCCCCTATTTAGTGAACTGATAATTATAAGTGATTTTTTAAAAATAAAGAAAAGAAAAGAAACTTAGAAAAACTAAAAAAAAATCTGTCACCTCTGATGGTATATACAAACCCAAACTCCTAATTCCTCCTTCTGCCATGATGTTAAAGGAAGGATTATTGTTTCAACTCTCTTCTAAGAGTCAAGCTTATCTATTATCATTACTTAATATTCAATTTCATTTTAAAATGTTTTTCTCTTTATACTGTGGTACTTACTGTCTCCATTACTTTTGTGACCCTCCTTACCTTACTTTATCGATTTATTTGTCTTCCCAAACTTCTCTGAATTTTTCACAATTTCCTAATAGCCCTGTAACTTTTCATTTTATTCATATATCACAAGATATTTAGGCATTCCCCCATCATGACACCTCATCTCTCTTAAATCAATTTTCCCTGTAGAATTCTAGTCTTTGGAATCTTACCTTATTTCTTAGCTTATTCAAATGTACCCTCCCAAAATCTAGTTACTTGCCAGACAATACCTGATGTTCATCTCATTATCTTAAATGATAATTTAAAATTTGAGATGGCATAGTATCTTTCTTCCAGGATTCAAGCATCAATGCCTCGGCAACCCACATCTTTTTGATGATCAAAATAAGATACATAATAGCATTTCAATTTTCTATAAGGGATAAATCGATAGGACCATTCAATGACTTCTTAGTAACATTGCTTCAGTGTGGAGTAAGATACGGCTGAAAGCAACCCGAGCTCCCTCAATCTCAGCACTCTCAAAGAATCAGTGCACTTTTGCACATCCTCGGTAGGGTTCTGAGCTAAAAGGGGTCCCATTTATTGAGCCATAGAGCCATAGGACTTGGAGTAGCAAGACTGTTAGTGATCCAGGGGTATCAAACTCAAATAGCTCCTCAGAGCCATACATTTACTTAGAAAACAACAAATTATTATTATGTGTGTTGTGTTTTATTTTTATGCATCGTGCTAAACGTTTTTAAATTACAATTTAACCTGATTGAGGCTAAACTCTGAAGTTGTGCAGGATATTTGTGGCCAGTTACAACTCATTTGGCGCTGCTATGACCAAATGACTTATTTTAGACTGAAGAAATTGACATTCAGAGAAGTAACTTGCCCAGAACCAAATAGAAGCCAAACTCTAGGCTGAGTTCTCCATCTTTAAATCCCTCTTAACATATTACCCTTGTGATTGTACTCAGAAGGCAATAAGTCAAAAAGCACTGCTTGCTTACCATTTTCCAGGCACTACTTTTCAGAGCTTGGAGACAGAATCATCACAGAATGTTCCTAATGTGACACATATTCCTGGATATTTTAAAGAAATAGTTATGACCTCATGAAATATATGGAGAAATCATTGATAAGACCTCCCTTTCTTTCCCTTTTCAGAGGAAAATAAAACTAACCAAGCACAAGACCCTACCCATGTGGATAATAACCCTGAAGAACCCCAAGCACTGCAAGGTATGTTAACTGGCTCTCTCCCTTTGTCTCCTCAGACTGCATCAGTCCTTTTTTTTAAAATTAAAGCTTTTTATTTACAAAACATATGCATGGGTAATTTTTCCATCACTGACACTTGCAAAACCTTCCAACTTTTCCCCTCCTTTTCCTACCTCCTCCCCTAGATGGCAGGTAGTCCCATACATGTTAAATATGTTGAAATGCATGTTAGATCCAATATATCTATATCTATTTATACAATTATCTTGTCTGCATAAGTCCTTAGCTATAGAATGATAATAGGCCATTTTCTTGGATATTAACATTGCTTCTCATACTTAAATTCAATGACTGCCTCTTGTGGTGTTCTCTTCTTTTTCTAATATAATATGATGTCCCCTGTCTGAGGCCTTCATGGCCGGGAAACTGGCCCTCCTGGTGAGGAGCTGGTTCCAGCGGCCTCTGGAGGGGCTCTTCCAGTGCCCTCTGGGAGATGGGCATAGAGACGGCATGAGGTTTGGCTTTCTCCCACTCCCGGGGCTGGGGGGGCCTTTAAGCCCCCTATGGCTCCAACTGTCCGTGGTCCCAGAGCTTTCATTCTCTCTGGGAGCAGGTTTCTCGGAGAGGTTTCTAGAGGCAGCTTTAGTTTCAGTTCAAAGTAATAATCACTCCAAATGCAGCCAGGAATTAAAAGTTTAATTCTTTATTGCTTCTTTCAGAATAGACCAGTTAGTTTTCTTGGTGACCTATCACCTTCCTTGGTTCCAAAAGCTCTTGCAGCTTCTCTGCCAGCTTCTGCCTCTAGCTCAACTCCGACTCCTAGCAATCTTCTGAACTTACTAACTGACTGACTGACTGAAGCTCTTTTTATGCTCTTTTAGAGTTGTAAACTCAAAGATTGACTGCTCCTCTGAGAGTGGGATTATGGGAGGTGTGGATTTGGATATCTCATACTGAACCATGAAATCTCCCAAACGTGTGAACTAACGTGTGAGCTAATGTGTGAACTCTCAAAGGTGTTAACTTTTTTTTATTATAATAACTTTTTATTGACAGAACCCATGCCAGGGTAATTTTTTTTTACAACATTATCCCTTGCACTCACTTCTGTTTCGATTTTTCCCTCTCACCTTCCACTCCCTCTCTAGATGGCAAGCAGTCCTATATATGTTGAATATGTCGTAGTATATCCTAGATACAATGTATGTGTGCAGACCCAAACAGTTTTCTCGTTGCACAGGGAGAATTGGAGTCAGAAGGTAAGAATAATCTGGGAAGAAAAACAAAAATCAAACAGTTTACATTCATTTCCCAGTGTGTTTTCTTTAGGTGTAGCTGCTTCTGTCCATCATTGATCAATTGAAACTGAATTAGGTCTCTTTGTCAAAGAAATCCACTTCCATCAGATTACATCTTCATACAGTATCGTTGTTGACATATATAATGATCTCTTGGTTCTGCTCATTTCACTCAGCATCAGTTCACGTAAGTCTCTCCAAGCCTCTCTGTATTCATCCTGCTGGTTGTTTCTTACAGAACAATAATATTCCATAACATTCATATACCACAATTTACCCAACCATTCTCCAATTGATAGGCATCCATTCATTTTCCAGTTTCAGAAGGGAAAGGGACCAGTATGTGCCAAAATGTTTGTGGCAGCCCTGTTTGTAGTGGCTAGAAACTGGAAAATGAATGGATGCCCATCAATTGGAGAATGGTTGGGTAAATTGTGGTATATGAATGTTATGGAATATTATTGTTCTGTAAGAAACAACCAGCAGGATGAATACAGAGAGGCTTGGAGAGACTTACGTGAACTGATGCTGAGTGAAATGAGCAGAACCAAGAGATCATTATATACGTCAACAACGATACTGTATGAAGATGTAATCTGATGGAAGTGGATTTCTTTGACAAAGAGACCTAATTCAGTTTCAATTGATCAATGATGGACAGAAGCAGCTACACCCAAAGAAAAAAAAACACTGGGAAATGAATATAAATTGTTTGCATTTTTGTTTTTCTTCCCGGGTTATTTCTACCTTCTGAATCCAATTCTCCCTGTGCAACAAGAAAACTGTTTGGATCTGCACACATACATTGTATCTAGGATATACTAGGACATATTCAACATATATGGGACTATTTGCCATCTAGGGGAGGGGGTGGAAGGTGGGAGGGAAAAATCGGAACAGAAGTGAGTGCAAGGGATAATGTTGTAAAAAAATTACCCTGGCATGGATTCTGTCAATAAAAAGTTACTATAATAAAAAAAGTATCTCTTTGGGGTATAAGCCCCATAATATAAGCCCCACTTCTGGGTCAAAGGGTATGAACAGTTTGATAACTTTTGGGTCATAATTTCAGATTGCTCTCCAGAATGGTTGGATTCATTTACAACTCCACCAACAATGTATCAGTGTCCCAGTTTTCCCGCATTCCCTCCAACAATCATCATTATTTTTTCCTGTCATGTTAGCCAATCTGACAGGTGTGTAGTGGTATCTCAGAGTTGTCTTAATTTGCATTTCTCTGATTAATAATGATTTGGAACACTCTTTCATATGAGTGGTAATAATTTCAATTTCATCATCTGAAAATTGTCTGTTCATATTCAAAGGTGTTAACTTAAGCATTGTTTCTACCAATTCCATTGAGTTATCACTTTGTTTCAAGTTCTGGCTCATAACAGCCTCTGACATCAGAATGGATGAAAATGCTCCTATACTCTATTAGTGCATTAACTAAACCTGCTCCTTCAACACTCCCTTACACAAGGCGGGATACTAATTTCTCTCTACACTAACATGTCTGATGTTAATGGCCCAGTCCGCTCCTTGATAAAACAGAAGACTGGAGTTAGAAAAGTACTTGTTATGTCAAGGAAGAATCTCTGACCCAATCTGTTAACAGATTACCTACTAGTGTTGTGCTCCAAGTTATCTTAAGGTCACTTCACTCTCTTGACTGTTCCCAGGGTAGTTGTTATAGTTATCCTATTGATACAAAGGCTGGAAGGGAGATGAGTAGGAGCTACACGAAAGGGTCTAGGGACACACTTACTGAACTCACTTTGTTTTCCCCTTTCTTGTGATACAGGCCACCACAGGAAAGTGGATCGATTCATTGCAGTGGGTACAAGACATTCTCTCTTCAACTTCACTGTAGTTCATGTTATTGATGATGTGCAGGTGTGTTCCTACCATAAAGAGGATGAGCAACTTGTGTTCAATGAAGCATGGGTCACCGAGGCACTAGGGAAAGACTACATTGAGTATAAGAAGAAAGCTCTTCTAAGAGCTCAGATGGATTTCAGTTGGTTCTTCAGGCTCCTGATACAGAATGACACCCAGAATGAGAGTAAGTGAGACAAATGGAATTCATACAATCAGAATCAGAAAGGCCATCTGTGGCTATAGAGTTCAACCCATTCATGAAAGAAATCCCTTCTCTACCCTCTCTACCCAACAAGTGCTCATCTGGCCTCTGAAGAAATCCCAGAACGATGAATGCACCACTTCTTAAAGGTGCACAATAAATTTTTGGACTAAAGTGATTGTTAGGAAAAGCTTAAATTCCCCCCTTTGCCACTTTCATCCACTACTCCTTATTATGATCTGTAGGGCCAAACTAAAGAAGTCTAGTCTCTCCTCCATGTAAGAGCCCTTCAGATTCTCAGACAGATATACCCCTACTCTCTCCACCAAATCTTCTTTTAAGAAAGCTTAGCATCTCTAGTTCCTTCACCTTCCTAGTGGCTCTCTTTATGGACTCTCATTGGAATATCAAACAGCTTCTTAAACCATGAAATGAGCATAGTTTAAGTAGAGAAGAACACAATGTCACTTGTTCTTCTGTTTCAGTTGTTTCAGTAGTGCCCAATATAATGCTATGATATTTGAACAAAAAAGGATTTATTACCTTCCCTTCTAAATGTCCCCCTCCTCCAAATCTTCCTATTGCTTCTGAGAATTTCACAGTACATCCAGTCTACAAGGTTTGCAAGCCTAGACTCAATTATTCATATTCTGGTACTCATTAGTTTTCTCATGCTCTCATATTAATTAGTAGACAACTCATGATCATAATAATTTACTAAATCATTTTACAAATATTTCCTTTTGTCTTCACAGCAAACTTGGGAGGCAGATGTGATTGCTATCCCCATTTTACAAATGAGAAAACTAAGGCAGACAAAAATTGAAGGACTTGCCTAGGGTCACACAGCTGGGTAATCTCTGAAGCTGAATTTGAATTTAGGTCTTCCTGACTCCCAGCCAATGCTTTAGCCATCATATCACTAGCTGCCTTTACCTTAGTAACCTCACTCTTGTCTATCCCACACTCTCTACTCAAATGGCCATCAAACTAAGTGTGACACCCATTATGTCTCCCTCAAATGCTGTTTCTCTGTTTTCTTGTTTGTCCTCAATCCAACCAGTCCTCACATAACAGCCAAAATAATATTCATAAAACACGAGTTTAGTTCAGGTTTTTGTAACTTAGAATTTTTCTGTGGATCTCCATTGATTCTACGATGACATACAAACTATTCACTTGATTTTTTTTTGCTGAGGCAATTGGGATTAAGTGGGTTGCCCAGGATGACACAGTTAGGAAGTATTAAGTGTCTGAGACCAGATTTGAACTCAGACTCTCCTGACTTCAAGGCTGGTGCTCTATCCACTGCACCACCTAGCTGCCCCTGTTCACTTGATCTTTTAAAGCCCTTCACAATCTGACTTTATCCTACCTTTCCAGACATTTCACATTACTCTCTTCTGTACATTATGTCACAGAAAATCTGGACCACAAGCTGTGCTTCAGATTTAGTTTTCTATCTTCTCACTGAGTGCTTCTACATAGTGATTTCAATGCCTATTCTAATTTCTCCTGCCTCATTTCTACCTCTTAGAAGCCTTTGTTCTCTTCAAGGTTCACAGACATTACCCCCTACCATGTTACATCTCTCCAGATCCTCCTAACATACTCTCATGTCATCTTACTCTCACTTCTATGTTCACAGATTGTTCACCACCCCAGCCCTCTAATATATAAGCTCATAGAATTCAAGAAATATTTTTAAATTTATATCCTTAATGCTAAGTGCCCTGTTTTGCACAGGGTTAGAATCTAATAAGTGATGATTACATTGAATAGATGACAGCTAGGTGGCACAGTGGATAGAGTTAGAAAGACTCATCTTCCTAATTTCAAATCCAGCTTCAGACACATACTTTGTGATCCTGAGTAAGTCACTTAATCTTATTTGTTTTAGTTTCCTCATCTGTAAAATGAAGAGGAGGAGAAAATGACAAGCCATTCCAATATATTTACAAATAAAACCTCCAAAAGGATTATGAAGAGTTGGATATGACTAGAAAATTACTGAAAAACAAATTATGTGTGTGTGTGTGTGTGTGTGTGTGTGTGTGTGTGTGTGAGAGAGAGAGAGAGAGAGAGAGAGAGAGAGAGAGAGAGAGAGAGAGAGAGAGAGAGAGAGAATCAACTAGGGTGTGCAATGCCTAGAGTTGTGACCCTGGAGTCAGAAGGATATGAGTGCAAATAAGACCTTAGGCACTTACTATCTGTGTGACCCTGGGCAAATCACTTAACCCTGTTCCCTCAGTTTCCTCATCTGTAAAATGAGCTGGAGATAGCAAATCACTTCAGTATCTTTGCCAAGAAAACCCTAAATGGGTTACAAAGAATCAGATGTTACTGAAACAACTCAACAACAAGAAAAATATTGAATCTGTAGTAAACTAAAGAGAATTCCAGGTGGAATTTGATATGACTTATTCACCATAGAGGGCAGAACTAGGAACTGTTGGTGAAAGTGGCAGAATGAAGGATTTGGGAAAATCTCCCTATAGCTCCTATAGCTGGAGCTGTCCAGCAAAATTGAGATGATTTTGTTGGACTGGGTTGAAGGGAATTCTTCATGACCTGGGAGTTGACTGGATGGACTATGAGATCCCTTCCAATTGGGAGATTCCATGAATCTGTGGAAAATTGAAATTTGGGGGTTTTATTCATGAAACACATCGAGAAAACACCCTGGGACAAACACTTTTCAGAGTCACAAAATCTCAGATTGACTGCAACCCCCCAAATCATCTAGTTTCCCTTTCATTGTTGCCCTCTTTCTTCCACAACCACAATGTTATGCTACTGAGTTTTAGGTCCTATTTCCACTTTCTTTTCTTTTTTTCTATTCCATGATACTAAAAAACTCAGATAACAAAATATTTTTAACAATTATCTCTAAGTATAAATTCAGAAATTATACATTAAGAAATGATAACTAGACATTCATATAATAGAAAATTACCCAGACTCAATCTAATGACAGATCATATTTGATTCTGTCTTATTAGAGATCTCCAATGCCACCAGGCAGTGTTTTTCCTTAAGGAGAGGATAATTGTTCCCCTGGAGAATAATTCAACCCAATGTACAGATCACCCTTGAAACAGACTAAAAAGAAATAATTTTCCACCTTTACTCCCTGGTTCAATGTACCTGTCCTACAATATTCTATTCTTCTAGAAGACTCTAATAGGTTCACATATGAATAATCTTTTCCTCTGAATAAACCTAGGAGGCAGAGTACGAGTATTGTTACACCTATTATACAACAGGAAAAATTATGTTTAACAGTAATATACAAAATATTTTTAAACAATTTTACATAGATGGGGAGGCAGTAGGGAGTGTGACGTCTGAGAGAAAACTATAGAGTTGGAAGGAGAAAGATTTGTTTTTGAATTCCACTTTAGACATTTATTAGCTACATGGCATGTCATTGGATAGGTTACTTAAAATCATTCAATCTCGGGTCCTCATTTGTAAAATGAGGACCATAATAGCACATATCTCTATGGTTAACAGTATGATGGTCAACAACAATAACACTCTATCTGTAAAGTGCTTTGAAAATATTTAAGGTACTATATAAAAATATTAAATATTGTCATTATGGTAAAGCTTGAGGGCTTAAGTAAATTACTCAATGTTATATTGTTAGCAATATAGGAGACTGGATTCATATTAGTACTTCTGATTTCAATTTTAATCCTGATTCCATTATATCATAATGATTCCTGTATCTCTCCACAGAGAATCACACAATACAGCTTTTTGTAGATTGTCAACTGAATAATGGAATTGAGGTGGGCAGCCATGTTTGTTTTTCCATGGATGGTGAAGATATTTTGAAGACTGATGGTCAGACTAACCACTGGACTGTCATAAAGCCTGAAGTAAAGCACATCAAGTACATGACAGAAAGTTATTTTGGGGTCAAAATGAGAGACAGGACTATAAAGATATATTGTTATGATATGATGAGGAAAATCCTGGAACACTCAAGCATAAAGGAGAATGGTAAGTTCTGCATTTTTTCCTGTTTCCTCCTAGAGTTCTCTAAGATCATGAGAGCAAAGCACAGGCTCCAGTCAACTTTATCAACCTGAAAAAACTGAGTTCAGGCTTGGGACAGACTTAGGACAGACAAGATCCTTCTTGTCAGAGGATCAATATAGCTAAGTGTGGAGATTTTCATAAACACTGGAATGGTAAAGATGATAATGTAAGGCAGGGACTCACATGAGTTCTCTCCCAAATCCTTCCCAATACCTTTAAATAATTCCTCTACACAAATTCTGGGGCAGCAGAACCCGCTAAAAAACTGAGTGAAACATTTTTCCAAACCAAGACAACTTAGAAGGTCGGCAGAAAAGGTCTGTTGGTATTCAGCACAGACCAAGTCAGCACAGCCCTGATCCCAGCAAACCAAGAGCAGACCCTGATAGCCCCTGAATCAGCAAAGACTGTAGCTGCTTCTCAAGGTCTCTGCTTACAGAGAATAAAGGAGTTACACAACTGCTCAAAAAAAAAAAGAATACAGGGGTCTCTTTGCAAGCATTGAGGTAGGACTCTGTTGCTTTGCTCATACTCAGGTCTGGATTACAGTGTTGGGTGACAGTCTCAGGGTAAGGAGGAGCATTAGAACACCAGTACATGCAGCCACAGTGAAGCAGGAACTCCCTCACAATTCCAGGATAGAAAAGAGTTCTTGTGGTCACTTCAGACATGTGCATGGGCCAGGAGAGTAATAAATGCCCCTCTCCTTAGTCATTCCACTTTAAAAGAACTGCAAACTTGCAGGTCCCTAGAAGTATCTTTGAAAACAGCTGCACAAACCCCCTGAAACTTGGGACAGTGCATCCTCCACCTTGGAACTATCTTTCTTTCTTTCTTTCTATCTATCTTTCTTTCTTTCTTTCTTTCTTTCTTTCTTTCTTTCTTTCTTTCTTTCTTTTTTTCTTTCTTTCTTTCTTTCTTTCTTTCTTTCTTTCTTTCTTTCTTTCTTTCTTTCTAATTTTACTTATTATTATAACTTTTATTTACAAGATATATACATAGGTAATTTTTCAGCATTGACAGTTGCAAATCTTTTTGTTCCAACTTTTTCCCTCCTTCCCCCCACCCCTTCCCCCCACCCCTTCCCCCAGGTGGCAGGTTGGCCAATACATGTTAAATATGTTAAAGTATAATTTAAATACAATATGTGTATTCATGTCCAAACAGTTATTTTGCCGCACAAAAAGAATCAGACTTTGAAATATTGTACAATTAGCCTGTGAAGGAAATCAAAAATGCAAATGGACAAAAATAAAGGGACTGGGAATTCTATGTAGTGGTTCATAGTCATTTCTCAGAGTTCTTTCCCTGGGTGTAGCTGGTTCAGTTCATTACTGTTCTATTGGAGCTGATTTGGTTCATCTCATTGTTGAAGAGGGCCACGTCCATCAGAATTGATCATCATATGGTATTGTTGTTGAAGTATATAAAGACCTCCTGGTCCTGCTTATTTCATTCAGAATCAGTTCCTGTAAGTCTCTCCAGGGTTTTCTGAAATCCTCCTGCTGGTCACTTCTTACAGAACAATAATATTCCATAATATTCATATACCACAGTTTATTCAGCCATTCTCCAATTGATGGGCATCCACTCAGTTTCCAGTTTCTAGCCACTACAAAAAGGGCTGCCACAAACATTCTTGCACATACAAATCCCTTTCCCTTCTTTAAAATCTCTTTGGGATATAAGCGCAGTAGTAACACTGCTGGGTCAAAGGGTATGCACAGTTTGATAGCTTTTTGAGCATAGTTCCAGATCGTTCTCCAGAATTTACAACTACACCAGTAATGTATCAGTGTCCCAGTTTTCCCACATGCCCTCCAGGATTCTGCATTATCTTTCCCTGTCATTCTAGCCAATCTGACAGGTGTGTAGTGGTATCTCAGAGTTATCTTAATTTGCATTTCTCTGATTAATAATGACTTGGAGCATCTTTTCATATGGCTAGAAATAGTTTCAATTTCTTTGTCTGAGAATTGTCTGTTGATATCTTTTGACTATTTGTCAATTGGAGAATGGCTTGATTTGTTATAAATTAGAGTCAATTCTCTATATATTTTGGAAATGAGGCCTTTATCAGAACCTTTGACTGCAAAAATGTTTTCCCAGCTTATTGCTTCCCTTCTAATCTTGCCTGCATTAATTTTGTTTGTACAAAAATTTTTCAATTTAATATAATCAAATTTTTCTATTTTGTGATCAATAATGATTTCTAGTTCTTCTTTGGCCATAAATTCCTTCCTCTTCTTGGAACTATTTTTAACAAAGAATTAAAAAGTTAATTAACAGGTTGGGAAAATGAGTAAACAATAGAAGAAAAACCTGACTATAGAAAGTTACCATAATTATAAAGACAATCAAAATACAAAGAAGGCAATAAAGTCAAATCTCTTATATCCAAAGCCTCTAAGAAAAACATAAATTGGTCTCAGGCCATGGAAAAACTAAAAAAGGATTTTGAAAATCAAGTAAGAGAGGTAGAGGAAAAATTGTGAAAAGAAATGAGAGTTAGGCAAGAAAATCATGAAAAGTCAGGGGCTTAATAAAGGAAACACAAAGAATACATTTTTTAAAGAACAATTTTAGAACAATTTTTTAGAACAATTGCTTTAGGGATCTAGTAAAAATAATCATGATCACTATTGGCAAATATTTATTGAGAATTCACTGTATGCAAAGTACTGTCCTAGTACTGTGTAGTAGGCAAATAAGTGTGATTTATTACTCTAGCCTTCAAGGAGCTTTGGAGTCCATTGGGTCTAAGGAGAGAATGAATAAATTAATTAATTAATGAAAGGAGAGAAAGAATTTATCAAGTGTTTTTGAATGCCAAACACTGTGCTAAGCTCTTGGGGAACAAATAAAAGAGTAAATCAGTCCTTACTGTCAAGGAAATCATAGTTTAATTGGGAAACATAACACATATAATAACGCTCTGTATTAGAAAAGCCAGCAATGCCCTAGAGTTCATAGTGTGCTTTGACATACTCTTTGGGTTGCAGGGTTTAGAGGCTTACAGGAGGGGAAATCCCAGTAGTTCCTCATCTTATTAGAAGGATTGCAGTTTGTAACTCCCTGGTCTCCTAAGTAAGCACAGTGAACAGTCACATTCACTTCAAGAGTATATAAAAGCGGGGGCAACTACAAAGAACAAGCCCACAACATATGGGAAAAAGAGAGTAGGCCTAAGGATCAGATTATAGTGGGACCTTGGGTTCTCCTACCCACTTGGGGGAAATAATGAATCATCAGTGTGCAGTCAAGAGATTAAAAAAAGGAAGGAGACATTGGGTAGGAAGATAGGGGAGGTGGATCTCCAGTGGGCCACCTGATGCCCACTGCTAACAAATCAGCACTGGGCCCCATATGCTCTAAAGGCGAGTTCCATGGTAGCAGACTTGACTTTGTTCATCCCAACTAGATGTCTCAGAATCATACATTTAAATCTTGTTACCCTGTCAGAAATGGTGGGCTCATAAATTTTAATGATCTCAGAAAGTCTTAGGTTCAGAAGAAATGAACACATATGATATATAATACAGAACACATGATACATGAGTACAGAATCACTTCACTTATAGCGCTGCAAATAGCAACAATCCACTGTTATTAATGTGTCAGAAAATAGGCAGTGAATGGAAAAGACAGACGTTTGAGAACGTGGGACTAAGAAGATGACCTTTGCAGCAGCCAAAATAATAATAGCTACCATTTGACAAAATTAAAATTACAACAAAGTTGGTAGAGAAATAGGATAAAGTAATAGAGAAGGAAAGGAAGAGTTTATAGGAATTATAATAGAACACCAAGTCACAGAGTTTTGGAAATAATACTGTCTCTCTTGACTTTTCTCTTTAGTAGCTCCTGAGGTGACCGTAACCCGTCATGATGCTCCAGATGGTAGAGTCACCTTCAACTGCATAGCCACAGGCTTCTATCCTCGCTCTATCCAGCTGCTTTGGAAGAAGGATGAACAGCTGGGTGTATGGGGGCAAGAGAGCTCCAGTGGCACCTTGCCCAATGCTGATTCCACCTTTTACCTCCAAATCACACTGGAACTTCCTCCTGGAGATTCAGGGACAGGTTACAGTTGTGTGGTAGAGCACAGTAAGCTGCAGAAACCAGCTGTGTATCCTGGTGAGTATTTTTCCCAACCTATGTGGGCCATGGAATGGAATTTTCCCCCCAACTTTTCCACAGAGTAGTATTCCACAGAGCAGGGGTTTCACTGTTCTTCAATTGTCTTTTCTCTAAAAATACTTTTATTTATTTGTTGCTTTTTACACCTTGCAATCTCTTTTTCACACCTTGTAGTGCCTGAGAAGCCGGCTGTGAAGAGGCCATGGGGAATGGCCCTGGGTCTCCTAATGATCATCATGCTGCTGCTGGGCTGTGCTGGGCCCTTCATCATATGGAAGAAGAAGAAAACAGGTACATTTGTGCTGGGAGAGTGGGGAAAACTAATGATGCAAGGGCAAGATGAGGAGAGAAAGGAGTATGGGTGAGGATATTATACCATCCCTAGACCTTAGCAAGTTCTTAGGAAAATGATGTCTCTCAGAGACTTAGAGATTGAAGAGACCTTAGATTGTATATCTAATACAATAACTGTAACTTTCTTGAAAAACAGGCATCTAGGATTTAACTTATTGACCTCCGATGACAGGGAATTCACTTCTTCCTGGGGCAATCTATTCAATTTTTAGACTTTTAGAAAACTTCTCCTGACATCAGGCTTAAATCTATCTTTGAGCAAATTCACCAAATGTCTTTTAGTTCTTTTTACTGGGTATAAGAAGGTTAACTTGAATACCTCTTTTACATGGCAGTTATTTAAATAGTTGTATTTAATAGTTAATTAAATAATTAGTTAATCACCTGCCTCCTCTGTCCCGGTTTTTCCAATATCTTTAGCCATTGCCTTAGTTTCTAGATCTTTTGTCATCAGATTAGATCTTTTCCGGATATCATTCCTGAAATGTAGCATTGAGAATTGAACGTGAAACTCCACATGTGGTGTGAGCAGGAAAAATACAGAGGATGTATCACCACCTCATTCTTAATTGCTTAATGAAACCTAAAAATAGCATTAGCTTTTTCATATGGATTCATTATAATTGCCTCTCATATATCAACATGCTACCTGTCTTTTACTATTTATTTAATTTTTATCATCCTGAGCTATTTAACAACTCAGGGTCAAGAACAAATCATTTCTTCTTAATTAATAAATATAGCCAATTTTCCATTAATTAACTTTGGATAATTAATGAGGCTGTGCTCTAATTCATTAAATATTAATAAGTTAATAATTAAAGAAATCACCTTTCACCCTGTAACTCACATATAATTTAATAACAATTTAAAGCAATAACAAAGCAAATTATTTGACATATTTTGATTAAATGAATGCCCTCAGCCAGTTATCACCAAATCTCAGTGTAATGCTAAATGACTTCACTTATCTAAATAATATAATTCCATATCATTGAAATTTTGCATTTTCATGTCTTTTTAAGGCAAGAGTCAAACTTAGTCATTCAGTAAATCAGTTAAATTATGTTTTTTTATCTCTTCAATAATCTTAGGAAACAATATTTACAAAATGCATTCTACTTGCCAGCTCTTAACAAACTTCACAGAATCCTCTTTGTAAAAGTTCTTTATAAAATAACTCTTAGGGCAGTGCAGATGAGGAAAAAGTTTTACTTCATTTCCTCTGTTAAGCATGGAAAATAAATCTTTTCTATGGAGTTCTAATGAATCCTTATAGATCCCTATAGATCCTCATAGATTCATAGAGTATAGAAAACTTAATTCTATAGGAAGAAGTCCTTTTTCAACTGTCACTTCAAACTTCCAAATTCACCTAAAATCTATGTGAGAAGCATTTGAGACAGCATTTTTATTCACATTATTTTATGAATTTTATGCAGTTTCCAAAAAGTCTCAGAAAAAAGTACTGTCTCCACCTGCTATTTTTGAAGTTAATTTCTCATATAATTCAAGAATAAGGCTTCACATTATTCCACAATCATTAAATATGATTTTGTTACAATCAGCATGGTACAGTGGAAAGAATGTTGGACTTGGATTCAGGAGACAGCCGAGTTTCAATTCCTCCCTTCCTGTCCCAAACATTTTTAGCATTTTGGCCATGAGGAAGTAGTTCAATCTACCTCTCTGAACCTCAGTTTCCTCATTTGCAAACTGAAAATGGTAATATTACTTCAAAAGAGTATGTCATAGAATCATGAAATCTGAGTTGAAAAGGACCCATTGGCCATGTGGTAAAACCTTTCTATGAAAATAATTATCAATATAACATATCTGAGAAGTCATTTCTAGACTCCAATTGAAGACCTGCAAGGAAGGGAAATCAATAAACTCTTGAGGCAAACCATTTTACTTGCCTATAGCACTGTTAAGAAGTTATTTCTGGACATCAAGCCTAAATTTGCTTCTTTGTTATTTCCATCCACCACCCTTGCTTCTGGTCTATTTGGAGTCATAGACCAAATCAAAATGCTTCTCCAGATAACAGTCCTTCAAACCCTTGAGGACAGTTTTAATGTCTCCCCTCTGTCATAGTGTACAAGCTTAACATCCTTACTTCTTTCGGTGATTGCTCACATGACATTTATTCAATATCTTTCTTTATTCTGCTTCCCCTTTTCTTAATACTTTCCTCCTTCTTAAAATTGTAGTAATCAGAGTCTCCAGGAGAGATCTGGGAGAATTATGGGACTACAACTTCTTTATTATTAGAAGCTATGACCCTTATAATGTAGTCGATGATTGGCTGCTATATCACTTTGCCAAATCAGATCAAGCTTATAGTCCACTAAAGCCCTAAGATTATTTTTTCCCAGGATAATTGCTGGCTAACTATGCCTCTCACATTTTGTGTTTGTGAAGTTGATGTTTTAGACACAAGAATAAGGTTTTTTTTATTTAAGTCTATGGAATTTCATCTTATATTCACCCAATATTTTAGCCTGACTCCATCATTCAATATATTAGCTATCCCTACTAACATTGTGATATAAAAAATTTATAAATATGCCTTTATCTAGGCTGGTGAATGTTAAACAGAATAGGAATAAGTGTGGATTTCTATTGGTATAATGGTCAGAAAGGTTATATGTGTAAAACATTTTGTGAACTTTAAGTTGATACCCGTCAGCTATTATGAAGAGGGGGGAGGAAGGAAGAGGAGGAGAAGGAGGAGGAGAAAAGAGAAAGAGAAGAAGGAGGAAGTAAGAGGGAGAAGGAAAGGGAGGGTAGAAGAGAGAGAGGAAGAAGGAGAGGGGAAAGAAGGAGGAAGTAAGAGGGAGAAGGAAAGGGAGGGTAGAAGAGAGGGGAGCACATCACTGTACCCAGTCTATTATATTATTATATCATATTAATAATTATTATCATTCGATTTTAGTCTATTATAGTAATAAATACTATGTCCTGGAGACAAGAGACTAAATAAGATATAGTGTTTCCCAGCCTGTGGGCCTTCTACATTTACCTCTATTTCTCTTTCAGGTCACAGAACTCATGAACAAGCCACAGTGGATGGTGATGGAATCTTGTAAAGGGAGCTGGAATTTGCCCAATAAATAGAATAAAACACTATAGAGAGCCTAAGGGCGTATATATATAAGTTCTATTATCCTGCTATTTCTCTAAATCTCACTTAATCAGGATAGGTCTCTTTAATAATGACAAGAAGCATTATTTACAAAATGTATTCTACTTGCCAGCCGCTACCAAACTCTTTATAGAATCCTCTTTGTAATGGTTCTTTGTAACAATACAATTGGGGAAGTTCTGATGAAGAAAAATTTTGCTTCACCTTCTTCCTCTGTCATTTATGTGATCCTGGACAAGTCAATTAACTCTGTTTGTCTCAGTTTTCTCATCTGTAAAATGAGCTGGAGGAGGAAATGCCAAACCACTCCAGTGCTTTTGCCAAGAAAACCTAAATTGAGATTACAAAGAGTCAGAAAAGAGTGAAAAATGACTAAAGAACAGTATCTGGGAACTAATAATCAATAAATTGTTGTTAAATTGAACTTCATTGAAAGTGAACTGGGATGTCCTTAGTGAGTAAGGTGGGAAGGATCAGTGGTCTCTCTTCTTCTTCTCCTCCCCCTCCTCCTCCTTTTTTTCTCTCTATCCCTCCTCTTCCCCCTCTCCTTCTTCCTTCCTCTCTTCTACCCTCCCTTTCCTTCTCCCTCTTACTTCCTCCTTCTTCTCTTTCTCTTTTCTCCTCCTCCTCCTCCTTCTCCTCCTCTTCCTTCTCCTTTTCATTCTTGTTCTTATTCTTCTTGTTGTTGTTCTTTCTTCTTCATTCTTCTTCTTCTTCTCTGCTGCTGCTGCTGCTGCTACTGTTTATTAAATAACTGAGAACTTTCCTTCCTCAGATGCTGGTAGAGTTTCAGAGGGATAATGCTGAGAAGCCAGGTGATCAAATGGAACAGGGAAGGTAGGAAGTCACACAAAGACAAGGCATCCAAAATAAATCTGAGAAAACCCTATATCTTTTAGGGTAAAGGAAGAGTTTCTATTACTGAGACAGGAGATGGCAGCATGGGCAAAAACTTGATTGACTTGTTCCAGTAAAGCAGCAAATGGCCATGTAAAAATCTTCCTCCAGTTTGCTCTTCCAAGCTACACATGTCAATCTCAGACCCAAAGCAGTATTACTTCATTGATATGACTCACCTTTCTCATGGTGATGAACCAAAATCCATAATTCTGCAAACTATATAAAACAATACACTTGTCCCTTAATCATTGAGCAATTCTAGGAATCAAAGTTTTCTACTTATTACTTTAAAAGTTTTCCTATCAGTTTCAAGCAAGGGAACACTGGAGCTAATGCATATGAATATACAAGAGCTAATTTCTAAGTTTTTGATTTGGACACCATGCCTCAGAAATTGGGGAACACTAAAAATCAGAGCTTGACTTATTGTCTTATTGATTTCTAAACCTTTAAAAGTGATGGAGAAAATAGTAGTAATTTAAAATTAAAAACACATTTTGTGATTTCAGTTTGTTGTTAAATTTTTATCAAATCATCCCTGATTGTATGCAAATTAGGTGCTGGAAAATAGGACACTTCTGCCATCTTTACCTAGAAAGAGGTGCTTTTCTTTTTGGAGAAGTTTTTTCAGTGTTTCTCTTACAATTGTTCTTCTTTCTGCTCTTTTAAAAATCAATCATATTATCCATATCTGAAGGGTTGCCTTCTTATTCTTGTATGGCACAATCTTCAAATGTATTATCATCATGAATGTTCTTGGCTAGATGAAGTTCATATAACTTTGTTAACTTTTTTCATAGGATTGATTTTTTAAACCTATTTTTCTCCATTTCTCTTATTTGATTTGTGAATTCCTTTTTAAGTTCTTCCAAGAGTTCTTTTTGGAGGTTGTACCTATTTGATATTTCTCTTTGGGGTAGGATAGACTTTTCCTTTGTAGCTGATTTGAGTATAATATTCAGAATAATTTAGTTTTTTCAAAATTATTCTTCAAATAATTTCTCTTTACTATATACAGTATTTTCTTAATTCTCATTTCATTCTTAATTATTTCAAGCAAGTCTTTCCATGGTTTTCTAAAATCAGTCAGTTTATCATTTCTTATAGCATAGTAAGTGTCCCATCACAGTCACAAACCACAGCTTATTTAGCCATTCCCCAATCGATGGGGCAGTTCTTTGCTTCCAAAGAGAGAATTACTAAAAATACTTTAGAACGTAAGTTCTTTTTCTTTTTCCCAGATCAACTTGGGAAAAACACCTAATAATGATATTGAAGGGTCAAAGATTTGTATATACTTTTATAACTTTTTGGACATAATTCCATTGACAATGTAGTAGTATCTCAAGCTATTTTTCTTGTTGTATATCTTGGACTTTTGTTAAGACTTAAAAAAATTCCTCACTCTGACTTATTGGTTCATGATTGAAACATACGTCAACCAGGATTGACTCCTTCCCTGATTTCATTTGTACAAGATGACATGGACTGACCAATTTCAACAATCTAGTATCCCTTTTTTCTTGGCCTCCATTGCAAGAAAAGTATGGCACACAAGTAGAGCAGGGTAACTGGATTGTGAACTATGTCAATGAATGTAAGTTATAACAAGACTGGAAAGGTAAGAAAAGACAAAGTTATGAAGAGCTTCAAATGTCAGTGTACTTCATATTAATTTTGGAAGTAATGGGGAACTACCCAAGCTTGCTGAGTGGAGAAGTATGTAGTGAGACATGCACTTTGGAAAAATCATTTTGATAGCTGAGTTGAGGATGGATTAGTGTGGTAAAAGACTTGAGGCAAGGCAACCAAAAAGAAGGCTACTACTGTAGTAGTAATCAAAGAATGAAATGAATATGTTGGAAATTTCAGTTGAAGGGGCTCTATATGAAAGACGTTCTGAAGGGAAAAACACAAGATTTAACAATGGATTAGGTGAGAGGGGTGAGTGTGACAAGTCAAGGATGGCGCTCACTTGAGACCTATTACAACTAGGGGAGAATTAACTTGCTCTGTGACAGTTCTCTCCTCTCTTTATCTAGACTCCTTTGGATTCCTCATTTCACAATGACTTCCAAGCTGTGGTTTTCCCCAGAAATCCCCAGATAAATGGTTTTCTTTTCTTCCTGATTGTAGCTGGCAATTGGCAGACCACAGACAATGGGACAAGGGGGAATCCCACAGCTCAGGGGAAAAGCCAAACTGGTGGCGGAGTTCCAGAGCACAGACCAGTGGTTCTCAAACCTTTGTTCTCAGTATCTTCATGTTGTTAAAAAACTATCGAGGATCTGTTCAAAGAGTTTTTGTTCACATGGGTTATATTTGTAGCTATTTACTATATTAGAAATAAAAATAATTTTGAATTTGTAGACCCTCTGAAAGTGTTTCAGAGACCCCACCAATTCTTTGGACTACACTTTGAGGACCACTGGCATAGACTATAAAGATATTATATACATACATACATATATATGCACACAGAGTGAAAGAAAGAGAGAGAGAGAGAGAGAGAGAGAGAGAGAGAGAGAGAGAGAGAGAATCTTCTTTCTTTTTGCTGGTTTTCAGGGATTTTCTCCTGAATAAACTTCCATGTTCTCTCTTTTCCTCATATCTTCGAGAAAATTGGAATTATTATATGAAAAGTTAATAATTCAGACTTCTGACATGTGCAGTCTTATCTACTTCTGATAGCATGAGCTGTTAACATTTCAAACTGTGATTTCCAGCAAGGAACTAACTTATCTATGTACCTCAATATTCACTAACAGTAGAACACTCGGGATAGCTTCTCCAGGATGGCTCACTTTTGTTGGTTTACATTGTCCAGATTAGTGATCTGATGTCTAAAAGGCAAAGAACAGCATGAGGTGTAATCCTTAGGGAGACAAATCAGAACTCCATTGAAAGGCATTAAAGTGGGCAATAGTAGACAAAGAGCTAGCTTTGAGTAAAGGGAAGTGTAGGTTAAAATCCACGAAATGTACATTCTCTGGAAGCCTCATGCTCAGTTACATTGTCTAGCATGACCCAGAATAGGAGAACATAGGCTGACTAGGAGCCCCAAAGCTGCTCCAGACCAGAAGCTTGCTTGGTGGTCAAGAGTTCCATAGATTGTAAGCTTTGACCCATTTCCAGTTTCTGTTTATTTAAAATCTTTTTGAGTCTTAGATCAACCCTGAAGTTTTCCTAATGACAATTATTACTTCACTCTTCTCTATAATACCTTCTTCACTGTAGAAGCTGCCTAAACGGTCTTCTTAGCATTTGGTTCTCTTCTCCTAGTCCCACCTTCATAGTTTCCAAAGTAATAGCTCTGAAACCCAGTTCTAACTATTTCATTCCATTATGAGTTTCATCCCGGTCTCTAAGATAACATACTAGTCTGGCATAGTACTCCCAACTCTTACTCCAACCAACTTTTTTAGACTTGTGATGGAGACAATTTCTAACTAGTTTAGAAGAAACAAGATCAAAGCCAGAGACAAAGGCAGAAGATGAGAGTTGAAATTCACAACCAATTATACCCAGAAATAGGGGCTAGAGATAGATGCCACGGGCTGGGAAGCATCTCAGTCAGTTATAGGCAACAAACAATAAGCGGCTGGGCTAATTGCTTCACCAAGATCTGCACAAACACTTTCCAGTATGGGAAGGATCACTTGTGGATAACAATTATATTTAAAGAAACTTCATCAGGGAAACTGCCAGCATCCTGTGAGTGAGATCAGCGAGCCCTCATATCCTCAGAGAGAAGCTGATGGGCATGAAGAATATAAAGGGTTGAAGCAGAAGTCATTTTCTGCAGTTGTGTTCCTAAAAGATCAGGACCCAGTTTTGCTTGAGACAAACACTAAGTCTCAGAAAGAAAAAGAAGCTAGAAGATTTTTCCCCTCTTAATCTTATCCTGGGACCTGTAGTTTTCAGTAACAGTCCCACTCACCATTGTCACCTAAAGCTCTCAAGGACCTCTAGAGTTAGTGGTGATTGTAGTGGCTCATATGTTATATGAATTTTTTAAAATGTTATTAAAGCTTTTTATTTACAAAACATATGCACAGGTAATTTTTCAACATTGACTCCTCCTTACCCCCACCTCCTCCCCTGGATGGCAGGTAATCTAATACATGTTAAATATGTTAAACTATATATTAAATCCAATATATGTATACGTTTATCTTGCTGTGCAAGAAAAATTGGATCAAGAAGGAAAAAACTGAGAAAGAAAACAAAATGCAAGCAAACAACAACAAAAAAGTGAAAATGCTATGTTGTAAACCACACTCAGTTCCCAAGGCCCCCCTTGGGAGTAGATGGCTTTCTTCATTGCTGAACAATTGGAACTAGTTTGAATCATCTCATTGTTGAAGAGTGGCTCGTAATTCTTTATCACTTTTCAATTTATAAAAGATGAGTGAGAAATAACAGACAAAGTGTTGGAGCTATCTGCATTTGAATCTTTTTACTAGTTTCATTACTTGTCTCTCAGCTTCTTCATTGGTCAAAGGGAGATATTGTAAAGAAAGGAGTTCCCTTCTCCATCTCATATATTATGGTCACAAAAGACTTAGAATGCAACCACAATCTATTAATTAGTTTTTAAATTGACCATAGAGATCTATTTACGTCCTTGTGCTTTTATCTGGTATCAATACTTCTGATTGGGTTGAGAAGGAAACGGTGAATTTGGCCGATCAAATGGGTTAGCCACATCTCGGGGAACATTTAGAAATGTCTTAAGTCTTTTATGAGTTTTGGATTTCAAGAGAGAGGGACACTGAAAAGCAGGAACAGAAATACACACTGTCAATTGTAACAAATTCTGAGAGATAGTTATGTAAGAGAAGTTTCAAGGAGAAGAGTCCATTTCACTCAAAAATCAAGTTGAGGAAAGGCAGATTCCTGAAGTCAGCATGAAAACTCAGCAAAGAGAGAGGGGGCTTCCAACAATTGCGAATTGCCTTACACCATATGAATCATACATTCATCCCTATCACTGTACTTTAAATGGATGCCCACCCTTCACTTAGATGGTGATATACACCATCTACACAGGGAATATTTGTAGGAGACTATGTCCCAGGTTTGTGAGAGGAATATTTTGTAATAATTCTTATGATTCCATCATAATAATTGCCTTGGCTGAGATCAAATGGGTGATTGTTAATAGAAAACAAGAAATAGACTACCTTTTGGTAGTATCAGCCACTCTTTGATTATACAATCTATCTATGTAAGTGGAAATTGAAGGAATACTCTAGTTACCTTGTACAATGATAATATCTCTGTACAATGATAATATCTCTAGGATCCCCTTCACAAGGTTGTGGGATTTATATGAGATAACATGTAGCACTTTAAAAAACTTAAAATGTCCTATTAAAGGCAGATCTTGTTATAATTACAATGTATTTTTCTTATAATCACACCTATCAATTAGAGAGTGTTCTATGTATTTTTTAACCAATAAGTAAATACTTTCAATGTTACAAATTTAAATATGAACAACAGTAGTACCACCTTGCTACTGTTTCACTATCTGGTACAAGTTCTGCTTCTAACTAAACATTAACATGTTTCTTTTCATATCATGGTGTTCAAGATGCACAATGACTTAACTACGTATTGCCTTTCAATTAAATTCAAAGTCCTTTGTCTATAATTTAAGATACCACACAATTTTCACCACCATGTTTCTGATTTTAGCTTGTATCATTGCCTCCATATAGCCTACATTCAAATTTAATCAATTAATCCAGATAGACAAATAGTGCAGTATTCAGAAAGGCAAAGCATGTAGATTTCTCAACATACAGTTAATTATAAAAGTTAAATTTCCTTTCTTGAAAATTTCTAGTATAAATCATTAAAGGAATAATTCACAAGCTATTTAAAGGAGAAGTAGTGATCACTCTAATTCAGCATGGATTCTTCAAAAATAAATCATTCCAAAATAATTTCACTTCTTGTGTCCACAGATTTACTAGCCCAGTAGATCAGAAGAATGCCATGATAGGTCTATTTTTCAGTGAGGCATTGGACAGAGGCTCTCATACTATGTTAGTCTACAAGATAGTTAAGATTTAGGGGTTGAGTTTTATCAAACCCAAATAATAATAGTATAAATATGTAGAAAATTGTGTAGTAAAATGGCCCAAGGTTTTGATATTAGACCCATTTTGTTCAGTGTTTTTTTAAATCAATCCTTGACAGACACATAGAAAGGATGCTTATCAAGTCTTCAGATGAAACTCAAAAGATTAGCAAATATGCTGAATAAAATGGGTGAGACTCAAAGTGAACTTGACAAACTCTGACAAAAGAATGACAAAAACAAAATGTGATTTTATGAGAATAAATAGAAAGTCATATGTTTCAAATTTTACAAAAAGTCATGTACAAAATAGGTTGTGGAAGTCATACCTAAACTGCAGTTGATGTGTCAAAGATAAAAGACTTTTAGAGATGGACAAGCTCAATATGAGTCAAACAGTGTATTGTGGAAGCTAAAAGAGTTAATGTCGTAGCATTGAGAGTGTGCTGAGAAAGCTGTCAACAGCTTCTGGGTTTGTTTTGCTGAGGCTGTATTTGGAATTGTAATTTGGAAATGAACTGGAATCATCCTATAGCACTGTATTTGGGGAAGGCCATTGAACAAAGCACTTGTTTAAGATGTTGCTAATTGGAATGGTGTAAGGGCTAGAAACCAAGTATGAAAGGACTGGAGTTCAAACATAATTTCTTTCTTTCTTTCTTTTAGAATTTGAAAGGTTGTCAAGTGGAAAAGAGAACAAAGGCTTTTCCCTTGGTTCTAGAGGACAGAATTAGAAGCAATAGATGGAGCTTATAAGAAGAAAGATTTCAATTCAACATAAGCATTGCTTAAAAACTGGAGCTATCAAAAAATATTGAGCAGGTAGATATCACACCGGATAGGAGCACTAGTCAGAAAGACAAACTCAAATTAAGCTTCAGATACTCATTAGCTGTATGTTTTGTTGTTGTTGAGTTGTTTTTCATTCATGTTCAACTCTTGACTCCATTTGGGGTTTTCTTGTCAGAGATACTGGAGTAGTTCCATTTCCTTCTTCAGCTTATATTACAGATGAGGAAACTGAGGTAAACAGTATTAAATGATTTGTTCAAGGTACAGACAGGCCATATTTGAACTCAGGAAGATGAGTCTTCTTGGTTCCAAGCTCAGCTCTTGATACCCTACCCTACCCTACTCTGTTTGCTTCAATATCTTCATCTGTAAATAAGGATAAGAGTAGTACCTAATTCCTAGAATTGTTGTATGTACCTTGTCCATCAAGGTAGTAATTGCAAAGTACTTAGCATAGTTCTTGGTACATAATAGGTGGTATATAAATGGTCGATATTATTGGTCAGTTCCCCATCACTGGACATTTTCATTTTTTTTTTGTTTTTTTTTTTTGTTTTTTTTTTGTTTTTTTTTTTTAATAGCCTTTTATTTACAGGTTATATGCATGGATAACTATACAGCATTAACAATTGCCAAATCTCTTGTTCCAATTTTTTACCTCCCGCCCCCCACCCTTTCCCCTAGATGGCAAGATGACCAGTAGATGTTAAATACATTAAAATATAACTTAGGTACACAATAAGTATTCATGACCAAAACATTATTTTGCTGTATAAAAAGAATCAGACTCTGAAATATTGTGCAATTAGTTTGTGGAGGAAATCAAATATGTCGGTGGCATAAATATAGAGATTGGGAATTTAATGTATTGGTTTTTCGTCATCTCCCAAAGTTCTTTCTCTGGGCGTAGCTGGTTCAGTTCATTACTGCTCCATTGGAAATGAATTGGTTGATCTCGTTGCTGAGGATGGCCAGGTCCATCAGAACTGGTCATCATATAGTATTGTTGTTGAAGTATATAATGTTCTCCTGGTCCTGCTCATTTCACTCAGCATCAGTTCATGTAAGTCTCTCCAGGCCTTTCTGAAATCCTCCTGTTGGTCATTTCTTACAGAACAGTAATATTCCATAGTATTCATATACCACAGTTTGTTCAGCCATTCTCCAACTGATGGACATCCATTCAGTTTCCAGTTTCTAGCCACTACAAAAAGGGCTGCCACGAACATTCGTGCACATACAGGTCCCTTTCCCTGCTTTATAATCTCTTTGGGATATAAGCCCAGTAGTAACACTGCTGGATCAAAGGGTATGCACAGTTTAATAACTTTTTGAGCATAATTCCAAACTATTCTCCAAAATGGTTGGATTCGTTCACAACTCCACCAACAATGCCTCAATGTCCCAGTTTTCCCACATCCCCTCCAACAATCATTATTATTTTTTCCTGTCATCTTAGCCAATCTGACAGGTGTGTAGTGGTATCTTAGAGTTGTCTTAATTTGCATTTCTCTGATTAATAGTGACTTGGAGCATCTTTTCATATGACTAGAAATAGTTTCAATTTCTTCATCTGAGAATTGTCTGTTCATATCCTTTGACCATTTTTCAATTGGAGAATGGCTTGATTTTTTATAAATTAGAGTTAATTCTCTATATATTTTGGAAATGAGGCCTTTATCAGTACCTTTGACTGTAAAAATATTTTCCCAGTTTATTGTTTCCCTTCTAATCTTGTCTGCATTAATTTTGTTTGTACAAAAACTTTTCAGTTTGGTATAATCGAAATTTTCTATTTTATGATCAGTAATGATCTCTAGTTCTGCTTTGGTCATAAAGACTGGACATTTTCAAATGAAGGATTAAAATTCATAGAGAGATAAAAGGAGGTAACTCTGGACCTAAGTCCTTTATTGCATGATTTTTCCTAAAGAAGAATATTTATAAACATTACTTTCAATCTAAACTGTCTTCAGTTCTCCTGATCCCAAAATTTCTTTTGTTTTAACATGACAATCCATTACTTATTTTAACTTTTTTTCTTATTAAATGCTGAGTACCAAATTCTTTCATTTCCTCCCATCCTTTGCTATATCCACTAAGAACAAGCAATATGGTATCAACTATAGCTATGAAGTCATGCAAAACATTTCTATTTTAGTAATATTAAAAAAGAAGAAAGTAAGAAAAGTATGCTTTAATTTGTGCTAAGAGTTTAATAGTTCTCTCTCTGTAAAGGAATAGCTTTTTTCATCATGAGCCCTTTGCAATTATCTTGAATCATTTTATTGATCAGAGTAGCCAAGTGTTTCATAGTTGATCATCATTACATTTCTATCACTGTGCATAATGATATCCCAGTTCTTCTCACTTCATATTGCATCAGTCCATATAGTTCTTGTCATTTTTTTCTAAAATCATCTCTTTTATCATTTCTTATACCACAGTAATGGTATACTACAGTATATATTCAGTATACAGTATATACTACAGTAGTAGTCCATCTCAATTATATGCCACAATTTGTTCAGCTAATCCTCAATTGATGAGCATCCTCTTGGTTTCTACTTCTTACCACTACAAAAAAAGAGAGCTGCTATAAATATTTTTGTAAATATAAGTATTTTTCTTTTTTCTTTTATCTCTTTGGGAGTATGGACCTATTAGGGTTATTGTTGGGCCAAAAGTTACTTACAGTTCTATAGCCCTTTGGAAATAATTCCAAATTGTTCTTTAGAATGGATGGACCAGTTCACTAATTCTACCAGCAGTTTATTAGTGAACCCATTTTCCCCTCATTCTCCCCAGTGCATCTGTCATTTCTGATAGATGTGAAGAACTAACTTATGGTGTTTTAATTTGCCTTTCTCTAATCAGTAGTGATTTAGAGCATTTTTTCATGTGACTATAGAAAGTTTTTTCCTGAAAACTGCCTGTTTAAATCTTTTGACAATTTATCATTTGGGGAAGGGCTCTTATTTTTATAAATTGGACCCAGTGTTATACTTAATATTGTTAGAAACATGCTTGACACTGAGACTCAAAGCACCTAATAAAACTGTAAAGGAAGAAGGGTCCACAGAATCATATCTTAAATCATATTATAAGCAGTAATTATCAAAAGCATATGAAACTGATTATATTCTAATAATATAATATACAATGTAAGTAGAAAGTTAAATCAATGGAACAAAGTAAACAAAATTATAGCAGCAGATAAATATAATACCTTTGCATTTGACAAGTTTAAAGGCTTAAGATTTTGGAATAAGAATTCATTATTTGATAAAAATTGTTGGAAAAACTGGAAGGCACTTTGGCAGAAAGTGGGCGATATTTTGTACCATTCACTAAGATAACATAAAGAAGAACACCTATGATAGGTGAACAATTTATGAATAAACAAGAGATGGAGACCAAAGTTGGGTGTAAACTGGATAATTTCAACTATATTAAATTAAAAAGGTTTTGCATAAATAAAACAAATTAGCTAAGATCAGAGAAACCATGGGTGGTTTGTCAGATAAAGAGTGCATATCTCAAATATATGAAGAACTTTGTCAAAGCCATAAAAATATAAATCATTCACCAAATGGTAAATGAGCAAATGATATGAACAGGCAGTTTTCAAATGAAAAAATCAAAATTTATAGTCATATGAAAAAAATGCTCTAAATTATTACTAATGCAAATTAAAACAACCTTGAGATATCATTTTACACCTATCAGATTGGTTAAAATGATTGAAGGGGAAAGTGAAAAATGTTGGAGGGGATGTAGGAAAATTAGAATAATAATTCATTGTTGGTGGGATTGTGAATTGATCCAAACATTTTTGAGATCTACTTGGAATTATACCAAAAGAATTATTAAACTGTCTATACACTTTGACATAGAAATATCTCTACTAGATCTATTTCCAAAGATGACTAGGGAAGAAGAAAAAGAACATATATGTTCTAAAATGCTTATAATAGCCCTCTTTGTAGTGATGATGAACTGGAAACTTCAGGAATGCTCATCAGTTGTGGAATGGTTGAACAAGTTGTGGTATATAATAGTGATGGAATGCTTTTGTGCTGTAAAAAGTGCTGAGTTCAATTATTTTAGAAAAACATGGAAAGACGTAGAAAATAATGAAAATGAAATGAACAGAATTAAGAGAATATTGTCTATAATAATTGTAATGTTGTTTGTATATATATACATACATATATATATGACTTGAAAGAATTTTTGAAAGAAAAAATTTTGAAAGAAAAAATGAAACGTATGTCCCCTGTTTCCCATAGACACAACATATATTGATAAAAGAACGTGACCAACAAAACTTCTCCGAAGTGCCTGGTTAAACTTTATTACCTTCTCTGGTTTGAGAAGTAAAAACAAAGGGAAACAGACTTCATTCATTTTGTAAGAAGATTGGCTTTACTGAGAGTCCCTTAGATAAAGCAAAATTGTCTTGCCATGTGTAGATCTGCAAAACTTAGCAGCTCTCTGGCTTATGGGAACTGCCTCTCACTGAAAAAAGCACAATGCTTTTTTTTTTTTTAAGTTTCCTGTTAAGTGGTGGCTGTGAACTAAAAGAACAACACTGCTTCATGAATTCCAAAACAGAAAAGGAGTAAGCTTTATTTGGCAGGAAAACAAGCAAAGACCAGAAGTCTCTGTACTTGCAGAGAAGTAGCTTCATGTGGCATTTCTGAGGGGATCAAAGACATCAAATTCTATATTTCAGAGATGTGAGTTACCCCTAGTCAGAGGGATTTCCCCATTCATGTGTCTCCCTAGTAAGATTTTATAAGTATATGTCCCCTGTTTCCCATAGACACCACATATATTGGTAAAGAATGTGACTAAGGTTTACCGGTGAACTATAATGTTTCGAATACTGCTGCTCTGGGAATAAAATGTATAATTATTGTGTGAATAAAACTTATGATTATTGCTGATACTTTCTTCTGAATAAATATTATGACTATTAAAAAAGAAAATATACACCAATCACCTCCTATAAGAAACCTCAAAACAAACTCTTAAGAATGACTTTCATTTTAAAGGGAAAAAAATTAATGCAGGCATCAGGAAAGAAAGAGTGACAAGAGACTACAGCCAGGATTACACAAGAATTAACAGCTAAAACTGGGAAGAAGGAAAGAGCAGAAAATAAAATATTCTAAAAGGCAAAAGATATAGACATAACATAAAGAAGGGGGAATTGGGCCTTAATAAAATAAAAGACTTCCAAGAATTACTGATGAAATGCCTGGAACCCAACAGAAATTTAAAATATAAACAAAAGATTAAAGAAAAATATAAAAAGGTAGATAGAAGGGAACCAATAGGAAAACAATTTAGAAGGCAAAGTTTAACATTCTAATAGAGAGGGGTGGGAATCATACAAGCATTACTGAAAAACCATAATGTCATTAGTGGTGATAGAGATTGTCAAATAAATTGGAGAGCCTGAGAGTGATTTTTACTGTTTTTATTATCTTAAGAAGAAAGAAAACAAGGGCAGGGGAAGCATACAATTTTCATCTTGGTTTTGTCTACCAATCTGATGGTCTTTCCAATACATATGCCTCTTGGGTCTCCAAAAAGACTGAAAGAACTGTCATTGATCAGGGAGGGGAGATGTCAGGGTGTTGTGGGAAAATCAATAGACTCCTAGACAGAAGAGATCTGCCTCTACCCCATAAGTACCTACATGATCTTACCTAAGAATCTTCACCTTTTATGTACCTCATAATTTCCCTCTTAAAATAGAATTCTAGATAGCACAGTGGATAGAATGCTGCACTTGGAGTAAGAAAAATTTTCTTTCACATTCTACCTCAAATGCTTACTAGACATGTGATTCTAGGCAAGTTATTTATTCTCTCTCAGCCTTAGTTTCTTTACATATAAAATGGGGATAATTAAAACTCCTACTTCACAGGTTGTTGTGGAAATCCCCATTGAAATTTGTAAGCACTTTGTGCCAGCTTTTAAAGGACTATGTAAATATTATCCATAATTATTACTGCCTTAATATATGCACATATTCAAATATATGAGAAGTAGCATGGCAAGATAAATAGAAAGGTAGCCTCAAAGCCAGGACACCTGCTTTCACAGTTCACCTCTGACATCTACTTGTTATGTAACACTGAGCAAATGAACTACCCTTTTTATGAGCTTTACATGTCAGCCTCACAGCTATCCTGGGAAGCAGATGCTATTATTATCCCTGTTTTACAGATGAAAAAACCGAAGCAAACAGAGGTTAAGTGACTTGCAGTTAACAACTAACTAATACTGGATTTGCACTCCCGAAGCCTGTGTGAGTGTCAAGGGAGTTGTGACTTGTCCACTTTCCACTGATAAGAGTTGGAAGTCATATTAAACCCAGGTGTCCTGACTAGGGCAATGCTTCTATGACTTGAAGAATCAAGGCCAAGGAAATAGCAGAAGCCAATGATCAGAATTGGGAGGGAGGAGAGAGGGTGTGAAAAATGATCTGGCTGACACTGAGGCAGTTCTTATCCGGGCATTTTCATTCATATTCATCAGGAAAGAGCCAATCGTGCTTGTAGCTAGTTCTCTGAAGTTAGCACCACAGAATGTTCTAGTAATCTTCAGGGTTCAGTTGAATATCTGGGGGAGAAATTGGTTTTTTTCCTCTTTTCTATATGCATGCAAATAGTTTTCCTCACAGTATGGCTCTTGGGAAATAGTTAACAGGGCAAGCTTCCTGTATCCATTTGCCCACTTCTTTTTTGGGATTTCCATTCTGAGTGTATAAGGACAAGGGGATGAGGGATTTAAAATTTACACACACACACCCTCCTCCAAACCGCTTTTCTCCCCATTTGATAGCATCTCTCCTTGACCTGCCCCAAGAATCACAAGGCTTTTTAGTATAGACGTATTTTATGGTTTTTGGCAATACTGCATTCTCTTCCTACTCCATTCCCCAGATGCTTACCTTCCAATGTAACACATTCATTGATTCTGTAGCCTATGAAAAAATGAGAGACACCAAAAAATGTACAAGTGAGAGTGAATCTGGACATGTGGTACTTTTACCCCCTTTCTCAAGGCAAGAACACACTTGATCTCAGTCTATATCCTCCCCAGAGACAAGGACTATGTATCTCTAGGAGCTGCTAGTGCACAAAATCTATCTCCCAATCAAATAAATGACTCTCTAAGCAGGGCACCACATTCACTTCTCTCTCCCCAAGGAAAGTCTGTATGACCTTTCCTTTAGCCAGTGATCTTCAGTATTTATTAATGTTGAAATGAGTGAGTAAAATTGAATGAGAGCATAATTAGCATCAATAGCCACAAAACTGGATGGGAGAATCACAATGCTGGATGACCATTCAGGGTCCAGGCTCAAATATGGGCTAGAACCAAGATGATAAAATATATATAAAATCAGCTGCAAAGCAGGATAGGGGATACACAAGTACCAAAGAGTTTGTAAAAAGATCTGGGGGATTTTTTCTAAATTACAAACTCAGTTTGAATCACTGTAATGACATGGCAGTTAAAAACTAAACATAGTTTTAGGCTGTATTAAGAAAAAAGTCCAGTGGGTAAGTGATAGTCCCCCTATCCTCTGCGTTGGTCAACCCCCATTAGAAATGCTATACTGTCATCAAGACCACTTTTAGGAAGGTCACTGGAAACATGTAGCATATCTATAAATCTACCATGATTAGCTAGAAAGCGAACAAGAAATAATGTCATACAGTAGTTTGAGGGAAATGGGGAAGTTTGGTCTAGGAAAGAGAAGACTGGGAATAGCTATGGTAGGTACAGTGGTCACATTGAAGAGGAATTAAATTTGTTCCCCATGAAGGGGAGTAGATAGTGAGAGGAATTTTGGTTGTGTGAGAGAAAATTTTTTAACAGATTATTTCCAAATCAGAATAGGATAATATAGGAGGTGATAAGGTCCCATCCCTTTTGAATTAACTTTAGGTACATTGAGGATGAGAGTTTTTTGAGAATTTTTATGCAGTCAGATGCAATTTGGACAAGAAGATCATAGTGATCCCTCTGAAGTCTAGGATTATGGGATTCTGTTGAAAATTCTCTTTTGGACCATTTAAGGAACAAACTCAGAAGCAAGCAGCAGCTGTGTGGTGCATACTCCAGAAACAATGTGATTTCAGTTTTAGTTTTCAACCCAGACTGAAGCCTGCTGAGGAATAATCAGGTCAGGAATCTCAGCCCAAAGGGAAACCTGCAATTTTGTTGATTTAAACCAGATGAACTAAACTAAACTAAACTAAGAGATGAAACAAAAGTTTATTAAAAGAGAGAGTTGAAAGGGCTTTTTCAAAAAAGAAAAGTGATCTATGGACTAAAGAAGCTTAAACAGGATTAACAGCTTGACACAATAGGTACAAAACCTTGCCCAGGCATTAAACACCTTGAAAACTAAAATGAACCAAATAAAAACTAATAACTTCATAAAACAACAAATACTAAAACAAAATCAAAAGTTTGAAAAAATAGAAGAAATGGAAGATATCATAGCAAAATAGATTGAAGAAAAAGAATTTAAGAAAGATTAGACCACCTGAAAGTCACGACTAAACAAGGAATTGGAAATTGAGTGGATGCCCATCAATTGGGGACTGGCTGAATAAGTTCTGAATGTGAATGTAATGGCATATCAGTGTCCAATAAGAAATAAGGAGCAGGCTCTTTTAGAAAAGCCTGAAAAGACTTACATGAACTGATGCTGAATGAAGTGAACAGAAGTAGGAAAACATTGTACACAGTAACAAGACTATGAGGATCAGCTATGATAGATTTAGCTCTCCTCAGCAACAGGGTTAGACAAGACAATTCCACTAGACTTGGGATGAAAAATGCCACTATATCCAGAGAGATAACTATGGAGACTTGTAGAGGGCCACTAAGACCCTTTAGCCCAGAGGAAACCTGATGACAATATCTGGTTTGGCTCCTCATTTCCCTTTGGTGCCCTTTGGTGTTCTCACCTTTTCCTGACTTCTCAGGAAGGGAGATGAGAACTAAAGGGAAATGGGGAGCCAAACCAGATATTGTCAGCAGGTTTTCTCTGGGCTAAAGGGTCTTATACCTTACCCAGAGTTCCCTCACTATCTGCGGACCTCTATAGAGACTGACTCTGGATCGAAGCAGAGTATTTTCATTTTTTCCTGCTTTTTCTTTCTCATGGATTTTTCCTTTTTATTCTAATTTTTCTTGCTCAACATGAGAAATATGGAAATGTGTTTCAAGAGATTGTACATGTATAATGCATATCAGATTGCTTGCTATACTTGGGGAGAAGGAAGTAAAGAAGGAAGAAAGAAAAAAACTTGGAACACAAAATCTTACAAAAACGAATGTTTAAAACTCTCTTTGTGTATTTGGAAAAATAAAATACTAATGAGAAAAAATAAAGGAAATTGTGATTAAAAAGAAAGAACCCAGACATAAATCTCAAAAAGATTTGAGAGAAGTCTCCAGATCTCTTGAATTTAGAGAGTAAGGGGGAAATAAAAATCAAATCTCTTTTTGTTTTCTATACCCTCACAAGATTGATGATATATTAGTGTATCCTATCTCTTTCAGACTTACTTCCATATACACACCTGTTTTCATTTTCTTCCACACGATGAAGGATGCAGTACAGCTCAAGACCAGAATCACAACACTCAGGATGGTTATGGTCACAGTCCAAGACCTCTTTTTAGGATACTTCACTTGGACTGCAGCATCAAGAGGAGTATAAAAGGAAGACAGGTAATGTGAATAGAAATCTTCCAATTGACTATGGGAAGTACACCCATTGGAAAGCCTCCCCTCCCCCTTGGAATATTCTAGAGAAATTAGAAGAAGAGGGAGGGATCACTATCATTTTATGGCCAATACTCCTGGGGCTTAATCCAACCAACTCAGGCTAATCACTCACTGGGATATGCTTTTGGTGGCCCCAATTCAATATGGTCCACTACACAGTCATAATCAGTCCCCATATCTTCTGGTAAGAGTTCAATAGTGATTCGTTGGTAGAAGGTGGAATCAGCATTTGGCAAGACACCACTAGAGCTCTGCTTTCCAGCCATAATTATGTTCTTCCCATTCTGCCAGTGCAACAGTATAGAGCGGGGGTAGAAGCCAGTAGCTGAGCAGGACAGGGTGGTAATTCCATCCACAGTTTCATACTGGGATACAGTTACCTCAGGGGGCACTGAAGGTAGAAAACAGGAAAGAAGTTATTTTGTGCAAATCTCAGCAGCATTTTCTCTTCCCTTTGTCACTCCTTTTCTTCATTTCTTTTATTATTCAAGCCCCCAGAACTTAGCAGTCATGAGAATCTTGAAGGGCAAGGCACTATGTGTTTCATTATATTAGTGTTTATTTTATGCTTTTCCAGTGTCCTCTGCACCCAGTTTATCCTCAGCAAATGGTTGTTAATTTATGGCCTCAGACCTTCTTAGCTGTGGGAACCTGGGCAGGTCACTTAACCCTGTTTACCTCAATTTTTTTTCTTTTTTTGGCAGCATTTCTAAACTAGTAGATAAGGGTCTTGTATGAATAAAATTTACCCAGATTAAAACACTTAAGAAAGTAGCAAACTACACTTGGGGAAAAGCTGAATAAGGTGGGCAGGATGACTAGCCGAGTAGATAGATTAGGAGTGGACTGAATGATCAGACCCAAGTCAATTCAACAAGTACTTATTTCACTGTCAATTCAACAAGTACTTATTTCACTGTGTATTGTAAAGTGTGTTAAGCACTGGGGATATAAGGAGAGGCAAAAAGACATTACATGAACTTATATTTGAATGGGAAAGCAACATGTAAGTTTCTGGTATGAGTGATTTAATGTCAACTTGACCAGAGGCCTCCAGTATATAGATCCAGGGATCTATACTGGACCCTCTGTTGTTTAATATTTTCATCGGTGATCAAAAAGCATAGATTCCATGATCATTTTATTTTAACATAACACAAAGTTAGGGGTAGGGGAATAATTAACACGTAGAATGACAAAGTCAAGATTAAAAACTATCTGGACAGATCAAAACATTGGCCTAAATATTATGAGGCAAAATTTAATATGGATTAAATAATACAAGGTCAGGGCAGCTAGGTGGCACAGTGGGTAGAGCACCAGCCTTGAAGTCAGGAGGACCTGAGTTTAAATCTGATCTCAGACACTTAACCTTTCTAGCTATGTGACCCTGGGCAAGTCCCCAATTGCTTCAGCAAAAAAAAATCAAATTCACTAGAGAAAATGAAAAAGGCATGGTTAAAAAGCAATTTCTCAATTCTAGAAGATGGGTTTTCATGAGTTAGTGTTGTTCCCCTTCTTTTTGGCGAAGAACATCTCTACTTTTAGCTGAACTAGTTATTGAGAGAGTGTAAGAGACAGAGACATGGAGTCACCATGTTTTGGGGCCTTAGTTTCCCTAACATGATGAGCCCAACCAGAGCTAGTGCTTAGTAAGCATAGACCTAGAAACCTTAGGGTTACCACGTGCTGGTGACACATAAGAGAATGACTCCAATCCCACAGAATAATAATCTTCCTTTCTCTGGTGCTGATTTTTTTCCAGAGTGATTGGAGCTGAAGCCAGGATCCAGTTCTATGACTTTTCACACAGAACCACAGTGTCAGTCACTATTAAGAAGATGGTAAAGTGTCCTTATGGTAAGTGGGTTGGAAGACCAATTACTCACCATTTTTCTTTATAACTGAGTGCTGCAGGATTTTTTTCATGGTATCAATACAATATTCTTGCATGTAGCGTTCCCTCTGAGTGGTCCAGAGAGTACTTGTCAGAATTGGTAAAAAGGACTGAGCCTCAGACATCAAGGCAATCCAAAGGCCCATCTCATCATCCAAGACGCTAAATTCATGACCATCCACAGCAATCTGGATTTCATTTCCTATATGGCTGTCACTCTCAATCTCACAGAGTGCAAAAATCTGCACTGTGTGGTTCACTGGTAGGGGGAGGGAGAAGGTTGAAAGATAACATAATGACATGAATACTGGGCCTAGAGTCAGTAGAACTTACACACAAATTTTAGCTCTAACATTTACTATCTGTATAACCTTGGAAAAATGTCTCTACTTCTCTTCCTCAGTGTTCCTATTCATCAAATAGGGATAAAGGTCACTTCCTTTTTACCTACGAGTTGTTGTAAAGGAAATTATATATTAAAAGCAAGATAGAAACAGGATCTATTATCCTGATGTCTCAGAAAGGCAGGGAACCCTGAGGTGTCCAATGTTGTCAAGAGTTATCTTTTGAAGTCCCTAGCAATGACTTGTTTATATTTCTTGAGCTCCTAAGGGAGGTAATATTACCTGCCTATGAATTATTGTGATCAAGGAACTGTAGTTGAGGAAGAATCACTGAGGGCTTATAATGTTGGCCTGATCAGTTTCCTATTATATGAACTTCTAGTCTCCTTAGTTTGGTGGACTACGTTTGAATTTATATATGCCCTTTTCTCTTGTGAGTAACCCCTTGAAAAAAAATTGATCATTTAGAGCAAAGCTTCTTAAACTGCAGCTCATGACCACATATGGGGTCTCGTAACTGAATGTGGGAATCGAGAAAATTTGATTTATTATCAGCAAATGTTTGATTTGTATACCTATTTTATATACCTTTATATTCAGGGTCATGTAAAAAATTTTTTGGGTAAAAAGGAGTCACAAGTGGAAAAAGTTTAAGAAACCCTGATTTAGTTTAAGAAACCCGCTGTATTTAGACATAGTGGCAATGGAAAAGGAGGACAGATAATGGTTAGTTGGTACATTTGAACAGCAGATCTCTGAACGTAGAAATCATGGAAGAGCAGGGGATTCATTACTTCAAAGTGAAGTTCAATGATAGGCATAATATAAAGGGCAGAGGAAAATGGTAAATTTTGAGATGAAGACAAAGGTCCTTCTGTAGTACCTGCCACATAGTGAGCCCTTACTTAATGTTTATTGATCGAGAAGGAGACAATGCCCTAGGAATTGTGCAGTTATGATTCAATGACAACCAAGTCCTTCTCTTCTCCTTAGAGTGCCCTGGGATCCTGAATATTCAGCTCAATAACATAATTGCCTAGAAATAGAGTCATTAGGCTTAATGGATGGAGAGAGAAAAGAAGAAGGGAAGGGCACATGGAAAAAGGAAAGAGGGGATGACTTACCATCATGCTTGGTCTCATTCAACATCAACTTCTTCAGGAACCAGAGGAAATATTTCTCATGATCCAGCAATTTCTGCTGGGTCTTTGCTATGAACTTGGCTCCCAGGGCCTGGACCACCCAGTCCTCCTTGGCCTTGAGCTGTTGAGTATGTTTGTCATAGGATAGCACTTGAACATCATCCAGAAAGTCCACTATAAAGTAGTCAAAGAGGGAGTTTTCTGTGCCCACTGTTATAAACTGGATCACATGCTTGTGGTAAGCTACAGGATAGGAAGAGATGAGAAGAGAAGAGGAGATCAGCTTTTTGTATGGGGGGGGTGTCCAGAACTTGTGTGCTCTCTCTCACTCATCCCTTTGTCCTCCTGTTACTTGGAAGGCAACTAGGCTTCTCTAGGCCACCTAGTAAAGAGAGTAGCCAGAGTGTAGAATGCTGGATTTAGAGTCAGTTCTAATCCTACATCAGACATATCATCTAGTCAGTATGGACAAATCACTTAATCTCTTTGTGCCTCAGTTTGGTTATTTGTAAATTAAGTTGCGCACAAGAGCATGTGAACACACACATAGAAGAAAGAAGCTAAGGACTAAACAACAATGCAATCCAATATTCCATATTGCATCTCATGGACCCCTTTCCTATTTCCTTATGCTGAATCGCTCTGTGTCTGAAGAATTTCAATAGAATTTCATACATTAACATATTTGCACAGCCTCTGTTTTCACTCTCCCAGTTCAGCTTGTCTCCGACTCCCTCCATACTAACATTCCTAATGGGTCCCACAACCTCACATTCTGGGAACATCAACTCTACTTCTCCCACTTTTCTTAGGTTACAGCTGTGGTACATGGGTAGAAGTGACTTGTAGGCAAATTTCATTTCATAATAAAAGTTTTCTAAGTAAAGGTATACAAAATCCTAAAGAATTTTAATCTAACAGTGTTACAGAATTTTGAGTTGGAAGGGACCTCAGAGATTATCTTAAAAAATTCGTGCCTGAAAAGAATTGAGACTTTCAAGTGTGGTCATAAGCCTATGCTGAAAGTCCTGGAATGAAGGAGAACCCACCCTTGCAACACCCAAATCTTCTTATGGTCAAAGCTCATTGATAGGAAGGATTTTTTCCTGACATCAATCCTAAATGTACCTTTTTGAATGCTTACTTATTGAGATAGAGCCAAGATCACAGAGATCATCCCAGGAAATGACCTAAGCTCTCTCCAGTTTCCTTTATAAAAAGCACTAAAGCAAGCTTTTAAACAGATTCTGAACTGACAGAACCCACAAAAATTCATAGTAAAGCAATTTTCCAGTTCCAAAAATGAGCAAAAAGCAAAGAGATCTGATCATTGAAAACTACTATGGTGACCAGGAATATCAGAATACAAACTCATAAGAGGAAAGTAGTGGCAAAATACCTCCATTTGAATCCTCAAAGGGAAATATGAATTGGTCTCAGATTCAAAAGGTTCTCTTGGAAGAGCTCATAAAGGATTCTACAAGGAAGAAAGATAGAAGAAAAATGGAGGGGGAAATAAGTGTTATGCAGGAGAAGGAAGTCAACAGCTTGGAAAAGGAAGCAAACAATATATTGAAACAACTTCTTTAAAATAGATTTGGCAAAATGAAAAAAAATTGTTAAACAAAACAATTCCTTTAAAAGTAGAATTCATCAGGAGCAGCTAGATGGTGCAATGTATTGCGCACTGGTCCTGAAGTCAGGAGGACATAATTTCAACTCTGGTCTCAGAAACTTACTACTTCATAGCTATGTGAGCTTGGGCAAGTCATTTAACCTCAACTGCCGCAGCAAAAAAAGAAAGAAAGAAAAGAAAAAGGAAAGAAGAAATCTAAATTACCTGTATCAAAAATGGAAGTGGTAAATTTATCATCAATGAAGAGGAAATAAATTAAAGCAACAAATAAAGAGCCAATTTTCCTAACTGTAAGCCAATAAACCTGACAATAATCAAAATGAATGAATGTTTATATGAATCAAAATTTTTCAGATTAACAAAAGAGGAAATAAAGTACTTAAATAATCCCATTTTAGAACAAAGAAATTGAACAAGCTATCATTGAACTTAAGAAAAACATCTCCAAGGCCAGATGGATTTACAAGTAAATTCTACCAAACACTTAATGAATAATTAATTCTAATAATATATAAACTATTTGGAATATAGGCAAAGAAGATGTCCTGCCAAATTCCTTTTATAACAATGATGTGGTATTGATACTTAATCCAGGAAGAGCCAAACAGAGAAAGAAAATTATAGATCAATTTTCCTAATGAATATTGATGCAAAAATCTTAAATAAAATACAAGCAAAGAAATTACAAAACTTATCACTAGAAAAATATACTATTATAACAAAGTAAGATTTATACCAGGAATGCAGGGTTGGTTCAATATCAGGAAAACTATCAGTAAAATTGATCATATCACTACCAAAACTAATATAAATCATGATTATCTCAATAGATACAGAAAAAGCATTTGACAAAATACAGTATCCATTCCTAATAAAAACATTGGGGATCATAGAAAAAAATGGAGTTTTCCTTAAAATGATAAGCATCATAGACTTAAAGCCATCAACAAGCATTATTTGTAATGGGGATAAACTAAAAGCATTCCCACTAAGATCAGGGATGGCCAAGGATGTCCATTATCACTACTATTATTCAGTGTTGTACTAGAAATGTTAGTTTTAGCAATAAGAAAAGAAAAAGAAATTGAAAGAATTAGAGTAGGCAATGAGGAAACAAAACTATAACTCTTTAGATAATATGAAAATATATTTAGAGAATCCTACAGAATCAACTAAAAACTATTTGAAACAATTAAAAACTCTAGCAAAGTTGCAGAATAAAAATAAATCCACATAAATTATCAACATTTCTATATATTATCAACAAGACTAGCAGCAAATCAGAAGAGAAATCCTATTTAAAATAACTGTAGACAACATAAAATATTTGGGAGTCTACCTGTCAAGATAAACCCAGGAACTTTTTGAACACAATTACAAAACACTTTTCATACAAATAAAGTCTTTCTACTTGGTTCTTTAGAACCAGGAACAATGAATAGAAATTTCTTTCTTTTTTTTATTTCAATATTTATTTTTGTAAGATTTTGAGTTCCAATTTGTCTTCTCCCTCCTTTCCTTACTTCACTTCTCTCCCATATAGCAAGCAATCTGATATAGGGTATACATGTACAATCATTTAAAACATATTCTATATGAGTCATGTGAAAGAAAAATCAGAACAAAAAAGAACAACCACAAGAAAGAGAAAGCAAACAACAACAACAAAAGTGAAAACAATATACTTCAATCTACAGTTTCCACAATTCTCTCTCTGGATGTGGATGGTATTTTCCATTCCAAGTCTATTGGAATTGCTTTTTCACACTTTTCACACAAATAAAGTCAGAGCTAGACAACAGGAAAAAATATTAATTGCTCACGGACAGGCCAAGTTAATATAATAAATGCCAATTCTACCTAAATTAATCTATTTATGCAGTGCCAAACCAAACTTCCAAAAATTGTTTTATAAAGCTAGAAGAGAATAACAATAAATTTTATCTCAAAGAACAAAAGGTCAAAAATTTCACAGGAATTAATAAAGAAAAAACACAAAGGAAGGTGGCCTAGCAGTACTAGACTACATTATATTATATTATAAAGTAGCAGTCATCAAAACCATTTGGTACTGGCTAAGAAATAGTGTAGTGGATCAGGTTAGGTACACAAGACACAATAGTCAGTGATTATAGTAATCTGCTATTTGATAAACTCATAGACTGCATCTTCTGGAATAAGAATGCACTATTTGACAAAAATTTCTGGGAAAACTAGAAAACTGAATCATTCTAGAACATTTTTTCATGGGATTTTCCTTTTCTACCAGATAGCTTTTTAAATATTTGAAGACTGTTGTCATATGACATCACTTCCTACATCGCCCCCCAAATCTCCTATATTTTGTAATGAATATACCCAGGTCTTTTAAGAATGTAGACTGGAATACAAATACTAGTTATAATATTACTAATAAAAATAATATGGTACAGTGGATTTAGGAGGGTCTGGGTTCAAGTTCTGTCTCTGAAAAGACATACTGGTTGTATGACACTGTTTAAGTCATTAGGCCTTTCAGTAGACAAAACAACTTCCCCAGACTAAGTTTAGAATAAAAACTATCAGTTGATAGTGGGAGATACATCCTCAGAAGCTCTAGAGCAATGAAATTGTATGTCTAAAACTAAAGTAACAAGTGAGACTGACATTTCTATGGTGCTTTAAAAATTGAAAAATGCTTTACCTGAATTGTGTCCTTTGAGCATCTCCCACAACCCTGTGGAGTAGATACTAATAGAACATTGGAGAGGGCTTTGTTTCAAAAAGGAATACCTGATTCAACACAACATGAACCAAACAAAAAAAAATCAAATAAAAATATTGTCCATGAAAATCCAAGTGGGCATCCAGTGAAATGTGGTCCCTACCCTGTGAGACATCACCCCTATATCTTCTTCTGTTTTCCTGAGTTTCTCTTTCCCCCCCCTTCTTATTCATCCCCCCATTCATTATTTGCCAGCCTGGGAGCTCCCTTTTTAACCCCTTCTCTAAATAAAGACTTAAAACTGACTCTTTGGGTTCTTGAGATTCTAGCCCCTTAAATGAAGATTAACTTCCATTCCTCTCTCCTTCTCACTGTCTATGTAATGGAGACTCCCACTTGAACCCTAAATCCTTTTCTCTGAGGGTGAACCTCACTTTCCCCTGGAAGAGTTCCCTGAACCATGACTTGCTTAGGTAGAAAGAAAGTATCGCATCAAATTCATTTTCCACTCTTATGATCCTAGTCACATTGCCCTTGTTAGTTTGCATATCAGGGTTCTTCCACTAGGGCAGCAACTGAAAACCTCCTCAGATCTAGACCACAGTGCCCTCTATCCATCCACCCATTTGCTCCCCTAGACTCACCTGCCTGGATCCCCATTAGAGAAAGCACCCCAAAAATGAGCAGCAAGAATGAGAAAGACCCCCTCCTGTTGCTCTTTCTTTTCCTTTGACTGAACATCGGCTTTTTCAACCACACCCTAGTTGGAGGAGGCTCCACTGTAGTATCCAAAAGGCAACTAAAGCCTTTATATAAGCATTGGTTTCCCTACCCCCTAATCCCCACCCTATCTTAGATTGGCTCTGCCTAAGACTGGCCCTCCTATCATTGCTGACTGAGATATCTGTTGCCAGGCAGACTCTGAGCATGTCTGAAAATAGAAACAAAAAGGAGTCTCTGGTAAGAACAGGAAACCCTAAAGCAGAGTCACTATCAGGTGCTGCTGGAAAGTATGTAAGTGTGCCACAGAGCCATGGGCATATATGGCACTGAGAAAGTGCTCATTCTTATGATGGACACAAAGACCAATCCTAGAGTAAAACTTCTTAATGTGTTGGCCATGGACTCCTATGTAGTCACATAACTAAGGGGGAGGTCATGAAATTATGATTTATTATCAGCAAATATTTGATTCATATGTGTATTATATATAACCATATACCTGAAGTATATATATTTTAAAAAATTGGGAACAAAAAGGGTTGGCAAATGGAAAAAGTTTAAGAGTCCTGTTCTAGAGGACCTTCACAATGAAAATATGGGCTTCTTTAGGTAGAGGGGTGTGTGTGTGTGTGTGTGTGTGTGTGTGTGTGTGTGTGTCTTCCTTTATAACCAACAAGACTTGTTCACATTTCTCCTGCAGATACAGAGGGCGCTGAAAAGACCTCCAGTGAATCAACTCAACCTGGCCCTGACCAAGAATTCCTTCTACATCCTCTTCAATGAAAGCTTACCCAGCCTCATCCTGAAGATATCTAATGATATGTTTTGATGCTCCCTGTCTTCTGGACATCCCATTGCATTGAAGGATTAATCTAGTTTTTAATAAGCTTTTTTACTCTTATATTGAAGTGAAATCTTTGCGATTCTCAACCATTAATCCCACCTCTCCATTTCTGGAACTAAACCCAAATCTAATTTCTCTAATCGGATCACTATGGACTATCTCTCTCTTCATAGGACTCATAGTGAATTATAAATTTAGAGAAAGAAGGGAGCAATTGGGTTGTTTAGTCCACTCTTCCTTTTTGCATATGAGGAAACTGAAGTTTTTGTCAAAGTCACACCAAAGTCAGTATTTGAATTCAAGCCTATTGATTATAAAAATCAGGGGTGTTTTCACTGTATCACACTGCTCTTTATTGAAAAATTCCCTCTTCACCTTTTCCTTCCCCCTTTTTTTCCTTGAACCTTTTTCCAAAGTAAAGTAAAATCAGGGATGGAGTTCCCACAATTAGAACTTTTATTTAGCGGGATCAATCACTCAGCATCAACTAGTTCCTCTCCTCAATCACTGGAGGCTAAATGACCATAAGGCTAAAAATATTGTAGCAGGAGTAAATGAGATGGATTTAAAGGTTCTTTCCAACTCAGCAAGTCTGCGATTCAGTAAAGTTTCCTTTCCTCTGAATGTCTTGTTATCTTGGTCACTGTATGATGTCTAGGGATCTCAATAAGGGAAATGAGCCGAATCAAATGTCTTGGTGGTGTTTGTGGGAGAGCCAAGCCACAGATTGTGGTACAGAGTGAAAAGGAGAACATCTAAAATTAGTTCATGAAAAAATTACAGGATGGATTTATGTCTGGAAAGAACCTTAGTGGACACCTACTCCAAACTTTTCACTTCCCGTTTGAAAGAAAGAAAACCTAAAGAGGTAAAAACATTGATGTAACTTACCTATGTCAAAGAGCAATATAGCATTGCCCTAACATATATGCCAGACTTAAAGGTAATGTGAACTATCTTTAAGGTAGGTCAGACTCTGTTGACCAATGATATTATGTAATATATTTAGGGAAAAGGTTTCATTGGATCTCTTGACTTTCCATGAATACCAGTAGAGGATTTGGGATATCCACCAACTATATCTTGCTCTCTTTGAATGACTGGCCCACTATCTTCTAGTCAAACATATATAGTATGGTCACTTTTATACCACTTTTGCACAAGTATGCATTTGCAATATGGTTCATGTAGGTCATAGCCCTCACACACTGCTACACTGCTTATTTGGTGACATCTTAAGTGCTTGAGACACACTAAGTCCAAGGCTCAAGACCACACAATGTCCCAAAATAACATCGGTGCTAAAAGAGCAGAGTTTTTTTCCCCAAGGAGTTTGGAGTCAATGAAATTGGGAATTTCTCAAAAGCCAACTAATCTAGTCTTCTATTGAACTTTGGGCCCAGTAAACACACTGGGTCAATGTCAAATACAGGCCACCAATTTTACTAGAGGCTGGGAATAATACTATCAGAGAAGAACGAGAAATGTTCTTCCCCTTCTCTAACTGGTAAGATCTTCCCAGAATCTGCATTCTGGGGAAGAGCCTAAATCAGATCCTCCCTCATGTGAGGTCCCATTCCTCAACCCTACATCTTTTTCTGCTCCTTTATGCTGTTTTTCCACATGGTAATGTAAGGTCCATGATGACAGAGACTGTCTTTTGGCATATATTTGTATTTCCAGTGCTTAACACCTGGAAATACACCTAATAGAAAGCATTTAATTAATGTTTGTTGACTGACGGCCTGTTATGTGCCAGGCCCCATATTAAGTATTGGGATACACATTATACATGGCAACAAGACTATACGATGATCACTTCTGATGGACGTGGCTCTCTTCAATATTGAGATGATTCAAACCAGTTCTACTTGTGCAGTGATGAAGAGAGCCATCTACAGTCAGAGAGAACCATGGGAGCAGAGTGAGGATCACAACATAGCATTCTCACTCTCTCTGTTATTATTTGCTTGCATTTTGTTTTCTTTCTCAGTTCTTTTTCTTCCTTCTTGATCTGATTTATTTCGTGCAACAAGATAACTATATAAATATGTATACACATATTGGATCTAACATGTATTTCAACATATTTAACATATATTGGACTATCTGCAAAGTAGGGGAGGGGAGAAGGGAAAAGAGGAAATTTTGGAACAAAAAATTGTGCAAGGGTCAATGTTGGAAAATTTACCCATGCATATGCTTTGTAAATAAAAAGCTTTAATAAAAAAGTATTGGAGATACAAATATGAAAAAAGAAGGGAGTCCTTGATGAGTTTACAGTCTAATAGGAGAAAATCATCCACAAAAGGAAGCTGAAAAGTGGGGAATTTTGAAAGATAATGTACTAGATATGGGGGAATCATAGAGCCAGTCCAAAGGAATGCAGCTGGTAGGAAATGAAAACATGGCTAGTCTGGGAGCCTTGCTTAAATGGAGACTTTGGGAGGAGTTCTTTGCTGCACTTGCCAATTCTTTCAGAGAAATATAAAGTATGGAGGATTCCAATGAAGTGTGAATACCAAAGCTGACGTAATCTCTTAGCATGCTGCATTTGCTGGAGCCATGCTGGAATCCACTCCAAAGAATGGAGCCATTGGAGAAAGAATAGCGTTGTTAACTCATTTGTTTATTCATTTATTCCAGCATCCCCTAGCACTGAAGCATATGTGTCTGAGTCTGGGGTTTTTCTGGGGAGAATGAGGGCACCTCGCCCCTAAGTAGTTGTCACCTGCATGCTAACATCCTCATCTATTAAAATGGAGGGCTTCAACTAGACAATCTTTAAGGTCTCTTCCAGCTCTTTTTCACTGATTCTAAAGTCTATAATGTCAAAGTGAAATAATTATAAATTAGTCCTATGAAAAGAGTAAGACTGAGCTGATCTGAGCCAACAGCTCAGGACTCTGTCTCAACAGGTCAGAATGGGGAGGGGGGCAGAATCAGGGCTACAGAAAATCAAGGAATCTGGAGATTTTGGTTCAAGGCTTCACAAAGTTTCTTTCTTTTAATCAGATGCTGAAGTCAGAAATAACTGAGTGTTGGGAGCTAGGGGAAGTGGGAAAAGGATGGGTTAAGGAGGGAGGGGAATTCCATAACTTGCAGCTTTCTCCAGAATTCATTGGGTTTTGTGCAGACAGCCAACAGTGACAGAGGTAAAGGAGTTAGATCATCCTCATTCCCCAATTCTCTCTCCCAACTCCCCAAACTCCTCCTCTCTCAATCTGAAAGAATCCAAACTATATCCTCCCCCTGAGCCACAATCATTCTTTTAATCATAAACCTCTTCTTCTCCGAGTTCCCTGGGAATCCACATTTTTCAGGAAGCCTGAATTATATCTCTCCTTGTAATGTTCAAGCTTCCTCCTTCAGAATCATCACTTGTTTCCTTCATTGCTCCTAAATTCACAAAGATTTTTCCTTTACACATTTTTTGTTAATTGAATTGAAGACCTGAGCCCTCTCTATTGTTCCAGTTCTACTGATATAAGTTGCTTGAGCATCCCTCAACAGAGAGTCATCAACTCCCAGGACTCTCCTCTTCCTCTGACCTTCACTTTGCTACCAAATGCTCTGTGATGCTTCTACTTCGCTTCTTCCTTTCTGGCACATTTCTCCAGATTCCAAAGTCCTGGGGAAAGTCAGAATTGTCTCCTCATTCTTATGATCTTTTTTTCTTTTTTTATATCCCAAGTCTTAATATTCCCATATTACTTATTTACTTTAACTGAGTTCAATTTTGATTGTGATGGAATACTATCTTGTCATAAGAAATGATGAGCTCAATGATTTTTACAAAAACAAGAAAAGATTTGCATGAAATAATGAAAAGTAAAATGAGCAAAATCAAGAGAACATTGTATACACTAACAGCAAAATTGATGTTATGAGGGTTTTTAAAAGAGGCAATTGGGGTTAAGTGAATGACATTGAATAAGTTATTATGTTTTTCCCCAAATAAACATAAAAATATGAAGAAAAATGTTATTCACAGCCAAAGAAAGAACTGATAAATCAGAGTTTATCTAGAAGAATTTTCCATATGTACCTAATGGTAGTCACCTCTACTGTAAGAGAGGAGGACAATGAAAAATTGTGTAATAATTCTGTTGTATATTTCAAAAGAATAGCAAATTGTGCACAGTAGATTTGCCATTTCAGATACAATCATTTTTGTTATTCTCTGTCATGTAAATGCTCATTTTATTCTATAAATTAAGAATAAAATTTCAAAAAGAAGGAGCAATAGTTGCTTATTCTGGCCAGTGATGTGATGGAAAGGAGGAAAGAAGCACAAGCCCCACTTGTCTGTAGATCACCACAGAATCCAATATATAATAGGTATTTAACAAATGTGCATTGATTTGGATAATTGTGTAGCATTATCATTCACCAAAGCACTATCATATGTTGAGTAAAGTGAGCAGAACCAGGAGAACATTGTACACAGCAACAACAAGGTTATGGGATGATCCACCATGACTGGACTTAGCTCTTCTCAGCAATACAATGATCCAAGATAATTCCAAAAGACTCATGATGGAAAATACTGATCACATCCAGAGAAAAACGATGAAGTGTGAAAGTAAATTGAATTATACCATTTTCACATTTTAGGGGGTTTTCATGTTTTTTTTTCCTTTTACCTGTTTCTTCTTTCACAACATGACTAATGAGGGAATATGTTTTTCCTCATTAAACATGCATAATCAATATCAAATTGCTTACCATCTTAGAGAGTGGAGAAGGAAAGAAGGAAGTAAAAAAATTGGATTTAAAAATCTTTCAAAAATTGAATATTGAAAATTATCATTACATTTAATTAAAAATACTATTTTAGAAGAAAAGACTTTATATACATATGTATGTGAATATATATATAATTGGCATTCAAACCAAGTTCTTCTGATTCCAAAGTCAATATTCTTTCCTCTAAACCACATAAATTCCCAACTATGTGCCAATTATAGTAAGCACTCCCTTAAACCATGACACTTGCTTACAAATAATCATCTCATGTATTAGTAAATACAAATGAATTTCTGATTGGGGCAGAACACTAGTAGCTGTAGAAATCAGGGGAAAGCAGGCAGGTGATAGAGCTATAGTTTAGAGAAAGCTGGTGATGTTCAAAGTTGGATTTGGCCACTGGTCAGATATTGGGTGAAGAATAAGAGAGGGAAAATTGGAGGATGAATTTGAGATGACAGGATGGGATTATTAGCAGTGTTCTTGACAGAAATAGAAAGTTAGGAGGACCCATTAGTCTTGACATTTCTGTCAAGAAACAGAAAGTTAGGAAGACTAATGGGTTTGGGGAAAGCTAATGAGTTCTATTTTTGACATGTTGAGTTTCAGATACCTCTAAGCAATCTAATTGGGATGTCCAAAAGAAAGAGTTTTTAAAATAAATACTCATTAAGCTTTCACTCTTGGCCAAAGTGGTAAGTATTTTTTCTAAAAAATATTAAAGGGGGTGTTGAAGTCATTTAATTCCTAGAACACTGTCTTTCCACTGCTCCTTCAAATGACTTTCTTGGTTTCCTTTAGGTTCCTAAAATCTTCCACAGAAAGTCTTCTGTAAACCTTATTAATTCCAGTGTTTTTTTCTTTTTTAAAAGCTAAATCCTTCTTATCATCTATATAGAATTTTTTTAATACACTTGTTTACATAATGACTTGTCCATTTAATTGTAAACTCCTTGAGGGCAAGAATTGTCTTTTGTCTCTTTGTATATTCCCAGCTCTTAGCACAATGTCTGACACAAAAGAAGCACTTAATAGATGATAGACGGATAAATAAGAAATTAGAGTTTTGTGTGTGTGTTTGGAGAGAGAGAGAGAGAGAGAGAGAGAGAGAGAGAGAGAGAGAGAGAGAGAGAGAGAGAGAGAGAGAATGGGATGGACAGACAGAAAGACACATAGAGAGATAGTGATAGATAGTTCTTTGTTCTCAAAAAAAGGACCAAATTAACCACTATGTTGGAGTTACAATATGTTCAACGGTGGCAGATCAAACCAATAGGAGCTCAGAATGTCCTACTTAGATTAGGCACAAATAGTCCACATGAACAGGAGGTGGAGATGTCTCTAAATTTGCCCTTGTCACATTTCATTTGAGCTGCTGCAATTCTACTTCACTCAAAAAGCATAGCACCTTCTTTGATGTGAGCACACCATGCAAAATGGTCCTTTACCAATCTCTCCCATGTCAAACGATAGGTTCCAAAGTTCTTCAGAGAAACCCTCAGATTGTCCTTGTATTGCTTCTTCTGACCTCCAGGTGAAGACCTGCTTTGTGTCTGTTTTCTGTAAAATAGTCTTTTGGGCAAATACATGTTTGGTATTCAAAAAATATGGCCAGGCTATTAGAATTGCAGTGACTGCAGCGCAGTTTGAATGCTTGGTAGTTTCATTCAAAAAAGGCTGGTACCTTATCTTGCCAGGTGATCTTCAGAATCTTCATAAGACAATTCAAAAGGAAGTCATTAATTCCTGGCATATCACTGGTAGACTGTACAGGTCTCACAGACATACAACATTGAGATCTGCACAATGAGTATTTCTCCATTTGCTGTAACCAATGGTCCCATGCATGGATGGTGCTGACTGATGGAGAACCTGCATTTTCTTGGTGTTAATTGTTAGGAGAAAAGTACCACAAACAGCAGAGATCCATACTTTGGGTCAGAGTGTGAGATTGCATTAAGTACATAATTATTTGTAAACAAAGTCAGTTCCAACTCTCCCTCCACTTTAGTCTGGAGAGAGAGAGACAGAAAGAAAGAAAGAAAGAGAGAGAGAGAGAGAGAGAGAGAGCACTAATCAGATAGCTGAATGGATGAATAAATAAACATTGGGCAGATAAGTAAATACAAATAGACATACATATTCATATTCGAATTACATATTTATATATACCTACATTTTATATATGTATATATACATGGGAGTGTGTGTATGTATTTGTCTTATGTATACTTGTATCTCTGTGTCTGGGTGTATATACATACATACATACATATACATACACACACACACACATGCAAACTGGGTGAACTATTACACCAAAGTTGCTGTTTCTTGGGTTTCTGTCAGATACTTCATAGCCAGCTCTGATTCTAAGCTGCCTTTCTGTGGCTATGTTCTATAGCATCACTCCATGCTAACAATACCATCACCACATGAAGGAAACTAGAGCAGTTAGCTGGAGGCACAGTAAGCAGCAGCTGCAAGCAACAACTCTGGAGGCTGGGCCAAATTCTCTCTCTAAGACAAAAATAGGGTGAGTTAGAAGCCCTGGGTTGTTTATGATTGGCCCATCAACAAATGACTTGAAGAACTAGTTTTTTTTAAAGGAGCACAGCAAAGACATAGGAAAAGCTCGATGAATTCAAGTCAACCTGTCCAGGTGGAATCCATCTTCTAGTATAGAAAATATAACACATAATATGGGAACATCATGGGAAGTTACAACTCTAAGAACTGGGTCAACCAATCTTGCACTGAGTGCCTGAAATCCTGTACAGAGATTATATATCATCTAAAGGAGTGGGGAAGGAAGACAGGATTAACTAGTAAGGTCTCCATGGATTTTGTGAACTCTTCTTCCTCCTTGCAATGCATTAATCCCTCACAGAATTTTATTGAGTGGCCAGGCTCTCTCCCAGATACCTCCTTAATATAGGACTTTGTTCAATGAGGATAATGACAGTGTTCACTGATTAATTCTCAAAACTATCACCAGCCCTGTGATCACTTCTCCACTTAGGAAATGACCAGGATTCCAGACACTGCAAAGACCAAGAAGGTAGAAGCTGAAATCAGCACAAATGTCAAAAAGTTGAAAGAACAAAGTTCTTTCTTTGTAATTTTAGGAACTATTCTATGTACCCAAGAGGGAAAAGGCTGTAGGAATAGAAGGATCTACTTTCTTCCTCTCTTACCAATCATCTCTTTCTCTTTCCTTACTTAGCATGACACAGCCAGAATTCCCCTCAAAGTCATACTAGGTTTGTGATATACAGTGAAAACTTTTCAGTCTAAAGAAGTATAGGTACAGACTCCATGTCCACTAAAACTTATATATATCATGGATTATCCCCGAACCTTGTGACCTTTGCTCTAACTGGTCTTGCCAGAATTATTCTCTCTTAATTTTCTAGACCTTTTGGTGTCCTCTGAGGTGCTGAGTTCTTACTCAGCAACATATAACATGTTCTGTCTCAGGAGGCTTTCCTAGGAACTTATAAAAAAATAAAGGAACACGACTATATAGTCACTGGGAAAACCATCCAGACTATCCACAAGTACACTGTTCTCCTATAAAGGGGACTCTCTAGGCTCTCTCCTTTTATAGAATGATAACTTCAGATTTAGAAGGAGCATTAATCACCACCTAGTCCAAGCCAAACTTGAAGAGCCCCAAATATAATACTGAGAAGGGCTCACCACTCCTTAGTCCTTTGACTTGGAATTGAGTGGGTAGAACTTGTGTGAAGGATGAGATATAGTGTGGAGAGACTTGAGGCAGGGGGGTTGTAAAGATCGTGTATTTTTAAATCAGCAGGAGTCAGGAATTCAGGTTAGGGGAAAATCGTCAGTATTTATTGTCAGTGAAGAAGGATCGCAGGTGGAAGAGAATCGTCGATAGCAATGTATGCAGCTGAGTCAAGAAGCTAGCTCGACCAGCAGCCACACACCCAGCAGCTCGGAGTCTCAAACCCAGGCCCAATCTCTCCCAGCTTCTCTTCCTGTCTCTCTCTTTGCCTCCACCCACCAAAATCATCATTTCCTATACAACACATCAGGACTTGCTCGGAGAGTGGGCAGGGACCATTCTTTATCCAACCATGTATATTAATAGAGTATAGCCCAATTACTATTTAGCCTCACGTACTTGGGACCTCAGTGCATCAACTCAAACCTCAGCCCATTACATCTCCCGCTTTCTTTTATTTTAGAACACAGGTGGTCATGCCATCCCTGACTCCTCAGGGAGGTCAGAGCCCCCAAGGGGAGGTGATCACAGCCTCCCTAACTTCTCAGGGAAGGAGGTGAAAGCACTAAAAAGGAGATGATCACGCCCTACCTGACATCTCAGGAAGGGAGATGAAAAGCACCAAAGGGAAATGGGGGTTGCTAGTGGGTTTCTGGGCTGAAGGGTCTTATTATGCACAAACCCATCAGCATGGGAGGTATTACACAAGCACATAGCAATAACGAAGAGGCTATTAGGGATGACTCTCCCCACAGACAGTGCAGGGCTGTAGCAATTCTTTGTACCACACCTACTGAATAGGGCAAATCAGATATATTTATGTCTCCTGGATAATAAGTAAGAGCTAGAATGATCGCGTACAATTCATTCTGCTGAGTGGACTGAAAAGGAGTTCTGACTACTCTCTTTATAGTTAGATCATGAGAGTACACAGCACAAATATTATGTTTGGATGCATCTGTGAAGATAGTTGGTCCTTTAAGAGGAACTTTAGAAACTTTTTCTTCAAGAGTCCATCGCCAATTATGTAATAGTCTAGTTATCTTTAATGGAGACCCATGTATAAAATTTGGAGCCATGGCTAATAAAATTTGCCACTCTGGGATGGTCTCACAACACACATTAATTTGTGTATTGGTATAAAAGGTGTATATCTTGTCAGGTCTTGTCCCAGATAATTGTACTGCTTGTTTAGTGGCCTTTAATAAAATTCTAGCCATAAGCACTGTTGTGTGTAAGGCTTTGTTCTGGTTGTGCTGGGAGGTTCACCCACTCTATCACACTGTGTCCTTGATGAAGGACTGCTGTGGGTGCCTCTTGTGTGGCAAAAACTGATATCTCCAAGGGTTTTTGAGTGACTCTTTCAATCACATTGGATAAAGCCAGTTCAGCTTCTCTCAAAGCCTCTTGAGCTTCTTTTGTAAGCTGGCGTGGTGAATTTAAAGCACTGTCTCCCCTTAAAATGTCATATAACAGTTGTAACTGATAGGTAGTCAAACCTAACACTGGTCGCATCCATTGGATATCTCCTATCAATTTCTGAAAATCATTCAATGTGTTTAGCTTTTCTGTTCTTAAGGAGAGTTTTTGAACTGTAAGCACCTTAGGGTATACTTCATATCCTAAATATTGAAAAGGAGCATGTCTTTGAATTTTTTTCTGGTGCTATGTATAATTTGTAATTCCTTAGTGTTTCTATGGTCTTTTGTAGACATGTCTCTAACATTTGTTCCTCAGGTGCACATCCCAAAATGTCATCCACGTAATGTAATAGCATAACTTTTGGGAATGCTTTTCTTACTGGAGCAAGAGCAGCAGCAACATACATTTGACACATAGTAGGGCTGTTATTCATTCCCTGTGGCAAAACTGTCCATTCATATCTTTTATAAGGCTCAGCTAAGTTAACGCTGGGCACTGAAAAGGCAAATCTTTTCATATCCTCCTTATCCAGAGGGATAGAATAGAAACAATCCTTAATATCTTTGACCCAAAGAGGCCATTCTCTAGGCAATTGCGCAGGAGATGGAAGTCCAGGCTGAAGGGTTCCCATAGTTTCCATCTGTTCATTCACTTTTCTTAAATCCGTTAACATCCTCCATTTTCCAGATTTCTTTTTCACAACAAACACTGGGGAATTCCAAGGACTTAGAGAAGGTTTTAAGTGTCCTTGGTCAAGCTGTTCCTGTCCTATATCTAATAAGGCCTGAATTTTATCTTTACTTAAGGGCCACTGCTCTATCCACACTGGTGTATCAGTTTTCCATTGGATAGGAACAGGTGAAAGTGTTGGCAGGCCTTCAACAGCAGCCCTGCTTAAAAAAACCAAAGTGCTCATTTTTAACCCTAATTGCTGTAAAACATCTCTTCCCCACAGATTGATGGGGATTTTTCAACTATAAAAGGAGTAAAAACTCCTGTTTTGCCTTCAAAAGTCCATCTCATAGGGGCAATACTAACTTCAGCTGCTATTGATCCTCCTACACCAGACATGTAGGTGTCTGCTTTAATCTTTGGCCAGTGACTGGGCCAGCTGGCACCTCTAATGACTGTCCAATCTGCACCAGTGTCTACCAATCCTTCCAATGGAAGGCCATTTACATAGATTGTGAGCATAGGTCGCTCAGTTGTTACAGCTGCTGTCCAGTAAATTGCTGGATTTTGTGATCTGGAATCAGAATCTGGGTGACTATCACTAGGCTGCTTATTAGGATTCTGTATGAGTAGACCTGATGCTACTATTTCTCTTGGGTGATAAGTCACAATTGTCTGCCTGTATTAGTGACTGAGATATTATCTACACATTCCCCAGTTTCCCACATCAGTATGTGGATGGATACTGTCTTGTATGTACTCTCAGGAGGTAAAATGGTCAAGCCTACTGTGCCTGGAGGCAAGGGATCCATAGGCTGGAGAGGAACAGATTTCACCTCTCCAGGGGGTATCTCAGTTGTCTCAGCTGCATAAAACTCTATTCTCCCTAATTGTAATCCTTTTCTCCCATCAGGTTGCTTGCTGGCTGATTGATTGTGTAATCCCTTTCTGCCACCATATGGCTTCCTGGCTGATTGGTCATATTGGGGTATTGGCCGTCTAGGCACTCTCTGGGTGCACCATTGGCTGCCATCATGCCTCAAGTGTTTTTTGCCTGGGGCCCTGGGGCTGGGCCCCTCATCCCGTTTCCCTGAATCTGTCTACATTCTGAGGCCCAATGGAAGCCTCTGTTGCATTTTGGACATGGGGTACTGGGTCTTGTTCTCCCATCCTGTTTTCTCACTCTGCCTTTATACCAACATTGAGCTTTCAGATGCCCTACTTTACCGCACTGAAAGCATCGACGTGTCTCTCTAGAAGTCCCTTGCCGGAAGGGACCCTGTCTACTCATGTTGGGATCTTGGGAAGTCTGCATCATAGTCTGGCTATAAAAGGCATTTGTGCCCACTGTGGCACAGAGTCTTATGAACTCTTCTAAAGGAGCATCCTTGCCCAGTCCTAGTATAATCCTTCTGCATACCTCATTAGCATTTTCCTTAGCAAGTTGCCTTATTAAAACATTTGTTGTTGGATTTTCCCCATTAGTTCTTGTGATGGCAGTCTGCAAACGTCCCACAAAGTCAGCAAAGGGCTCATCTGGCCCTTGCATTATTTTTGTGTAGGTCACATCTTTGTCATTTTTATTGTGAATCGAAGTCCATGCTTTGATAGCATTAGCAGCAATTTGCTCATATGCTTCTACTGTATAATTAACCTGTGCTGTGATGTCTGCATATGGACCTATACCTTGTAGTAGGTCATAGGTGATCGCAGCATGAGCAGCATTTTGACTATTTTGTTGGGCTTGTATCCTACAGCACTCACTATATTCAGAAAGCCACATGTAATTTTGTCCAGGTTCTAGGCATACCTTTGCTATATTTTTCCAGTCATCAGGAGTCAAGATTTCAAAAGCCAAATTCTGTAATAGCATCTTAACATAAGCTGATGTGGCCCCATAAACAGTGCAGGCTTTCTTAATATCTTTAATGATTTCTACATTAAAAGGGGCATATCTTCGACATTGTTGACCGGAGGCATTATACTGGGAAATTACAGGACACATAAGTGGCTGAAGCTCCCGGATGTCCACACTGTTTTCTTTGGCCTTCATTAAGCCCTGTTGCAGCCTGCTCAAGATTTGTCCTTTCACTGCCCCCCCCCCCCACTGCCCCTCCTCCCTCCATCCCGGAGGGTGGAGTTGGTGGAGGAGAGTCAATCACTTGCTCCTGGGGTGGGACTGAAGCTGCCTCCTGAGAAGGAAGGTCACTACACCCTTGCTCATTTAAGTCTCCATGCCCTGTGGGGATATGGTCATTAATCTCTTCATTGTCTTCCTCCTTAATATCATGGCTCCTTTGAAAAGGAGAAGAGGAAGTAAAAGGAACCATGGGTTTTTTCTTTCTTCTAGGGATAGGGTTTCTTAGTGCTAACTGAATTATATTGTATAAATAAAATGCCTCGATGGGAATTGACTGAGGACCACATTCTCTGAAATGCATGGACATCACTTGTCCAACCCAGGACCAGTTATCTCGAGAGATCTGCTCCTTCTCTATGAACCAAGGGGAGATGCAGTTTAATATACCCACAAATCTCACTACCTGTTCCCAAGTTATAAGTAACCCATGTATTTCTATCAGCTTAATCATGCTTTCTATAGCACCACTCTTGGATGGGGTTGGGGGCGGGGATGGAGAGTCTTTAGCTAGCATTTGTCCCATTTTAGCCAAAAAAAATTTACTAGTTTAGTTTTTAAGAAAATAACTTCCTTATTTGTCTATTAACAATACTCACCCAAGTTCCTGGTCACCGGAGACTTCTTCAGTCCTTGGTTCCCAGCGTTGGGCGCCAGATGTAAAGATCGTGTATTTTTAAATCAGCAGGAGTCAGGAATTCAGGTCAGGAGAAAATCGTCAGTCTTTATTGTCAGTGAAGAAGGATCGAAGGTGGAAGAGAATCGGCGATAGCAATGTATGCAGCTGAGTCAAGAAGCTAGCTCGACCAGCAGCCACACACCCAGCAGCTCGGAGTCTCGAACCCAGGCCCAATCTCTCCCAGCTTCTCTTCCTGTCTCTCTCTTTGCCTCCACCCACCAAAATCGTCATTTCCTATACAACACATCAGGACTTGCACGGAGAGTGGGCAGGGACCATTCTTTATCCAATCATGTATATTAATAGAGTATAGCCCAATTACTATTTAGCCTCACATACTTGGGACCTCAGTGCATCAACTCAAACCTCAGCCCATTACAGGGGGTCAATGAGGCAGGGGGACTGTTTAAGATCATGGATGGATGGAGGAGAGCAGATGATTCATGAGATGTAGAGGAGGCAGAAATGGCCAGTATTGACAATGGGTTGAAGATGTGGAGTGAATGTCCCGAAGAGGCTGCCCTCTTAGGGTCTCAGAGGAGAGAAGTACTTTCAGCAGGAATAATGAGGGTGGGAACAGGAAGGGTTTGGGGAGAAAGAACTTAGTTCTGCCTTGGACTTTGGAAAACTGGTAGATAACTTTCTGACTCCATGACAATGCGCCATTTGCAATGACCCCACAATTTCACAATGTTTATATGTTCACTCAATCAATAAGCATTTAACAAGCACATCCTTGGTCCCACTGCCGTGCTACCTGCTAGTGACACAAAGACTCACTCCTGACTAAGCCAGAGGAGCACCCCATGGTCACGATGGAGGAAGCCAGACACCCTGATGGTGAATCTCCTGACACTTGGAGGGGCCATCAGTGATTCACTGCCCTGATCTTGGAGTCTTCAGGCCACACTGATAGGAAACAATAATCAAGCAGCATTGAGGGGTGATGTGAAATAGTGTCAAGAATGTCCACAGAGGCAGGATTGGAATTCTTCTTCAGACTTTCCCTAGTGGTGTCACCCTGGGAAAGTTATTTAATCTCTCTCAGCCTCAGTTTCCTTACCTGAAAAATGAGAATAAGAATAGTGCCTCTTATAATATTGTTGTAAGGATCAAATGGGATAATAATAAATGCAAAGCCCTTTGCCAACATTGAAGGGTAACACTGATTGTTATTATAATTAGTTGTATACTTTGAGACTGAGATTACAAATTTACCAATTTATTGGGAGCTCCCTAAGAGAACTGATTCTATCTTTTCCTTGGAACAGCAACTTCCTAAGGGTAAATGTGAGGACTGGGCTAATGAGATTTCTTCCCCATAGCTATCCTTTAGAACAAAGTCTCCCTAGTGCTCCCCTTCAGCATTAATAATTCTGAGGTTCAAAAAGCAGTTAGGAAAGACAGCTTGGTGGTTGGCATTGGACCAGCCCTTCTGTGAGCCCCCCAGACAATACTTGGTGATGATTGGCTCTGATCTGCCCTGTTCTCACCAAAGTCTATTTCGTTTCCTCCTTTATAGCTTCCAGACAGGGAAAGTTTCAGTCTGGTGACAAACATCATAAGTGATGATGAGGGGAGGGCAGGACTTCTGCAGAACTAACCACAGTGTGGGTAGGGATAGAAAATAGGGAGACATGATAAATACATGGAAGGCCCCAGGTTCCATTTAGGCAGTGCCTGGGACATAGGACGTGGGGGCTAAAGCCTCCCCAGCTGGGGTGTCATTGACGAGGAAGACAACTAGCCCCTTTCTGAAGATCATGGCGTGTCAGAGGAAGTGGAGATGGCTCTATTCAGGCTGGCTTTTCATTTTGGGGCTATCTGCTTTGAGAGAGACCTGGGCAGGTAAGTCTGGGAGAAAGGGATCAAGTAGAAAGGGGAGAAACCATGGAGATTTGGCTCGGTCACTATCCTCAAGGAGTTTCAGGTGAGCCAGGCTGTCAGCCCACAAGCACTTACTGAATAATTTGTATACTCCAGCTAATGTTCTAAGTGCTAGAAATATCCAAAAATAAATAAAATTAAACATTCCCTGCCTAAAGAGCTCTAATCTAATTGGGTAAACAACATATAAATAAAAAAATACATCTAGAAGATGTAGATGAAAGATTACTTTGGAGAGGGAAGCTCTGGCAATTGTGGGCACCAAAAAAAGTTTCCTGAAAATGGCATTCTACCTGAGACTTGAAAGAATTCAGGGAAGCCAGGAGGTAGAGGCAAGGATGAAGAGCATTCCAGGCACAGGAACAGTGAGGAAAGAGGCAGGGCAGACTGGGTAGTGGGCCAATGTGGGGAATGGCAAACAAGCTGCTATTGGGTATTTGAATGAGGACAAAGAGTAAAGTGTGAGACAACTAGAAAGCCTGAAAGTACCCATACCTGAAAAGTGTTAAATGCCCAGCAAAGAACTTTATCCTAGAGGAAAGAGAGAGATGTTGGAGTTAATTTACTAAGAGAGTGAGATTATCAGAGAAATGCTTTACACAAATCACATTGGCAGCTGAGAAGATCCACGCAATGATTCTTAGAGTATGAGGGAAAGAGAAAGAGAAAGAGAAGGGGAGAAATAATAGATATGAATAATAGATAGTTAGATTTTGGAGTCATTTGTATAATTACCTTTATGATGGTGATGGGCAGAGGAAGGACAAAGAAATGGATGACAGAAAACCCTGGTCTTTTGTAAACCCCAAACTTGAAATGCCATTTTCTCTTCTTCCCTTCCTTCCCATAATTCAGTACACCACAGGCATGTGGGTCAGTTCACTGCAGTGGGTACATACCATTCTCTCTTGGAACTAAGAGGAATTAGCTTCATGGATGACGTTGAAGTGGGATCCTATAACAATGCAGACCAGCAAATAACTCTCAAGATACCCTGGATCTCCAAAGCACTGGGGGCTGATTACATTACCCAGAGGTATCATTTATTGGTGGATCATGAGCAACATTTCCGCTGGGTCATCCAATTCTTATCAAAGAATGACACTAACCCTAACAGTAAGTCTGACCTACTCATCTTCCCCATCCCTCTTTTCACTTCCAAATCCCATAAATATGTCCCCAGTAGATCATACTTCTAAAATGATTGTCCTTAGTCCCAGTCCATTGATATTTCTTGATCTGGAAGAAGAGCTTTAAAGAATCCATCCCTGAGCCTTGGACTTCATCCAGTTCAACATTCTAGATCACCAATACAATCTTCTACAATCCTTCTAAGACACCTCTGCCTTCTGCCCAAGAACTTTCACACTTTCCAAACATTTTAACCAATAAACCTGAACTCATAGGATGGGAATTCTATGTCTTTGTTTAGACCTTCAGTTTGGGGACAGGCTGTAATTGATCCTACTTATTGATCTTCCTCTGGTCACCATCCCAATGTCCTTCCCCAGGAAACCATACAGCGCAGCTCCTTGCAGACTGTGAAATAGACAGGGACATCAAGATAAAGAGTCACATCCATTTAATTTGGGAAGGAGAAGAGTTTTACAAGATAGATGAAGAAGTTGGGCAGTGGGAGAACTTAAAACCTGAAGTCAAAAAATACCAACATGTTCTGGATAGTCCAACATTTACTGATCTAAGGAAACGTTACATGAATGAATATTGTGTTGACCTGTTGAGAAAAATCGTCAGGTACTCAAGCTTAAGAGATAATGGTAAGTGTTTGATTCTTCCCATCTCCCCCTAAGAGGCCAAGTTCACCTCCAGCATTCTGTGAAGAAACTGGAGCCCTATAAAAACAGGCAGAATCTTTGTCTTTTTATCAAAACTTCCATTTGGAATGGAAAAAAATCAGAGAAATATGAGAAAAGTTGTGGCTCTTTCTTTTCTTTTTTTTATTCCTTCCTTTCCTTTTTTCTTTTTCTCTATCTTTCTTCTTTCATTCCTAATTTTTTCCTTCTTTTTCTTCCCTCCTTTCTCCATTTCCTCCTATTTTTAAAAAGAAATTCCTTCTTTTTATTTAGGGTTAGGGTTAGGTTAAGCACCTCCTTCCTGCCTGATATAGGCATGAGAGTGCTTCTAGGAGATCAAAGTATATGCAACTAAATACATACTCTGTCCTTACTTACAAAGGTGGAAAAATTTTATGTATGGCCCCAAGAATAATAGAGTTTCCATTTGCTGCCTAGTGAGGCATCTAGTCAAATTTAGAACATCAGTACCAGGAATTTTGTGTTAGGATTCTTACAAGGTGCTAAGTCAGTGGAATTGATGAGATAATGATTCTCTAATTTACATGGAAGTAGTACTTACTATAATTTCACAAGATTCACACCTTTAAGAGAGCATATATAAGGAGGAGCTCTCAGAGCCAAAGGACAGAAGCCCACTAAAGGACAGTCCACTCTCAGAGGCGGAGACAGAGTCATTCAATTTTCCACCTTTGTGCTGGCTGGAGGCTGAAGTACAAAGAGGGAGCTAGAGAAGCTGGCAGAAGCAAAGGACTAGTGGCAAGATCTGGATAGCCTCCAGAAAACTAACCGTGCCCCAAGTGAAGGAGATAAGATTTTGAAGGAGACAATAAAGGATTTGGACTTTAAATCCCTTGCTGCATTTGAGGTGATTATTACTCTGAACTGAAACTAAGGCTGTTTCCAGGAACCCCTCAAGAAACCTGTTCCCAGAGAATATTATTTACCATTATTTATTGTAGCATTAAATCAATTCTAAACTAGATTTAAACATTGTCTCTTCAATTCCACTTGTTTCAAGTTCTGGCCCATAACATCTCCTTGTAGGATCAGATCAATCATACTGAGCCATGATAAATTAGATAATTATTGTCTCTATCAATTCCACTGTCTTAGTACCTTGTAAGAATCCTAACAATTTGGTTGGAAGAATCTTTAATTTTCATTTTTTTTGCTGTTAGGGACAGTAACAAAAACACCATTAAGGATAGCACAGGAAGCATAATGGGTCCACAATCATCTTGGAAAGATCCCCCACTAATAAAATCACAGAAGAAGATTCTGTTCTTAATCCATCTTAATCCATATTTAAAGATGTTTTGCAAAGCTGCTGGTGGAAGCTCCAACAGAATAGACTCTATAACTGGTATTTAGCTAGCACTCTTGGATATAAGCTATTTCATACTTACTCTCAAGGACCTAATGGGTTTGAGAACAGGAATATAAAAGATAATTCATGAAGGAGACTGGGAAAATCAAAGATAGAGGCAAGAGAAGCATCAAACATTTACTAAGATTGTAATATATGCCCTTCTTTCTTGATCTCTGCTCCCAGTGCCCCCTGAGGTGACTGTATCTCGCCATGTCAACCCGGAAGGCAGAATCATTCTCTCCTGCACAGCCACAGGCTTCTACCCACGCTCCATCCAGCTGCAGTGGGAGAAGAATGGGGAGGTGGGTGTATGGGGAAAGGAGACTTCCAGTGGCATCCTGCCCAATATGGACTCCACCTTCTACCTCCGCCTTACCTTAGAGCTCCCACCAGAGGACTCAGGGACAAATTATACCTGTGTAGTGGAACACACTGAATTGAAGACCCCTGCTGGGTATCCAGGTAAGTCCTTCAGCCATGGATCTTTATCACATCCCTAGGAGACCAGGTCTCAGACTATAGTTCCATTCCCTTTCCCCTTCTTCCATGGAATATACATCCAATTACATTCTATCCTTTCTCCCTATAGTCCCTGAAAAGCCCACACTGGAGAAGCCTCTGGTCCTGATAGTGGGCATAGTGTTGGCTGTCATCCTGCTGATGAGCGGTGCTGGAGCCTTCATAGCATGGAAGAAGAGGAAGTCACGTATGACTTGCATGCAATGAGGGAGAAGTGACAGAAAGCTGTTGGATGGAGAGGTCCCAAGGAAACAGAAAATTTTTCTATTACCACAAACTTCAATAACTGGGTTGTTGGAAAATATTTTGAGAAGAGAATCACAGAATCTTAAAGTCAAAATGAGACACAGTGAAGTGCCCAGGGGAGAGAAAAATAGGGCAGTCAAAATAATGAAGTTTTAAGAGTGTTTATTGCTAGCTAGAGACTGAACCCCACCATCAACACTGGAGGGGTCAGTACTGAGTGGCCTCAGGGCCACATATTTATAGAAAGAAGAGAGAGACATCAAAATGTTTCTTGATATATTTGTCATAATAAAGGAATTTCTATTCTAAACAGGAGGCAAAAAAAGCTATCACTCTAAGGGGGTCATTCTCAGGCAACAGCAAGCAGCATTTCTTATCAGGTTGTCAAGGTCTCAGGACTCTCAGGACAGTACATCTGGGTTGTTAAAAATACCATCTGCAATAGGGAGTGAAGAACTAGTAAAAAACTTCTAACTACAAAGATTCAAGATTATGTTTCTCACAGTCCCATTTTGGGATGCTTTTCCACTTCAACAGAAGCTATGCAATCTAAGTCATACCTGTTCAAAACATTCCTCAATAACATCCTGGGCAAGTCAATTCTCCAAGCCTCAGTTTGATCATCTGTAAAAAAGGGACAAAACTAGTACTAACCTTTCAGTAATATGATGCATATAAAGTGCCAATCAAATCTTGAAATGTTATGTAAATATTAGTAATTATGGCGATTATTACTGATGAATAATTGTTGATGCAGTTAGGGACTACATTTTTCTGTCACATCAAAGACAATTTACATTGTTGACATATTAAATGTTCAATCCACTAAAATCTCTGTCTCCTTTTTCCCCCACAGAAAACATTGTTTTTGTGTTTGTATGCCTTAAAATGTCTTATTCTTATTGCTATTTTTAATTCCACTATGAAACTTAACATTTATTTTTATTTTAGTTTTATCCAATCCAGTCTAATAAGCATTTGTCAAGGATCAATTGACAACTGCTAGACTCTTGTAGCACAAAGACAAGAGAAAAAATAGTTCCTAAGCTCCGAAAAAAAAAAGCTTTCATTCTATTGGAGTGACAAAACATTTAAACTCCAATAAAAATATCATCATAGAAATGCCATACTGATCTCAGATCAAGCAAAAGCAAAAACTGATCTAATTAAAAGAGATAAGGAAGGAAACTATATCTTGCTAAAGGATACCATAGATAATGAAGCAATATCAAGATTAAACGTATATGCACCAAGTACTATAGCATCTAAATTCCTAAAGGAGAAGTTAAGAGAATTGCAAGAAAAAAATAGACAGCAGAACTATAATAGTAGGAGATCTCAATCTTGCACTCTCAGAATTAGATAAATCAAACCACGAAATAAATAACAAGTTAAAGAGGTATATAGACCAGAAAAGCTAGATATGATAGATCTTTGGAGAAAGTTGAAAGGACACAGTAAGGAGTACAATTTCTTCTCAGCAGGTCACGGAAGCTATACAAAAATTGACCATATATTAGGACATAACGACCTGAAAATTAAATGCAGAAAGCAGAAATAGTAAATACATTTTTTTCAGATCATGACATAATAAAAATTACATTCAATAAAAGGCCATGGGAAAATAGAACAAAAAGTAATTGGAAACTAAATAATCTCATCCTAAAGAGTGAATGGGTGAAACAGCAAATCATAGACACACTCAATTAATTTCATCCAAGACAATGACAATAATGAGATAGTATACTAAAATTTGTGGGATGCCGCCAAACCAGTAATAAGGGAAAATTTTATATCTTTAGATGCTTACTTGCATAAAATAGAGAAAGAGAAGATAAATGAATTGGGCTTGCAACTAAAAAAGCTAGGGAAAAAAGAAAACAAATTAACTCCACCCCAATCAAATACCAAATTTGAAGTTCTAAACATAAAAGGAGAAATCAATAAAATTGAAAGTAAAAAAGAAAACTATTGAATTAATAAGTGAAACTAAGAGTTAGTTTTGTGATTAAAAAGCAACAAAATAGATAAACCTTTAGTTAATTTGATAGGAAAAAGGAAAATCATATTGTAAGTCTCAAGAATGAAAAAGGAGAACTATCTACCAGTGAAGACGAAATTAGAGCGATTATTAGGAGTTACTTTGCCCAACTTTATGCCAATAAATTTGACAATCTAAGTGAAATGGAGGAAATGGAGGAATACCTACAAAAATATAAATTGCCCAAATTAACAGAAAAGGAAATAAATTACTTAAATAATCCCATTTTAGAAAAGAAATAGGACAAGCTCTTAATCAATTCTCTAAGAAAAAGTCCCCATAACCAGATGGATTTATATGTGAATTCTACCAAACATTTAAAGAACAATTAACTCCAATACTATGTTAAGTATTTGAAAAAAAATAAGGAATGAAGGATTCCTACCAAATTCCTTTTATGACACAGACATGGTACTGATACCTAAACCAAATAGGACAAAAACAGAGAAAGAACATTACAGACCAAACTCCCTAATGAATATTGATGCAAAAATCTTAAACAAAATATTAGCAAAGAGATTACAAATCTACATAAATCATCAGCATTCTTATACATCACTAACAAAATCCAATAAGAAAAGCAATTCCATTTAAAATAACTGTTGGTAATATAAAATATTTGGGAATTTATCTGGCAAGGGAAAGTCAGGAACTATATAAGCAAAACTACAAAACACTTTCCACACAAATAATGTCAGATCTAAGCAATTAGAAAAATATGAAGTGCTAATGGATAGGCCGAGCAAATATAATAAAGATGACAATACTCCCTAAATTAACCTATTTATTTAGTGCTATACCAATCAAACTCCCAAGAAAAATTTTACTCAACTAGAAAAAATAACAACAAAATTCATCTGGAAGAACAAAAGGTCAAGAATTTCAAAGGAATTAATGAAGAGAAAAGCAAATGAAGGTGGCCTAGCTGTACCAGATCTAAAACTATATTATAAAGCAGCAGTCATCAAAACCATTCGATACTGTTTAAGAAATAGACTAGTTGATCAGTGGAATAGGTTAGGCTCACAGAACAAAATAGCCAATGACTATAATAATCTAGTATTTGACAAACCAAAAAGGCCCACCAATTTCCGGTGATGAAGAGAGCCACCTACTCCCAGAGAGAGAACCATGGGAACAGAGTGCACCCTCTCTTTTGTTAGTTGCTTGAATTTTGTTTTTATTTTCTGTTTTTTTCTTCCTTCTTGATCTGATTTTTCTTGTGCAGCAAGATAACTGTATAAATATATATACACATATTGGATTTAAACATGTATTTCAACATATTTAACATGTATTTTTCTACCTGCCAGATGGGGGAAGGGGTGGAGGGAAGAAGGGGAAAATTTGCAACAAAAGGTTATGCAAGGGTCAATGTTAGAAAAACTACATATGCATATGCTTTATAAATAAAAAGCTTTAATTAAAAAAAAAGATAAAGAATAGCAACTTCCTAAGGGTAATGTGAGGAATGGGCTAATGAGATCTCTTCTCCATAACTGACCTTTAGAAAGAAGTCTCCTTAGTGCTCTCCTTCAGCATTAGTAATTTCGAGGTTTAAGTAGTTAGGAAGGACAGCTCGGTGGCTGGTATTGGACCAGCCCATCTGTAAGCCCCCCAAACAATACTTGGTGATGATTGGGCTCTGAGCTGCCCTGCTCTCACCACACTCTATTTCATTTCCTCCTTGATAGTTTCCAGGCCAGGAAAGTTTCAGTCTGGTGACAAAACGTAAGTAATGATGAGGGGAGGGCAGGGCTTCTGCAGAACCAACGACAGTCTGGGTGGGGATAGAGAGTATAGAGACACGATAAATATATTGGAGGCTTCGGTTCCGTTTAAGCAGTGCCTGGGACATAGGACTTGGGAACTAAAGCCTCCCCAGCTGGGCTGTGGGTCACGAGGAACACAAGAAGATCATGGTGTGTCAGAGGAAGTGGAGATGGCTCTCTTCAGGCTGGCTTTTCATTCTGGGTCTAGTTGCTTTGAGAGAGACACGGGCAGGTAAGTCTGGGAAAAAGGGATCAGGTAGAGAGGGGAGAGACCATGGAGATTTGGCTCAGTCACTATCCTCAAGGAGTTTCAGGTGAGCCAGGCTGTCAGCCAACAAGCACTTACTGAATAATTTGTATACTCGAGCTAATGTTCTAAGTGCTAGAAATACTCCAAAATAAAATGAAACAGCCCCTACTCAAAGAGCTCAAGTTCTAATGGGGTAAATAACATATAAATAAAAAGATACCTAGAAGATATGTTCAGAGCAGATGAAAGATTACTTTGGAGAGGGAAATTCTAGCGATTGTGGGCACCAAAAAGGGAAAATGGCATTTCATCTGAGACTTGAAAGAGTCCAGGAAAGCCAGGAGGTAGAGCCAAGGATGAAGAGTACTATAGGCACAGCAACAGTGAGGAAAGAAGCAGGCCAGTGTAGGAATGACAAACAAGCTGCTGTTGGATATTTGAATGAGGGAGAGGAATAAAGTGTGAGACAACCAGAAAGACTGGAAGTATCCACACCTGAAAAGTGTTAAATGCCAAGCAAAGCACTTTATCCTGGAGGAAAGAGAGAGATGTTGGAAGTTGATTTACTCAGAGAGTAAGTTAGTCAGAGAATTGCTTTACACAAGTCCTTTTGGCAGCTGAGAAGATCCATGGGTGGAAAAAGGAAGGGGCTTGAAGTAGGCAGACCAGTAAGGAGGCTATTGTAGGAAAAGGGCCCAAAACTAGGGTCAATCTCTGCCAGTAAAGATGGCAGAAGAATAGGAAAGGACCTGAAAATTCACCTTGTCATTTTACAAATTTGGAAACTGAGGTGCAGAGGATTTATACAACTTTACCAAAGTCATTTAATTAGAATTAGAATTGGGATTCAAGCCAAGTTCTTCTGCTTCTAAAATCAATACTCTTCCACTAAACTACATGAATTTCCAACTATGTGCTATTACAGTAAGCACTCCCTTCTCCCAAGAATCTTGCTCATAAATAATCATTTCATGTATTAATAAATATGAATTAATTTCTGATTGGGGCAGAACACTAGTAGTTGCAGATATCAGGGGAAAGCTTATAGGTGGTAGAGCTGTAGTTTAGAGAAAGCTGGGAATGTTCAAAGTTGGATTTGGCCACTGGTCAGATATTGGGTGAAAAATAGGAAAGGGAAGATTGGAGGATGAATCTGAGATGACAGGATTGAATTATTAGTAGTGCTCTTGACAGAAATAGAAATTTACAAGACTACTGGGTTTGGGGGAAAGCTAATGAGTTCTTTTTTTGACATACTGAGTTCGGATACCTCAAAGCAATCTAACTGGGATGTCCAAAAGAAAGGGCTTTTTAAAATAAATATTCATTAAGCCTCTACTCTGGTCCAAGCACTGTGGTGAAAGCTTTACAGATATGTTTTCTGATCATAAAAAGAACCCTGAAAAGAAGGTCTCATTATTTTGCCAGTTTTATGAAAAAAGATGCTGAAGCTCACCGAACCTAAGTGATGTGCATAGGTTGATACAGCATAAGTAACGTTGCATTTGAACTTAAGTCCTCTTGAAAACAAGCACAGCACTCTATCCATCATACCACCTAGTCAATGCTTCTTAAAAATATGAGGGAGAGAGAGAGAGAGAGAGAGAGAGAGAGAGAGAGAGAGAGAGAGAGAGAGAGAGAGAGAGAGAGAGAGAGAGAGAGAGAGGAGAAAGAAAGAGGTAGGGAGAGAGGAGAGAAGAGAGAGGTAGGGAGAGAGGGGAGAGAAAAAGGGGGAGAATAATAGATATTTCATTTTGGAGTTATTTGTATAGTTTCTGATGGTGTATAGTTACTGATAGTGACAGGCAGAGGAAGGGCAAAGAAATGGATGACAGGAAACTGTGGTCCTTTGTAAACCCCAAACCTGAAATGCAATTTTCTCTTCTTTCTTTCCTTCCCATAATTCAGTGCACCACAGGCATGTGGGTCAGTTCACTGCAGTGGGTACCTACTATTCTCTCTTGGAACTAAGAGTAATTAGCATCATGGATGATATTGAAGTGGGATCCTATAACAATGCAGACCAGCAAATAACTGTCAAGATACCCTGGATATCCCAAGTAATAGAAGCTGATTACAATAATCAGATACATCATTTTTTGGTGGCTCATGAGCAAAATACCCACTGGGTCATGCAATTCTTATCACAGAATGACACTAACCCGAACAGTAAGTCTGACCTACTCACCTCCCCCATCCCTCTTTTCACTTCCAAATCCAATAGATATGTCCCCAGTAGATCATACCACTGAAATGATTGTCCTTAGTCCCATTCCATTGATATTTCTTGACCTGGAAGAAGAGCTTTAAAGAATCCACCCCTGAGCCTTGGACATCATCCAGTTCAACATTCTAGGTCACCACTACAATCTTCTACAATCCTTCTAAGACACCTCTGCCTTCTGCCCAAGAACTTTCACACTTTCCAAACATTTTAACCAATAAACCTGAACTCATAGGATGGGAACTCTATGTATTTGTTTAAGCCCTCAGTTTGGGGACATGGTACAGTTGATCCTAGTTAGTGATCTTCCTCTGGTCACCATTGGTTCTTCCCCAGGAAACCACACAGCGCAGCTCCTTGCAGAGTGTGAAATAGACAATGACATCAAGATAAAGAGTCGCATCCATTTAATTTGGGAAGGAGAGGAATATTACAGGATAGATGAAGAAGTTGGGCAGTGGGAGAACTTAAAACCTGAAGTCAAAAAATTGCAATATATTCTGGATAGTCCTTTCTGGACCAATCTAAGGAAAAATTATATGAATGAATATTGTGTTAACCTGTTAAGAAAAATCGTCGGATACTCAAGCTTAAGGGATAATGGTAAGTCTTTGATCTTTCCCATCTCACCCTGAGTGGCTAAGTTCACCTCCATATTCGGTGCAGAAACTGGAGCCCTATAAAAACAGGCAGAATCTTTGTCTTTTTATCAAAACTTCAATTTGGAATGGAAAAAATTCAGAGAACCATGAGAAAAGTTGCAGTTCTTTCTTTTATTTTTTAATTCCTTTCTTTTCTTTTTCTTTTCTACTTTCTGTCCTTCCTTCTTGCTTTACTACCTACCTTCATTTCCTTTGTTCTTTTCATTTCTCTATTTTTTCTTCTTTCATTGCTTTTTTCTCCTGTCTGTCCTTTTTCTTCCTCCTTCCTCCAATTCCTCCTATTTTTTTGTTATATTTCTTTTTTTCTTTTTATTTCTGTTATTACCATTCTATATATTTTACTTAAGTTAAACACCTCTTCCCTGCCTGATCTAGGCATGAGAGTGCTTCTAGGAGCTCAAAGGCTATGCAGCTGAATACATACTTTGTCCTGTGTTACAAAAGTGGAAAAAGTTTATGTATGGCCCCAAGAATAATGGAGTTTTTGTTTGCTGCCTAGTGGGGCACCTAGTCAAATTTAGAACATCAGTACCAGGAATTTGGTCACAAAATAATCTTTACTTTTCATTTTATTGCAATTAGGGACAGTGACAGACACTTCTGAAGGACAGCATAGGAAGCATAATGAGTCCACAATTATCTAGGAAAGTTCCCCCACTAATAAAATCACAGAAGAAGATTCTGTTCTTAATCCATCTTAATCCATACTTGAAGATGGTTTGCAAAGCTGCTGGTGCAAACTCCAACAGAATAGACTCTATAACTAGTATTTATTTTACAATCTTGGAGGTCTCCAAAGAGATATAAAAGAGGGATAAGCTATCATGCTACTACTTACTCTCAAGGACCTAATATGTTTGAGAACAGGAATATAAAAAATGATGCATTTAGGGGACTAGGAAAATCAAAGGTAGAGACAAGAGAAGCATTAAACATACGCTGAGATTGTATCATGAGGCCTTCTTTCTTGATCTCTATTCCCAGTACCCCCTGAGGTGAGCGTATCTCGCCATGTCAACCCAGAAGGCAGAATAATTCTCTCCTGCACAGCCACAGGCTTCTACCCACGCTCCATCCTGCTACAGTGGAAGAAGAATGGGGAGCTGGGTGTATGGGGAAAGGAGACTTCCAGTGGCATCCTGCCCAATATGGACTCCACTTTCTACCTTCGCCTTACCTTAGAGCTCCCACCAGAGGACTCAGGGACAGGTTTTACCTGTGTAGTGGAACACACTGAATTGAAGACCCCTGCTGGGTATCCAGGTAAGTCCCTCAGCCACAGAACCTTATCATATCCCCAGGACACCAGGTCTCAGAATATAGTTCCATTCCCTTTCCCCTTCTTCCATGGAATATACATCCAGTTGCTTTCTATCCTTTCTCCTTGTAGTCCCTGAAAAGCCCACACTGGAGAAGCCTCCGGTCCTGACAGTGGGCATAGTGTTGGCTGTGATCCTACTGATGAGCTGTGCTGGGGCCTTCATAGCATGGAAGAAAAGGAAGTCATGTATGCAATGAGGGAGAGGGGACAGAAAGCTGTTGAATGAGGAGCTACCAAGGAAACAAAAAAATCTTTCTGTTACCACCAACTTCAATAACTAGTTGTTGGAAAATATTTTGAGAAGAAAATCACAGAATCTTAAAGTCAAAATGAGACACAGAAGCTATGTAGTCTAAGTCATACCTATTCAAAAAATTCCTCAATAACATCCTGGGCAAGTCAATTTCCCAAGCCTCAGTTTGCTCATCTGTAAAAAAAGGGACAAAACTAATACTAACCTTGCAGAAAAATGATGCATATAAACTGTCAATAAAACCTTGAAATATTATATAAATGTTAGTAATTATGGCTATTATTACTGATGAATAATTAATTGCTAATGCAGTTGGGGACTACTTTTTTTCTGTCACACCAAAGACAACTTACATTGTTGACATATTAAATGTTCAATCCACTAAAATCTGTCTCCTTTTTTCCCCACAGAAAACATTGTTTATGTGTATATATGCCTTAAAATGTCTTATTCTTATTGCTATTTTTAATTCTACTATGGAACTTAACATTTATTTTTATTCTAATCTTATCCAATCCAATCTAATAAGCATTTGTCAAGGATGAATTAGTATACTGCTAGGCTCTTAGCATAAGGACATAAGAGCATAAAGACAAGACAAAAATAGTTCCTGTGCTCATGGAGCTTTCATTCTATTGGAGTGACACAATATTTAAACTCCTGTAGAAAGGACATCTTCTATTCTGCCTGTTATTCTGCACTGTAAAAGTCTTTTGGAATCTGATTTGGCCATTGGTTTTATTTATGTCTTCCTGGCTTATATTTATTTATTCTTCTAGCCCACCTACCTTGGAGTCATCTCCAAATTTGATGAGGATGTTATCTATGGTTTCATCCACATCATCACATCACAAGCCAGGGTGACTCAGTGATTGAACTGCCTTTGCTAAATGCTCACAGATCAGTCGCTCATCCTTTCAATTCATTACTGCAAATATTTATTAAGTATTTGTTATGAACAAAGTAAGAAGCAGTGTGTTTTAAAGAATAGAGCCCTTGTTTTGAAGTTAGGAAGACCTGGATTTAAGTCTCACCTACTGACTGTACAAACCTGAACAGGTCATTCCCCGAGTCCCAGGCAACTTTCTGAGACTTAAGGATAAAAAGTTCAAATCTTTACTGATAAAAGGAATTCCTCACTGGGACAGATATGGGTCTGAAAAAAGACAGAGAGAGAGGTACTGTATCATTTATTAATGTTTAATACAATTGTATTGATAGTTGAAATCCAGCTCACTGGCTTATAATATTGAGAATCTGTAATCTTTTAAATATATTAGGTCATTTGTTCATTTCCAGTTCTACATAACCCTGTCTCGCTCACCATCATTTTTCAGAGATCACTGTCAGTGGCTTGACAATAAATTAGCAAGAGTAGTGCGAGTTGTTCTTAATCCTAGTTTGGTTCCTTGAAGTTATTGAAGATATTCAGAAGCTCTAATCAACTTCTTACAAAGACTTCAGCTCTTCATTAGCCATTTCTATGCATTATCTCTAGGTTCTTATATTAAGATACAACAGAAGCATTTTCATATCTTTTGAAGTTATAAACAGATTTTTTAAAAAATGATTGTTTCTTCCACTCCAATGAAAATATGCAAGGAAATTTAAATAATGAGTTATTTCACTGGATTATTTATTCACACCATTTGGAAGCTTGCTGTAATTCTGTCTTCTCCTACCAAAATTCCATTCACTCTTACAAGTAGTCTCCTTCCTTCTTTGACCTTTCTCTTGGCAAATATAGTTTTTAAAAGTACAAAGTTTTTGATATTGTGCTGATCCTTTATCACCAGTTTCAGCTCAGCAACCCTAAAATCATCCTAATTTATGTTATTCCTGTGAAAAGGTCCCCTTGACCTTTGAAAGACAGTATACATAGAGGAATAGCAAGAGGGATGAGTGGAGGAATAATTAATACCAAACAGATTGCAACTACTTCAGAGCATTGATGTATATCATTATTCAACACATAACACATAAATCCTTTACATCTAGAAATAAATGACCCATCACTTGCTAATGTCAAATTAGGACGTTAGCATTCTTTTATATCCATTTTAGTTACCAGATTCCTCTGTTTTTTATAAATAGATTTCAAAATCTAAATGGGAAGATTAGTACTCTGTGCAGTCATTTTTATCTTTTAAACAGTTCTTGTTCTTTTCTTTATCATAATTACATTTGTTTTAGAGTGCATTTCATTTCCCTTGATCAAATTTTCCTAGTAGAATTGTGAGCCATTTGAAGCTATTTGTTGCTTTTCTGGACCTTTGAAGTTCATGCTTTCAAAATCTCTGATGCAATCATTTCTTTACCTATCGTGATCCTAGAAAGCCATTGTCCCTGCCTCTCAAGACTCTCATCAATTTTACTTCAACAATTGATTTCTTCTTATTTATTGGCTAGATTCAACGCTGTAGAAAAAGTTACCTTGACCTTTGAAAGAAGGTATACGTGGAGGAATAGCAAGAGGATTGAGTGGAGGAATAATTGATATCAAAGAGATTGCAACCACTTCAGAGCATTGATGTATATCATCATTATTCAACACATTGTTGCTCTTTTCTGAATCACTGTTGTTTTAGAAAGTACCACTCTGTGGCCCTCAACTTTTCAGTTATGATAATGATAATTCAACAAAGATTACAAGGATATCCAAGACATAAAAATTTTTTCTAAAAAAATGAATTATATTAAGCTGAAAATATGGCCAGTCTTGGGCCCAAAGAATGGATAATTAAAAATGTTTTTCTACTTTCTGTAACAAGTTGAGACTCTATGGAGAAATGTGAGTGCCAAATAGCTGATGCATTGAAGCATCAAAAAAGAAAGAAAAAAGTTGTAAGGCAATAATGTCTCATCTACTATGATTTTAGCAGGAAGCATATCATGACAGTATGTCATGTTTATCAACAATTTCACAAACACATTATCTATTTCCTGTGACTAGTTGGACACTTTGTTGCATTCTCCCACCTTGATATGATTTGTGTTTCTCCCACTATTGCTCATCACTCAGTTGTTCCCAAGCTTTATCCCAAAATTGCTTCCAACTGTGAATTTCACCAAGATACTGCATCTTCTAAATTTGCAGTGGTATAACAACCATCACTTTTAAATTTTGATTTAGCTTCTATTGCAGATAATGAAGCACATCCCTCCAAGTCTCAGCGATATCATGATATTTACAAGATTTAGAATTCATAGAAATTTTAGAAATAATCCAGGACATCTATCTTTTAAATATTAAGTAAATCGAGGCTTTGAAAGAGTGACTGACAGCATTTTAAAAAAGTCAGTAAATAACAGATCTAGCATTATGACAATTTTTAACTCAAACTCAAAATTCTTTCCACTAACCTGATATTAAGATCTCATTTGCCTTCTTGAGAAATTTTTTCCCAACCTGAGAAATTCCAGACCTCTCATCTCCTTTGTGTTTACTTTTTCCCCGAGCATGGTGAATAGATAGGTTGAGCATGAAGATGTAAAAAAAGATTTACCTAGAGATCTTTTCCTACCAGTTTAAAAGGTCAGATAGAAGGATCTTCTCTTTCTAATGCTACTTCTACTATTCTACAATGGAAGAATTACATTTACCAATAACACCTCTAATCGCTCATAACTCATATTTAGCACACTAGAATATAGTCATACAAAACAATAGATTTTTATTATTTCATCTGTTCTTTGATGTTGCCTCCTATAAAACTGGATGTATTCTTATTAGATCATATAGGTTAATATCTGCAGTTTCTTACTTCTCACTTTCTCCTTCTCCTTCTCCAATTTCCACTTAAAGTTTCTTTGATCTGATCCTTCAAACCCCAAGCAACTGTATTTCATCAAATCTCATTACATGTCATCTATTCTTAGTCAAGAGCTCATTATTTCTTTATCTGAAGTTGTAGCACAGAAATACAAATCTTGTTCTACTATTTCTCTTTTCAAGCAGTAGCAATGAAAATGCTAATGATTGTGTCACTAAGAATGATCAGAGATGTCTGCCACAGAGAAGAGAAGGCTTAGCTAAATAAGATGTAATATCATTTATATATATGGCACACAGAAGAGGAATCCAAGTTGTTCTTGCCTTCAGAAGATAGAAAAAAGTAGGAGCGATGGGTAAAATTTATAGAGAGGCACATTTGGGTTCCTCACAAGGAAACTTCCTAAACTGAGTTGTTCAAAGGGGAGTGAACTAAGTCAGGAGGTAGTGAATACTACCATTCCTAGAGGTCTCCAAGAAACTTGGCAGGAATTTTGTCAAAAGAAATACAGTTCAGGTAACAACTGATCTAGCTTTCACTTTTAAGACTCCATGGTTCCATATGCTCATAAAATGAGCATATGTCTGAATGAATATATCTTGGCCTTAATAAACTGTCCTATCTAGAAATCAAATCTCTAGCTATGGTGTGATTGATATCAAACTCTAATTGAGCCTATTTAGAGTTATATGATACCATATGGTTCCACATAAAGTGAGTTAGTGTTATTTCTCCATGGAAGTCTTATACTCACGTCACATTGGCATGTGGAGGTTACTGGAGATTATTTAAGAAGGATATAAGGATTTCAGGGGGTGGAACTAAGATGGTGGAGACAGCACACTTTTCTTTCTGACCTTCTCCTATAACTCTCAGGGTAATTAGCAAATCCAACCTCTGAATTACTTCTGGACTAATTAACTATATCAATAATCAAATTAACAAAAACCATATGATTATCTCAATAGATGGAGAAAAGGCATTTGATAAAATCTAACACCCATTCCTATTAAAAAACATGAAAGTATAGGAATAAATGGACTTTTCCTTAAAATAGTCAGGATATTTAAAACCATCAGCAAACATCATATGTAATGGGGATAAATTAGAACCATTCCCAGTAAGATCATGGATGAGACAAGCAATCATCTTTGCTATTAAATATTGTATTAGAAATGCTAGCCTTGATAGTAAAAGAAGAAAAAGAGATTAAAGGAATTGTTTGTTTCCATCCTACTTTTCACATTCATCCCCTTGTCTTCATTCACAGGTCACAAGCCTAGTTGAAGCTCTGGTTATCTTTGTACTGGATAACTGGAAGAACATCTTCATTTTCTTTTTCACTCAGCTTTTTTCTCTCCTGTCTACCAACATGCTTTTTTTTTTAAAAAAGCCAAGGTTAATTAATTTATTTATTTATTTTTACTATATCCCTTCCCTACTCTATAAATTCTGGCAGTTTCTAGGAGTAAATATGAACCATCACCTTTATCATTTTAAGTCCCTTAATGCCTAATCCCAACTTTCCAACTTTACGATGTATAGATCTTCATTACACATTCTAGACAAGCCTTGTTAGCCATTTAAATTTTCCTCATTGACCATGCTCTACCTCCCAGTCTATGTCTTTCTAGTAGAGGTCCTGCCAGCTTTGAAATGTCCTCCTTCTCTTACAATCCCTAATTTCTTTTGGTAAAGATATAAAAAGATCTAATCCTTAATGAGCAGTAAGCTTTTATTTAAGGAGGAAGAAGGTGGCCTCATATGCATATATAATGTATATATCTATAATTTTAAGATTAAAAGACTCCTAGTCATTATTTTGCCAGACCTTGCTGATATCTATGGATGACCCCATCCTGCCTTTCCAGGTGTTTTACACCTGCTCTTCCCCTATTCCCCATCCAGACCCTCTATGATCCAGTGACAATAGGCCCTTCAATATTTTTCCATAAGTCATTCTATCCTGGTGCCCATCTTTACCACCTCAGGCCTGGGCACTGTAATAGCTACTATTACAATCCATCTGCCATAGTGCCCCCACTTACCTTAATTCCCATTCTTCTTCACTGCCTATACTCTGGTTTCCAGCCTCATTATTCTACCAAAACTGTTCTTTCCAAATTGCCAATGCTCCCTTAACTGCCAAATCCAGGGCCTTTTTTCAATCTGCAGCCTCTCCCCCTCCCTGGTGTAAGCCCTCATCACTAGATATTTGAACTATTGCAATGGTCTCCTGGTGTAGCTGCCCCAGTTCAATCCATTCTCCATTTGGCTACCAAAGTTATTTTCATAAAGTCACCTCCCCACTTAACCCCTCTCCAAAAAACAAAAACAAAACAAAACAAAAAAACCCAAAAATCTAAAACTCCAAGAAATCTCTCCCAACTCCAGAATCAAACACAAAATCTTCTGTTTAGCATTCACATCCCATCAAGAGTTAACAGTGTGCTTACACATTATCCTCTGCCTTATAGAGTCCTTATTATTCCATCTCTTGGCTCAGGCATTGCCACCGAGTGTTCCTCCTATCTTGAATACTTCTGGTTTCTCTTGCTTTGTTCAAATTCAACCAAAAACCCCTTCTTCTCCATGATGCCTTTCCATAAGTCTACCTTAGTACCTGGTTTTAATTATCTGCATTGTAGCCTTTATATGTTTTGTTTGTAAATAGTTCCTCACATGCTGTCTCTTAGTAGTCTAGGATTTTTTTGATGGCAGACTATTTGCCCCCCCCCCTTTTTGTGGTATTTTCAGTATGCTTGGTATCTAGTAGGTGCTTAATAAATGCTTATCAACTCTAGTTGTATTGCACACCTCTGTGTGACTTTGGGGAAAAGAAGTCTAAATTATATGTTCCTACTTCCTTCAACTGAAGAAAAGGACTATATTTTATTTTTATTAATGGAATTGCTTCTTTTTGAAATAATGTTTTTTTTTCTTTTTCAGAATACATGGAAAGATAGTTTTCAATATCTATCCTTGTAAAACCTTTTGTTCCCAATTTTTCTCCCTCCCTTCTCATCTCCCCCTCCTCTAGATAGCAATTAATCTAATACAGGTTAAACACTATAAAAACTGTAATAGTATTAATATAGTGAGCTGAGCTATTTCCCCCATCCCTACATGCTACCATGTTGCCTGAATGGTTTTCTAATATAAATGTTTTCTCTGTGCCCTTAGAAATTATAACAAAATGGATCTGTATGTAAACTCTTTCCATCTCTCTCTCCTCTTTGGCTGTGTCCCCGTTGGCAAGGTTGCAAATATTTAATAAATAAATATTAATATTTACTAATAATTAACAAAGATTAGCAATAATAAATATTACATAAATTAGATATTTATTTAAATATTTAAAATATGAATTTATTTGTTAAAAACCGGCTCCTCAGGAAAAAAGGGAAGATACGTTTGCCTTCAAATCCAGCTCCGAGACCCGGCAAAGGCAGCTTTTTAGGGAGAATAAAACCGGGGGGAAACCTGAAAAGTCCCGCCAAAGAGCCGAGTCTGCACAAGCGTCGGATGTGAGCACTGGCCGCTGGAAAGCCCAGTCTCCTGATCTAGAACTTCCACAAACAAGGGCGTCCGTCTGTCCGTCCCGGGATGTCCAGCGAGAGGGAGCGGCGGGACGGGCCACAGGCTGAGGGGAAGCGGCCTCGTGGCCTCCAGGCGCGGTTCACGGCCTGCAGTCCGGGGAAGGCCGCGTGAGGAAGAGCTCCGGGCAGAGCGCTCGGAGCGCCCCGGGGGCAACCGCGGACGGAAGCCGCAGAGGGGCAAACTTCCTTCATTTCAGGGGAATTCAAAGAACAATCTAAATGTTCCAGAGCCGGACTTCTTCAACTTTCCCCTGAAAAATGTTTGCGTGGCCCCAGGCGAATAAAATACGATCAACATTTACTGAAAAACCATAATTTTGCTAAAAAAACAACAACCACCCCCCCCCCCCCCATTCAGTTACGAGGCCCGATTCGGGGCCGGGACCTCCGTTTGAGAAGCCGGGCTCGGGGGCACAGGAGGAAGCAGGGCGGGCCCGGGGTTGGGAAAAGCCGGCAGTCCCTGGGAAAGCGGGTCTGGGCCCCAGAGGGGGCAGCAGGAGAGTCCAGTCCAGCCCCCCCCCCCCAAAGGCACCGACTCCAGCTTCCCGCAGGCTCTGTGCGCTCCCCGCTTCATGCCCCGCTTCCTTATCAGATGCATTTGTGGCCACGTGCCTGGAACTGCCCGGCTCAGCACCCGGAAGTCAGAGAAACTTTATTAAATGAGCACGATTTCAGGGCAGTACCCAGAGAGGCCGGCAGGAGGCAGTCTGGGCCAATGGCAACCATTGGGGAGTTCTTCCAGCGCGCATCCTGTGCTCCGGTATCCGCCTGCAGTCACGTGGGTTCTGTTCTCCCGGAAGGCGGCCGACGGAGCGGACGCGTAAGGGCGCGCAGCGTGCTCTCCCCGCCCACAACTGGGAAAAGATCGCAGTCTCTTCAGAGGAAGCTGGGGATAAAAACCCCCGGATTCAAACGCGCGGCCTCTGAAAAAGGACACCCGGGGCTGGGGTCGGGAGGCGCGGGCCCTGGTTTTGGGGGGGATCCAGCAGGGACTCGGATTCCTGAGGGGGTGTGAGAGAGAGGGGGAATTTCGGGAAGGCTTCCCAGGAGAGGCGCCCCCCGGTGCAGCTCACAGAGGATGCCGAGTGGCCGGGAGGGAGACGGACGCCCCGGGGTCCCCGAGAACAGCCCGGGAGGGCTCCCGAGAGCGACACAAGGAGGAGATCCCGGGAGCCCCCAGGGGGCGCCCTTGCCCCCGGCCCCTCCCCCCAGCGCAGCTTCCTTCAGCCCTCCCTGAAAGCCGACGTGGCCGCCCGACTCCCCCTCACAGGTCGGGCCCTGCCATCGCGAACAGGGTGTGCGAGCGGTGAAGGCTGCTGTACTTGCAGACTTGGCAGATTCTCCTATTGTCTTCCAGACACAGGAGGGCGAGGGGCTCGTCGTGCTCGGGGCACCAGGGCCCCGGGACCGGGGGTGGGGGCGCTTCTAGCCGGGGTTTCAGCTCCTCGAACAGAGTCACCATGTTCTTCATCCGCCAGTTGATGCTGGCCCCCGGGAACCCCTGCGGCACGCAGCACTGACAGACCGTGTTCCCGGAGAACATGGTGACGGGATCGCGGAAACGATTGCTGCAGACCGGGCAGGTCAGGAGGTTCTGGAAGCTTTCCTTTAACTTCCGGGGAGACATGGCTCCTACAAGCAAAGGAACCACAGAGTCACGGAGAAGGGGACCCCAAGCGGAGCCGCGGGGCAGGGGACCAGCTTTCGCTTTTCCTGTCTGCCCTCGTGCCTGGGCCTTCACGGAGAAGTCCGCAGATAAAGGCGCGGAGGAGGTCGCGCTTCTCCTTGAGAGCCGGCGAGGACAAGGGCCTGCCTTCAGGTCCCACAGAAATCCGAGGGTCCCAGGAGGAGGCCTGGGAGACCCACAGGCAGGGGAGGCGCTGGGGTGAAAGACTGAGAAAGTTCTGGATCACCCAGTCCACGCCCCTCGTGATCTCGTTGGGGAAACTGAGAGGGAACCCATGGAGAGGCTGCTCTCCAGTCCCTCCTCTGCTAAATATAAAAATAAAGTGGGGGGGGGGGGCAGCTGGTGGCTCAGTGGATAGATAGAGCCCCAGCCCTGACGTCAGGAGGACCTGAGTTCAAATGTGGTCTTAGACACTGAACACTTCCCAGCTGTGTGACCCTAGACAAGTCACTTAACCCCAATTGCCTCAGCAAAAAAAAAAAAAAAAAAAAAAAAAAAAAAAAAAAAAAAGAAAGAAGAAGAAAGAAAAAGAAAGAAGGAAATTAAGAAAAAGAAAGAAAGAGAAAGAAAAGGAAAGAAAGAAAAAGAAAAAGAAAGGAAAAAAAGAAACAAACCAGGCCTCCTTGATGCTCATGGTATGTAGCAGGGTAAGTGTGAGAGAGTATGAGTATGTGAGTGAATATAGGTGAGTGTGAATGAGTATGTTTGAGGGGAGCCCTATGGAGTTGTACCTAGAATCAAAAGACCAGAATCTCAGCTTGCAGAGTCACAAGCTGGCTCATTCTCAACAAATTGTTTCCCCTCCTTGGGCATCCCCCTTTACCTCATCTATTAAAAGAGAAGAGGAGGTGTTTTTCTGATCACTACTTTGTGGATGCAAAAGAAGTCTCCCAGACCACTGGGGAGTATATTCCCTTGGAGAAACTACAGAGAAGAGATGTGGCAGCAGGCCCGTCCAAGTGCCCCTTTCAAGATCTGTCAACCCCATTCTACATAAACAGATGAAACAGCAAATGTGTAGGGAGTTAAACTATCCTATTCAGACCAGAGAAGGTAATTTCTCAACTTTGACCTCAAAGGAACCCAAGAGGACCCAGAGGAAGGTCATAAGGCAAAAGGAATTCCTTCAAGGGTCTCACCTGTATCAACTTGGGGAGCCTTCTCCAGCCTTTTTAAAAGGCCTTTTTTCTCAGCTCCTTGTTCTTCCTGCTTTTGGTTGTTCTCAACATGAGCCATCTCAAAGTCGGCCTTCTCAGCTCTACGAGCTCAGCCAGCAGAGAATGTGTCCTCTGAGAAACGAGGCAGTCTCAGCTTCTCAGAAGCTTTATCTGCCCCAGAACAAGATGTCCCTCCCCCAGGTAAGCTCCTTAAACCTTAACTCACCACCCTGAAGTTAACACCTGCATGTCCTGATTGGTTTTCTGAGTCTCTGGAACAGCCTTCCTTTCAGCTGAGTAATCACCAGGAGAATAGTCAGGTTTTAAGTCCAAATCCTATATTATCCCCTTCACAGTCTAGTTTCCTTGCCTGGGGCCCGGGCCAGCTTTCTGAAGGTCCTCTGGAAAGTGTCTTGGTTTCTATGGGGGAGGCAGGAAGATCACCACCACTGTCTCTGTCTTGAAGTCTGTCTTAGTCCAAGAATTTGAGCTCCCGCCTCCAGTCTTCTGTCTTCTCCTAGTCTGTCTCTGGCTCCGATGGGCCTTGTTCTCAGTGGAGAAATGAAGGAGGACAGGCCAGTCACCACGCTGGTGTGAGATGGAATGAATGGCTCTGGCTGAATTTGTTCCAGCTTATGTGCTCTATTATAATTACATCATCATAGATGGGAATCTTGTAGAATAGGTGTCAATCTTGTGGGACTATATTAAGTCCTGAGTACATGTACTGAACTTAGAGAACCATTAAGCCCCATGCTAAACCAAATAACCATTGTCTTATCAATTCCACTGAATTAGCACCTGATAAAAATTCTTGTTTCAAGTGCAGAGTTCTAGCCCATAACAAACACTCTGAAGGCTTTTTTTTTAAATTAAAGCTTTTTATATACAAAACATATGCAGGGCTAATTTTTCAATATTGACCCTTGCAAAGCCTTTTGTTCCAAATTATCCCCTCCTCCTCACCCTCCCCAGATGGCAGGTAGTCCAATACATATTAAATAGGTTAAACTATATGTTAAATCCAATATCCAACAATACAGTTACCTGGCTGCACAAGAAAAATCAGATCAAGAAAGAAAAAAAAAACTAGAAAGAAAACAAAATGCAAGCAAACAACAACAGAGAGGGAAAATGCTATGTTGTGTGATCCACACTCATTTCCCATAGTTCTCTCTCTGGGTATAGATAGCTCTCTTCATCACTGAACAATTGGAATTGGTTTGAATCACCTCATTGTTGAAAAGAGCCACATCTATCAGAATTGATCATTATATAATCTTGCTGTTGCCGTGTACAATGATGTCCTGGTTCTGCTCAATTCACTCAACATCAATTCATGTAAGTCTTTCTAGACTTTTCTGAAATCAGCCTGTTTATCATTTCTTATAAAACAATGATATTCCATGACATTCATACACCGGAACTTACTCAGCTATTCTCCAACTGAAGGGCACCCACTCAGTGGTTTCCAATTTCTTGCCACTACAAAAGGGCTGCCACAAACATTTCTGCACATGTGGGTCCCTTTCTCTTCTTTAAGATCTCTTTGGAATACAGGCCCAGTAGAAACACTGCTGGATCAAAGGGTATACACAGTTTGATATATTTTCAGCATAGTTCCAAATTGCTCTCCTGAATGGTTGGATCAGTTCACAGTTCCAACATCCTGAAATCTCAATGGAAGCTTCCTCCTTCTGCCACATTTCTCCCCTGATCGGAGGCTTGGAGGCTTGTTAAGGACCATGCCTAGGTGAAGGGGCAAGTCAATTCTCTAAGAGCTTCCACAGCTGTGAATCATTACATCTGAAGGAGTCACAAAGCAGCCTTTGATGCAGATGTTCCTTGTGGATGGGGAATGAGATAAATTGGAAGCAAGAGGGAGGAGTCAAGAAGTCAGACAATGCAACTGCCTCTCAGTCTCCTTGTATCATCATCATCATCATTGTCCTCTCACATGAAGGGATCCATTCTGCTGATCTGAGTTGGATCCCCAGCAGCCGCTGGCAGGTGGCTTCCATAACACCCATCAGCCACTAGCAGGTGGCTCCTGTATTACAAGAGAGGCCAGAGCACCCAGCTCCCCTCAGTGCCTTCCTTGATACAAGACAGAATCTGGGCATCTGCACTCACTCTACCCTGTATCTGCTACTCTGCCTGGTTTTAAAGCCAAGAGACAAGATGTCCCTGGTCCCAGATAACCCAGGAGGTTAAACTACACCCCTTTCCTGCCTTTTTTTAAACTTTATTTTTTTGGGGTGTAGTCTCTGGAGTTCCATTAGCTTTCGAGGTCCTTTAAGACAGGAACTTATTTGTTGGATTTTATTATAAAACCAGTAGTTAGCACAGGGACTAGAACATAATAGGTACTTAGGAAATCTTTATTGGAATCTGGGGAAAATTTTTTACATTCAAGGGTTCTGATAAAGGCCTCATTTCTAAAATAGATAGAGAATTGACTCAAATTTATAAGAATTCAAGTCATTCTCCAACTGCTAAATTTAAAGGATATGAATAGGTAATTTTCAGGTGAAGGAATTAAAACTATTTCTAGTCATATGAAAAGATGCTCTAAATCACTAGTGATCAGAGAAATGCAAATTAAGACAACTCTGAGGTATCGCCATATGCCTCTCAGATTAGCTAAAATGACAAGAAAAGATAACGACAAATGTTGGAGGGGATGTGGGAAAACTGGGACACTGATGCATTGTTGATAAATATATTTTGGTCTTAATAAACTGTCCTATCTAGAAATCAGATCTCTAGCCATGATGTGATTGATATCAAACCCTTACCGAGCTATATGGTACCATATGATTTTACATAAAGGGAACTACTGTTATTTATTCTCCATGGAAGTCTTATAATTTTGGCATGGAGTCATATTGGCATGGAGGTTACTGGAGATTATTCAAGGAGGATTTAAGCTCTGCTAGGTTCCACCCAACTAGAAATGGCTAATTACTGCCCCAATGCCATTCTTTGCTTCTGTTTCTTCACTTCTACTTGAGATAAAGGTATAGTTTTTCATCACAAGAGACCAGGTGGTGATTTCTGTTGTCCTCAACAATTCATAAAAATCCATCTACTTTTACATGAACTGATACTGAGTTAAATGAGCAGGACCAGGAGGACAATGTATATAGTACCAGCAAGATTATACTGTAACCAACTGGGAAGGATTTGACTCTTCTCCGAAATGTGGTGATTCAAAGCAATTCCAATAGACTTTGGATGGAATCCAGAGAGAGAACTATGGATATTGAGTCATTGTATTTTTACCTTTTTGTTTATTTGTTTCTTTGCTTTTGCTTTATCATGATTTTCCCCTTTTAGTCTGATTTTTCTTGCACAACCTGTCAAATAAATATATTTAACATTTTGCATATGTATAAATTATAACATTGCTTTTCTTGCTGTCTTGGGAGGGAGGGTAAGGGAGAAAGGAGAAAAAATTACAAAAATGAATATCAAAAACTATCTTTATAAACTATCTTTGGAAATATATTGGAATATATATTGGAAATACTATTGACAAACAAGGCAGAGAGAGATTGTCTTCTAAATCAGTGTATGGAGTGGCATTTTGATTTTAGGTATTTTTTTTCTTATTCAATGAAGATTTTGATTTTAGGTATTTTTTTATTCTTGTATTCAATGAAGATTATAAAGAAATAATCTTGGGAACAAATAGCAGGAATATACAATTCTTTTATAATTAACATCATACCATACAACTGACTAAAATAATTACATTTTATAGTTGAATGAAGGCATTAGGATGTCACTTCATCCCCTGAAGGTTCACTGAGTGAATATTTAGCATGACTTCAATAGCAAGCTACATGACAGAAAAGACAGGCACTTCATTCTGTCTCCACATAATTTCCATCTCTTCTGCTAGGTCTTCATGTTTTCATAGCTTTTCATTCCATATTGCATAGAAGCTATGATGTGGTATAATGTCATTTATTAAAACTATTATTTAATTATTTTATCAATCAATATTATTTCTGGACAGTTATAGACAATCATGTGATTTGTGATCATGCTATCATCATTCTATTATCATTTCTTTGGTGACTCTTCAAGGATATTTTCAGGTCTGTATTTTAAACATGTGAATTTGTTGTTTTCCTCTCCATGAAAAATAAAGAGCTTCTGATATCTTCATTGTTGGTATTATAGTTTGCTTCTATTCTCATCTTTTCTGGTGGAGCTCAAGTAGAAATAGTCTTGACTCAAGTCACTATTGTGCTATCTTCCATTATTATTATTGTTGCTCTTCTTATAATTATCATTATTATGAGGAATTTGGGGGCAAAGAAGACTTTTAGGAAAGTATTTAAGGGAGACTATATTGGGTATTGTCCAAAGTGACATGAAATTCATATATGTGAGTGCGTGTGTGTATGTCTGTATGTATGGATGTATGTATCAAACAGGCTTCTAAAACTAAGGAGTCCTAGTCAGATTTAGGAGCTCAGGTTCTGAGACAACTAGTTGTGGGTTATATGAATGAAATAAGTACTCACTTATCCAATCTGAGATACCCAGCAGGGAGTGACCTTGCTTGGAAACAGGAAGCCAAATGAATTAACTTCAGTAGTGTGTGGATCCTTCAAAAATTTCTCTAATTATTTGGAAGAATGTATGAACAACAATGGGAATGCAGAGGATAGTAGCAAAGGGTAAGATAGAAAGGAGGAAAATCAATGAAAATCAACTCCTTTAGGAAACAACAAGAATACATAGTTTAATCTAAGTGTAAGAAATTTCAGAACAATGATCTCTTCTTCCGTTCTTCTGTTAACATGGTGGATGGCTAGATTAGCACAGGGTGATGAGGAAAGATCAACCTAGAATCAGCCTAGAACATGTCAGCTGAAAGGATCCTTACCTTCCCATCATTGATATCTATCACCATTAAGAACTTGTTCCCACCCTCGCCATCATGAGAGGAGAAATGAAATTTAACCTCTGGTGTGAATAGAAAGAAGAAAAAACAATAATTACCAGAAATAGTCAGGGAATACTATGGGTACATGGAGGAGATGGAACTAGTCCCATGCCAAAAATTTTTTGGTAAAAATAACTTTAAGCAAAAACTTTTTTTCAAGGCAATTAGGGTTCAGTGATTTCAGCCAGAAAGTGTTAAGTGTCTGACTTTGGTTTTGAAATCTGGTCCTCCTGACTCCAGAGCTGATGCTCTATCCATAGGGACATCTTGCTGCCCTCAAAAACTTTTTAATTGAGTGTTCAATAAAATGAAAGAGAGAGAATGGCTGGTGTGATGAGAAAGACAATGTTCCTACCATTGTTGAGACCCTTTCTAAGGGTTCACAGAATGCCCCCAGTCTGCAAATACTTCTAGATCATGTTAATCATTTCTAACAGAATATTCCATTGAGGTGCTACTAAATGTGTCACTATTTTGAAGGCTAATGCTGCAATAATGGTGTCTAGTAGCTTCCCACAAGACACAAGGGCAGAAAGTAGTAAATTGATACCATCCAAAGGAAAAAGGTCCCATTTATTCATCCCCTGGACTTACTCTCCCAACTTATATGTTCACCAACAGCTCCCAATTTGGCTGGATACATCAGAGGGACAACAAAACCATTCATTCAATGCAATTAGTCAAGCTTCCATTCCGGGATGCCCCCTATTTCTATTACTAATTATATTACTAATTATTTCTTAATATCACTGATGCCAGTGATTATTGATGCTGGTGTCGTGTAGTTATTCAGTCAATTCAATTCTTCATGACCCTATCTATGGACCACAACATGCCAAAGCTGTCCGTAAGTTTTTCTTGGCAAAGATGCTAGAGTAGTTTGCCATTTCCTTCTGGATAAGGCAAAAGGGGTAAATGACTTGCTCAAGGTCACAAAGCTAGTAAGTGGTTGAAACCAGATTTGAACTCAGGTTCATAAAATATCTGACCAGATTTTACCCTTAACCACCAAAGAAGACGTGTCCTAGAGAGGAAGTGCCAAACTTATGGGTGCTGAAACTCCCTAGTGATACATAAACCAAACTAAAATATAATTGGAAAATATCTAACAAAAGACATAAAAATACAATACAAAATAGTTAATACTGTTTTTTTTTTATTTTTCTTAATACACAGCCCACAGGGATCTATTTGTGAACTATAAAATCTTCCTGGGTGCCATAGACATGCACTTAGATGGCATTTAAAGAAATATTGAGCAAAATGATAGAAAAAGAACTCTCTCTAAATGAATCAAGCTTATCAACAATAAAACAACCAAATTACCACTGTCCAGTATAAGATCCAAAATGGAATAAAAGGCTCCCAGATGGAGGGGAAGGAAGAGGAGAAGAACAAAGACATTCCCTTGGCTACTTGCCTTTGTAGCCAAGAAGGAATTATATTTATATATATATATATATATATATATATATATATATATATATATATATATATATATATATATATATATAATCAGCATATCAGTGCTCCAGCTCTGCCCTGCCTGGGGTCCTCTGTTGGGGCTTTGGTTGCCAGTCGCTCCTCCACCTGGGGTAGACAGCTATTCTCTCAGTCTCTGCTCTAGCTTTGATGACCATCTCTCAGTGTGTCCAAATGTCATGGGGTGATTAGATTTCATACTCTTTTGTCTCAGTCTCTAAGCAGCTAAATGTGACAATTCCCTCCTTGCAAGAAAGACTCCTCAGTCCCTGGATGCCTGTGGGAAGGAAGAACTACACTTTGAAGCCATTGTCTTCTCCCAGATGACCTCATAATTTGCATCATCTGCATCCACATACTTATGGAGAGAGCAAGGCTTTCATTCACCATATAGGAAGAAGTAATAGAGGGAGCAGGTAAATGGACAGAAGGAACAGCCTTTTTTGACCCAAAACCTAGATATCTAAGACTTCCTTATGGCTTGAGCCTCAAGAAAGGATTTCATTTCTTTCCCCTCCTCCTACTTTTAAGCTCTTTGAGAACTTCCCTTCCTTTTCTTCCCAAGAGACTAATGATTTTCCTACATATCCTGCTCTCCATAGGATGAGCTTGATATAAACTGAGATCTTTTGGGGGGTAGGGAAACGGATGTAAACTTTATCTCCTTCGAGACCCTGGGAAAAGCCTGCAAACTCCCAGTTAAGTGGTTTCATTCAATCAGAGATCTTGGTCAATCACCCTCCATTAAATTGCCACAAACAACTCTGTGGCTCAAACTCCCAGTTAAGTAATCTTATTCAAGTTTAAATTGAATTAAAAATCAGTCTCTTAGGAGTTGTACCCCCACCTCCCCATCTCCTGGCCAAAGATCAAAGCAAGCCCCAATATATCTAGGGCTACATGCCCAGATATCTTTGCAGAAGTCCTAAATAGGATTATGCTTGCCAAGGAAGCTGGCTTCTTAGCAAAGTCCTGTCAGGACTTTTTGCCCACTGGTGAAGAAAGATATTCTCTTCTCACTGTTAACCTTTGCTATCTTCTCAACAGGACCTTTTTGCCCACTGGTGAAGTCTGTCTTCCTAGCAAGCTGGCTTCTCAGTGCCAATAAATCCCTTTTTGCCACACACATTTTGGGTTTGCAAATTCTTTCACATAGGACCTGTGCCTCCGACCAGAGGGGATTTCCCATCCCCAAATTTTTTCACCTCATCCCAACTACCACTAACCTCATCAAGCTGACTGCTACCCAGATTTAGGGATGTGGTAGTACTTTGTCAAAAAACAGATGGTTTTGTGGGAAAGAAGTTCTGAACCCCAAATGAGGTTACAGTATATGAATGAGTGAAGTAGTTTAAACTTTTAACATGTTCTTGCAGAAAGTGGGTATGAAGCCATCAGTGCAAATAGATTACAATCTATATATCCTTTTAGTGGGCTTTAATTAGAGTGCCTTTAAAGTTGCTTTTATTATCATATTTCAGACAAATTTCCAAATTACTTTATATACATATAGAAATCATTATCTGTTGGGCACAGATAAAAAAACCCATAAAGTTTCAAAGATGAAGCAATTATATCCAATAAAGCAAAGTTTATTATGCATTCTCCAGAGAAGAGCATCCCACCCCCTTAGCCATTCTTTTTGGAGGAGTCAATTGTTAGACATTTTCCAGCTCTTATCTGCTTCTTCCTTTCAGTTGCATTCTCTATGATTTAGAAGCTCCCACAGGTCACCATCCCTATATCATCAGCCCTCCACAGACATGAAACAGCATCACCTTGTTGGTGTAGTCCAAGAACAGAGACAGGCAGACATCCAAAGGAGCCTCTGTTTATAGACTGGGAACCCCTGAGCTGGGCAGTTTACCTAATGGGAGTTGGGGGGGCCTCAGGATAAGGTCTGTCCCTGCCCCACAAACTGCCTGAGGGAGTCTGTGTTATCTGGAGATTTCTTTATTCAGCCCAATTTGGCCAATGCTTGCGAGTGCAAGTCCCATTCCTGGAAGTCCTGCAGCTCACCTCCAGTCCACCCCTTTCTCCCAACACCTGAGGGAAATCACCCTGAGGTTTCCTGCCCTCACCACAGATGCGATTTCACTTCTATTCGGACGGGGAGGCTGCAACAGCTCCTGCCGAGACAGATGTCCCAACTGCTACAGACAGCAAATAGGACCCGTCAGCCCAGCGTAATTCTGGGGGCTGAAGAGCTACTGCAAGGCAAAGGACCTTGTTTCCTGTTTAGACATGGGATTGGGATTTGGGGCCCAATAAACCTTTGACTATGAAATAGTCTACTGTCAGACGTGGTTGGAGGTTGGAGTTCCTATTCCATTCACTTTCTGGAGAAGGGAAGGGAAAGAAATTAAAGGGAGGAGAAATTCTAGGAGACTGAAGAGAGGGACTTTGAGGTTCATTGCCCAGACAAGGTCAAGGTAGATGAAGAAGAGTCAGTAAGGGATTCCATCAACTGTACCAGTCCATCTATTCAACTTCTAGATATTTATGAAATTAATAAATAAAGTTTTTCTTCTGTCAGTTTATTTTCCATAAGGCCTCATTTGTATGCCTCCATGTAAAGAGTCTTGAAAAAAGCCTCTAGTAATTTTAAGAGAAAAGAGGATATGTAGTCCCCCTGGTAACCAACTATAGCCATAACAGTAGGAAATTCCCCTCTGAGTTCTAGGGTAAATTGTAGTACCAAGGATTAATTTTCATTTCTTGAACTGAAACTACAATATCATCAATTTAAGGGAACATCTAGCATGGAAACTCCTTCCATTGATGTAGATGAGCAATGAAGTTATAACGTTTAGTGTTTGCTAGTTAACAGAAAAGACTGAAATGCTAAATTTCTTGTCCCTGATTACACAGTTACTACTATGAATCAAAGATGGGACTGGAACACAGGTCATCCTGACTCTGAGATGGACCAGTTATGCTCTTAGTCACACTTTAAGTTGAGTAAAGAAGTGAAAATTCAGGAAGGGGAGTCGGGAACAGTGAGTCTTTCCTGCCAGTGTTTTACCTTTGGGAGTGAGTAGGATATGTAGTTCCCAGCTTTCAACAGCCTGTGATCATTATTATTACTATTTTTCTTTCTGGGTTGAATGTTGAGCTGATCTCTGAACTCTCTAAGAAAGAGCCCAAGAGCAGATGTTTATTGCTTTATGTTCTTCGGAAAGAGAATGGAATCAACACAGTGAAATCAGAGGTAATAACTTAGCATTAGTTTCTGAAGGCCCTCCTCTACAATGATCTTTTTTAAAAGGCTAAACTGAATTCTAATCCTAAAACTAAAAAAGGAGTTACAGTGAATCATTTTTCTTGTTTTTCATTTAGCAGCTTCTGAGTTTCCCCATCATTTTTGTCAAACCAATCTTGATGTTTGTGAGTCCTCCTACCCAGATGAGCTAATGAATAGTTGAGTTCCCTGAAATTGATCTTTGATATTGGCTTTTACATGTTCAATTTTCTATTAAGTGTGGGTTTAGTCGATGGAAAGTTCTGAAAATCTGCAAGTTCACTGAATGTTCGTTTTTTTTCTCATTCCATATTATAGATAATTTTGCTGGATGTGATGTTTTTGGCAGCAAGTCTAGTACTTTTGATTGCCAGTAGATATGATTTGCTGTAACCCATGGTTCCATGCATGGATGGCGTGGATGAGAAGCTGTGTTTCCTTGGTATTATTTCCTTGGTATGATTCCAAAATTAGCACAAGCAGCAGAGAATCATTCCATACTTTGTTGCATCTCAGCTTCAAAGTCTACATTGAGGATAAAATCATTTGCAAACAAAAAATCATGCACCAACATTCCTTCCACTTTACTTTTAATAGATGAATAGATAAGAAGATAAACAGATAGTAGGATGGATAAAGAGAAAGGCAGTTTGGTAAATAAATATATAGAGATAGAAATAAATATCCATATTTATCTTATATATTTACATAGCAATAATATATTATACATGTAAATGTGAATATGTACAGTTTGCATATCTATATTATGTATACTTGTGTGACTCTGTGTGTATGTGGGTGTGTGTGCAAACTGGGTGAACCACAATACCAAAGGAACAATTTTTGGGGCTTCCGTCAAATGCTTCCTTGACATCTCTGATTCTAAGCTGCCTTTCTGTGGCTTCATTCTGTAGCATCACTCCCTGCTAACACTACTATCTGCACATGAATGAAATGAGAGCAGCTGAGCTGGAAGTATGGGTAAGCAGCAACCACACACCACAGTTCTGGGAGCTGGGCCAAATTCTCCCTCACTCTATAAGATAAAACTAGAGGGAGTTAGGAGCCCTTGGCTGGTGTTTTTGGCCAAATGAAGAATTGGTTTTCTTGAAGAACAGCAAGACAGAGGAAGAGCTTGATGAATTCAAGTCACCTGGTCCAGATGGACTCCATCTTCTAGTACAGAAAAAATAACAGACTCTATGGGAAACATTTACTGTGATGTTTGAACATCAGACTCTACAGGACCAAAGATGGCCTGTAGAGTCCAGTTTCCAAAAGAGGGAGAAAAATAGTCTTCATGTGATGGGTCAATGAGCTTGACTTCCATTCAACCAAGGGACTGGAAAAGTAATTCATATCCCCCTAATATTAGAATGTGAGGGGGGAAGCGGAATATATATGTAAGCATATATTATTTGTGCATAAGCAACAAAAAAGTATTTGAAACAATTAACAACTTTACCAAAGTTGTAAGATATAAAAAAATCCACATCAACATTTCAATATATTACCAATAAAGCCCAGGAGTAAGAGATAGAAAGAGAAATTACATTTAAAATAACTGTAGAAAATGCAAAATATTGGGAGTCTACCTGCTAAGACAAGCATCAGTTATACATAAACAAGTAGAAGGCTGCGTTGTATGTAGTAGGTGCTCATTAAATGGTTTTTGATGAAACAAATTGGGAGAGCCTGTTCATTTTGAAGCATTGCATATCTGTCCATGCTGACAAGGACAGAAGGGCAATTTAGAGTTTATCCTTTTAATGTGGTCAACAAAGGTGATCAATGAATGTATTGCACATATTATATTGCTTACAGCTTATCGGGATGTACAAATACAAAAAATGAAAATCTGAAGAAATAACATGAACACATTTAGGATCATAGTTCTTAAAATACAAAGGATCTCAGTGACTCTCAAGTCTACCCTCTCATTTTACAGACAAGAAAACTGAGGTCTATGGAATTTAATATCTTGCCTTAGGTCCTCAACTAGAGGCAAGAAAGCCGGAGTTCAAATCCGGTTTCAAACACTTATTAACTGTTGACCCTGGACAAATCACTTCACCTTGTTTACCTCAGTTTCCTCATTGGTAAAATGAGCTGAAGAAAGAAATGGCAAACTACTGCAGTATCTTTGCTAAAATAATCCCAAATGAGTTCACAGAGAAATAGACCCAAATGATAATGACTCAACAACAATAGAAAATCTCTGCCTTGAGCCAGGTGACCCAGTGAATAGAAGACTGAGTCAATACTCAGGAAGACCTAAGTTCAAATTTGATTTCAGATACTTACTATGTGACCCTGGCTAAGTCACTTAACCTCTGTTTTCCTCAGTTTCCTCAGCTAGAAAATGGGAATAATAACTTCTCCTAACTCCAAGGAGTTATTGGAAGGATCGAGTAAAATCATATTGATAAATTACTTAGGACACTGCTTGGAATATAGTAGGCTCTGTATAAATACTAACTATTATTATTATATCATTCTGGCTTTATCTGAAATATATACAAGTTGGATGGTTGTTTGGGGAGGGAGGAATACAGGGGATAAGGAGGAGACCAACAAAGATCTAATGTAGAAGGTTGTACTTTAATACAACATGCGAAGTTACTGCTCTAAGAGCTGAGCCAACAAGTCTTACCCTGAGTGCCTGAAACCCAGCTGTACAGAGATGTGTATCGTTTAGAGGCTGGGGAGGAAGGGGTTAACTGGCAAGGTTTTCTCTGTGGATTTTATGAGCTAACAGCTTCTCCTTCTTGAAGTTCCTTAACCCCTCACTGAACTTAACTCTGTGGTCAAAGGCTCCCCCAGACCTCCTTGATGTAGGCTTTCATTCACTGAGGGTAATGGCAGTGCTCTCTAGTTGATTCTCAAACCCTGTGACCAGCCCTGGGGACTATCTCTCCACCATGGGAGGTGACCAGGCTTCCAGGGGCTACAAAGGCCATTTCAGAGCCTGAAATTACCTCAAAAGGCAGGAGAAAGGTTTTTGAGAACAAGGCTGGAAGCTAAAAAAAATAGAAGAAACAAAGACCTTTCTTTGGTAATTGTAGGGACTTTTCTATGTGTCCTAGCGGGGTAAACTGTAGGAGTAGAAAAGGAAAGTTTAATCTGACCTTTCCTCCCCTCTTACCAAACATTTCTTCTTATTTCTCTACTTTGAATAAAGTATCCATCACTCTCCTCAGAATCATCCTGGATTTCTGACATGAGGTGAACACATTTCAATCTAGAGAAGTAGAAAAACAAATCCCGTGGCCACTAAAATTTGATATATGTTACCCAATCTTCCTCAACATTGCAACCATACAAAATATCCAATGTTGTTTGAGCACCTATTGTGTACCCAGGCTCAAGCTAACTACTGTGAGGAGTATAAGAGGAGGAGCCCTGGTCACCCTTTGCCTTGGGATGCTACGGGGGAGAAACAATTCACATTTTAAAAATAGTTAGAATGACCAAAACCATAAAAAAGTGATTCTATCTATAAAAATTCAAAAAAAATTTCAGCCCACAAAGTGTCTACTTACTTTGATCTCAGGATGGAAAAGTTCTGTGACTTCTGTCTGACAAAGGCATGCCTCAAATAATATAGGGAAGAGCTCCAAAATTTCTGTTAAAATCTTTGCCTTAATTAGTTTTACTTGAATTATTCTCTCTCTGTCTCTGTCTGTCTGTCTGTCTCTGTGTCTCTGTCTCTATCTCTCTCTGTCTCTGTCTCTCTGTCTCTCTCTTTCTGTCTCTCTGTCTCTCTCTTTCTCCCTGTGTCTCTACCTGTCTGTCTCTGTCTCTATCTCTATCTCTTCTAGGCCTTTTTGTGTCTTCTGAGGAAAAACTCGGCAACATGTCCTGCCTCAGGAGGCTTTCCTAGGAACTTACAAAAAATAAAAGACCACAAATATACAACCACTGAGGAAACCAGACTATCCCCAGGGGCACTGCTCTGTTATAAAGAGGACTCCCCAAGCTCAAGCCTCCTTTTATAGAACAATATGTATATGTAAGTGTGTATATGTATATGTACATATATATATAGAGAGAGAGAGAAAGAGAAAAAGAGAGGGAGAGAGAGAGAGAGAGAGAGAGAGAGAGAGAGAGAGAGAAAGAGAACTTGTGTGAAGGATGAGATATAGTATGGAAAGACTTGAGGCAGGGGGGTCAATGAGGCAGGGGGACTGTTTAAAGTCATGGATGGATGGAGGAGAGCAGATGATTCATATGAGATGTAGAGGAGGAAGAAATGGCCAGTATTGACAATCGGTTGGCATTGTGGGGTGAATGCCTCGAGGAGGCTGCCCTCTTGGGGTCTCAGAGGAGAGAAGTGCCATCAGCAGGAATAATGAGGGTGGGAACAGAAGGGTTTGGGGAGAAAGAACTTAGTTCTGTCTTGGACTTTGGAAAGCTGGTAGATGACTTTCTGATTCCATGACAATGCGCCATTTGCAATGACCCCACAATTTCACAACGTTTATATGTTCACTCAATCAATAAGCATTTAACAAGCACATCCTTGGTCCCAATGCCATGCTACCTGCTAGTGATACAAAGGCTCAGACTCCTGGCTAAGCCAGAGGAGCGCCCCACGGTCACAATGGAGGAAGCCAGACACCCTGATGGTGAATCTCCTGACACTGGGAGGAGCTATCAGTGATTCACTGCCCTGATCCTGGAGAGTCTTCGGGCCACACTGAAAGGAGGCAGTAATCCAGCAGCATTGAGGGGTGATGTGAAATAGTGTGAAGAATATCCACAGAGGCAGGATTAGAATTCTTCCTCAGACTTTCCCTAGTGGTATCGCCCTGAGAAAGTTATTAATCTCTCTCAGCCTCAGTTTCCTTACCTGAAAGACACAAAAATAATGTCTACCTACCACAGCATTATTGTGAGGATCAAATGGGATAATAATGTGAATCCTTTTGCCAGTCTTAAAGGATCACAGTCACTATTACCGTTAATAGTCTGCCTTAAGATTTGCAATTAAAATCTCACCCATAAATTCAGGGGCTCTCTTGGGGCAGAGATTTTGCCTTCCCCTTAGATAGGAGCTCCTTGAGGACAAGGAAAAGAATAGGGAAATGAGATTTCTCCCCAAAATCTATCCTCTGGGATGAAGTCTCCCTGGTGTTCCCCTTCACACCTAACAATTTCTAGGTTCAAGAAGCCCTTAGGAAAAATAGCTGGGTGGTTGGCCATGGACCAGTCCATTTCCAGCCTCCAAATATTTGGTGATAGCTCTGACTCTGAGGTTCCCTACCCTCACCACAGAATCTTTCACTTCCTCCTTTACAGTTTCCAGGCAGGGAAAGTGTCAGCCTAGTGACAAACATCATAGGTGACGATGAGAGGAGGGCAGGGCCTTTGCAGAACCAACCCCAGCCTGGGTGGGGATGGAGAGGAGGGAGGCATGATACACAAGAGAGGTCATGGGTCCGAGTTAGGCAGTTCCTGGGAGACACAACGTGAGCCCTAAAGCCTTCCCCACCTGGAATGTGGTTGACAAAGAATAGCTTTTGAAGATCATGGCATGGCAGAGGAGCTGGAGACGGCTCTCTTCAGCCTGGCTTCTCACTCTGGGGCTATTTGTTTTGAGAGAGACCCGGGCAGGTAAGTCTGGGGTCAGGTAGTAGGTCAGGTAGAGAGGGGAAAGGCCATGTGGATTTGGCTTAGTCACTGTCCTCAAGTGCTAGGGATATCACAAAATAAATAAAATAAAACCTAGCCCCTGCCTCAGACAGTTCACATTCTAATGGGGGAGACAACACATAAAGAAAAAAGATCCTTAGAAGATACATACAGAGTAGATAAAAAATTACTTTGGAGAGGAAAGCTCTGGCAATTGTGGGCGCCAAAAAGGGTTTCCTGGAAATGGCATTTTATCCCACACCTGAAGGAATACAGGGAAGCCAGAAGGTGAAGGAAAGGATGGGGAATGTTTCAGACCCAGAGAACACTCAGGAGAAGCAATCAGGACAAAGGAGAGGGGATGGAGTATCATGGGGGGGGACAGCAGATAGCTGTTGTTGGTTACTTGAATGGGGGAGAAAAGTAAAGCGGGAGACAACTAGAAAGGCTAGAAGTATGCATGTCTGAAAGGATTTAAATGTGAAGCAAAGAACTTTATGCTGGAGGGACTGGAGTTTACTAAGTAGGAGAACGAGATAGAGGAACGCTTTAGATTAATCATGTTGGCAGCTTAGAGGACTATGGGTGGAAGAGGGAAGAGACTTGAGGTAGGGAGATCAATAAGCAGGCTATTGTAGGGAAGGGATAAGAGGGTACAAATGAGGGTCAGGCTGTAGGAGTGAAGAGGGCAGGAGAATAGAAAGGGACATGAAAAGTCATAAAATCCTACTTTGTCATTTTACAAATTTGGAAACTGAGGTGCAAAGTGATTATATAATTTTCCCAAAGTCACATAATTAGAACTAGAAATGGGATTCAAACCTAATTCTTCTGATTCCAAAGTCAATATTCTTTCCACTCTTCCACATAAGTTCCCAACTATGTGCCAAGAATGACAGTAAGCACTCCTTTCTCCCAAGGAACTTGTATGCGATGGGACATGAATAATCATTACAAGTATAAGTAAATTCAAATGAATTTCTGATGGGGCAGGGCACAAGCAGATCATGTTTGTCCTTTATTCTCAAATAGAACCATCACATCAGGGAGGTGATGTCATGATATGCAAGTGGATTTTGTTTAAGGGAGGGAGGGCTGTGCAAGGTCACCTGCCTCACTTTCCCCTCCAGTGTCAACTGGGCCCAGTGGCCAGATATAGATCAAGAAGACTGGAAATGGCTCTCCCACAAGCAGGTTCTGGAATTAGGAACCTTAAAGGAAATAAAGATCGAGCTTTAGTTTAGAGAAAGATAAGGACTCTAAAAGCTGGAAGTGATGAGGGATCACATTCAGGCTGGGCGCACAGTTTCAGCAAAAGCCTGCAGGATGGATTGTTGGGTGTGAAGAATGATGAGTGGGCCAGGTTGGCTGTCAAATGTAAAAGGAGAGGACTATGAAATAAGCCTTCAAAGGTAAATTGGACTCAAGCTAAGAATAGCATTAGATGCCATTAGCTGGAAATGTTTGTATTTTATCCTAGAAGTAATAGGGGATTACCAGAGCACTTTAGAGAGAGGGAGTAATGAGCTTTAGAAATAGAGAACTGGAAGATTGGGAAGAACTGATTGGAGAGGGGAAAGATCTAAAGAATGGAAATCAATTAAGAGGAAATTACAAAGGTCCAGCATACAGGGTGGGAGGGTTAGACAAGGATGAGGGATGTATAAAATTTAACTTGAGAGAATTTGTGCAAGTGGAATCAAGAGAACTCAGCTACTGGTCAGATATTGGGAGAAGAGGAAGATGAATCTAAGATCATAGTCCTGGATGACTGGATTATTAGCAGTGAGCTTGCCAGAAACAGAAAATAAAGAAGACTAGTGGGTTTTGGGGAAAGATAATGAGTTTTGGTTTTTACTTGTCGAGTTTCAGATAACTTTAAAAGCCATAATTGGAGCTATCCAAAAGAAAGGGTCTTTTTTTCCCAAATAAACATTTAATTTCCTCCTCTGTGCCAGGCATTATGGTAAATGTTTTACAAATATTTCTTTTGATCATCAAAAGAACTCTGAGCAGAGGATGCCATTATTTTGCCAGTTTTATGGCAAAGGAAACTGAAGCTCATAGAATCTAAGTGACATGCCCAGGTTCACACAATATAAGTGACTAAAGCTGGGTTTGAATTCAGGTCCTCCTGAAAACAAGCCCGGCACTCTTTCCATCACACCATCTAGCCAATGATTCTTAGACTATAAGGGAAAGAAGGAGACTTACAGGTGGATATTTAGATTTCAGAGTCATTTGTATAGTTACCCTTACTGATGGTGGCAGGCAGAGTAAGGGCAAAGAAATGGATGACAGGACACACTGGTCTTCTGGCATCCTTAAAGCGGAAACAAAATGTTCTCTTCTTTCCTTCTTTTTTATAATTCAGCACACAACAGACATATGGGCCAGTTCATTGCAGTGGGCACATATAATTCTCTCTTGGAACTAAGTGTAATTAGCTTCATGGATGATGTTCCAGTGGGATCCTATAACAACATATACAAGCAAATTAATATCAAGATACCTTGGATCTTCAAAGCACTGGGAGCTTATTACATTACCAAGAGGGATCATTTATTGGTGGACCATGAGCAACATTTCCGCTGGATCATCCAATTCTTATCAAAAAATGACACTAACCCTAACAGTAAGTTCAACCCGCACATCTCCCTCTTCATGCTACCTTCCAAGTCTAATAGATCCACCCCTAAAAGATCTATTAGAATTAATAGATAATAATTCCAAGTCTAATAGATCATACCACTGAAATGGATGTCCTTTGTCCCCTTGATATTTACCAACCTGGAGGGATAGTTTTAAAGAATCCACGCCTGGATCATGGGCTTCATCCAATAATTCCCCATCCTGATTCACCATCTCTTTCTACAATCCTAAAACACCTCTGCCTTCTGCCCAAGAACTTGCACACTGTCCAATCTTTTTAGATCAACTCAGAGAATGGGGACTCTATGCCCTTGTTTGGGCCCTCAGTTTAGGGATGGGTTGTAGTTGACCCCATTACGAGCCCTCCCTCTTCCCCAGTCCCAGCAGAACCCACCTCCATTTCCCTTCACAGGAAACCACACAGCGCAGCTCCTCGCAGACTGTGAAATAGACAATGACATCAAGGTAAAGAGCCACGTCCATTTAATTTGGGATGGGGTAGAATATTACAGGATAGATGAAGAAGTTGGGCAGTGGGACAACTTAAAGCCTGAAACCAACCAATATCAGCACATTCTGGATACTCCCTACTGGACAGATCTAAGGAAACGCTTTATGAGTGAATATTGTGTCGACCTGTTGAGGAAAATCATTGGATACTCAAGCTTAAGGGATAATGGTGAGTGTTTGCTTCTTCCCATGTTTTCCTAGAAAGTCCAGGTCACCTCCATCATTCCGTGCAATAAGTGGAGCCCTCGAGAAACAGATAGGATCCCTCATTTCTGTCCAAAACTTTAACTTAGAATGAAAAAATCAGGGAAATGTGAGAAAGATTGAGGTTTTTTCTTTTTTCCTTCTTTCTTTTATCATGTCATTTTCTTTTTCATTTTCTGTCCTTTTTATCTTTTCTATCTTCCTTTTCTTCTTACTCTTTTGTCCTTCTTTCTATTTTCTCTAACTTTTCTTTCCTCCTTTCTTTCCCTTCTCTCTGTACTTGTCTTCCCTTCCCCCCATTTCTTCCTTTCTTTCTTTTAATTTCCTTTCTTTTTCATTTTTCTCTATCTTTATTTCTCTTTATGAAGTTAAACTCGTCACCCCTACCTAATATGGGCATGAGAGTGATCCTAGGAGCTCAAAAGCTATGACAATGGAATATGTACTCTGTTCTGCTCTACCAAACTGGAAAAACTTTGTGTATGGGCCCAAGAATTATGGAATTTCCATTTGCTGTCTAGTGAGTCATCTAGCCAAATTTAAAACATCATCACCAAGTATTTGGTTTAATTTTTAATTTGTTGCACTTGGAAGGGGGACAATGAAAGAAATACATGAAGGGTTGCATAGTAAGCATAGGAGGTCTGCAATTTTTATCATTAGAAAGACCCCACTGATAAAATAATAGCTTATATGGAATGTTGACATGTTGAAAAAGATTCTATTCTCAATCCATCTTAGAAGATCAAATTACTTGAAGATGGTTTGGAAAACTGCTCATGATGTAATAATCAACTCCAACACAAACACATTTTGTAGATGCCTATCAGTTGGGGAATGGCTGAACAAGGTGTGGTACATGAAGGTAAAAGAACATTATTGTTTTATAAAAAATGACAAACAAGCTGATTATAGAAAGGCCTGGAAAGTTTTACATGAATTGATGCTGAGTGAAACAAGAAGAACCAGGAATACATTATACACAATTACAGCAAGAATTGCGATGATCAACCATGAAAGATTCGGTTCTTCTCAGTGGCTCATGGATCCAAAGCAATCCCAGTAGATTATTGGCATAAAATGCCATCTGCCTCCAGAAAAAGAATTATGGAGATTGAATATAAATCAACACATGCTATATTCACTTCTTGTTTCTGTTTTTTTATCTCTCCCGTGGTTTTTCCCTTTTGCTCTGATTTTTCCCTCCCAACATGATTCACAAAGCAATATGTATTAAAAATAAATAAACTTATTACAATAAAAAAACAAACAAACATACTCTGTAATGAGTGCAGAGGATATAAGTTATCATGTGATTTTTTAAGGACCTAATGACTCCATTGGATCCAAGGGGATGAGGAGTGTTGCATTAAGAAGTCTGGAAATATCAAAAAAGGTAGACATAAGAGAAGCATCAAACATTCACTGAGATATATCATGAGGCCTTCTTTCTTGATTTCTGCTCCCAGTGCCCCCTGAGGTGACTGTATCTCGCCATGTCAACCCAGAAGGCAGAATCTTTCTCTCCTGCACAGCCACAGGCTTCTACCCACGTTCCATTCTGCTGCAGTGGAAGAAGAATGGGGAGCTGGGAATATGGGGAAAGGAGACTTCCAGTGGCATCCTGCCCAACATGGATTCCACCTTCTACCTCCGCCTTACCTTAGAGCTCCCACCAGAGGACTCAGGGACAGGTTTTACCTGTGTAGTAGAACACACCGAATTGAAGACTCCTGCTGTGTATCCAGGTAAGTCCTTCAGCTAAATAGAATCATCACATCCCCAGCAGACCAGGTCCCAGAATATAGTCTATTCCCTTTCCCCTTCTTCCATTGAATGTACACCCAATTACATTCTATCCTTTTTTCCCTATAGTCCCTGAAAAGCCCACACTGGAGAAGTCTTGGGTCCTGACACTGAGCATAATGTTGGCTGTCATTCTACTGATGAGCTGTGCTGGCGCCTTCATACTATGGAAAAAGAGGAAGTCTGGTGTGCATATAATGAGAGAAAGATGAGAGAAAGGTGTTGGATGGGGAGCTCCGAGAGAGATGGGAAATATTGCTACTACAGCAACCTCAGTAACTGATTGTTGAAAAACAGTTTGAGAAGAGAAACCCAGAATCTTAAGCTTGTACTTAGACTACTTTAAAAATTATTTTTAGTTTCCAGATTCTTCTATCTTTTATAAATATCTTTGGAAAGTGAAATGGGAAGATGAGGACCCTGTATAGTTCCATTTATTTTTTTAAGCAGCTTCTCTAATTTCCTTCTTTATCATAATTGCATTTGTTTTAGAATGCATCTTATATCCCTTCACTGAATTTTTATGGTAGAATTGTGGGACACGGAAACTATCTGTTGTCTCACTGAAACCTTTGACATTCATGCTTTCACATTTTATGCTGCAATCATAAGCAGTCACACTTTGATTTCTTTATCTATCATGAGTCTTAGAAAGGTATTATCGCTGCCAACCAAGATCTTCATCAATTTTACTTCGATAATCAATTTCTTATTTATTGGTATGAATCAGGAATGTAGAAGAAGTTCCCTTGACCTTCAAAAAAAGTCATTCATGGAAGAGTAGCAAAAGGTATCAATGGAGGAATAATTGACATCAATAAGATTACATCATTATTCAACAGGTTATTGTTCTTTTGATCATTATAATGCCCAAACCATCCTTGCTTAGAGAATAGCCACAGTCTTACAACTCTCAATTCTTCAGTTATAATAATGACAATTCAGCAAAGATGACAAGCATGTTGAAGATGTAAAAATTTTTATAAGAAAATGGATTATATTAAGCTGAAAAAAATGACCACTCAGCCCCAGAGAACAGATAATTAAAATTATTTCCCTCTTTCTGGTAACATGTTGGGAGATTATAGATACCTTGAATATGAAATGCATTAAAACATCTAAAAAGAAAGAAAAAAGTTGCCAGTAAGGCAATAATTTTCATCTACTACTATGATTTTAACAAAAGACTTTTAGTAGTTATCCTGATAAAGGCCCATCATGACAGTGTGCCATATTCATAATCTATTTCTCAAACACATTATCTTGTTCCTCTGGCTGGCTGGCTGGTCTATAGTATACTCCCACTATAATATGATTTGTGTTTCTCCCACCATTGGTCATTGTCCAGATGCTTCCAAGCTTGTTCCAAATTGTGAATTTCACTTTAAGACTGTATCTTCGAAATTTGCAGTGCTGTATTTTAAATTTTGATTTGCTTCTATTGCAGATATGAATCACATCCCTCCAAGTCTCTGTGACATTGTGGTATTTATAAGATTTAGAATTCATAGAAATTTTAGAAAGAATATGATACATCTTCATTTTAAATATCGAGTAAATTGAGGTTTAGAATAAGTGACTCACTCAGTGTGAAAGTAAAACAATAAATATCAGGTGTAGCATTAGGACAATTTCTTTTTACACCAACTCTAAAGTTCTTTACAGTAAAATGATAATAAAGTCTAACTTGCCTCCTTGTAAATATACAGGTTTCCTGACCTGAGAAATTCATGAAAACCATACCTCCTTTGTCTCTACTTTTCCCATGAGCATGTTAAATAGCTACGTTAGGCATTCGGATATAAAAAGAGCTAAACCACAGTTTTAACAGTTCAGTTACAAATTTCTCCTTTTCATGCACTTCCTACTATTTCATGATAGAGAAATTATATTTACCAAAACCATTAGCATCTTGATTGTTCATAATTCATATTTAATACACTTAAATATAGTCATATTTTTATTTTTATTTCTTCCTGTCTTTGATATTGCCTCCTATAAAACCCTGTATATTCTCCTTATTAGATATTTGCTAGTTTCTGAATGATTGGGGAAATATATGTTGACATTATCCTCCTTTCCACTCTCAATTTCCATTTAAAGTCCCTTTGACCTAATCCCCCAAATCCCAAGCAACTGTATTTCATCAAACCAAATTAGCTATCAGAGATTACTGTCAATGGCTTGGCTGTCCATTCTTAGTCAAGAGCCCATTATTTCTGTACCTGAAGCTGTGTCCCAGAAATACAAACCTTGCTCTCCTACATTTCTCTTTTCAATGTAGCACTGAAAATGCTAATGATTGTATCACTAAGAATAATCAGAAATGTTTACAGTAGAAGAAAAAGGTATAGTTAAATATGACTTAATAACAACAAAACTGTAATAGTGGGAGATCTCAACCTTGCACTCTCAGAATTAGACAAATCAAACCACAAAACAAATAAGAAAAAAATTAAAGAAGTAAATAGAATATTAGAAAAATTAGGTATGTTAGATCTTTGGAGAAAAATGAATGGAGATAGAAAGGAATATACTTTCTTCTCAGCAGTTCATGGAACCTATTCAAAAATTGACCATATATTAGGAAATAAAGACCTCAAAATTAAATGCAAGAAAGCAGAAATAGTAAATGCTTTCTTTTCAGATCATGATGCAATAAAAACTACATTCAACAAAAAGTTATGGGTAAATAGACCAAAAAGTAATTGGAAACTAAATATGAATTAATATTGTTTATATATATATATGGCACACAGAAGAGAATCTGATTTGTTCTTATCTTGAGAAGACAGTAGGAGTGATGGGTAAAAGTTACCAAGATTCACCTTTACGTTTTTCCTAGGAAAACCTTCCTAAATTAAGTTGGAGTGAGCTGACCCAGGAGATGGGAGAGTGTTGTATTGCTAGAAATCTCCAAGAAGAGGATGCATAACTGCTTGGCAGAATTTCATAGAGAGAAATACAGTTCAGATAATGGCTGAATTAAATGGTCCCTATGATCCTGTCCAGTTCTAAGATTCTATGAGCACATATACCCATGGAGACTTTAGTTTCTGAATGAATGTCTTGTCCTTTATAAAATGTTCTATCTAGAGATCAAAACTCTAGCCATAGTGTGATTGACATCAAGCACTAACTATAGTTTTACATAAAATGAGCTATTATTTCTCCATGGATTTCCTGTTCTTGTGTCACATTGGGATCTGGAGGTGACTGGAACTTTTTTCAAGGTCAATGTAAGCTATACTAGGTTCTACTCAGCTAGAAAGACCTCAAGTATAGCCCCAGTGACTCTCCGTGCTTCTGTTCATTTAGTTCTATTTTAGATGAAGGAGGATTTTCTCATCACCCACACATCAGGTGGGGATTTCCAGTGATCTCAATAATTCATGCAAAGTCTGTCTATTCTTACATGAACTGACGCTGAGTTAAGTGAGCAAGACCAGAAGAACATTGTACTCGGTTACAGCAAGATTACATGAAGATCGATAGTGACTTGGAATGGAAACTGTCATCTGCATCCAGAGAGAGAACTGTGGAGATTGAATGTGAATCAAATCATAGTATATTCACCTTTTGTTATTTTTTTGGTTTCTTTGTTTTTTCTTTCTCTGGGTTTTTTTCCCCTTTTGATCTGATTTTTCTTACACAACATGACAAATATGGAAATGAGTTCAAAAGGATTGCACATGTTTAAACTATGTCAAATTGCTTGTTTTCTTGGGGAGAAAGAAGGGAAGGGAAGAAGGCATTTTAAAAAATGGAACACAGTGCCTTACAAAAATGAATGTTTAAAACTATCTGTATATAGGGGCACCTAGGCGGTGCAGTAGATAGAGCACCAGCCCTGAAGTCAAGAGGACTTCAGTTCAAATCTGGCCTCAGACACTTAACATTTCCTAGCTGTGTGACCCTGGGCAAGTCACTTAACTCCAATTGCCTCAGCAAAAAAAAATATATCTGTACGTGTATTTGGAAAAAGTAAAGATAAATCTGTCTGCTAAGGCAGAGATTATCTTCTGTATCAGAACCTAATGCAAAATTAGGTTCTGCATCAACTTAAAGTTGATTTTAGGTATTTTTTTCTTTTCTTATTCAATGAAGATTGTAAAGAAATAATCTTGGTTACATTTGCAAGAATATATTATTCTTATATAATTAACACTTTTGTGGAATACCATGCAAGTGACTAAAATAACCACATTTTATAGTTGAATGAAGGTATTAGGATTACAATTCATCCCTTGGAGGTTTGTTGAGTGAATATTTAGTTTGATTTCAATAGCAAACAAGAGGACAGAAAAGACAGGCACCTCATCCTGCTCCCACATAATTTTCTTCTCCTCGAATAGCAATCAATGTTTTCATAGCTTCTCATTCCATATAGCTTAGATTCACAGGAGTCCTCAAACTATAGCCCACGGGCCAGATGCGGCAGCTGAAGACATTTATCCTCCTCACCCAGGGCTAAGAAGTTTCTTTATTTAAAGGCCCACAAAACAATGTTTTTGTTTTTACTATAGTCCATCCTTCCAACAGTCTGAGGGACAGTGAACTGGCCCCCTATTTAAAAAGTTTGAGGACCTCTGGAAGTTGTGATGTGGCAAAATAACATCTGTTAAAAATATTATTTAATTCTTCTATGAACCAATGGTTTTTCCGGACAATTATGGACAATTATGTGATTTGTGATCATATTATAAACATTGTATTTTCATTTATTGGTTGAGGTCTGTATTTTCAATATGTGGAGTTATCATTTGCCTGTCTCTGAAAAATAAAGAGCTTCTAATGTTCTCATTGTTGGTGTTTTGGTTATCTTGCTATTCTCATCTTTTCTAATGGGGCTCAGGTAGAAAATAGTCTTGATTCAAGTCACTGTCCTGCTATTATTGTTGTTGTTCTTGTTCTTATTATTCTTATCATTATCATGAGGAATTTGGGGGAAGAGAGCACTTTTAGGAGATTATTTAAGGGAGAGTTTATAGGATATTGTGCATAATGACAAGAAAAGCATATAGGTCAAATAGGAAACTGAGGAGCCCTAGTCAGATTTAGGAGCTCAGATTTCACTATAAGACTGCATCTTCTAGATTTTTTAAGATTTAGTATTCATAGAGATTTTGGAAATAATCTAGTACATAAATTGAAGCTTTTAAGGAAATAATCGATTTAGCATTAGGACAATTTTTTCATTCAAAATCCAATTTTTTTAATTAAAATATCCATGTGGTCTAATTTGCCTCCTTGTAAATGGATGGTTTTTCTGAGATAAGAAATTCCAGAACTCTTAACTCCTTTGTCTCTACTTCTCCCACAAACATGGATATATCTATAAAAGATTTACCTAGAAATGTTTTCCCACTGGTTTAACATGTCAGCTAGAAGGATCTTTTCCTTTTCCTGCTTCTTCTACTCCTCCACCACAATAAAGGAATGGAATATTCCAAGGATAAGACTCCAGGCAAGTCAATTACTGTCTTCTTTGAAATTCCCTGAATATTGGATTTAATGCCGTCCTTGGCTGATCCCTCTCCACCAAAGAGATTTTTATCCTTTCACACAGTGGCCAAGGCAGAATTCTTTGAAAGTGGTGTCACCAATATCAAATTTTTAAAATTATTGTGCATTTTATTTTAAATAGTAAACCCAAGAAAACACACATTTATAACCCTTTTATATGTAATAACAAATTCACATGCGCAATGTGGCCAGAATAGTGTATTAGTTTCTTCATCTATTCATTTCAATTCAACCTTTAAGGATTTTAAGGACTCCTATGTAGCACAATTGATAGAGCATTAAGCCTAGAGTCAAGAATAATTAAATAGCCTCTGACTTCTTTTTGCCTCATTTTCTTTCGCTGCAAAAATGAAAACATTAATGACACATACCTCCCAGGTTATTGTGAGGATCAAATGAGATCATATTTGTAAAATGCTTGAAAACTTTAAAGCCTTGTATAAGTGTTAGCTATTATTATCATTAGTGTTATTTATCACATGCCTACTGTGAACTAGCTATTTGGAAAATAAATAACAAAAAGAAAAGTCCCTGCCCTTGAGAATATTTTCCATTGGGGTAGAAGGAGAGAAACAAAATATACAATGGAAATTAAATGAAAAATACAAAGTATCTCTTTTCATCTTTTTATCTAAGTTTACATCTTTTCTTTTTGTGTTATTGTCTTCCTTTACTAATGTCCTCATCATGTCTCATCATGGCAATGGTGATCTAGACTTCTTCAAGCTCTACCTGTGCAGCCCAAGGCCTTCCAGCTCTTACCAAGCTTAAGAAGTTTCATTTGTGGTATAACATGGTTATTACCCCAACACCAACCTTCCTGAATTCATAAAGATTCACTACCAGGTCATTCATTGGCACAAGCAAATTTTTAACCATACCGATGGTGAAGATTACATATTAATTTATAGAGAAGTGGTGGTTTCTGTCAGTGAAGTAAGTACCCACTCATGTAAGCAAATCACAAACTTGTCAGTTATTGAAGAATAATTGTAATCAATGTCTTCTGCTATGTTTTCTTCAGTCTTGGTTTGGACACTATTCATCCATTTTAGAGTTGTTCAATGGTGATTAGGAATGTCATCCAAATATTCATCTTTGATCTTTATAAAATTTTTATGTTAAACATTTATTTTTTACTTTTGATGCACATTTTTCAAATATGATTTAGATTATTATTTGCTTGAAGTTTGAAATTTTATGCAATAAACTCACTAACCTTCATCTGCTACAATATCTAATAATGAAAAAGAAATCAGTTTTATATAATTAAGATAACTATATTATTCTCTTTTTCTTCTTACCTGTTCAAGATTCTTTCTCACGTTTTTAATCCAATGATCCAGATGAAATTTGTTGGAGCTTACAGTACAAGAATCAAATTTATGTTTCACCAAGTTGTTCTCCCAACAACATCAGTGAACTTATGAATCTTTCCCCTAGTTTTCACTCACATTTTTATGAAGCACTAACACTTTGTTTATGTTTGGTTCTGTTTCTGGAATTCCATATTAGTAAAGATAATATCTGCTGACTATAATTAGGGATAGAGACTGAATTTGAGATTTCATTACTACAAGTAACTTTACTGATCTATGTCAGCCTGTGCTTGGCAATTTGATCTTTGAGACCCCCAGGATTTTATTACCTGCTCACCTCACACTAGCTACAACTTTGCTGACCAGCAGGTACTAACCATACCTGGGGGTATTCTAGAACCAGCTCAAACTGAGAGCTGATTGTTATATTTACAATATGAACACTGATACTTTAGAAATCAACAGATACTATAATGCAAGAATTTAATTATTGTTTTGTTGATTTCCAGACAAGAAAATGGTGGGGGAAATGTTAACATTGCAAATTAAAATTAAAAGTGTGTTCCTTAGCCATTCTTTTCTGAGGGAGCCAATTGTTAGACATTTTCCAGCTCTTATCTGCTTCTTCCTTTCAGTTGCATTCTCTATGGTTTAGAAGCTCCCATTGGTCACCATCCCTATATCATCAGTCCTCCACAGACTTGAAACAGCATCACCTTGTTGGTGTAGTCCAAGAACAGAGACAGGCAGACATCCAAAGGGGCTTTTGTTTATAGACAGGGAACCCCCTGAGCTGGGTAGTTGTCCTACCTAATTGGGGGGGATCTATAATGGGCTGAAACTAAGCAGATACACTGGGGTCCAGACACTTAATGCTAATTACCAATTGGACAATACTCTATTAGCATTTGCTTGGAAAATGGCCCACCCCACCATTCTGTGCTGGCTCGATCTGTTGGTATATAGGGAGATGAGGAGGTGGGAAAAAAGGGGTGGAGTAAGAAAGCCAGAGTGACTCCTGGCAGCATTTCTGTCGCTATCTCACTCTCTTCCTATCACCATTCTGTTCACATCCACAAAGAATAAAGATCAAGGACTTTTGCTGATCCTGATTCCGGCTGATTCTAAAGTATCCAGGGTGCTAACGAGTTCATCACAGGGGTCCTCTGGATAAGGTCTGTCCCTGCCCCACAAACTGCCCGAGGGAGTCTGGGTTATCTGGAGATTTCTTCATTCGGCCCAATTTGGCCAATGCTTGTAAGCGCCAGCCCTGTTCCTGGAAGTCCTGCAGTTCACCTCCAGTCCATCCCTTTCTCCCAACACCTGAGGGAAATCACCCTGAGGTTTCCTGCCCCCACCACAGACGGGATTTCACTTCCACTTGGCCTGAGAGGTTAGCACAGCTCCTGCCAAGAGACAGATGTCCCAACTGCTACAGACAGCAGATACTGATGAGGTTTAGATTTAGGGAACCAAAATGAGATTAGGGTTTCTGGTGGTCAGGGAGTTAAATGATAAGGTCTAGTGGCAGGTTTGGGGTTCAGAGAACCAAATGGAGAGGTTTGGCTTCCCTGCACCCCCTTGGGATTCGGGCACAAGGGGAGGGAGTTTTGGGGAGTCCCTCCTGGTGCTGCGGAGATTCTCTGTAAAGGAATTACAGACCCGAAAACCTAGATTGATAAAAGAGGTTTATTATGGGGACTGGAAGCATAAAGTCAGTTAGGGAAATAGGTGAGGGTAAAGAGAGGATGGCACTGGAAAAGAGTATTATTCCAGCAGGCAGATCTATGGAAAATAGGAATAGGAGTCTTTCCTTCCCCTCCCCATAAAGGTTCCCTTGGGATGTTTCCCTTTTTGAGGAATAAATTGTCAGCGTCTTCCCATTCTCCAGATTTTCCCTCTCCAGACCCCTCAGCAGGGATTCCGCAATGTCTGCTCTGCTCTCATGTCACTTAAGTTCACACTTCCTCTCTCTCTCTCTCTCTCTCTCTCTCTCTCTCTCTCTCTCTCTCTCTCCCTCCTCCTCCTCCTCCTCCTCCTCCTCCTCCTCCTCCTCCTCCTCCTCTTCCTCTTCCTCCTCCTCCTCCTCCCTTTCTTTTCCCCTCTCCCTCCTCTCCTCCCTCCCTCTTTCCCCCCCTTCTCTCTCTCTCTCTCTCTCTCTCTCTCTCTCTCTCTCTCTCTCTGTCTCTCTCTCTCTCTCTCTCTCTCTCTCTCTCTCTCTCTCTCTCTCTCTCTCTCTCTCTCTCTCTCTCTCTCTCACACACACACACACACACACACACACACACACATTTTGTGACTGAACTGAAACACCAAAGGCAGATGGTCGCCACTTTAGCATAGGCTGTCCTCTGGTGGGAGATCATGAGAACTACAGGCAAGGAGATGGGGACATAATTCAGTTGGAAGACAATTGACAGGAAGGATGGAGAGCCCCCATAAGAATGTTGCACTAAATGAGAGTAACTGAGAACATATTGGTCTCTTAATAACAAGGTGATTCAATGGGGTCATTGCTTCCCCACTTTCTGATCTGAGTAAATAAATCTGCTCCTAGCTGACCCTTCTGAGCCCATGTGTATAACTGGGTGAGCACTACATGCTTCCCATAATCCCTACAGGCCTAAATCCCACTGCTAACATGAAGCCAGAAAGCACTGGCCTGGACTTTGAAGCTGGCCCAGACTCCATGGTATTCCTCAAAAAAAGACCCCTGCTCTCAGCTAAGAGCATTTTCTCTGTCTCTCCCCCATGCCTGGATCTCTCTCCATCTCTATTTCCTCCTCTTTATTGCTCTGGCTTCCTTCAAGTCCCAATTCAAATCTCACCTCCTACAAGGAGACTTTCCCTGCACTCCTTAACTTCAGTGCCTTCCCTTCATGGTGTCTCCATTTTATTCTCTGTATGCCTTGTTCATACAAACCAGTTCGCATCTTGTATCCCTGTTATACCAGAAGCTTGAGATCAGAGATTATTATTCACCCTTCTGTGTATCCCCAGTACTAAGTACAGTGAGTTCCTGGCAAAAAGTAGCTGTTTAATAAACATCAGTTAACTTGAAATAGAACAATTTTGTAGCACAGGTGGTTTCCTTATCACCCCCATAGAAGGCAAAAGATTCATACGAGAAAGAAAGAGCTGGAAAAGAAACAATTGGCTAAAAAAATGGTACATGAGAGGCAGCTAAATGGTGCAGTGGGTATAGAAAAGCAGGACCTGAGTTCAAATACAATCTCAGACACTTGACACTTATTAATTGTGTGACCCTGGGTACATCACTTCACTCCAATTGCCTTGCAAAAAAAGTAAATAAAAAGATGGTATATGAAAGAGGACCTGAGTCTTTGACTATTTTAAAATAAAATAATAGGGATCGAACACATATAAGGACTGATATTAATGTTAGAATTAAAAACCTAATCAAAAATAACTTTAACTGAAAAGAAAGGGAGAGGAGAAAAACTTATATCTATCAACCATACTACATTCTGACTCCAGGGCCAATGCTCTATCCACTGTGCCACCTAGCTGTCCCCATACTATATTTCTTTTTATTATTTTTGTTGGGGTGAGGCGATTAGGATTAAATGACTTTCCTGGGATTACACAGCTAGGAACATTCTTTATGAAATTATTGCAATGTGGAAAGAAGAACAAAATCCAAAAAAGGAGATCTATTTTCAGATGACCATAATAATGTAAAGGAAAATTACTTTGAAAGACCACAGAAGGGATTGGTGAATACTGCACAACCATAACTTCAGAAGACTAATAATGAGATCTGCCCTCTCCCTTCTGGGCATGTGATAGCCATCTATATTTGTCCATGACTTACATAGTAAAGAGTTTGACTTGATTGTGCTTACTTGACATAAAGGATGACTTCTCCTGGGTGGGACAGAGGAGAGGAGGGAGAAGAAGTGGGGGGGGAGGTGAAGTCAGTGGGTAAAAGATTGAAAGAAAGAATGAAAAGAGCATCAATAAAGAATTAAAATCATAGACAAAAATAAAAGAGTTCAAAGGTGGACAAAGACAAAGAGTAATTTTGTCACTAATAGGAACTTAAATTATATTGAATAGTTCATAGTTTCATATTCATGCAGTCATAGAATCAAATAGTTATAATTGGAATGGAGGTGGGAGGCTATGGAGTCCAACTCCCTGATTTTACAGATCCTCTTTTTGGTTCATGAGGAAATGTTCATGCTTGTGGGTGATTATTAAATTCATAGTGAAAGAGGAAATTTAGAAGAAAAAAGTATTAACTATAAATATATACAGAGTGGAACCAAAGTGAAACATAATCTTAGGTTTAGGGTGAAGGAAAAATCAGGAATTTCATTTATTTATACAGACAAGACAAGATAATTAGGGCATGTCAAGTACAAAAATAAGGCACTACAGAATACTTGAAGACATTAGACAATTTTTTGAGGCAATCAGGGTAAAGTGATTTGCCCACTGTTACACAGGTAATGAGTATCTGAGACCTTATTGGAGTTCAGCTTCTCCTGGTTCCAGGGCCAGGACACAATCCACCCAGTTGCCCCAAGACAAATTTTTGAATTACTTAAAATATATTTTTAAGTCTACCATGCCACTGAGGCATGGTAGACTAAGCCTAAAAGCTCTGCTATTGGGAAGCAGAGAATGGAGGAGGACTTAAGTTCAGTTCTGAGTCTCAGTAGGGAAAGTAGGTGGCACATTAGGCCTAGAGTCACAAAACTCCTTTTTTTGAGTTCAAATCTGATCTCACACATTTACCAGCTGTGTGACCCTAAGCAAGTCACTTCACCCTATTTACCCCAGTTTCCTTATCTATCAAATGAGACGGACAAGGAAATGAATTAGTTTGTCAAGAAAACCTCAACTGGGGCTACAAAGAGTCAGACATGACTGAAAAATAACTTTAAAAGGCTTAAAGTTTATTGGATATCTCCAGCAAGTCCAGCATATAACATGGGGAATCTCCAGGATTGTAGGACCACCAGGATGCTTAAGGAAGAGCAAGGTCAGAAAAATAGAATGGGTTAATTTTCAAATCAAGGAGAAAATATTGCCAAGTGTCCAGGAAAAAAAGCTGAGGAGTCACAATCAGTATTACCTAGGACCTAGCAGTTTCTACATTAAAGGATCAGAGAGACTGGAATATGATATTCCAGAAGGCAAAGAAGCTTGGACTACAACCAAGAATCATGTACTCAGAAAAATTGAGCATTATCTTGCAAGGGAAAATATGGACATTTAATGAAATAGGGAATTTTCAATCACTTCTTGAATAGAAAATTTGATTTTTAAATACAAAACTCAAGAGAAGCAAAAAAAACAGGTACACAGGGAAGAAAAAAAATATTTTTAAAGGTTAAATAATTTACATCCCTACATGGGAAAATGATATTTGTAATTCTTGAGAACTATATCTTTGTAAGGGCAATGAACAGAGGGCAAGGGTATAAGTTGGCTTTAACATGATGGTATAAAAAAGAAATTAAGGGGTGAAAAAAGAATTGTATTGGGAAAAAAAATGAAAAGGAAGGTAAAATGGGATAAAATTACAACCTATAACTAGGCACAAAAGACCTGAAGTGGAGGGAAGGTAGGGAGGAGGATGAGCATTGTTTGAACCTTAATCTCATTGGATTTGGCTCAGAGAGGGAACAATATACTTACTTAGTTTGGTATAGAACTTTATCTCACCCTACAGTGAAGTAGAATGGGAAATGGAAAAGAAGAGTGAAGTTGAGACAAGGGAAGGCAGAAGAAGAAGAAGAAAGGGGAAGAAAAGTGAAGAATGATAAAAAAAGAAGGGAAGATTCAGGGAGGTTGGGGTCAGAAGAAAAACAATGGTGAAGAGAGAAAGGGGGAAAAGGAGGGGAGAAAGGAGAGGAAAAAGTAGAAAGGGAGGAAAAGAGGATGGAGGAAAATAGTCATCTTAGCTGTATGTGAATGGGAAGAACTTTCCCATAAAATGGAAGGAAATAACAGAGTGGATTAAAAGCCAGAATCCTACAATATGTTGTATACAAAAAACATACTTGAAGTAGAAAGATCCCACAGAATAAAGTTTATAAAAGACTGGAAGAGACTATATTATGCTTCAGCTGGAGTAAAAAAAAAATCTGGGGTAGCAATCCTGATCTCAGACCAAGCAAAAGCAAAGCCAGATGTAATTTCAAGAGATAAGGAAGGAAACTACATCTTGCTAAAGTGTACCAAAAATACTGAAGAAATATCAGTACTCGGTATATATGCACCAAGTAGTATAGCATTCAGATTCTTAGAGGAGAAGGTAAATAAGTTGCAAGAAGAAATAAATAGCAAAACTACACTAGTGGAGGATCCCAACTTCCGTCTCTTAGATCTAGATAAACCTAATGATCAAATAAACAAGGAAGTAGCTAAGAAGGTGCATAGAATTTTAGAAAATTTGGTATGATAGACTTCTGGAAAACATTGAACAGGGACAGAAAGGAACATAACTTCTTCTCAGTGGTATATAATACCTACATAAAAATTGATTACATATTAGGGCATACAGAAATAGTAAATGCATCCTTTTCAGAACATGACAAAATAAAAATACATATAATAAAGGTCCATGGAAAAAGAGACGAAAAATTAATTGGAAACTAAAAATTCAATCCTAAAGAATTGGGTGGGTCAAACAACAAATCAGAGAAGCAATCAATAATTTCATCAAAGAAAATTTGATAATGAGACAACATACCAAAACTTACAGGGAACTGCCAAAGTAGTTCTTAATGGAATATTTATCTCTCTAGATGCTTACATGACTACAATAGAAAAAGAAGATATTGTGAATTGGGTATGCAACTAAAAAAACTAGGGGGGAAAACAAATTTAAAAGTCCCAATTATACCACAAAGAAGAAATTCTGAAAACCAGATGAGAGATTAATAAAATTGAAAAAATCTAATGAACTAATAAGCAAAACTAAGAGTTGGTTTTATTTTTTAAAAAATAAATAAATAAATACACTTTTGGTTAATTTTGTTAGAAAAAAGAAAGAAGAAAACCAAATTACCAATATCAAAAATGAAAAACTTGAACTTAACATCAATGAAGAGGAAATTAAAGCAATAAATAAGACTTAATTTGTTCAACTATATGCCAATAAATCTGACAATGACAAAACAAAACTATAATTTTTTGTAAATGATATGATGGTATATTTAGACAATCCTAAAGAATCAACTAAAAAAATTAATTGAAACAATTTACAACTTTAGCAAAGTTGCAGGATAAAAAATAAACCCACATAAATCATTGACATTTCTATATATTACCAACAAAGCCCAGCATTCAAGAGATAGAAAGAAAAATTGCATTTAAAATAACTAAAGATAATATAAAACATTTGCCAAGACAAAGCAGGAACTATATGAACATAATTACAAAACATTTTTCACATAAATAAAATTAGATCTAGACAACTGGAAAAATATCAATTGCTCATGGAGAGGCCAAGCTAAAATAATAAAAATGACAATTCTACCTAAATTGATCTGCTTATTCAGTGCACCTCAAACTGCCTAAAATGATTATGTAGAGAAAGAAATATAATAACAAAATTCATCTAGAAGAACAAAGGTCAAGAATATCAAGGGAATTAATGAAAAATGGTGGCAACAGAAAGTAACCTAGTATCAGATCTAAAACTATATTATAAAGTGGCAGTCATCAAAATTATTTGATACTAATTATGGATTGGTGGATCTATAGAATAGGTTAGGTACACAAGGCACAATAGTCAAGGATTATAGTAATTTAATGTTTGATAAATGCAAAGACTCTACCTTCTGGGGTAAAAATTCATTATTTTAAAAAAAATGCTGGGAAAATTAGAAAATTGTATGGCAAAAATGAAACGTAGATCAACTCACTCTCACTCTCTACCAAGACAAGCATCAAAATGGGTTCATGATTTAGACATAAAGGGTGATACTATCAGCAAATTAGAAGAACAAATGATAGTTTACATGTCAGACCTTTGGAGAAGGGAAGAATCTATGATCAAACAAGAAATAGAGAATATTAAGAAATGCAAATTGCATGACTTTGGTTACGTTAAATTTTAAAAGTTTTGTACAAACAAAACCAATATATCCAAGATTAGAAGAGAAGCAGAAAGCTTGGAAACCATTTTTACATCCATTGTTTCTGATAAATGCCTCATTTCTAAAATATATAGAGAACTAACTCAAATTTGTAAGAATATAAGTAATTACTCAATTGATAAATGGGCAAAGCATACAAACAGACAATTTTCAGATGAAAAAATTAAAACCATTTCAAGTCATATGGAAAAATGTACTAAATTGATTAGAGATCGTTAAAGATTAAATTACAAAAATGCAAATTAAAATAACTCTGAGGTACCACCTACTTCAGTCATCAGAATGACTAAGATGACAGGAAAATATGATAAATTTTGGAAGAGATGTGGGAAAACTGGAACACCAATGATTTGTTAGTAGAATTATAAACTGATCCAGCCATTCTGGAGAGTTATAAAACTGCATATCCTTTAATCCAGCAATGTCACTACTGGATCTTATTGCAAAGAGATCATAAAAGAAGGGAAAGGACTTATATGTAAAAAAAAGTTTGTAGCAGTTTTTTTTTCTGGTGACAAGGAATTGGAAACTGGGTGGATGCTCATCAGTTGGAGGATGTGAATAAGTTATGGGATATGAATGTATTAGAACTTTATTTTTCTATAAGAAATGATGAGCAGGCTGATTTCACAACTGCCTGGAAAGAGATGTTGAGTGAAGTGATCAGAACCAGAAGAACATTGTACACTGTAACAGCAAGATTGATGTGATAATCAACTATGCTAAATTTAGTTCTTGTCAGTAATACAATGTTCCAAGACAATGCCAATAGACATGCAATGGAAAATGTTGTTTGTATCCAAAGAGAGAACTATGGAGACTTAATGTGGATCAAAGCATATTATTTTTACTTTTTTTGTTGTTTGCTTTTTTTCTTATGTTTTTCCCTCTTTGTTCTGATTTTTTTTCACATCATGACTAATTTTGAAACAAGTTTAAAAGGATTGTATTTGTATAATCTATCCCAAATCGCTTGCTGTATCATGGAAATGCAAGATGGAGAAAGGGAAAAGAAAAAAAATTAGAACTCAAATTTTCCAAAAATTAATGTTGAAATAAAAAATGAAATTTCTATCCATTGTTCCTGGTTCTGAAAATCAAGCAGAAAGAGTCTAATCACTTTTACACCAGAGAGCTTTTCAAATATTTGAAGACAGTTATCATGTAACACCATTTCCTGCTCTATCCCCAAATCTCCTGTTCTCTGTCCTGAATATCCCCAGGTCTTTGAAGAATGTGATGAGTTCCTCACCTCTGGATGTTTTCAAGCACAGACTGAAAGCCTTTGGTAGGAACTGTTGAAGAGAGTGGCAATTTTTGGTCTGGTATAAGTTTGACTTTCCAGGATCAAATTAAAATGTTACTGGGAAATGTTTAGCAAACAAATACAAAAACACAACACAACCCAGATAATCTGAATCCATCATTTTCTAAGTCATTATCTGGAACAAGGATACATTTTTGTTTGCGTTTGATACCATTAGTTACATAACCTTCAAGAACTCATATAAATTTGGCTTCTCTATGGGGTAGCAAGAGGGTGTTGTAGATAGAGTACCTGGAATCAGGAAAACATTGTTTCAAATCCTACCTCAGACACTTACTATGTTTCCTGGGCAAGTCATTTAACCCTTCTTGCCTCAATTCCTCATTTATAAAATTAGCTGGAGAAGGAAATAGCAAACCACTCCATATCTTTGCCAAGAAAATCCCTAATAGATTCACACAGAATAACTGAAAATATCAGAACAACAACAAGGTCATTCCTTCCCTTGAAAGGTACCAACAGAAGCAGATAAAATGGCAATTAATGAGTATGATGTTGAAGGAACATTCTCTTTACCTTGGTAGAGAAAAATCCAAGTCTTCAATTTTAGTTTTAATCAGCTTTAGAATCCCAAGAAAAGAGATCATCATTCATGCTGGAGGTTGGAGCTCCCCATTCCATTCACTTCATGGAGAAGGGAAAGGTAAGAAATGAAAGGGAAGGAGAAATTTTAGGAGACTGAAAAGAGGGACTTTGAGGTTCATTGCCCAGATGTCAAGGTAGATGAAGAAGAATCAGGTAAAGGGTCCCATCAACTGTATCAGCCCATCTATTTAATTTCTAGATATTTATGAAATTAATAAGTAAAGTTCTTCTTCTGTCAGGTTATTTGTTGTAAGGTCTGTCTTTTATTTGTATACCTCCATATAAAGTGTCCTGAAAAATTCCAAATCTGCCTCTACTAACTAAATGGAAAGAGAATATATAGGCTGTCTTACAGTAAAAGTAGAACCAGCCCTCCCTCTGGTGGCCAGCCATGGTAATGAGAGCAGGAAACCTCTTGAGTTCCAGGGTGAATTTTCATCTCTTGAACTGGAACTGTGATATCATCAATATAAGGGAACTTCCAGCATGGAAGCTCCCTCCATTGATGTAGATGAGCAACTAAGTTCTAAGGTTTAGTGCTTGGCGATTAACTAAAAGATTGGAAACTTAAATTCCTTGTCCCTGATCATGCAGCTACTCTGGCACTGAACTCAGGTCATCCTGACTCAGAGATTGACCAGCTTTCTTCTTAGGCACACTGATTAAATTGAGTAGATAAATGAAAACTCAGGAAGGGGAGTCAGAATCAGTGTAGACACCAAATCTTTCCTGCCAGTGATTTGTCAATGAGGGCAGTAGGATATATAGCTTCCAGCTTTCATTGGCCTGTGATCATTATTATTGACATTTTTCTATGTGTGTTTGATGTTGAGCTGAGCTCTGAACTCACCAAGGAGTCTTTGTTTACTACCTTATGACCCCAGGAAAGTAGAAGAATGCCCCAGTCACCTTCTGGAAAAAAATTCAAAATGACAATTCCAGAAATATTATAGCCAAAATCTAGAACTCCAAAGTCAAGGAGAAAAGAATAAAAGAAATCAAAATGAAATAATTCAAATACTATGGAGACAGTCAGGATCATACTAGATTTAACAACTACTAATGAAACCAGAGAACTTAGGACATGAACTTAATCAAGTCATTTTACCTCTTGGGGTCTCAGTTTCCTTATCTTCAAAATGAGGAAGCTGAATTAGATGATCTTGAGTCTTTTCAAACTCCAAATATAAGTATAGGCTTACATAGGAGCCTAGGTGAGGCTTCTGGTCTTTCTTTAGCAAACAAGAAAACTCCAGATTTGCTTCTTTCTCATTGAAAACTCAAATTTCTCTCATTGGTGGGACTATCCCTGCCAGCTGAAGATCACTAAGTTTATGTTGTCATTGTTTATTTTTAAAAATCAGCTGCTATGCTTTGACCATCAGGGATCTGTCACTAAGAGTTAGGAGACCTTAGACCTGCTGCACTTAGAATCAGATTTCCTGATAGTATCTCAATCTCCTCTTATGCAGCCACCAATATGTCACTGACTTATTCAAGACCCAAGGGAGGCGTTTCCTTCACACTCACTTTCATCATTATCATCATCATCATCATCATCATCATCATCATCATCATCATCATCATCATATAAATCTTCTCAGTTTTTCCAATGAGATTCAGATAAAAATCATTCTAGGATAAGTCTCTAGATGGCCTATATTCTTGTGTATTTAACATGCTAGGAACTGTTAAACACATGAATAAAATAATTATTTTGCAAAATGCTCTAAATTACTCTGATTAGAAAAATACAAACTAAGACGATGCTAAAGAACCTCTTCACACATTTCATTTTGGCTAAGAATATAGGAAATCATGACAGATATTAGAGAGGATATGGGAAAACTGAGGCACTACTGCATTGTTGGTGAAGTTGTGAAATGAACAAACCATTCACAAATTTGGGTACGATCCTAATCTTCTCTGTATCATTCCAATTTTAGTATATATACTGTGGAAGTAAACATGATCCAACCAATTTGGGGCTCTGCACAAATAGTTATAAAACTGTGCATACGCTTTGATCCAGCAGTATCACTACTGGGGCTATATCTCAAAGAGATAGTAAAAGATGGAAAAGGACCCACATATGCTAAAATGTTTGTAGCAGCCCATTTTGAAATGGCAAGGAACTAGAAACAGAGTGGATGTCCATTAATTGGGAAATTGCTGAATAAGTTATGGTATATGAATATAATGGAATATTATTGTGCTACAAAAAATGATGAGCAGGTTGATTTCAGAAAAGCTCAAAAAGATTTATATGAACTGATTCGGAGTGAAGTGAACAGAACCAAGAGAACATTGTACACAAAAATAACAAGATTATGTGATCATCAACTGTCATGGACTTGACTCTTATCAATAATGTGTTGATTCAAGGCAATTCTAATAGACTTGGAATGGAAAATGCCAACTGCATGCAGAGAGAGTACTACGGAGACTGAATATGGATCAAAGCATTATATTTTCACCTTTTGTTTGGTTGGTTTTTCTTTCTCGTGTTTTTTTTCTTTTTTGGTCTGATATTTCTTACACAACATGACAAATATGGAAATATGTTTAAAAGAATTGCAGAGTCCTGCCAAATTCCATCTATAACACAAATATGGTACTGATACCTAAACCAGAAAGAGCCAAAACAGAGAAAAAATTACAGAGAAAAAAATCCTAATGAATATTGATGCAAAAATTTTAAATAAAAATTAGCAAAGAGACTACAGTAATTTATCAGGAGCATAATACACTATAAGCAAGGTGGTTTTATATCAGAAATGTAGGGCTAGTTCAATGTCAGGAAAACTATTGCCATAATTAACCATATCAAAAACAAAACTAAAAAAAATCATGTGATAATCTCAATAGCTGCAGAAAAAGCTTTTAATAAAATACAGCACTAATTCCTACTAAAAAACATTAGAGAGCATAAGAATAAAGGGGGTTTTCCTTAAAATAATAAGCGGTATCTATCTAAAACCATCAGTAAGCATTATTTATTATGAACAGAAGCTGGAAGCATTCCCAATATGATCAGAAATGAAAGGATACCCATTATCACCACTATTATTCAGTTTTGCACTAGAAATGTTGGCTTTAGCTATAAAAAAAAAGAAAAAGAAATTAAAGGAATTAGAATAGACAATGAGAAAATAAAACTATCATTCTTTGCAGATGATATGATGATATATTTAAAGCATCCTAGAAAATCATTCAAAAACCTATTTGAAACAATTAACAACTTTAGCAAAGTTGCAGGATATAAAATAAATTCACACAAATCATCAATGTTTCTATATATTACTGACAAAACCCAGCAGCAAGAGATAGAAAAAGAAATTCCATTTTAAATAACTGTAGACAAAAAAATATTTAGGTATCTACCTCCAAGACAAACCCAGAAACCATATGAACACAATTTCAAAACACTTCTCACACAAAGTCATAGCTAAATCATTGAGAAAATATCAATTTCTCATGAGTAGACCAAGCTAATATAATAAAAATGACAATTATACCTAAATTGATCTACTTGTTCAGTGCTATACCAATCAAATTGCCAAAAATATTATAACAAAATTCATCTGAAAGAACAAAAAATCAAGAAAATCAAGGAAATTAATGAAAAAACTGCAACGGAAGATGGTTTAGCAGGGCCTATTCTAAAACTATATTATAAACCAGCTGTCATCCAAACTATTTGGTACTAGCTAAGAAACAATGCTGGATCAATGGAATAGGTTAGACACATATGACATAATAATCCATGACTAGGTTTGGCAATTGTCAATGCTGTAAAATTACCCAAGCATATAATTTGTAAATAAAAAGTTATTAAATTTTTTTTTAAAAAGTAAGGTCCTTTTCAGGGAACTGGATTAGCAGGTGATCACCAAAAAATAAATAAATAAATAAATAATCCGTGACTATAGTAATCTAGTATTTGATAAAGTCAAAAACTCTATGTTCTGGGATAAGAACTCACTATTTCACAAAAATTGCTAGAAAATTTGGAAAATAATGTCAGAAATTCAGCACAGACCTAAATCTCACATTCCATATTAGAATAAGTTCAAAATGGGTACATGGTTTGGACATAAAGGATGATATCATAAGCAAATTAGAAGAGCAATGGATAGTTTACCTATTAGATCTGTGGAAAAGAAGGATTTATGACCAAAGAACTAGAGAATATTACAAAATGCAAAGTGGACAACTTTGATTACATTAAATTAAAAAGGTTTTGTACAAACAGAACCATTACAAACAAAATTATAAGGAAGTACAAAGCTGGAGAAAAAAATTTTACAGCCAGTCTTTCTGATAAAGGGCTCATTTCTAAAAGATATAAAAACGCTATAAATTTTTTAAGAATACAAGTCATTCCCCAATTGATAAATGGTCAAAGGATATGAACAGACAATTTTCAGATGATGAAATTAAAGCCATCTACGGTCATATGAAAAAAATGTTCTAAATCACTATTGATTAGAGAACTGCAAATTAAAACAACTCTGAGGTACCTCCTCACACCTCTCATATTGGCTAAGATGACAGAAAAAGATAATAATAAATGTTGGAGGAGATTTAGAAAAACTGAGAAGTTAATGCATTGTTGGTGGAAGTAATTTGGAACTAGGCCCAAAGGACTATAAAACTGTGCATACCCTTTGATCCAGCAATGCTGCTACTGGGTCTTTATCCCAAGGAAATCATAAAGAAAGGGAAAGGACCCATATGTACCAAAAAATGTTTGTAGCAGCTCTTTTGTGGTGGCAAAGAATTGGAAAATGAATAGATACTCATCAATTGGGAAATGGATGAATAAGTTATGGAATATGAAGGTAATGGAATAGTATTGTTCTATAAAAAAGATGAACAAGCTGATTTTAGAAAGGACTGGAAAGATTTACACGAACTGATGTTGAGCCAAACAAGCAGAACCAGAAATAACGTCATACAGAGTAACAGCAAGATTTATGTGATGATGAACTAGACTTGATTCTTCTCAGTGGTTCAGTGATCCAAGGCAATCCCAGTAGATTTTGGACAGAAAATCCCATCTGCATCCAGAAAAAGAACTAAGGAGACTGAATGTAAATCAACACATGCTATGTTCACTTTTTTTTTCTTTTTACTGGTTGCTTTTCTCCCATGGTTTTTCCTCTTTTTTCTCTCTCAACATAATTCATAAAGAAATGTGTATTTAAAAAAAGAATGTAGATAACCAGAAAAATTAATTTCTAGAAGAAAAAAATGCACATATTTAACCTAAATCAAATTACTTACTGTCCTGTGTAAGGAAGAGGCAAAGGAGAGAGGGAAAAAAATTGGAATACAAAATCTTACAAAAATGAATGCTGAAACCATCTTTATATGTATTTGGAAAAAATGCTACTGAAATTTTAAAAATTATAATAATTGTTTTGTACATATATATCATGAATTTCATTCTATTGATGGTAGTATCAGCAGGAACAGAAGTGGCAGTAGTTATAATAATACTAATAAAGGCAGGATGGTAGAGTAGAGCCACAAGAGTCTGGGTTCAAGTTCCATCTCTGACACATACTGGTGTGTGACATAGTTTAACTCATTTGCCTTTCAGCGGCCAGAGCAACACTTGCCTGAGGCCAAGTTTTATAACAGGGGCTGATAGTGGGAAATTCCTCCTCCAGAGGAATGAAATTTTGTTTAGAATTATAATAACACTGACTAGAATTTCTTTGGTGCTTTAAAGATTGAAAAATGCTTTACTTGAATTGTCTCCTTTCAGCATCTCCCCATAATCCTGTAGAATGGATGCTAATAGAACACTGGAGATGCCTTTGGTTCAAAAAGTCAACTCAACACAAGGTGAGCCAACCAAGAAATCAAATAAAAATATTTTCCATAAATTCCAAGTAGGCAACCAAGTAAGTACACTTCCTACCTATGAGATATTGCCCCTATATTTTTTCCCATTTCTCTGAATTCCTCCTTTTAAATCCCTTCAAAGTTGATTAACTTTTTATTCTTTGTTCCCTCTTTATTATAGGATAGCCTGGGAGCTCCTTTCTTCTCTAAATAAAGGTTTAGAATTGACTTTTTGGGGTCCTTGAGATTCTATTCCTTGAGACTAATCCCTATTCCTCTCTACTTTTCACTGCCTGTGTAATTCACTTTTCACTGTGCTGTGTAGGTCCCCGACCCAGTCCTAAATCCTTTTGATTTTACTGGTTCTCTGAAGGTGAACCTCACTTTCTCACTGGAAGATTTTCCTGAACCACTACCTGCTTAGAGAGAAGGAAAGTATCCCTTCAGTCATCCTCTGCACTTATGATTATTGTCATGTTGTTCTTGGTTTTTTTTGTTTCCTTGAATGTCTTTTTTCCATATCAAGACTCTTCCACTGGGATAGAGACTGAGATCCTCATCAGATCCAGACCACAGTGTCTCCCATCCTTCCTCCCACTTGCTCCCCTAGACTCACCTGCCTGGACGCCCATTAGAGAAATTACCCCCAGAATGAGCAGCAAGGATGAGAAAGACCCTCTCTGGTTCCTCTTCCTTCTCCTTTGACTGGATACTGAAACTCTAGTGGGAGGGGCTCCCATCTCCAAACTCTACGTCAGTAGGATCAAAAAAAAAGATACAGCCTCTAGATAAGCACTTCCTTCCCAGTCCTCATCCTCATCTTAACTTGGATCAGCCCTGGCTGAGATTATCATTGCTGGCTAGGATGGTTTTTGCCATACAGAACCTGAACATGTTTAGTAACCTTGAAAGCAGAAATGAAATAGAGTCTGTGGTGAGAACAGGAAACTCAGAGCAGTAACTTTCAGGTATCAATGGTCTGCCACAGAACCCTGAATTCATCCGGCACTTGTAACTGTTGTTTGAACTGAGAAAGTGCTAAGTCTCATAATGGACACGAAGATCCATCATAGTAAACCTTTACTATGAAAGCATGGGCTCCTTGCGGGGGGAGTGCATGGGGGAAGTAGTTCTTCCTGTACAACCAACAAGCCTTACTTCTTCACATTTCTCCTGCAGACAGAGAAGGTTGGCACTGAAAGGACCTCTAGTGAACCAATTCAACCTGGCTCTGACCAAGAATTCCTTCTATACCCTCCTCAAAAAGGACTCATTCAATCTCAGTTTGAAGAAATCTAATGACATGTTCTAATGCTCCCTGTCTTCCAGTTCACCCCATTCCATGGAGGATTGATCTAATTAATAATAAGCTTTTCTCCCTTACTAAAGTTAAATCTCTGCAATTCTCAACCACGATCCTAGCTCTAATTCTGATTCTAAACCCATTGCCAATTCCTCTGATCAGACCCCATGTGTGTTCTCTCACTGCCTAAGTCATAGTAGATCGCAGAGAAAGAAGGGAACAAGAAGGTTATTTAGTCCATTCTCTCATTTTACATTTGAGGAAACTGAGATCTTTTGCAAGTCAAAGGTAAAATCAGAATTTGAATCCAAGCTCTTTGACTGCAAATCCAGTTGTTTTACTGCACTGCAGTGCTCTCTGCAGCAAAACTCCCTCTTCACCTTCCCCTTGAACCTTTTTCTGGGGTAAAGTAAAATTGGAGATTAAGTTCTCACAGTTAGAACTTTTGTTTAATGGAACTAGTCAGCACTAACTAGTCCCTCCCATTATGGAGGTCTTGATGCAAAGGTTAAATAACCACATGCCCAGGCACCAAGGATATTGTAGAAGGCTGTCTTATTTAGGTGGATTAGATGGCCTGGAAGGTTCTTTCCAGCTCAGCAAGTCCATGACTCAGTAAAGTTTTCATTTCCTCAGAATGCTTTACCATTTTGGTCTCTGTGATCGTTTTCATCTTTTCTACCTTCTCCATCAAAGAGAACCCCAATGCTTGGGGATTCCCCCTTAACTCAATAGTATGCTAACTAGTAATCTCAGTAAGGGAAATGAGCAGAATCAAATGACAAGGTGGTGTGTGGGAGAGAACCAAGCCAGACTGTGGTACCAAGTGAAAAGGAGAACATCAGAGAAAAACAGTCCATGCAAGAATTACAGGATCATGGATCTGTGTCTAGAAAGAAAATTATTACTCCAAGGCCTCCTCCAAGCCTCTCACTGCATGGTTGAGGGAAAGGAAGCCTAAAAAGGTAAACTCATGAAGGTAATTTACCTTTCTCAAAGGGCAATATAACTTATAATGTATATGCCAGGAAAGCGCCCATTAGCCTAAACTTATCATTTCTTTTTCTATCTTCCATTAGATTTCATCCATCCTGGTGGGCAAACTTTTTAGAAAGATTTCCTATACTGCCTAATTTCTGGTTAAGGAAGTAGAAAAGGAAAAAGTTTGGTCTCAATATAATAATTAGTCATTAATACAAGAGAGAAATAACCATTTCTCTCAGACATCCCTCAAGTTAAAACTGTGAGGGCTATCAAAGAAGTAAAAGATCTTTTCACTTCATATTCTTAAAAGGCCTGTGCTGTAGTTAGGGAGACAATAACCCTGGTTTTGAAACAATGAATATTTTGCTGTGTTGAAGGATATGTGATCTCAACCATGAGAGTAACTCTTCCCGTGGAGCAGATTATAATGCATCCATTTCCTAAGTATTTTGCATGATTCCTGGACACATCCTGTGGTAGACCACCAATGGTTCACCGAAAATACTGGGAGTCTTCCTTCAGAGGAAACAACTTTTTAAAGCTATAATCACTAAGAAATTTTTCCCGTCATCAAGTCAAAATGTGTTGTCTCTTTGCCACATTCATCTATTGTTTCTGGTTCTGCCCTCTGGAGTCAAGCAGAGTACCTCAAATGCATCTTAATTTATCAGGGAGTAGGATGATGACTCTTTCCATTTTCCAAAGGGACTCAGTGTTCCTTGGTATTCCTCTATCCCTCACTTTCATCCTATGTCTTTTTTTAATAATAGCTTTTTATTTTCCAACATGTACAAAGATTCATCCTTGGAAAACCTTGTGTTCCAAATTTTTCTCTCTCTCTTCCCTCACCCCCTCCCCTAGTCAGCAAGTAATCCAATGTAGATTAAACATGTGCAATTCTTGTAAATATATTATCATGTTGCACAAGAAAAATTTTAAAAAATGAGAAAGAAAAAAAGCAAGCAAACAACAACAAAAAAAATGAAAATACTCTATTGTGATCTATATTCACTCCTCATAATTCTCTTTTTGGATACAGATGGCTCTCTCCATACTTTATATTTCTCTGAAAGGATTGGCAAGTGGAGCAAAGGACTCCCCCCAAAGCCTCAATTTAATCCAATGTAGATTAAACATGTGCAATTCTTGTAAACATATTATCATGTTGCACAAGAAAGCTGCATTCTTTTGGGCTGGACTCTATGATTCCCCTATACCTGACACCTTCTCCCTCAACATTCCCCACCTTTCAGCTTCCTTTTATGTATAGTCTTCCCCCACTGAGGACAGATTATCTTTCTTTTTCATATTTGTAGTCCCAACACTTAATATAGTACTTGGCACATAGTAGGCACTTTAAAATGGTTGTTGACTGATTACCATTTCTGTCAGTCAGCTGTTCTATGATTTCAATCCCCATCCCTGAGATTCCCCAGATCAAAGCCTCTTTCTCTAGCCACCATTCTCCTATATGTGTTGTTTTCTCCCACTGAACTATAAATGCTTTGAGAAGGGACTATGTTCTTTTGACATTTGTATCTGCCATGGTTAATAATGTCTGAAACAATAAACACTTTTTTAAAAAATTGACTCATTCATTTGTTTATTCATTTATTCCAGTATCCCCTAGCACTGACATGTATGTGCCTGAGACAGGGGTTTTACTGAGACAAGGAGGGCACCTTGCCTCCAAGTGCCTGTCACCAGCAGGCCAGCCTCTTTGAGCAAAGCATTCACTGTCCCTGTGCCCGGTCTCCTATCCTGTAAAGTGGAAGACTCCAACTAAGTGATCTCCCAGGCCTCTTCCAGCTCTCTATCACTGATCCTAAAGTTCATAATGTCAAAGGCAAATAATTGCAAATTAGAGCTATGGGAAGAGTAAGACAGAGCTGATCTGAGCCAACAGCTCAGCACCCTGTCTCAACAGGTCAGAATGGGGAGGGGGGCAGAATCGGGGCTGAGACTATACAGAAAATCAAGGGGTCTGCTGTTCTTGGCTCAAGGACTCCCAATTCTCCCTTCTCTCATTCGGGTCCTGAGGTCAGAAATAACTGAGTGCTGAGACCAAGGGAAGTGGAGAAGGGGTGGGGCAGGGAGAAGGGGAATGGGAGGGGAATTCCATGAGAATCATTTACAGTGAGGTTCAAATATCAAGCTCTGCAGGACTGAAAGATGTGGTCCCAGTTTTCAAGAGAAGAATAGAGTCTTTGGCAAATGATACTTGATAGGCAAATGAACTTGACTTTCATTCAACCAAGTTGAAAGGCAACTCACATTCCCCTGAGAATAGTCTGTGAGTGTGTATATATATGTGTGTAGGTGGAGGAGTGTAATATATACATATAAATGCATATATAGATATAGATATATGGGGAAGAGATCAAAGATGTATACATAAACATCTAAAAGGTTCCTCGTATTTAATAAGGCTTCATTAAATGTTCATGAAACAAAAAGGAAGAGCCTGTTCATTTTGAAGTGCTGTGTATGTTCCTGCTGATAAGGAGAGAATGATAATTTAGGATTATCCTCTTACTGGGGTCAGCAAAGGTGGTCAATAAAGATGTATAAACTCAAAAAATGAAAAGCTGTGGGACTAACATGAATACACTTAGAATAAGTTTTTAAAATGGAAAGGATCTCAGTGACCCTCAAGTCCTCCCTCTCATTTTACAGATGAGGAAACTGAGGTCTATAGAATGTAATAAATTTCCCAGATCATATAAATGTGGCATTTGAACATACAAGTGTGGCTTGGGGGTGGCTAGATGGCACAGTGGATAGAATGCTGAGTCTAGAATCAGGAAGGCCTGAGTTCAAATCTGGTTTCAAACACTGACTGGCTGTGAGACCCTGGACAAGTCATGTAACCCTGTTTGCCTCAGTTTCCTCATCTGTAAAATGAGCTGGAGAAGGAAATGGCAAACCACTCCAGTATCTTTGCTAAAATAATCCCATATAAGTTCGCAAAGAAATAGACCCAACTGAAAATGACTTTTGTTTTCCTGGTTTCTTCAACTGTAAAATGGGAATAATAACTTCTCCTAACTCCCAGGATTGTTGTGAGGATCTGGTAAGATCATTTTGATAAAGTACTTAGGATAGTGCCTGTCACATAGTAGACTATGTAAATAGTAACCGTTATCATCATTATTATTATATCATCTTGACTTTATCTAAAATATATACAAGATGGAGGGTTTGGGGAGGAAAGAGATGGGGGAGAGGAAGGAGACCAAGAAAGGTGGTAGAAGGTGGTACTTGAAGCAGACATCAGGAGAAGATACAACTCTAAGAGCTGGGCAAAGAGGTCTTGCACTGGGTGCCTGAAGCCAGCTGTACAGAAATGTATATCATCTAGAAGAGTGGGGAAAAAGGGGTTGACAGATAAAATTTTCTCCATAAATTTTATGAACTAACTCTTCCTCCTTGAAGTTCCTTAATCCCTCACTGAACTTTACTCTGTGGCCAAATTCTCATTCAGAAACCTCCTGGATGCTGGACTTTGTTCACTGAAGATAACAATAGTGATCACTGGTTGACTTGCAAACACTGGGGCCATCTCTCCATGGGGGAGGCGACCAGGATTTCAGAAGCTACAAAGGCCAAGGAGTTGGAAATGAAAATGACCTCAAATGTCAAGAGAATGAGATCTCTGAGATCAAACCCCTTGAGGAAAAAAAATTGAAGGAACCAAGTCCTCTCTGGTAATTGTAGGGAATTTTCTATGTGTTCTAGTAGGGGAAGTAGGACAGTTTAGTCTGATCTACTTCCACCTCCTCTTATCAGCCATCTCTCCCTCTTTTTCTATTTTGCATGAAGCAGCCATCACTCTCCTCAAAGTTATGCTAGGTTGTGACATAAAGTGAGAATATTTCAGTCACTAAAACTTGATCATGTAAGTGAACTAATCCCCAGCATTCCATATTACTTGACTTGCTGTAACTGATGGTTCTACAAATGGATAGTGTGGTGCTGGTTGATGGAGTGCCTCTGTTTTCTGGGTGTTAATTCTTAGGCCAAAATTAATACAAGTAGCAAAAAACTGATCCACACTTTGTTGTATTTAAGCTTCAGAGGTCTTTGCTTAGATGATTTTGTTTGCAGATCGTCTGCAAACAAAAAAATCACGCCTCAGCACTCCCTCCATTTTCGTTTTTTCTTGTAGACTTTTTAAATTGAAGAGTTTGCCACTTTGGCACCATGTTTGTTCTTAGTAAAGGTATCTGGCAACAGGGCTAAAAACATGGGAGCAAGCACATAGTCTCGTTTCACTCCATTGGTGACTAGGAAAGCTCGAAAGCATTGTCCATTGTCTGGAACCTGGACAAGCACACCATCATGAAAATGAATTACTATACTGATCAACTTCTCTTGGCAACCAAATTTTGATGTTATTTTCCACAAATCCTTGTGATTGACGGTATTCTCAGAGGCGTTGGTCAGATCTACAAATGTTGCATACAGATCTTTATTCTGCTTCTGGAATTGCTACGGGAGTTGTCTGACAGCAAATACTGTGTCAACCTTCTGAAGCCACGCTGGCTCTCAAGTAGATGACCCTCTTCCAGGTGGAGGATCAACCTATTTAGAAGGACTCTGGAAAGAATCTTGCCAACAATGACTAATGACTAAGAGAAACACACACACACACACACACACACACACACACACACACACACACACAATGATTGTCACAGGACAAATTATTCCCTTCATCTTTATAGAGATGGACAACAGAGGCATCCCTGAAATTTCAGTCAGCTTTTTGTATGAGGAGTGGACTCCCCATCTTCAACTCTCAGCTGTAATAGAACCAGCACCCGGTGCTTTGCCACATCAAAGTAGCTTAATGGTTTTCAAAGCCTCTTTTCAGTTGAAACGTCAGAAGAGAGTGATTTCAACCTGATTAAAATGGTCAATAGCTTCAGCATTGATTGTTGATGGCCTGTCGAGAACACTCTGTAAGTGTTCAGCACACCTCTCTAGGATCATGTCCTTATCACTAATCAATGTGGCTCTATCAGCACTAAGTAGTTGAGATGCACCATAGGTCTTTCACCTGTAAATAGACTTTAGTGTATCATTAAAGTGCTTTGGGTTATTATTAGCAGGATAATCAATTTCATCTGCCTTCTTACCTAGCCAAAAATCCTGCATCTCTAAGTTTTGATTATATTCTACTTTTGATAGAATTGAATACTGCTTTCTTAGAGACGGATGAACTATCCTGATGGTAGATCCTGTGGCGTTCTTGCTTTTCTTTTAGCAGCTTCTGAATTTCCCCATCATTTTCCTCAAACCAGTCTTGATGTTTATGAGTGTAGCAACAGCAGTGGTCCCTTACCACCATGCATCTCATCACCAACTCATCACCAAGATGCTCTTCTGTTTACCTAAATGCAATAAAATTGCACGGATGCACCCTCGCAACAAACATTGGCATTTCATAGACTGTGATTTTAAGGAGGAGAAACGGACAGGATGCAAGACTGACGTAGGTAATGTGTTGTGCAGAGTTCTCGACTGATCATAGACTTCTCCTCAAGCTGAATATTTGGCATTCAACAAAAGTGCTGGCCCCAAGGCAAAAAGATTACTAGAAGAATTAATTTCAACAGATTAGAGCACCTTTCTAATCGGGAACAATTCATTGTTAACTTTGGGGGGGTAAATTAGCAGTAGTGGAGCAGAAAAGGAGTGGGAAAGCTTTCAGAGCTCTGGTATACAATAATTTATTTGCTCATTTAGGTCAGAATACTCTCAAACATCAAGACTGTGTTCCTTAAAGGAGTCAGCAGCCCAGCAAAACAAGACAAGGCTATTTATGGAATCTGATTACATGATAGGTAGATTTTTGAGATCACAGAAGGAATTCACTAACATGGGAAGGTCCAAAAGATGATGATGGAATCACATATGTCTTTACTGAGAATCCATACAGAAAAGTACACTGCAGGGGTAGGAGGGGATTCATGTAATTCAGTGATATTATAATTGGCCAATGTCATCTTATAATGACTTATTAACTTATGTTAATGTAAAGGACAATAAATAAGGAGAGTATGTATGCACTATGTCAAAGGAAAAATATATTGAGGTTTCTGATTCGATATTCTGTTCTATATCCTGTCGGTGCTACTTATTGGCTGATTTCTGTGGTGTATCTAGTGTGTCTGAACTAGATGGATGATGTGATTACAGACCATGTAGACCTGAACCTGATTGATTCAGTGAAGGATTAAGGATTTCTCTGGAGTTTGGCCTTGGGAGAGAAAGCTGGCTGGTTTGTAAGGATTTTTGTGGAGTTTTGGCTGGGACAGGGCAACAATCAGAATGTCATCAGAAAGACATCAAGGGGCAGTGTCAAGATGCCAACAAAAGCAGGATACCTCTCAATTATTCCTTAAAAATTTTCTATGGTATCAGCCTGGGAAAATCTATTTAATCTCTCTCAGTCTCTGTTTTTTTAATCTAAAAAATAAATAAAAGAATAGCACCTACCTCAAACTTGTTTTGAGGATCAAATGGGATAATAATGTATGTGAAGTCCTTTTTTAACCTTAAAGGGTAAAATTCATTATTGTTATAGTTAATAGCATAATTTTATAGCCATAGTTCCATTAAAATCTGCCCCATAAATTCAGGAACTCCCTAAAATCAAGGATTTTATCTTCCCATTAGAGCGGGGACTCCCTAAGGGCAGTGTAAGGAAAGAGGGAAAAGGATCTCTTTCCTATATCTCTCTGCCAGGATGAAGTCTCCCTGGTAATCATTTCAGACCTAAAAATTTCTAGGTTTAATCACCATTTAGGAAAACCAGCTGGATGGTTGTCATTGAGCCAGCCCATCTCTGAGCCCCAGACCATATTTAGTGATAATCATGCTCTGAGATGTCCTGCTCTTACTACAGACTCTTTCACTTCCTTTCTTACACCTTCTAGAAAAGGAAAATTTTGGTTTTTAGCAGACATCATAGGGTGACAGGAAGACGTCCTCAGCCAAGCCAAACCCACTCTGGGTGGGGAGAGAAGATAGAGAGGCATGTTATATATACTATATATAGGAGGTTGTAGTTTTCATTTAGATAGTGCCTGGGACACAAACACAGGGCTTAAAACCTTTCATACTCGGTGTATGGTTGACACACTGGGCAGCCCCATCCTAAAGATCATGGATTGTCAGAGGAGGTGGGGATGGCTCTCTTCAGCTTGGTTCCTCATTCTGACCCAGGCAGGTAAGTCTAAGGAGAAAGGGATCAGATAGAGAGGAGGGAGGCCATTGAGTTTTGGGTATGATGGGGGAAGCTCAGCCATTGTACTCAAGGATTTTCAAGTTAGCCAATAAGTCATTCAACAAGTATTTATTGAACAATTTGTATACTTCAACTAACATTCTAAGCCCCAAGGATAAAGCAAATAAAACCTGGTCTCTTCCTCCAAGGAACCCACATTATAATGGGGGACACAATTCATAAATAAAAAGATGCCTACAAGATACGTACAGAGTAAACAGAAGGTTATTTAGGAGAGGAAAGCTCTGGCAATAGTGAGCGCTGGGAAAGGCTTCCCAAAGATAGCATTTTAACTGAGACTCAAAGGAATCCAGGGAAGCCAGGAAGTGGAAGTAAGGATAATGATCATTCCAGACACAGAGAAAGAGAGGACAAAGGCAGGATGGGGGACTGGATAGAACAAGTGTGGGGAACAGCATGTAAGCTGTACCTGAATGAGGGAGAAGAGTAAGTATGAGGCAATGAGAAAAGACTAGAAGTATCCACACGCTAAAAGGTTTTAAATGCCAAGAAAAGAACTTTATCCTTGAAGTAAGAGAAAGATATTGGAGTTTATTAACTAGGAGAGTGATATCATCACAGGAATGCTTTAGAGAAATCATTTTGGCAGCTGAAGGGACAATGGGATGAAGGCCAGTGAGGAGCTATTGTAGGGGAGAGGACCCAAACTAGGGTCAAGGCTATGGGAGTGAAGAGGACAGAATGTATAAGGGAACAGGAAGGGACCTGAAAGGTCATAAAGTCCAACTTTGTCATTTTACAAATTTGGAAACTGAGACCCAGAGAGGTTATGCGACTTTCCCAAAGTCACACAATTAATATTAGAAATGGGATTCAAACCTAGTTCTTCTGTTTCCAAAGTCAAAGCTCATTCTTGTATACCACATAAATTCCCTACTATGTACCATGTATTATAGCAAGCACTACCTTCTCCCAAGAACATACATAGTCATCACATATATAATTAAATACAAATCAATTTCTAATTGAGGCAGAACACTAGTAGATGCAGGAATTAGGGAAAACCTTATAAAAGGTAAATCTGTATTGTAGTTTAGAGAAATTTGGGGATTCTCAAAACTGGAAGTGATAAGAAATTACATTGTAGGCTGAGAAAACAATCACAACAAAAAACCTCAGGATAGAGTGGTAGTTGTGAAGAATAAGTGGATTGATTTGGTTGAAATGTCGATTGTACTAGGAGAAGCCTATGAAAAAAGCCTCCAAGGATAAGATGGATGCCGGCTATGAATAACGTTAAATGTCCTTAGTTTGAAAAGTTTGTATTTTATCCTAGAGGCAATAAGGGAACCACTAGAGCTGTTTAAAGAAAAAGCGTGATGAGCTTTAGCAAAAGGTAATATAGCAAAAGACTGATTGGAGAGGAAAGAGATCTGAAGATAGGGAACATTAGGCGGAAAGTGCAAAAGTTCAAGTGAAAGGGGACAAAGATTAGAACTGGGGAACTGGGGTGTAAATGGAAAGAAAGAAATGGATTTGAGAGAAGTTCTGGGGTAAAATCAGTAGGACTAAGTCAATGATCAGATATTGGGGGATGGAGGAGAGGAGGAAGAGAGAATGAATGTGAGATTATAAACCTGAGTCATTGGAATATTAGTGGTGTTTTTGACAGAAATTGAAAGTAAGGAAGATGAGTGCTTTAGCTGGAAAGATAATGAGTTCTGTTTTTGACTTGTTGAGTTTCAGTTACCTATAGGCAATCTAACTAGAAAGGTCCAAAGAAAAGTTTTTTTTTCAAATAAGTATTTATTAAGCCTCAACTACGTTGCAGGCCCTGTGCTAAGTGCTTTACAAACATTTCATTTGATCATTAGAACAATAGAGAAATAAGTATAATTATTATACCAGTTTTATGGATGAAGAAATTGAATCTTAAAGAACTTAAGTAGTTAAATGTGGATTTGAACTCAGGTCTTTCTGATTACTAGCATAGCACTCTATCTACCACAACTAGGTTTGAATCCCATCTCTAATATCCACCACATAACTGGTGATACTTGGAGTACAAAGGGGAGAGACAGATAGATGACAGACTAAGATTTGGATATTTTAGATTTTAGAGTTATTTTTAGTTACCCTTACTGATGATGGGGTGCAGAGGAAAGGCAAGAGAATGGGTGGGAGGAATCACTGATCCTCTGTTAACCCCAAATCTGAAATACCATTTTCTCTTCTTCTCTTCCTTCCCATAATTCAGTACACCACAGGTATGTGGGTCAGTTCACTGCAGTGGGTACATACTATTCTCTCTTCGAACTAAGTGCAATCAGCTTCATGGATGAAGTTGAAGTGGGATTCTATAACAAAGAAAACCAGCAACTTATTATCAAGATACCCTGGCTCACTGAAGCACTGGGAGACGCTTACATTATCCAGAAGCGCAATTTATTGGTGTACCATGAGCAACATTTCCGCTGGATGATGCACTTCTTAGCAATGAATGATACAAACCATAACAGTAAGTCAGACACATTCATCTCCCCCAGCCTTCTTTTCATTATTACCTTGTCTATTTCTCTTCCAAGTCCAGTAGATCCATCCCCAGTAGATCATTCCACTGAAATGGATGTCTTTAGTCCATTGTTCGTTGTTATTTATTAACTTAGAGAAAGCATTCAAGAATTCCTGAGCCTTAGGCTTCATCCACTTGATTGCACATCCTGGGTTGTGCCATCTTTTCTATAATCCTTCCAAGACACCTTTCACCTTTCACCCAAGAACTTTGACTATTTTCCAAACTTTTTAAATCAATAAACCTGAACTCAGAGGATGGGTGTCCTTGTCTGAGCCCTCAGTTTAGGGATAGACTACAACGGATCCTAGTTATTAATCTCTCCCTCTTCACCAGTCCTAGAGGAACCTACCCCAATATCCCTCCACAGGAAACCACACAATGCAGCTCCTTGCAGACTGTGAAATAGACAATGACATCAAGGTAAAGAGCTACGTCCACATAATTTGGGATGGAGAGGAAATCTACAGGATAGATGAAGAAGTTGGACAGTGGGAGTACCTGAAGCCTGAAGCCAAGCAATACCAGCACATTCTGGAGAGCCCCTTCTGGACTGATCTGAGGAAACGCTACATGAATCAATTTTGTGTTGACTTTATGAAGAAAATCATGGGCTACAAAAGCATAAGGGATAATGGTGAGTGTTTGCTTCTTCCCAATTCCTCCCAGGAGGTCCAATCATCTCCTTCATTCTGTGCAGTAATTGGAGCCCCAGAGAAACAGGCAAGATGCATGGCTTCTGACCATAACCCCATCTTACAATGTGAAAGTCAGAGAAATGCAAGAAAGATTGAGTTTCTTTCTTTTTTTCTTCCTTTCTCATTTCCTTGTTTCTTTTTTCCACTTTATCTCCTTTTTTCTACTTCTTTTCCTTTCTTTTTTGTCCTTTTTTCCCCTTTTTCTCTCTTTCTACTTTTCCTTCTTTCTTTTCTTCTGTTATTCTTGTTCTCTATCCTTTTTCTTCCCTCCTTTTTTCTTTTTCTTTCCTTTTTTCTTTCTATCTTTCCTTCTATTCCTTCAACTAAACAATCTCTTCTTGTCAGCCACCTCAAGGCATGGCAACTCAAAGGTTATGGCAAAGTGAATACATATTCGGCTATGTTCTACCAAATTGGAAAAATTTTACATACAACTCCAAGAATGATGGACTAATAAAACATCTAGACAAATTTAGAACATCATAATCAGAAGATTTTGTTATAACCATCATGTAATGTTTTTATTTCGATGGAGTTTGGGGTGGCAGTGACAGAAATACAAGGACAATATTTTTGTTATAGCATAAGGGGTCTGTAATCTTCATTAAAATGTTTCCCACTGAAGAAATCATGGGAAGAATCTGAAGAAGATTCCATTCTTAATTCATTATAGCAGACCAGACTACTTGAATTTGGTTTAAAATATTGTTGATATGGTTATCAACACCAACAGATGCTGATTCTATAATTAGTGTTTACATAACACTTTTTTAGGTGTCCAAGAAAATACAAAGAGTTATAATTTATCATGCTACTTTGAAGAGATAATGGGTAATTTTGGTCAAATAAGATAAGGGATGCTTAGGGAAAATTAATGGAGACGAGGGAAGCATCAAATATTCACTTAAATTATGACATGAAGCCTTCTTTCTTGAACTCTGATCCCAGTGCCCCCTGAGATGACCGTATCTTGCCGTGTCAACACAGAAGGCAGCATCATTCTCTCCTGTACAGCCACAGGCTTCTACCCACGCTCCATCCAGCTGCAGTGGGAGAAGAATGGGGAGCTGGGTGTATGGGGAAAGGAGACTTCCACTGGCATCCTGCCCAACATGGATTCCACCTTCTACCTCCGCCTTACCTTAGAGCTCCCACCAGAAGACCCAGGCATGAACTTTACCTGTGTGGTGGAACACGTTGCGCTGAAGACCCCTGCTGTATATTCAGGTGAATGCTTAAGCCAGGCAGACTCATCCTGGGGAAGCCCCCAGGAGACTATATCTCAGGGTGTAGTTTCATTTCCTTTCCCCTTCTTCCATTGAACATACATCCAATTATAATCTACCTTTTCTCCCCATAGTCCCTGGAAAACTCACAAAGGAGAAATCTTGTTTCCTGGCCCTGGGCATAGTGTTGGCTGTCATCCTACTGCTGAGCTGTGCTGGAGCCTTCATAGCATGGAAGAAGATGTGTACAGGTTTGCATGTAATGAGAGAGAGGTAACAGAAAGATACTTTATGGAGAGCTGCCAAGGAGATGAGATATTGTGTACTAACAAACACGATAACTGGTTGTAGGAAAATGTTTTGAAAAAAGAATTTCAGAATCTTGGAATGAAAGTGGGACACAGAGGCTGGGCAGTCTAAACTATACTTGGTCAAAAATTTTCTCAATTAGTTCCTGGCCAAGTCAACATCTCCAAGTCTCAATCTGCAAAAGGGAAAAATAATAACACTTACTTCACAGTAGTGTGATGCATATAAAATTTCATTCAAAGCTTGAAATGCTACATAAATGTTATTAATTCTCCTCAATTATGGTCATAATTATTGATGATTAATTATGAATGCAATTGGAGACTACTCTGTTTTTTTTCCTGTCACAACAAGATCAAGTCACATTGTTGAAATATTAAGCTTTCCCTCTACTAAAATCCTTAGGTCTTTACTTCCCAGAAAATATAATGTGTATTTATATATGTACACATATGCCTTACACTTACTGCTATTTTTAATTTGACCATGAGACTTAACTTACTTATCTATATTCCAATCTGATCCAATCCAATCTAATAAGCATTTGCCAAGGATCAATTAGTGTACTGCTAGACTCTTGTAACACATACACAAAAGAAAAAATAGTCCCAGCTTTCATGGAACTTTCATTCCATTGGAGTGCTACAATATGTAAAAACTCCTATGAAATTTCATCTTACTATATTTTGCCTCTTGTTCTGCCCCTTTAAAGATTTTTTTTGAAGAGCAACATTATGTGGATGATCAATTTTGATACTTTGGTTTTTCTTGGCAATACAATCATCTAAGATATTTCTAAAAGATTCATGATGGGAAATGGCATCCACGTCCAGAGCAAGAACTATGGGATTTGAACACATCTCTCCTGACTTGGAGTTGTCTCCAAATCTGATGCATCAAGATCAAACTATCTTTGTTGGATGCTCACAAATCAGTCACTCATTCTTTTTACCTTATTATTAAGAATATTTATTAAGTACTTTTTAAGATCAAAATAAGAAGCAAAATGTTAGTAAATAGAAACCCTGTCATAAAGATAGAAAAACTTGAATTCAAGTTTCATGTGTGACATCATGTGACATGTTCATGTGTGACATACTGGCTGTGTGATCCTGAACAAGTTATTCTCAGATCCCCAGGCAACTCTCTAAGACTTAATTGAAGAGGATTCAAATCTTTACTGGTATCAATTGAAGAACGGCTGAATTAATTGTGGTTTATAAATATTATAGAATATTATTGTTCTGTAAGAAATGACCAAGAGGATGATTTCAGAAAGACCTGGAGAGAATTACAGGAACTGATGATGAGGGAAATGAGCAGGACCAGGAGATCATTATTTAATTCAACAACAATACTATATGATGATCAATTCTGATGGACACGGCCATCTTCAACAATGTGATGAACCAAATCATTGCAATAGAGCAGTAATGAACTGAACCAGCTACACACGGCAAAAGAACTCTGGGAGATGACTATGAACCACTACATAGAATTTCCAATCCCTCTATTTTTGTCCGCCTACATTTTTTATTTCCTTCAAAGATTAATTGTACACTATTTCAGAGTCTGATTCTTTTTGTACAACAAAATAACTGAATGGACATGTGTACATATATTGTATTTAACTTATACTTTAACATATTTAACATATATTGGTCAACCTGCCATCTGGAGGAGGGGATGGGGAGAAAAAGGGGGAAAACTGGAAAAAAAAGGTTTTGCAATTATCAGTGCTGAAAAATTACCCATGCATATATCTTATAAATGAAAAGCTACAATAAAAAATAATAATTTAAAAAATCGTTACTGATAGAAGGAATTCCTCACTGGGATATTTCTACATCCATTACAGTATGGATCTGGACCAAAAAATGCAGAAGAGGAGGAATTGTATAACTTAGTAATGTTTATGTGTTGATAATTGAAGTACAACTCACTTGCTTATTGTATTGAGAACCTCATCTTCCCTTAAAAAAATTTATTAGGTCATTTATCTGTTTCTAGACCTGCAGAACTTCTCCCATTCGCAATGATTTTTGAGAGATCACTGTCACTGACTTGGGAATAAATTATCAAGGTCTTATTTTGGGAAGTAGTAAGTACCCTGAAATGTTCTTAATCCAAGTGTGGTGACTTCAGTTTATTAAGGACACTCAGAAACTCTTTGTTAAGCATTTCTGTGCCTTTTTTCTTTATTCTAATACCATTTTTCTTGGTAGAGACAAGAGAAATATTTTCATATCATTTGAAGTTTTTTTTAAAATGACCATTTGTTCCAGCACAATGAAAATATACAATGGAAATTTGAATTATGAATCACTTCACTGGATTCCTGATTAAGACTGACTGGAATCTAGCTGTGCTTCTAATTTCTCTTAACCATCATTCCATTCACTCTAGGAAGCAATCATTCTTTGAGTTTTCTCTTGTATCAAATGTGATTTTAAAAAGTAGAAAGTTCTTTATGATTATGCTGAACATTCATAATCAATTTGAGCTCAGTGATCCTAAAGTTATCTTTATTTGATATTAGAATTCTTTCACATTCAGTTTGTACTTAACAGATTTTTCCACCCTTTATGTCTTTGAAAAAGTTAAGTGGGGAGATGAATACCCTGTGCAGCCCCATTTATCTTTTAAATAGCTTCTCTCCTTTTCTTCTTCATCACAATTGCATGTATTTTAAAATGCATTTCATTCCCCTGATCAAATTTTCTCAATAGACCTGTGGGCCATGGAATGTTATCTATTGCTTCTCTGAAACCTTTGACATTCACTCTCAAAATCCTTGAAACAATTTTTAAAAATGGTCTCACTTTCGCTTCTTTATCTACAGTGAATGCTAGAAAGGTGCTGTCACTATTTCCCAAGATCCTCACTGATTTTACTTCAACTGTCAACTTCTTATTTATTGTTCAGAATCAGAGATGCCAAAGAGCTTCCATTGTCCTTTGGAAAAAAGTTATCCATGAATGACAAGAGGTATCATTGGAGGAATAATTGACATCAAAGAGATCACAACTCCTTCAAATTGTTGAAGTATAACATCATCATTCAACGCATGACTTTTCTTTTGATTAAAATGCCAGAATCTTTCTTGCTTAAAGAATATCCACAATTGGGGTAGCCAGGTGGTGTAGTGGATAGAACATCAGCCCCAAAGTCAGGAGGATCTGAATTCAAATCTGGTCTCAGACACTTAACACTTCCGAGCTGTGTGACCCTGGGCAAGTCACTTAACCCCAATTGCCTCAGAAAAAAAAGAAAAAGAAAAGAAAATTTTAAAAAAGGATACGCAGTCTTATACTACTTAACTTTTCAGTTATGATAATATTTCAACAAAGACAAGGATGTTGATAACATAAAAGTTTTTTGCAAAAAAATGAATCATATTAAGTTGTAAATATGATCAGTCTTGAATCTAGAGAACAAAGTTAAGTAGTTAAAAGTATTTTCTCCTTTCTGTAGCACATTGGAGGACTATGATATACTAAACATCAATACACTGAAACATCAAGGAAGAAAAAAAGAAAAAAATTATCAGTAAGACAAGAATTTCTCATCTGCTATTATTTCAGCAGAAAGATCTCCAATAGTTACCCCAATAAAGTGCTCCAACAATAGTATATCATGACAGTGTGCCATGTTAACATTCTATTTATCAAACACATTATCTATTTCCTGTTACTGATTATATGATCTGTGGTATTCACGAATGATGAGACTTCTTGAATTTCTGTCATTAGTCATCACTTAAATACTCCCAAGTTTTCTCCCAATTGTGAATTTCACCACAAAACTGCATCTTCTAGATTTGGAGTGCTATATTATTCTTTTTTTTCTTGTTAAATCAGATTTAACTTTTATTCCAGATATGGACCACATCTCTCCAAGTCTCAGTGTTATCATGAAATGTATATGATTCAGAATTTATAAAGATTTTAGAAATAATCCAGTGCATCCTCATTTTACATACTGAATAAGTTAAGGCTTAAAAAAGTAAGTACTTTCCCATAACAGATCTAGCATTAGGGTAATGTTTTAAACTCAAAATCCAAAGTTTTTTATACTAAAATATAGCTAAGGTCTCATTTGCCTCCTTGTAAATATATTGTTTTCCTGACATGATAAATTCCACAACTTTTTTGTCCTGTTATTATTATTGTTAATTTTTTCTCTCTCAAACTGGCTAAGATGACAGGAAAAGATAATGATAAATGTTGGAAGGGATGTGGGAAAAATGGGACATTAATACATTGTTGATGGAGTTATGAACTGATCCATCCATTCTAGACAACAATTTGGAACTATGCCCAAAGGCCTGTCAAACTGTGCATAGCCTATGACCCAGCAGTGTCTCTACTGAGTTTGTATCCTAAATAAATCATAAAAGAGGAAAAGGGACCCACATGTGCAAAAATGTTTGTAGCAGCCCTTTTTGTAGTGATAAGGAACTGGAAATTGAGTGGATGCTCATCAGTTGGGGAATGGCTGAATAAGTTATAGAATATGAATCTAATCTATATTATGGTTCGATAATTAACAATTAGCAGAGACTTACATGAACTGAAGCTAAGTGAAGTGAAGAAAACCAAAATTACATTGTACACAGAAGCAGTGATGATTAACTGTAATGGATGTGACTCTTTTCAACAATGAGGTGATTCAGGTCAATTCCAATAGAGAGCCAGCTGCATCCCAGAGCGAGGACTAGGGGAGCTATGGGGCCTATGGATCACAGCATAGTATTTTCAACTTTGCTGCTGTTGTTGTTGTTTGCATGCTTGTTTTTTTTCTCATTTTTTCTTTTTTGATCTGATTTTTCTTTTGCAGCATGATAAATGTGAAAATATGTTTAGAAGAACTGCCCGTTTAAGTTGGATTACTTGCTGTTGAGGAGGTAGGGAGAAAAATTTGGGAACAAAAAGTTTTGCAAGGTTGAAGTTTAAAAACCATCTATATATGCATTCAAAAAAATAAAAGACAACTGTAAAAAAAGAAAATCAATAAATTATATATGTCTAATTTTTAAACAATATTATGTATTTCAGTTTAAATACCAAGCACAAACAAACATATTTACAACCATTAATACTTAATAACATATTCATATGTAAAATATGACAATAATAGTGTATTAATTTATTTCTGATTCAACAAGCATTTTAAAGGTCTCCATGTAGCCTTAGGCCTGAAGTCAAGAAAAATTAAGTTAAAATTCAGCCTCAGACACTTTTGCCTCATTTTTTTCTACTGAAAAATGGAGATAATAATGGCACCTACTTCCCATGTTATTGTGAGGATCAAATGAGATCCTATTTGTAAAGTGCTTTGAAAACTATTTTTAGTATTTTATAAGTACTAGCTAGCCATTGTTAGCATCATTGTTATTACATGCCTACCATGTGCTAGTTGGAAAGTAAATACAAAAAAGAAGAAGTTCCCTATCCTCAAGAACCATACTTTCCAAAGGGAGATGGGGGAGACATAAAATATCAGAGTAAATTAAAAATTAGATTAAATTAGATTTAAAGATTAAATAAAAAATTCATACAAAATATCTGTCTTTTCATCTTTTTTGATCTAGGTTTTCATTTTTTTCTTTTTATGCTGTTGTCCTCCTTCACTAACAGTTTCTATTGATGCTTCATCATAACATTGGTGATCTAGCCTTCTCCAAGCTCTGTCTGTGGAACACAAGTCTTGGTGGTCCTAACAATTCCAAGAAATTCCATTTCTGGAATATGATGGCTGTCATATTAACACCTGTCGTCTTGAAATCATACAGATTCAGGGACAAGTGTCTACTGGCAAAAGCACATTTTTACCCATTGCCTAATAATTCATAGAGAATTTGTGATTTTTGCCAGTGAAATAAATGCCAACCAACCTAAGCAAATCACGAACCCTTCAATTATTGAAAAATAAATTTTAATTTCTTAGGCCCATGTTTGCAAACTGTTCACCCACTCTAAAGTTTGTCAACATTGCAGTCAAATATTCACCTATGCTCCTTATAAATTTTTATAATTGATGCACATTTTTCAAATCTAATCTCAATAATTTTGCATTGTTTTGAAAAGCCTTGTAATTTTGTGCAATAAACTCACCAACCTTCATCAGCTCTAATATCTAATAATTTTTAAAATCAATCTTACATAACTAAGATAAATAAATTATTTTCTTTTCTTCTAACCTGTTCAAGATTCATTCTCACATTTTTAATTCAATGATCCAGATGGACTTGGTTAGAGCTTATCATCCAAAGATGCAAATTTGTTTCACCATGTTGTTCTTCAAACTACATTAATGAAGCTATGAATCTTCTCCTGAGTTTTCACTTGCCTGCATTTTTATTAAACACTAATGTTGGTGTGTTTGGTTCCATTTCTGGAACTGCACATTAGTAAGGAAACAAAATGTGATGCGTCTATAGGGATAAAAAACATTATCAATTTAAGGAACTCCCTTTACTAAGGTATGTCAGTGCCTGTTAGTCAATTTGTTCTTAGAGAGTTGACTTAGGGCAGTAAAAAGTTAATCGACTTGTGCAAGGGCACTAAACAATATTTTGCTGAACTTGAGGTCAGGTCTTCTTAGTTCTGAAGTTCTTTCTCTAACTATTATGCTACACTGGCATCTCCTCCCACTTCTTCCATCGAGTGGGGAGTGTATACATTTGAAAATGGGACTCAGTTCCCTGCTTTGGTCGTCCTGTGTTAGAGCAATGCCCCTTCCATCACAGCCTTTTAACTGTAGACTGGGGATTTTAAGACGCCATTTGGTTTGGCTTTAATGTTAGTGTCCTACTGAATGTTGTAATTGTGCAGTCTAAGTGCGATCAGGGTTCTGTATGTCTTGTATGTTATTAGACAGTCTAGTTGTGCTCTGTGTTCTGTGTGATCTTTGTGTTAAATTGTTTGTAATTTGTTTGTCTGTTTTGTTCACTTAAGAGCTCTGTTAAATTTAAGACCAATGGTCAAATTTTGGAATTCATTATTTTAACGCTGAACTCCAGCTGGAGAAAACATTTGATTAGGAATTTAAAGATTCTAAATTTGGGAAATGAATTGGTTATCTTTAAGTATAAGATCTTAAAGGAACAATAGCTTGTTTAAAAAAAAGTTCTGTTAACCTGCCTGAAAGGGGTCTGACTTTTCTGAAAGTTTCAACTCTGGTCAAGGTGAGGCTTAGGAGAAGCCCATTGGGAATAATGGCCACATGGGGCCAGGAGAGAAAGAAACTATGCTGTTTTATTATTTGAAATGAGATACAAATGGATTATATATGCTTTAAACCCAGCTCTGCTGGACTTGTGGGTTTTATGGGATTCCCCCATCCACCCACTGATTTCTGCTACTTTAAATGTTGAGTGAGGTAGGGATCTTTTGTAAAGATTTAAACTCACCCCCCACTGCTGCTACTTCAGCTAAAGGAGCATTTAGTTAGCCTGGAGTGAAGTTTAGTTCGACTTTGCTCCCCACCCTTGTGTCTTTGGAAGTGGAGTGGGGGGAAGGGTAGTCACATGGAATCCTATTCTCCCCCCTCCCTCTAAACTGTTCCAGACATTTTTTTATCAAGTTGTAGCTACCTGGTTCTTGGCTAAAAGCAGCAAACTGATAAGGTTATGGTAAATATCCGTTTAGGATTTTTTACTAGAAGTAAAATTTCTTGAGTTTGTAGTTAATATGTCACTGAATTTTTTCCGCCTGTAACTGATTTCTATAATCAGAGCAATGGTCAATAAGAAATTGTTGATTCAATTATATCATACCTTGCTGTTTCCAATCTGGTTATCTGTAATCATTATATCCTAAATACTTGAGCAAAAAAGTTTTTAGTCTGGTCATCTATTGGTTACTAGATGTTGTGTCTGGATACTCAAGTTTTTTTTAAGGTTTATAACTAATGAGAGGCCACATCTTGTAGCAGTCCTTGTGGACCAGTCTTTCTATCTGTTCTAACTTTTCTTTGTTAGATTTGTTTTTATTTCTAGATTTGGTCAAATTACAGATATGTTGACTTGCTTGATGATTGTCAGCACACCACACTACATACACCCACCCCCTCCCAGACTGAGCATCGTCCCTGTTCAGCAGGAAGAAGCAATTGAGAACCATCGCCCACTTTTCCTGATGTAATTTGGACTGATATGGGAGAGTGGGAAAGTGGTTGACTTGTTAGAATTTTCACTGTATTACTGTGTGTTTAAGACTTGGGATGGAAATTGTTAAACTTGTGTAACTATTGCTGTTATGTTTGAGGGACTTTTAGTCTGTTATGTATATGCATATGTATATGATTTATATGTGGGATGGTCATTTGATAATTCCTTTCCAAAAGAAAAAAGGGAGGAGAAGAAATAGGAAATTGGGGAAACTGGTGTATTTCCTTAGGCACTTCTGCCCTACCTCCTATCTTGCTAGTTCAGATTTAATTGGAAGTCCTTTACTCCTTGCTTAAATTTACTAGACTATGATTTGCTGGCTGTGCTTTATTTTGAAATCCCTTATTCTGTTGGAATCGCCCTGGCAGACTCAGTTTTTGGGATTGTTTTATAGAAACAACCAGAAATCGGACACCTGTCTTGGAACTGGCAGAATCTCTACTCCACCCCTGTTACCCCAGGTCCTTAATTTGTATTTCAGCATACTCTAAAGGACCTTGTAGTTGATATTGGGCCTCTAAAAGTTTGGGGTTTGCCTGCCTTGGTCTAACTGCATAATCTGCTCAGAAATCTGTATTCTGGTAGCAGCCCTATTTGTTCCTCTGGGTGGGACAGATGAAGTTACTCTAAGCCTCACCCTTCTCCCCTGGAGTGGGTTGCCCCTCCGAATGGGCAGCACAACTGCCTTGAGCCCTGCTGCTCTGGAAGCAGAGGCCTAGTCATGCACAAATGACCACAGCTGTCCATATTCTCCCCAAATGCAGAGGATCTGACAATTGATTGTCAGAAATAAATGAAATAAGGAACTTTGTGTATTGCTGATTAACTCTGGGGTTATCAGGGAGAGACTTGACCTTGCCGTAAGTCCTTGCATTGGTCTAGTTTTATTTTGATTTTTATTTGGTCTATTCACTTCACATAGGGGTGTTCAAAATTATGGTGCTAAGACCTTCTAGAGAAAGGTAATTCAAAGATTTGAATAGTTCCAAGAGAAAAGTGGGGAATGTCATGCCAAAGTTCCCTTTTAATGTGGTGATCCAGTTCCTACAATTGTCCTAGTTAGTTATTCTGCCTTAGGTTATAACTGTCCCCTCTTAATGTTTGAGATAAAGGTTTTATAGACATTCCTCCTTAATGTTTGACAAGATAAAGGTTTATCCATTTTAGATGTCATTAGAATATCAGTAACCTCCCTCCATTAGGTTATCCCCACCTAAGTACCTCCATTATGTCATTGTTCTTGTTATTCTATAAAAAGCTTGCTAGACAATTTGAGATGATCATCTCATCTAGCTCTGGGATCAAACATGGATCCATTGGTCCCAGTATTTCTCTCCATTTAATAAACTATTGAATTGGTCTCTAATCTCTTGTCTTGCTCAGTTTCTTTGGCATTACAGGAAAAGGGTGGCCATGTGGAATCCTCTCCTCCCCTCATCCCTCTAAGTGTGTTCCTGCCATTTTTTTCTTATCTGATTATGGCCAGTGCAGCAAACTGTGATTTAAAGGAACATGCTTAATTTTAGGTTAATTGATTGAATATTTGTTTCTTTAATAAAGAAGGTTTTCTTGGTTAAGGGATGTGGTCATAAATGTGATCCATACTTTGGTAGGATTATTTCTAAAAGTTTAATTATTATTTTTAAAAAAACTTCTTTTATGTGGAACTGGGTATTCTGTATAAGTTTAAATTGATTGTATTGGGTCATCCTGAGGGCCTCTGAAAATAGTAGTTTTTTCTTTGTCCTTTTGAAAATGTTTCTGTTATGGACAATATGCAATTTGGGATATTTTTCTATGTATTGGATATTTTAAAAGCAAAATGATTTGTATGTATAATGTTCACTCATGTAACGTCTACTTAGATATGATGATTGTTCTAAGTTGTGAACTTACTGAGACAAAATTTCTTTCTGTTATTACTATAAGGTTGTGATAAATAATTGTTTAGGAGTTATCAAAAATTTGATTAATGGAATCTGTTATTGGAGGTGAAATTTTTTGGGCTTATAGTTAATTAGTTAATGCTATTTGGGAGTTTTAAAGCTTCACCCTCTGACAGGTAGTGGGACGACTGATTGGAATAAAACTGGGTTAAAGCTATTTTATTCTGTATGTGCTGAAGATTGAATTTTGACTGCCTATGTTATGTTATAGTTATGTTCTTGCATTTTTTCCTTCTGCAACTGGGCTCTATGATCAGAGCAATGATCAATAGAATTGTTAATGCAATTCAATTATGTCATACCTTGCTATTTTCAGTCTGATTATATATAATATCATTGTATCCTGAATGCTTGGGCAACTAAGTATTTCGTCTGGTCATCTGTTACAGGATATTTGTGTTTTGTTTCTTTAAGGTTTCTACATGATAAGAGGGCAATTAATAATGGTCTGTAAGACTGCAGCCGTTTGCCTGGCCTGTAAAGCAAACTCTTCTCTTCACATAGGAAACAATTTATTTTGGCCTCCTCATATTTTGCAACAGTCTGGTGAACTGAACCTTTTTATCTGAGAATGATCTAATCTTTATTTGCTAGATTTGTGTTTTTGTTCTAGATTTTGGTCAAATCACAGATATTGGCTTGCTTCTGGAACCTGGATCAGCTTTGATTATCAGCATGACACATCCACTTTCTCCATGGAATGAGAGCCTCCTATCACTTCACAGCTTGAAGCAGCAGTTTTAAAATGAGACCATGCAGCCCTTTTTGTAGTGGCTAGAAACTGGAAACTGAATGGATGTCCATCAGTTGGAGAATGGCTGAATAAATTGTGGTATATGAATACTATGGAATATTACTGTTCTGTAAGAAATGACCAACAGGAGGATTTCAGAAAGGCCTGGAGAGACTTACATGAACTGATGCTGAGTGAAATGAGCAGGACCAGGAGAACATTATATACTTCAACAACAATACTATATGATGACCAGTTCTGATGGACCTGGCCATCCTCAGCAACGAGATCAACCAATTCATTTCCAATGGAGCAGTAATGAACTGAACCAGCTACGCCCAGAGAAAGAACTTTGGGAGATGACGAAAAACCATTACATTAAATTCCCAATCCCTATATTTATGCCCACCGACATATTTGATTTCCTCCACAAGCTAATTGCACAATATTTCAGAGTCTGACTCTTTTTAAAACAGCAAAATAATGTTTTGGTCATGAATACTTATTGTGTACCTAATTTATATTTTAATGTATTTAACATCTACTGGTCATCCTGCCATCTAGGGGAAGGGGTGGGGGGCGGGAGGTGAAAAATTGGAACAAGAGATTTGGCAATTGTTAATGCTGTAAAGTTATCCATGCATATAATCTGTAAATAAAAGGCTATAAAAAAAAATATATATATATATATATATATATATATATAAATTTCCCTATTTCCACAAAGCTTGCAACTTTACATGTAAAGTTTTACTTTTGAAAATAAATTATAAAAATTGAAAAAAAATAAAATAAAATAAAATGAGACCATGGACTGGACCCTGCATCTAGTGTACTTTGGACTTACATGAGGGATTTTGGGAATGGCTGATAACTGGCTATTAAACCTTGCCTGGATCCTCTATTACTGTGTTTAAGATTTGGGATGGGATTTGTTAAAACTGTGTAATTATTGCTGTTATGTTTGAGGGATTTTTAGGAAATGCTACTGTACTAGTCTGTTATGTACAGGGATTTTGATTCACTCCGGGATTTATATAGGGAATAGTCATTTGATAATTCCTTTCCGTGAGGAAAAAAAGGGGGAGTAGGAAGAGATAGAACATTGGGGAAACTGGTATATGTTTTTCTCAAAATACCTGAAAAAATGGGAACCCCTAGCTCCTATTCATTTTGCCTTAGGCACTTCTGCCCCACCCCCCATCTCACTAGTTCAGATTGAATTTGGATGCTTTAGCTTTAGAATCCCTTATTTTGTTCAAATTGCCTGGGCAGACTCAGTTTGGGGGATTATTTTGGTTAGAAAGTTTTAGAAATCAGACACCTGACTTGGGACTGGAAATCTCTCTGATCTGTTTTTCTTCAGTCCTGTAACCCCAGTTCATTAATTAGTACCTTAGCATTTCAAAGGACCTTGTTTGATATGAGGCATCTAAAAGTTCCGGGTTTGCCTACCTTGATGGTCTAACTGTGCATAATCTGCTCTGCAATCTGATCCTTTCTGAAGCCCTGTCTGTTTCTCTGGGCCAGGACAAGCGAAGCTACTCCAAGCCTCATCCTTCTCCCCAGGAGCAATCTGCCCCTCTGAATGGGCTTGAGCTCTGGGGCCGACTGCTCTGTAAGCAGAGACTGAGTTAAATGCACAAATGACCACAGACCTAATTCACAGTGAACTGTCCATCTCAAACTGGATTCTCTGGCTGAGACGGTGCCCCAACTATAGAGGACCTGACATGCTTGCAACAGGGAGCCTTTGTACTGCTGTTAACTCTGGGGTTATCAGGGAGAGACTTGCCCTTGCATTTTTCTAGTTTTATTTAATGTTGGGCCACAGTTCTCTTTAATTGTTCTGACTCAGTTTCCTTAATTGGTTCTGCCTTGGTTTCCCTAAATTGTTCTGTCTCAAGTTTCCTTAATTGGTCTGCCTGATCCCCTTAGTTGCAAGCCCCCCTTCTGGTTCATTAAGGACTGAGGACTTAGAGCACTTGCTCTAAGGTTATAAAATGTTAATGTGAGACTCGGGATAAGGGGGAATCCAGACTTCCTGGCTCCTATCAGAATGTCCAGTGTCTCCCACCACACTGTCAGAACCAGATCCATGTCTGTTCCCACTCTCTATGTTCTGACCCTACCCCTGCCTTGCTTTACCCCTGTGGTTGTACCATATACATGTCATTGAGAACTCACATTAACCACTGGATACTTTGAGAATAGAGTTCTGTCCAGTCAATCAAACTCTCCCATTGATAGATTTGATGTGGGAAAGATTCCTATCTTTGATTCCCAACCCCGCCCCCCCAGTTACTGTAATTACCCTTTGACTCACAAATCCTGGTCCCTTTGAATTCCAATAGAAGATCCAGACCTGTCCCAGCCCCACCTGCATTTGAGCCAACTTTGGGGCTACACCCAAAAGTCCCTTGAGCTAAATCTCCCATTATAAAAAGGAGATGCTGGGACTCCCTCTTTACAGAGATTCCAAACATGGCAGCCATGTGAGGACCCTCTGCCCACTGGATCCTCTGTCCGGTGCCTTCCTTATCTCTATCTTCACCTATCTCCTTACTTCCAAACCCCATAATAAAACTCTTTTATCAATCTAGCTTTTATTGGGGAGTCTTGCACCTCTACTAGACCTCATTTACCACCATATCTTTGCACCGAATCCAGGGGGGTTGCAGGGGAGCTCTATTTGACTCCCTGTACCCCAAACCTGCCACTAGACCTCAACAAACCCTAATTTCATTTAGGAACCCCAAATCTAGACCTCAACATTTGGTTCCCTGATGAAAGAACACCAGACACTAGATAATTTGGTGACCAAACCAAACCCCAACCTTTTCAGGGCTGGGTTTTGAACTGTTCCGGCAGTATTCTTCCGGGAAGAATCTGCGTTCCTTCTTTGTCTCACTCTAATCTCTAAGGTAGCGGGGAGAATATCTGCCTTTTGTCTCACCCTACTTGCATTTCAGGTGAAAAGGCCTCTGTTCTTGCCAGGCAATTAGGAACTTTGGACAAGGGAAAAGACTTTTTCTTTCCTTATCTTGCAGTGGACACCCAAAGACCTCCGGTCAGGCTTGGGTCCTTGTTGGGAGCTCTAAGCTCTGGCACAATTCTTGAGGAATTGCTGCGGATTGACAAAAGGCCTTCTTTTATTAGCTCTCTGTCGCTAAGAGATATGAGAGAGGCTGCAAGGATTTGGAAAACTAAAACCTGTTCACAATCTAGATACTCCCCTGCCTCTAAAATATTTCCTGGAGCAGATGCTTTGCTTGAGGAAACTCCCTCTGTCCAAATCCTTTCCAGAGACAAAGGCCCTTCCTTTGCATCTCAATGCATTTCGAATCTTTTTTTTTCTCTGTCACCAGAAAGCCCTGCTCTCAGGCAGGGACTCTGAGACAAGAAAGTGTCTCTTTAACACCCCTCCCCAGACCAAGGAGACACATGGCTGTTCTGGGGACCCCACCCCTCTCAGGGGTCTCAGGTCAGTGCTCTCCTTGATCTGTTCTAGGGAGATAACTGGAGAAACATAAGAGGAGCCGTGTTTGAGCCCTTCTCCCACTCAACTGTTAAATGCAATGGGGTCTCTAATGGTCAGGCTCTAGCCACAAGGAGAAAAGTCACTGAATTGGGGCGAGTTTAGAGAATGTCTCTGCCCACGGCTTCTACTCCCTGGATGGGGGTGTGCAGTCTCTCCTTCAGGTCTTGATCTCCCAGCAAGATCTGGTTGCTTAGATGAGCTGCCCCGCCCTCAACTTCCTTGCATGGAGTCTTCAGAGAAGCCCTCGCCATTGGGGACCCACCAAGCTGGGTAAGATAGCATTTCTTCCTCCCACTCTCAATCTGGCCTTTCCTCCCACTTCCTCCATGGGGTGGGGATGAGGCCTGTTAAAGAACTCTCCCATGTGACTTGGCAACCTGCCATTTAAATGCTCCCATCCTGTCACCTTCTTGGGGTTACTGTACAGTGGGAAGGTTGGGGACTCAATCTTAACTTCTCAAATCTGCAGAAAAGTTTTCACCAACTTTTAAAATGGAACTTTGCTATCAATCTGGACAAGTGAGCCGCGCCCCTCCCAGCCCTTCACCTGGCTCTTAAAAGCTGCAGCTTCCAGCCCTCAGGAAGCGTGCTCGTCCCATACATTTCCCTGATTTGGTCATCCTGTGTTAGAGCAATGCCCCTCCCGCCACAGCCTTTTAACTGCAGAAGCCTCAGAATTATGCTATTGCACGTTCATGAGGCTGTCTATAAAGACAGGGGATTTTAAATTGCTCTCGGGGTTTTTTTCTTAGCCTCAGGGCACTACTTAAAACCTTTTCTCAGCTGCTTGTGGAGCAATAACCTATGTAAACCAGACTAGTCCCAAAATTCCAGATCAAGGCAAATTAAATTCTTTAGAAGATGGCTTTTTTTCTTTTCTCCACTCATTCTTTGACTACAGCAAGAAATGAGTTAATGAGAGAAACTGAAGTCATTTAAGAATTCAGTGAACACCTTTAGGAAAGAAGTCTGTCCTTCCTGTGGTGCTCAAGATCTCTGGACTTGTTCCCTGTTTTCCCTCCCCTATTCCTAGAGACACTATGACTTGAGGAGCCCAGGGGCTATAGAATGTGCATACTGTCTAGAGTTAAGTGAGGAGCTATTGAAATGAAGAACACACCCACTCCTACCACACCTCTCCTTCGCTACCTTGCCATCAATGTTGGTGGCTCTCTAGGAGGTTTCCACTGAGGCAAACCCACCACATCACCCTTCTATAACTGGGCGGGGGAGGGACTCAAAGTCCCAGGCTAATTTGAGCTTGCTGGCAGGCTCCGGGAGTCTTTGGAGGAAATTAGTCGCTCATAGGATGCTGTGAGGACGAAATCCTGGTTTTTCTTTGGCAAACGGCCTTCTAGGAGGCCCTTTGTGACACCTTCTAGAGACGTCTATGAAGGTTACATTATAGAATGGGAAAGTCTTCGGATTTTGCAATGAATTGGCTTCCCTCCCCCATCCCTAGAGATTTTTAAGCTGTCTTAGTGCAGAGACAAACACTGGGTTTGAGAAAAATGCCTTAATCTCAACACCTGAACTCTGAATAGATTAGCTGAATTCCAATCTCTCTCCAGACAAGTCCATCCTTTAAAGTGCTTTCCCCCCCCCCCCCCCCGAATCACTTGTGCCCTCAGGCAAAAGTGGTGAGCCAAAACACACCCAGCACACTTGTCTCTTTTAAAGCTGAAAAACAACCTAGGACCCACCCACCATCTCAACTTTTTCGGGGTCCAAACTTCAATGTTTCTTCCTCTCTGCTGCTAACACCTGTGGTTTCCCTTTAACTCTAACCTGAGACTCTCAGCTCTTTTCTTCTCAGGGCAACTTCCTGAAAAAAAAAACACTCAAGTTTTGGAGGAAATGGAGAATCTGCGTCACACCACAGGGGTTGAATTCATCCCCAGCGTCCTGCTCCCCAGTAGGGAATTGGGGTCTGGCCCTGTTTCCCCTTTTATCCCAGGACAGTCACAACACCTCAAGGGCTGGTAAGCTGGGCTGGCAATGCTGATACTTTGCACTACCTCTGACCCCTTCCACCCCATTTCGCTGTAAGAGTGGGGAAAGTGGGGGGAAGCCTCAGGATCTTTGCTTATTGAGGAACCAACTTTTTTTTTTAAGGCAGCTCAGTTCAAAGATTTCTAAGAACTTAAATTGCATTCTTATCTTGACTAGATATCAAGGCTTTCACCTGACTTCTTAGTCCACACCCTGAACCAACCCCAGGAGAAATTAGCTTTCCTGGAATTTTTTTTTTTTTTTGCTTTCCTGGAAATTAAGAGTGAAAGGATTAAACTCTAGGCTACTTAAACACTTTTTACTATAGACAAATAATCTTTTGCTCCCAGCATTTTCTCCTACTTCTCTTTAATAGTTATGTTGAGGTGTTGAGGTGTAGACCATGTGTTGAGGTACCTAAATGCAATTAGGGTTTAGTTAAGGTCTAGTGGCAGGTTTGGGGTACAGGGAGTCAAACAGAGTTCCCCTGCAACCCCCTTAGATTCGGCGCAAGGATACGGCGGTATATGAGGTCTAGTAGTGGCGCGGATTCCCAATAAAAGCATTTATTGGCCCAGAGAGCTAGATTAATAAAAGAGGTTTATTACTGAGTTTAGAAGTAGGAGATAGGTGAAAGTAGAGATAAGGAGGGCACTGGACAGAGGGTCCAGTGGACAGAGGGTCCTCACATGGCGACCATGTTTGGAATCTCTGCAAAGAGGGGTTCCCAGTGTGGTCCTTTTAAGTCAGAGACTTAGCTCGAGGGGCTTTTGGGTGTAGTCCCAAAGTTGGCTCAGATCCGGGTGGGGCTGGGACAGGTCCGGATCTTCTATTGGAATTCAAAGGGACCAGGATTTGTGAGTCAAAGGGTAATTTATACATTAGCTAGGGGGGTTGGGAATCAAAGATTGGAATCTTTCCCGCATCAGTTAGATGGGCCATCAACATTCTTACAGGCAGCCCACAGAAGGGACCTGATACATCTGCTGTCACCATCTCCACCCTGGATGACATCCTGGTTTTAACCTGCTCCCAAAATCTGGGCTTCAATCTTTGGACTCTCAACTGTCCTTCAGCCTGGAGAACATGGGACAACTGACTGGGAATGACTGACCAGGACAAACACACCTTAGATGCCCTGCTGCCATCCCCACACCTCATGCCTCACCTCCTGGCATGAACCCCCAAATCTCTATGACCCTTGCCAGCTCGAAGCAGTTAAGAGGAGATTGGTGCCCCTTTTCCTCACATGCCTTTTGAGGTGACTGCTTGAGGGGAGGATGAAGAGGGGATCCCTGAACTTGGAAAATCCTGGAAGGAGAAAATCTTCAATTCTGTCTCAGTAAGAGACTTTGCCCCATGTCTTTATGAATTTAAGTTCCAACTGCTTGAAGGGGGAATGATGTGGGAAAGATTCCTATTTTTGATTCTCAATCCCCCCCCCCTCCAGTTAAAGTAATTACCCTTTGACTCACAAATCCTGGTCCCTTTGAATTCCAATAGAAGATATGGACCTGTCTCAGCCCCACCCACATCTGAGCCAACTCTGGGGCTACACCCAAAAGTCCCATTATAAAAGGGAATGCTGGGACCTCCTCTTTGCAGAGATTCTAAACATGGTAGCCATGTGAGGACCCTCTGCCCACTGGACCCTCTGTCCGGTGCCCTCCTTATCTCTACCTTCATCTATCTCCTTACTTCCAAACGCCCTAATAAACCTCTTTTATCAATTTAGCTCTTTGGGCCAATAAATGCTTTTATTGGGGACTCTTGTGCCACTACTAGACCTTATTTACTGCCGTAGCCTTGCGCCGTATCCAGGAGGGTTGCAGGGGAGCTCTGTTTGACTCCCTGTACCCCAAACCTACCACTAGACCTAAACTAAACCCTAATCTCATTTAGATGCCCCAAATCTAGCCCTCAACAGAATATTGGGAGCTCTCTGCTCTCTGTCTTGCCTCAGTTTCTCTGGCATTACATTTGCCTTGTTAGCTCTCAGGTCGATGCAGACATTAGGACCCTAGAGAGTCTTCTTACTCATTTATGAAAGTCAGTGGGACTCCCTGACAGAAGTTGTGAAGGTCCTTCCTGGCTATGTAGACCATCTAGGCCAGTTACAAATAAATTATTTCTAAATTTTGAATTATTATGGCCCTCTTGAATTTTATTGCCTGGGCTATTTCAGAACAATTAGAGAATATCCAAAGAAAGATAGAGCCAGCTACATGGTGCAGTGGATAAAGCACTGGCCTTGAATTCAGGAGGACATGAGTTCAAATGCAGACACTTAACACTCACTAGCTGTGTGACCCTGGGAAAGTCATTTAAACCCAATTGTCTTACAAAAACAAAAGAAAGGAAGTATAAGCCCTCCAGGTTAGTTCTGCTCAAAGGTGAGCCCTGGAATTAACTGGGACCAGAAGAAGTCTTTTCACCTCCCAGGCAGTGTGGCCAGTCAGGCATTTGAGCTGGAAAAGATTGAGGAAACTCTGCTGATAAGGTTTGCCATGTCCAGTTGTGCTGTGGAGACACAGCCCTGCAAGAGAAGGAACTAGCACACACCAGATGAGTACATAAGCAGTGGGGCAAGAATACTGTTGATATAGTTAATAGTATACTTTCTGGCTGGTAGTTCCATTAAAATCTCACCCATAAGTTTAGAGACTCCCTGAGGACAAGGATTTTATCTTCCCTTTGGACCCCTGGATTCCCTGAGGGAAGGAAAGGAAGAATGGGATCTTTTTTCCCCTCTAAAATAAAGTGTTCTTCAATATAGCATTATCACTCTGTTGTTGTTTGCTTGCAGGGTTTTTTTCTTTCTAGATCAATTTTTCTTGTGCAGCGAGATAACTGTATAAACATATATACATGTATTGGATTTAACATGTATTGGATTACCTGCCATCTAGGGGAGTGGATGGGGGGAAGGAGGAGAAAATTTGTAACAGTAAGTTTTTACAAGGGTCAATGTTGAAAAATTACCCATGCATTTGTTTTATAAAGAAAAAGCTTTAAAAAAATAAGTAAATAAAATAAAGAGTTCTTGGTATTCCCCTTCAAATCTTACAATTTCAAGTTTTAATGAACATTTAAGAATGACAGCTGGGTGATTGTCACTGAATGAGCCCACCCGTGGACCTCCTAGATAATACCTTATAATAATTGTGTTCCCAACCTCACTACAGACTCTTTTTCAGTTCCTCTACTTTCTAGGAAGGGAAAGTTTCAGCCATTTAAGAGACATCTTGGGTGAGGATGAGAGGAGGGCAGGGAGTCAGCAAAGGAACTCAGCTTTGTCATTTCCTTTCTGCTTCTAAATCTTCAAGAATAGGAGTCTTTCCTTTAGAAGATCCTTAGAATTCCTCCAAAGGGTTCTCATCGAGGCAGGGGGTGATGGTTCCCTTATTCAGATGAAAACTGGAGGATTATGTTCCTCTTAGTGCTGTGATATACCTTCCTTATTCTGTTATTTATTCCAACCAGTAACCTTTAGCAGAAAGTGTTAATTAGGAAGTATTAAAGGATGTCAAGGCTTAATGGACAAGGTACAATGAAAATTTCAAGGACTTCAAGTTAGAGAACCTCAATTCAAATTCTGCCTCTGACATCTATTATTAGGGTAACCTTAGACAAGTCACTTAACTCCTCTGACCCTCAAGGATTGTTTTATGTGGAATATGAGCTAGTTGGACTCAATGACTATTTTATTTCCAGCTCTTAATCTAGGATCTTATCTTCTAATCTATGCTACAATTAAACAGAAATCCCCTGTATACCTCCCCAACAGGTCCAGGGACATCCACATAGAGGATGAGGTTGACCTATGTATTGCCAGAGCTAGCTCAATGTTTGGGAATTTCTGAAGGAAAGAGTGGGAGAGGAGAGGTATTAGGCTGCCTGTCAGACTGAAGGGCTACAGAACTGTTGTACAGTTCTCATTGCTGTGTTCCTGTGGAACCTGGACAGTGTATTAGCATCTGGCAGGATTAGGAACCAGACACCGAGGTCCTTTCTGGAATTAAACTGCTAAGCATCGAACCTTGCTGCAGAAAGTACAACTCTGCTGGGCTGGCCACGCTATTCTAATGCCAAAATATGCTTCCCTAAAACACTGTTTTACAGAGAACTTATACAAGAAAGTGCTCACATGATGATCAGATGAAGTGATCCAAGGACATCCTCGTGTTCTCTCTGAAGAACTTGGGAATTCATTGTATAACAAGGGAGACACTGGCAAAGGACTGGCCATCGAGGTAGACCCACATCAAGGCAGACACTAAGAAATGAAGTAGTTCAAAAATAAATGCAAAATGAACAAATTTAGAGAATCCCATGAGTGAGTTTGTGGATTCACATATAATCTACCATTAATACTCTGTGTCTTACTAGAAAACAGGATGCAATTATCAAAAGATTATTTAAGCTGCTAATATACATTTGTGCTCAAGGAAAAAAAGTTTCAAATATGGTATAACTTCTTATCTTTCAAAACTATATATTGCTGATAGAGTTATGAAATAACCCAACTGTTCTGGAGAGCAATTTATGCCCAAAGACCTATAAAACTGTATATTCTCTTTGATCCAGCAGCCCACTACTGGGTCTGTATCCCAGAGAGATAATTTTAAAAGGGAAAAAGACCCACATGTGCAAAAATGTTTGTAGTAGTTACTCCATAATTGTTACTCCATAATTGCCTTTTATTCATTCTGAATATAAGTTCCTTGAGGGTACAGAGTGCTTCCTATTTAGTTTTGGATTCCCCATATCCAGCTGAGAACGCAGCATATAATAGGCATTTAATAAATGTCTATTGATTGGATAATTTTTTAGCATTAACATTCACTAAATCACTATCAAGTGCTGTATAAAGTGAACAGAACTAGAAGAACATTGTACACAATTAAAGCAACATTGTGCGATGATCAACACTTAGCTCTTCTCAGCAATACAATGACCCAAGACAATTCCAAAAGATTCATGATAGAAAATGCTATCTACATCCTAGAGAAAGAAGTGATACGAATGTTTGGGGCAGCCCTCTTTGTAGTGGCTAGAAACTGGAAACTGAATGGATGCCCATCAGTTGGAGAATGGCTGAATAAATTGTGGTATATGAATATTATTGTTCTGTAAGAAACAACCAACAAGATGATTTCAGAAAGGCCTGGAGAGACTTACACAAACTGATGCTAGTGAAATGAGCAGGACCAGGAGATAATTATAGACTTCAACAACAATACTATATGATGACCAGTTCTGATGGACTTGGCCATCCTCAGCAAGGAGATCAACCAAATCATTTCCAGTGGAGCAGTAATGAACTGAACCAGCTACACCCAGAGAAAGAACTCTGGGAGATGACTAAAAACCATTACATTGAAATCCCAATCCCTATATTTATGCCCACCTGCATTTTTGATTTCCTTCACAAGCTAATTGTACAATATTTCAGGATCTGATTCTTTTTGTACAGCAAAATAACGTTTTGGTCATGTATACTTATTGTGTATCTAATTTATATTTTAATATATTTAACATCTACTGGTCATCCTGCCATCTGGGGGAGGGGGTGGGGGGTAAGAGGTGAAAAATTGGAACAAGAGGTTTGGTAATTGTTAATGCTGTAAAGTTACCCATGCATATAACCTGTAAATAAAAGGCTATTAAATTAAAAAAAAAAAGAAGTGATAGAGTCTGAATGCAGATCAAAGTATAGATTTTCACTTCTTTTATGATTTTTTGGTTTTTCTTTTGTTCTTTTACAATGTAACTAATGTGGAATTATATTTTGTACTATTGTGTTATAGTACATTATTATAAATAATATTTACATTATTTACATGTATTTTCATACATTTATAACCTATATCAAATTGCTTGCCACCTTGGGGAGAGAGGAAAGAAGAGAGGGAGGGAGGAAAATATAGATTTCAAAATCTTTCAAAAAATTAATGTTGGAAATTGTCTTCATGCATATTTGAAAAAATACTATTTGAAAAAGGACCATATACATTACCACTTTTGATCCTCACAAAAAAATCTTGATTATTAGGTAAGTATAATATTTTTTCTTGGACTTGTAATTTTATCAACATAAGGAATTACTTCTTCCAATGTAACCAGCAATTGTCCTGCCTTGTAGAGAGTTCTCTAGGATACAGAGCAGTTAGATGAGTTGGCCAGGATCCCATAGCCAGGAGGTGTCGGTTTTAGAGTTTGAATCTATGTTTTCCTAACTCCAAGTCCAGTGCTCAATTCACTGTGTCACGTTGCTGGCCAGTTCTCATGGCATGTGTCTATGACATATTGACTGTCGAGTTTTTAAGCTCACTGGAAGCTCTTGTGATGGTTTCATTCTTCAGGGATTGTAAAGTAACAAAGTGTTGTAGAAAGAGTGTGAGGTTTTTAGTTAGAGGTCTGAATTTCCATCCCTCTACTTATCATGTATCCTTGAACTAGTCGTGTGACTTGTCTGTATAATGCTTCATCTATATAGCAAAGGGTCCATTCCAGCTCTAAATCAAGGATCCTATGTTTTAGGGAAAGTATTTTGGAATTTTTATCAGTATTCATTGCATTTGGTGTTGAGATTTGGAGAGCAGAAAAGTAGTAAATCGACAAGTATCATTAAGCATTTACTATGTACCAAACTTTGGGCTACATACTAGAAATATAAACACAAGAAGAACGAAAGATAGTCCCTTCCCCTCAAAAAAAATCATCTATTCTAACAGGAGCAGCGGACACATGTGCCAATATATATGCATCTCAACCATGTCATTCTCCTTCATAAAGTTTCCATCATCTATTCATTAATTGTCCTAAAGGGATGCAGACCAGAGAAATCTGTGTGAGAGCAAGGCCGCTGATTAGTCTGATTAGTCACCTTCCTAAATTCAGATCTGGTCTCAGGCACATTTGTGGGTCATGAAGAGTCAGAAGATGATTGAACAACAATGATACGACTATACTATTAAAAATATACTCAGTTGTAATCTTGTGCATTTATCTTGTGCTATTAAAGCATTATTCTGACAAAGTGTCTGTAGGTACTACCAGGATGCCAAAGGATAAGAAGGTTTTCCTGGAGAATATCGGGCCCCTAGAAAGAGTACTTATATTAACTAGGGAATCTAGCTGGGTTAAAAGAAGTAAGAAGCATAGGAAAACTTCTTAATCAAGCCCGGAAGACCTTGTTTTCCAGCTGTAGCTAGACAATTAGCACTAAGGAATAGGTCATGTAAAGGAGCTAGGTCAAACAATAGGAAGAGGTAATGAGTTTGAGGATGACTTTTTCAATAGGAAAGTCTGCCTCTGATGGAAGGATGTCTCTGTCTACATGGTAGAAAGGGGCCAGAGCCTGGTCCCTGGCCTTAGCTAATCCTCCAAGGCTCCTGCTTCTCTGCTCCGTCTGTCCCTGTAGTCATTCATTAGGAAGAAGACTGCTAGAGGAATTTTCCAAATCAAACCTTGTGCTTAGAGCCACAGCATAGCCCATTTCTCTTTCTGGCAAAGCCAGAGTGATAGGGAATTGGACAGAGTCTAGAAGGCCAGGAGCACTGGACATGGGATTCCATTTTCTCTCTCCTAGAGCAGACGTTCTTCCCTGCGCTTTTTCTGCTATAGGGCTTAAAGCTGAGGGTGGAAAATGGAGGGTATGGGGGAAGAAGGGGAGGAGCTTCAATGTGCTTCGAAGTTTTGTTTCTTACACAAGTCAGTCAAGATATGACCTGGCCTTTTCAAGTCACTGAGAAGCATCCTGTGAGATAAAACAGTCTCTGTCTCTGCTAACTTTGAACCAAGTACCTGCTTGAAAATGTCAGGATGAGAATGTCTTTTTTATAAGAGGCAGCATTAAGGTGGGACCATAGATTATATATGTATGTATACTATATAGATTATAGATACAATATGCTGTGAGCATTCAAAAAGCCCATTAAAACCTAGTGACTCCAATCTCTTTCCCATGCCTCTGACCAGTTCAACCCAGCTAACTGTTAAATTTTCAGTGTGACATTTACCTCTCAAAAATCACTACAAAGCAGGGCTTGATTTTTTTTGGTATTATCTGGACTTATGAAGGTGAAGAAAAAACGGTAATAATTCAGATTCAACTTACAAATGTGTCTTGCTTACATTTTGTTGTTTTCAGAGAGTCGGTTGTCAAACATAAGTCAGCAAACTTCTGCTTGGGATCTATGGGGACTGATGTTGAGCTGACTAATCAATTCTCATTCTCAACCTGGAAAAACATTTTTATATTCAAAGGTTCTGATAAAGACCTCATTTCCAAATTATATAGAGAATTGACTCAAATTTATAAGAAATCAAGCCATTCTCTAATTGATAAATGGTCAAAGGATATAAACAATTATCAGATGAAGAAACTGAAATTATCTGTAGTCATAGGAAAAAAATACTTCAAATCATTATTGATCAGAGAAATGCAAATTAAGAGAACTCTGAGAAACCACTACACACCTGTCAGATTGGCTAAGATGACAGGAAAAGATAAAGACAAATGTTGGAGGGATATGGGAAAACTAGGACACTAATACATTGTTGGTGGAATTGTGAATGAATCCAACCATTCTGGAGAATGGAATTTGGAACTATGCTCAAAAAGTTATCAAACTGTGCATACCCTTTGATCAGGGGGGTTCCATTCTATTTAATGAGAGGTTTTTGGTTTAAGCTTTGCACTCTCCTTTTACTGACAAACTCCTTGTCAGATGGGGAGATGCCCATTCTCCTGGAGATTATAACAAATTCCTTTTTGCTTTTTCTTACTCTGAGAATCTCTGATTGCTTTTGTGGTCGATACCATCCCACATGTACCTTTTGGCAAAAAGAACGGCCATTGTGAATCTATCACATGTTCATTTTGAGCTAGGTAGTGCTACCTCGACCTCATCACTAAACATAACACACTGACAAGTGGTCATCACCTCACGACTCAGAATTGAGTGGTTAGAACCAGATGGGATGTAGCATGCAAGATATCTGAGACATGGAGGTCCATGAGAAAGCTACTGCAGAGATGTAGGTGGGATTGATAAGGGATTTTTTTAAGCACTGTGGGTGTATGGAGGAGAGATACATGAGATATAAAGAAGGTAGAAATGCCCATTATCAACAACAGAGTGAAGATGTGGGGCAAATACCGAGAAGAAGGCTGCCATCTTGGCAGAATTACGAGATGGAAGCACCTTTAGCAATAATAATGAGAGGGGAAACAGGGAAGCATTTGGGGAGAAAAAATTAGTTCTAAATTAGATTTTGGAAAGTTGGTGGTGTTTTTTTGACTGCATGCCCCAAAACTATCTGTAATGACCACACAGATTTTGTTCTATATGTATTCACTCAATCAACAAGTATTTAATAAACCCATTTCATGTGACAAGCGCCGGGTCACATCCTAGATTAGCCAGAGGAGCACCTCACACAGACACAATGGAGGAAGCCAGATACTCAGAAGGTGGATCTCCGGACACTGGAGGTGCCAGATACAATTCACTGCTCTAATCTGGAGAATAATCTAGTAGTCTATAGGTTATATTGACAGGAGATAATAATTAATTAGAATTGAAAGGTGGTTTGAATCGGGGAGGAATTTGTGCTTTAGGACAGGAAATCAAATGCTTCTTTTGGAGTTTCAAAGGTATGTCTATTAATCTAGGCACCCAGAATATAAAATAAATCTTTCCCATATTCAAAAAAAAAAAAGGAAAGAAAGATGGTGTGGAATTGTGTCAAGAATGTTAACAAAGCCAAGAAGACATCTATTTCAATTCTTCCTAAGACTTTTTCTGATGGTATCAGGCTGGGAAAGTTATCTAATCTCTCTTAGCCTTAGTTTTTTTTTTCATCTGAAAAAAAAAAAGGATAATAATAATACCAACATCAAAGCATTGTAGTGAGGACAAATGAAACAATAACATATATTATGTATTTTCTTTTTTTCTAGATTCAACCAGCATTTAGCTAAGACACTTAAGTGGTTGCCAATAGGCTCCCCAACAGTACTATAAAGTGCCCTCATGTGATCATTTCCTGTCTTAACTTTCTAGCAGTGACTTTCAGCACTTGATTTATACTGCAAGTGACTATGAAAGGAAAGCAGGGCCTTAGCAAAGCCAACCCAGCCTGAGTGGGGATAGAAAAGAGGAAGACATGATATCATGATATACACACATTGGAGGCCTTAGATCCCATTTAGGCCGTGACTAAGAGACAGGCCTTCCACAGCTGGGGTGAGGTTGACAAGATCATGGAGTATCAGAGGAGCTGGAGTTGGTTCTCTTCAGTCTGGCCTCTCATCCTGGGGCTATTTGTTTTGCAAGAGATTCAAGCAGGTAAGTCTAAGGGAAAGGGGTCAAGGAGAAAGGGGAGAGACCATGGAAATTTGGGTCAGTGTCCTCAACGGGTTTTAGGGAAGCCAGGCTGTCAGGCAACAAGCCTTTATTGAACAATTTGAATGCTCCAGCTAATGAGCTAAGTGTGAGAGATACCAATAAATAAATGAAAAAAGAATTAATCCTTGATTTTAAGGAACTCATCTTCTAAGTGGTATAAACATAAATAAAAAGATGACTACAGGATACATATAGAGCAGAAGAAAGGTCACTTTGGAGAAGAAAGGTCTGGTGATTGTGGGTACCAAAAAAGGCTTCCTGAAAATGCCATTTTATCCAGGGAAGCCAAAAAATGGAGGTAAGGATGGAGAACTTTCCTGACCCAGGGAACACTCAGGACAAACATTCAACATAAAGTGGAAGGGATAGAATGTCATGTGTAGGGAACAGCAAGTGAGCTGCTGTTGGGTACTTGAATGAGAGAGAGAGAGAAGTCAAGTGTGAGACAACTGGAAAAGCTGGAAGTATTTGAGCTCTGAAAGGTTTGCCAAGCAAAAAAAAAATTTAACCTGCAAAGATATGTTTATTTTTAAGAGAAAAATGTTTAACTAGTAAAATGAGATAGAGGAATGCTTTAGAAAAATCATGTTGACATTTGAGAGGATCTTGTATGGAAGAAAGAAGGAGCTTGAAGTAGGGAGATATGTGAGGAAGCTATTGTAGAGAAAAGTGGAGAGGATCCAAATTAGGTGGGGGTCAAGGGAGTGAAGAGGACAAGATATATGAGGACATATTTGAAAACTGAGGCCCAGAGAGGTTATGTAGCTTTCCCAAGTACCATTAGAACTAGAAATGGGATTCAAACCTAGTTCTTCTGATTCCAAAGTCAATATTTTTTCCACTATTCCACACAAATTCCCAACTATATGCAAGGTATTATGGTAAATACTTCCTTCTCCCAGGGAACTTGCATGTAATTGGACAAAATAATCATTACAAATATAAGTAAACAAAAATGAATTTCTAATTAGATCAGATGCTGGGATCAGGGAAAGCCTTGTAGGATTGAGAACTGTGATTTGCAGGAAGATGTGTATTGTCAAAGCTGGAAGTGATGATGAATTAAGGAGAGGCAGACAGTCTCAGCAAAGACTTGTAGGATGGAATGTTGGGTGTGAAGAATGGTAAATTGGCTAATTTGGCTGAAATGTTGATTGTACAAGGGGAGGGTTAAAAAGGTAAGCTGGACTCAGGTTCTGGTTAGTGTTAAATTCCATCAGCTGGAAAATTTTGTATTTTTTCTTAGAGGCAATAGGGGGCCACTACAACTGATTAGGCAGGAGCACTGATAAGCTTTAGCAGTACTGAAAATGGGAACATTGGGGAGGACTAGTTGAAGAGGGAAGAGATTTGAAGAAAGGGAACCCATTAGGAGGAAATTGTAAAAGTTATGGTGAGGGGGGTGAGAGTTAGAATTGGGGGGGGGGATGTGTAAATGGAGAGAAAGAAATTAATTTGAGAGATGTTCTAAAGGTGAAATCAATAGGACTTGCCAGTGCTCAGATATTAGAGGAAGAGGAAAAGAGGGAAGATTGAATCAGGGAATACAAACCAAAGTGATCAGATTATTAGCAGTATTCTTGACAGAAATAGAAAGTTAGGAAAACTAGTAGGTGTAGGAGAAAAGATAATGAGCTCTGTTTCAGACATGTTGAATTTCAGCTACTTCTAGGAAATCCAATTGGAATTGTCCAAAAGAAAGTCTTTTTTCAAATAAACATTTAAACTCCTATTCTCTGGCAGGCACTGTGGTAAATGCTTTTTAAAAATGTTTCATTTACTTATCACAAGAACCTTGAGAAGTAGGTGTCATTAATATCCCAATTTTATGGATAAGGAAAGTGAAGATTAAAGGGCATCACTGACTTGCCCAGTATCACACAACATAAGTGATGGAAGCTGAACCCAGGTCTCCCTGATTACAAGCACAGCACTCTATTCACCACACCACCTAGCCAGGGATGCTTAGGGGGAGAGAGAATGAGTTGGGTAATTAGATTTTGAAGTCATTTGTATGTATAGTTACACCTACTGATGGTGGTGGGTAGAAGAAATGGATGACAGGGAACATTTCTTTATTCTTTAATGTTCCAGTAACCCTAAACCTGAAATGATATGTTCTCTTCTTCCCTTCTTTCCTATAATTCAGCACATCACAGACATGTGGGTCAGTGTATTGCAGTGGGCACATACAATTCTCTCTTGGAATTAAGTGCAATTAGTTTCATGGATGATGTTGAAATACTGTATTATGCCAAAGAATTCCAACAAATTATTGTCAAGATACCTTGGGTCTCCAAAGCACTGGGAGTTGATTACATTACCAAGATAAATCATTTATTGGTGGACCATGAGCCAGATATCCAATGGATCATCCGAATCTTATCAAAGAATGACAATAATCGTAACAGTAAGTCTGACCCATTCATCTCCCCCATCCCTCTTTTCATCCCACCTTGTCTATTTCTCTTCCAAGTCTAATAGATCCATCCCCAGTAGATCCTACCACTGAAATGGTGGTTCTTAGTCTCAGTCCACTAATATTTACTAATCTAGAAGAAGAGTCTTAAAGAATCTACCCCTGAGCCTTGGGCTTCATCCAGTAGGTTCAACATCCTGTTGAACCTTCTCTTTCCATAATACTTGTAAGACACCTCTGCCTTAAGCCCAAGAATTTTCACACTTTCTAAACTTTCTTAATCAGTAAACCAGAATTCAGAGGATGGGGGCTCTATGCTGTTGTCTGAGACTTCAGTTTACAGATGGGCTGCAACAAATCCTAGTTACTAATCTCTTCCTCTTCACAAATCTTAGAGGAATTCGTTTCATCATCTCTCCACAGGAAACCATACAGTGCAATTTGTTATAGACTGTGAAATAGACAATGACGTCGAGCTAAAGAGTCACTTCCATATGATTTGGGATGGAGAAGAAATCTACAGGATGGATGAAGGAATTGGGCACTGGGAGAGCTTAAAACCTGAAGTCAAGAAATACCGTTCCTTTTGGGAGAGTCCCCTCTGGGCAGATATAAGGAAACACTACATGAATGAATATTGTCTTGACTTGTTAAGAAAAATTGTTCGATATTCAAACTTAAGGAACTATGGTAAGTGTTTCCTTCTTCCTATCTTTTCCCAGGAGGTCCAGGTCACCTCCATCATTCTGTGCAGTAACTAGAACCCTAGAGAACAGGCAGAATCCCTGGCTTCTGACAATAACTTCAGCTTAGAATGGGAAAATCAGAGAGATGTGAGAAAGATTAAGGTTCTTTTTTCCTTTCTCTCTTTTTTTCTTCCTTTCTTTCCTATTTCCTTCTTTTTCTTTTTTTTATTTTCTGTCCTTTATTTCTTTCCTACTTACCTTTCTTTCCTTTTCTTTTTGTCCTTTCTTTTTTCTCTCTCTACTTTGTCTTCTTTCTTTTCTTTCTTTTTCTTCCCTCCTTCTACTTCTTCTTTCTTCCTTTCTCTTCCATTCTTTTTTATTTCTTTCATTCTGTCTTTCTTTCCCCAACTTAAAACTCCTACTGCCTTCCTGATCTAGACATGGGAATGATCCTAGGAACTCAAAGGCTTTAACAGCTGAATATATTCTCTGCCCAGTCCTACCAAGCTGGAAAAATTTTATGTATGTGTCCAAACTACTTGAAGGTGGTTTAAAAAGCTGCTGGTGATGTGTGACGAGTATGTTGACTCTGTAACTAGTGTCTTCTTAGTACTCTTGTAGGTGTCCAAGGGGACATAAAGGGTAATAAAATATCATGTTAACTATTTTCAAGGAAGTCACAGGTCCATTGGGTCCAACAGGATAATAGATGCTACATTAAGAAGACTGAAGAAATCAAAAAAGTGGATACAAGAGAAGCACTAAACATTTACTTTGTGTGGATATGAGACCTTTTCTCTTGATCTCTGTTCCCAGTACCCCCTGAGGTGACCGTATCTCGCCATGTCAACCCAGAAGGCAGAATCATTCTCTCCTGCACAGCCACAGGCTTCTACCCACGCTCCATCCTGTTGCGGTGGAAGAAGAATGGGGAGCTGGGAATATGGGGAAAGGAGACTTCCAGTGGCATCCTGCCCAACATGGACTCCACCTTCTACCTCCGCCTTACCTTAGAGCTCCCACCAGAGGACTCAGGAACAGGTTTTACCTGTGTAGTAGAACACACCGAGTTGAAGACTCCTGCTATGTATCCAGGTAAGTCCTTTAGCCAAATACTCTCATCACATCCCCAGCAGGCCAGGTCCCAGAATATAGTTCCATTCCCTTTCCCCTTCTTCCATTGAATGTACACCCAATTACATTCTATCCTTTTTCCCTATAGTCCCTGAAAAGCCCACACTGGAGAAGCCTTGGGTCCTAACACTGAGCATAATGTTGTCTGTCATTCTACTGATGAGCTGTGCTGGCGCCTTCATACTATGGAAAAAGTGGAAGTCAGGTGTGCATGTAATGAGAGAGAGCTAAGGGAAAGGTATTGGGTGGGGAAGCTCCCAAAGAAATAGGAAATATTGCTACAACAACCTCAATATCTAGTTGTTGTAAAATAATTAGAGAAGAGAATCCCAGAATCTTAGGCTGAAAGTGGAACACAGAAATTATATAAGCTAAACTATAACTGGTGGCTCTTAGTGGTCAAACTGCCCTTCCCTAATATTTACAAATTATTTACTCAATACCACAAATATTTATTGAAAACGTGCAATGGAATGAGAACTGATTTGGTTCATCTCATTGCTGGGGATGGCCAGGTCCATCAGAATTGCTCATCATATAGTCTTGTTGTTGCTGTGTATAATGATCTCATGGTCCTGCTCATTTCCCTCAGCATCAGTTCATGTAAGTCTCTTCAGGCCTCTCTAAAATCCTCCTGTTGGTCATTTCTTACAGAACAATAATATTCCATAGCATTCATATACCACAATTTACCCAACCATTCTCCAACTGATGGGCAGCCACTCAGTTTCCAGTTTCTGGCCACTACAAAAAGGGCTGCCACAAACATTTATGTACATCCGGGTCCCTTTCTTTCCTTTAAGATCTCTTTGGGATATAAGCGTAAACCTTATGTTTCTAAACAAATGTCCCGTATTATTTTTTTACTTAGATCAATCTGGCCAGCACAGAAGAAGTAGTCTCTATTCTCTGGTATAAAGGAGGAGGTGAAATTACCATCTCTACCTTCACTGCCAGTTCCCAGCCTAACTGAAGAGAAGCAGACCTCAATCTGACTGTGTGGTCCTGTCTGAAAACAGGAGGCCCAAGAAAACATTTCTTCAGGCCCCTCCCAGCCTGTGGACTTTCTGTAGGGTTTTTTTCTTCTTTGTCTTTCACACCAAGAGATTCGGGAACATGCTACAATGAAGACTGAGAAACCATTGTACTAGAGGCTAGGACAGAGTCAGGCAGGGGAGAAAGCCATCAAGTGAGAAAGAACACAGGCAAAAAGAAGAGACAAAAAGAGACAGGGACAAAGAGAGAGAAACATAGAGAGATACAGGGACAGAGGGAGACAGAGACAGAGAGACAGAGACAGAGACACAGAGAGAGACAGAGACAGAGAGAGAGACAAGAGAGACAGAGAGAGACAAGAGAGACAGAGAGAGACAAGAGAGACAGAGAGAGACAGAGACAGAGACAGAGACAGAGACAGAGACAGAGAGACACAGAGAGGGACAGAGAGAGGCAGAGAGACAGAGAGTATATGTATCTGTGCGTGTGTAATTCCGGGGCCTGGTCTCATTCTCCTTTTTCTGCGGGTCAGTGGTACACAGACAAGGAATCCGCCCCATTAGCAGGACCTTTCTCTAAATGCAGGGGAGACATTTAGAGACTGTCTTGCATTACATTTACCCAATGTGTGCTTGCCCACGTGCATGCGTATGGCCGTGGTCACCTGTACAAACGCTGCCGCGGGCAGCAGGTGTTCGGCCGGTCCCCAAGGGGACGAGGCTTCCCCGCCGGTCTCAAGGGCATGGAGGAGGCCACGGAGCGGCTCTTCGTCAGTCCCCGAGGGCAGCGTCCCGGGCCCCCGACCCCCTCCCCCCCCCCCCCCCTGCCTCGGCACCCGCCCTTTCTGGCCCGCAGCGGCTCAGGGACCGGGGCGCCCGCGGGGAGGCCGCTTTCCTGGGAGGGAAGAGCCCCTTCTCCCCCCCCCCCCCCCCGGACAGGGGGCGCCCGCAGCTCCGATGGGGCCAAACCTCTCTTCCTGCCCCGCCTCAGCGCTGAGCAGAAATTGTTAACACCCCAGGAAACAGGAAATAAGTCCTCTCTGACCCAGGCGCGGCTCCGGGGGGCGAGTCTGTACCAGGTGTTACTGCAGAGTCTCCCCTCCCCCCTGCCCCGGCAGCTGAGGCTCTCGCGCCCGCGGCCGCGCCCGTCCCGGCCCAGGCTCTTCCCCTCCCCCGCCCCTCCCATTCTCCAGATGTTCCCTCCCCAGACCCCTCAGCAGGGATTCCGCAATGTCTGCTCTCATGGGATCTAAGCTCTAACCCACACAGAGACACAGACACACACTCTCACACACTCATACACACTCTCTCACGCACTCATACACACTCACACTCATACACACTCTCTCTCACACACACACCACACACACTCATACACACTCACACACTTTCACACACTCACACACTCTCTCACACACACTCACACCACACACACTCATACACCCTCTCACACACTCACACTCACACCACACACACTCATACACACTCTCTCACACACACACACTCATACACACTCTCACACACTCATACACACTCTCTCACGCACTCATACACACTCACACTCATACACACTCTCACACACTCACACCACACACACTCATACACACACACTTTCACACACTCATACACACTCTCTCACACACACTCATACACACTCATACACACTCTCACATACTCACACACACTCACACCACACACACACATTTTGTGACTAAACAAACACCAACGGCAGACAGCCGCCAGTTTACCAATACGCTGCCCTCTGGTGGGAGATCCTGAGAACTACAGGCAAGGAGATGGACCCGGGACATAATTCAGTTGGGAGACAATTGGAATGGACCTCATCTATAGGAAGCAATTACGGACAACGCTGCAATGAATGAAAATGACTGAGATGGCGTTGACTTCCTAACAAACGAGGCTGCTCCCTGGCGGGCATTACTTCCCCGTGTCCCTGATCCCAGTCACTAAATCTGCTCATGAACCTTCTGAGCCCAAGTCATCATCCACCCAGGGCTCAATCCCACTGCTGACCTGAACCCGAAGGCGCCAGCCCGCACCTGAAAGCTGGCGCAGACCTCCCTTCTCTGGCTCTCCCGCGCCTGGATCTCTCCTTCCTCATTTCCTCCTCTTTACTGTTCCAGCTCCTTTTGAGTCCCTGTTAACCTCCCCTCTGCTACAAGGAGGCTTTCCTGGTCCTCCTTCGATCAGGGCCTTCCCTTCCAGGTATCTCTGTGTGCCTTGTTCATCCATAGGGTTTGCATCTTCTGCCTCCATGACACTGGAAGCTCCTTGAGAGCAGCGGCTGTTTTTGCCCTTCTGTGCATCTGCAACACTAAGCCCAGTGAGTGGCTGCACTAAGGAGCCGTTGAAGAACAATTGGCTTGAAATGGAATGTCTTGGTTCCTGACTTCCTTGTCGCTGCTGCTCATAGAAGGTAAAAGATTCATGAGAAAGGAAGAGGTGGAAAACAAACAATTGGCCAGAAAGATGGTACAGGAGGAGCAACACTTCGTCCCAGTGGATAAAGCACAACAGGACCCAAGTTAAAGACAGCCTCAGACACTTGATACTTATTAACTGTGTGACCCTTCCTGAGAAGTCAGGGGGTGTGACAACCTGTGTTGTAATTGAAGCAGAGTGATATTAAGTGGCAAAGAGACATTTATACACAATAGCAAGTTGTTTCTGTGGTCCCACATGCGCAGTATATAGTTAGTGCATGCGCAGTGTTGCTGGTTATGTAAGGGTATTCGGGTGTGTAAGGCTGAGAGAATTTGGAATAAATGGACTCCATGTGTGACCATCCACGTGAGTCTTGCTTCTTCACTCCTTACCTATAATCAAGGACACGGGCTGGTCCCGAGATCCTCCAGAGATCTAGTCTGGACATTACATACTCCATTCTTTATGAAGTAATTGCAAAGTGGGAAGAAAATAATAATGTAAAGGAACACAACTTTGAAGGATTACAGAAGTGATTGATGCATTGTGCAACCATGTCTTCAGAAGACTAATGATGAGATCTGCCATTCCCTTCTGGGTGTGTGATGGCCATCCACGTTCGATCATGACTGATGTGGTGAAGAGCTGGTTTGATTTGCTTATTTGACCCAAAAGAAGACTTCTACTAGGTGAGACAAGGGAGGGGAAAGAGAAGAGGGGGGGAAAGTTACATAGAGATTGGATAAAAGAAAGAATGAAAAGAGCATCAATAAAGCATTAAAATACACAGATTTTTAAAAAGTTCAAAGGGGGTTGAAGACAAACAGTAATTATGTCATTAATTGGCATTTACAAATTATGTTGAATAGTTCATAGTTTAAAATTCATACAGTCATGGGATCAAAGATTCATAACAGAATGGAGATGGGAGACTATTGCGTCCAACTCCCTGATTTTACAGATCCTCTTTTTGGTTCTTTACATGAGGAAACAGTTCATGCTTGTGGGTGATTATTAACTTCATACTGAAAGAGAAAATTTAAAAGAAAAAAAGTTTTAAATATAGATGTATACAGGATATATATATATATATATCTTGTATACAAGATAGTGAAAAAAATCCTAGGTTTAGGGTGAAGGAAAAAAATCAGGAACTTCATTCATTTGTCCAAGTAAGACAGTAATATTAATAGCTCATGTTAAGCACAAGAATAAGGCACTACAGTATGTCTGAAGCATCAGATAATTTTTCGGAGGCTATCGGGGTTTAAGAGATTTGCCCAGTATCACACAGCTAGTAAGTGTCTGAGGCCTGACTTAAGTTTAGCTTCTCCTGACCCCAGAGTCAGTGCTGTATCTACTGCATTACCTTGCTGCTCCATGAAAATTTTTAAAAATTACTTAAAATGTATGTACCAGCCAGGTATGTAACCCATACCTAAAATCCCATCTAGTGGAGGACTTGGGTTCGGTTTTGAGACTTAGTAAGAAAAGTAAGAAAAGAAAAGAAAAAAAGTTTCAATGGATAGAGCATTGGACCTGGTGTAAAAGACTCCTCTTCCTGAGTTCCAATCTGACCTCAGACATTTACTAATTGTGTGACCTTGAGCAAATTTCACTCTGCCTCAGTTTCCTTACCTATAAAATGAGTTGGGGAAGGAAATGGCAGAGCAATCCAATATCTTTGTCAAGAAAACCCTAATTGGGTATTGGCTAAGGAATAGATTAGTTGATCAGTGGAATAGATTAGGTTCAAGGGATAAAACAGTCAAGAAATATAGCAACCTAGTCTTTGACAAAACCAAAGACCCCAGCTTTTGGGATAAGAACTTACTGTTTGATAAAAATTGCTGGGAAAATTGGAAACTAATATGGCAGAAACTAGGCATTGATCCACACTTAACACCATACACCAAGATAAGGTCAAAATGGGTTCATGACCTAGGCATAAAGAATGAAATTATTAATAAATTAGAGGAACACAGGATAGTTTACCTCTCAGACCTGTGGAAGGGGAAGGACTTTATGACCAAAGCAGAACTAGAGATCATTACTGATCACAAAATAGAAAATTTCGATTATACCAAACTGAAAAGATTTTGTACAAACAAAACTAATGCAGACAAGATTAGAAGGGAAGCAATAAACTGGGAAAATATTTTTACAGTCAAAGGTACTGATAAAGGCCTCATTTCCAAAATACATAGAGAATTAACTCTAATTTATAAAAAATCAAGCCATTCTCCAATTGAAAAATGGTCAAAGGATATGAACAGACAATTCTCAGATGAAGAAATTGAAACTATTTCTAGTCATATGAAAAGATGCTCCAAGTCACTATTAATCAGAGAAATGCAAATTAAGACAACTCTAAGATACCACTAAACACCTGTCAGATTGGCTAAGATGACAGGAAAAAATAATAATGATTGTTGGAGGGGATGTGGGAAAACTGGGACATTGATGCATTGTTGGTGGAGTTGTGAACGAATCCAACCATTTTGGAGAGTAGTTTGGAACTATGCTCAAAAAGTTATCAAAATGTGCATACCCTTTGATCCAGCAGTGTTACTACTGGGCTTATATCCCAAAGAGATTATAAAGCAGGGAAAGGGACCTGTATGTGCACGAATGTTTGTGGCAGCCCTTTTTGTAGTGGCTAGAAACTGGAAACTGAATGGATGTCCATCAGTTGGAGAATGGCTGAATAAATTGTGGTATATGAATATTATGGAATATTACTGTTCTGTAAGAAATGACCAACAGGATGATGTCAGAAAGGCCTGGAGAGACTTACATGAACTGATGCTGAGTGAAATGATCAGGACCAGGAGATAATTATAGACTTCAACAACAATACTATATGATGACCAGTTCTGATGGATCTGGCCATCCTCAGCAACGAGATCAACCAAATCATTTCCAATGGAGCAGTAATGAACTGAACCAGCTATGCCCAGAGAAAGAACTTTGGGAGATGACTAAAAACCATTACATTGAATTCCCAATCCCTATATTTATGCCTACCTGCATTTTTGATTTCCTTCACAAGCTAATTGTACAATATTTCAGAGTCTGATTCTTTTTATACAGCAAAATAATGTTTTGGTCATGTGTACTTATTGTGTATCTAATTTATATTTTAATGTATTTAACATCTACTGGTCATCCTGCCATCTAGGGGAGGGGGTGGGGGGTAAGAGGTGAAAAATTGGAACAAGAGATTTGGCAATTGTTAACGCTGTAAAGTTATCCATGCATATAACCTGTAAATAAAAGGCTATTAAATTAAAAATAAATAAATAAATAAAAGAAAACCCTAATTGGGGCCACAAAGAGTCAGACATGACTAAAAAATAAGTGAACAAAAGGGTTAAAGTTTATTGGACATCTGCATTAAGCCCAGCGTATGATATGGGGAGTCTGTAGGAGTGTAGGACCACCAGAAGGCCTTAAGAGAAGTACAGCCAAAAAACAGCATGAGTAAAAGCTTCAGTGCCAATCAGCAATACCTACCTAAAGGAGTAAGACAGGGTGAGCCATTTTCAAAAAAGAACAATAACAGCAACAACAATAACATGTATACACTAAATGGCATAGGTTCTACCTCTCAAAAACAAACTTAAGTGATTTGCCAAAAAAAAAAAGGTATTTATAGATAGTAACACAATAATAGTATGAGATCACAATAATAATAGATTTTAATATTCCTCTCTAAGAGCTGAATAAATCCAACAATAAAGAAAATGCAAAGTTAAAGAAACCATTGAAAAAAACAGTTGACTAACCTGTAGAAATTTCTGAATAATAAGTTCAAAACAGTGTTTTTTTCCCCAAAGAGTTCTAATAATGCCATCACAAAAGTCTATCATGTACTAAAAAATAAGGAAATCATAAATGTTCCATGAGGATTTCCTAAAATCTTTCAAGTTCTAGTGCCTGAAATGATCTCGTATTATTTAGTATATATTGACTGTAAATACTTTTGTATATCCATGTTGTCCTCAATAGAATGTAAGTTCCTTAAAGGCAGAGACTGTTTCATTTCTGGTTTTGTATCTTCATTGTTGGGCACATAGCCAGACATAGAATAGACTTTTTTCCTGAGGCAATTGGGATTAAATGATTTGCTCAGGGTCACACAGCCAGGAAGTGTTAAGTGTCTAAGAACAGATTTGAACTCACGTTCTCCTGACTTCAGGGCTGGTTCTCTATCCACTGAGCCACCTAGCTGTCCCTAGAATAGACATTTAATAAATATTTATTGATCAATGGAGACAATGTTTAAGTATCAAAAATAAAAACACATCTTTTACAGACAATAATGCAATAAAATTGAAATGAAGGATATATGGAAAACAAAGAACCAAATTTAAGTAAGTAATAACACCTTCAAATAATAAGGAAGTCAAAGAAGAAATCATAGGAATAATGAATAATTGTATTAAAGAGAATGATAATAAAGGGAAAATAACAATTGATAAGCAGATAGAGCTCTGGTCTGGAGGCAGAAGACATGAGTTAAAATCCTGTTGAAATGCTTACTAGGTATGTGAGCCTGGAAAAGTCACTTAATCTCCATCAGTCTCAATATTCTCAACATAAAATGAGATTAATGATGGTACCTATTTCCCAAGACTATTGTGGGGAGAAAATGAGAACATATCTGTGAAGTATCTTTTGTTGCTAAGTAATTATTATGTATTTATAATTAATATATAACTATATAAGATGTGATTAGATGCAATATATTTTGTGGAGTACATAATTATTAATAATAATAACATTGTTGTTATCACACATAACTAAATTCATTTTCACAGAGAGATTCACAACTAAAACTTATATTAATAAAATAGAAAAAGCGATCAACAAACAACATAACATTTTCAAAAAACTAGAAAATGAAAAAATTAACACGTCAATACAAAAAAATAAGTCTTAAAAATCGTGAGAGAAATAAAGAAACTTGGGAATAAAAAGACTATAGAAATTATAACAAAACCAGGAAGAGGTTTTATTTTCTAGCACACTAACAAAATCAATTAACCAATAGTTAGCCTGAATGTGAAAAAGAAAAGAAAATCACATTTCCAAAATGAAAAGACAGATTCATAAGAGAAAGAAAATAGAATTATCAGAAACTATCATATACAAATATATCCATACTATGACACTTGATTTATATTAACTAAACTTCTTGGAGAGATGATAATAAGCTGTGTAAATGCCCATTCCTTCGATTATTTCTCATATTTCATTTCAACAAGTTAAATAATTAGTTGAGGTTGAAGTTAATATAATCACACACAGTGCCTTTTTCCATGTTTATTATTATTATTATTATTATTTTATTATTTATTTATTATTTTTATTTATTATTATTATTATTGGGTGTTAGATTCAACAAAGTTTTAAGGTCTTAAACAAAATGCAAAGGAATGTCTAGATTGCTATTCCTTAATAAAATATGCAAACTTCTATAATCAAAAATAGGTAAAATTATAGGGCAAATGGTCACTTAATAGCTAGTTTCAGTCATGACCCTGGTGGCCCTCTAAAAAGTGAGACAAATTTGATAAAAAAGTGAAAGCAAAAGACAGCTCTAAGGAGTATGGTTTCTAGAAGCAAAGAAAAAAACCGACTGACTCTTCAGAGGAACTTAGCCCTAGCCTTTGAGGGTAAGGGAATTTCTCTCCTTCCTCCCCTTATTCATTAGTCACAGTGTTTTACAGCAAAACAACTTTCCCAGTAGATGTCACACCTACCAAGAATGGTATCCAATGAGTCAAAGTATATGTCCATAGAAACTTTGTTACTTGAGATTTCAGCTGAGTGACCTACAAATAGCAACATTGCATCCACACGAGAACAGCATGAGGACTCTACTGTAAGGGGAAATGACATTTAGGCCCTACACTGTCAAGGCCACGAGTTGCCTCTGTCATATGTATTCCTTATATTTGTATTCGCATACTCTATTTTTTGCCTACTATTCTGACACCACAAGTGGTCATGAGAGATTATAATCTGTTGTACACTCCATAAGAATAGGGAGGAAATGGGGAGAGAAATTTTGTAGCTCCTATTCTTACAATTACATTTCAATAAATGTCTATCTTTTGAGCTACTTTGTCAGCTGTCTGCCTGTTAATGGAAAATTCACTGGTGGGGGCTCATGAGCAATAGTTTTTCCAAATTGAAGATGCACAGAGCATCCTGAGTATCTGTTACCCTAGAACCTAACCTGACTAGGATAAGATTTTTTGACTCTTTTGGCCTGTTTCCTCAGAAGTAAAATATGATGTCAGCTCAGGCCTAGGAATATCACATTATGATATTTAATTCCAATTTTATCCAGTACCTTCTAATTCTTTTCAAATAAAAAGTATTCATGATAAAGTATTTAAGATATGATTCTTTACTTTCCACAAGCCTTTGATATCTCTCTTTTTTGGCTCCTGGATCACATTTGTTAACCTATTTTTTTGCCAGCCTCCCTTATCCCCAACTATATGCTGAAGTAACAGTTGTTAAAATGGGTGCTTAGAGACTTAGAGACTTAGAAGTCTTAGTGAATTCATAGAATTTCTCTAGCACTTTATCCTGTCCAACATATATTGGCACGTAACCAAATTGATTTTCATAATAGTCTTCTGCAAATACTTATTGCATGTTTAATAGTGTTTCTGGCACACAGTTGGTGCTTAAAGTGCTTGTTGATTAATTGATGAATGCTGCACCATGAAATGTTTCTTAATGCATTCAAATCCATGATAAAACCAATTCTTCTGTTTTACCTCTGCAACAAGAATCTGGGAGCCATTCTTCCATTCATTTGCATCTTTCTTTTGTCTTCTGGTCTTTTTTTTTTATCAAAAATGCCCAGACTGATAAATTCAATTTTTCTCGATATTGAAGAACTAAGCCCACTCACAGCTTCCACCCATCACCACCACACTTAGTTCTGCTATTTGAGATAAAGTGAAACATGTGTAGGTCAGGAAAATTAATGTTCTTAAGAGAGCAAATGCCTCCTCCCCACTCTGTGCCCCTAGCAATGTGTTATAGTGACTTTAACGTAGGGCTTCCTGTTGCTGCCACAGACAAAGCTTTTGTTCCATTCATTCCCATAAGCCCAGAAGTAAGTTCCGCTTAGTTATATAGTACTTCAGCTGTCAGTTAATAGAAGGTCTGGGAGAACCAAGCCTAGATGGGGGTCAAAGAAGGCTTTATGAGTTCCATTTCCCATTGGAGAATAATGGACTTTGGAGGGTAAAAAGTACTTAGCACTCACAATGCCCTACTTTTTCCTCTTTCAGAAGCAAGAAGAACTGAAGTGTTTGCTGATCCTTACTGTGGAGCTGGTTCCTTGCACCTTCCTTCAAAAACTGGCTTAGCCCTGGAGAAGAGGGAATTTGGAGACTGGAACCATCCTGCATGAGTCACAAGGAAAAAGGACCAAGAGATACTAGAAAGAATGGGTTGTGAACTCCTCCAGATGAGAACCCAGAGGAGGAAGGGAATCTTTATACCTTGGATGTTCGTTCTGGGAGTGTTTGCTCTGAGGGAGACCAAAGCAGGTGAGTCTGAGGGAATAGGAGTGGCCTCCCCAAGTGAATCAGCCTCCAATACCACGGAGATTTCATAACCCACTCTTAGAGAGAGTCTGGTTATATGAGAGAGAGATACTTTCACTGCTATAGGGAACTTCCAGTTCCATCAACAGTCAATAAGTTTTATTAATAACTCACAATGGGCGTTTAATTGTATTGTACTAAGTGCTATGGATACAAGGAAAAGGCAAGATAATCCATGCCTTCTATGAAATTACATTCTAATTGGAAGGAAAACATATACAAAAATCAGTACACATGAAATATAAGACAACTGCAAGTAAATGTTTAGAGAAAAGGACACTAGGTGATGGAGAAACCAGAAGAGGCTTTGTGTAGAAGGGGTACTCAGGCTGGAACTGGAAGGAAGTTGGGGATTCTAAAAGATGGTGGAATGGAGGATTGGCAGCCTAAAGATGGGAGGCAGAAATGAGGAAGGAAAAATGGAATAGTGAAAAGGGCTCAGGAGTTGGACTCTGAGGACCAAAATTCAAATCCTGTAATAAGGAGGTTGGAGTTGATAGCCTCTAAGATTCTTTTATAGTTCTAAGACTAATATTCCATGACCCAATACAAAGGCAAAGGAATTGTAGATGGAGAGAGAATTACAAGGAATGTATAACTAGGTTGTAGAAGGTATAGTTAGGTTTGTAACAGGTTTAGAAAAGTAGATTTGAACCAGATTGTGAAGCAAAACAAAAGCATTTGAATTTGACCCAAAAGGCAATAGGGAACCATTGTAATTTATTGAGTAAGGGAGTGACCTGCACTTTAGTAAAAATCATTTTTAGAAACTGAAGGCTCTACTGATGACTCTAAGAATAGAGGACACAAACCCTAGTCCCTTCTTGTCTCATCCATAAGGACCTAAATGCCCCAAAGTCAGAAAACTTTTGCTTAGATCTCAGCTCTGCTGTTTATGATCTCTCTGACCTGGGACAAGATTCTTTGTCTCTTTTGGCCTGTTTCCTCAGAAGTATAATATGAGGTCAGCCCAGGCCTTTTGGCTCCAAGAACAAGGTCCTTTGCCTTTTATACACCATCAGCATACCTAAAAACACAGTGCCCTTACCTCTCAGTATTTGGAGAGGGCAATTTTCTCTCTAAGCCTTCTCTCTATCTGCTTCTTTAACTCTACTATTTCTACCCAAATGTCCAAAGTCTGGATCCCTTCCCAACCATGCCCTGCAGTGAGGTAAATTAGAAACACCAGCTCTTCTCATTATGTTGTCAGCTAGCTAGCTGTGTGAATTTGGCCAGTCCTCCATCTAAGCTTCTGTAAAAATGAGGAGTTGGAACTAGATACTCTCAAAAGCTCTAAAAAAAGGAAGTTGTCCCTATAGTATTGATCTTTAATAGTATGACTCAGTGAGCCTGAGTTGTCTTTTTTAGTGTAATGGAAAGATTCAAGTTTGTTTCTAAGCACTGACACAGACTATTTGGGGGGTATTTGGTTAGTCCTTTCAATCTCTGAACCTCAGTTTCTTCATTTGCCAAATGGGATTGCAATGTATACTTTCTGGGTTGTTATCTTAAATACTAGAGAGATAGTATAGCAAATAAAAAGTGAGTCTTGAAATCAGAAGGATCTGAATTCAAATACTGCCTCTGACACATATTGGCTGTGTGACCTCAGGCAAGTTTAACCTCTCAGTACCCCGGCCAATTCCCTAAGACTGTAAGTCATAGAATAAGTGCCAGTCCACGCTAGCAGGGGAAGTTTCTTCACTAGCAGTCACCACTGAAATCATAATCCAGATCCCCACCCCACTCCTTTAAGAAAAAAAATCACTAATGAAATATGTTATTAATAAGATCACAGGAATTCAAATTAAAGGGATCTCAGAAATTATCTATTCTAACCCTTACTTCTTTTAAATGAAATTTTATGGATTTTTTTGGTTTTCTATCATCAAATTTCCAAAAATAACCTTCCCCTTCCTTCTTCCCAATCCCCATTCATATTCCTATCCCACCTCAACACTCAGTTTCAAATATTTTATTTATATCAATATAACCAGTGTTGTTGGTTAGTTATTTGTCATTATGTCCAACTCTTTATGATCCCCTTTGGGGTTTTTTGGCAAAAGATACTGGATTGATTTGCCATTTCCTCTTCCAGCTCATTTTATAGATGAGAAAAAGAGGAGTAAGTGGCTTCCCCAAGGTCACACAGCCAGGAAGCATCTAAGGTCAGATTTGAACTCAAGTCTTCCTGACTCCAGGCCCAGCACTCTATTCATTGAGTCACCTAGCTGCCTCCATATCCAGTCCCATCATTTTTTAAAATGAGGTTATGAAACACAGACAAAGTTCAGAAAAATTTGACTTAGGCAAGTATCAGAGCTTGTATTCCAACTCCCTTCCTCCCTCTCTCTCCTTCCCTTTCTCTCCCTCTCCCTCTCCTTGCTTTCACTCTCGCTTTCTCTCCCTCTCTCAATCTCTCTTGCTCTCTTTTTTTCTTTCTTTCTTTCTGCCTCTCTTTCTCTGTGTCTCTTTTTTTCTTACTTATCTTTTTCTTGAGCTTTTTTTTTAACTTTCTCTGTCTCCGTGTCTGTCTGTCTCTCTCCATTATTTCTATAAAATTGACTTTGCTATAGGATGTAGACATTTGGATGCACACATTCTGTACAAGTGGATAGCTCTAAGCTCAAGCCTTCTTAAAGCTTTTTTCAAGCTAACCCACAAATTCCACCTTAGTTCTATTCCCAAATTTCTCTTCCTGCTTTTCTCTAAAGAACCAACAGAACTATTTCTCACAATTCCTTTTATATTTTTGGAAGGATCTTCTTTCTGGTGTCAGTTAGTGCTGGTTTTTTATATTTTATAGACAGAAAACTGAAACTCAGAGATTAAATGGTCACAGAGGTCATGAGGGGAAAGGAGGGATTCAAACCCCAGTTCAAGTCCAATATTATGCCCATTAATTACATTTTGATTTTCAAAGGAGTTCGTGCATGCAAATTGTTATATTTGTGCCTTTTCTGATATTTTAAAACTTTTTTGCTTTAGTTTCAATCTATAACTTAGTGAAGAAAACTCTCAGTTCAGGAATACACTCTACTGGTGTAAAGGGACCACAATGGTCTTTGACAGTTGACCAGACTAGAGAATGGAGAAGTGAAGCAGAACTTGAATCCAGGTCTTCCTAGCCACAGCTTCTCTTCCCTATTCCCCACTGCCTCTCTGCTCTACAATAATGCTTTATCATCACTTCCCTTAGTATCTGCTTGGGCTACAGGGGGATACTCTAAGTCCAGAAATAGTCATCAGAGGAGGGTTTGTGAACTTCAACCATTCGAGAACTTAGACACTTTGGAAGGGTTTTGAGAACAGCCCTTCAAAACCCAGTTTCCAGCTTCCCTATCTCTTCCTCTACATGCCTCCCTCCTAGGATTTTCCTCTGGTCCCATAGATTGCATAGGGTTAGTAAGAGGAAGCAATATGTGGAATTAAAAAGCCACAGGTTTTCTGGATTTGCCCTCATCACTCTCCATCAGGAAATGAAAAGAATGGGGAGGGATGGGTAAGAAAGCATGTTTAGATGCAATAGTCACCCTCTCTGTCATCCAGCCCTCCACAACCTGGAGACTCAGTTTACTGGGTTGGCCATAACCGACAATCTTCCAGACATCATCTTCAATGTGTGGGTCGATGGCCAGCTCTTGCTCTCCTATGATACCCAGAACAAGGAGCTGCTGATCAAACTAGGCTGGGCCTACCCACCTTTAAAGAACAAACTGATGGAGAAACTGAAAGAGCATCTGCAGCAAGGAGGAGAGGATGATTTGCGGCGTTTCTGTGCCTATTGGATGGTCTCTTATAATGAGACTTGGGGTGAGTTTCCTCCACCAGAACCTGATCCTTCCATCTTTCACCCCTTCCCACCTCTTGACCATCCTTTTCTACCTTCCTCCCATGAAGATGTCAAAATCTGTTCCTAAGACATTGACTCAAGGGCTTGAGTGTGCTAATAAATGATCAAAGGATCCCCAGACGGGCTCCTTCGCTGTTGCAATTGTCTCCCAAAGAAGGATCCAATTCTATTCCTTCCTTTTCCCCACAGAAGTTCAAACAACCCAGATCACAGTTTTCTGTGAGCTGGATGGAGACATCCAAGTGGACAGCCGAATGTGGGTTGGTTTTGATGGGGAGACTGTCTGCCAGTTAGACGAACAGAGTGAAGGATGGGTAACCAAGAAGTCAGAGGTCACACGCTTCTGCAATTATTTGGAGGAAAGTGTCCAATGGGACAGGATACTAGTAGATGAATGCCCAAGATTTCTGAAGATTGTCCTGGAACTCTTTCACCTAAAAGAGAATGGTAAATCCCCAGACTCTCCTTCTCATGTAGAATCATAATCTTGCAGTTGAGAGTAATTGTGACTCTTGTCAGCCATCAATAGGAGACTAGGATATAGCTGGAAACCCTTGGAATATGTTTCCAAACTATCTATATAGAGCTTGCTCTGAGAAGACAATATATCTACAAGATTAGCACTGCTATCAGTGAGATGTACAATTCATGAAATGGAAGGATGACAATCCTCAGAGAGATTCAAAGACAGACAGAGAGTGAGGAAACAAGAGATGAAGGAAGACAGGGAATCAGAGACTACCTCCCTCACTGGGTGCTTGGGAGGGAAATGCTTTTTAAACCTTAAAGGAGAGTGTGGACTGTTACTTTAATATTATTATAGGAGGATAAAGTGAAGAAACAGTGGGACATAGATCTAAAATACTGAATACCCTTCTCTCCCCAATCCCAGAGGCAGCATCAGAAGGGGTTTTTAACCTCATTAATCTAACTTCCTGGAGAATCACCTGACTGCTTATGGAGGGGGAAATGTTGAGAAAAGTCAAGGATAGAAGCAAGAGTTGATTGATAAATTCTTATTATTGTTAAGCACTTACTGTATACCAGGCATTGTGTAAAGAGAGACAAAAGCAGTCCCTGCCCTCACATTTAATGGGGGAGGAACCATGCAAATGATATATATACAAGATACATAGATAAATATCGAGATCATCTCTGAGTGAAGGAGAAGAAGGAGAGAGGTCAGGAAAGGTCTTTTGCAGAAATTAAAATGAGAAAACCAAGATTTCTAGGAGGTGTATCTGAGGAGAGAGCACCCCAAGCCAGTCATGAAGACAGCTCATGAAAAGGCACAAAGTTGGGGGCATGGAATATCTTATCGGAGCAAGAGCACAAAGGCCGGTGTAACTGAATGGAAGAGCATATCAAAGAGAATAAGGGATAACAAGACTGTCTCCAAAGGCCAGACAAAAAGTTTTCTATTTGATACTAGATGTAATGGGGAAATAGTAGGTGTTCCCTGATCTTTCAAAATGACAGCCTCATTTGTCTCCCCAGAGCCCCCTGAGGTGACCGTGTCTCGCCATGATGGCCTAGATGGCAAGATCACTCTCTTCTGCACAGCCCGGGGCTTCTACCCCCGCTCCATCCTTCTCCGCTGGGAAAAAGATGGGCAAATGGGGGTATGGGGAAAGGAGACCTCCAGTGGCACCTTGCCCAATGCTGACGCCACCTTCTACCTCCAACTGACTGTGGAGCTTGAGCTGAGTGATACTGGAGATGGTTACACCTGTGTTGTAGAGCACTGTGAGCTAGGGGTGCCTGCCGTGTACCCAGGTGAGTAAACCCAAAGGCCTACGAAAGGTCTGGCAACTGGAACTATGTGTGGGGGCCATGTGGATTAGCTCACATAGGCTAATATGCAGCTCATAGGATATCGTGAAGAGATAGTTCTGAAATCTTGCCCACCCCTCTCCAAAGGAGACTTTGATTCCTGCTCAGAAAGGAACAAGAAAAAGGGGCAATGAGGCTAGCTGTTCTGCTTTCCTCAGAAAGAGGGTACCAGAAAGAGAGTTTCTTTTATATCTATCCACTCCCCCCCATATATCACCAGACTAGAGGAAATGATTTTTAGGTCCAGTCATTTTCCTAATCACTATCCCTAAGTTAAGAAGGAGTTCTCATTATATCCAAAAGCTTATTCCTTCCCAGTAAATGCTAATTTTAAAAAAAGTATCACAAATAGTGAATGATGAGCAAACCCATTCAGCCAAGTCTATAGACTCAGAGAGGCTTAGAAAATATCAGACAATCCACAGAATGACTGTGAGCAAAATATTTCAGCTCAAACCGTGGTGCTTCCAATATTGCCTGAGAGGAAATTCCATAAGTCTCTAGGGAAACAAGCTAGAAAATCAGGAATAGGTTAAGGTCCTGGGTCCTCTGCTTGTCTGCTATTTCTCAAAATCTTTTCTCCCTATCTCTAGACAGTCTAGATACAAATGTCTAGATATGTCTAGATATATAGAGAGAGATAAGAGAGATAGTCTAGAAACATGTTTCCTCTCTTGAAACAGATCTTTTCTTTCTCAAGTTTTTCTGCCAACTTGACCTTTCAGAAAGGGGTATAGCATTAAATAATTATTTTTTCCACCAATAAGAAGAGTGCTATGTAATGCACCAAACTTGAATCTCAAATTACATAAATAGTATTCAAAGGAACCCCAGTTTCCTTTTGAAAATTATGGGATAATTGAGAAAAAAATCTTCTTAATGGTCTCAGATCTGCTATTGAAGGGGAAGGGATTCATACGGCAGAATGCTTCCAAGTTCCCATAAGAAACAATGCCATGGAAGAGATCCCATTCACTTTTCTGTCTGTTGCCTCTGCCTTCCCTGCAGCACCAGGGAAAGTCACCAGAGGAAAGTCCTGGGAATTGTCTCTAAGTATCTCAGCCACTACCATCCTGCTCCTCGTCTCAGCTGCAGCCTTCATCATATGGAGGAAAAACGATGCATGGGGTAGGAACAAGGAGGACAAAGGTAGGAATGGGGGGGGGAGATCAAAAGTAAGAAGGAACTGGTGTTTCCCACAGCAATTCAAGGCCTGAGTACACTACAAGGGCAATATTTCAGGAGTATTTTTTTTTTTTGGCTGGGGGGCAGGTGTCAGTTAGCCATATGGATCCCTCTGCTGGATATTGGAGGAAAGACCAAAAGCAGAGGCCCACCAGTCACTGACTAATCCTAGTGTGTGATGGAAAAAAGTCAGTTCCATCCTGTCCTGGTGGAAAAGAAAAGACTGCTCTAGGCCACGAGAAGCCCTTGTTCTTTACACATAAGAAGATTCTAATGTGCTCATTGCTAGACTAGCAAATTCTCACATGGTACCATGTGGCCTGATCCTCAGTATTAAATGAAATGCTGTCTTTAAGTCTTTCCCCAACAGGGCAAAGTCTTTTTCTTTGGTTCTCCCAGGTCTTGCTCTAGAATTCTCTCCATCTATCCCACAGGCCACAGAAGCCAAGAGCACAATGAAGAAGAAGGTAAGAGACAAGGAGATGGGAGGGCCAAGGGAAGAAAGCTACCAAGTGGTACTCAGGAGGTTCAATGAGGGATATGGTAGGGCTAATGGAGGAGAAATGTATATAGAAGGAATCCCATAATTTTAGTCTCCTCCTAGGCAACAGATACTGGGGAGATGAGAGGATTTTAAACATCTAAACATTCTAAATATTCCAAACATCTCTTTCCACAGGAATGTCATCTTGTTAGGAAAACTTTCTCCTTCTTCCTTTTCCCCTTCCCCTTCTAATTCTTCTTCTCTCAATCTTCATCTCTCCCTTACAGAAATTAGGGAGTCCCCCAACTTCAAAGTATATTGATGAAAGGGATGTTTGGTTAAAACTCACTTATTTTCATATTCCACATTACAAAAAGTCTTAAAATCTAGATGATCAAATGAACAAGGATTTATTAAGCACCTTCTATGGGCCACAAGAAAGGCAGAAATAGTCTCAATTAGTTTACATTCTGATGAGGAAAACAACATACAAAACAGTATACTTAGAGATAGAAAAAAAACAACAGACAAACAGAAATAGAGAAAGTTGAAAGCAACAGAAACAAACAAAAAAATTGAAGATAATCTCAGAAAGAAGGCTCCAGGCTTTTTTTGCAAAAGTATAATTAAGCTGGGACTTGAAGGATCCAGGTAAGCCAGGAAGCAGAGATGGAAAAGGCCAGGCTTCCTCCACTGAGAGAAACACCCAGTGAAAAAGCTTGGAGTCAAGAAATAAGAGTGTCTTGAACAAAAATCTGCAGGGAGTCAATGTCCGTTGATAATGAGATTGAAAGTCAAGAGCACAGATTTTAGAAGCGAATGAAGGAAACGTTGAAGCACTGATTATAGAAGGCCCTCTCAAAGAATTTAGTCATGAAAAGAATCCTGTAGCTAGTGAGGAAAGATAAAACAGACGAAGGGTTTTGAGTATGGAGGACACATGGATATGTTGGTAGACATCAAGCAAGCAGCCAAAAGACAGAGAGATTGACGATTCGTGACTTCATCCTCATTGGAGAAAACAGTATGGAATGGGATCATTTGTTTATATAAAGGGGTAAGGAGAGGAGCTCCCTATTCCTATGAGATAGAGATAATGAGGAGACAGTAGGGGAAGGCATCTTAGTCACATGAGATTAGGAGGAGAGAATAAGAGGAGTTCCCAGTAAATGGCTTCAATCTTTTCAATGAAATAAAGCAAAGTTCTCAGCTGAGGGAGTGAAGGAAGGAAAACTCAAAGGAGGTTTAATGATCAATTGAAAGGTTTAGAAAAGTCTCTGTCTTGAAGTCAGGAGGACCTGAGTTCAAATGTGATCCCAGATACTTAACACTTCCTAGCTGTGTTGGGCAAGTCACTTAACCCCAATTGCCTCGGGGGAAAAAAGTCTTTGTCTTGTAGCCTAGGGACTCATTTAGAGATGTATTAAAGGATTGGTTCATTTCAGTGAGGCCCACTTGAAATTATATAATATAAATCTGTGGGAGATCAACCAGTACAGTTTCTTTATTTTTTCTTGTCCCTCCCCCCAAAAAAGTTATTTAAAGAAAACATGAAAGAAAATAGAATAACTCATTTGTGAATGAGTAGATGATAAATAAATGACTGGAAAAAGCATTTATTAATTTTATCTCTAGTACTTAGCATAGTGCTAGAGATAAAAGTAAAAAAGAGAGACAGTCCTTGCTCCCAAGAATATTTCATTCTACATGAAAAGGCCCAGTAGTTCTGCAGGTAAAACAGCAAAGCAGATGATAAGGTAAGTTTCTTGTTCTTGAGGAAATAGAAACAATCACCAGGTATAAAATGAACATATCAGAAAATATAAAACAAAGTCTGAAAAAAATTTTCACAAAAATTTTTTTTTGCACAAAAAACCTTTTTTTTAATCTCAAAAATAAAATGGCAGAATAGGAAGCAATGGGTGTGACCAATATAACTGATGAAAGTTGACCAATCCCAAGAATAGAAAGACTTGATAAAAAAATAGAAAGACTTTCAATCAATTTCTCAGTTCCATTAAGAAATAATCAAAGGAGATGAGTTGATAACTTCCTCCAGAGAAAATACAGATAATAGATAACCCTAGGGGAAAGAAAATGCACTTTAACAAAAAAAAAATATTTAAATTACAACAGATTTGATATACCATTATATACCTGTTAATCCGGAAAAATTAGATAAAATTTTATTTGTTAGTTTGTGCAGCAAGGCCCACTGGGTGGGTAAATAGCTGGCTTCTGAGTCCAGAAGCCTGGGTTTAAGGTCTACTTCAAATCATGTGACTCTACGTGATCCTAATGGTTTTGTGATCCTGTATAAGTAACTTCAACTTTCAGTGCTTGAGACAGAGCTCTAAGACTGTAACTTTCAAAAAAAATGCCAATTTGCACTAGTAGGAAGATTTTCTTCCCCTGGGACTTCCCATACTAGCTCTGATTTCTATATCATTTTAGGATTTCAATTGTGTTTTCCAAACAATTCCATGCTGTAAACTTCACAAGTATTATGTGAAGGGCCTGTGATTTTCTTGACATAGGCTTCATCTATTACTTAATGAATGGTCTAAGCTCAGAAAATTGTCCAGGTTCCCAGAGCTAGTAAGTGTTAAAGAGGCAAAATTTTAATCCAAGTTTTCCTGATCCCAAATCGTCTAAGCTAGAAAGCCATGATTCCATGATGACCCTCTTCATGTCCTATTATTCCCACTTTGCAGATGAGGAAACTGAGATCCTATGAGAAATAGGTTACAGCTATTAGTCTCCTCATGATGAAATAATGAAAATGATGAAATGATGAACAATGAGGCTCAGAAAATGTTACTTATGTAAAGTCACACAGCTGGAGATGGAGTCAGTAATGGCCTTACACAGTGCCAGTAATTTCCATCTATATAGTCAACTCCCAGTGAGAAAAATCCCTCTTTCAGAGGAGATCCACAACTAGTCAGGAATAGGGAGATAGTTTTCTTGGGGCACTCAGAAGCTGAGTCACTTGCCCAAGGTCATGTATGTATCAGGTAAGACTTGAATTCAGGTTTTCTGACTTAGAAGTCACTAATCTAACAAGCCATTCTGTTACTATTAGAGTTACAATCATACTTCTTCCAGTTACCAAGTTTAAAACCTCTACTCCTTCTCACTGACCCGTCATATCCAACCAATGGTCCAACCTTATCATTCCTACTGCCACAATATCTCTCCAATATGTCCCCTTGTCTTTATTCAATAGCTACCTCATTGCTTCAGGCCCTCATTTGTAAAGACCGTGTATTTTTAAATCAGCAGGAGTCAGGAATTCAGGTTAGGGGAAAATCGTCAGTCTTTATTCTCAATGAAGAAGGATCGCAGGTGGAAGAGAATCGGCAATAGCAATGTGTGCAGCTGAGTCAAGAAGCTAGCTCGACCAGCAGCCACACACCCAGCAGCTCGGAGAGTATCGAACTCAGCCCCAATCTCTCCCAGCTTCTCTTCCTGTCCCTAGCTCTGCCTCCACCCACCAAAATCGTCATTTCCTATACAACACATCAGGACTTGCACGGAGAGTGGGCAGGGACCATTCTTTATCCAATCATGCATATTAATAGAGTATAGCCCAATTACTATTTAGCCTCACGTACTTGGGACCTCAGTGCATCAACTCAAACCTCAGCCCATTACACTCATTTCCTCTCACCAGAATTCTTTGCAATCAGTCCCCAAATAATCACTGCCTCGAGGTTCTCCACAATCCAGTCCACTGCCAAAATGATTCCTAAAGCACTTCTAACTGTGTCTTTGTCCTATTCTACCAATCCTAGTGACTTTCAACTAATTCTAGGCTCAAACATAAACCCCTTAGTTCTAATTTGGAACAAACTGGCCCCTTCTTGTCTTTCTAGCCTATATGTACCTTACTCTTCTCTCAATCCATACATGATCCCCTGTTTCCAATCTCTCTTTGTCTGTGTCCTCCTGGCCCCTGCTCCACTGATAAAATGGCTACTGTAATTCCATAGGATATTTTTACAGATGTGAAAAGGGCAAGCCAAAAATTTGTAAACATTCATGGAAATGAAATAAAATAAAATCCCAAAGTAACTGAACATAAAGAAATGCAAATGCAAATTACGTACAAATAAGGAATCAAGCTGTGGGCACTGAATGGGAATTTGGGAGAACTGAATCTGAATCCCACTTCTGCTCCATATTAGCTGTGTAATCTCAGACACATGGCTGCTCCTTCTGGGCCTCTTCTTGATCTGTAAAACTACAGAGCTGCACAAGGAGGTCTCAAAGGTACCTTCCACTTCTACAAGAGTCCACTGAAGAGGAAGAGGAAGCCGGGTGCCATCTTGAAGCAATTTTGACAATTACAATGGACATGACAAGTATATTCTTATGTAATCAAAAGAAGACACATAAGGCAAAATATTGAAGAATATAAAACATGGATATCAAATAGTGGGAGAATGCAAAAAAAAAACCACAAAATATTTTTAAGTCCTTGGCATTTTTTTTTGCCATTGCTTTCTCATTCCTTCCTTTAAATATAAAATTGTTCCTTGTCAAATTAAAGCAATCTTCAGAGCAGACTGACTGTCTTTTCCCTTATTTAACCAAACAAAATCTCTTGGCTTATATGTTTCACACTGCAAAGTATTTAAGAAATTAAAGACACATAAATCTCTTTAGATGTGATGATACATTCTTTTTCTTCTGTAAAGTTGCTTGGGTTTGTAATTTTCTTTTTGATGAGGCAATTAGGATTAAGTGACTTGCCCAGGGTCACACAGCTTGGAAGTAGTTAAGTGTCTGAGGCCAGATTTGAATTCAGGTCCTCCTGACTTTAGAGCTGGTGCTCTACTCACTATGACACCTAGTTGACCCTTGGTTTGTAATTTTTTTTAATTAATTACATTATAGAAGAATTTGAGTTGTGCTAAGTAAACCCAAAGAAGATTTGAAACGGAGGTAAATGGGATCCACAATTGGAAATTAGATGGCATTGGCTTCTAGGCTATAAATGAATTTGGGATGCTGGTAACTACTTCAAGTGAGATTCTATCACTAGAGTGTTAAAAGATGCCATAAGTCTGGATACTCTCTTGACAATGTGCTCATAAATTAAAAAATTTGAGAAAACAAGTGGCGTGGTAGATGGGGGAAAGGCTTTCCCCCTTAAAGTTGTTATTAAGAGAAGCTGGATTCTAGTCCTGGCTCTCATTCAATATGTCCTCAATGTTAGCTGAGTTGCTTCTCCTCTTAAGCCTAATTTCCTTCATTTTTAAAATGAGGAAGTCCCTTTGGAAGGTCCCTTTGACCTTTGCATCTCATGACTGAAAGGGAACCATACAATGTAAATGATCCCCCCAGGATTTCCCAACTCCATACATTGTCAGTGATTTTCACTCATGCCTGGAGTGATCTTCATTCTCATCTTCAATTTTTCATTTTCCTATCTTCCTTCGAGCCACAGCAAAAGTCCCATCTTCCTCCAGAAACCTTATCCAATCCTCCTTAATGCTGGTATTTCCCTTCTATTGATTGCCTCTTATTTATCCTGTCTATAACTTTTGCATATAGCTGCTTGCATGTAATGCAAAATACATTACTGGCAAAACAGACCTTAGGTACCAGGGATGTCCTGGTGCTGGAGCAGAGGTTAGTGGGCAAGGGACTCTTAGAGGGTTGTTTGGCAAGAAGCTATCTGGGATGAGGACTATGTATACCATAAGGAAGGATCAGAGAGAGAGGAAGGTTTCTGTTTTTGTAAATGCTGTTGTTGTTTCTATGGATTAGTCACTAGGATGGGAACCTAAAGTCATAGTTCCAACTGTGGGGTGGCCAATAAATTCCTTCCTCAAGTTTAACAGGCACCAGACTATTAAGACAAGGGTCCTCTGGACCACGTTACTCAACAATTGCATTTTTGTGACCATAATTCAATTCCTAAAGACAGAATATTGTGATGAAAAGATTTCTGGATGATCAGTAGGCTGATTAAAAGGCTAAAATCCCACCTCTTCTACAAACTCCCTGAGTCACTTAGGACAAGTCATTTCACTTCTCTGAAACTCACTTTCCTCATCTGTAGAACAGGCTGTCCAGCCTACCTCGGGATTGTTTGGAGGAAAGAGTATTGTAAGGCTTTGAACTTTTCCAGAGTGGTGAGTTCATCACTATGGAGTCTGAAATTCACTTCATGATTTCCTGTGAAGTTAAGGATCTACTAAGTGGAGTTGTACCAACTTATGAACTAGAAACTAGGGATGCCTTTAGGGTTACCCAGGAAATCTTTGGGTCATGACTTTGAAAAACCCACATCACAGTCAACACAGTCAACAATAAAGTTGGGACCTATGAAGTTTACCAGGTCCCTCAAACAGGACTAGCTACTAAAAGGGGGAAAGAGAGAAGGCCAGGGGGGAAGGAGAAATAAAATATAATCCTTTAATTGTGGGAACCCAGCCAACTGTCAACAGAGTCTGCGGTCACAGCTGCAAGGCTGAGAGGTAGTCAGGGTTTGTTAAAAAAGTGGAAGAGCTTAAGAATCTATCTGCTCAGCCCTGCCCATTGCCTCTGGATCTCAAGGATCTTCAAATGACTGTGACCAAGTTCCACTAAGGGATCTAGTTTCTAGAATTAAAATGAAAATCTAGTTCAATGACCTCATTTTATGACTAAGGAACAGAGACTTTGAAAAATGAAAACAATTTAGGGAACTAAAGAGTTTAACAACCCAATTTTAAGCTTGCCCTAATTTGACCACAGAGGCTGGCACTCTCCCCTGAGCTAATTAGTTCTACTTCCACCTACCTTGCCCTTAGTCCTGATTTTGTCCCTTGTCTCTACCATGCTGCCCTTGTAAGACTTATGAATATTCTATTCCTGTCACTTAAATGCTACTCTTTCTTCCAATTCTAGGGTGGAGTCCCTTCCAAACCCCTCTACCACTTCCAAGTTCAAAATTATTTAGAAACTTAAGATATACAATGAGGTGATAAAAAAAATATCCTGGAAACTGGTAGACACGGTCCCTTGATGGAAAGTTGAGATCCACGTAGATATGGAAATTTGAATGGAGTTTTTTGAATAAGTAAATGAAATAGAATAAGATCAAGTCCTTCAGTGAGAGTTGGGGTAAAAGTGGAGGTGGAATAAGGTCAGAGGAAAAGTAAAGGACAGAAAGTTTTGGTAGTGTATAACCTCTTCTATAATCACTTCCCCAACTAATATCAAAGTCACACAATGGGTCCCCAAAGGAAAATGACTACTACTCCCCTCAGGGATCTATAATGTTCCAGTTAGTGAACAAATCACCCTAATACATTCATGCTCCTCCTGTATGGTTTGTATCAGCAAGGATCTCCTGAATCAGTCACAAAGAAATAAAAATTATATCTGACTGTACCTAGTAGTATATAACCCAACATATACAAATGTTGATATTGCATCCACACAAAGGCATAATAATGTGCAGTTCTTCAGCTTTTTCACTGGTAATTTGGCACAAAAATTCGGAGGACTCCAATGTTTCAGAACCATGGTCAGCAATCCAACGGATACCCCCAAATCTGCATTAAAATTCTGACAAATAGGAAGTGCAATTGTTATTAAGTGACAGTCTGTGCCACTTAGTAGCTATGTAAATCCGAGAACATTAATTCTCTGAGTCCTGGTTCCCTCATTTGTAAAATGAAAGTAATAATATACATAATATAGGGTTGTTGTGATGAAAAAGTTTTATAAGCCTCAAATCGCCAGAGATATGTGAGCTATTCCATTTAAGGAATAAGGAAACTGAGGCTTAGAGAAGTCACATATCTTGACTGAGGCTACACATCCAGTAGCAAAATTAGCAAAACTGGGACTGAACCTAAAACTTCTGAGTTCAAGTTCAGTTTTCTTTCTGCTAGATTATGCTGCTTGCTTCTCTTGTTTGCTGCCACTTTGTGGAATTTACTTCCAGGCAGCAGGGGATTATTATCTTGCTAAGCAGGTCAAATTGTTGCCCACCAAGTAGGAGCTAGGATAGAAAGTTCGGTATTTAATCTACAAAATGTAGATTTTAACTAGAAAGCACTAGCCAAAAGACACAATCAGTTATTCCTTGGTTGAATTTACCAAACTTGGAAATTCCTAATCACAATTACAAAGGCTTTCCCATCTATGTAGCAATCAATAAGGTATCATAGAACCAAACAATCTCTTTAGGTCTTTTGAAAGCATTTTCTCAGAAGGGAAATACATCATCATTCACTGGTGAACCAGAGGAGAAGAGTTTCTCCCCTCAACATGATCTGACTCTATTCAGTCTAGACCTGAGGCAGTCTCATTTTGTCAAGAAGAAATTAACAAAACATTTTAAAGAATTCACCATCTTGACGTGGCCCTCTTCAAAAATGAGATGAACCAAATCAGTCCCAATAGAGCAGTAATGAATTGAACCAGCTACACCCAGGGAAAGAACTCTGGGAGATGACTATGAACCACTACATAGAATTCTCAATCCCTCTATTTTTGTCTGTTTGCATTTTTTATTTCCTTCACAGGTTAATTGTACACTATTTCAAAGTCCAATTCTTTTTGCACAGTGAAATAACTGTATGGCTATATATACATACATTGTATTTAACTTATACTTTAACACAGTTAACATGTATTGGTCAACCTGCCATCTGGGGGAGGGGATGGGGGGAAGGAAGGAGGGGGAAAATTGAAACAAAAGGTTTGGCAATTGTCAATGCTGTAAAATTACCCATGCATATATATCTTGTAAATAAAAAATTTATTTTTTTAGAATAAATAAATAAATAAAAAGAATTCACCGTCTTACTGAATAGCCATCTTGTCTAGTTATTCCTTCTCTGCCTTTATCTCTGTCTTTCTTTCTGTTTCTGTCTCTCTCTGTGTCTGTGTGTGTGTGTGTGTGTCTGTCTGTCTCTCTCTCTCCTCTTCTTTATCTGTCTGTCTGTCTTTCTGTGTCTCTTTCTCTAACTGTGTGTCTCTATCTTTGTGTGTGTCTTTCTCTGTCTGTCTGTCTTTCCATCTTTGATAAAGTGAGGAAGGCCTAGAAGCTCTTTTTTCCCTACTCCAATTCTGAGGATATGCAGAAGAAATATATTTCAGTCAACAGAGAAGCAGGAGGGAATACAGGGATAATAAAACAGAGGGTAGATTTAGGAAGGGATTAATCATAAGCACAAGTGCTAGTGAAATCAGCTTTCTGAAATATTTCCCTCCCACATATCACTTTCTTTTCTCTTTTCACAACTCTCTACTGTGCCCTATACCATGTTCCAAGGACCAACGTGGCTTATCTTGCTCTGCAGCATATTATAGGGAGAAAATTTATGATTTTCATAGTAAACCATATGATATGTGTAATTAATATACTAATAATTCAGATTTTTCAGAGCTGCCTTTTTTGCCTTGGGAATCAGAAGTTCACAATGTATCCTAAAATTATCAATCATTCTGACAATAGCTATATTCTTGTACTGTACAATATGTGTGAACCATAAGTGAAGTGAATCAAGAACTACAAAAACTATTCCCATCATAGAATTCCGGTTCTGTGCACTAAAGAGGGGATGGTCACACCCCTCAAGATTTGAAACAATTCAAGAATTGTTATGTTGTCTTCCATTGGTGGGCTTGTCCCGGGAAACCCACCAAATCCTGGGAATGATTGTATTTTAATCCATCTTCCTCCTCCCTTCCCACTTATGATTTGTGTACAAAATTTCTACCTTTCCTGCAATAGGTGGAGTTTTCCTACCCAGGAGAGCTTCCAGTTTGCAAACTGTATTCCTCATTCTGCAAGTGATTAAACTTCTACTTGATCTTTGGGCCTGCTTTTTATCACTCCAGCCATTCACAGTTTAGAGACCAATACAGCAAAATTCTAGTAGCAATATTTGTAGTTCCTACTGTCCGAAAACAATCTATAAGAATCATACAGGACCATCTATCTATCTTCATGATGTACCAGACTATATTGGGAACATTAATAAGGAGAGAATATGTCTCTTAAGATTAGGAGTTCTCAGGGGATGGGAACCAGATCACTTCTGTTAGTCTAGGAAGTGGTCCTAACTCCTTTTTTCTCCCAAGTTCTCACAACAGAAATAAGCACACTAAAAACACTGGTGCTATGATAATAGAACTGACTTAGATACCCCTTCCTGAAACTCCAAAAAATTCATCAAAATTTTGGACTCCTATTTGGGTCAACATCATTGCTTTTTCAGTCACAATCTAACTTACTCTCATTCTATATAACTGTCTTCTTCTGGGATATAATGAAGGCCACAGCTGAGCTCAATCCCAGGATAACAGGTAGCATGCTGTCCCATGCTAAAGCCCAGAATGTTACCCTTATTGGTTCTTGAGGCTACAAGGATTAGAGGTATAAATGTAAAGGGCTAAAGGACTCTAATAAATGCTTGTTAAATAAATGAATGAAAATTTTAAAAAGAACTCAATGTTTTAGAATTTCCATACCCAATTTCAATTCCAAGTCTGTTCTCACTGTGTTTTTATTGATGCAAGTATTTAAAGATGTGAATTTTTCCCTGATCACTGCTTTTGCTGTATCACATACATTTTGATATGTTGTCCCATTATTGCCATTCTCTTTTATTAAATTGCTGATTGGTTCTGTAGTTTGTTTTTAACACACTAATTCTTTAGGATTAGGTTGTTTAAATTTCCATCAGTTTTTAATCTGTTCCCTTAGACATTTATTAAATATAATATTTATTGCATTGTGACCTGAAAATTATACTTTTAGGAGTTTTATTTTTCTGCTTGTAACTATAAAATTTTATGTACAGATATATATAGTTAATCTTTGTAAAGGTTCTATGAACCACTGAGGAAAAGGTATATCTCTTTCTATTTATCATATCTATCTTATCTAAAATTCTACTTACTTCCTGGACTCCTTCCTTATTTATTTATTTTTTGCTTAGATTTATCTAGTTCCCAGATGGGAAGATCAAAGTTCTTCATTATTATAATACTGTTATTTATTGACTTGTAATTCATTTAACTTTTCTTTTAAAAATTTAGATACTATAATATTGGTCTATATAGATTCAAAACTGTTATTGTTTCATTGTCTATTATCAAAGTACAGTTAAGAAGAGGGTGAGGAAAGGAAAAAAGACATTTCGTTATATATATATATATCTAGTTAAATATATATCTATATATCTATATCGTTATATATATATATCTAGTTAAAATAAAAAATAAATCGTTATATATTTAAAGGGAATAGCAAGTTGTATAAAATAGATTTGCAGTTTCAGAGGCAATTATCTTTACTATGCTATGGAAATGCTTGTTTTATTTCATAAATTTAAAATAAAATAATTTTTAAAAGACTGAGCTGTGCCAGAAACTATAAAAATATTTTGAATTATCTTTAAGAATAAACTAATATTGAATGCATTAAAAAAAAACCTCACCCTTAAATAATAGAAGCATATTCCTTGGGAAGCTAGAAGGTTTCAGGGATTGGGGCAGATACAAGTCCCTCTACACTTGGTTTTCTGGCAATAGTTCTCAGCTCCCATCCCAGATGAATGGAATAGAAGTGGTGTTGTTATATTTTAGTGACCTTATCCCCAAATCTATCCTATCAGGATTCCTCGTATATTTCTCTTTTATGGGCATATGAAAGGAGGAAAATAGGGAACTGGGTTATTTCAGGCCTCTGTAACGTGGATTCAATAAATAACTTCTTTTTTGAGACATGGCTTACCCCACTCATGGACAGCTACACTATCACTCCTTGAAATTGTTCCTTTCTTGTGCTTACATCTCCCATCTTATCTAGAAAAGGCCTTAACTCATGCCATCACTAGGCCAGATGTAATACTTACCTTGCCTTAGATGTGAAGAACTATAATTCTATAACTTTATTCGTTTATAACTTCACAAAATATGAGAACATTTTCATTTGAGAGACCCTATTAGAAAAATCTATAATTCTTGCCTGTTATTATAGCACTTACCAATGCTTTTTAAAAAACTAAAAGCTAACTGCTTCAGGACAATAATTTTTGCTGATTCATGTTACTAAATTAACATTAAAATTGCCTAGATTAAACTGCATATTCAGCTAGCTAGTTGAATCACCTTCCTTGGACAGAATGAATCAAGAATATAGAATAATCTCCAATAATGGAAAATGCCGTACAAGCAGAAATACTGAGTGCTGTGTCAGCCTACCAAGTAAACATTTTTATGCTGGCTCCTATCAGAAACAGATGTTGTGCTGCAACGAATTGCAGTGTGTCCTAAAAATCTGCAGACCAAAGGTAATCCCAAGCAAAAGGCACAGGATCTTGTCAAGTATCTATGAACAAAATTAATTAGCCAAGTGGTGAGTATGGACTCTTTTCTCAACTCCAACCCAAACTGGACTTTAAGTAAAACTCCTGTTGGACCAACTTAAGTAGTAGAGCATTATATCTCAAAGCATGTCTTTGTGTATCTTTCCTAAGACATTGATCCTCGGTGAAATGAACAGAGAAAGTATATGTCTGTGTTTTCTTGTCCTTAGAGCATTTTGCATACTGTAATTATGCATGATATCTGCCCAAAAGTCAGAGATCAGTCTTCTCATATAAGTCTGTGGTGAGAAGGCCTTCCTGAGATAGCCCAGACAATAGCTCTATTATGACACCCATCAAATTCAATGGTAGTTTTGAAAACCCAAAACATAGCAGATAAAGTGAATGAAGATTCATTGTGCTACAGTGGGGAATCTTTTTGGATCTGGACTGGACAAGATGAGTTCTGAGATCCCATCCAGCTCTCAAATTCTGTGATTCTGTAATAGAATCTGGAAGATTTCCAAATGAGTAATAAATAAAGATGGAATAAGAAGAAAAAAGAAACCAAAATTTTTGTGGAAAGTTACAAATGGATAAAAGGCACGCTCTCGCTCTCTCTCTCTCTCTTTCTCTCTCTCTCTTTCTCTCTCTCTGTCTCTCTCTGTGTGTGTGTGTGTGTGTGTGTGTGTGTCTCTTTCTCTCTCTCTTTCTCTGTCTAAAGTAAATAGCTTTCTAAAACAGAAGCTACATAGTAAGTAAGTAGTCAATAAAAGCCTTACTTTCTTATCATGGCATGTAGATTAAAATATGCTAATGATAGGAAATTCTGACAGTTTCTGTCAAAGTGGAAAGATTTTTAAGTGAGCCTAATGATGGCCTGCATCTGTATCTGAGAACCCAGTTTCCTAAGTTTGGAGACTGTTTTGTTTTGTTTTAGCAATCTAATAAGGCGTTTGGGAATGTGACCTGTACCAGTAGAGGGAGCAATCACACCTATGAAATCGGGGATCTTTGAAGTATTGTTATTTGTTATTCAGTCATTGTTCAGTCATCCAATTCTTCGTGAGCTCATTTGGAATTTTCTTGGCAAAGATACAGGATCCTTTTTAAGCTCATTTGACAGATATGGAAACTGAAGCAAACAGGATAAGTGGCTTGTCCAAAGTCACAAGGCCAGATTTGAGTTGAGGAAGATGACTCTTCCTGACTAGAGACCCAGTGTTTTATGTACTGCACCACCAAGCCACCTGCTGAAGTATTAGAGTAAGCACAATAACATGTACTTTATGAAGGCCATAGCCCCCACACACACAAGAATTCCAAGTGAAATGCATTCAAGATAGGTTGGAAAAACACACACACAATGTTATGGAATAAAGAGGAACAGAAATTACATTGATGAAATCAACTCTCATTAGATCAGTGTGCTCTGGAAGAAAGAATTACTGGTTCTAGAATCAGGACCTAAATTCAAATCCCATCTCTGAAGCATAGTACCTGGAAGATCATAGTCAAATCCCCTAAACTTGCCTGGCTTTAGTTTGTTCATCTGTAAAATGAGAAGGTTGCACCAGATGACCTCTGAGTTTCCTTCCAAATCCAGATCTGTGATTCATTTAACTATTCCCACTCCTATAAGCCAATAATGATCATCAGCAGACACAACGTGGTCACTGCATTTGGTCTGGCCAATGGACAAGGGTAGATTTGAATAAACCTCATGAGTGATCCATAATGAAAATGCCCAATGGACCATTTGAACAAGAAATCTCTTTGCGCATAGCATTGGCATTCTGGTCCTTTGGTATGGTTGTATAACCAGGTAGATTTCCCTTAGAATGTACCCATTCAGGTCAGTGCCTGGGGAGTTATATTTAAATTGTATAGCCCTTGAAAATTGGGTCTGCTTCTTCACAAGATAATTGTACAATATTTCAGAGTCTGATTCTTTTTGTACAGCAAAATAACGTTTTGGTCATGAATACTTATTGTGTATCTAATTTATATTTTAATGTATTTAACATCTATTGGTCATCCTGCCATCTAGGGGAGGGGGTGGGGAGTAAGAGGTGAAAAATTGGAACAAGAGGTTTGGCAATTGTTAATGCTGTAAAGTTACCCATGCATATATCCTGTAAATAAAAGGCTATTAAATTAAAACTCCTATTAGGCCTCCTAAAGCACAGGCCTCTGTAACTGTCCTAAAGCACAGGAATCTTTTTTCTTTTCCATGAATCTGCACATAGTTATTTACATAGTGGGGTGTGTGTGTGTGTGTGTGTGTGTGTGTGTGTGTGTGTGTATTCTATTTGTGTATATTTGTATAATGCACTTGTCTTGCCTATTAAAATGTGATCCTTGCAGATAGGGATAATTTTATTCTTTGTACCTATAATCCAGTGCCAAGAGCATAAGAAGTACTTAAAAATAATAAATAGCACTATCTATTTGCAAATGCTTTATAAAAATCATCTCATTTTTTCCTTATAGCCATTTTAGAAGGTAGATTCTGTTATTACTATTATTGTTGTTTTATAGATAAGAAAGCTAAAGCTGAGAGAAATTAAAGTAACAATAAGTGTCTGAGACCAGGTTTGAATCCAAGTCTGTCTTGACTCTAGCCCAATATTCTAAGTTCATGGCCCCAAAGAAGAGAAATGAAAAGACAGTCTCATCCTACTTCACAGCAAAAGTGAGAAGTCCACATGCAGAGAATACTGCCTATATTTCAGAATTTTTAGGTGCATTAATTGTTTTGGCTGATTTTTTTTCCTTTTCCTTTTTTCTCTTTTAAAAATTTGTTTCAGTGAGTCAATAAACATGGAGGGCCTACTATGTGCCAAGTACTGTGCATAGCACTAAGGACACAGAAAGAAGCAAAAGAACTCAAAATCTGATTAATGGGAGAACCAAAGGCAAACAAATTTATATAAATAGGAAATAATTAACAGAAGGAAGGCAACAGGAAAGCACTAGAATTAAAGGGGTCAGAACAGCCTTCCTATAGAAGATGGGATTTTAGCTGGGATTTGAAAGAAAACAGGAAAAGCAGAAGGCACAGAGAGATTTCCAGGAAAGGGAAACTATCAGAGAAAATGACTGGAGCCGCAGTATTACTACTGACTTGTATCCTTAAAGAGATCATAAAGGAGGGGAAGGGACCCACATGTGCAAAAATGTTTGTGGCAGCCCTTTTTACAGTGGTGAGAAACTGGAAACTGAGTGAATGCCCCTCAATTGGGAAAGGGCTGAATAAATTGTGGCATATGAATATTATGGACTATTATTGTTCTGTAAGAAATGACCAACAGGATGATTTCAGAGAGACCTGGAGAGACCTCAATGGACTGATGCTGAGTGACTGAGCAGAACCAGGAGATCATTATACATGACAATAGTAAGATTATACGATGATCAATTCTGATGGACGTGCTCTCATCAACAATAAAATGATCCAGGTCAGTTCCAATGGTCTTGTGATGAAGAAAGCCATCTCCACCCAGAGAGAGGACTGTGGGAACTGAGTGTGGATCACAACATAGTATCTTCACTTTTTTGTTGTTGTTTGCTTGCATTTTGTTTTCTTTCTCATTTTTTCCTTTTTGATCTGATTTTTCTTGTGCAGAATGACATTTGTGTAAATACATATAAAAGAATTGCATATATTTAACATATATTGAATCACTTGCTGTTTAGAGAAGGGGGTAGGGGGAAGGGAGGAAAAAATTAGGTTTTTTAACATTCTAATTTGTAAAATTTCAAAGTTTTGTAAGAGTGAATTTGCAATTATCCATGTATATTTTGAAAATAAAAAGCTTTAATTTTTTTTAAATCTTGGAGACATAAAAAAAATAGCTGGAGCCAAAAGATGAAGTGTCTTATTAAAGGAACACCCAGGAAGCCAGTGTCATTGAATCTAAGATATGTGGAAGGAAGGAAGGTGAAGAAGACTGGAAAGGAGTCAGGGTAAGGGAGATGGCATGGAGGAGTAGATTCTATAGGGCTTTGAGCTTCAGAGGGTTTTATATTTGATCCTGGAAATGATAGGGAGCTATTGAGGTTTATTGGAGGCAGAAGAAAGATGACATGGTCAGATCTGTGCTTTAAGAAAATCACTTAGCTTAAAAGAGCATGGAATGGAGTGAGAAGTGGAACTATGTCGAGAAAATATTTGCAGACTCTTCAGCAGACATTCACAACTTTGTTGAACAACCATCTCTTTGCATTTAACCCATCCCAAACAATCCGCCTTGTGTGCCAAAAATCCTGGCCATCAAGCAAAAGGTTCCTAATTTAATGTGGAGACTTATGGAGATTTAGCTATCATATATTAGCATTATATCATAATAGCACAAAATTACTATAATCCAGATCCTAAGTGCACTTGCCAGCTTCTTTTTCTTCATCTTCCTGTTGACTTGAAAAATAGCTAATATTTACTACAACTATGTCTCATTCTCCTTGTTCTGGAAGGAAGACATTCAAAATGATTCAATGATTACGTTCCATAATGGACTGCGATTTCATATTCTCTGTTACATCTGAGACCCTTCTCCAGGTCCTTCTGCCACCTCTAGACTAAAATGAAAGATTCTCATTGCCCAGGGAAGCTGAGCTGCAAGTGGAATATTTACCTAATTTCTACAGGAGATGCTTTATATCAGTGTCTCTCAAGGAAATGGACTTCCTTCACAGACACAGTTCCACTTTGGGTTAGTGAGGATGATGGTGATGGTGAGGATGAAGGTCAGAGTGAGGGATGTAATCTTCCTCTCTTCCCTAAATTCTTCCCCACTATTCCACTAAAGGGGAAAGTCGGGACTTAATAGGATGAGGAAAAATCACCAGATCTAGGATTAAAATCCCTGGCTTCAAGCTCTAATCCAAAAATTTGCTAACTTCTTGACATTAGCAAGCCACTTCTAGGTCTCATTTTCTTCATCTGTAAAGGGGAGAGAATGCTTCTTGAGACAGTCTGCCGTCTACCGGAGAATTGTTTTATAAACTGTAAAGTATCAGAGAAATATGGGCTGTCATTGCTATCATTAATACATGGGGAAGCATCCAGCAGTGACTGTGCTTGGCTCAGAATACATGGTGAGAGTTTCCCTCAGTCTTCTGCTATAGAGCAGGTGAAAAAAGAGGTGGGAAAGAACACTCCAGCTGACTTAGCGGGGTCATCCCTGTGGGGGAAAAAAGATCTTTAGTTTAGGTCAAACCTTCTCCCCCCACCAGTTTCTTAATATCTGCAAGAAGAATTTGGAAGGGTATGAGAGCAGAGTTTGAGAATTTCACAGAAACACAGGCACACACTCTGCCATTTATTCCCTTTAGACATTTCCCATAGTTCCCATAGTTCAGACAACTTTTAAGTCAAAAAGAAGAAAAGAATGAAAGACAATTGACTTGTAGAAAACACCGAGAGGGTCATCTCATCCAGCCCCCTGACTCCACCAATGATGTTTTTCTGTAATGTCTTTTAATCTAAGATCTCTTCACACATATCAAATAGATCAAGACAATTTCCCTCTCCAAAAATCCTCTCCCTCCTTTTGGTTCCTGCCAAGACCAATAACCTCTCCTTTCTGTTCACTGTCTGCCCTCCCTCTTCCCTGGCCACCCCATATACCTGTCTTCTTCTTTTTCCAGATGATGAAAGCTGCCAACAAGCTCAGCACAAAGATAGCAGCTGCTGCGGAACCCAGGATCACAGCCCATGAGCTTCTTTTTGTTGTCTCTCCAGGGACTATAGGGTGGGAGGAGAAGAAAGAAGGATAAAGAAGGGGATTTTCTATGGAATTTAGAGGTGGTACAATAGTGGGTCATATCCATTGACAGCTTATGGTCCAACTTGTACTCCCATAATCCATCTCAGAAAAGTTGGGAGGAGGAGGAAAACTACATCCTTGGTCCCTCTACAGCAGTCCCATGGCCTGGATGTGGTCTTAGATTGCTTTTGATGGATATCATGCCAAGATGTAGTACTAGAAGGACCAGAATTTAAGAATAACTTGAAGGATCAAACTTCATCAATTGACAATGCATTTTTTAATATCCATAATTGTCCATATTAATCCATAAATCTATTCTTTAATATCCATAAGGCAGAGAAAATAGGGATTCAGCTAGTTCGTGATTGGTGAATCGGTAATGAATCATCTGAAGTATGTATTCAAATTCAAATTACTGGAAGTTATAATTGGTAAAATATGATCATTGGTTCCAAATTAATGGAAATGTGCTGTACCCATTCAAATAATGCAACCATTTCAGGAGACTTACTATTTTATACTAATTAGAACCTAGTTGTAGGATGAAAAATTTTATTTCAAAGGAAAATTATAATAAAATTTTGAATCAATTGATGTATTTAGTCCTTCTGGTATTAAAAAGGAATAGAAGAGTCTGCAAGTCATTCAAGGAATTCTGGGTGTTACTTTGCTCATCACCAAGAAAACTCACCGGGGTATACAGTTGGTTTCTCCAGCTCACTGTGCTCAATCAGGCAGGCATAACCTTTTCCTGGGTCCTCTGGGGGCAATTTCAAAGTAACATGGAGGTAGTAGGTGGAGTCGGCATTAGGCAGAGTGCCACTGGAGCTCTCCTCCCCCCATATGCCCAGTTTACCATCCTTCTCCCAGTGCAGAAGGATGGAGCGAGGGTAGAAACCCGTGGCCATGCAGGAGAAGATGAGGCTGCCATTTTGAGAGTGATAGCGGGATACAGTCACTTCGGGGGGTGCTACAAACAGAAATGAAAGAAAGGTCTGATACATTCTCTGTCTCTCTCTCTCTTTCTTCCTCACCATCCTCAGACCTCAGCCTCACTGCCACAGGCAAAATAGCTCAGAATATAAGAACACCTCATGGCCCGTGTTACAGAAGTTTCCCCCCTACCATTCATCCCGCAGAAAGAGATAAATAAGGAGTTAACAAGGAGGTCATAGAGTCATGTGCAAGATCATGTGTCACTTTGTTCAGACTTCATGAGCATTTCAAACATCTCCATTATGATTATTGTACATCTTTTCTACCACTGGCATAAAAAGAATCTCCAACTCAGGCCATTTCTGTACAGAATCTATTTTTCCCTCTCTCTCCCTTCAAATTCAAATCAAATTTTTCCTAAAGTAGACCAGGTCTTCTCTGAGTTCCTCCTAGGCTCCATAGCTAGCCTTCTGCTATTTACAAAGCATGCTCCTGTTTTCAGATGTGCTACTCATATTCATATGATTCCAATAAGTCCTTCAGTCCCCATGTCATCCCGAGGAGATTTGTAGAACAGGGATGATATTAATTATTAATAACATATTTAGCTTTTTGTGATTTGAAAAGTGTTTTATAGCTATTATGTCATTTGATCCTCACAATAACCCTCAAAGTGCTATCATGATCTCCATTTTATAGATGATTCTTCAAGAGTCTTAAAGACTCTTAAAAATTCAGCTGAGGCAGTATTCACACTCAGGTCTTCCTGGATATGTCACCTTGCTCAGCACTTCTCCATATAATACTAAAATAATTGTTCCCATTTTTTAAAAGTGGGTTTTAGGGCTCAGAGACTTTAGGTCATGCAGCTAACTGGTATCTGCAAGACCCTGGACTACTGACCCTCACCTTGGAGTTGTGACTACTCCAAGGAGAGAAGTTAGAAGGTATCAAGGACTTACTTTTTTCCTTCAAGTGCACAATTTGCAAGAGAAGCTTTAGGAAAAAGGGACAATCCCCTCGAATTGTCTTGGCCCAGAAGTGGTCCTTCTGGTAGGGACAGAAGTCCTCATCCTCCGGCTTCATGACAATCCATCGTTCTTCCTTCATATCCAGGTGGCAGACATCTTCGCCGTCAAAGGCAACACCTATGTGACTATTCACCAGGATGCCTCTGTCGATCTCACAGTTCATAAAGGCCTGCCCTGTGTGGGTCCCTGTTGGGGATAAGGGGAGGGAAGAGGGAAGAGATGGGCCTGGACCGTATTCATCACTTTTAACCATTCATTCAACATTTGGTTTTTTTAAGTGGTTGCTGGGTACAGAACCTTATTCTAGGTGCTAGGGGAAAATACAGAACTAAGATAAATGCCCTCTTGGAGTCCACTGTCCAAGAGGAAGATAGTATCCCAAGACAGATAACTATTATACACAACAATCAAATCTAACTATGAGAAAGAGAGAGAGAGAGAGAGAGAGAGAGAGAGAGAGAGAGAGAGAGAGAGAGAGAGAGAAGGACAAAGAGACAGAGAATGCTTTACGTGAGATCAAAGAAGGGAGAGTGCTGATGGGCTCAGAAATACTTCCTAGGCCTGGTAACACCTTTAAACTGTGAGTAGGAATTCAACAAGAAAAGGAGGGGAAATAGGATATTTCAGCAAAGGCACAGAGATAGGAAATCAGACTGTGTTCAGGGGACAAAACCTAATCCCATCAAGCTGGAGAATAAAGTTGAAGGAGTAAAAGTTTGAAAAGATAAGTTGCCACCAGATAGTGAGGACTCCAAATGCTGAGGTGAGGGAGTTTAAACTTCACTCAATCAAACAATCAACAAAATTAGGGGTAAAAGGAGGGGGGAACCAGTTTTGTTTATTCTGTTCCAGGGGGCAAGAGTGAACAGCAGTGACCCAATAAACCAGGCACTCCATTCCGTGGCCTGATCTCCAGGAAATGAATCTGGGAAGAGAGAAAGAGTCAAGAGCAGGAGCCACTGAGGACAGAAGGGCCAGCAGAGCTAACTCACCCTCAGTCCAGTTGTAATACTGTGTCTTGTCCTGGAGGATTTTATCAATCTCAGTCTCTAATTTTAGCAGTTCTGCTCGGTAATGCTGGATCATAAAGTTCTGCATGGGTGCGTTGACTCTATCCAGCTTAAAGATCAGATCTTTTCTAGGGCTATTGTAGGAAATGATCAGATGATCATCCAAAAAGCCATTGAAGAAGATGTCTGGTGGGATCCGAGGAGACGCCACCACGATTATCTGGAACTCCAGGCTGTGAAGCTCTGAAGGGGAAAGGTTAGAGGAGAAGGGTATTGGTCAAGGTGAATACAAAACTTCATTTTAATTCAACAAACATTTGTTAACTGTCTACTATTTGCCAGAATGTTAAAGAGATTTTTAAAAAACCAAGATTAGGGGCAGCTAGGTGGTGCAATGGGTAGAGCACCGGCCCTGAAATCAGGAGGACCTGGTGTCAAACACTTAACACTTCCTGGCTGTGTGACCCTGGGCAAGTCATTTAACCCCAATTGCCTCAGCCAAAAGAAAAAAATAATAAAAAAATAAAACCAAGACTAATTCTGGAGAGTAATTCGAAACTATGGCCAAAGGGTTATAAAACTGTGCATACCCTTTGCTCCAGCAATCTCACTCTTGATCCTGTATCACAAAGAGATGTTTATTTTTAAAAGGGGATAGAAGGAACCATATATGCAAAAAAAAAATCTTTGGAGCAGCTCTTTTTTTAATGGCAAAGAACTGGAAATTGAATGTCCATCAATTAAGAAATGGCTGAATAAGTTATATGAATATATGAAGGTAATGAATATTATTGTTCTAGAAGAAATGATGAACAAGCTGATTTCAGAAAACCTGAAAAGACATGTATGAACTGATACTGAGCGAAGTGAACAGAAGCAGGAGAACACTGTATACAGCAACAACAAGATTATGTGATGACCAACTGTTGGTGACCTTGGCTCTTCTCAGCAGTGCAGTGATACAAAGCAATGCCAATAGATTTGGGATGAAAAATGTCATCCACATCCAGAGACAGAACTATGGAGACTGAATGTGAATTGAAACACAGTATTCTCACCTTTTGTTTGTTGGTTGTTTTTTTTCTTTCTCATTTTTTTCCTTTTGGTTATTTTTCTTGTACAACATGACAAATATGGAAATAAGTTTTAAAGGACTGCACATATTTAACCTGTAACATATTGCTTTCTGTCTTGGGGAGGGAAGGAGTAGGGAAAATAGGGAGAAAAACAGAACACAAAGTTTTACAAAAATGAATGTTGAGAACTATTTTTATGTGTATTTGGAAAAATAAAATATTGTGGGAGGTGGAGAAAAGCCAACACTAGAAGTAGCATGCTATAATAACAGCTGACATGTATATAGAGCTTTTAATTTTTGTTAAGTGTCTGAGACCAGATTTGAACTCAGGTCCTCCTGACTTCAGATGTGCATTTAAAAAAAAAAATCTATGTGCCAGATACTATGTTGGATGCTAAGAAAACACAGAAAAAAATGTCAGTCAGCAAAACTGCCCAGGCAGTCCCCAGGAGCCTGTATTCACATTGAGAAATACAATACATCCATGGAGAAATAATGGCAAAAGAAAAAGAGAGCTAACAAAAAGAAGAATAAGGCTGGCAACTGAACCTATGATTTCACTCATGTGGACTCCCAACGAGGAAGCTTACTGTTAGAGACCAATGCAATCTGACACTTTCTCTGAACCCTTTGTCTTCCAGATCCCTGGAGAGTTATGTGACTTGCCCAGGATCATACAGCTCATGCCAGGCGCTGTGCCTTTAGCACTTGGGATATGAAGAGAGATAAAAGACAGCCCCTATTTTCAAAAAATACACAATCTAATGAGGAAGACTGTGGTGTTTTCTTCTTTTGTATAATATATGATGGTTCTCTGTGGGAGCAGGTTTCTTGGGGAAGTTTTCTGGAGGCTGCCTTACTTTCGGTTCCGAGTAATAATCACCTCAAAATGCAGCCAGCTGAGAAAATCCAAACGTTTATTTTCTCCTTCCAAGTCTTGTCTCTTTCCTTGGGCCCAGTTAGCTTTCTTAGAGGCCTATCCCTCTGCTTGGTTCCAAGAGGTCTTGCAGCTTGTCCTTTGGCTCTTCCAGCTTCTGCCTCTAGCTCAACTCCAACTCAATCTCCTCCACTGACTGACTAACTGACTGAAGCTCTAAGAGCTTCTTATATGTGATCTCTTAAAGGTGTGAACCCAAACTCCTCCTCTGAGAGTGGGATTATGGGAAGTGTGAATTCACAAAGTTACAAAGTTTTGTGTTTCTCCCATGCTTGTGAACTCCGATGTGTGAATTCTCAAAGGTGCAAACTCAAGCATTGTTTCTACCAATTCCAGTGAGTTATCACTAGGATTCTAACAGAAGACAACATGTAAACTACTTGCAAACAAGATATATACAAGATAAATTGAAGTTAATCAAAAGAGAAGGCACTAAGGTGGATGGGGCAAAACTTCTGCCAGAATCACTGGGGCTTCAAAAATACAAAAGTGCTCCATTCCCTGCCCTCCAGAAGCTTATACTCTATGCACAATATCATTTCTAGACTCTTTTCAGTTTTACAAAACACTTTTTTCATCACTACCTTGAGAAGTCGGTGGTACATGTATCACTATCCCCACTTTCAATATGAGGAAAGTGGGATTCCGATTCAAGGAAGATTGCGAATGTTTTACAAATTGAGAGTTGTGTCATCCCTATCCCAAGCAAGACTGTGTGCTTGCCTGATAGCTCTGTGTCATATTTTGGTAATTTTCACGATGTTATTATCATATCTCTTGTGGTGATCCGTGATCAGTAATCTTTGATGTTACCATGGTACTTGTTTTGAGGGGCACCCATCTAAAACAATAGACTTAAATGAGAAATTTTATGTATGTTCTGACTACTCCACCATCTGGCCACTTCCCCCATCTCTCTCCCTTTCTTTGATCCTCCCTGTTTCCTGAGACACAGCAATATTCACAAATATTTACATCGGTTGATGTCAATAAAGCAACAGCAGAGTTTGAAAAGACTGACCCCAGTTTTGAAAGAAGTTGTACTGTGGGTAAAATGCTGTCAAAAACCATGCAATGCTATGGAGAAATATTTCATGAAAGGAAGAGTTAATCAGCATGTAACAAACTCCATGTTGTCTTATTTTAAGAAATTGTCCAGGGGCAGTGAGGGAGTACAGTGGATAGAGCACCGGCCCTGACATCAGGAGGACCTGAGTTCAAATCTGACCTCAGACACTTAAGTAGCTGTTTCCTAGCTGTTTGACCCTGGTCAAGTCACTTAATCCCAATCCTCAGCAAAAAAAAATCGTTGCAGCCACCCCAACCTTCAGTGACCACCATGGTGATTGGGCAGCAGCTATAAGCATCAAGGCAAGACCTTCCACCAGCAAAAACATTATGACTCACTGAAAGCTCAGCTAGCAATGTTTTTAGCAATAAAGAGTTTTTAATTAAGGTGCTTATAATGTTTAGACATAACCCACTAGCATGATGTGTAGTGTAAACATAACTTTTCTATGCACTGGGAAGCCAAAAGTTCATGTAACTCACTTAATTGTGAGGGAACAAAAGGAATAATGTCCTTAGAAAGTCACATTCTAATCACTCTCAATCTCCTCATCTGTAAAATGGGGATAACACTCTATACTACTTTTCATGCCAGAAGATTATGGAGAAAACACTTTCTGAAACTTGCAGTGCTGTAGAAATGGAATGATCACTACTCTCAGTGGCTCCTGAAGGCAACACCAAAACCAACCCAACTCTCCGTGACCCCAGCTGGGGTTTTCCTGACAAGGAGGCGAGAGCAGTTCTCCATTTCCTTTCGCAGCTCATTTTATAATTGAAAATGAGGCAAAAAAAAAAAAGCGATTTGTACCCAGCCAGTAAGTGCCCTGGGGAAGAGGGCTTCGGGACCACAAACTTGGCACTCTGTGGCCACCTCGTGGTCACAAAAAGAAAAGGCCAATTGCAACTGAACAAAAGGAGCATTTGGGGCCATCTGCTCTCCCTCCAGCCTCCCAAGCGGAGATGCCCAAGTGTGGTCAGTTCTCCGCTGCTTGGGCTAATTTTGGCCCGGCACCAACACCCGGAAAGCCCACGGCCTCCATCAGCCAGCACCACGCCGGCCACACTTGCAACCATCAGTCACAGCGAACGGACGCTTGCCCCAAAGATCATTTTCTGGAGAAGTCACCGGGACAAGCACGCCCAAGGGGGTCAGAAAAAGCGGTCCAAGGGCTCTCAAGGGCTCCCTAAGAACTCTGGGATCGACTGTAGGACATGGGGACCCAGGACCGCCTGCACGGCGTCTTCAGAGAAGATGACACGCTCTGTGAGCAAGGCAGCAGCCCAAAGGAACATGAGAGGCACAGTTAGAGAGTCCGCCCCAAATGTACATGGGGATTATTTGTGTCTGACCTGTGGTGGAGCATCCTGAGCTCAAATTTGTCTGATCAGCCACAGGTGGACACAAGGGAACTCAACTCTAACATAGGCGTCTTGGTCCTCTCGGAGAACAACAATCGGCCAATAACGGAATCCAGTTGCCTTGAGTTCTAATGGATGCAGAATTAAGTGAGTAGACTCAAACCCTTTATGCAATACTAATAATATTTTAAAAGGTTTTTTTTCATAAATCTAGGTCAACACAGTAACCAACCAGAATTCCAGAGAACTGGAAGCCGCTGAAACTTCCTGCCTCCAGACAGACAGAGAGACAATGAACTCAGAGCAAAGCTGAGGTAGCTTTCAGGACATGGACAGTGTGGACACTTGTTTCGGACATTTGTTTTGCTCCATTATATATATGGGTGCAAGGCTCTTGCTTTTCTTTCATTTTTAGTTAAAGATTAAAAAAAGATGATTTGGGTTCAACAGGGAGAAAAATTTTTTAGGAAAGTTAGGCCAGAGCCAGGCTATGAAGGGTTTTAAAGGTCAAATAGAGGAGTTTGTGTTTTATCCTAGAAGGAAAGGAAGTCACTGAAGCCTTTTCTGTGCTTTGGAATGATCACTTTGGTAACTGTGCGGAGGGTGAGTCCGTGACACTACAGAAGCAAATTAATTGATTGTGGTCAATGAGTTCATCGTCAAGGGTGGTCTTCAAGTAGAAAGTGAAACAGCAGAGATTCAGCCTTCAGGGAATGGTTTGGGCCTAGTGAAATCCCTCTACCTCTGAGACTAACTTTTTGTGCCTTTGTTAGCTTCATTCTATTGGCTTTATATTAAATCTAAGTTTTAAAAAAAGATTCATTTTCAAAGAACAAAAAACTTATTTAATTGCTTAGAACTAAGGAAACAGAACTGATCCACTTTGGTGACCTCCTGAGGGAATGATTTAGATCTGGAAGAAATCTAAGTGGTCAGCTAATCCACTCTGTCTGCTCTATAAGTAAAAGAGGTTTACTACAAGAGTCTGGACCAATCTGAGGAATTTCCCCAATTGACTTAATAAGATTATGGCACCTCCTGTAGTGTAGGAGCAAACCTACTGTACCCTTGCTGAGAGAATACAAGGAGATCCTAAATATTGAGTGACTGACTAGGATTTCAGAGGATGGACTTTTGCAAGAGGAGTTGCCCCACCCTTGTCAAAAACAAGCTGGCAATTCAGTATTTTGTCTTTCTCTGTGTGTGTGTGTGTGTGTGTGTGTGTGTGTGTGTGTGTGTGTGTGTGTGTGTGTGTTTCTCTCTGCCTCTCTCTCTCTCTTTCTTTTTCTCTGTTTTCTCCTTCTCTCTGTTCTCTCTCTCTCTCTGTCTCTCTCTCTCCTCTCTCTCTGTTTTCTCCTTCTCTCTGTTCTCTGTCTCTTTCTCTCTGTCTTTTTATCTCTCCCCCACTTCCTCTTTTTCCTTCTTCCTTTCCACTCTTCTCCCCTCTCCTCTCAATCTCCCTTCTTCTATCTTTCTCTCCCTCCTTCTTCTTCCCTAACTTTCCCCTCCTCTCTCTCCCTCTCTTTCCCTTTCTCCCTCTCTCCCTCTTTAATTTCCTTTTTATCGTCAGAAGACAAACCAGGTTACTCTTTCTAAAGCCACCCACTGTAAATAGCCATCAATTTCTCTGATCCTGAAAAATTTCAATTAAATGTTACATCCATATGTCTAAATGATACTGAAATAACCCACGATGCACTTCACCTGCTCCCTTTGATTCTGGGAGTCATGGGTTCCTCAGGTAACCCATCCTAAAGGAGAGGGCTCTTTACTCTTCCTCTAGAAGACATCATCAACTTCCTTCCTCCCATATTACAATATAGAATAGATTAAATAAAACAATTCAGATTGGTCAAAAAATATACGTACATTACAAAACCCAGTTCAGTGGGACTGTGAGATGGGAGGACGTATCTAAACTCTGCTCAGCAATTCAAATTACTGCAACCTTTTTAGAAAAGTCTAGTCACTAACAATAAAAGTAATAAAACTGGTGTTCTTCTTTACCCCAGTGATTCCACTATAGAAACAATATCCCAAGAATTAGAAGCTAAATTAAAAGGATAATTTCCTCAGGGCTTGAAGCTGAAGCAACACAGAACATAGCATGTGAGAACCAGAACGGAGCTTAAAATGTCAGACCTAGGAAAGAACATTTTTTAAAAGACTTATGATACAATACTACTGTGCTACAAGAAATGACGACCTCAAGGATCTTAGGAAAAACATGGAGAGACTTGCATGAAATAATGAAGAGTGAAATGAGCAGAACTAAGAGAACAGAGGATACCATATATAGTAATGGCAATATTGTTTTAAGAATAACTTTTTGGGGCAGCTAGATGGCCCAGTGGATAGAACGCTGGCCCTGAAGTCAAGAGGTCCCGAGTTCAAATGGGACCTTAGACACTTACTAGCTGTGTGACTCTGGGCAAATCACTTAAGATGACTTGCCTCACTGTGTGTACAGTGTTTGGTTCTAGTGTATAGGCCCAATGTCTGTGTGTACAGACATATAAACATAATACCTATTTCTGCCTAATGGTAGCTATCTCAGAAATGGAAGAAGGAGGAAGAGGAGGAGAAAATGGAGGAAGAGGAAGAAGAGGAAGTGGAGGAGGAGGAGGAGGAGGAGGAGGAAGGAAGGAAGGAAGAAAATAAAGGAAAAAAGAAATGCATTATATACATAAATAGAATAGTAAGTTATACCTAAAAAAATTTCAGTTTCATGTGCAATCATTTATGCTTTGAAAATGCTTGTTTTATCCCATAAATTACATTTTTTAAAGTTTTAAACAAACTGATAAAACATAACATCTTATAACTGGAAAGGAGGCCACAACATAGAATGTCAGAGTAGAAGGAGACCTTAGGTACCATCTAACTCAAACCCCTCATCTTGAAGATTAAAAAAAAAACTGAAAAGAGAGAATGGAACTTGCCCAAAGTCACCTGACCAGTTAATGGGAGAGCCAATAATAGAAATCAAGTCTCCTAACTCCCACTCTAGTTTCCTTCCATACCAATTGAATTGTAATAGTGAAAAACTGGAAACAACCTTCAAGACCCAACAATCAGGGAATGGCCGGGCTGCAAAAACTCTATGGAGGCGAGCCACCAAAAAATGACAAACAGGAAGAAAGCAAAAAATATGGACAAGTCCACATTGGTGACTCACAATCTGTGTGAGTGTCTCAGGTCTAAGAGACTTTTTGCAAGGGTCTATTTCATTAAAGAACTCAGTCTGATAAATAAGCAAATACTGTATATAGGTATTATACTTAAATATATAATTATATATTTATACATTATTATATATTATATATAATTATATATTATACTATATAGGTATTAGTCTGTATATAGACTAATAATACAAACACAAGTCACCTGATTTTCCCCTTATGTAGCTAGATGCTATTGCAATTAATAAATTAAGGATTCATTTAGGATTTCTACTGAATTCATGATACTTTTGGAAATAATGGATTTTTTCTATCAATAGATAATTTTTTAAAGTACAACTATTATCATGATGCTTAGTGAAGGAAAGGAAATTTATATATATATTTTTAAAAGGGTTCTGATGCTTATAAGTTTAGAAACTACTGATCTGTATGAAATAATTCAAAGTGAAAATAGAAGAATTAAGATAATACAGATGCACAGACCATGTGTATGGAGATTTAAATGTGTAATTTGAATATACTTGAAAGATCACCAGCAATTGAAAGATCATGGACTCAGAGATGGAACTTACCAGATCACCCATTCCAACTCTCATTTTACAAGAAAACTGAGGTTCTAAAAATTGTCATTAAAGTCCCACAAAGTCATACATATAGTAAGTTTCAAAAGTAGGATCCTTCTGAGAGTTAGGAACTATGTGTGACTTTGGGGAAGTCGAAAGGATGTTGGAAAGCCTCTTTCCTTATCTTAGACTTACAAATTTAATGCTCTTTCTGGTCAGTCAATAAGCACTTATTAAGCACCTACTATGTACTAGGATATGGGAGCATAGGCATCTCAAACTCAAGGTTCAGAACAGAACTCATTGTCACTTCCCCAAACCTACCCCTCTTCAGAACCTCTTTAACTTCCATCCAGGGCATCACCACCACCCTGGTTTCCAAACCAGGATAATCCTGACTCTTCATCTCCATAACCTCACACATCACATCAGGTGTCAAATCATGTTGCTTTCACTTCCACATTTCCATTTCTAATATATATCTCCATCCATACAGACACAATCCTGGTTCAGGGGACCTCCTTGGCACCTATTGCCTGGACCATTCCAATAGCCTTCTAATTGGCTTCCTGTCTCCTAAGTTTTCTCCACTTCAAATCCATCCATCTCACAGTCAACAAAACAATTTTCCTAAAATAGAAATTTCCTAAAATATAAAAAAAATCCCCCACATACATATTTCCTAAACTCCAGTGGTTCCCTATTATCTTCCAGTTCAAATATAAAGTCCTCTGTTTGGCTTTTAAGGGTCTTTACATTTCCTCCTGCCTTCCCAATCTTCTCCCTTTTTTGAAGGGAATCAGGGTGAAATGACTTCCCCAGGTTCATTCATCTAGTATTTTAAACCATATTTGAGCTGAGATCCTCCTGCCTTCGGGGCTGGTATTCCAACTACTGTGCCACTTCCCAAGTCTTCCTACTTCCCAGAACTCTCTCTGGTTCACCTCTACTTACCAATTTGGTGCTACTTAATGCTCCATCTCCACGCCTTTACACTGACCCCATATCTACAAGTCATTTCTCTGTGAGCTTCCTATCTTCATCAGGGCATCTTTGGCTTTCCCCAGCTCTCCCCCACATCTCCTTTTGCTATCTTCTGATTCCATTTCTCTCCCTACTTATATCCTCTTCTCCAGTAGCCTCAGACACTAAGGAAAGAGCTGGCCTGGACCTAGAGGGTGGAGACAAATTAACCTGAAAAGAGATGACTTGTCCCCTCATAAAGACTATAACTTTAGTTCTCTCACCCCAGAATAAAGAGATGTTGTGCCCCTGAATAAGATGTCCATGATTTCAGGAAGAGAATAAGTAAAACACAAGATAGGAGAACAGACTGGGAAATGGTCACATATCCAATGGAGGTGGACTTTGGAGTAAAATGATGATTAGAATGTAATCCCTTTTTAGGGGATTTTCCTTTTTATTTGTAGGCCCAACATTTAGTACCAGGCCTGAAGGGCAAAGTAATTGCTTCTTGAATGATTAATTCATAGTAAAGGAAAGTTTGTCAAAGAAAAGATGGCAGAAATTGGTCCAGACAGATCTCCCTTTGGGGGATTGATGAGGGCATAAAAATAACAACTGATTTATATAGAGGTCTTTATAGAAGACGTCTTTTGGGAAGGAATTGTCCAAAAATTATTTCATTTTAGCACCATAACAACCCTGTGAAGGAAGCTCTCCAGATATTATTCTCCCCATTTTTTTTTTAATTTTTGGACCAGATTGTAAATTCACAGTTTCTTTGGCAACAGGAACTCACGATGAGGAAATTCCCTCTGTTAACACCTTCTTCATCTATTACTTGTAATCTGAACATTAAGAAGTTAAGTGGAAGCAGCTAGATGGTGCGGTGGATAGAGCACCAGCCCTGAAATCAGAAGGACCCGAGTTCATATATGATCTTAGACACTTAACACTTCCTGGCTGTGCGACTCTGGGCAAGTTATTTAACCCCAATTGTCTCAGCAAAAAAATAAAAAAGAAAGAAAAAAAAGAAGAAGTTAAGTGACTTGCCCAGGAGAATGCAGGCAGTATGGATCAGAATAGATTTATACCCACAGCTTTGTGACTTCGAAGCCAGCTCTCTGTCCACCACACCTCATCCCCATTTTACAAATGAGAAAAGAGATTTAGGTGTTACATAATTTGCCAGGGTTACACAGATAGTAAGTCTCCAGCTGAATTTGTACCCAGAACTTCCTATATTCTATCTCCTACTGCAGTTTTTTTAACCTAGAGTTCATAAACCCATTCTTTAAACATTTTGATAACCAAATTCCAATAATTGTACATATTTTAGTTTATGCATTTAAAAGTATTCTTTTAGAGCAGCTAGTTGTTGCAGTGGATAGAGCACTAACCCTGAATTCAGGAGGACCTGAGTTCAAACCCAGTCTCAGATACTTAACACTGTCTAGCTGTGTGACCCTGGGCAAGTCACTTATCCCCAATTGCCTCAAGGAAAAAAAAAAACAAGTATTCTTCTGAGGGATGCATAGACTTCACTAGACTTTGACCAAAAGGATCCAAGCCAGGAAAAAAAGGATCCCACCCATTTGTTCCATAGACATTTATTAAGTACCTATCATTTGCCAGATGTTGGGCTCAATGTTAAGGGGACAAAAATCAAAAAGGGGGTCACAGTCCCTATCCTCAAAGAGCTTACATTGTTCAGGTAAGGCATGCCGTCTTATATTCCATTTTGTTACAGGGGGTCCCACCTCAGGGAACCCTTGGTCTGAAGGGAAACATAATTCATACCTTTAAAGAAGAACCTGTTTGGGAACGAGACCCATTTTCCAGCCTTGGAGTACTTTATCAGACTAGGAGCTTCACATTCTTGGCCTTAAACCTTCAGACTCACCTGCCTGGGTCTTTGTCAGAAGAAATATCCCCAGAAAGAGCATCCAGAACGAGGAGGACTGCGTCTTCTTCCATTGGGGCTCCATCCGGAGTGGCCGACAGCCTTGTCCCCTGTCAAGAAATTTCCATTTCTGAGAACATGCCTCCCTCCAGACCCAGGAGCATCTCGGGAGTCACAATCAGCAGTGACCAACACCTACCTTGCAAAGAAAGGAGAGATCTAGTTATATTTGAGAGAGAAAGATCAATGTGTGAGGAACTCCAGGCTCTCCTCCAAAAGGTCCACCTCCCCCTGATGGAAAGCCCGTCCCTATATACACACATGAACTCCTGTCCCCTCCCCCACTCAATTGACATTGGTTCCTCCTCATCTGTGCCATCCTATCATTCATAAACGGGGCCACAGTTGCCAAGTAGAAGTGGCCCAGCGGCCAGTGGCCGGGAAGGTGGAAGTGAAAGGCGGTCTGTGGTGGGGACGTTTCAGCCTAGTGTTCTGTGCAGTCACTGTGAGAGAGCCCCAGGCTGGTGAGGGGGCATTTTTAGGGTTGTTTCTAAGAACTGTGATTTCTTTCAACCTGTTCAAATTCATCCCAATCTATTGAGAAAGTATTAAGTGGGGGAAGGGGTGGAGAGGGAAAGACTAGGACAGCATGATCTAGAAACTGCCCTTAAGGGGAGTTAGGTGATGTGGTTCTGCCAAGCTGAGTAACCTAGGTCACTGAATTCTCTGCGTTCTGATTTCCTTGTCTTGAAAATGAAGGGCCGCAACATGGCCCATGGCTCAGAGGCTGATGGATCTCTTGGCTCAGGAGTTCTGATCTAGAATAGGACCAAAGTTAATAGGATGTTTGCAATAAGCCTGACACTATTATAGTGAGCTTTGTGGGAAAAGGAAGGAAGGAAGGAAAGAAGGAAGGAAGGAAGGAAGGAAGGAAGGAAGGAAGGAAGGAAGGAAGGAAGGAAGGAAGGAAGGAAGGAAGGAAGGAAGAAAAGAAGGGAGGAAGGAAAGGAAAGAGGGAAGGAAGGAAGGAAGGGAGGGAGGGAGGGAGGAAGGAAGGAAAGAAGGGAGGGAAGGAAGAAGGAAAGAAGGGAGGGAGGGAGGAAGGAAGGAAGGAGGGAAGGAAGGAAGGAGGGGAGAGGTGGAGAGGAGAGATGGGAGGGAGGTGGAGAGGAGAGGAGGGAAGGAAGGAAGAAGGGAAGAACAGAGAATAGTGCTAGACTAGATCAGAGACTTTAAACTCAAGGCCTTACTCAACTACTACCAGCCTTTAAAAGTATGTTGTTATAAATAACTGTTTGGACATGTGTATTAACATTGTATTTAATTTATACTTTAACATATTTAATATGTTTTGGTCCACTTGCCATCTGGGGGAAGGGGTAGGGGGAAGGAGGGGAAAAATTGGATCAAAAGGTTTGGCAATTGTCAATGCTGTAAAATTACCCATACACATAACTTATAAATAAAAAGCTATAATAAAAAAAGTATGTTGTGGTAATGGGGATGCTCATCCTCAGAACATTTGTGGGTATTCTGTGACTATTTCCTATCCATTTACTGCATGGTGAAGAAAAGCCTTTTAATTGTCTGCTCAGCTACTAAGCATGCATGCAAAAAGTATAAAGAGCCTAAATTGCTCTCTCTTCCCCGATCGCCAAAAATTTCTGCATCTCTCTTAGTGGCAGAGAAATGATGCCATTGGCCTAATCTTCCCACCCAAGTCAACAATTGGCTTTGGACATATGGAACTATTATATCTTCTGCCCTTGTTTCATTTTTTCTTTCCTGTCTTAGGTGAATGATTATCAGAGATGGAATGGACCAGATGGTAATCTTGTGATTTTAAAAGACTGGAATAGCCGCCAAAAGTCCAGTGGCCAGGACCCCCTTGCCCAACCCAGCAATGGACCAACCCAACAGCCAAGACACTGTGGCTTCAAGCAAAAGCTGTGCTACACCCAGGCATGAACTTAGTGGTAAAAATACTTGTAGCAACTTCTATCAACATGAGCAGAGACCAAGGTGGTAAAGGGGAAAGGTGTTTAGTTCAGAGGAATGAATTTGTATTTGTTGTTCTTATATCTTTTCAGTAAATATACCAACACATGCCAGTGTTGCACAAAGATGTCAGTCTCCCTCTCTCTTCCCAACTCATCAAAGTCCAGTGGCAAGACAGAAGGCAAGATGATTGGCTCAAAATGCATTAGATGACCTGGGTGTCTTCACAGAGCCTGCTTCAGCTGCCTTCAAGGCCATTGGAACAAATTGTCCTTATCTTCCCATTCCACTGCTGGAGTGGGCATGACACTAACTTACCAGTGGTTTGAAGGCCCATCAGTTACTATCCACCCCCTCGCTGAAAGTATGAGTATCTCTTTATGTCTGAGTTTGTCCCTTACAAATCACTTCTCACATGGACTGTTGTCATAGCTTCCTTGTGAATTTTCTGTCAATTTTAGACCATCCTCCCTTACTGTGACTCTCCTTTCATCAGCCACCAACCTAGGGTCGATTGTGACCTCTGTGACGCAAGGTCATTGCTCATTTCTCTCAGCAAGAATGGCTCTTAAACCACTGGTCAGTTGACATTTCCTAAGAAAGCTCTCTAAAGAAGGACGTGGGTGAGTTACCAGGACTACACACTCTTAAAGTATGATGCAATCCTAGGCATCTTCCTAAAAATAATATCTCACATTTGTATAAAATATAAGAGTTGTCTAAGACCTATCTCATCTTTTATCTCATCTGATCCTCAAAAAGTCCCTGGTGGGCATTGTTGTCCAAGTCCGACAGAAAAGGAAACTGAGGTTCAAAAAAATTGAATGACTTATACAAAGTCACACACCTAGTAAGTGGTAGAGCAAAGACCAGAACCTATTCAAACTGATCTGTAATCTCATCATCATTGGTATTCCCTCCAATGATACAGATTCCCCCTTGTGCTCACCCATCCCATGGGACTCATCTCATAAATCTACCACAAGGTCCATCACTTTGTTGAGGATGCAAAAGGCAGAGGAGAGGCCCTTCTAATTTTCCTCCATTGGCGTCTGTGGCACATAATCTGAGACAACCATTCTATCTCCTTTTCTACACTACATATCATTATTTAAAAACCCCAAACTTCTCATATCAACCTCAAATCAATATTTATAAAAGATCCAGTAATATAGCATAATATTAGTAACCTATTCATTTAAATGAGAAAAAGTTATGACAAAGAAACTGCTCTGACTTCTGCAGAAACACACTATTCAATTATACTCTACAACAAAAGAAAGAAAAATATGCTATTTTTTCTAAAGAATCTCAAAATAAGGCTATTCAGTTTTTTTTAATTTTAAGCAGAGACCCTCTCCCAGTGGGTCCTCACAAATTCAAAATGCTCAATTGTTATCCTAGATAAGCCCCCGCATGCAGGATGTAGTGTTGGTGACCATACTCACTCCCACTCTCCCTGATTCAGGTCCCCAGACCACAATCACTATGTCTTCTCAGAGTCGTAGGAATAACCCTAAAAAATTAGGAGTTATCTTTCTAATTATATAGCACATAAGCCCCCAAGAGTAGCAGTTGATATCAATAAATCAACTAGGCTTAATCATCTTTTAGGAAGGAATATTTACCATAATATAGTAAGAATGATCAGTACAAAATATCCCAGTGGGGGTCTGTGACACACTGTCCCACATACAAAGTCCCAGAGAAAATGGGTTAAGTCTTAGAGGGCACATGTTGCAAAGAATTAACTAAAAGCTTATGTACGCCATTTTGCTAAAATACTCAAGATATATTGGATGATATTGAAGAGCCTTGGATCTTAATCCATTCTGCCCTTTACTCCTGAGATAATCTTTGCAACTTCTGTTGTCCTTGGGCTGCTGTTGGAATGCCCAAAATAAAAGTCTAGATAGTTCAACCAAGGATAAAAGGAAAAGTCTTGGCCAAATCTGAGTCATCACCCTTGGAGATAATCCTCATGGAAACAGCTTGAACATTCTCACCTGATGGTTTAAGCCCATATTTTAATTTATTTGTTATTAATTAATTTATTTAAAGTATTAATTAACTTAATTAATTCTGAATTAGGACCCTGGTTTTATGAATTGTTATTATGTATATTAGTTAAAAATGGCTTCAATTAATTCAAGAAGATATCCAGGCCTTGTTCTGATTGATTGGTTGGTTGATTAGTTAATCAAAAAGTACTCTCATCTGACAAATATAATTACTTGAAGTGGGCTGATAATGATATCAGCCCTACTTTTACGTAAGTATAGCAGCGGAATGAATGACCTGTTTGTTACCTCTTCTTCTCTATTCCTGAACAGTTCATCTTTTTCAATTCCATCATACATTTCTCTGATGACACCTTTACCTCACTTCCCCTGCCTATTTCCTCATGTGTAATGTCAAGTCAACAAGCATTATATGTCTACTATGGGACCAGGAGTTGTACAAAGCATTGAGGAAAAACTGAAAGGCAAAACACAATCCCTACTTTGATGGGGGTCACAATTTAAGGAGGGAGAAGATGTGCAAACAACCATGAGCAAACAAAATATATTCAGAGTAAAAATGGAGAAAACCAACAGAAAGAAAACGTGAGCATTAGTGGGGATCAGGGTGAAAGGCTTCTTTAAGAAGATGGAATTTCAAGGAAATATATAGCCAATATATATATATATTGGCCAAGGAAGCCAAGGAAACCAGGACACAGAGATCAAGAGTAATAGACTTCCAGGCATGGGGGACAAGCCAAGAAAATTCTTCAAGGTTGGAGGTAGTGTTCTATAGGAGGAACAGCAAGGGAGTTGCAGGGTGGGGAGTATGAAGATTCCAGATGATATTTTACCCAGATATTTTTTTATTCTTTTATTTTTATTTAAAGTTTGAGTTCCAAATTTTATCCCTCCTTTACCTCCTTTCAGCCCCACACCCCTAACAGTAAGCAGTGAAATTAGGTTATACATCTGAAATTCTGTAAAACATTTCCTTTTTAGATATTTTGGATATGACGACTTAAATAAAAGAAAGAAAATGAAAGAAAGAAAGTAAAAATAGTATGAATCAGTCTGTATTCAATCAATATCAATTCTTTCTCTGAAAGTGGATAGTAAGCTTTATAATTGGTTCTTTAGGATTGTCTTAGATTATTGAATTATTGAGAAATGAGTCCCTCATAATTCTTCATGGAACAATATTACTGTTACTATGCACAATGTTCTCCTGGTTCTGTTCATTTAACTTTGTACTAATTCATGTCAGTCTTCCCAGGTTTTCCTGAAATCATCCTCCTTGTTAATTCTTATACCACAATAATATTCTATTACAATGATATAGCACAACTTGTTCAATTGATGGGCACACTTTCGATCTCCAATTCCTAGCCACCACTAAATATTTTGTATAGACTCCTTTCTGATGTCTTTTATTTAGCCTATTTTTATTTGATTTCCATTTGGAGTTTCTGATTCTCACTTCTCTTCATCTAACTTCTCTTTTTTTATTTTTTGGGAGTTAGTGAACTAACTACAAGAACTTTCTAAAACTCTATGGAGCACATTTTTTTAAAGAAGGACTAATTTTTTGTCTTTCTCCAGACTTAAATATCCAGTAGAATGGAAACTCCTTAAGGACAGGGAATTTTTTGAATTCTCTGTACATAATAAACGCTTGATACATGGTAAGTGTTTAATCAGTGTTAAACTTAATTGAATCAGAGTCAAACTTGTGCTTCTGGGATTGTGCCAGCCCTGTTTATACCAAATAAATGGATAACGTATGGAGAGAAGGCAGCATAAATTAGGATGTTATTCACATAGATCAGATAGCTCTTAGTAAATGAAATTTCTGATCTCTGGCAAATGGTAGAATTACTACAGGTTTAAGTGACATTATACAATATTTATGCTGTTACATTTGTGTGTGTGTGTGTGTGTGTGTGTGTGTGTGTGTGTGTGTGTGTGTGTGTGTGAAATGCAGGATTACTATTCATCTCTAGCAGAAAAACATTCTAGATATTTCTTGACATCCCCCCTTGTTAGATTATGTCTATTCTTGAAATACAAGAGCAATCAAGTTTAGGGGGAAGCAATACTTATAGCTGAGATTGAGTTGACTCAAAAGATATACAAAATAATGAAACAATCAGATAAAAGAGGCAGCCAGACTTTTCCTCTTGAGGTCATTGCAAGCTGTGCCAAGTTGAAGTTGCTTGGTGCTGTTTCTGACAATAATATTGGAAAAAATTACTCTTCTCTCCCCTCAGCTGAGTTTGCAGGAAAATAGCTGAAACTTCCTAATGGATTGAGTGTGAGTACTCTTTCATATGAAAAGAAAGAAAGATATAGGATGATAGGAAGCAAGGATGGACAGATCAAATAGGAGTTTTTTAAGGATGAGAAAGAAATGGACATGTATGTAGACAGTAGGGAAATATCCAATAGGCAAGAAAAAATTGAAGAGAGTGAAGATGCTAAAGGGGACAATCTGTTGGAGAAGATGTGACAGAATAGATGTAGAGATGAGTTGAATGAGATGGATGTAGAGAGATTTGTGTTGGCAAGGAAAAGGGTCACTTCTTCCAGTGAGACAGAGGGAAGGGGGAGATTTCATCAATGAAAGTCACTTAGAAGATAAGGAGGAGGGCAGAAAAGGGAATTTGCATAAATTGTCTTAATTTTTTCTGTAAAATATGAGGCAAAGTTCTCAATTGAGAGAGTCAGGGGAGGGAGAGTCATGAAGTGTCTGAAGAAAGATGAAAATCTTTGAAAAAATTGCTTGTGGTGAGTGAAAGTGAGTCCATTAGGGAGTGTTGCAACTTCCTTACAACCACTATTCACTGCTCTCTTGTCCTCTGGGTAATCCTCAATTTCAGTTTTCAGAGTTTATATTCCATGAATCATTGCTATACAATATTACTTTTAAAATAGTATTTAATGATGGCCCTTTGTTCCTCTCAATTGTAATTTATTATTTTATTTGAGTTCAGTAGCTAGACTGCTGAGCCTGGAGTGAAGAACTGAGTTCCAAAGCAGCCAAAGGCACTTAGAAATTGTGTGATCCTGAACAAGTCACTTTATCTCTGGTTTATCTGTTTCCTCAACTGTAAAATTGGTATGATAATCATAGCACCTACCTCCCATTGTGAGGATTAAATGGAATAATATTTGTAAAGTATTTAGCACAATAATTGACACATAAATGGTTCCATATAAATGCTTGTTTCCTTCTTTACTTCCAAATATGTGATAATTCTTTGTTCCTCTGTTTCATGGGTTGGGTGAGAACTGAAACACATTACAAATAAAGAATTATGCAAGAGAAGCAACATAAAGAAGTTCTTTAAGAAATATATATATCTGAAAATATATGTGATTATAAAATAATCTGCCTGGGGGCATCTAGGTGGTGCAGTAAATAGAGCATCAACCCTGAAGTCAGGAAAACCCAAGTTCAAATTTGGGCTCAGACACTTAACACTTCCTAGCTGCGTGACCCTGAGCAAGTCACTTAACCCTAATTGCCTCAGGGGAAATAAAAGAAAAAAGAAAAGGAAAGGAAAGAAAGAAAAGAAAAAGAAAAAATAATCTGCCATATAACCATCCTGAGGTTCAGTTTCCTCTTCAGTAAAATGTATGGGTTGGACTAGATGGCCTCTGAGTTTCTTCCACATCCAGATCTGTGATCCTTTGATATACAAAGTTAGGAATATAAAATAGATAACTGTATCTACTGTCAAGAGGAGTAAAGGAAGGTCCCCTTCAGTTATTGGTCGGATCTCTCTATGTAGGATTTAAAGAAGGACATGGATAAGAGTATGTGATCTGCCTTGAATTGCCATCCAATAGCTCACTTCCCTTTCGCAACCAAACTCTTTGAAAAAATTCCCTGAAAATCAAATCAATACATATTTAATAAGTGCCTACCATGTTTGAGGAGGGCACCTGGGAAGCACAATGGATAAAACTAAGTCTGGAGTCAGAACTCAAATTTGAGTTCACAAATCTGACCTGAGATACTCACTAGCTGTGTCACTCTGGGCAAGTGACTTAATCCTATTTGCCTCAGTTTCTTCCAACTGTAAAATGAGTTGGAGAAAAAAATGGCTAAAACTCCAGTATCTTTGCCAAAAAAAATGGGGCCACAAAGCCAGATATGACTAAAACAACTCAAAACCAACAATGTTCCAGGAACTATGCTAAACTCTGCAGATACACACAGAAAAACGGTCCCTGTTTTGAAGGAGTTAACCTTGTAATGGGGGAGATCTAAAAGGAAGATGAAAAGTGGGAAGAGAGTAGGTATCCCTAAAAAGAGATGAGGGAGAAAGTTGAAAGAGTCACGAGAGGAATCCCGAAGGGGATATGGCTGTCCTGGTCCTCTATTAAATGGAAGTTCTTAGAGGGGGGAAAACAATCAGAGGGAAGAAGGACTTCGACTTCTGATCTCACTCACTTCTCAGTTCCCAAAAATCACAACTAAAATTATCCTCCCCATGTTTACGGGGATCATAATTGCCAAGTCCAAAGGCTTTTTCTGGTCATCTTTTTTCTTGATTTCGTTGCAGCATCAGGTTTCTTCTCCTCCTGCTGGATACTATCTCTTCTCTGGATTCTTTTGAGAGAGAGAGAGAGAGAGAGAGAGAGAGAGAGAGAGAGAGAGAGAGAGAGAGAGAATACTTTAGTCAATAATCTTCAATTTATAGATACTATCTCATATTCCCATTCTTTGCCATTTCAAAAGCTAGTGAATTTTCATTCATTTTGAACTTAAATGCATGTATTAGCATGTATGCAGTACAACATAAATAGATGATTCAATATAAAATCATGAATTTCCATTTTATACCGCTTCCTATTTTTCCTGGAAACCAATAAATAGTACACATCATTTTTACAGCTACTTGGCTTTTCTGGGCTTTCTTTTAACTTTTCTTTTATTCTCTGTCATGCACTTTTTTTCTCTCTACCTCCCAGCCCTGCCTTAGAAAAGTCTATCTTGGACAAAAGTAATTGTATGTATGTCTGTGTGTGTTTGACACTCTTTATGAGCTTTGCATCTCCATGAATGGCCTCTCCTAAATATCTTTTGCTAGATCTCACAGATCTCAACACACACACACACACACACACACACACACACACACACCCCTACTTCCCAAGACTGTTTGTGAGGATCAAATAAAATAATGTTTGTAAAAAGCACTTAGCATATTGTAGATCTTATATAAATACTTACTCCTTTCCTTTTCCCTTCCTGTTAACTATGGGACTCCAGCCTCTTCTTTCTTTCCCTACATAATGTCTGTCCTAGTGATCTTCTCAGATCCCATGTGCAAATGTTTCCTACATATATCTATCCAACCCTAGTCCCATATCACTAAATTTATTACAAATTTCAAACTATTGTCCCATTAGCCTATCAAAGCAACATGTTCAAAAAACAAATCATTATCTTTTCCCCAACTAAAACTCTTTTCATAATCTCCCAATCTCTATGAAGGGCATAAACATGCACAATTTCCTCTACTCTCCACAATGGTCGAATTTTTTCTGCTTTATTCCTTTGAACTAGCTGTGCATTTTTTTATCATGACCCTAAGCATTTGGTTAAAACATTTACAGCCAATTCCAGCCCCTTAATAAGTCTGAATCTATAATTCAGAGAATGCACATCAATTATTCAATCAATCATTTTTTTGTTAAGTCCCTTCTATATGCCAGACAGTGTGTGTAAACATTGGGAAGACAGAAAAAAGCAAAAGACAGTTTTTGCTCTCAAGGAACTTACAATCTAATAGAGGAGAAAACATGCAAAGAAATGTATGCAATGTGAGCTATATACAGGATGAATTGGAAATAATTAAAAGAAGGAAAGCTGTGGAATTAAGAGGGGACGTAGAAGGCTTCTAGTAAAGATGGGATTTCAGTTGGGACTTCAGGGAAGCCAGAGAGATCAGTATTGGGGGTAGAAGAGGGAGAATGTTATAGACATGGAGACAGCCAGAGAAAATGGAGTGACTTGTTCACTGATAATCAGGAGGCCAATGGCACCGAATCAAAGAATACATGTTGAGATATAAAGTGTAAAAAGACCAGAAAAATAGGGGATGCGATCTTATTAAGGGTTTTGAATGCCAAGCAGAAGAGTTAGTATTTGCTCCTGGAGGCAATAGGAAGTCACTGGATTTTCCCGAGTGGGGTAGATGACATGCTCAGATGTAGATTTTAGGAAAATCGTTTTAGCAATTAAAGGACAGACTGGAGTAGTGAGAAATTTGGGGCACCAAGAGGCCGTTGTAATAATGCAGGAGTGAGATAATGAAGACCTGCCCTAGAGAGGTAACAATATCAGAGAAGAGAAAGGGATACATGCAAGAGCTATTACAAAGGTAAAATCAGAAGGCTTCTGTCCTGGATGAACTGATGTCTATTGGACATACTGATGTCCTTCTGAAATGTCTGGAAAGCAGTTGGAAATGTGAGATTAAAGATCAGCAGAGACACTGGAGTAGACAGATTTAAGAATCATAAGCATAGGGGGTATTAAATCCTTCTGAGGTGATAAGATCATCAAGGGAAATAGTAGAGAGGGTGAAAGAAAAGGACCAAGGGCAGAACTCTGTGGGACACTGACATTAGAGGGCATAATCTACAGGATTATCCGGCAAAAGAGACAGAGAAAGCAAGCTCACATGGGCAAGGGGCGACCCAGGCAGAATGGTGTCCCACAAGGGGACTTAGAAGAGAGGATCAAGAAGGTCTCAGATATTAATGGACTTACTAGGGCCATAAGTGTAGTTACGTGGCACAGTGGTGACCCTTACTCCATGACCAGTGCCCTTTGCTCTGTAGCATTTTGCCTCCACCTTTTCTTGATCACAACTCCATAGCCAAAATGCATAAAAAATGTAGAGCTATACCTCTGAAATGTTCTTCTTGGAGAGGCAAATTTAGGCACTATTACTTTAGTTTGTCACAGTTTTCCTGCACAATCCTTGGAATACAAGTAGTGTAAGTATCAATAGCTCCATTCTATAGATTGGCAAACTAATGTTCAAAGAGATGAATCAAGGTCATGAGATGATAGAAGTAAAACCTGAACATGTTTGTTACGGTCATCTCTACCTCAAGACTCTTTTCGTTACTTTCTTTCTCTTGACCTTCACTAAGTTTGCCTTAGAATCCCCAAATTGGAAAGTCCCTACTTTCTCTGTTCCTATTCTGGGTCTACCCGATGCCACTGGAGAAAGTCATGAAATAAGTCATGAAATGATGCTGACCGAGTCCTTAGCAAAGTTGTGCTTTTGGCTGACCTTTTGGTCAGTGCCTATTTTGACTTCTAGGATCCACAGTTCAAAGTTCAAGTTTACAATTCGAGGTGCTATTGAGGTGTAAATTTTATCTCCTAGATGAGGTCTGATCCATGTATCCATCACTTCCTGTATGCCGAAATGAACAGAAATAGGAGAACAATGTACACAGTAGCAACAAGATTATGTGATCAACTATGATGGATTTAGCTCTTCTCAACAGTGCAGTGATTTAAGGCAATTCCAATAAACTTTATATGGAAAATGCCATCCACATCCAGAGAGAGAACTATGGAAACTGAATATGGATTGAAGCAAAATATTTTCACCTCTTCTTTGTTGTTCCTTTCTTTCTTTCTCATGTTTTTCCCCCTTTTGGCCTGATCTTTCTTGCACAACATGAGAAATATGGGAAATATGTTTAAAAGGATTGCATATATTTAATTTATATCATAGTGCTTGTTGTCTTGAAGAGAGGAAATATGAGGCAGTGAAGGAGAAAATTTTAGAACACAAAGTCTTACAACAATAAATGTTGAAAACTATCTTTACATGTATTTGGAAAAATAAAATACTGTTGAGGAAAAAATTAAAATAAAAAAGAAAGTATAGATACTTATGACCACATATTTACATACTAAAAGTTCATCAAATTTCCCCCTTTATAACTTCAATAAAAAACCTAATTGGAACCCCCTTCCCTTAATTATTCATTATAGCTTCTTCCAAGATCATTTTCAGGTTAATTATTAGTAATCAAATCAAAAGGACTGCCCACTCTGAGAAAACAGCCATAAATAGATGTTTCAAATAACTCCGTGTCATAAAAATTAATTGAACAAGCCATAAATGAACTCCCAAAAGACAAAACCCTAGAGATTATATTCTCTATTCAGATGTATTCTCAAGTAAATTCTATCAAATACTCAAAAAACAATAAATTCCAATAATAAAAAGGCTATTTGCAATAACTTTTAAAGCATCCTTCCAATCTCTTTATGCTCAACTGTAGTCTTAGTACCTAAACCTGTTGCTATTTTGTTCTTGTTCAGTCATTTCAGGAAGTGACAAGGTAGAAAAAATATTCAGACAAATATCCTTAATCAACAGTGATTGAAAATTGTAAAATAAAATATTCGCAAGTGAGCTACAACAACATATTAGAAAAATTATACATTATTACCATGTTGGGTTTATATGAGGAATTCAGGGTCAGTTCAATATATGAAAGACTAAAACTAAGATAAATCATTTTAATGATAGAAAGAATCAAAACATTATTATACCAATAGGTGATGAAAGGATTTAAAAAAAACACTCATTTTCATTTAAAATCTAGAAATCATGTACTAAATGAACCTTTATTTAATTTGGTAAATAGCAATTATCTCAATTCAAGGACAAACTTATGTAATTGAAAAAAGTTAGATGTCTTTCCAATAAGATGAGAGATAAAGCAAAAAGTATTCATGATCATCCTTATTATTTGACAATATTAAAAATGTCAGCTGTAGCAATGTCAAGAAACAGAAATGGATGGAATAAGCAAAAGCAAAGAGAAAGCAAAATTGTAGCTTTTTGCAAATAGCAAGATAAGCACTAACTAAAGATTAATTGAAATAATAACTTGAGCAAAGTTGTAAAAATATCATTAAGATAAATCCATCTAAATCATTGATTCCTATATATAACAAAATCCAACAAAAAAGAACTAGAAGGAGAAATCTCATTCAAAATAACTACAAAAGCAATAAAATATCTGGGAGTGTATTTATCAAGATTCAACCAGGGACTATAAGAACATAATTATAAAACACTCTGCAGAAATCAAGACATACCTAAATAACTGGAGAAATGTTAATTGTCATGAGTAAAATAAGTCAGTATGATTTTTTTAAAAAAGACAATACTACTAAAAATATTGACTTAATCCTGTACCAAAAATAAAAACCCAAAAGAATATTTTGTGAACCTTTGATCCAGCAGTGTTTCTACTGGGCTTATATCCTAAAGAGATCTTAAAGGAGGGAAAGGAACTCACGTGTACAAAACTGTTTGTGGCAGACTTCTTTGTAGTGGCAAGAAACTGGAAACTGAGTAGATGCCCATCAGCTGGGGAATGACTGAATAAATCATGGCATATGAATGTTTTGGAATATTATTGTTCTATAAGAAACAATCAACAGGATGATTTCAGAGAGGCCTGGAGAGACTTACAGGAACTGATGCTACATGAAATGAGCAGACCCAGAAGATCATTGTACATGGCAACAAAATTATACGAAGATCAATTCTGATGGACATGGCTCTTTTGAACAATGAGCTGATTGCAGCCAGTTCCAATGACCTTATGATGAAGAGAGCCATCCAGACCCAGAGAGAGGACTCTGGAAACTGAGTGTGGATCACAACATGACATTTTCACTCTTTTTGTTGTTATTTGCTTGCATTTTAGTTTGTTTCTCTTTTTTTTCCTTTTTGATTTGATTTTTCTTGTGCAGCAAGATAATTGTATAAATATGTATGCATATATTGGATTGAACATATATATTTTACTATGTTTAATATATATTGGATTGTTGCCATCTAGGAAAGAGAGGGGGGAAATTGGTTTTGCAAGGGTTAATGTTGAAAAATTGTCCATGCATATGTTTTTGAAAATAAAAAGCTTTAATTTTAAAAAAGGAAAAAATTTAAAAAATTTAAAAGAATATTTTCTAGAGCTAGAAAAATAGTGATGAAATTCATAAGAAGGAAAAAATGGTCAAGAATCTCAAAAGTAATAATGAAAAAAAGGGGGAAGAAGGGGAATCTGTTGGTATTAGATCACAAACTGTACCATATTACTGTACTATTATACTTTGAACTACAAAGCAACGTTTGTTTAAAAAAGTTATTTGGTACTGGTTTTAAAAAGAGAAGTTGATCAGCAGAACAGATTAAGCACACAGCTTACAAAAGCAAAGTAGCACAGTGTTTGACCCCAGAGACCTTGCATATTGGGAAGATGACTCACTATTCGACAAGTAGCAGATACGTGCTCTGGAAGAAATAAGGCTTAGACCAACACCTCACACTATAAAACAAGATAAATCCAAATGGACACATGACCTGGATCTTTTAAAGGTCCCATCTTAAGCAAAATTTCTTGTATAAATCTATTTGAAAAAGACATCTAAGTAGCCTTCAGCCTGAAATCAGGAAGACCTGATTACAATTCCTGTCTTAGATATTTACTTGCTGTGTGACTTTGGGTAAGACACATAACCTTTGTTTACCACTGCTTCCCCAAGTATAAAATGAGAATAATAGCACCTACCTCCCAGAATCATTGTAAGGCCCAAATGAGAAAATATTTGTAAATTGTTTATTACAGAGTCAAAGTAGGCATCCTATACATGCTAGCTTTCATAATTATTTTTATTATTGTCTATAAATAGGAAAAGAGTTCATGACTGAATAGGTAAAGGATAAAAGAAGAAAATGATTATTTTTATTATGCAAAATTAAAAAGTTAGCAAAAATTAAAAAGAAAGCAGGTGACTGAAGGAAAAATCTTCATTTTTCTAATTAAGATCTCATTTTCAGGATAGAGAAGGAATTTACTCAAACTTATATATATATATATATATATATATATATATATATATATATATAAACACCACTCACCTCTTAACAAAGAAATGATAAATTTAAAAAACAGAAAGAGATGTTTTTCAGACATGGTTAATGGGGATTTGTTAAAAGTATATAGCTTTGCTTTGAATGATATAATTAACTCAGTGGGACAAGGATTTGAGAGGCTAAATTAATTTTTATATATTAGTTACTTGAAAAATAATGAACAATAAAAAATTTTATAAAGTTAATTTTTCTTCAAAGAAAAGCCACTTGTAACCACATAATTTGCATGCTAAAAGTTCAACTATTTTTTCCCTTTTGTGACTTCCTAAGAAACCTTATTGGACATCGCCCATATTCTAAGTTTCCTTTCACTCTAAGTCAATTATAATTTCTTCCAAGGTCATTCTCAGGTTAGTTATTAGTAAGCAAACTGGGAAGACTGCCCACCTTTGGATCATAGGTACAGCCGAAGATTACCAAATACAGGTCATCTTTAGACTAATTATTTGTTATTGGCCTCCCCTCAAAGTGACAGCTATCTGTTTCTGAGATTGCTAAGGGTGCTGAATGTTTGCCATGACTGAAAGACCAATCACAATTTCAGAACATATTGCCTAAGAGCCCAGTCAAGTATCCTCTGGCCATTTAACATTCTCACACTTTTAAGGACAATCATTAAATGAGATTTTGCAAATAAAGTGACATGAAAAGTTATGCTTTATCTATATATAAGCAAGAACACTCAAGTGATATTGCAACAAGCTTCATTTGGATGCTGATTTTTGGCACGGAAAAGAGAGTGACACAGACCCAGGTTGTGTATCCTTCTCTTGGAAGCACCCAAGAGTTCCTGGAAGCTTTTGTGTTCCCTCTTTTCACTAATCATACGAGATTTCATTAGTTTTTCTGTATCTTTCAATAAATCTTTCTTTAATATATATGTTAGGCATTGAATTTTGTTTTTACCCTTTACAGGCAGGGGTAGCATGTACCACATAATGGTCCATGTAGAAGAACTGGGCTTCCAGTTTGAGAAGGTTATTTGAAGGTTTTCTGCATTTAGTCAATAAATATTTACTGCTCAATATTAGGAATGGTGAGAGACTGTCTTGATCACTTTAGCTTTGGGGGCTGCTACGTTACCTTACGGCCACTAATATCTTTTTTACACAAACTACAAAACTAGCAAACCTCCCCATATCTTTTGCAGACAAATTGCTATCTACCCACTTTCAGTAAAGATGATTTTTCAATCCTGATGTAAGACTTCACTTTTTCCCCCTGAGGCAATTGGGGTTAAGTGACTTTCCCAGGGTCACACAGCCAGGAAGTGTTAAGTGTCTGAGAGCAGATTTGAACTCAGGTCCTCTAGGGCTGGTGCTCTATCTGCTCCACCACCTAGCTGCCCCCAAGACTTCACATTTAAGCTAACTAGATTTCAGCTTATTAGATTCAACCCATATTTCTAACCTGTCTAGACTTTTTGACCTCCAATTCTGATACCCAAAGTTTTATTTGTCCCTCCCTGCCATGGATTTATAGTTCTGGCAGAAACTTTAGAAATCATTTAGTACAACCTTTTCAACTTATATATGAGAAAACTAAGACAGAGGAAGTTTGCTGTAATGAGCTTTTTCTTCACTGATCATTCAAAACAAATGAACACAAGTAGAGATTAAGGTCAGACCTAAGACACAGGAAAGATGTGCTCTGCCCATGGGCTACAACTACAAAGGAAAAGAGAACAATATTAGTTCCACTGAGGAATCTATCCACAGCTTTATGTCATCTGGAAATCTGTCTCATCTCTGTCTTTATCGAAATAAGTGACTTAATTGTTAAATAGCATAAATCGAGGACAGGTTATTTCACTCCAACAGAAAACTCCAACTACGTTGACATCAAAATAGTCATGACTGGGATGATCAGGGAGGACCAATGCTCTGCTGTATGGAGCTGTTAAGTCCTTTTCAGGGCTGCTCATCCACCATTGGCGTCCATCTGTTCCCTAACTCTCACCTGTGGCTCCAAGAAACTGTAGCAGACACAGAAGCTAAACCCAACTCAAGGTAGAACCAGCTCAAAGATGGGCTAAACAAGGTGGAGGGTAACCAAGGGACCTCAAAGCCATCAGTGAGTTAGGTGGATATCTATCCCAAATAAATGAAGGCTTTCCCCAATGGAATGGCTAGATGCGAATATTTGTTTCAATGGCCATGAAGGTCGGCTGAAGCTGTGGAGTGCTTAGAGCTTGGTCAGACACTGGAGAAGCCAAGGTTATTCACTGCATCTAGTTATCTTGACTTTTGTCCTGAAACTGGACTTTGATGGCTCAGGAAGAGACAATGAGACTGATGACTTTGCGTATCTCTGCCTTACCTACGTCCAATCCACCCAAAAGTCAAGAAAAGTCTTTTTAACTAAAGCACAAATAATTATTCTCTTTTAGATACAATCATTCCGGACATGGTTTCTTAAGCCAACTCGATAATGAACTAGCTCAAAACTTTCCATGTTGGCACAGTGGATAGTGAACTGGGTCTGCAGTAAAGATCTGAGTTCAAATACAATCACAGATATTAACTTTGTAACCCTGGACTTTGTCTTAACTTTGTCTGTTCCAAGTTCCTCAACTATAAAATGGGGATTATAATAGCATCTACATTCTCGGGTTGTTGTGAGAATCAAATCAGATAATATTTGCAAAAACACTTGACTTACTAAGCACTACAAAAAATGACTCACCTTTTTCTTTCCCTACAAGATTTGGAAAGAAAGAAAGAAAGAAAGAAAGGAAGAAAGAAAGAAAGAAAGAAAGAAAGAAAGAAAGAAAGAAAGAAAGAAAGAAAGAAAGAAGAGAAGAAAGAAAGGAAGGAAGGAAGGAAGGAAGGAAGGAAGGAAGGAAGGAAGGAAGGAAGGAAGGAAGGAAGGAAGGAAGGAAGGAAGAGAGAAAGAGAGAGAAAGAAAGAAAGAAAGAAAGAAAGAAAGAAAGAAAGAAAGAAAGAAAGAAAGAAAGAAAGAAAGAAAGAAAGAAAGAAAGAAAGGAAGGAAGGAAGGAAGGAAGGAAGAAAAGAAAAGAAAAGAAAAGAAAAGAAAAGAAAAGAAAAGAAAAGAAAAGAAAAGAAAAGAAAAGAAAAGAAAAGAAAAGAAAAGAAAAGAAAAGAAAAGAAAAGAAAAGAAAAGAAAAAGAAAAGAAGGGAGGAAGGGAAGGAAGGAAGGGAGAGAGAGAAAGAAAGAAAGAAAGAGAGAGAGAGAGAGAGAGAGAGAGCGAGAGAGAGAGAAAGAAGATACCTTTTTTTAATGGAGCCAAATTGACTTCTTGTCATTACCATTTCCTTTTCTAAATAAATGGTCACTAGCTATTTAGGGAGTTTTGATCTTCAGTTGCTGTGGGGATACAGGAAAAAATGACATCACCCCTATTTAGTCTTCTGCATCCAGTTCTTGCAATTTGTATCAACCATAAATGGCATCCTGAGGATGATAAGGAAATGTAAGTAGCTAACAACACTGTGTCACCAATATTATTCAATAGTTTTAAATCATTTAAAATAACTAAATAGTATAAAATACCTGCTAAAATAGGCACATGAATTATATGAACACAACCATAAAATACTATGTACAAATAAAGTGAGATTTAAATAATTGTAGATATATTCATTGTTTCTGGGTAGGTAAAGTCAATAAATTTTAAAAGGACAATTTTACCTAACTAATCTATTTATTCAGTGCCATCCCAATTGAATTATTAAAAGTAATTAATGAATTAGAAAAATAATAAAATTCCTTTATAGGAACAAAAGGTCAAGAATTTCAAAGAAACTAAGAGAGGGGGGATATAAAAGAAGGAGATTCCAAGTTTTAAATGATATTATAAGGCAAGAGCATTGTTGAAGTGAAAATTTAAATTAAATTTTCTTGTATAAATAAAATCAAAGATTAAAAGAAAGGCAGAAAATTTGGGGGGTGGGGAAACTTACATATACAATCTCTCAGATAAGATATAATTATTATGAAATACTGCTGTGATATTGATTTAGAAAACCAGGGAAGACTTGGACCTATGATGGAAGAAGTTATCCACCTCGGGATAAAGAAATGACAAATAAAAATATGTGTACAATGGTCACATGTATATAGGTATATGTTTATAGATATGTATGAATAGGTACATATACATATAACACATATATATGTGTGTATATACATATAAAAATTTTTAAATTGTATTTACTCTAGAATGGGGCAGGTGGGAGGGAGGAAAAATTAAAAGTGAACAGCAGAAAATAAAAGAAAACAAAAGTGCTTCCTACAAGGAAGCAAAGTAAATCAGGGTTGCTTTGAAAGCAATATGTAGGATTTATTACATAGTTTTTCATGAAATGAAAATTCACTATTTTATATGGAATCCTCTCTTATGTTTTGCTGTGTGTATACAGAAATTTCTTTTTTTTTCTTTTCTCATTTTGGATTTAAGTTTTAAATGAATAAAAAAATTTAAAGGAAAGGAAAGAAATTTTTTGAAGTTTCTGAAGTTTAATCTAAAAGACATTTCTAAAGGCCTCAGGGTTTCTATAGAGAAGGTGGCTATGTGGAGCTTATTGAAGTCTGATTATTTTTTTAAGAGCACTTAAGTTAGAAGCTAAAGATTAGCAATACTCATTCCTCAGTGGCATTAATCCCTAAACTGGGGTCCATTAATTACTTTTTAAAAAATGAAAACCGTATTTCAATATAGTTTCCTTTATAATCCTTATGTATTTTATTTCATTGAGGAAACTGAGGCCCAAAGAGGCTATAATATTCCCTAAAGGCCAGACAGGAAGTAAGTAAAATACCAAGAGATCTGTACACAAAACCGGTTAAGAATCCCCACTTTGGGGGAAGACATCCTGCAGCAGAAGAGCAGAAGCTGGGAAGCACCAGGTGCTGAGCGGAGATGACCAGTAGAGGGCAGCAGGGAACAGAGACATTACAGACAAGCAGAAGAGAATTGGTCATTGTCTAAAGGAGCAATGGCCTCCCAACTTCCCTACCAGCCTCCCTTCCCCAAAGGGTGATGTGACCAGCTGTGGAGGAACACACCCTTGTGTATGGGGGAGGGGGATATTTCTAGTCACATATTTTATTTTGGCTGTAGAAATAAATGTCTTTTGCTTTTAACTTATGTGTCAAACAAAAGAAGCCAAATGTGGAAGCTTGTGGGCCATGGTTTTGAGTAAATGTTGTGACCTTCCAGAAGGGGAAGTTTTTCTGGTTATTAAACCCCAGAGGATGTATATCTATATATCTATATTTATCTATCTATGTAGATATAGATATAGATATTCCATTAATTAATAAGCATTCAAGAACCTCATGAATAAACAAAGTCAAATATATGGAGACTTCATTGTCTTCCTTTTCTTGACAATCAGCATCGTGTTTAACCAGGGTGTATGGAGTGTCCGTGGAGGGCTGGTGTGGGAATTACCACGCCCTTTTCAGGACTGTTCATCTGATGGTGTCCACCTGATCCCACCAACTCTTACCCGTGGTTCTAAGCTGTAACATACATAGCAGCTACACACCCAGATAAACCATCGCACCAGGGCTAAAGCAGATTGAGGAGATGGTCACCCCAAGCACATGAAGTGGATTTGTCCAGCGGCCACGAAGGTGGCTGAAGCAGACGCTGTGGAGAGCTCAGAACTTGGCCAGACACTGAAGACTTCAAGGTCAACCACTGCATCCCAAGCCATTGCCAGTCATCTTAATTTTGTCTTGCTACTGAACTTTAATGAGTCTGGAAGAGAGAGTAAGGCTGATGACTTTATGCAACTCTGCTTTATTTATACCCAATTCTCTCAAAAGTTCAAGATATCACCCCTTGATGTCACTGATCCTCCTTGAAATTGAAGGACAAACAACCATATTTAACCATTCGCAATCCTGCCTCAGCCATTCCTTTCTCTAATATCTTTCATTATATTAGTTCCATAATTCCAACCTTCAATTCTTTTCATTAACCCGGATTTAATCTTGTGTAGGCCTGGGCCACCTTATCTAATCACTAAATCAGTCTCTGGGAAATTCTATAAGGAGGGCCACATGTAGAAGAAAATGGCAGATTCTAAATCTCTGAAGAATAATAAGTGCACTATAGTTATGTGGTACTTTAAATAGCATAATAAGATAGGTTTGCATTGGAAAATGACTGAATAAGTTATGGTATATGAAAGTAATGGAATATTATTGTTCTATAAGAAATGATGAGTGGGCTGATTTCAGAAGAACCTGGAAAGACTTACATGAACGAATGTTGAGTGAAATGAATAGAACCAAGAGAACATTGGACACAGCAACAAGAAGATTATGTGATGATGGATTTGGTTCTTCTCAACTTATTTAGCCTTTCTATGCCTCTATTTTCTGAGGGGAAAAAATGAGAATTTGGATTAGATTATCTTCATCTGAAGTTTATTTTTTCACAATATTTATTTTCACAATAATTCAATGATATTTTTATTGGCAAGAGAATGGAATCTCAGAAAGTCAACTGACTTGCCATGGATCATGGAGCTGATAAATGCCAAGGCTATAATTTGAATTCAGTTTCTCCTGATTTTAGATTCAGAGCTCTTTCCATTATATTGCCAATAAAGGAGCATTCTGGTATCTCTCAGCTCTAAAAAGCTGATACTGTCTTTCTTTCATTATTCTACTTCTGTTTTTCTTGCTCCCTGTGGGAATATCCCAAGATTAATATGTCTATTTTCTATAAATTGCCTTACTCTGTACACAGTGTAAACCAATTTGCTGAATCAATCAGAAGCTTTCAGGGAATCAAAGTCTTGCTCACTCCCAGACACCTTTGCTGGTGTTCACTGGCTGACTTTGCTGAGCTGTGTATCCCAAACTAGCCTAAATTAGCCTTGCAATCAGCTGTTCCTACAAAACATCCCACTTAAGTGTCCCCACCTGTTCCTCGGAAAGACTGTCCATTCTTTACCCTAATGAATCCACAAACCTCCCTTTTGTGGTCTTCAAGCATAAACTGCCCCTGCCTCTCCTAGGCTGTAAGTTCCTTTGTACTTTGTACTGGGAGCCTCAGTTTTCCTCCTAATAAAATGTTTGCACTTTCAGCTCACTTTGGCCTTTTCTGCATTTTGACACCCAGTTGACATCCCCCATTTCATCCTATCACCGATCATTCAATCGCTGGAAAATGCCATAATAACAGTTATGTGCAGGAGGAATGGCAGGTTTCAAGGTCCCTAGATACAAAAGACAGGGGTGATAAGGAAAAATAGAATAAAAGAATCATAAACTTGGAGCCAGAAATACAGAATTTATCTAGTCCAGTGGTTCTCAAAGTATGGTCTAGAGAATCCTGGGGATCTCTGAAACCCTTTTAGAGGGTCTACAAATTCAAAAATAGCTTTTATTTCCAATATGGTAAATGTCTATAAATATAATCCAGATAAACAAAAAGGCTTTGGAGAGATCCTCAATCATTTTTAATAGGACAAAGATACTGAAAACAAAAGTTTGAGAACCACTGATTCTAGTCCAACCCCTTCCTTTTTTTTTTCAGTGAGAAAGCCAAGACCCAGAGTGGTGAATTTGCCCAAAATCACACAAATAAGAAGTCACCAAGTTCAAATCTGAACCCATATTTGGACTCCAAAGGCAGCCATCTTTCTACTGCCGCCTGTCTTCTAAGCCTCCAAAACTGACTCGCAGTCCAGCTCTACCTTGGCACCATGAATCTCTCCTAACCCCTCCCTGAGATAAAGGAGACTTAAACAGGGGACTGCTTTGGTGAGGTGACATTGACCTTGCGGGCCAGCAGGTGGCAGCATAAGGCTGTATCCCTGAGAGCAGGTGCTAAGGGACTTGGTACCCTTGGATTACTCATGGAAGGAGGCTGGAGTAAAGATGGTTAATCCTTTGTAAACAACCTGTGGTTTGTTTTTCTCACCAGGTTCTTTTCCAGCTCTTCTCTCCTTGTGCTCTGGAAAGTTAGTGAAGTGGAAGGTGGACTGAGAATCCATTTGTGGATTCTGAATGGCTGCTCTAAGTACATAAAACCAGCCTGATGTGTGAGCTCCCAGTTCTTGCGCCCAGTCACTCAAACAACAAATCTTTGTTAAGTGTCAACTACGAGGTATCATCAGGATCATCAAAGTCATTTACTGAATATTAAAAATGTGCCTTTAAGCTTCCTTTCCTCTCAAATGTCATAAATTATCATAAGACTGTCATAAATTGAAATAAGCAGGAATATGACCATTAAACACAATATATTAACATGATAACAAACAATGCAAAGACACTTACATATCCAGGTGATGCAATAGAATCAGGAAAACCTGAGTTTTAATCCTGTGTTAGACAAATCACAAGCTCAATTTGCCTTCTCTCTTTATTATGTAAAATGAAAATACTAATAGCCCTTACCTCCCGGGGCTGCTGTGAGGAGCAGATGATATTTGCAAAGTGCTTTGAAAACCTTCGAGCACAATATAAATGCTAGCTATTATCGGTAGCTTTTACTTTCACAGTGATTAAGCTTCAAACAAAATTGGTTTCTAACTATTCCCTACAACTACTTACATTCTCAATTCTAGAAATACAGTTCCACCATTTAGCTCTCTCAAGATGTCAAAGTCTCTTGAAAAATAATTTTAATTTATCTTCTCCTGAGTCTATTTTTTATCATAGGTTAAGAGCTAGATTCAGTTCTTTTATGGAAAGTCTCTTCAGATTCTCTCTCCTTGACGCTAAAGAGTCTCTCAGGAAACACTATTCTGTCTTTTCCTTTAATGTTTTCAAGGGAAGGGTATAGATCTTTTATTTTTCAAGTTATCTCTCCAGCCATAAATCGCCTCTTTCCCAAGATACTTTTGTTGTTCAGTTGTTTTCAGTCATGTCTGACTTGTCTTGACCCCATTTGTGGTTTTCTCTGTAAAGATATTAGAGTCATTTGCCATTTCTTTCTCCAGCTCCTTTTATAGATAAAGAAACTGGGCAAACAGGGTCAGGCAACTTTTTCAGGGTCACACAGCTAGTGAGTACCTAAGACCAGATGTGAACTCAGGAAGATGAGTCCTGACTCCAAGACCAGTGCTCTATCCATCTTGCCACTCAGCTGTCCATAAAAGTATTTATAGTAGTGTGTGTGTGTGTGTGTGTGTGTGTGTGTGTGTGTGTTCCAAAATGGCCAGGGTAAGAGATTTATTTGGCTTGATTATGCATATCTGTTTGAAGGGGGCTTTTATTTAAACTGGAATTGAGAGGGAGAAAAAATATTTAATGGAAAAATACAAGAAAAAAATGAGTAAGAACTATTTCATCTTTATCTATATACAGATATGGATATAGATAACACTTCCTACAATGCCTAAGTGGTACTTAATAAATACTTCTTAAATGATTGATTGAACACAGTTTATCAAAAAGGGAGTAGTATGAGAAAAATGCCAGGCAGACTGGACCCAAGATGGTGAAAAACCTAAAAATACAGGGTCAAGAGTTTAAACAATATTTAAAAGTTTGAGGTAGAGGGATTGATCAAAGGGTTCCACCAAGAAAATTCAGAGAAAGGCAGCTAGTTGGTACAATAGATAAAGCACCAACCCTTACGTTAGGAGGATCTGAGTTCAAATCTGTTTTCAGACACTTAACACTTCCTTAACCCCAATTGCCTCAGAAGAAAGAAAGAAAGAAAGAAAGAAAGAAAGAAAGAAAGAAAGAAAGAAAGAAAGAAAGAAAGAAAGAAAGAAAGAAAGAAAGAAAGAAAGAAAGAAAGAAAGAAAGAAAGAAAGAAAGAAAGAAAGGAAGGAAGGAAGAAAGAAAGGAAGGAAGGAAGGAAGGAAGGAAGGAAGGAAGGAAGGAAGGAAGGAAGGAAGGAAGGAAGGAAGGAAGGAAGGAAGGAAGGAAGGAAAGGAAAAGAAAAGAAAAAAAGGAAAGGAAAGGGGAAAAAAAGAAAAGAAAGAAAATTCAGAGAACAATATGGAGAATAGATTAGAAAAAGGGAAGACCAGAAATGAGATGCATAATTAGGAGGCTACTACATTGGTCTAGGTGAGAAGAGGTGACGATCTGAACCAGGATGGTTGCAAGGAGAGGGAACAGTGGATTCAACAGACGCTAAAGAGGTAGAAACGATAGGACTTGCTAACTGGATGGGGAAGCAGAGCACAGGGAAGAGTGTATGAGTTATTATTTCTAATTATGGGATTGCATGAACATTTCTGTGTATATATATATATATATATATATATATATATATATATATATATATACATACGATGGTTAGTAGTTGTACAGCCATGGGCAAGTTACAAATTCTATGAACCTCCCTTTCTTGCTGTATTTATACCAGCACCACTCCCTCCAATGTTGCATCCTAGTCTTCAGGACCCAGTTTGGAGTTTTTATTACTCTTCCTAGTCTCTATTATTTTCATCTCTGAATCTCTTCCTTGTGATGAATTGATATTAATTACTATGCATATATGTACATAGTATAATACATAATACATATACATATTATTGCTACATAAAAGGATAATTTTCTTAAACGTTTAAAAAGCAGGATGAATAAAATGAGACTAGTAGCAAATTCTTGTTCTCCCAGAATGCTCCTCCCAACCTCCGAGTTGTTCTCTACCATTTTCTACACATGAAAAGGACCCAAGCAATCTTTCCACCTTTTCTGTCTACTTCCAACAAGGTCAAAGAGAAATAGTTCTGTGTGAGAGGGGAAGAGCCAGAGACCTCATTTTGGCCTGTTCCACTTTTCTCCATGCCCATTGTGGGCAATCACAGACACTCAGGATGCTGCACACATCCGATTCTACCTACTTGTGCTTTCTGCCCCAAGGCATTGTCTAAGTATCTTCCAAGGTTTAAGCCTTTAATGACATAATGACGTAAATAAATCCCTTTGTAAATCTAAGAGTTATGTAAACACCAGCCATTGATATCATTATTGCGTATACAGCAGTGAGTCTCCTACACACCCATTTATGTTCTTAGAGTCTTCATTCAGAAAGATGGCACATCTAACTGGGTGACCCTGGGCAAGTCATATAACCCCAATTGCCTCAGGAAAAAAAAAAGGCACATCAGCTCCATGAACAATTAAATATCAGCCCTTCAGTTTCATTCTCTGAGTGCTCCCTTCTACCTGGAAGACCAGCTCTGACTGAAATGAGTGAAGGGAAGGAGGTAAAAAGTAAACATTTCTTAAACACCTACTGTGTGTCAGGATCTGTTAAGGACTTTACAAACACTATTTCATTTGATCCTCACAACTACTCTGGATGGTAGGTATTATTATCCCCAATTTATAACTGAGGAAACTGAGGCAAATAACCATTAAGTAACACAGTAAATGGCTGAGTTCAGATTTAAACTCGGGTTTTCTTGAGTCCTGGCCCAGAGCTCTATCCATTGTACCACCTAAGGCAAAGACAATTTTGGCTGTGGTCACCCTCCTCCCCACCCACCCTAAGAGTTTTCTAGAAATTGATCTTTCACCATAGGAAAACAGTTCCCTGTCAGGTGGCCAAGAAGATAGAAAATTGAACCGAGAAGTCCTGAGGTCAAATCCAACCTCAAACACTTACCAGCTGTGTGACTGTAAGCAAATCACTTAAAGTCTCCATCCTTTGGTTTCCTCATCTGTAAAGATTACAATAGTACCTACTTCCCAGGGCTTTGTGAGAAGAAGATAAGATAATATTTGTAAAGTACTTTGCAAACCTAAAAGTGTTATATAAATATGATTGCGGAGGAGGAGGATCAGTAGGATTCAGACTACAAAAAAGGAAAAGGATGAGGAGAATAAATCAGAATCAGAAAAGTCATTTCCCAAACATAAATGATAAAATGACATAAAAAAGAAATCAACAACCAAAGAAAAATACTCCAAATCACTAATAGAGAAATGCACACTAAAGTACGATTGAGGTTCCACTTAACATTTCCCATTCCATCAATTGGCAAAATGTAAAACGAAGAAGAATATTGGAGGGACTGCCAAAAAACAGACACACCTGTGCACTGTTGGAGGTCCTGTGATTTTGTCTAGTCATTTTGTCTCAGTTCAATCCCTGGAAATCCCTGGAAAACAATTTCTAAACCCAGAAATTTACCAAGGTATGCATACAATTATACCACTACTGGGTTTACACCACAAAAAGATCAAAGGAGGAAAAGGGCCCATATATACCAAAAACATATATAGCAGCACTTTTCATGGCAGCCAAACACTGGAAACTAAGGGTATGCCGATCAATTGGACCTGTTTTCTCATTAATATCACCATGAGGTTGGACTAGATTGCTTTTAAGATTCCGTCTACTCGTGATACTCCATGTTCTAAGTTTTCCAGAAGTTCTAGGTCTATATTTCTAGCTCTGATACTCCTTGTACTATGGCATCTTCCAGCTTTGACATGCTATGTTCTAAGATTTGCCCTGATCTTGACATCCTGTATTTCAAAGTTATACCATTCTATGTCTAAGGCCCTTCCCATTTCTGATATTCTGTGTTATAAGATTTTCCTTTGACATTCTGTACTCCAAGGTATTTCTCAGTTCTGTAAAATGGGTACAAAAAAGCACTTGTCTTAGAGGGTAATGTAACTTCTCTGGCTGCCCCAACCCACGTAGTGCTTAAATTGTGCTTGCTACTTCCAGACCTTGATCATCTTTGAATCTCTTGTCCCTTACAATCCCAAACTCCAGCTTTATCTTCTACATAAGATTTTTCCTGATCTCATCCTGCCCCCAGGGGCTATTGCCTTGACTTCCAGGTTATTTTGTATCTATTTTGAATATGTGTGTATATAGTTAGGTACCAAACACTTTGTAGGGATGATTTTTGCTCAGTCATATCCAACTCTCCCAAACCCTGTGGGTGTCTCTCTCTATCTCTCTCTGTTTCTTGTCTGTCTCTATCTATCTGTCTCTGTCTCTCTCTGTGGGTGTCTCTGTCTCTCTCTGTTTCTTCTCTATCTTTGTCTATCTTAGCAAAGACACAGGTGCAGTTTGCCATCTCCTTCTCCAGCTCATTTTACAGATGAGGAAACTGAGACAAACAGGGCTACGTGACTTGGCTGGAATCATACAGGTAGTAAGTGTCTAAGGCCAGATTTGAACTCAGAAAGATAAGTCTTCATAACTCCAGACTGGGGACTATATTCACTTCACCACCTAACCATCGATGAATGTAATAAACCTCCATACATTTCCTATGTGCAGTAGCTATACTGTACACTCATTGGCAATTAACCATCAATCAACTGAATGTTACTAGTTTGTTTCCTTATAAATTGTTTATCCTGTCTAAGGCAATGGAGGGTTATATCCTGGTACTTTCTTATTAATTAAGAGAAAAGCATAATCTTTCTCATTAATCAATTAGCACTGAGCCTTCTCCTTAGTTTGTGAATGTCAGAGAAACCTCTCTTCCCATAAGTTTTCCCTGTCTTTCCTCTTCTCTCTCTCCTCCTTCTCTCTGTCTGTTTCTGTCTGTCTCTGTCCTTGTCTCTGTCTCTAGAGCTGTTTCTTCTCTCTGACTTTGTCTCTGTCTCTTTCTGTGGGTGTCTCTGTCTCTCTGTTTCTTCTCTGTCTCTGTCTATCTGTCTCGGTCTCTCTCTGTGGGTGTCTCTGTCTCTGTTCTATCAGAATGAGAATTCAAGTCTCTCTCAGGATTTCTCTTCAACATATCTCTTCATGTTCTCTCAAACAGCAAACTTTCAGAGTTCTCTTCCAGACTCCTCACAGATATTGGACAACTCAGCATTTTCCTCAGGAAATTTAATTTAAATTTAATGCAACTTGCTGCATTTATCGCAATATTAAATTTTATTATATATAATTGTAATTATTATACAAAATCAATTGTAATTTAAACATAATGCTTTCAGTGGAACCTCTCGTGGATTACTTCTGCCTCATAGTTAACTATCTTGTCTCCCAAGATGTTTTTCCCTCCTAAAAGCACAGCAACAGCAAAAGTCTCCAAGCTAAATGCTATCGAAGTTGGTGCTACACAAAGAATTGGAAAAAGAGTGGATGCCCATCAGTTGGGGAATGGTTGAACAAGTTGTAATATATTAAGGTAATGGGAATATTATTGATCTTTTTTAAATGATGAACCAGCTGATTATAGAAAGGCCTGGGAAGATTTACATGAACTGATGCTGAAGTAAACAAGCAGAACCAGGAACACATTGTACACAGTAACAGCAAGAACATGCCATGATCATCTATGAAAGGCTTGGTTCTCAGTGATGAGCCAAAGCCATCCCATTAGACTTTGGACAGAAAACGCCATCTGTATCCAGAAAAAGAACTAAGGAGACTGAATGTAAATCAACACATGCTACGTTCATTTTTTTTTTCTGTTTTTGTTTTCTCTCCCATGGTTTTTCCCTTTTGCTCTGATTTTTCTCTCCCAACATGATTCATAAAGCAATGTGTATTAAAAATAAATAAACTTACTACACTAAAAAAAAAAAGATGGTGCTACACCCACATGTGCCGATAGTGTCTCCCTTCTAAGTTCCTTTAAGAGTAGGACTCTGCTTTTTTCTTTGTATCCCCATCACCCAGCACAAAACTTAACACACATTAGGTGCTTTATAAATTCTTGTTGCTTTCTTATTACCTGATGCAAAGCAAACAACATCAATGAAATGCATTTAAAAATGGAAATATGATCAATTTTAGCTAAGAGGGACCTCTTTAGTCAAACCACCTTTTATTTTACAGATTAGGAAACTGAGGCCCAAAGAGATAAAGAAGCTTTAAACCTGAAATTATACTTGCAGGAACACAGCAAAATCCTATATGTATATAACAATTTTCTTGTCAGAAATTCTTGGATAGGGTCACACAGGGAGTAAGTAGCTGAACTGGGATTTGCAACCAAATCTTTTGACTTGGAATTTGTTTCTCTTTTTACTACACAACATCTGTCTTTTGGTACCATGATGTAGATTTAGCATCAAGATTTTTCGAAACCATAGTCTCCGGGAAGAGCAAAAGCCGGTGAAAGAGGAGCATGCTTTCACTAAAAGCAGCTATTATACAGAAGAAGGCAGTGAATAGACCATTGGGCCTGGAGACAGGAAGACTCATTTTTCTGAGTTCAAATCAGCCTCAGAAACTAACTGTGTAATCTTGAGCGAGTCGCTGAACCTTATTTGCCTCAGTTTCCTCACCTGTAAAATGAGCTGGAGAAGGAAATGGCAAACCACTGTATCTCTATGGAGAAAATCCCAAATGGACATGACTCTTTTCAGCAATGAGGTGATTTCGGGCCAGTTCCGATGGACTTGTGATGGAAAGAGCCATCTGCATCCAAAAAGAACGACTGTGGGAACTGAATGTGGAACACAACATAGTATTTTCATTTTTTTTTTGTTGTTTGCTAGCTCTTTTTTCTCATTTTTTCCTTTTTGATCTGATTTTTCTTGTGCAGCATGACAAATATGGAAACAGGTTTAGAAGAACTGCACAATATTAACTATAACTATATATGTTAACAATATTAACTATATTGCTGTCTAGGGGAGGATGGTGGGGGGAAGGAAAGCAGAAAAATTTGGAACATAAGATTTTGCAAAATTGAATGTTGAAAACTATCTTTGCATGCATTTTGAAAATAAAAGATTATTATATTTTTTAAAAATCCCCAATGGGGATTACAAAGAGTTAGGCACAGCTGAAAAATGACTGAACAATGATGCCAAATTATGAGAATGAAGTTTGTGCATATCCCTAAATTACTCTTTAACATTAAATTATATAAAGGTATGTGGTTCATTGAAACTATTTCTTTAACTCTTTTTTTTTTAAGTTAAATGGGTTAGTCCAAAATACTGCCATTTCTCCTGAGGATAAATGTCAAGGACTCTAAAAGCTTTTAGCTCCTGCCTCTCTCTTCCTTCTCCTCTCCCAAACAATTTTTGTAACTGGATATTCATCCAAGTGGCCAACATTTTTCTGATGGCTGTTTCCTCAATGGATCCCAGGTCCCTGGGAACTGAGAAAGCATGTTTGAAATTGTCCTCCTGTCTTGCCCTGGACTGGACGGTCTGGTTTATTCTAAACCTAGTCTTCTGATATTCTAAGCCGTCTCCCAGCTAGATCCCTTTCTTCCTCCTAAAGTCAAAAACATTTTTCAGACCAGCTCACTGAGCTCCATTCTTCCTGTCCTTTGCCTTGAGTGAATCCCCTAGTGATTAATCATAAAAGTCATTCAGTCCATGCTGCTCAAATACAAATAGGAAATTGTTACATATAATTACCATTACAAATATAATGCTGCTTTAAAAAAAAGTATAGCATAGTGTACATATGTATTTGTATATGTGTTTACAATTTAAAAGTATATGTGTATATGTCTATGTATATATGTATGTATAGGTATGAATGTGTATTGTATATTGTATGTTGTTGTTTTAATCATTTCAGTTGTGTTCCACTCCTCACTGACCCCATTTGGACTTTTCTTGGCAGAGATACTAGAGAAGTTTGCCATTTCCTTCTCCAGATCATTATACTGATAAGGAAACTGAGCCAAAAATTATTAAGTGACTTACCCAGGATCACATAGTTAAGAAGTGTCTGCAGCCAGATTTGAACTCAGGAAGATGAGTCTTTCTAAATTCAGACCTGTTACTCTGTCCACTGTGCCACTAGCTGCCCCATATATGCCTATATAGTATATGTGTGTGTATCTATGTAAAGGTGCTTATATATGCATTGTGTAAATACGTGTCTACTGTGGATCATTCTGCAGACCCTCCCTCCACCCTATGCCCCATTTCTGGAGTCAGCCCTGTCACTGCCTGCCAACAGTTGGAGCCTAAACCAGTGTGAAATCCTGCTGCCAGCCCAAATTTGTGAAATGTCAGTTTATATAAAGCAAGATAAAGCAAATACCTATATGCGTGTGTATGTATGTATAATATATATCTATGCATATATGATATATATGTATGTATATATAATATGAATGTATGTATATAATACATATAGGTATACATGTATATATGCACTGTGCATGTATGTATGGGTATAGTGTGGGAGGAATTAGCATTTTGATTTAGGATAATGAACACTGGTTCATTATCAGCAGGTTCAGCACCTGCCCTGGCCCTTATTATGCTACCCACCCTCTCTGAACTTCAGTTTCTTTACCTTAAGTACAATGGGAGTAAATAGCTGTTTATCATCAACCTCATACGTGATCATGAGGAAGGATTTGTTAGCTGAATTTTGAAAATTCGAAGTAGCTGGAGCCTCACAGAGCAGAGACAGGTTCTAGAGAGCAAGAAGCAGTTTAATTCATCTCTTTCAGAGCGAGGAACAGTTTGCAAACCCCAGTTCTCCTGGACAGGAGCCCTCCTCCTATTGCAGTAAAGATTGAGATTTTATACACAAATCATAAATGGGAAAGGAGGGGGAAAGTGGATTACATACAGTACAATCCTTTTCAGGGACTGAGTGGTTTCCCATGACAAGCCAATGAATGCAGGACAACATGGGTGTTCTCCAGTTCTGTGGGAACAGTTCTTAAGTAATTGTTTCAAATCCTGGGGGTTGTTACTTGCTGGGGGACAGGAGCAGAGTTCTGTGATGGGAACAGGTTCTGCAGTCTTTGATTCGTTTCACTTGATTGATTGATTAATTGGTCATTTGGAGCTGCATTGTAAGGCTGATTCCCAACCCAGAAGAGACAGCTCTGAGAAATCTAAATTATTCATCTGTTGCTTACGCATATCATCCTGATAATTATGAAAATCATAATAAAATTTCCGCTGGCTCTACAAAATAGTCTTCAGCTAGGACTGAATCATCTATTCAATCAAATAATATTTATTAAGTAGCTATTGTATGAGGCAACCCGGTGGTTAGGTGGACAGAGCACTAGACCTCCAGAGTCAAAGCCAGCCTTAGTTACTTTCTAGCTGTGTGAGCCTAGAAAAGTCCCTTCACCTGTGTTTGCCTCCTTTTCTTCAACTGTAAAATGGAGGTAATAATAATAACTCCTGCCCTACAAGGGTTGTTGGAAGAATGAAATGAGATAATAGCTGCAGAGTGCTTTATAAGCCTTAAAGAGCTGCATAAATGTTATTGTTATTGTTGCTGTTACTGCTGTGCTGTTGTTGTTCTTGTAGTTGTAGTGGTTGAAGTTATTGTATCATAGCTCGGTGTCTAAGGTTACAAAGTTTCAATAGGATCCAACTTCTATCTTTGTGAAACTCACAATTGAAAAGAAAAAAACACCATAGAATGGGATGGAATTGAACCTAGGTAGCTACTAATTTAGGGAACTCCAGTAGGAAACAACTCCTATCAATACAGATAGCTGCCTTTTCAGAAAATGTTAGTTTGGGAAAGTTACTTGTAGAATTGAATGAGGACTCACCCAGGGGCACATAGTAGGACTCCCACCCAGATCTTTCCTACTGCAAAGCAGGTCTCTTTCCACTAAATCCCAAGCCTCTCTACAGAAAACTATACTGCACAATATGATATGTACATAACTTTGTTAGATAGATGAACAATGTTATATGTTCTGGAGAACATATAGATTGCAGGATGTGGTTTTTCTTAGTGGTCCTTAACTAATTTCCTTTGTTACAAGGAGGGTTCGTATGAGGAAAGGCACAGAACATTGGGAATGAATGGGAAATGACTTGTGGGATGTTATTTAAGGGCATTAAAGAGAATATTTTACAGTGTGGAGTGCATCTGCGATGGTGGGATTTTAGGCACTTGCAAGGGTCATCAAGATCATAGACTTAGAACTGAAGGGACTTCAGGAAAATGTGGCTCCATCTTACAGATATCTGTGAGATAGATACAGATATCTGAAAGAAAGTTACTGGATGCTGCAGGGAGTCACTGTTGGACTAGGAGTCCAGAACTTCTTACACTGTGTGGTGCCTAGACAAATCACTATCTGAACCTCAGTTTCTTCATCTATAAAATGGTGATAAGAACATAGAATGGTCAGGAATTTCAAAGGATTGTCTACATGTCTAGTGCTTAGCTGTTTCTGAAGAAAGTCACCCTGGGAAGTTAGGAGTGGTCTAAAGACACATAGGAAATAATGAGGTTCAGAGATCGAATTTGAACCCAAGTCTAATGGCTTTTTCTTGGAGGAAGGAGCAGAGACACCTTCCTAGTGGTCCCTCTGTGTAGAAAAGCCTCCATCTCTCGACTTTTTGGGGGAACAAAGGACCTTGTGTCAATATCCTGCTGCACTCTATGGCACAGCTTATCCATTCCAACCCTTCCTTTAATGGAATGATAACTAACCCTGGCAGCTCGTTCTTTCCCTGGATTCAAGAGATTAGGATGTAGGCGACTGCTCCCATTGGCACCGCTGCCCAACCTATGATGGGCATTAGGAGGGAGGGGAGGCAATATATTTATTAATAGGATCTATGAACATTGTCACCAACAATTGCCACCCCCAGCCTACTGAGGGTAGAGAGGATTTCCTAGGTCAGTCTTGTTTCTTTGCTAGACCCCCCAGTCACAGTCCCAGAATGCCCCGCAGTCCTGCCTCAGCCTGGCAGAGAGAGGATTAGAGAAAATAGTCTCACATTGCACCAGAAGGTCTGGTTCTGCTTTGTCTAAGGTCACTGAATCCTTCTTGATTTCCTAGGAGACTCATCTTGAGTCCCCTCCCTTCTTCCCTTAATATCACTCTTTCCCTTCTCCCTCTGTCCTTCCTCAAAACACGTCTCATTTCACAGTTTTCTTTTTTCTTTTTCGCCTTGTACCTCTCTCCCTCTCTCTTTTTCTCTGTTCCCATTCTGTCTCATTTTCTCCTTCTCTTCCCATTTCTGTGTCCCATTGTCTCCTCTTTCCTCTCCACCATATATCCCTTCTGTTTATCTTGGGCGCCTTTTTTTCATTTTTGTCTCAGAATGCCTTTCAGTGTCCTTTTCTCCGTTTATTTCCCCTGGGTTGGGGTTTCTTTTTCCTTTTTTTTTTTAATCCTTTCTCCTTCCTATCTATCTTTGTGCCTTCCTCTCCACGTCAGTCTCTTTTCCATCTTCTTCTTCATCTGTTTCATTCATTCGTCTCTTTCTCTTTTCCAAAATATATGTGTCAATACCTCCCTCTCTTTGTCTTTGTCTCCTTTTCTCCTTTTTTTTCCCACTCAAGGATTCTTAATCTGAGTTCTCTGGACTTTTTATTTTTAATTTTGCTAACTGCATTTTAATATAACTGATTTCCTTTGTAACTCTTTCTATTTTCGTATCTAAAAACATACCTTAGAGAAGGTAACTCTAAGCATCATCGGACTGCCAAAGGGGTCCACACAAATTAAAAAAAAATCCCTAGTTAATTCTATCGGCTCACCCTGTGTCTGTGTACTTAACCTTTTCCTCTTTCTATCTGCCTCCTCTCCGTCTCTCTTTGCTCCGTCTCCATCTCTATCTTTTCTTTCTCTCGGTCTCGGTTTGTGTTTTTTCTCTCTTTCTCTCCATGTATCTCCATTCCCCCCTTCCCATCTCTTTTTGCAGATGCATCTTTGTTTCTGTGGCTGTCTTTCTTTCTCTCACTTTCACCCTCCTTCCTGACTTCTCACCTCTCCATTCTCACAATAACACCCATCTCTCCCTCTGTTCCCATCTTTCTCTTCCCACTCCGACTCCCTTCTCTCACAATCCCCTCCTCCACATCCACTTTTCAATTTCCCAAGTGTTTGCAAACACCATTATCATAAGAGGACTCCAGCCCACGCTACATTTTAACTCCTCTTGGTCTCCTGGGGGAAAAAAGAAGCTCACAACTTTCCTGGCCTTGTCACGATTTCCAGAAGCATCTCACGCCGCCCTCCCCTCCCCAGCCCTGCCCGAGGCCTCTTGGGGACTTAACTGATTCCTTGTGAATCTCCTCCTGGGCCTGAGCAAACACGGCTCCTCCCGCACAGCCGCCTGCAAGTGCTGGAGGATGGCGGAGGGAGAGCAAAGCTGGAGAAGGCGCTCGTCTGACTCAGCTCCTTTGCTCATTCTTTGGCCTCTGGGAAAAAATTGGAAAAGAGGACCTGCGGCCCTTGAGGGACACCGAGGGCGGCAAAGACTATGAGAACCCCTCGTTGTTGGTTGGGGTTCCCCCCACCCCACTTCGCCCCGATTCTTTCACAATCACCCTTCGATTGAAATCATGCTTCAGATTGTTCTTTCTGACTCTCGGACAGAACCCTTCCCGTGTAGCTCCGCGCAATGTCTACGAGTCGGTCCGAAAGTCACTAGCACTTCTTTTGAACCCCCCAGATCAGACCCAGTCTAAAATTATAAGGGACTCTGTTTGGGGTGGAACGCGTAATTCTTTCTGATTGCGACACTAAAGGTGTGGAAATCTCCGAAATCCCAAATTCTGAACCTCACGGCCCAGTTTAGAATCCGGAGGCTCCTTTACAGTTTACAAACTTGTAACCTCCGCTTAGAATTCTGCTTTCGAACCCCTGGGCCCGTGCAGAATCCCGGAACTCCTTCCGTGAATTCTCGGGCGTTTTTAGAACTTTCGAATGTCGTTTTGATTTCTGAAACTCCTTTTAGAATTCTCTTGCAATTCAGAAGCCTCTTATCCAATTTAGAACGCTTGATCCCGTTGAAAATTTCAGGGCTTCTTTTGAAGCCCGGGCCCCGTCTAGATCTCCCTTGATCCCATTGAAAACACCCCGAGTGCCCATTTTGAAGCCTCTGGTGCTATTTAGAACGCTGACCCCGTCTAGACCTCGACGACTAGCTTTAGCTCTCCCTGACCTGTTTTTGAACTCTCTAATCCCGTTTCGAACCCTAACCCTCACTCCGATCCCTCTAACCCCGTTTCAAACTCTCTTAATTCCTTGTGACCCGACAGCACCAAAACTGCCTTTCTCCGTCAGATCGGCTTTGAGAAGGTGCCGGGTGATTCCTATCTTTAGAAGGAGAGTGTGAAACTGGAGTGCCAGCCCTCGGTGGGCTCCCAGCAGCCTCCTCGCCCAGCGCACCGAAGGCTGAGGCAGGAGTTTGTTTTTCCAAATTCTCTCCTCTTCCATTCTACTTTTCTCAGGATTTTTGGTTCATTTTTGGTGGTGGTTGTTTAAAAACCCAAGTAAACACGAGCAACAAATAATGGTTTTTTACACAAAGGGAAAAAATAGGGGTGCGTGCCCCCAATTTGCACCCACTGAGGAGATGTAAGCATCTCCTGCTTTCACAGATAATCAGACCTACGTGTATTATACACCCTAAAATAGTGTATGTATTTACACCAGGGACAAGGGAATGAATGAAATTATCACAAGCAAAAGCGGCACTAACTAACCCATCCGACCCAATTTTATCAGTCTTTGAAGTGCGGGCCTCGACCCTGGATCCGTATTTGAAAAACTCATCCCCAAGGCTCGTCTAGAAAGCCAGCTTTGAAAAGTACACCGGGAAGTCTTCTCGCTGCTCCGAAGCCCTGCTTCCTTTCCGGATCTTCCTCAGAGACCGAAGCCCTGAAGCTTGCCCGATCTACCAAGCTGGGCCTCCTCCATTTGGAGTCTAAACTAAATTAAATCCTGCCTCCGCCTGTGGAGCTCCGAACCCATTTGGGCCCTCCGAAAGAAAGTCTCGCGAGTTCCGAAGGCTAGAAAGTCCCATACTCCTCTTGTGCTAAAAACATTTCAGGGGAAAGTGTCTGGGGGAAGTTTGCAAGGATCCCAAGGTGCCTCTGCCACGGGGAATAGCCTTTGTTTGGGCTCGGCCATTCGGGTTAACTCCCCGTGCATATTATCTTGGGATAAGTGCGTTTATATATATATGCATTAAAGTTACCCATACATATAACCTGTAAATAAAAGGCTATTAAATAAAATAAATAAATAAATTATATATATATATATTATATGTATTATATAATATATATTATATGTATTATATATATACACACATACACACATATGGGTACTCTCGGGACCTTGGATTAGAGCCGAAAAACACAGCAGAGACCTAATCTAACCCTTGATTTTACAGATGAAGAAACTGAGGTCTAGAAAGGCTTAGTCACAGAGGGAGTCTCCACCTGAATCCAAGAGTCCTGACCCCAATACCAGGGCTCCAGCCCTTACACTTGCCCCTCCAATGTAACAGCCAACCCTAAAGAACATTCAAGTTCAAGTCAATTCACATTCAGTCCGTTTCCCTATATGCGATTTCTAGGTTTCTAAAATCAATGGTTCTCAAAGTATGGTAGAGAATCCTGGGGATCTCTGAAACCCTTTTAGAGGGTCTACAAATTCAAAAATAGTTTTCATTTCCAATATGGTAAATGTCTATAAATATAATCCAGATAAACAAAAACGCTTTGGAGAGATCCTCAATCATTTTTAATAGGATAAAGATACTGAAAACAAAAGTTGAAGAACCACTGTAAATGGATAAGTGAAAAGATCTCTAAGCGCAAATGAAGCTGCACAGAGTCCATTTCCCTATACGTGATTTCTGCTCTCTCTCTCTAAATCGACATTCGGGAAGATCTCTAAGCGCAAGTGAAGCTGCACAGAAGCCAGGAACGGAAGGCCCTGAGACACCCACCTAGAATTAGGGGAAGAGTGATTTGAAGAGAAGGAAAGCTGGGGACCAGGAGTTTTCTCCTGTCCCGGACTGGCCAAGGAAGACCTTTCTGGTAGAGCAGGCCGTCCTGGGAGGGCAGTCGCAGTGGCCCCAGGGACACGAAGCTGGGGACCCGGGAAGAACTGTCCTCCGGCTACATCCTCTCCACTCTTCTCCCCTATTCTGAACCAGCCCCCGCTGTCAGTAAATTTCTGAACTTGGTACTGTCGATCACAGCCCATTTCGACTCCGTTCTATTAGGTTAAAAGGCGGTTCTGGGCGCCATTTCCCTCCAGATTGCCCGGCCCTGGATTTTATTTGCGGACCTAAAACTGAGGCGATTTCCTTCCAGTGAAAGACTTTGGACATTAAAGTGCCTAAACGCGGTCGGGACGAGGCGAGCTTGGTTCTCGCGGATGGAGTGGGAGATCCGCCCAAACTTTTCCTTTAAGGGGTCTGGGGGCTTCTGCTGCAGCCTAGAGAGAACTCCGGAAAATAGAGCAGTGATGGCAGAAGCTCTGGAACCGCCAGAGCGAGCTCTGTAAGCGCTTCAGGCAAAAAGAAAACTCGGCCCTTTCCAGCCCGGTGTGTCTGCTTCCTGAGAGCCGGATCAACAACAATCGTTCAGGGTAATAGACTAGAAAGCACTCAGGTTCCGGCCATCAGTAAAGTCGAGATAGGAAAGAAGCACCTTTTTCTAGGAGCAGAAAGCCAGGCAGCTCGGAGAGCAGGAAGCTCCGACTCTCTGCCCTCGCACGCTGCGAGTGGGAGAAGGGCCCAGCCAAGCCCAGCATCAACTCGGGTTTCCATCTGTCTGCTCTCTCCTTCCTTGATTGCGACTTCCTTGGATTGACTCTTGTTTCCTTTATCTCCTTTACGTCTCTCTGCCTCTCTTTATGTTTGTTGCTCTTTCTCCCTTTGCTTTTTTTGTTTTGTTTTGTTTTGTTTATTTTGTTTGTATTTTTATTTTTTTCCCCTTGCTTTGTGAGTGCTGGTCTGCCTCCATTTCTAATTTTTCTCTCTGGCTTTCCGTCTGCCTTCCTTTGTCACGTATTACACGTCATTTATTATTTCTGTGTCTCTCTTCCAGTCTCCGCTCATTCCTAACCCCGTTCGCCCGAATCTCTGTTTCTGATTCTCCAAGCCTGAGCTCTGTCTTTCTCCACACTCCCTCTTTTTGGGTCCCTGGTTCCCCTGCTTCACCACCAGATTTTACCCTCTTCTCTAGGCACCTGGTCCCTGCTATTTCGGGAAAGGAATATAAAGTTGGGTCTTTGGAAGGGTACAGATCCAGGAAGGGGATGAGTCCATGGAGAGTCAGATTGAGAAGGGTTTTTTAGAGGGTTTAGGGAATTTTCATAAAGTGAAAAGAAGACAAAAATATGAAGATCAAGGAGCCCGCTTGCGATCGGACTGAATGAATGGATTGTTTTATTTTTTAATTATTTTTACCGAGAATAATTAAAGGAAAGGCAGAAAAAGACTGGATCACTGTGAGATTTCAGGTCTTTTTCTCCCAGAAAGTTAAATGGGCGTCCCCACGTTCTCTAGGGTCAGGTTGTTGTCGCCCCTGTAGAATAGGAAACTCGAAAGAAAGGCGTGACTCGAAACAAGAGTTGGACTGAAGGGGCCTGTATTCGAATGTCGACTTGGATAATCAGACCCTGAACAAGTTCTCTTTCTCTCTCTCTCTCTCTCTCTCTCTCTCTCTCTCTCTCTCTCTCTCTCTCTCTCTCTCTCTCTCTCTCTCTCTCTTTCTCTCTCTCTCTCTTTCTCTCCTTTCCTGCTTCAAATGGGAATGAGCCCTGTGCCCTCCAGCCTTTCTAGATTTGTAAAGAAAGCGTTTGTGAAATTTACAACATTATTCTTTTTGGTATTAAGAACGAGTCAGAGTGTAAAAATTGCTGTAAAATTTGGGAAATCGGGGAGGAAATCCCAGCGTCTGCTTCTTTATAGGAGACAGCAGTTCTTGGAGTCAATTGATCTCCCGGATCTGAGAGATTAAAATGGAAACGTGCAACGGGGAGCGGACCAGACAGGCAGCACCAAGTGATCTGCACATCCCTCCGGCCCATGTACCCGTCCACGTCCGTGCCGGACTTAAGAGAGGCGCCCCATCTCAACGCGGAACAACCCTCGCACTCTAACTCGTTCTCTCCCTTCCTTCCTCCACTTTCCCTGGGCCTTGTAGTCTCTGCTTCCGGGCGGAAAGAAGTGAGAAAACAGGACTGGGGGAACCTTAGCTGGCCCTTTCCTTCGCAAGATTCACAAATCAATTCCACCCAGTCAAAAGTCGTATGGAATATCAGAATGGTAGTGGTCCCTAAGGGCTATTCCTTCGGACCTCCCTGAGTTTATGGATTTGAATAATTCGATTTTAGACCCTGGTTTTGGCAGTTTTCCTCGACAGTCTGAAAATGAGTCGGATTACGGGTCTTTGCCGAGATCCGGCCCCTTTCCTCTTTGGGATCCAGAGACAGCTAGTAACGCAGCAAGACTGGGGGCACTCGTGAGCTTATGTGGCTCCAGGGCCTTTTCTTCACCCCCATGCACAGCTTCACGAAAGTTTAGGGGGGAAAAGTCCTTTGGCAGAGGCCTGGGGTAGGGGGTGGGGGTCACCATGGGGCCTCCCGCAAGGACCAAGAGGAGGTTTGAAGGGGCGGTACTTCAGATCGCTGAGAGAGAAGCCGTTTTCTTCCCCCCACCCCCAGTTTGGGGCGGTGATGGAAGGAAAACGAGACACTCTCCCACTGTACAAGTGTGGTAGGAGATTGGGGTGCCGACTGGGAAGGCACTCTAGCTAGACAGGCCTCTTATTTTTTTTCTTCCCGGGAGAGAATCTCTTTATCAGAAGCCCACACAGCAGCGTGCCCGATCTCTCATTTGAGAAATCAGAAATGTGGCCCCCAGGGGTACGACTGACTTGCCCCGCTCGTGGCTGCGGACGTCACGTATTCGATGCTTTTGCTTCTATCAAGCTCTAGGCAAATTTTAAGTTGTACTTTCTTTTTTCCTTAACTAAGCGACAAGATGTGGGGACAGAGCGCTAGCTGCTCTTAGAATGAGGAAACCCTGGGTTCGAATACAGACTCCCTCACTGTGTGGAGCGCTACCGGAGCCTTAGTTTCCGTGTGTGTGTGTGTGTGTGAGAAGAGAGAGAGAGAGAGAGAGAGAGAGAGAGAGAGAGAGAGAGAGAGAGAGAGAGAGAGAGAGAGAGAGAGAGAGAGAGCTCTTTGGCTCCCCATTCCCCACCACACTAGTCCCGTGGGAGAATGTCTCGATCTCCTTCCATCACGGCCCCAAACTGGGGTCCCCAGAAGACGGCTTCTCTCCTAGCCATCGGAAGTACCGCCAGTTCAAACGTCCTCTTGGCCTGGTGGGAGGCCCCATGGTGACACACACACACACACCCCCAGACCTCTGCCCAAAATGAGAGTTTTGATCTCGGTGACCCTTTAGCTCTAAGTCTCCTGTGTCTCGTCATTTTTTCATCGGGTCTGTCTCTACCTTGTCTTGTTCCTGTTCTGACTTCCTCTCCTTTCTGTCTTTCTATTCCTGTCCTCCTGATCTCTCTGTCCTTCCCGGGTACCCCGGCTTCCGTTCTAGCTGCCCATCCTGGGGCCTGTTTGTCTCTACTTGTCTCTACTCTTGTCTCTACTCTCCTGCCTTGGTTCTGTTCTATGATACGTGTGTCCACTCCATCTCTCCTCCTCTTGCTCTCAGTCTCCTTCATACTTGGCTGGGTCCTATGACTAAGAGCAAATTCTCGGCTGGGATCACCTACATCTGACCTTGATTACTTTATTTGGGGCGCGCTGGGCAAAGCCGGCCCCGCCTGCTCTCCCAGAGCTAGATCGGGAAGCTGGCTCCCAGCCAGTTCACCCCCAAGCTTTACCCCCCTCTCATCCATCGCAGATTTCGTTCCTTTGCGAGAGACTGGAAGAGGATGGTAGAGGGGGAAGACCCCGGACGCCTGGTAGCTGAGGAGGATGGGTATTTGTCGTGACTGAAATTGAACGTTTCCCCATCCCTACCCTGAAGCAGAAGGGAAAGCAGAGGCTGGCACCCGGGTTATACCGGCTTCCCCGTCTTTAGTGTGGTCCCAGCTGGTGACCAATCTTGGGGTGACTGAATCACAGATCAGTGGGTCTGGCAGAGAAAAGTCCTCCTGATTCCAGTAAGGAGCCAGGGCTCTGTCGAGATCGCTGCCATTCAGGTCAAAGAGACACACACACATCTCACTCCCACCCCCAGCCCCCAAAGCCTGACCCTGCCCAATAAACAATGACGAGTGGAGGAGGAGGCTGGAGAAGGAAAATTCAATAATCGCTTCTCTTCTCCAAGTTTCCTCTCATTGATTCAAATCAGATGGATGTATTTCAACAAATACTTGAGAAGTGTTTACTGAGTGAAAAGCACAATGCTGCAATTCTTATAGACTAGTAGGGGGGAAATCAGGGAGCTCAGAATTTGATCCGGAGGAAAATTGTACTTTTCCCTTTTTAAACTTTTCTCTGGAGCTGCATAGCTGAAAAAACATGGAGTCAGACCTAGATTCAACCTGTCTTGAAAACTGGTCAGCTGTGTGATCCCAGATAAGTCACGATCTGCTAAATCTTTAGTTAGGCTCTGATCTGCCCCAATATGGCGATGATCACAAATATAAATGGGAATCATATACTAGGGGAAGAAAGCTCTCTGATCGGCACCTTGAAGCTGGAAAAGAGTTTCTTCCTCTAGAGAGAAAAAGAGAATTGATGGGTCACCCAGATCTTTCAGAGAAATTGGCTTACTGGGTGGGTTTTTGGTTGTTTGGACCTTGGGGATCACAGATTAAGAGTTAAAGGGGGCTTCAGAGGATATTTATTCCAACTCTCTCTCTTTCTTACAAATGGAGAAACAGAGGCCCTGTGACAGAAGTCACAGAATTATAAATGGCAGCTCAAACCCAGGGCCTCTGATTTTTCCCACTGCACCAAGAGAGACAAACTGCTCAGCTAATTCCTCTGGTTCTACATTTTCTAAAACCCAGTCCCAAACACTCAAGCTTTAGCCCAGCTAAAGAGTGTGTCTAACAGGGGAGAGAAATTTCAAATAAGAATCCCCAAATGGAGATGCTTCAAGTACTTCTGTTGACAAGAACTGCCAGTTTCACGCTTGAAACATCAATTCCTATACCCCCTTTCTCTCCTCTGACACAGTCCCTGATGCCCATGTGCCTGGCCTGTGACCCTACCAAAGCCCAACTATCACACAGACAAGACCCTCTGGATCTGTTTCCTGGTTTAAAAAAAAGGAGGGTTTGGTGGAAAGACTTACATGAACTGATGCTGAGTGAATTAAGCAACACCAAGAAAACACTGTATACAGTAAGAAGATTATGTGATGATCAATAGCAATGGACGAGGCTCTTTTCAACAATGAGGTGATTCAGGCCAATTCCAGTAGATTTGTGCTGGAAAGTGTCATCCACATACAGAAAAAAAACTGTGGAGACTAAATGTGGATCAAAGCATATAGTGTTTTCACCTTTTGTTATTGTTATCTACTTGTTTTTTTCCTCCTGTTTTTTTTCTTTTGTTCTGATTTTTTTTCAAGAACTGCACAGGTTTAATCCATATCAGATTCCTTGCTGTCTTGGGGAGGGAAAAGGAGGATGAGGAGGGAAACTCTCTTTGCATGTATATGGAAAAATAAGACACTATTAAAAGAAAAAAGGAGGACTTGGGACTAGAAAGCCTAAATCTACCCAGATTGGGAACGAAACCCAAGAGCAGGAGAGACTGAGGACTCCAGGAATAAAGCATCTCTTATCACTCAGCAGTCAGATTTCCCTGAAATGACCAAAGAGAAGCTTTGCATCTCAGAGTACAAAAGTCAGGATTTATCCTGGCCTAGGGGATTGATAAGATTCCAAAAAGAGTCTAGAACATATTATGGTTCGATTCCAATTTTAAAAATATTTATTGGATGAACCTGACTTAGTCCTATGTGATGGGAGAACAAACATCTTTCTTTTAAGAAGCTCAGTGTCAGTTTGGAGAGCCAAAATATGAAATAGAAAGAGAATTATACAAGTCAGTGTTATCAAATGTGAAGTGAATGAATCAGAGACAGATAGAAAGATATATACAGAGGCAGAGAGACAGAGACAGAGAAGGGAGGGAGGAGAAGAAAAGAGAAGGGGAGGGGAAGAAGAGAGAGAAAGACAGAGAGAGAGAGAGGGAGAGGAAGAGGGAGAGAGAGAGAGAGAGAGAGAGAGAGAGAGAGAGAGAGAGAGAGAGAGAGAGAGAGAGTGTAGAGGAAGACATTCTGTTTGTCTTCTGTATGAGAGAGAGAGCTATTTAGAAGAGGTGAGGGGCAGGGGAAAAAAGAGTGACAGATGAAGAGACACAGAGAGTAACAGAGACACAAAACTAGAAATAAGGGAGAAGAAGAAGAGAAAAAAGAAAGAGAGGGGAGGGAAAGAGACAGAGACAGGAAGAAACAAAAAGAGAAAGAGACAAAGAGAGACACAAATCCAGAAAAATAGAGAGAAGATAGGAATGGAGAGAAAAAAGAGGAGAGAGAAGAGACAAAGATAGATAGATTCAGAGACAGACAGAGAGAGACAGAGAAGGGAAGGAGGGGAAGAAGAAAGAGAGAGGAAAAGGGGGAGAGAGTGGAAGAAAAGAAAAAGAGAAGGGGAAAAAGGACTCATTCCCTTACTATTTATATGACCTTGGACAGATCACTGAAGTCCTCGGGTCTCACTTTTCTCATCTTTAAAATGAACTTTTTGGTGCCTTTCCAGCTCTGAATTTATAATCCCCTGAGTGTCCCTAGTCTGGCTAAAAGATGCTCCCTGAGCAAAATAGTGAGCCAAGGGATTGGGGGAATGGGTAAAGTCCAAGTTATGGAATTCACTAAGTGCCAACTGTTTGCCCAAACTATGCTATGCAATAAAGACACAAAGACAACAGTGCAACAGTGCTGCCCTCAGGGAGTGTCCTCTCTAGCTGGAAAGACAACTAGAATCGTGATTTCATTGTTATAGGGAAATACTTTATGAGGAAACTGTACAGATAAGCACTTTCTATGCAATTTATGATCTTCAAATTGTCCAGAGAGAAATTAAATGACTTGCCCTGAGTACGTGTCGTGTATCACAGTCAGACCTTTGCTTTAGGAAAAGCATTTTGGCAGCTCTTTGGAAGAGTCCATGGAGTGGAGAAAGACCTAAGTTAAAAGCCAAGAGGGAGGCTAGTAAAATGGTTCAGGCAAGAGGCAATGAGAACCTGAATCAGGATGGTGAGTTTGAGTGGAGATATGGGGAAATATTTAAGAAGTGGCTTGGAAGTAGAAAGAAGATTTGGATTTTGAATATCATTGTGTCTCTAAGAAAACCAATCTTTGCTGGAGGAATTTGTGGGTGTGATGTGAGAGCACGCCTAGCTAAAATGATCTCCTTCTGATCAATCACTCTGCCTAAAATTCCACCATTAGCCTTTAACTCCCTTGGGTCAAACATTGCCCTCTTTCTATCAAAATGGCAAATGCAGGTGTGAGGAATCGATCATTTCATATGAGTAAGTTTTGTCACTGTCATAAAAAAAAGTTTCCTTTAGAGATTCAAATCAATTCAATAAGCATTTATTAAACTATTAGTGGGTGCCAGGTATTGAGTTAGACGCTGGGAAAGCAAAGACTCAATTGAAATATTTCCTGCCCTCAAAGAGCTTACATTCTATAGAAAGGAAGCAATATATAGATAAGCAAATACAAAACAAAGTCAATAAAACTGATTAGAGAAACTGAGACCTAGAGAGACTGTGCCTGGATGGAGGTCAAGGAGAGGAATGATCATTTATGTAGCATCTACTATGCGTCATGAAGCACATTAAATGCTTTTGTTTGCTTGTTGTTGGCCTGACAATTATCCAGCAAGCATTTAGGGTGGCAGTGAATAGAGAGTCAATCCTGGAATCAGGAAGATCGGGGTTTACAACTGGCCTGAGATACTTGGTAACTGTGTGACTCTGGACAAGCCACTTAACCACTGTTTTCCTCAATTTTTACAACTACAAAATAGAGCATATAAAAGCCTCAAGTTCCATTGGTTGTTTTGAGAATCAAATGAGAAAATAAATGCAAAGTGCTTAGCTCAGTACCTGACCAAAAAAATTAAACACCATTTTTGTAATGTTAGTTATTATCATCATTATCCCTTTTCTACATTTGAGGAAACTGAGGCAAAGATGTGTTAAGTGACTTGCTAATGTTTGAGGTCATATTTGAACTCAGATCCTCCAGATTTCAGGCCCAGATTTGAACCCAGAGCTTCTGCCTCTTCTACCTAAATCCCGCATCTTTTTCAATATTCTCTAAAAGGACTCAGGCTATTGTGAATGTGTACTTTGGGGTAGGGTCAGACAAAGGAAGTCGACTCTCAAAAAACAATTTTCACTGACTTCCATTATTCCCAACAATGAGGGAGCAAGCCTAGCGGTTTCCCTGAGTTTGTACATCTCTCCACAGAGCCAATCCCTCTCCTGGCCAATCCCCAGTCTGTTTCTGGGCAAGGATGATAAAATGAGGGCTCCACTCCCTTCCCAGAAGCTCTCACTGAGCTGTGGAATCATCTCGAGGAATGAAATCGAAGCCTTCGGCTCTCTGGGGAGCAGGGAAATGAATGGTAGTGTAGGGATGGGCTAAAGATGGGAGGGAAGAGCAAGTGAGGGAGGAGAGAGAGGATTCAGTTTAAGATGAAAACTGGATGGAAACAGACTGAAAGGTAATTGTTGGAGGGCAGTGAAGGAACAAGCTGAAGACAAAAAAACAGAGATTTAGAGTAGGCAGAGACAGAGCAGTCTCCCCCATCCCGGCCCCCAAAACAGCTACTGTATTGCCCTTTGACAACTCTGATTTCAATTCCGTGAGGGCTTCAAGAAAGACCCACTCCCATTGCCATTAGGAGATGGTCCTTGAATGTTGCTGTAGATGAACAAATCGTACATCCTCCCTCTTCATAAAACCATAGATTCAGAGATTGGAAGGATATTCAAGGCCATCGAATTCACCATTTCCCATTCCCATTTTAAAGATGAATCAATTGCACCACAGTTCAGCACAGGATCAAATAGGTTTAAACTAGCAGCAGGCCAGGGTAAACCCACATTCTTTAAATTAATTTAAATTAATTCATTAAACCCACATTCTCCCTGACTCCCCATCAACTGCCATTGGTCTGTCAGAAGGGGAACCGTGTTGGCCAGTCTCAGCAACCCACCATCATTCTCAAGCCAAGATGGCATCTGGGAACTTTCCAGGAAGAACTTGACCCATCTCTGGCTAAATTAAGGGGGACACAGTGCCCAGGACTAGGTAAGTGAGAGTTATGATGAACTAGCCTTGTTAGGGAAGTCACTGGCAAGCTGCACCCTGGAGGAAAAGGGTCCCTGTGGTGGGAAAAGATAATGCCATATTAGGATGGAGGAATAGGAGATGGGCGTCAGTATGGCACTAGGTGGCACCATAGTGCAGAATTCCTGGCCTGGAATCAGAAAGACTCACCTTCCTGAGTTCAAATCTGACTTCGGACACTTGTGTGACCCTGTTTACCTCAGCTTCCTCATATGTCAATGAGCTGGATAAGGAAATGGCAAACTACACCATATCTCTGCCAAGAGCATGGCAAATAGAGCCACAAAGAGTCGGACATGACTGAAACGATTCAAAAACAGTCCACAGAGGAGAGAAGGGGAATAAGCTTTCACTGAGTGCCTGCTAGTTGCCAGCTTTACTGAGTTCCACACAACTGGAGGTGACTAGTCAGGTGGCAACTGGATACCAGTTGGGATAGAGGAGATTCCTATTCAGTCGATAAGCAACTATCATGCTCCTACTGTATGCTAGGTACTGTACTAGTAGTGTTCAGGTCTGAGGTTGGGTTGTATGGTCTCAGAGTTCCCTTCCTTCTCTGCCTGTGCTGCCCCTTAGAAGAGAGCTAAAATGGGGCGGGGTGGGCTGGGGATTGGATAGAGAGACAGGGAGGGGGGAAAGTATCATGGGAAGAACAGGGGAGGGAAAGAACACTTCAGGGAGAGGCAGGGAGGGTAGAACAGATTATAGATAATAATAAAATCCTAGGAGCACAGTTTATCAGAGATGTAAGGGACCTTAGAGACTCTATGGTATCACTGTGGGACCTGAGCACTGGAAGGAATTCAGGCTAGATGTGAATGAGCTCTGGGATGATGACAGATAGTGAAAGATAGATTCCCCCGCATGTAGCTAAGCCCCTGGGTCAAGATAAAGCTGCTTCTGGAGGTCAGATAAAGTTGAGAAGAGAGCTGAAAAGATGAGACTACTTCCTGACCTGGAGCAGCAGACAGGCAGAGGGGAGACAAAGCAAACGAAGGAGAGAGACAGCAAAAATGGAGGTATGTGAGACAGATGTTCCGAGTGGATCCCACAAAGGGGAAGAGAAAGAGAAGACCTGGATAGACTGATACATCCTGAAATCAGAGAGCAGATGGCCAGTGAAGTGCAGAGCTGACTGTCTCGCTAGCTGGGGAATCAGCAATTAGTAAGGAAAGGGATGCCCAAGCACCAGAAGCTGGCGCTTGACATGGATGGTGAAGGGAGGCTGAAAGGCATCCATTGGCACAGAGAAGAACTGGTCGAAGGTGCTGGTAGTTTTTGTGGAGCAGAATGATTTTGAGATCCATCTCCCAGGCTGCAAAAGCTACTATATTGGGGAGTTGGGCTGGTCAGGTGGAAATCTCAGATTTCAGAGACTAGCCCAGAGGGAAGAATATTCACACATTCACAAACCTATCCCACAAACAGCATGCATGAATGGGCCCCCATCCTTCTGAGACCCAGAGACAGGAGAAACGAGGCAGACTTGTACAAGGCAGCTAGATGTGGCCATCCAGGCACAAGCAGCCAGACCTGCATCTGAACACACACACACACACACACACACACACACACACACTGACCGGATTGTTGCACCCACAGGCACCTGCTTTTTCAACGTCAGCAGTATCCCTGTTTTCCCTTAGTGTAAGAACTTACACAATTACAATGCTTGTCTGACTTAGGGCAAGTTCATCAATGTCTGTAGCTGAAAAAAAAATTAATTCTCCCTCATCCTCTGACAATCTGATGACAGAACAGCAGATGGGGCCTTCTCTTGGGGAGTCTGGGTGGCAGTGGCAACTGGTGATACAGAAGACAAACCCTGGACTCCAAGATAAATCCTACCTCGGTCACTTACTAGCTCTCTGACCTAACATAAGTCACTTCATCGATTTGCCTCAATTTCCTCACTCATAAAAGGAGGGAAAAATAGCATCTTCCTCCCACATTTGTTGTAAGCATCAAATGAGATACTATATAGAGATACGTAGTAGGTGCTTAATAAAGACCTGTTTCCTTTCAATTTTTGAATCCTTTTCAGCAGATGCTCCCAGATTGGAAGGTGGAAAGGGTTATTCAATGCCTTCATTTCCAAGAAGAGGAAATTGAGGATTAAAGAAAGGAAATTATTTGTCTAAGGTCATACTGGAAGCAAGTGGCACAGGTTGTATCATTTCCAAGTCGATGAGTGTTTCTATTTCCCTTTTCCATCTCCAGAGATCCAATAAAACAAATCAAAACTCTCCAATGCCCAGGCGCACTGTCAGAAAGCTCTGCGGTGATGTCATGGGAGGATCTGAGGGGAAACCTATCTAAAAGGAAAAGTAGCTGACCACCCATATTGTCAGATAGAAGCCACACACCCAAGGGTATCACAAATACCCCAGTTCCAGAAAGAAAAGGCCCAAACTCAAGCCTCGGCCACCACACACCCCCGACATTCATCCACCCCAAGGGCGGGCCAGCGAGGAGTTCCACATACGCCAGAGGCACCAGGCTAACCATGAAAAATCACAGGATGGCTGCTTGCACAAAGGCTAGCCTAGAAAAACAAGATGAGAACCGGCCACGAAATGGGAGCAGGAAATCATCAGCTAGCAGAGTAGGGGCATGTGTTCCTCTGAGAGACACTGCAGGTCACAGTGACACACTGTGTCTCACACAGTGACACACGCTGTACCTCCCTAACCCTGACTCCCGCACAAACGGGCGGACACACAATCTAGAGACTGGTGGGAGTGGGGGCGGTTTGGAAGCAGAGCTTTAGTGAATAACTTAAGGCTAACCCCTCAGAGCACAAGTGAAAGGAAGGGATGCTCTCGGTCTAAGGCTCTAGGGGGTGTGGATACCCGGAAATCGGAGGGGGGAAGTGTAGAAATGAAGGTGATTCCCTCCATGAGGGGGGGCACGAATCCGGAATGGCAACGGAGGACTGCAGAGGATCTTGGGTATAAGAGACCGAGCTTGGTGCTTACAAGCAGACTGAGAATGGAGACGAACTCCCAGAAGAATCCCTCAAGCCTGGGCACTAAGGAGCAGGAGCCCTCCCGGGAAGGGGGAAATGCCCCTCCCCAAAAGAATCACTCTCGGGGGTGACCCTCCTTTCCCAGCAAGGGCTGAACCGGAGGACTCCTCCTCCCGCCCATTCCCTCTCCCTCTCAAAAATCCGGGATAATAAGAGAATCGGGGTCATGGAGGGTGGAAGGAAATCTCTGCGGAGGGCGTATCTCTAGAGGGTCACCGAGGCGTGCTGGGAGGACTGGAGGCTGCTCCCTGCCCTGGGAGCGAGTCAAACCGCTACTCCAGGGAGCCCCTCGAAAGCGCCGGGGATATGGATTGGGACCAGCTGGCCTAGTTCGGCTTCCCAACCGCGGGTGGAGTTGGAAGGGGGGGGAGGCGTTGGAAAGGAGGGGGAGGATTTGAACAAGTCTCACTCCCTGGATCTCAGTTTCCCCAAGTTAAAAATAAATAAATAAATAAACAAATAAACAAATAAATAAATAAATAAATAAATGAATGAATGAATGAATGAATGAATGAATAAATGAATAAATAAATAAATAAATAAAGGGACTATTTTCCTGGAGAAGAGAGATCTCGGATACAGAGATCTCGGCCCCGCCGTCCAGGAAAGCAGCTACGTCGATAGGTTTTGCCCAAACTGTTTTTCTTCGCCGCCGGAGAAGGCTCCCCGAGTGGGCTGATGTAACCGGAAATGACTATGATATCCCCAGAAGCATCAATAAAACGCTAAGGAAAAAATAAAAATAAACTGAAGGAGTCGGAGGAAACGATGCCTTTAATTCGCTTCGGGCTTCTATAACCCGAGTAAAACATGTCTGTGCGGGTGGGACCCAGGACGGAGGGAGCCGGGCCGGCCCGAGCGAGGTCTTGGGCCGCGTCCGTATTCTGAACGACGGTTCCAAATCCAGAGGCTCTAACGAAAGGGAAGGGATTTTCCTCCACCGTGGGGCAAGCTTCCGCGCCAGGAAGCCGGGGAGAAAAACTGCGTCTACACGGGCACCGCGAAGCTGGACGAGAAAACGCGTCTTCTGTACTTCAGAGGAGAGAAATCTCCAAAGCTTCGAAAGATGAAACACCTTCCAGGGAGGCTGTGAACCCGCACTCTGCGAGCGTGTGTAGACACGGACGCGCCCAGACACACGCCGGAGGGATTTGATCGGAGACCAAGGGGCTGCTCTGCCTCCTCTCGGGCGGAATGGAAGCTCCCGGAGGGCAGGAAGGGTTTGTTCTGAGGGTCTTTGTATTTCGGCAGCACAGTTCCCACAGAACCGCTACCGAATTGTTACAGCCGTTCTATAAATGAGGGGAAAGACCCAGAGTTTGAGTGCCGGGCCTACAGTCACCGGGCGGGGGGCTGAAAGGCAGGTTCCTTTCCTTTTGGCCTACCTGCTTTTCACTCCATTGCCGATAGGTCCGTTTGGATGTGTTTACTCTCTCTCTCTCTCTCTCTCTCTCTCTCTCTCTCTCTCTCTCTCTCTCTCTGTCTCTCTGTCTCTCTCTCACTCTCTCTCTCTCTCTCTCTCTCTCTTTCTGTCTTTCTCTTTCTGTCTCTTCCTTTCTGTCACTCCCTTTCTGTCTCTCTGTCTCTCGATTTCTCTCTCTCTTTTTTTCTGTCTCTCTCGCTTGCTCTCTCTCGCTCTCTCCCTTCTTTCTTTTTCTCTCTCTCACACACGCCCCTTCTACCATCAGCTGCAAAGCTCACTGCTTCCCCTTCACACATGTACACACCTGCCTACCGCCGGCCCCTTCCACAAGCACCAAGTTCTCAGTTAAATTCATCCGATCCGGACGCACCCAGGCCCGCCCGCCTTGAACGCACAGGCTGGATGTGCAAGAGGCTGAGTATCCCGGGAGATGCGAAAAGAAAAACTGGAAAGCATCAAACCGAAAGGAATTGATTAGCTGGGCCTCTCCATCCCTCACACACACCAGCCGTAAAATCGTTTCTGTTATTTATAAAGAGAATTTGGTCAGAGACATCCAGGGACAGAGATAATCACAGAAAGAAACAAATCAGAGGGGCACTAGACCAGATTAGAAAGAGATACTTCGTGTAACTTTTTAAAAATAATTCTTTCTCTGAGTGCACGCTGAGCTTCTCCCCAGTAAAAAATAAGCTCCCTGAGGGCAGGCATTTTTCTGTTGGTTTGTTTCGTATCCCCAGAGTCTATCTGACATAATGCCTGGTATAAAGTAGGCGCTTAATAAATACCGGTTGAAAGATTATGCGATGATTAATTCTGACGGATGTGCTCTTTTCAACAAGGAGGTGATTCAGACCAGTTCCAATGAACTTGTGATGGAGAGAGACATCTGCAGCCAGGAGAGGACTGTGGGGATCCAGGGTGGATCACAACATAATATTTTCATCTTTTTTTGTTGTCGTTTGCTTGCTTTTTATTTTCTTTCTCAATATTTTTGGTCGGTTTTTTTTTTTCTGTGCAGCATGATAATTGTGGAAATATGTACAGAAGAATCGCACATGTTTAACCTATGTTGGATTACTTGCTGATAAAGGGAGGGAATGGAGGAGGGAAAGTTTTGGAACTAAGGTTTTGCAAGGGTGAAATATTGAAAACTATGGGGTTCTGTCAATAAAAAGTTATTTTAAAAAAGAAAACTATGCATGAATTTTGAAAATAAAAAAACTGGGAAAAAAGGAAAGAAAGATGAAAATAAATAAATGCTGATTGAACTGAACTGAATAGAAGCGGAAGTTAAAGAGAGTTAGGTCGAGACTCCCAGAGTCAAGGCCAGAGAAAAGATAGAGCTGAAGAATGAAAGAAACAAAGAGGCTCTTGGGAGAGATATATACAATTGTGGGCAGAATTGCAGTTTGGGGCTGATGTTGTTGTTGATTTGATTGCTAAAAATAATGCCTCCCCAGGTAAAGGTAACAGAGTGGATATATTAGAAAATGAAGGTATAAAAACAAAAGCTGTATTTTTTTAAAAAAAAATACATTTAGGATGTTAATTTTCTATCATTAAATATTAATTTCTAATTTCTTGAACATTTCTCTTCCCATTCTTTTATCCTTTACTGAAGAATTCTAATATGCAAAGCAATTTTACAAATTTGACTATAGAGCCCCCCAAATTCTCCCTAAAATTTAAGTCCCTTGGAAGGGGCCCTGGAACCTACATGCTCAATCTGCTCTCCCACTGCACCTTAGATATCATCCAAAATTGTACAGAATTTTCTAGGTCTTTCTATTTCTGTCTGCATTTCCCTCTCTGTTTCAGTCTGTCTGCTCTGTCTTCACATTTGGGATGGGATGGGGTAGGGGTGGGGGTATTCTTTCTTTGTATCTCTGTCTCTCTCTAGCAAAACTATGCCTTTTCCCGCTTGGGGCGAAGTTAGAAAGGAGAATTAATAAGAACTGAAGGGAGGCGGAAAAAGGTTGGGGCCGGGAGAACTGGGATGGCAGGGGCAGGGGTAGGGCAGCCCCGGACCATCCATTCTCTTTTATTGCCAAACAAGCTGGAGCTCATTACCCATTCTTCACTCCCATCTCGAATTTTCTGCTCCGCCCTCTTAGGCCCTATACACTTAAAAATTTCACCCTATATCGTCCAGAAAGAATTAGATTCCACTAATAAGAGCCAGGCAAAAGAGCACAAGATCCGATGTTAGGGAGAGGGAAGGAAGGATCCCCCAAAGTTGATCTTTTTCCTCTCTCCTGTCTGTCCTTAAATCCTGGGAAAATATTTCTGGCTAGTTTTTAGAATTTGGACTTCTTCTTTCTCCTTCTAGCCAATCTCAAAGGAGCTCCATAGTCTGAGATTGAAACCCGAGCCTTCAGAGAAATATGCTCCTCAGAGCCTTCTCGTTCCACCCCATGACACATCTTTCCTTTTCACTATCTTCTATTTCTGAGAACTGGAGGGTAGAATGAGGTTCTTTGGCTAATTCCAGAAAACACACAAACACACACACACACACACACACACACACACACACACACACACTCTCTCTCTCTCTCTCTCTCTTCTAGCTCTGTCTTTTCCGATTCAAATCTAGACAGGAACTTTATTTTCAAAATCTCTGAAAACTCCCATTGTTTCCAAACTTAAAAAAAAAAATCATGATACTAACAACAAAATAAGGCCAGATTACCTCGAGGTTGTTAGATATGGGTGTCTTTCTACCAAAAAAATAAAATCAAAGTGAAGGCGTCCCTCACTAGTGTCAAGGTTAAATGAAATACATTTCCTCCTCTCTCATTTTCCTTTAATTATAGGCTCTATTCCCCAGACCCCAAAGTCAAAAGCATCAGAATTCATAGCGAATCACTTTTTAAAACTGAGTATCTGTGGAGAAGGTGTAGAGACTAAGGGCTAAGGGAGTATTTATGGGGAGGATATGGGGGGCCTTATTGTCTCTGTAGAAGGGAGAGGCTGGGGGACTGACATCTGAAGAAATTAGAAAACTGAATAAATAAGAAGGTTCTGGAGGCTGAGGGACTGAAAGGACAGAACTGATAGTTTAGGGAATTGATGGAGAACTGAAGGCCAACTAAGCACTGCAGGACTACGGGACTAGGGTTGGGGACCAAGCAACTGAGCAACTAGAAGACAACTGACTGAGGGTTCAGGGAGCTGAGAGATTGGGAAATAGGGGGGAGGCAGTGTAGAGCTCCTGAAAGTTTAGGAGAGAGAAAAAGACTATAAAGATCTACAGGCCTGGGAGACTAGGGGGTCTAGAGGCTGGGAGAAAAGCACTTTGTAAATTGTTACTATTATAATTATAATTAGTATTATTAGACTGAAGGGTTTGAGGGCTAAAGTTCTAAGCAGCTGAGGGCCAAAGAATAAGGCCAGTCCCCTCCCCACTCCCGAGAGGCCTGAAGTTGCCAGGAACAATCTTGTTCTAAGAAAAGGAAAATTCCAGGGCCCTGCCCCCAGAACTGGGGGAGGAAGGGGGGAATTGATGAAGAAAAATTATCACTTACCTCTTTTAGTTTACAAACGACAAATGTCTTTGAGTCCCAGAGGAAGTGATGGGGAAGAGAGAATCCCAGGAGTCGGGGAGGCTACTTCCAGATCCATCAGTGTTGTCATGAAAGGGGATGGGGCCGAGGGGAGGAGAGAAGCTAGAGAATACAATGCCCACGTATAATCCACTCAAAACAAAAGGCACTTAGACACGCCCAGAGAGTATAGCGACCATGATTACACAACCACACAGACCCCCCCATTCACACACTCAGTACAAAGAATAATAACGCTCCAGACCAACCAGCCCCGAAGCTCATCCAGGCACACAGACACACGCCCAGGCACACACAGCCGGAGAGCCAGGAGACTCCATCCCCATGCTTACCACTTCTCCCTAGCTGATTAGGAGAGTGAGTCGGGAGGCCCGTGTCCCCCACCCACCCACTCAAGGAGGGAAAGCATCTTTTCCCTCTCTTCTTTTCTTCCTTTCTTTTCTGTTTGCTCCGGTGCCTTCAATAGGCCCCCCAGCCCGCGCAGCCCCCCACACTGCCAGGCGGGCTGTGGCCAGACGTCAATCACGCAATTAAGTACCGAGGGTTTGCAGGCCCCCTCCCCTTCTGGCCGACCCCTCTGCTCGGGTGTGTGTCGGTCTGCGAGTTCAGAGCGCTCTCCCACCCCAAGAACCTGCAACTTGAAAACTAAAACTTGAGGATCCCAGCCTTCTCCAGCGCTTATATTCGCCATTTGGAGCTGAGCAGGGGCGGGGACCGGGCAGAGGCCTGGGATAGGGGCCAGAGAGAGGGAAAGGGAAGGGGGGAGTGGGCTGGGGCCTAGAGAGCCTTAGCGCCAGGGGCAAAAGAGCCAAGAGTTATCTCCCCCTCCCCAAAGAAAGAAATTGATGTGTTGGGAGAAGAGGGAACTTAGGTTTAGGAAGTGGCGGTACTGAATGAAGAAGGCCCGATTCGCTGTGTCCGGAAACCTTCGGAATCCAGGCCGGGGCCGCATGGATCCTGCTTTGTGTGTGTCCAGAGCAAGGGGGCAGAGGGATAGGAAAGCAGGCCGCCGGAGGCTCCCATTCATGAAAGCCTCCTTTGCTTTCCTTCTTCACCCCCATTGGTCTTTCTTCAAGTTGGAGGCAGGGGGCCAAGAGGGACACCTTTTATTACACTAAGATTTATTTTTGTTCTTTTTCTCTCGCTGTTCTTTTTCCTCTCCCCTATCATTTCCCCCCTTTACTATTCCCCGTTTCTCCTGAATTCTCTCTCATGGACCCAGTTTCTGTCCATTGCTTCTTTCCCTTCCCATACACACACTCTTGGGACAGCTCTCGGTGGGTGTGTCTCCTCAACCTTCCCCGCCCCAGCATTCAAGTTATTTATCTTGGACCGGAGCAAACCCCGCGCTTCGAACAGGCCTCGAGGATGGTCCGGGAGCTCCAGGGCCCTCACTGGACCGACTGAGCCCTTCGATCGGACGGGGGACACCCCAAAACAAACAAAAATTATGGGTGGGGGCTGGCGAACTTGGGAAGTGGCGGCTGTCTTCGAACTCTCAGACATCCCTGAGGTGGTGGGCGAGTACTCCATCTGCTTTGCCTCTTGCGGTTGCCGGACTCCCCCTTCTTAGGAGGGGCCGCGGTATCTTACCATTCCCCCGTTTTTTTAATGAAATAACTGTCTCCGACTTCTGGCCCTTCCTCGCTCGGGTCCTTGACCTCCGGCACCATCTCCAGAGTCCAGCGTCCCCATCTCCACTCCCCGTTTCCCCGCCCTATGCCCTCCCCGCCCACCCCCGCCTCGGCCGGATCTCCAGGCTTCACTCCTCCCCCGCCCCCCCCCCCCATCCTTCTCTCAGACCTCTCCTCTGGTCCTTCCGTCCCCGACTCCCCCCTCCCCAGCCTCCTGTGCGCCTGCCAGTCCCCTCCCACCCGGTCCCGCATCAGAGCGGCAGGCGCTCTGGGAGGGAAGACCCGAGTCTCTGGGCCCGTCAGCAGCCCCTCCCGGCAGGATCTCTTAGTGGGGAGAGAGGGAGAGGAGGAGCCGAGGGGAGGGGCCGGCGGGGGTGGGGAGGAGGGGGGGCGGGGATCTTCTCTCGCTTGATGCTAGCAGCAGCCGCCGCGGCCGCTGCCGCCGGCATGGGCGATGGAGGAGCGGAGCAGGGACGCGGCCGCATCGCGGTGGCGGCGGCCGAGCGAATGCGGGAGCTGGGGAGCCGGGCGGAGCTGGGGGGCGCAGGGCGCGCGGGAGATTGGGCCCGTGGCGGGGCTGAAGGAGGAAGAGGAGGAAGAGGAGGAGGAGGAGGAAGCAGCTATGGGCTCAAGGACGTAGCGGGAACCTCGGCCACCAACCCTCCGGCCGATTCTAAGGCAACCTGCCCTGAGAGCGAGCGCCAGGCGGGAGCCACCGAAGCGGATTATTGCCGCCGGATCCTTGTCCGAGGTAAGGGAGAAGCGAGCTGTCCCCGAACCCTGCAGTTCTCCCACTCTCATCTGGGGCTTAATAACCCGAAACTTGGGAGCCCCCTCCGCCCTAAGCCTTCCTCCCACCCCCATATTCTCCGGCCTTCCCACAACGCCCTCTAAGCTGCTCTAACTCTTTTCAAACCTGCCACCTTCTTTCCTCATCTCGCATCACTGCCAGGTAGAAAGCCACCCCCGGCCACCCCTGCTACCCTCTGACCCGGAGGCATTCTCTCGGTCCGACTCGGATCACCCTCTCCCCTTCTCGCCTGCTCCCCGACAAGGCTCCGCCGCCTCTGCTCGCTGCGGCTCCCGCCGGCCCCGAAAGGCGGCCGCCAGCCTCGTCGTACCTCGGTGCTATCTGCGCCCAAACTCTCCCCGCTCTTTCTGCAACTCTTGTCATCCTAGGTCTTGCGGGTTCTTCCCCTAACCCTCTAAACCTCTCCCCGTTCAGCCTGTAAGCCTCTCTAAACCTGGCCAGGGCTCTCCTCAGAACCGATCGCCACGGCTCTGCTGACCCTGCCTCCAAGCCCGCTAATATGTCCCACAAATCCCTCCCCCTGAGCTGGATCCAGGAGCAGAGAGAGGGGAGAGGAACGAGGGCTCCCCCATCCCTAGCCTGGCCAGTCTGTCTCCTCCGTTCTCCCCGGAGAGTCGGGGTCCGAGATCTAGGGGGTGAGAATGTTCAGGGACGTTGTGTGTTTGCTCGCGCTGTCAAAGCCCATCTCCTCCCCTGAGCCTCCTGGGCTCCTGCTTAGGAAGCTGGGAGTCCCAGAGTGCAGGGTTATTGTGACAGAGGAATATCTCCCTCCTTTCTCTCTCTCTCTCTCTCTCTCTCTCTCTCTCTCTCTCTCTCTCTCTCTCTCTCTCTCTCTCACACACACACACACACACACACACACACACACACACACCACACCACACAGCGCGCACTCACGCACACGCACACGCACCCCGCTGGGGCTGTCGCGGAGGAAGAGCGTCACGCAAGCATCACTGGAGAGAGATTGGGGGCGGTGGGGAGGGAGGAGGGGGCTGCAGCTGCTTAGATCGCAAAAGGAAAAAAATGTGCACTGACACCCCCCCATGCCCGCCTCGCCGCCCCCCTCCACCCACAGACTCGCCCACTCCAGTCTACAGTGGGTTCAGGCTCCGGCTCGGCTTCCAGAGCTCAGGCCCATTCAGTCCTCAGGCCGTCAGGGGTTTTGATTGTGGCTCCAGATACCAAATTGAGCAAAAATAAAACACCTCCTCTCTAATCAGCCTCATTCTTCCCTCTCTAAATGTTCCTTCCTCGCTCACCCTCTTCAGCTTCTCCTTTGGATTCTTCTGTCCGGCCTCTTCTCTTTCCTTCCCTCTTTTTTCTTTCTCGATCTCCTCCCTCCTCTTTCTCTCTCATCTCTGTACTTTTCCTCCCCGCTCCCTTCCTCCCTCACTGTTTCTCGGTTTCTGTCTCTCCATCCTTCCCTTTTTCTCGTTCCCCGCCCATCCCTCTTATAGGGGGTTCCACAGCGAAGTAGTCCAAGAAATGACCCCAATTCTCTCCCTCCATCCCCTTTAGGCAAATCTCAGCAGCCCAGCTCCTCCGAGCACAGCCATGGAGGGTGCACGGGTACCCCTCCCAGGCCGGGGAGTTAGCTTAAGCGCGGAAGATAGGGAAAGTTAAGAGCAGAGCAGAAACAAGTGAAAGACCTTTTCTCACTCTTTTGAACATCCATTGAAATCTCATCGGTCACATCCTTCTTTATTCAACTAAAACAAAAAAAAAAGAAAAGAAAAAATTCCCAACCAACCTCAGCCGAATGAAATTTCGGTTCCCACGGATCCTCTCAGATCGGCGCCATCTGGGCCAGACTGGACGATCTGGTTTGTTTTTTTTTTATCTCTTTTCTGCTCATTTTTCCCCTCCCTCTGCTCATTTCCATTTTGCTTTCCATCCCCCCCCCTTTCTCTTCTCTGGTGTTTCTTTACTTTTTTCCTTCTCTTTAATTTCCCCCTTTCGTTCTTATTTCGTCTTTCTCTTCCCCCTCCTTCTCTCCTTCTCATCCACGTTTCTATTCTTCACCCATCCCCTCCCTGATGAAGTCTTAGCTCCTGCTCTTGAAAGTTTGGATTTTCTTAGAGGACTCCGGGCCACTTCTGCCCATCAGTCTCTGGCTATTCTCTTTCTTGCTTCTCCTTTCCCCCACTTCACCCTAACCCCTTAAGGCCCATCTGTGCTTAGGCTGGGCAGAAAGGTTGAGGGGACGGGTGAGGAACTGGGAGTGGTTTGGGCCAAATCGTGGGAAGGGGGAAACCCTGGGGAGATCGTGCTGGCCTGCCCTCCGATGTTTGTCTCAAACGGGACACGGACTGGTTGAATCAAATCCTCGGCGGCGTGTGTATTTGCAAACAGGTCCGGAGATCCGGACAAGGGGGTTTGGGGGAAGAGATGGAGATAGATGTAGACGTGTATCTCCGAAAACATTTATATTTATTTTAAAATAATGAAATATAGGCTATCCATGGGATTTTTCTAAAATTTGGACTGGTATTTAGTATAAAACACATCCCATTTCGGAAAATGCGGGAAGAGCTCCAGTGATCAATTCTCCGGCACCAAACAAAGCCACAATCTCCTCCATCTGTTGCAGCCACTTGCCTTTGATTTGGGAGCCAGGGAGATTAGAGTGGAGATAAAGATGGAGAGAGTCTGATAGAGAGCCTTGAGAGAGGGAGAAAATGATTTTTAAAAAGGCAGATGATCAGACAACTAAAATGGATGAGTAGATGGAGGTGTGAGATATAAACAGATTTGTGGATGGCTGATTAAAGTGTTGAAATACTTAGATGATGGATAAATGTAAAAGGCTCTATCGGTGACCAATTCAAGGGTTCAGATCCCAGGAGTTTCCTGGGATAATTTGATTATTTGAAACTACGAAGCTGCACAAGTGATGCAATGGATAAGAAACCATGTCTGGAATCGAGAAAGTCCAAATCTGGCTGCAGATTTACCAGAACAGTGTGACTGGACAAATTCAAGACATGGTGTGATACGTAGACCATAAGATAAATAAGTTAGAAATCAGAAGACAGCAGTCTTTCTCTCCTGCTATCCTCCCAGAAACCAATTCTCAGTAGAGAAAGCCGAGGCTGTTGTTTCCGGAGGTCAGAGAGCTCGGCTGAGGTGGGTGGCAGAGGTTTCATTCCCCCAGCCCAGAACTGCAGACCCAGGAAAAGAGGGTGAGGTTCTAGCTTAAGTTAGTTTCTAGGAGAAGCTGACACATCAGACCTCAAAAGGACCCAAGATTACGTACCCAAGCTGCCTCCTTAAAGAACTGCGTTCCACTGGCTTCCCCTTGACAATCCACAGGCCTTCTTAGCTCTGCAGGCAAGCCAAAAGACATGTTGCCTTTGGGTGGTCACGAGGAGGTAAACATGAATTAGTGTGGGTGCAATCAGAGGGATGAAGGGGCGAGAAGAAAGAGAGGAGCTGGCTTTTTACGGTTCAGATCTTTGCCCAGAAATGTGGACAGTAACTCAGACGGTCAGAATTTCAATGAGTGGTGTGCAGGCCCCGCTAGCCTGAGGGAGTGCATAGAGATGTGTCTAAACAAGGCTCTTATTTTGGAAATGCACGTTTTAGTGTGTTTCTGCACAATATTTACAAGTATACAAACAAGTGCATCTAAAAATGACGTATACATATACACTATACATATTAAATATATATATACATATATACTGTCTATATATGGACAAAAGTACTGTGTCTGATATTTTTGCTTGTTTTATTTCATTAATACGAGGATCTCCTGGTGAGAATGTTCTTATCAATTATAAATCGGCATCTGCTCTATGATTTATTATCTTAGAGTTGCCTGGGATAACTTAATTATTTTAAACTATGAAGATGCAATGGATAAGAAACCATGTCTGGAATCAAGAAAGCCCAAATCTGGCTGCAAACTTACCAGAGCAGCGTGAGTCTGGCCAAATCACTTAATCCAGTTTCTGATCTGAAAAAAAAAGGGGGGGGGATGATAATAGCGCCTACGTCCCAGGATTGTTGTAAGGATCGAATGAGACAATATTTGCAAAAGCTTTAGCCCAGTACCTGAGTGGCCTCTGCTATATGAATGTTAGCTTTTGTTATTATTATAAAAGGATTTGCAATGTATATTAATACAATTGCCTGGCTTGTTATTATTATAAAATGATTTGTAATGCGTATTAATACAATTGCCTGGCTTATTATTATAAAATGATGTGCAATGTATACTCTTACAATTGCCTGGTTAAGTGACTGGTCTAGGGTCATATACCCAGTATTTATCAAAAGCAAATTTAGACTGTGCCGCTGGTTTTCTGTCCATTATAAAATGATGTCCATATAAATGCAATGGGATATATAGTCATCAAGATAGCCAAACACATAATCGATTCAGTAACTGACTCTATGATAGATCAGCATCTTCTCTGCAACGTAAAAGTTTTAGAGAGACTATGAGAGTTAAATTACTTGTCCAGCGGCACACAGAAAGCCTCAGCTTCTGAGACCCGCTCTCTCTCTGTGCCATATTGCCATCGTGTCTCTAAAGATAATGTATTTATGTGTTATGTAATTGATATTATGGAAAATAAAGACAAAGAAAAATAGGAGACATTTAGATAGTGCTTTCAATTTTATAAAGTGCTTACGTCCATGGACTTCCAATGGCCTCAAGGAAAAGAGGGGTGTCTTGAGACAGATGTGCCATCAAAGGATGTTTGTTGAGGGATGTTCTATCAAGCTGGAGGCCTTCATTTGAGTAGGAGTCTATGGGCTGTGTGTCTGTTATCGGGGCATCGAGTTAGCTAAATTCAAGAATAGACAGAGCAAAGTGTATTACCTAGGAGTAACACTTGGATGCATGAAAAGATGATCAACATGGATTTAATCAGATAATTTTGAAAAATTATGTTGAATGAATAGACTTCTGTCAAGATACTTAGAAGGATCTCTGCATCCATGACTCTCCAAAGGAGGAGGTGGGTTATGATCCTTATACTCTTTCACTTTATTATTATTATTATTATTATTATTATTATTATTATTATTATTATTGCTGAGGAGGCAATTGGGGTTCAAAAATTTCACCAGGGTCACACAGCCAGAAAGTGTTAAGTGTCTGAGATCAGATTTGAACTCAGGTCTTCCTAACTTCAGTGCTGGTGCTCTACCCACTGTGCCACCTAGTTACCCCAATTCCTTAACTTAAAAAAATTTATTAAATGCCTACTTTGTGGAAAGTGATCTCATTCTATTCAGATCCCTCTTCTAGAAATCTTCCGCAGAGGGTTCATCTTTCTTTAAGAATATAGTTATGACATCTACTGGTCATCCTGCCATCTGGGGGAGGGGATGAAGGGTGGGGGTAAGAGGTGAAAAATTGGAACAAGAGGTTTGGCAATTGTTAATGCTGTAAAGTTACCCATACATATAACCTGTAAATAAAAAGCTATTAAATTTAAAAAAAAGATAACTATCAAAAAAAAGAATATAGTTATGATTTCCTCAAATTGAGGAGTTCTTCATGGAAGCGATCCTATCAATCCAGAGGGCAAATCCTGGGCGGATAACAGGACCATCAATCTAGAAGTAGAATCAAGCAACCAAAACCATGCATTAAGCTCCTACTGTGTTCCTGGCAGTGTGCTAAGTAATGGAACTACAAATACCCAGAAAGGGGAAGGAGGATGACTACATCTCATCTCAGAAAGCTTATATTCTTGGGAAGAGAGGAAATCCTACAAATAAGTACAACCCATAAACAAAGTAAATATAAGGTAATTCATTAGAAGGGGAAGCACCAGTAATGGAGGAGGGGAGAAGAGTGAGAAAAGGAGGATGAAGTGATCAGGAAAGACTCCCTAAAGGAAGTGATATTGAAGGTGGCTTTTGAAGAAACTAGTAGTTCTAAGAGACAGAGCTGAAGATTGAGTGCTTTCTAGGTATGAGGTGTAAGTGTAAGAGAGATGGAGACAGAGCCCGAGAGACAGAAACAGAGAGAGAAAGCTGGAAGATGGATTATCCTATAGGAGAAACACTAATCCTCAATTTAAGTATTTAGTTGGAAGTGATGTGTAATAAACCAGGAAAGGTAGGCTAAATCCAGAACATAAAGGACTCTAAATCCTGAGTTTGTACTTTAACCTAGAAGTGATGAAGAGACATTAAAGTTTTTTTCTTTTCTTTTCTTTTCTTTTTTGTCCTTTAAATTGATTTCCTTTGTTTTGTTTTGTTTTGTTTTTACATCACTTTCATTTCCATATCTATATCTACCACATCTTTCCGTAGTCATCAAAGGAACTTCCCATTGGAGTGTATTGAGCTGGGGAATGCCAGGATCAGATCAATGCATTAGGAAAATCATTTGAGCAACTGTGTGGAAGATGGGTCAGAGTGGGGAGAGACTGGAAGCAGAGATTGATTAGGAGGCTACTGCAGTAATCCAGACAAGAGGGACTTTAGGCCTGAGAGTGGTGACTAGAGATAGGGTGCATAAGAGATGGAAGGGGGAGAATTATTTGAATTGTAGAATCAACAAGACATGACCAGTGGTTGATGAGTGGGAAGAGGAAGAAGGAAGGGCAGAGTTTGGCTTGTTAGATTGACAGCCTGTGTAGGTGATTGGAAAAATGGCAGTGCCCTGACAAAAATGGAGAAATTAAGAAGAATATGGTGGGGATAGTCACACAGTATTTAAATATCACAAGGCTTGGGTTGAGGGGTGTGTGTGTGTGTGTGTGTGTGTGTGTGTGTGTGTGTAAGAGAGAGGCATAGACAGAGAGATAAAAACGAAGAGAAGAACCCTAATTTGGCAGTCTGGTGATATCTGTGGTTTTTAAATGTATAAAATATATAGTATTACATTGGAAATGAATTTATTGAAATGAAAACGTAACTTTTCCCCAATCAAGTTCACAGATCCCCTGAAATCTATTCACAGGCTAGGTTAAAAATTCTATATGATGCCTCTTTTCTCAGATTGCTTTCCTTCAATTCTTTATATATAATCATGTGCTTACTTGTTTACATATTGTTTCCTTCATAAGAATGTATTATGATCTTTAAAACCAGAGATGGCTTTTTTCTTTTTTTTTATATCTCCAGGATTTTGCACCATATTTGATCCTTTCTATTGGAGATATATTTAGTAACCTAGGCATATACCATAGTCTTACCTTAACAAGGACCTTATCCTTGTATTAAAAAATATTTTTTTGTTATTCTGTAGTTGTCAAACACTAATATCACTTATCTACCTTTGCCCCAAATACCCTCAATGTAAAAAAAAAATTTTAGTGTTAAATAAGCATATTCAAGTAAAACAAATTTCCACAATGACAAATTTGTATGAGGGTAGGGGGAAGAGAAAGATTTCTCCAATCTATTTCTTACCTCATGGCCAGCATCTCTGTATCTAGATAGATAGTTTGCCTCAGCATCAGCCCTCTGAGTCTTTAGTCACTGAATTGATTGCAAACTCTAGAGTTAAGTAGCTTTCAAAGTTGTTTTTCGTCACAATATTGTAGTCACTATATACATTGTTCTACAGATTCTGTTTACTTCACCTTGAATCCATTCACACATATCCACCCTTGCATAAATCTTCACGTTTCTCTTCAATTACTCTTTTTCTTCATGTCTGGTGGCACAATAATTCCATTATATTCCTACATCCTAATGTATACAGTCATTAATTGATGGGCATCGCCTTGGTTTCCAGTTTGGGGTTACAGTGAAAAGTGCTATTACAAACATGTTTGTGCATGGGAATCCTTCCCCTTTCTCTCTTTGGGGTCAATGCCTAGCAGTGATATTGATAGGTCAGAAGGTCTGAACCGTTTAGTGACTTCAGAGGTAGAGTTCTAAACCATTGCCTAGACAGCCTGGACCAACTGCTCCATTCACAAGATATTACTGTGCCTGCCCTCTGAAATCCTCTGCAATATATTGTTCCCTTTTATTGTCATCTTTGATAATCTAATGAGTGCAGTATGGAACTTCAAAGTTGTTTTAATTTGCATTTTCCTTATTGGTAGCGATTGGTTGCTATGATTATATGATAGAAATCTGGGTGTAGTTTGGATGGAAATCCACTGCACTGTCTGCTGAAAGTCGATTCCTCAGACTGGAGACAGACAGATCCATGATGGCTGACTCTATTCTTAGTTCTTAACCTGGAACGATGGGGAAGTGGGGCTTCTATAGAGTTGGCTATTTTTGCACTGGGGTCAGCAGAACAAAAGGCAGTGTTGGGGGTGAAAGGAAGTGAGGTTCTACTTGCACTTCTCAGGGTTGTGTCTTTTCTACTTTGTACCCAAATATTGAAGTTTTGAAGGTGAGACATCATTGTTTTGTTTTATTTTTTAAACAACACAAGAAGTCTGAGAGGAACCTAGATCTTCCAAAGGCATGGACACTCTTAAATGACCAGTTCTCAATAGGTAAAGCCTCGGGCTTGATTTAGCTTAGGAACCATTCTGCATGTTTCTTTGGATTCTTAAAAGCAACAGCTCTTGGTGCTATTTCCCTGAGCCCCTCCTCCTCTAAAGTTACATGGGAGTCCCTTAATCCAGCCTCCAGCTCACCCTTTAAGCATCAGGCCCACCTCAGGGAAAGACCCATCCCCTAGCAAATCTCCAGATCCTCTGGGGGGCACCAAGCTTGCTGGAGAGAAGGAGCTTTGTGGTCATCCATATTCCTCTCTAATATTCTATATTAGAGCTTCTCCAAAGGCTTCTAGGGCTTCTCCAAAGCCTAGAGAGGGGACAAATAAATCTGAGTACAATCATTTTCTCAAGAAACTAGTCTTTCTAGAATATTTTCCCCCTCCCTCCCATCACTTCCTAACATACACACACAAGCAGCCCCTGAAACTGAGGCTGACTATTGTGGAAAAGAGGCAGGATGGAGCTAGGGCCCAAGGACGAGATCTGAGACTGCGACGATCATTCTTGGTCTCCTCCCGGCATCTTTTCAAGTGGGGCAAATGGGCTGCAGGAACGGCAAGCTCATATCAAAAAGCGGACACCATTTTGCTACATATCTCCCCTCCCCCAACAAAATGGTGGTGCACACGCAGGGAGAACACACACATGCAGATCACCCGCATCTCGCCCATATACACGCAGTACTTAGTTACCCGGACTCTCGCCTACGAGTCACAAATCTCAGGGATCCCCATCAGACCCGCACATCACACCCTTTCCAGGGAAAAGAAGGAGGAGGAAGATTTGTTTATTGTTAAATGACCCTAAATCCACAACCAATCCTTTGTTGCCGGCCTTTCCCCAAGCTGCCTGGGGCCTGGATTTTTTTTTTTTTTCTTTAATTTACCGGAAAGGTTCAGAGATGGGAAGGCAACCTTCAGAGAAAGTGCTGCCGCTGAGTAAGGAGTGAGGACTTTGAGAAGGAGGCTACTGACGAGCAATAATGATCAGTCTCTTTTCTGTGGCCGAAAAAGACAGCTCTTCTAGCCCCCAAATCTGCCTCCACTCCCTCAGCCCCTACAGCCTCGGGGTAGCACAGCATCTCCAACAGTTGGTATAATGGCCACTCTTCCCTGAGCTCCCGCCCCCCGGCTCTGACATCTGGAGATAATAGGTAGGGATTTGAGCCTTAGATTCGCCTCTCTAGTCTGGGAAAGGGGGAATGAGAGTAGTTTGTTCCTTTTTAGGATGGCGATCGTGATCCTGAGAACGATAATCATCATCATCATCATCCCAGAAGCCTTCCGGGAGGTAACTGGGAGAGAAAAGAGCCTCCAAGCCATTTAGGGCTAAGCTTTTGGTTACTGGAGCACCCAGTGTCCTCGGGGCCGGGTCCAAGCAAGCAGAACGTCTATTTGGGTAGCGATAGGGGCCGCATCACGTCCCACACTCCCTCAGGAAATCACCGCCTTCCCAAACACCCTGGGCGGATTCTCACAGCCGCAATCAAACGCATCCTCCCACGCAGGCTGACGGGACCGACGCGGCTGCAGACAGCCTGCCCAGAATAGCTTTCTCTGCATAAACACAGACGCGTCTAAACACCGGCAGAGACCCACGGGAACACGCGTGCGGGCCCTCCGCAAACGGCATCCACAGTCACAGGCTCGGGCCCGGGGAATCTCGCACCGAGCTCCTAATGCGCGCACGGCCCGCGAGCCTCCTCTCCTAACCTGGACGCGAGTACACAAAAGCGGGCAGACCCGGGGCACCTTCTCTTCCACGCACAAAACACGCGTGAGACGCTTCCACGTCCCTCGTCCGGGCTCCCGTCCCACACAAAGGGATCCCTCCCCAACCCCATTCATGGCAGGCCCGATTTTGAGCTTTTGTTTGCTCTTGTTGTTATTTGGAGGGGGGAGGGCGGAGTGTTTATTCGCTTTGGCTCGGATCCGACGCAGCTGCAGGGCAGCCTGCGGAGAGCGGGTCATATCTGTTGACGTCAAAGCGTCTCTAAGAACCCGAGCCTCCGACTACAGACCTTCAGCTCCGTGTCTCTTTTGGCCTCGTTCTTTGTTTCCTGCTTTTGAATCTGTCTCTCCGTGGCTGTGAATGCGCGTGGGGCGGGGTGCGGGTGGGGGTGGGGTGAGGGGGGCTGGATGTGGGTGCGCCCTGATTTTGTTTAAACAGAATCCTACTCCTTGTCCTCGCCCTCCCTCCCTCCCCCCCCCTTTTCCAGTCTCTAAAGCGGCCCTAAAGACAGAGTGGCGGCTCCTGCTCCTGAGACTCGGGCTGCTTCCTCCGTCCCTCCCTCGGATGGGGCGCATCCTCCCGCTGTCCCTCCTGCGGCCCGGCCAAACGTGGTCCCAGTTCTCTGGAGCTTCCGCGATAATCCGACGTCGCTGGGCTGTCTCCTCTCCCGCAGCCTCTCCCGCAGCCTCTCCCGACCGACACACAAATGCACACAAACACACTCCGCTCACGTGTCGCACAAGCACCGCTTGCATAACGCATACTAAGCTGCGCTTGCACTTGCCAGGCCCCACCAAAAGCGCCCGCACGCACGTTTGCACTAATCTCCGGATCCCCAAAGCGCACGCCACGTACACGCGGCTCGCCCACACCGTCCACAAACACGCACGATTCACACGGCCACGCACACAAGCGTTTCCAGCATCCGCGCCCACGTAGACCCTCTCCCACTCCCAGAGGCACACGCGTGTCCCGGCCTGTGTCGCCCGTGCCTCGTGGCTGTGCCCTGTAGCGGATAACAAGCCCCGCGTAGTCTGTGAGACAGCCCGGGGGACGTGGCCCGGCTCGGCCCGGCCCGGCTCTCCCCGGCTGCAGGCCCCGGCCAGGCCTGCGCCCGCTCCGCTCCTCCCGCTCCCTCTGGAGCTGCGGAGGCTGGCGGGGAGGGGCGGCGCGGGCGGGGCGGATAATGCCAGGCTCACGCGCGGAATAATGACACGCTGTCTCCGGAGCGGGAAACATGTTTACTGAGCCTTTTGACAGGTATGGAAACGGCGGCGCCCGCTGCGGCGGCGGGAGGGGGAGTCGAGCTGGCACAGCCGGCTAGCGTGCCAGGCCAAAGGAGCTGGGCCCGGGAGCTGCCCGCACGCTGGCCCGAGGCTGGGGGGGGTGCAGTTCTGGGCTCCCCCGCCTCCGTCCTGGTGGGCTCCTCCGCCGTCCTGGTGGGCTCCTCCGCCGTCCTGGTGGGCTCCCCCGCTAGCTGCTGGGCTCCCCCGCCGTCCTGGTGGGCTCCTCCGCCGTCCTGGTGGGCTCCTCCGCCGTCCTGGTGGGCTCCTCCGCCGTCCTGGTGGGCTCCTCCGCCGTCCTGGTGGGCTCCCCCCGCTGTGCTGGTGGGCTCTCCCGCTGGCTGCTGGGCTCCCCCGCTGGCTGCTGGGCTCCCCCGCCGTCCTGGTGGGCTCCTCCGCCGTCCTGGTGGGCTCCTCCGCCGTCCTGGTGGGCTCCTCCGCCGTCCTGGTGGGCTCCCCCGCCGTCCTGGTGGGCTCCCCCCGCTGTGCTGGTGGGCTCCCCCGCCGTCCTGGTGGGCCCCCCTCCTCCGCGTTGCTGGTGGGCTTCCCTGCTACTGGGCTCGGGAGGCTTCTGTAACGACCAGCCGATCCATCTGCCCAGCACCCATCCACCCCTCCCTTAGACGCCGTTCTCGCTTAGCCGGTGCCCCCATTTCGTGGGACGGTCATTTACCGCCTCATCCTGTCCCAGCTAAGTCTCTAGAAGTCACTGACTCCGAGAGGAGCCCCTGTTGTACCCAGGATCCTCGGACCACCCTGGAGAGTGGAAAATCAGGATGCTGACTACACCCAAACTGGAAATCTGCAACTAACCTAATTAGCGGGACCTTGTCACCTTCAGAGACTCAGCTGCCTCACCTTAAAGCGGGGATCATAAAGGGCTCGGAAAGACTGGGAGAAACCTCCCAGGTGTCTCTATGGAGCCACAGCATCCCGAGTCCTATTCTCATCTCCTTGGACCCTCCTTGGAGCCGGCAAGCTCTTACTGTTCCTCCAGGTCCTTCAAACAATCTTCGACAGAGATTCCCGCCCCCATTCTGAGCCCTAGAAACTTTCCTTTATTTTGTGCTAAATATTCCTGGGTCGCTGCCCCTTGCCGCCCATTCCACATCCTGTTGGGCCCCCAGGCTTGCTGTCTTTCTCTCTCTCACACATGTCCTCCGTGATACTTTTCTCATAGAGGACATCATCCCAAAGTCTCTCTGTATCACTCAGAGTTGCCCTCTGAGCTCCCCCAGAATTCACTTCTTCAAGGACTCTGGTGGACCCTGTGCCTCAGGAGCACGGGGCAGTAAGGAGAAATCCTTCTGCCAAAGGCGGTGGGCAGCCATTGCCAAATACTCTCGGGCCTCCAGAGAGCTGGGGACCCAGGCCTCCTGGGTCTGATACTTTTACAATCCAGAAATAACAACACATCCAGAACATAGTAGAATATAGTCAAGTATACCTGTTACACAGTCTAAATAATTCTCTATATTCTATCTATATACACACTTTTGCATATGTGACTTGTACATGTATGTATTTATTGTCACACAGAGCAAATAAATTTTTACCAAATGCACGACTCATGTGACACGGGCCAAATAGCTTCATTGCCCTGGCCCTCAGTTTCTTCATCTGGACTAGAAGACCCTTCCAGTCCTAGATCTGTGGTGAAGCTAAAGACAGATAAATTTCCTGTGCTCTGATGGAGACCACATCGCCAGGACCAGGATTTAAAACCGTCTGTCTTACTGGGGGTAGTGCAAAGTGGATAGAGCATAGACCAGGAATCCAGAAAACCTGAATTGGAATCTGGTCGCATATACTCATTAGCTGTGTGACCCTGGACAAGTCACTTCATTCTGTTTGCCTCAGTTTCCTCATCTCTAAAATGAACTGAAGAAGAAAATGGCAACTAGTCCAGGATCTTTGCCAAGAAAACCTCAAAAGGAGTCTGGAAGAGAGAGATGCAACTGAACGAGAATAACTTACTGATTCTGAGGCCCGATCTCTATCTGCTGAGCCACAATTTCTCCTTCCCACCAGTCCTCTTTCTTCCTCTCTTTTATTGTGCTTTGATGGAGGTTAGCTTGGATTGTGGATTGGCTGCACCGGGAGCCCAGTCTCTGACCGGAAAGCTGAAAGGGCTTAGCACCGGAGGGCATCATGGGTTGTGCATCTGTTGTCTCAGGGCCATCCAGCTGAAGGTGGAGAGGCTCTTCCCAAATTGAGGGCAGGCTGATGGATTTGGGGGAGGGGTAGGGATGAGGGCAGGGTCATTGCCACTCTGGAAGGCAAAAGTATACTAATATGCTTGTATATATGCTGTATAAACTGTGCCAGGGAGGACCCATGAGGACAAAAGCTGGGATCCTTCTTGAAGATTTGAAAAAAATGTAATAATTGATGAGTCTTTGATTGAGCCTTGCTTATAACTAGAACTGTGTGGACTCTGGAATATATAGATAGTCCCTCCTCTGGAGGAGTTTATATTTAACTGAAGCTCTTATCCAAATGATGCTTGATCCCATTGATTTGGGTAATCCCCTTAATGAGACAGAAAGCAGCCGGTTCTTGGTCTCATCTTGACCGTTGTCTGTGTCCTCCCATAATGTCTCCACCTTGGAGGAGGATCCATGGGGAAGCGCAGCGAGTTATGGGCTAGATCTTGTTCACTCCTAGCACCTCTAGAGTCAAATATATGTGTTTATATGTATGTATGTGATGTGTAATTATTTTATTATTAATTATATTGTATATCTACCCCAGGATATGGGCACGGTGCCTTAAATACAGCAGATTTCCCCCTACCTTTTTGCAATGAGAGTGGCCGAGTCTGAACCTGTGATCTCACACATGTGGGATCTCTTATTGCAGAATCTCCCTCCACAGATGCAGGCTGGCCACTATCCTTATTCTGAGGATTCATAGAGTTGCCTGCAGGCACTAAGAACCTCAGAGACTCTCAGACTTTCAGTTAGTTCATGTCAGGGGCAGGATTGGAAGCTGAAGCTGAAACTCAGCCTCCTAACTGCTCTTTTCCATTATGTTTCATTTCCTCTCGTTTTAAATTATCATCATCATCACTATTTTAGCTTCTATTAATTAATTACAAAAACACTGAAAATCCACTAAAATTCCATTTATCAGAGAAAGATGTAACCAAGGGTATCTGCAGCCAGCTCTCCTTTTAAAAAAAGCAACAAAAGTCATTTTATCTGGCAGTGAAAAGCAAACAGGGGTTGGGGGTCTGCAGGGGCCCTAAGCTCCAAAGGCAGAATTCTTCATTCTTGCTTGACTTGCTATAAAACACATTTGAATATGGGAAGCATAGAAAGCTCTTATGAAAGACATAGTGTTTGAGCAGAAAACCAAACAAAAAAGTAGATTTGGAATTTTAAGCATTCTCTCATGCAAGAATGAGAAAGACAGGAGGACAGAGGACAACTGGACACAGACAAACAGAGAAACAGAGATACCCAATCAGAGGTACAGAGACAATTGTCTCTAGAGACTTTCATGAGAGACCTCATGAGTCACCGATCCAGTAGAATCCTATGAACCCCTTATAGTTACAAAAAAAATCAATTATATTTTAAAAGTTACCTTTTTCTTATTTGTGGATTGATCCTGCAGCCAAGATAATTAAGTCATACAAGAGAGTGAGACGTTAATGGCTATTCCGATCAGAAGTAAAATCTAGGGTAAATATTTTGTAAAAACTGCTTTATTTGAAAGCCACTTCACCCAAGGACGCATGTAATAGAAGGGAAGAGTGTACCCCCAGTTTTCTGGGAGACATCTTTGAATGTTTGTATTATAATCTTATTATAGCTTCTCGATAATCTTATTACATCTTCTCAATAAATATCCCCTTCTAAAAGAAAAAAGTTAACTGTATATGTGTATCTTAGAAAGCCAGAGGCGAAAGAGACAGACAGTCCCTCACCCTGAAATCGCTTCTCCACCAGGGCTCAGAACCCTGGACTTTACGATTGGATCTCCCTCCTTCTCTGCTCCTCCAATAAAGAGTTCCTTGGGGTGGCAGGGACGGAAACAGATTGAGAGACCGGGACGAAGAGAGAGAAACAAAGGAAGAGAAAGACAGAGACCGAGAGGGGAGGGAGGGAGAGAGGGAGGAAAGACAGAGAGAGAGAGAGAGAGAGAGAGAGAGAGAGAGAGAGAGAGAGAGAGAGAGAGAGACAGAGACAGAGACAGAGACAGAGACAGACAGACAGAGACAGACAGACAGACAGAGAGATGGGTGTAGACACGGCCTCCCAATGAAGTCCTCCTGATTTTTATGACTGTACCGAGGCAGCCTGTTTCACAGAGCATCAGCCTGGGCTCCGGAAGCCCTGGGTTCGGGCGCGGCTTCTGACCCGTTGGACAAGTCACTTTAACTCTCGGTTTCTCCAGGCAAGCAGAACTGAACATTGCAGACGAGGCGCTACTGGGCCCTCGCGAAGGCCGTCCCCCCCCCCCCCCCGGGTGCTGCACAGATCCGGACTGAGGCCCAGAGAAAGGGCGGGCGTTGCTGCGTGGTCGGCGTGGGGCCCCCTTTTCGCGCTACTCCTAACGCACAGTTGGTGAGGGCGAAGGCCCACCCGCCCGCCCTGGGCCAGACATTTTCTCCCCGGGGAGCTCCAGGCCGTCTTCATCCATCTCTATTCCTGCTCGGAAGCAAGTGACCGCGGGGCCCGATCCGAACGGCGCGGGGAGGCGATACCCGGGCTCCGGCTCCCGAAGTGTCCGGGTCTCCCTTCTCTCTTCTAGGGAAAAATGGTTCCAAAAGGAGATTTCGAGGCGGCAACTGGAGGAGAGAGGACGCAAGAACCAGAACAGTTCCCTAATTTCAGCGGATCCAGACGGAAGCGGGAGTCGTCCGCGTTTGGGGTCCCTCACCCTGAAACCGCTTCTCCGCCAGGGCTCAGAGCCCTGGGCTCTACGATCGGATCTCCCTCCTCCCCCAAAAAGGAGTTCCTTGGGGGGCAGAGAATCCCTCACCTTCCCCTTTCCCGTTTGCCCGCACAGAGCTCCCCTTATACCTTCCTCCTCTTCGGACGAGCAATTCCCCTTTACCTTACGTCCCCACTCCCCCTTTCTCCTTGCCCTCCCTTCCACCCCCACCCCCACGGAGCAGACTGCAGGCATTCGGAGTGCCCTAAAATGTAGGCCTAAAATGTGAAAAGGTCGCTTTGGGGGAGGGAGAAGTCGCCCTGACTTTTCGGCCTCCCGAGACGGTGTTCTGAGTCTACACCAGCTGCTAATCCTCCCAGCAAATCACGAGACAAAACTAATCGGAGTAAGGGGAAGTCTGCGCTTGTCAGAATCTCACTGCTGCAAAGACGCAGAGTTAGCCCTGATGAAAGAAAGAAGAAAAGAGAGAGAGAGAGAGAGAGAGAGAGAGAGAGAGAGAGAGAGAGAGAGAGAGAGAGAGAGAGAGAGAGAGAGAGAGAGAGAGAGAGAGAGAGAGAGAGAAAAGGAAAGAAAAAAGGCAGGAGGAAGGGAAGGAGGGAGGGAGGAAGAAAGAAAAAAGACAGGAGGGAGGGAGGAAGGAAGAAAGAAAGACAGGAGGGAGGGAAGCAGGGAGGAAGGAAGGAAAAAGAAAGAGAAAGGAGGAAGGGAGGGAGGGAGGAAGGAAGGAAGAAAAAAAGGGAGAAAGAAAAAAAACTCCCTTGTCTTTGCAACACATCTTGCCCCCAAACTAAGTGGGATGTCCACGGAAATGTCAGTTTTCCAACATTTATTAAGCACTTCCTCCATGCCCAGTGTTATGCCAAAAAAAAAAAAAAAGGCAGAAAAATGCTTCCTGCCCCCAGGGAGCTCACCTTCTATTAGGGGAACTCACAAGCAAAGAACTAAATTCGTGCAAGACATAGACACTGTAAATGGGATTACGAATCTCCATAGGAAGGCTCTGAACTGGAAGTTAAAGGATCTGAGTTCAAGTACAGATTCTATCCCTACGTGATATAGGATAAGTCACCCAACCCCTAATACCTCAATTTCCTTAGCTGTAATTAGACCAGAAGACCTTTTAGGTCCCTTCCAGTTCTATATGAGAGATATGGGTTATAATGAACACGAGACCAACCGAGCTTGGAGTTACAAAGAATCATCAAGAAGCTCTGGAGTCTTGAAGGAAGAGACCTAGAACTCCGTAGGTTCATGTTTTAGAATCAAACAGCCATACATCTGGAGAGCCTTGGAGATCACCCAGCCTAATGGCCATTGTTTCCTCACTTCCTCCCCCTTCAAAGTGAGGGCGGTGGGTTAGATTTATTTTTTTTCAAGGTGCTATTGATGCCTCCCCCCTTTTACATAGCTATCACTTTCCAATGACAAGTTTCAAAGTGAAGAGCACTGAGCCTGAAGTCAAGAAGATCTGAGTTCAAAGGCAGCCTTAAACTCTTAGTAGTTATTGATCCTGGACAAATCACTTAATCTCCTTTTGCCTCAGTTTCCTCAACTGTAAAATAGGATCATAACAGTCCTTGCTCACAATGCTTAGCACAATGCCTGCCCATAATTAGCACTTACTTAATGTTTATTGATTGACAGGTTATTGTTAAGATCAAAAAAATTAATATCTGTAAAACACAGCACGGTGCCTGGCATGTTTTCCTTTACCTTATTACGATCATTGTGTAAGTTGTCCCCTAATTCAACTTATTTTGCGCTATGCCTTGCATTTGTGAAGTCCCACAAGTCTCTAAATGTCTCCTATTCATCATTTCTTGTGATACAACAGTTTTCATTACATCCATATACTACAATCTGCTCAATCATTCCCCGACCACTGGGCACCTATATATCCAGTTCTTTGCTATCATAAAAGCTGCTATAAATGTTATATAGGAAATCTGTGTTTTATTTAAATATATAAATTATAATAGTTCATTTTAATTTAAGGTTGAATTTTTTTCACTTAGCAATTTTCTCCCCCTTCTATCTTTCCTTCCCCACATCCATTGGAATAAAGAAAAACAGAATCCTAGCACATATGCATCTTCAAGCAAAACATTCAATTATGTTTAAAAATGTTCATTCTGCATCTTGACTCCATTTACCTCTCAGTGAAGAGATATGTCATATGCATCATCAGTCCTAGAGGGGAATTTTCCAATTAGATGATTTCCTAAGGTTTTTTTTTAACTCTGCCATTTTAAAGAATCTTTTAAAATTTAAATTTGGTCACCTAATGAATTAGCTACTTTTTCCTAGCTTTCCCTAACATGAAAATTCAACAGACAAGCTTTCTATGTGAGCATGTAAGTAATTTATAAGCACGTTAAAGAGAAATAGGCTGAGAGTAAAGTCTGGGGCATGTATCTTGAGACCATCTTCCTTCCTTGCCATACCACCCCCCTTCTCCATTTAGTGACTGGCAAATGATTCCATAATGATTCCATAATTTTTTAGGCATCTTCTCCCTCTTAGATTGTAATCTTGAGGGAAGGAAGTGTATAATTTTTCATCTCTGAATTCCCAGAGGTTAGCAGTGTTGAGTATGGTTGAAAGCTCACAATATCTATTAAATCTAATTGAATTGAGAGGCTTTTTGGCCTAGTGAAAAATATGAACTCAAAGAGAGGATCTGGATTCAAATTGTAACTATAAAGCTCACTGCTTATATGACCTTGAACAAGTTCACTTAACACACCTGGGTCTCAATTTCTTCATCTGTAAAATGAGGGAGTTGGACTAAAAGGCTTCGGAAATGTCTTCTATTTTTAGATTTATGTTATGAATTGAATTAGAGCAATCAGTTAACCTACTATGAATCTTCTTAATCCATTTTACCTATACTCAAAAACATTTTGTCCAAAAAAACCCTTTGTCCTTGGAAGAGAGACTCTGGGCGGTGTGTATTGTCCTTGGACTTAGAACACCTGGGTTTGTAGCCCATCTTTGTCCCTTCTAAGATGTAGAACCTTTGGCAAGTAACTGAAGTTTTCTAAACCTCAGTGTCTTCATCTGTAAAATGGAGACCATACATAATCATAAGAAAGAAGGGACATTAACGGTAGGTGCATGATTTCCCAGAGTGTTGACTGGAGCCAAGTGCTTTAGAAAATTGAAATGCTCTTGTGTATTTATGGTTGTTAAATTTCTTGCTGAAATACAGATACACAAAGTTTATCAGTCAAGAAAGGGAGGGCCAAGAAGGGAGCTTGGAGATCTTCTAATTCAACCTCATTATTTTACAGATGAGGAAACTGAGACCCATAGAGGATAAGAGACTTGTACAAAATCATCTAGGTAGTTAAGGGTCAGATAGGATTCAAACCCAACTCTTCAAACTCTAAAATCCATGTATTTCCTGCCAAAGAAATTGTCATTCTGGAGTAGCCTGAGGGTTTTCCTCCCTTGTTTTGTCTTGTTACTGCAGCTACTGCTGTTTAACAAAATTAAGGTACTAACTCTTAGCCCTGATTACCTCCTGCCTTCTGGTCCCACCCCATAAAGTATGGGAATTATAGGGAAAGAGATCCCATGACATAGTGGTATGAATATTTGCTTAGCAATCTTATATAATTTTTTCCTTTTTAGTTAGAATGGGGTACAAAGCTTCTCAACTATATCACTAACTTCATCCTCTAGCAATATTATGGTGATAGAACCAGTAATCATGTAGAAATTTATATTCGGGCAGGAATTTAAAGTTTATCCTGTAAGAGGGTAATAATCAGGGTGGAGAGAAGAGAGCTTTGTCAGTTTGAAAGGGCATAAAATTGAGAAGGCATTCCTCTGTCATGGAAACAATGGTACTTAGCCCTTCTTTGCAGCAGCCTCAAACTGGCCATTCCCACCCCTAAACTGTGGGAGTCAAAATCTCTTCTAGCTCTGCATTGGGTCAGTTCTCCAGATCAACCAGGATTATTCTTCAGCATCCTGGGCTCATGAGACCTCATGTTTAGAGCTAGAAGGTATCTTTGAAAATGTTTTACCAGGGTGGAAGGGTGCTTTGAGATGGGAGTCAAAATGACAAGGAGGAGACTGAAGCTCTCAGGAGGGCCCCCAGGGGGGGATTCCCAACATGACCATCATGGAGCAAATATCTGGAAGAAGAACTCTCAGGGAGAGTGCCAGCAGAAGATGAATGGCCACTTTGTGAGCGATGTCTCCTGGTACTTGGGTAAACATGTAAAATGTAACATTTTCCACCCTGGTCCTAGACTTTCTACTTTTGGTTGCTATCCATGAAATCAGACGGTCTCCAGGCACACCTGTCACCCAATTAACCTGTCTTCCTTCATGCCTCCTGCAGATGCCAAGGGGACCATCCGGGAAATTGTCCTCCCCAAAGGTCTCGACCTGGATCGACCAAAGAGGACTAGGACATCCTTCACAGCTGAGCAGCTGTACCGTTTGGAGATGGAGTTCCAGAGGTGTCAGTATGTGGTGGGGAGAGAACGCACTGAGCTGGCCCGACAGCTGAACCTCTCGGAGACTCAGGTAAGAGAGTCCACTTCTTGGGGACCCAAGAAGTGGGCTTCTTCTCCATCCTCCTTTGGGTCCCATCACCCATTATTCTGAATACATAATTTTGGAAGCTCCTAATCTGATGAGAAAGTCCCAGAGGTCTAAATGAATACGAATCCTGCAGACAACATCCCAACAAGTTTGTTTGAAACCATCCAATAACAGCACAAGGTTACAGTGAACCCATACCTCCCTCTCCATAACTTCTACCTATTGCTCCTTGTTCTGACCTCTGGAGCCAATCAAAATGAGTCGAATCCCTTTCCAAGGTGATTCCCATACTTTTCTATGGCAGTCACCAATCCCTTCATTTTCCTTGTAACTTTCTATGGCATGTTCTCCAGCTTATCTGTGTTATTTACACTCCCTTCTCCCAAAAAAAATTAGTGGTCCCCAAAGCTGAATACAATGTTCCATGTATGGTTCCCTTGAATGACGAAGTTTCAGTCTTAATTCTCAAAGAGCCCCCAGTTGGGAAGAAGACATTGGAACTCAGAGTCACAGTTGACTGGGGATGCCAAAAACCAGAGTGTTTCAGATTTAAAAGGCTCTAAGAGTTCTCTGGCAGAGGAGTGGATTCAAACGCCTGTTTGATTTTTAACTCAATGCACTTTTAGCACATTGCCTTCTGTAGAGGACAAAATGCAAGAAATCAATACTATAAAATCATTAGGAGAAGAAGAAAGAGGAAGAAAAAGAAAGGGAAGAGACAAAGGAAAGAAAGAATAGAAGAAGACAGAAGAGAATAGGAAATCAGAAAGGGGAAGGAGAAAGGCAAAGGGGGAGCACAAATAGGGAGGGGAGAGGAAGGAAAAGGAAGGCTGATTCGAACTGATTGGAAAGCTATTTTCCCCCTTCAGAATGGCTGTCACTGATCAGACTTGAGAAGTGACAGTTTATTTCCCCTGATTGCTCCCATAGAGCCTAAAATAATCCAAGCAGATGCACCTGGGCTCATGAGTCTCTCTGGCTGGCTCATGAGGCTCTCTTACTTGCTAAGAAGCCAGACCCAATCTATGGGTGCTAAAGGATGCCAGAGATGGGAGGGCAGATCCCCTTTGGGCCAAGGTGTTCAAACCTATAACCTTGGGGATAGTCAATGAAGGTGAGCAACCTTAGCACTTGAATTCTTCTCAGAACTTCTCTTTTCCCAACTCTGTCGGCCCAATGTTGTTGAAACTTACTTCTGACATCACTGATTCTCCAAACTTCAAGGGATCCCCAGAGATCATGCTTTGTAGAAGAGAGAAAAAGAAGCCAAGAAAGGGGGATGATTTGCCCCATGTCAGATGGGGAATCAGAAGTAGAGCCAAGTTTCACTCAGCCCCAAAGCTGCCCCTCACCCTGATTGAATCATCAAGTCCAATGACCTCCTCTCCATCCTTATTCTGCTCTCTAGCTACCCAAGGTAAACCAAATCCTCCCCCTCCTACAGGGAACTTTCTCTATTATGCCAGTCCACATGGTCCTAGCTCTACTCATCATTCTTATAAAAAAACTTCACACATTCCTGGAGTTGGAGTCAGGAAAATCTGAATTCAAATTCTGTCTCAGATGTTTGCTAGATGTGAGACCCTGGTCAAGTCACTTAACTTGATCTCAGTTTCTTCAACTGTAAAATGAGGATAATAGCATCTAACTTCCAGTATTCTTGTAAAGATCAAATGAAAATATTATGTATGTATATGCATATATGTATAGAAAGCATTTTCCAAATCTTAAAATTTATTATTTCAATTATTAAAATTATAAATTTATTAAAATTATAAAATGTATTATTTAAATTATAACTATCATCACCATTATTCCATCCTACTCTCTCTGTGTGGCTTCTCTTATCCCCCCCACTAAACACAACACACTGGCTGAGCATGTAGGAAGGAGATCTTGGATAAACCTTCACTAATTTATTGATTTATCATCACAATCATAACATTATTATTAATAATATGTTCTTAGCACGGAGCACTTCATAAATATTGACTTATTGATTGATAATATTATAATATTAAGAAGTTGAATTGAATTCATCAGCATCTCTCTCACTTCAAGTCCTGGTCTTTGCTCGTATAGCTCAGAAGGGAGGACGGGTTCACAGGAAGTCATTGTCCCTTTTGTTTACATCTTTGTGTTTCCCCCCCCATCATCTCCCTCTGTTGATGAGGCCCCAGACAATGAGCTCCATCAGCTGTCCAGGACATACTGGTTGCTTCTAGCACATCTCTCACTCCAACTCATCCGGGAGAAGGAAAAATAGCTTGTTCCTTTCCCACCTATTATCCCTTGGAGAGCAGGCTGGAGGGAAATGTTGCCCGTGTCTCTAAGTAATTGATTTCAACCCTGCCTCTCCTACCTTGAGTGAAAACAGAAAATAAAAGGCAGATAGAACAGAAATAATGAGCTGTTGAACTGAAAGCAGGTGAAGCTTTATGAAGTTTGAGAACAAAGTCTTTGGATTGAATGGAGAACTCAGGATCGGCTGGATGGAAATTGGCCAAATGACCACCAAACCTGCCAGTCTGATGCTCATCCAGTTCCAGCCAGTCCGGTTTGTGGAAGGGGACTCCTACACAGGTCTGACTGATGCAGGTGAAGGCTCTGCTGGTTTCCCACATAAGCCTTTCCTTGAGAAGGGAACCACACTTTTGCTCCAGGAGAGAAAGTCTGAGAATACATCCCAGGGAAGTTTCCTTCCTTCCCTGGCCCACTTTGGAAGGTCTCAGAGTTGCTGTCACCTTTGAGACATTTGTTTCCCTGTTAAGTTTCCCTCCCACATTTCTGGGCAATACTTCAGAAGCCTGGCTCTCTCAGGGCATTCCAAGGCGTGCTTCCTTTCTCCAGTGATTAAGCCCCCTGTCCCACTCCAGCACAGGCCAGAGCACCAATATTTTGAAAACTATATTCCATAAAAGCCCTCAAATGAATGTATCTCCCTGGGCTCCATGACTAGCTCCTCTCTAGAATCAATATCCTCCTCTGATATCTCTTTTCTTGACCTACATCAATTCTGTGAGTTTGGATAGGTTCTTTTTATCCTGCGCATCCCTTTCCACCTTCACAATAAAATTACAGGTCATCTTTTTATTGTTGTTTGGTAGTTTCAGTCATTTCTGATTCTTTATGATTCTATTTGGGATTTTCTTGGCAAAAATCCTGTAGTGGCTTGCCATTTCCTTCTCCAGCTCATTTTACACATGAGAAAACTGAGGCAAACAGGGTTAAGTGACTTTCCTAGAGTCACACAGCTAGAAAGTGTCTGAGGCCAGATGTGAATCCAGGGAGATGAGTCTTGCTGACTCCAGGCCTGGTGCTTGGGGGTAAATGGGGCTGTCACTCTATACCACCTAGCTGCCCCATAGGCTATCATTACCTCTAATAAGGAAGGGAACACATAAAGTTAGAGAACGTGAAAAGGGAGAAAGGGAAAAGGCATTTATTAAGCACCTGCTCTCTCATAGGCACTATGTTTAACAGATATTGTCTCATTTGAAGTTCACAACTTTATAAGGCAGAAGTTGCTGTGATTCCCATTTTACATTTAAAGAAACTGAGGCAGACTGAAGGTAAGTGACTTCTTAGAGTCACATAGCAAGTAAGGCCCTCCTGCTTGCAGGGCAGGTGCTTTATCCACTACACCACTCAGCTGGCACATCCACTGGGAATCTGAGGGGTAGGGAACACATGGAGAGGACAGATGTGGTCGGGGGTGGGTACACCCTTAGGAAATTTGTGTGGCTACAGCAACTGTGCCACAAGGCTATGGAGCTAGAGGCATCCTCATTGTCCTTTCCCCTGGGCATCTCCCGTTGCTTCTTGACATGTTACAGTGCTGCTCTCTGCTAAAATCCACTGATCCTTGACATGTCTGTGTGCCCTATTTAGCTATTATGCTTCTTCTTTCCTATGGAGGAGGGAACTACCAGCTCCCTAATGTAGGGAAACATTTAAGTTCTTTGGGTGTAGACCCTGTCTGCAAAATGCAGCCAGTGGGAAAATCCTTGGGGTCTGGGGGGTTTTGAGGGGGGAAGTTGAAACAATCCTTTGAACTTGAAGGGTTGAGTTCAATGGAAAAAACAGTGGGTTTGAAATGAGAAAATGTCAGTTTAAAGCCACCTTTGTGCCTTAGACAACGCACTTAACTTTTGTGAAACTCAGTTGCCTTGCATGTAAAATGGGAGCTACTCTAATAATCTCTGAAGTCCCTCCCAAGTTCTAAATATATGATGCTTTCCATTTATTTCCACTCAGAGTCCTTCATTCTAAACTCTTATCCTATTTAGGGTCCCAGATTCCTTTTCATTATTGTCATATCTCTGGGTCCAAATTCTAGGTCCCCTTTAAATCATCCTGGGACTCCACTGGGAAAAAAATAAAGCTGAGATGAAAGAAATTTTCTCCATTCTCCATAATACCTCTAGTTGCCGTGCAAATTAATTTCTGTAGAAGAGTGCAACAAAACTGGAAACCTTTGGTCAAAATTGTACTCCCCACAAATTTATGACCCGTGCTTGCATTACCATCATTACCAGCAGAATTCGCATCATCTTAAAATTTATGAATAATAACTCTCTTCAAGGAATACATAATCCATAAGATCCCCAGGAGGCAGCTATAAGCAAACTGGACCGAGAGTCAGGAAGATCTGAATTCAAATACAGTCTTAGATGTTCACTAGTCACAATCTTCTTAAATGTCAGTTTCCTCAACTGTAAAATGGGGGTGATTATAATAGTACCGATCTCTTAAGGTTGTTCTGATAATTTTTAAAAAAGAGAATATTTGTAAAATGCTTTTGCAAAACAAAGAGTGCTACATGGATGCTGACAATTATTAAGGAACATCATTCTCATTTTGCACGGGAAGAAGCTGAGATGAAGAGAAATGAAAATTCTAGTGTTGTGAGGATTGAAATCCTGGCTTTTGACCCAATAAAAATTGTTTTTTGAAATTCTGAACTTAACAAATATCAACAAATGTGAACATTTCCATGTTCTTAGAAGACCACAAAACAAAAAAAATCTTGTGAATCTCTATTACATTCACAAGGGTTTTTTTTAAGCATATGTTAAATTTAACACTAAAGTATCAACTCTGCCCTCTGTGTTTGTGTTCCATTCTGAAATCTTTGCAGCTCACAGCTGGGAATTTTTAATATTTTATTGAAGCTCTTTTTTTTCCTGTTTTTTTTTACATCAATACCATTACTCATATCATCCACCCCCAACATCTTTTCTCTCCTCCCTAAATAGAGATGCCTCGCCTGGGAACAAATAATCACAGTTGAGCAAAACAAATTCATCTCAAAATGGATGTCTCTTCTAGCACCTACTGTCTGCTAGTCTTCTGTGAGGAGAGAGGTGCTCTAGCGTCATGGCTGGTCAAAGTCATTTATCTTTACAATCTTGATGCTGTATTAGTTGCTCTTTTGATTCTATTTTACTTTGCATCATTTCATACAAATTTTCCCAGATTTCCCTGAAATCATCTTCTTTGTCATTTCTAAAAAATAAATAGCACAGTAATCCTGTTTGCCTCAGTTTTTTCATGTATAAATTGAGCTAGAGAAGGAACTGGCAAACTACTCCGATATCCTTGCCAAGAGAACCCCAAATGGGAGTCTCTAAGAGTCAGACTGAACAAGAAAATTATTCCATTACATTTAGATTCCATAATTTGTCCCATTATTTCCCCCTCGATACGTATCCCCTTTGTTTCCAGTTCCTTGCTACAATAAAAACGACTCCTAGAAACATGGGGGGGGGTCTTTTTTGGTGGTTCTTTGATCTTTTGGAGCTATGTGCCTTATACTTGTATCACTGGGTCAAAGTATGCACATAATTGGTTAAAGTCATGAATCGCTTTTCATAACAGCCAGGCCATTTCCAGTTTTAGCCTAAGTGTATCTTTAGGTCTTCATTGCTTTTAGGAAAGATATAAATAAATAAACCTGGGATTGTCCACAAGAGGGCCACGATTTCAAGCTCCAAAACAGTGCCTGTTTTCCCCCAGCATCTCCAACAATGAGCATTTGCCTTTTTTTGGCCGTATTCTTCGATCTGATAGGTTTGCAAAAATTGTTCTCGTCTGAATTTCTCTATCTGAAAATCTTCAAAGACTTCCTGTTGACTTTAGGCTGAAAGGCAAAATCTTTAGCCTTACATATCTGACTTTAGGAAGCTTTCCATATTTTAAAGACTATGAAAAGCTTTTTTGTGATGGTCACATTAGTTCTCCCTACACACCAGACATGCTTTCTACCCGAAGGCCTTTGCACGTCACAGCAGGAACACGTGCTCTTCTTCATGCCCTAGCTTCCTTCAGGACACAGAGAGATGATTCAGACCATTTCCAATGGTCTTGTGATGGAGACAGCCATCTGCACCCAGAGAGAGAACTGAGGGGATTGAGTGTGAATCATCATATAGTATTTTCACCTATTTTGTCATTATTTGCTTGCATTTTGTTTTCTTTCTCCTTTTTTTGCTTTTTGATTTGATTTTTCTTGTGCAGCCTGATAATTGTGAAAATATGTATAGAAAAATTGCACATTAAAATAAATAACACAGGTCAAGTATTTTCTCCAATAAATTTAGAGCCCTTAGAGATACCCTTCCCCTGTCCCTGCTTATAAATATACACTTTCTGTTTTGAAACAACTGTGGATTATTTTGTGTATATTTTGTTTAGAGGCAGCTAGGTGACACAATGAATAGAATGACACCCAACATCACAAAGATCTGGGCTCAAACCAGTATTTACTAACTGTGTTGACACCGGGTGAGTCATTCAACTTCTGTCTCCCTTAGTTTCTTACAAAATAGGGGTGATAAGAACATTCACCTTCCAGGGTTGTTGTGAGGCTCCAATGAGATGATGTTTGTAAAACGCTAACCTTAAAGTACAATTACTGTTACTATTAACATATCTTGTTCTCAAAGTACAATCTAGTTCCTCAGAAGGAGGGACTGCCTTGTTTTTTCTTTGTGGGGATCATATAACCAACAACCCTCTCTGTTGTGCCTAATAAGATGAAATTTCATATAGTTGTAAAATCTTGGGATAGCTAGGTGGCACTATCGTGCACAGAGTTCCCCAACTAGTGTCAGGAAAACTCATCTTCCTGAGTTCAAATCTACCCTCGAACAACCTGAGCAAGTCATTTCACCCCGTTTGCCTCAGTTTCTCATCTGTATAATGAGCCCGAGAAGGAAATGGCCAACCACCCCAGTAAGGAAACCCCAAATAGGATCATGAAGAGTTGGACGCAACTGGAGCAAGTGAACAACAATGAAATTATGTTCCAGGCACTAACTAAAGGTTGAATGTAAGCAAAAACTTCTTACCAATTATGGCTATCCCACACATGGGATGGGGTACCTTGGGCAGCAGAATGTTCCCCTTCCCTGGAGATCTGGGGGCAAAGTTTGGTGGACCATGTCTTGGTTATGATGTAAAGGGGAGTCGTTTCTCATGCATGAGTTAAACTAAATGACTAGAAAGGCAGAGGTCTGAAACCGAAGGACCTGGCTTCCAACACTAGACTGTCCCTTAATACTTGTCATTTTACTTTTCTATGCCTCAGTTTCTTCTTCTGTAAAATGAGGGAGTTGAGCTAGATGGCTTCCAAGGTAGCTTCTGGTTCTAACTTTGGCTCTGTGATAAAGGATCCTATAACATGACCAGCTCATTTCCTTCTAGCTATCAGGTCCTGTGGTCTCATGCGCCTAGCCGTGTGTTAGGCTATGCTATAAAGGAGAAAAGGAGAAAAAGAAGACTTTTCCCCTTAAGAAGTTTGAGTGATAATGATTGGAGCAATCATAATGGAGGTGATGATGGTGGAAGGTGATAGTGAAGCGGTAATGATGACGGATTACATTGCATTATCAGGTGCATTATCAGGATTACAGATTTAGCGTTGGAAAGAACCATCCTTTTCCAAATGAGAAAACTGAGCCCCAGGGAAGTTATAAGACTTGTCCCAGGACATTTAAGGGAGGAAGAGTCTGAGCCAAAATTTGGGCTCACATCACCGGATGGCCAAACCAACGTGATTTCCAGGGCTTCATGCTGCCGTTAAGGTTGGGGACTTTCAGGTTGAGACTTCTGAGAGACCACTTTCTGTACGATGTCAGAGGGATCCTTCTCCCAGCCCCCTTTTTTTCTCCTTCATTAAATGACAGGGCTGGATTAGATAACCTTCAAGGTCTCTCCTAGCTCTAGACTTTATGATTCTTTGACCCTCTGTTCCCATGAACATAAGAGATTTGAAGCAGCTCAATACTTTTGGTATCTCCCTAACCTTAAGTATTGGGATTTTCCATTGAAAAAAAATTTTTAAGAATAAATATAGGTAGGATGTATGGATTGGCAAGGGGAAGTAAAGAGACAAGAGTTAGGGAGACTCTGGATGCTCTACCTTAAAAAGGTCATTGGTTATCTGCTTAATAGCATCTCTCTTCTCTTCTCCCTCCCTCATTCTTGCTTCCTCCTCCTGTTTTCAATTCTTTCTGCTCCCAACATCATCGTTCTCTCCCTTTTATCATCTTATATTTTCCTATCTTCTCTCTGACTTGGCCAAAACCATTGATCCTCTTCACTCCTCTCATATCTGGTTTCACTTCTCCCCTTCTTTCTCCCTCTCTTTTGTCTCCCCGTTATTCCCTGCTGTTCCTGATGTCCAACTTTTCTCTCCCCCTCTACTCTGCTTTCTACCTCATCAAGGTCAAGGTCTGGTTCCAGAATCGCCGCACAAAGCAGAAGAAGGACCAGAGTCGGGACTCAGAGAAACATTCGTCAACTTCCACTTCTGAGGCCTTTGCCACGTCCAACATCTTGAGACTGTTGGAGCAGGGACGTCTTCTCTCAGTCCCTGGGGCTTCTAGCCTCCTGGCCCTGACCTCCACCCCACCAGGCTTGACCACCAGCAATGGGGCCACCACCTTGGGGGTCTCCCGGAACTCCTCCTCAAACCTCGCTGGGAACAGCCCAACTGCGAGTCCGCCCAAGGCAGGTGCCTCCTTCGGTCTCCTCGGGCCCCAAATGGCCTCAGCCTCAACTTCTCCTCGACTCCCACCCCCACCCCCTCCTCTGTGTTTCACCACAACCTCACTTCTGGACTTGCCCAGCGGGTATGAATTGGGCACTTCGGCCTTTGAGCCCTACAGCCGACTGGAGAGGAAAAACAGTGGCTCCGGCAGCAAGAAGACCAACACAACCTAACCGCCTCCTTCCCCACACTGACACTCCTTCCCCCTCACACCTCCGTGCGTCCCTCCACCCCTTTACTCCAGCCAGGGAGTCAGAAGAGAAAGACTTCCTCCCTCTCCGTCAGTCTCTCTCTCCCAGCTGAAAAAACTCATCAACCAAATATCTGGGCAATTTGTGTGTGTGTGTGTGTGTGTGTGTGTGTGTGTGTGTGTGTGTGTGTGTGTGTGTGCTCACTCCAGGGAGTGTGCAAGGGTGTCTCTCACACAAATAAATGGAAAGGCACAAGAGTCGGTGGAGATTTTAAAAATTGCCCTTTCCTTCCCAACAGACTTCCAGTCCCCAGGTCTTCCTTCCACTTTCTCTCATTCTGTCCAGGCCCTGTTAGCGGGAGCCACACGGGGAGCCAGAAGGCCTCAGTTTGGAAGCAGGGCCAGAACGTTGCTCTTTTTCTGTGCTGGAGTAGGGCTTTTGTCCGTTCGGGCCTCTTCTCAACATGTGGAGGCCAAAGCTGGCCTCCCCCATGGAGGATGTGGTTGTAAGCAACCACGTATGAGAGAAGGTTCTTCCTATCCAAAAATGTCCCCCTCACTTAGGTGCCACTGTACCTGAAATCCCCCCATACAATCCCCTTGGATTCTGCTCTTTCTCTCTTAAAATGAGAGAGGTAAAAAGGGAGGCAAGATGGAAAGGAATGCATTCAGTCCCTAAGTTAATGTGGGTGATAAGGGCCATAAAGTGGCAGAAATGGACTCATAAAGGGGAGGATGGAGGCAGTGAGGACAAAATTTGTGAACCTGAAAGTTTTGGCCGAGACCAATTTTGCCATGGATCCCATATTTGGGGAAATGGACCCATAGTGGGGACCACTTTCCTGAACCTGTTTCAACGGGCCCACATTGGGATCCTACAGAAATAAGATTCCTCCCTTTTAGATTTCCATTGCAGCCAGGAGGCCAGGCCCGGCAAAGCCTTCCAGGGGAGCTGATGGTGATAAGTGGGGTGTGGGAAATGGGGGAGGGATGGGGAACGTGGGGAGGGGGACTGCTTCACACGGAAAGATGCAAGAACCAAGAGGAAAAATACAGATGATGTAACCAAAAATAAATCACTAAATTAATCCATGGTAGACCAGGGATCCCGAGAGATCCGTCTCCACCTCAGGGAAAGGGAGAGATTACCCTGCCTCTCAGAATGTCCCTTTATTTAAAGAGAATGTATGTATACATGTTAAAGGGGGAGTCCCAGAAATCCCTGGGGTAAAGATATTGTGTCCTCACTGACCACCATCCCTACGGTCACCTCCCTCCTGATATCCCAGTCATGGTCATCACTATTTCCATCATCACTAACACAGTCAGTACCCACACTAACATTATGACGTGTGATCACCAGGCAGCCAGCATCAGCCCCCCCAAAATCACCCCGATCACTACAAATATATTATTACGAGGAATATACCCCCGACATTATCCCTCTCAATATCATCATTACCCTTCCCTATACCACCGTTAGCATTATTTTCACTGCCATTGTCACTTTCATCTGGTACCTACCTTTATCCCTATGATGGTTCTTAATCATTACCCAGAACACTATCAATATCATTCCTGCCATTATCAATATCCTCGCCACCCACATATCAACAATTCTCGAGGTCAAAATTATCGCCATCACCGCCAGCGCTATGACCACCATTTTTATCGTCACTTCTGGTATCATCATCAATATAACCTGCTAGTGTCACCAAGGCCAAAGCACACTTTTTTTTGGGTAGGGCACAGGGAAAGTTAGGAGAAATGAGAAGACAGAACCCTTCGGGTCTGAGAAGGGGATCCGGCATCTACACCTAGAGCCTCAATCCAGTAGAGGAGATCTCGGCTTCTGAGGGATCTAAAAAAAATCTAGTAGAGATCTAAATGGTACCTTAACAACTAAAGAAGATGCCCTCAGACCCAAGGGATTAAGGCTTCTCAAGCAGTGGTTGGAGGCCACATCCTCAGGACTCATCCTTCTCTCCTAAAGGAGGTTGTGGAAACAACCTCCTCACAGTCCCCTCCCTACAACTCCCTTTTCCCTTTCTCTGGATGTGTGATTTTAGGAAAATCAGCGAAATCTCGGGGCTTCAGTTCCCTTATCTGGTAACTCAGGGGATTTGACATGATGACCTTTCAGGTGCCTTCCAGGGACGCAGGTATAATCCTGTGATCCCATCCAGAGGGCAGCCCTTGGGGATAGATAGGGTAGGCGTTAGATAGAGGGGAGGAGATGGCCCATTCCCTCAGGGCAGAGAGAATAATAAGGGCCTTCTGCAAGGCTGAGATTTCCTATTTACTGTCAACCAGTGTGGGAAAGAGGAGGAGGAAGGGGCTGAACCAGGCAGGCTGGAGGCAGCCCTGTCCAGATGCAGCTCAGGCTCTTAGTTGGAGAGCTAACTGCCCAGGCTGCATTCAGCTCCACTGCGGAGGGGAGTCCGGCTGGGAGATGGCCACTAAGGTAGCGTGTAGGCCGGGGGACGTCCTGGGAACCTTCGGAGCGGCGGCGGCAGCTCGGGAGCACGTCCAGGCAGTCACACGGAACTACATCACCCATCCCCGAATCAGTGAGTTATTCCTCCGCGCGTGAAGGGGGACTGGGTAGGTGGGGCGCAGAGAGGGGAGAGGGAGGAAGGTTCCTTGCTCTGGGGCATCGGGGGAGGGGGAGACCGCTGGAGGGCCAGGATGCCGCAGTCCTTTAAGGAGCAGACGGGGTGCAGGGTGGTGGGGAGGGATGCCCCTCCTGCCCCCGTGATCCTCCTGTGCGTCTGTCCAGTTCCTGTGCCTGAAATAGGAAAGTGCTTTGTGGACCCGAGAGGGGCTGGGAACGGAGCTGAGAGCCTGACAGTTTGCCTCGCTGGCGAAGGAAGCGGCTCTTGGGGCCGGCGGGCTCCAGGGCCTCGATTACGGGACACTGGGAAGGGCGTGTGGGGAGGGGAGGCATCCCCAAGTTATCGCTCGCTCCCTTTCCCTCTTCCGTCTGGCTGTCACCAGCCCTGACCCCGGACCTCCCTCTGTCCTTTCCCCCACCGAATGGCAAGGACTGAGAATAAAGGGAGTGGTCTGTGTCCTCTCTGCTGGGCTCGTACTCTCAACCCTTCCCACCCAAGGCCACCCCCCGCCCGCTCCCACCGAAACCACAGCGAGGTTCCGGGCTCCCGACAAGCCCTTCAGCTGGGGGACAGCCCTGAGAACCAGGCGTCTGGGGGCCAGAGCGTGTGGGGCGGGCACTGGGGGTACCCGCTGTGCCCCTGAGGGAAAGTACCTGGGGGGGACAGGCAAGCAAGCAGCTTGTGTGTCTTTCTGGGGTCCCAGCTCCAGGGATTCGGGGCAGTTAGGATCCTAAAGTCTGGAGAGCAGACAACCTTTAAGTTCCCCTTTTCCCTTTCCCTCTCTGGGTCTTACACACACACACACACACACACATAACTTACACATTCACACTCACACTAACACACACATAACACACTCTTACACACACAATTTACACATACACTCTCACACTAACACACTCACACAACTTACACACATACTAACACACTCACACATACATAACTTACACACTCACACACACGCTCACACATAACTTACACACTCACTCATACCAACACACACTCACACATAACTTACACTAAACTTACACACCCTAACACACTCACTCACACATAACTTACACTCACTAACACACACACTCACATATAACTTACACACACGCACACACAACTCACATACACAAACACACATACACACACACCCCCTACTTGCCCTCACCTTCCCCAAGGTCACACCTGCTCTTTGGCTGGCTTGCAGCGCCTTCTTCCTGGAGACTAAACCGCCCGCACTAGTCCCTCCCCTCACCCCTTGCGGCTTCAGAACTCCCCGCAGCCGGCTCCGACTCCTGAGAGCTGGCCAGAGAGGGACCCACGTAAGATGGCCCCAGGGAGGCAGGAGCTGAGAGATGAGGGGGCGGACTTAGACTCCAGTAAATTCAGCAAGCTTTTAGTCAGTGTTTCTCCGCCCAAGTTCTAGGGCTAAGGACTGGCCATTTGGGGACGAGACAAAGCACTGTCCCTGCTCGCCCGGACCTTAAGAAGGGGATAAAATATGGAAGTAAATAACTACGGTCAAAGGCAAAATGTGGGAGAAGCAAAGGAGAGAGATCATATACCATGGCATAAAGGACCATGAGAAATTTGAGAAAGGAGAGACTTAGAGGTCAGGAAGACCTTAAAAATAACCTCTCACCTCCTAGGGAGAGTTTACCAACAACAGACATTTATTCATCACTTATTATATATAGCAGGCACTGTGATGAACGCTGAGGAGACAAAGTAGTAGCTAACATCTGTGAGAATTAATTAACATATTAATTAAGATTTAGAGGTCAAGAAAAACCTTTAAAAATAACTCTCACCTCCTAGGGAGAGTTTACCAACAACAGACATTTATTCATCACTTATTATACATAGCAGGCACTGTGATGAATGCTGAAGAGACAAAGTAGTAGCTAGCATTAATAAAAAATAATTAATGTATTGTTGATTAATCAATTAATTAAGATTTAGAGGTCAAGAAAAACGTTAAAAATAACTCTCACCTCCTAGGGAGAGTTTACCATCAACAGACATTTATTAATCATTTATTATACATAGCAGGCACCGTGATAAATGCTGAGGAGACAAAGTAGTAGCTAGCATTAATAAGAATTAATTAACATCAATAAGAATAGCTAACATTTACATAGAGCCTAATGTGCCAAGCATTTAAAAATTATCTCATTTGAGCCTCCCAACAACCCGGGAGGTAGATGTTATTATTATGCTGGTTTTATAGATGAAGAAACTGAAAACCTTGACCTCAAAAATTCACATTCCACTGGGGGAGACAGCAAACTATCAGCCATGAACAAACAAGATTCATATTTTGAACAGGGAAGGGGATCTCCGAGGGAATACTCTAATTCCAGAAAGTGGTAGGAATGAGAATTAGGGTTAGAAAGACTGCTACCAGATACCTATGTTAGGTATGTTCCCTCAGAGGCATTAGGGTTAGGAAAATAATATTAAACCAGAAAGGGGAGGGGGGGAGAAAGGGAGAAAAAGAAGGAAAAAGAAAGAGGTAGGGAGAGAAAGGAAGGAAGGAAGGAAGGAAGGAAGGAAGGAAGGAAGGAAGGAAGGAAGGAAGGAAGGAAGGAAGGAAGGAAGGAAGAAGAGAGTGAAAAGGACAAGAGAGAGAAAGAGAGAGAGGAATGGAGGGAGGAAGGAAGGAAGGAAGTAGGAAGGAAAGAAGGAAGAAAGGAAGAAGGGAGAAAAGGGAATAGAGAGGGAGAGAGAGGAAGGAAGGAAAGAAGGAAGGAAGGAAGGAAGGAAGGAAGGAAGGAAGGAAGGAAGGAAGGAAGGAAGGAAGGAAGGAAGGAAGGAAGGAAGGAAGATCCCAGTTTGGTTTCAGATACACATTCCAGGAGGAATAGATCTTAGAGGGCATCTGATCTGACCTCCTTGGTTCATAGATTATAGAACTAAAGTGCAGAGAAGGTCCCACTGTTAGTGGAAGAAGTAGAATTGGGCCTTAAAGGCCTAGGTTCCAATCCCCGCGCCCTTTACATGCCTTTTATTTTGAGTTGAGATCAGGGTGAGTTGGTGAGAGGAGTCCAAAGGAGCCTCAATGGAGACTGTGGTGCTCTAGTTGACTTTGAAAGAAAAGAGAGGTTTTGTTTTAGGATCAGAAAGACCTGGTTCAAATGCTGCTCCACACACTAAGCTCTGGGATTCTGAGTAAATCCCTCCCCACTCTTTAGAGCTCCTTTCTGCCCTCTTGGAAGCAGGGCATTAGACTAGATGGCCTCCAAGGTTCCTGGCAGCTCTAATCTGGAATCTTAGGCTTCGAGGGATAAATGAAGGTGGGACATTGTGTTCTAAGGAAGTGTGTGAGCAAAAGTGCACAGGGACCAGTGAAGCACAGGACAAGCAATGGAGACAAGAATAGTACAATCTGACCAGCAATAGGATTTGTGAGGCGAAGTCAGGTAAGACAGGTTGCAGTAGGGATGGCCTTCCCTGTGTATTGGAAGTTTATACCTCCAAGGCAATGGGAACATGGGTGGTTGCTGAGAGTAGAGGAAGTGTGAGATCTGGGAGGAGGAGTGAATGATAAGAGCCTGAAAGGGGCAGATAAAGATGCCCTGGTCTGATGGGGGGAGGGGAAGTGGTCCCTGTCCAGAGGATCACCCAGAAGAAGGGAGGCCCCATCCTTTTAGAGGCTGAATGTCCTGATGAGATCCTGCCCTGCAGTAATTCTGGAGATGGGACAGGGATGACAAAGGACAGAGAAATAAGGACTGAGCTAGAACCATAGACTCTCTTGCTGGGACAGGGGCAGGAAGGTGGCAGGAGGAGCTAAGTGACCAGAAAGTCTGGCAGTCATTGAATCCAGTGTCCAGAACCCATCACTCCCTGGATCCTCCCTCCCAAAAAGAGTGAACAAGGAACGGTGACATCCCCGCCACATCCACCTCCTCGGCCCCTTAGCCCCAATGCTCACCTTTGGCTTCACTCACACCTGATCCAACCGGCTTCCTTTGATCACAGCCTCCCTCCCCAACTCAGTTTACTGTCAACAGCCAGGGAAGGGGTTATCCTGATACTGAGGCAAGGTCAGTGCTTTTCCAACCCAGGAAAAGCCAAAGTATATTCTACTTCCTTGTGCTAGATCTGACTCAGGGATGACATTTGGTGTGACTAACAACAGGGGAGCATGGCCATGCCCCAAGGGGCATTAAAGTATGGCACACAGGTCACTGAGAATTTATACTTATGCGGCACTTGAGGTTTCAAGAGTGCTCTCCTCATGGCGCCCCATAAGGTGGAAGCAAAGTGATTATTGTCCCCATTTCTTTTTTTTTTTTTTTTGGTCTGGACCTGTGGTTTCATTAGTGTTGGCAACTCATTAGCCATGCAAGGGCAGCTTGGCAGTTTTGTAACCGGCGCGGGCAGTATTTTCTGACACTTTTGTCACAGAAAAGCTTTGCAGCCTGGCACAATCCAAATTTTGAATTCAAATCCCAGCTCTACCTGTGATGACCTGTGTGATTCTGAGTCAATCACCAAGGTTCCCTCCTGGAGAGAATGGACCCGGTACCTTGGAAGGTATTTCCAGTCTGAGACCTAGAACCCCATGATATCTTGGGTTGAATGTAATTTCTGGGGGGTGTTAAGTTCTGATTCTGGCAACCTGATCCCTGTTCCTCAGTTAAGTCTAACTCTGAGCACCAGTAATGGAACTGAACCCTTGATATGGAGCCAGAGGTCCTGACCCTCACCACCAATGCAAGCTGACCCCTCTCGGTTTCTTCATTTGTTAAAAGAACCATTTGGACTAGGAACCGTGTAAGACACTTTCAAGTCCTCAACCACAAAACAAGGATATAGGCAGGATGGGGATAATTATCCAGAGTCTTCATGGGGAAACTGAGGTTCAGAGAAATTTCACGTATTTCCCATGGTAAATGTAGGAAATCTCAGAGGTGAAATCAAACTAAAGTGTTTTTGTCTTCAAGTCCCAGCATTCTATTCATTAGATCATTTTGTACCTCTTCTAACAACATCATTGCAATATCACAAAACTGTGGGGGAAGAGACAGAGATACACACACAGAGAAAGAGACAAAGACACATGTAGAGAGACAGAGACAGGATGACAGACACAGACACACACAGAAAGAGGAACAGAAAGACAGGGGGAGAAAGACAGAAGGAAGGCAGCCCACAGAACATACAGCCCTGCCCAGACCGGTTCAACACTCCCCTCTACAACCTGACGAGTAGCCAGGTAGCCTTAAAGAGCCCAAGGAGGAAGAATCTGCTTCCTCCCAGGTGACTTCTCCACTCTGACACAGTTCCAACAATCAGGAGTTTTTCTCTCACATCCACTCCTCTGAAAGTACATCTGCTCATTCATTTACTCAGCATTGATTAACTCCCTACTATGTGCCAGGTAGTGAGGATACAAAAGCAAAACTGAACACAGAAGTCCTGCCCTCAAAAAGCTTGCTTCTTATTGGATCTTCACCCTTTGCTCTTCTGCCCCATAGCAACAAGACAAGCCACCTGATCCATCTCCCACCTGACAGGCCTTCAGATATTTGAACCCAGTTCTTGTGTCTCTAAGTCTCCCCTTCTCCAGTCTAAACATGCCCTGTTTCTTCAGATGATATCATAGGGCACCTCTTTAAATCTTGCCATGGAGGTTGCATTTCTCCAGATGTCCCCCGATAAAATGGGCCCAGAATCAAACACTGCTTCAGCTATGGCCTGACCAGGATGAGTCAAGGGGATTGCAGACAGCTCCCTCATCTCAAATATGGCTTTTCAATCAGTGCAGCCTGAGGCCCCCACAGCCTTTCTTGTTTACTCATAGACCCAAACTGAACAAGGTCATCCCCAATACCCCTAGATCTTTAGATGGAAATCTGGTCTCGTCTTCACCATCTTGTTCTCAGCCACGAAGGCTAATGCCTCTCCTTGGGCTTGTTTGGTGTGTTTTTGGAGGATGCCAGGGAGAGAGTACAGTGGGGGAGTAAGGAGCTCAGTCTGAGGACCTCAGGCATCAGCTCCTTCCATGACAACAGCCTCCAGACTCCCTGCTCCCATCTTGCCTTCCCGTATTCTCGCTGCCTTATCCTAATCCCTTTCCTTCCCTCTCTCTGGCCCCCTGTTCTTCCCCTCTGACCCCTGGCTCTGCCTAGTGTGAAGGACAGGGCACGGCCCTCAGAGGAGGGAGGTAGGAGGAGAAGCCAATTAGGCAGGAGGCTCATTAGGAGAAACACCTTTCACAAAGGGCAGGGGCTAGAGCTGGGAGGAAGTGGGGGGGCACAGGGTCGCCCATGGCTGAAACCCTGAGGTCTCTGCAGCCTTGGAGGACTCGGGCTTAGAGGGTCAGATCTCACACACACATCAGCTTTGAGAGAGATCAGAGATGGACTATCCAGACATCCGGCACAAGGGCACACTCAGAGGGCAGCAATCGGGATGGCGGGAGGTCAAGAAACGATGTCACAGGAGATCTGCTCAAGGGAAGGGAAATGTTTTCCCTAAAAACAGGCAGTGACAGGATGGGGGGCGTGGGGTGGCAATGGTAAGACTTTAAATCTTCAATGTGCTTTCTTGTGAAACGAGGCTAAACTCCTGCTGCTTAGTCCTAGAAAAGAGGACCATAAACAATCAACCATCGAGCATTTATTAAACGTCTGCTGTATTTCAGGCACTATGCAAAGATGGGCTTCCCTCCAGGTGCTTACATCCCATGAGGGGAAGCAATACATGTAAATATAAAAAGATACATACATACCTAGATGAATAGATAGATACATAGACAGACATACTGGCAGACAGATGACCAGTATGTGCTGGGGAAGATTCTTTAAGAGATGCGATTTTCTTTAATGGGAAAGATAAAGTTCTTAGACAAAAGGTCCCCAGGATGAGTTCAAAGGAGCTGATTCTCAGGGAGACTCAAGTTTTTGATAAATTCTTTATGGTAACATATAACACACGTACAAATGTTATATCTGGTTTTATAAACTATCCATTGTTCATAGATAGTTAACAGTTTTCTTTTTATGTATCTTTCATGTATGTATGTATGCATCTGTCTATCATTTATCTACCTATCAATCATCTATCTATCTAAACTTCCAAACTTCCTAAACTCTCCTACTGAACTCTCATCCACATGATTCCTTCTAAGATCATTAATTATCAAAATCCTTCTCTTTTTGGACCTTATTTTCCACCTCTGAAAAATAAGTGAATTGAACTAAATGATTTCAAGATCCCATCCAACTTCCCTCTAAAGCTATCAATAAATATATGGATGAAAAAGCACTTACTATATGTAAAATACTTTGCCAAGTTAAGTAGGAATACAAATAGAAAGTATAAATATCTCTGCCCTTGTGGAGCTCCCATTCTAATAGAAAGAGACAATATAGAGGAGAAACCAACTTTAAATCAGATGGAGAGATCCCATGGTCCTTAGACCTTAGAGTGCAACAGTAATGCAGATAGCTATACCTCTTCTTCAGTGAAATTTCCATCGACAAAAACATAGCCATTTCTGCTCCTGAATCACTTGACAATGCAAAGTACTCCAGGGGTTAGGAATTTTCTTTTCTGGGAGTTCAGTAGCCACAGTAGCAGAAAAAGATGGCGGCCGGCTGCAGAACCATGGGGTGTCAGAGAGTACATAACTCCAAGCTGGAAGCTCAGAACGGTTGCTCCCCTCTATGATGGTTCCAAAGACCAGGCTGGTAGGAGAATTCGTTTTCTTGAAGGTGCTGATTGCTATTTCTAGGACTCTTGGGCTTACCTGCCTATTGGTGGCATTTGGTCTCTGATTAATGGTGGTAACTTAGGGATATTGATGGTCCCATCTCAAGAGTTGTTCTTTCTCCATGATGGCCGTGGGCACTAAGTTGGAAATAGAAACATAGTCTAGAGGGCATAACAATCCCTGGAGCTTTTGGAGTTTGAGTTCTAGCTCTCTCCAGAAAGAGGAAATAGGCAAGATGGAAGCATGGTTGGACCGGCAAAGCCCACGTGCCTCCTACGTCTCCCTCAGGGACACCCTCTTTGATCTGAGACTGACTTAGCCATGCTTTGGATGAAGATCATTTCCAACATGTGGCAAATTCAAGGCTGATTGTCAACTAATCAGGAAATTTCTTGAGCATTAGCCGGGTATAAAATAATCCAACCTCATTCTTAAATGTCACCTGACATTTAAGCAATCCCCCTGCCCACTCCCCAGCAGTGAGAGGTGGGAAGCTCATCAAGCAACTGGGAAGTAGACAGATGGACCAATGATAGATAGATGATATAAATAGGCGGAGGCAAATAGATGTAGATAGATAGATGACTGGTAGATATCTATAGATAGAGACAAATGATAAAGATAGGTCTGTGCAGCATTTATTCCTGGGTGCTAACTGTGCTCTGCCCTAGGGACAAAAACTACAGTCAAATAAGAGAGCCCTGCCCTCAGTGAGCTTATATTCTAATGGGAAAGCAGGATTACACCTTCTGCAAAAAGGTCTGGTTCTAGGCAAGATAAGGGAAAAGCCCCCATCAGAACTTGATGTGGAAGGGGCAGAATCTAAGGTTTTGGCTGGGGGAGAGGAGGCTGCTGGCTGGAGAGCAGATACCAATCACGGTGTGTAGACATCCAGGGGACAGATTGCAACAGAACCCCTCTCTCCCCTCAAAGCCCTCCCTTTCTGCATCCCAAGAACTGAGAAGTAATAAATGGGTTGAAGTTAAAGAGACTCAGATTTCAGTTCAATAAAAGACCTTCCCAGAGTTCTCAGGGCCATCCAATTCTATCTGATTCAGTCAGCTGCCATTTATTGCACTCTGGGTGTTAGGTGCCAGAGACAGAAAGACAAAAATGAAAAGAACGCCTGTCCTGAAGGAGAAAATACAACGGAAATCACAGGAAGTGACTTGGGAGTGGTCACTTGTGGAGCAGAGTAGAGCAGAGAATGCTACACTTGGAAGACTCAGGAGAAAGTTTGTAGAACAGGTCAGGCTGGAACTGAGCTTTGGATGGAGACAGATATGGCCAGAAGGGAGGAGAGGGAGTGTTTTTGGGACGTGGCCCAGTCTGGGCAAAGCCCTGGAGGCAGGAGATGGGGAATGTTGAGCACGGGGAACAGCGTGCAGAGCAATTTGATCGGAAGATAGAATGCATAGAAAAGGTAATAGGAAATAAGCCTGAAAATGCAGGAGGGAGCCGGTGGCCCAAGACACTTTGGGGGAATCAGCACCCACTCACTGGGAGAGCTCAAGGCATTCGAGCAGAGCAGATTCATAATGGTGGGGAGAGGAGTGAAGTGGACTGGATGACATCTCAGATTCTTTTTAGCTTTAGCTGCAGGTACAGTAGGAAGGATCTTGCTTTGACTCTCTGCTCTGTTATCGCATGTGTATTCTTGGGCCAAGATTGGGCTAGATTGGCCTCTGAGGTCCTTCCCAGAATCCTCGGGTTCTGGGCCAAAGGGAAGGAATAAGGAAAAGTGTGGAGAGGGCGAGGGAGAGGCAGGTTTTTCTGGTTTCCTGCAAAGACTGGAATGGGGTTTTTAACAGAACTTGAATCTCGGTTCTTCAAGAGTTCAGGGAATGTCACATCACCTCAAGGATATCCAGAATGGCCACACATCTCCATGAAAGGGTGGGGCAGCAGCGGCAATATTCACCTTCAGGAAACATCTGGGCCAGTCAGCTGCATATGTACTCCTTGGTTGTAAATGAGGCTGAGGAGATGGGCCTGGGCCATGGGGAGAGAATGGATCCTAAATGCCAGGCCGAGGCATTTTCCCTTCTCCATCTCTGTGCCTCAGTTTCCCCTACAAAATGAGGGGATTGAGCTCAGTGACCTCTGAGATCCCTTTGAGCCCTGATATTTTCTAACAGGGTAATTCCCAACCCTCTCCTGCCCACCCCAGACCTCTGTGGTATCATCCCCGACCTTCCTCATCCCCCTTCCCTGTTACCACCCTCCCTCTGTCCCCAGCTCTTCTTCCCCCTGCAATTCCAGCATCCAGAATCTGCCAGAGAGGTAACTGGGTCTCCTGTGCCCCCGTCCACCCCACAGCCTCACGCATGGGCGACCCCAGCCTTTCTCTGCCGTCCCCTCACATGATGCTGCAGGTGTGCCCGGTCTGCTGGTCCCCAGGCCCTAATTAGTGGGCTGGTGGGGGATCCCCCGCTGGGCCTTTGACAGGGGAGCCAGCGGGAGGTTGGATGGGGGTAGGGGTTGGGGGTTAGGAGGGGGGGCTTGGCTGGGACTGACAGCCCCGTAAAAACTGTCAGATAACACAATGAGCAGGTTACACAAGAGAAGAAAAGGGGGAGCAGAGCTGGAGGAGCACAGGGGCTCCTTGAGGGAGCGTCTAAAAAGATCTGAGAAGTTCTGCCACAGACAGACTCTACAGAGGTCATTTGAGCCAGCACCCTGCCTCTCTATTAATCTTACTCCACAAACATGAGCAAGCAGAGTCCATGCTCCTGAAATTCCCTTAGGGAACCACAGTTCTGACAGCCAAATGGGGATCAAGTCTCTGAATTCTACTTCCTTGGTTCCCCACTGGCTCTGGAATTGAAATGCACCACTCCTGGCCTCAGCTTTCCACCCTAGACAATGGGCAGAACTCTGTCTCACCACCCCCCCCCTCATCAGCAGACAATGGAAAAATGGAAGAGCTTCTCCCTGTGTCTCAGAAGCTCGATGAGTGGCCAAGACAGACATTTGCCTTGAAGGGTTCGAGGGTTCAGAAACAATTCAGCAGAGTGAGCTACGGCTACCGGAGTGAGAAGGGAAGGGAAAGCTGAGCACTTTACAAATATGATTTCTTTGAGCTTCACAACAACCCTGGGAGAGAGGCATTATTATTACCCCATTTGATATTTGAGGAGACTGAGGCAAGCAGAACTTAAGTGACTCGCTCAAGATCACACCACTAGTGTCCAAAGCCTGCACCCAGGTCATGCAGACTCCAGGTCCTTAGCCCTACCCACTGTGCCACTCAATCTCTCCACCATGCTGGCCCCTTCTCCCACTGGCAAATTCCTCCCAGGGCCTCCTTTGGCGGAAAGGGCCTAGGATCACCATTGTTCTATTCCAGTCCTGGTTCCGATTCTCTTGCCTTGGACACAACTTCCCTTGCAGGCTCATTCCCTTTTCAGCTCTCTTCTGTGTTGTCTTCTTCTGCCAGAGCGCATGCTCCTGGAGGGTAGGGACTGTCTCTCTCTTAGCTTAAATTTGTATCCCCAAGATACTGGAGATGCTGCTATTTCCTGATCCAACTCATTTGACAGATGAGGAAACTGAGGCAAATAGAATGAAATGACTGGCCCAGGATTACATAGCGACGAAGTGTCTGAGGCCATATTTGAACCCAGGTCTTCCTGACTGCAGCCTCTCTATCCACCCAACAAATGCTCGTTGCTTTCTGGGTAACGGGACCTCTGAGTGATTTCTCCAGATCCCCTTCGATCTGGAAGAAGATGAGACAAAGAAAAGGGTGCTGGGTTTTACCCAGAAGACCAGAGTTCAAATTCTGTTTCTGCTATTTATATGTGATCTTGAGCGCTCCTTATTTCCCTCAGTGAGTTTCTTAGGTCTCTGAGGGAGGTAGGGCGAGGTGGGCAGGGGAGACCATCATTCTGGGACCCTGAAGCTGAACTGCAAAGCTAGGGACTTTTTTGCAAAGGACAGACTTTGCAGTGAGCCCCTAAGCTTCCCTAGCCTCGATCCCCCACAGAAGGAAGCCCCTCCCCCGGGGGGTGGGGGTGGGGGGCCACCGATGGCTGTTTTTTTGTCTTTGTCCTCTGCCCAATCCTTTCTTTTCTCCTCCTTTCCCCCTCCCATGGGAGGTAATAGCGGCTGATTGTCAGGCTTAATGGGGATTTCATGTGACAGGAGCTGTGAAACAGGGGGAGCAGACCAGGCGGGGGTGAAGTTGAAAGACTTTTCTTCTGGGACAAGAATTGGCAATTTCTCTCCCTCTCCGTGGCTTTTCTCTCCCTCCACTCCCTACCCTGCCCCAGCCCACCCACCCTGCATCTTTCCACCCTGGAGTTCAAGGCTTTCTTCTCGCCCAACAGCTTAATGATGATGGCATTGGAAATTTCCCCATGGGCTGGCCCTTGCCTTTCTCTGGCCAGCCCTGAATGAACTTCTCTGCCGTGCTCTGTCTCTCCCCCTGCTCAGAGATGCTGACATTTCTCTCTAGCTCGGGCTCTCCCTGTGTCTCTGGCTCTGGCTCTTTCTCTGTGTGTTTATGTCTATGGTTCTGTGACTCTATTTCTTGTCTCTCCTCCTGCTCAGAGATGCTGGCATCTCTCTGTCTCTGTCTCTGTCTCTGTCTCTGTCTCTCTCTGTCTCTGTCTCTTTCTCTGTCTGTCTCTCTGTCTCTGTCTCTCTCTCTCTTTCTCTCATCCTCCTCTCTCTCTCTCTCTCTCTCTCTCTCTCTCTCTCTCTCTCTCTCTCTCTCTCTCTTTACGTTTCTGTGATTGTTTCTTGTCAGGATTAATGGGCGGCTGTGGTTGTGGTTAAGGGTCAGCCTATGTCCATGCTTAAGACTTGGGCTGGGAACACAATATTGTGGTTCATACAGTCTAAGTGTTTTTTCAAGGGTGATGCTGAGGAGACTCAGAAATCAGTGAGAAGACAGAAGCTTGGTCATATAGCTGATGCTGACTAGAGTTTTGTATGCACTAAATGGAATCATTCTATGGACTAAAGCAGATATTCTGGTCCACTGGCACAGTGTCTTTGTTTGTAGGTAGGACAATTTGAGAAACAAGGAAACTGGAGCCCCAAAAAGCACTGGACCTGCCCAACTTGGGTCCAGAATCTAGATCTGTCTCCTAATCACACATAACTGTAAAATCTCGGCGGTCCAAGGGCTCTCAGAGACCCCCCAGTGTGACCCAAACCTAAAAAAGAATCCCTAGTATAAAACACCTGACCAGTATTCAACAAGTTCCTTGCTCAAATATTTCCACTGATAGGGAACTCGTTACTTCCTCCTATCTCATCAGTCGCCTCAACACCAGCTTCTCCCATGTTCCTTTCAAGCTCCTCTTTCCTTTTAAGAAAGATCTTCCCCCATTAGAATATCTTCTCCTTGAAGGAAGAGAGTATCTTGCTTACTCCAGCACTTATCACATAGAGGGCTTCAATGTATAATTCTACTTATCTATCTACCTTATCCATCCATCTATTTACTTATCTCTTTCAGTCTATTATTTATTTGTTACTTATATCATTTATCTATTTACCTATTTATCATTCCATAATTCATCTACCTTGCCATCATCTTGTGGTTATTGTGTTGTATCCGTGGGGTCCAACTCTCCATGACCCCATTTGGGGTTTTCTTGGCAAAGATAGTGGAGAAGTTTGTCATTTCTTTCTTCAGTTCAATTTTACATGTGAGGAAATATAAATTATCTATATTATCTATCTATCTAGATATATGGATCTAAACTATCTTGTCTATCTGATCTATTTATCCATCTGTCGTGTCTATCCATAGATTCATCATCCATCCATCCATCCATCTCTATCAGTCTATCATTTATCTATTATCTATATCATCTATGCTCAACTATAAAATAGTTAAAAGAATACTTCTATTCTCTACACTTCAGGCTTTTGTGAGACTGCAAAGAAATCATTGATACAAAGTGTTTTGAGATTTTAAGTGTCCTCTGTTATTATTAGGTCCCGATTTGTGCTGTGATTGATACAAGTAACTCCCAGTGTGGAAACTCCCACTCACTGACCCTCTTGTGCAACTTGCTGACAGCATATAACGTTAGCAAGTTCTCTGGCAGCACAGAGGGGTTAAGTGATTTGCCCTTGGTCACAAAGTCAGTATACGTCAAAGGCAAGATTTGAACCGAGATTTCTCCAGCTTGGAGGACGCTTCTCTGCCCATGACACCAGGCTGATTTTCCGTCTGCCATTTTAATCTCATTTTTAGTCCATTTACCAGCGAGCGTTTGTTCAGGGACTGCAGTGTGCCAGGCTCTGCGGCAGGTGCTGGGTATACAAGGCCAGTAGTCAGACGATTGTGAATAAAATGTCCAAGTCCAGTGTCAGAGGCTGAGCAGGGCTGGGTTGAGCTGGGCAGGGCTGGGAGCCTGAGTCATTCCCACAGTGCAGAGAGGAAGGAGGAATTGACTGGAGCTGCTGAGGCTGGAGGGGGCAAGGGAGGGCAAGAGAGGAAGCAACCCCCTGGGGATTAAAAAGCCCTCTCTAATTCTGGAAGTGGTGAGCTGTGAAGGGCCCAGCCAATGAGAGCTATGGGAGGCCTGGTCCCCCTTCCCCCAGCCTCCCGCAGGTGTTCGGGGTGAGGAGGGGCCCTGGTTGGGGGCATGACCCTTACAGCAATGGTGGCTGCCCCTGTCACAGCTAATGGCCTGGATGCACCCGAGCTGTCAGGAGGAGGATGGGCAGGGGAGGAAGAACTGAGGGAAGGAGGGGGCTAGAGAAAAGGGGAGGAAGGAGGGGGGAAAGGGAAAGAAAGGGAAAGTGGGAGGGGAAGGAGAAGGAAGGGAAGGGGCATGACTGAGAAAGGGAAAAAAGGAAGAGAGGAGAGAGAAAAGAAAAAGGAAAGGAGAGAATAGTGGAGGAGAATGGAGAAGGGAAGAGAGGAGAGAAGAGAATTGAGAAGAGGAGAGTAGAAGACATTAAAGAGAGGAGAGGAGAGGGGAAGAGAAGAGAAGACATTAAAGAGAAGCGAAGAAAAAATAATAGAAGAGAAGGGAAGAGAAGAGAAAAGAAGAGGAGAGGAGAGAAGAGGAAAGAAGAGACGAGGAGAGAGGGAGAAGAGGAGAGGAGAAGAGAAGAGAGAAGGCTTTTTTCTCCCAGCCTCCCCAGAACTTTGCTCTGTCTGTCATCTCCCCTCTCTTGTGCCTCTTCCTGCCATCTGAATATAAATATGCCTAAATCATCATTCCTTTAAAAGCCTCCCATTAACCATTCTACCCTGAATAACTGTTGTCCCATGATTTAACTAGTCTTTGCAGCTAATCTCGAACAATTTGTCCATACAAATTGTCCATACACTGTCTCCCTCACTACCCACTTTGACCTTAGTCCTTTGCAACTCAACCTTTGACCCCATGATGCTCTGAAAACGGCTCTCTCAGAGATTAGCCGTCACCAAATGGAATGGCCTTTTTTCAGTCCTCATCATCTCCTTGACCTTTCTGAAGGTCACACTATTGATGTAGGAGGTAGAGCATTGAGTCTGGAATCCGAAATATCATTTATATCGACAATAATTTTGATTTTTAAAAGCAAAACAAAAACATCTTGAGATCATGGACATTTCATTTTGTCTTTCTATCTCCACCTGCTAGCATGCTCCCTGGTGCACTAGCCTACTGGTGTGTTGGTTTACTGGTACACAGTGGGCATTTTATAATTGCTCATGGCTTGATTAATTTATACGGTTTTTGAGTCCAATTCATCTATTTTCCCTCTTCTTCCTCAGCCTACAGGACTGTGTGCAGTGTCAATGGACCCTTGGTTGTTCTGGATAATGTAAAGGTAAGAAACAGGGGGAGTGCCGAGAGAAGGAAAATCTGAACCCCAAATTCTCTGTCTCCCCATTCTTTACCCCATCCCCAACACCTGCTCCTACTTCCACTAACTCTGCCTCCCTGTCCCCCAAACCCACAGAGCTACATTCTAAAGCGACGCATCTTTTCTCAGTCTCTGACAAACATAACAAAATCCTTCCCCTCACCCCCCATTTGATGCCAACATAGCAAGTCATGAAGAATAAATCTTTCATAGTGAATAAGTCTCTTACTGCCGAGTAGAAGAGCCCCGGGCTGGGATGGGGGGGGGGGGGAGGGTCAGGATTGCTATTCCCTGCTCTGATACTGACTCCATGGGCAAGCCTGAGTGGGTCACTTACCCTCTAGAGATCTCCATTTTCTCCCTTGTAAAGTTGAGTCAATATTGACAATCTCCTAGGGCCCTCATGGGGGATTAAGAGAAATAGTGGGTGGGCAAGGCCCCGGCATCATATGTTCAGGTTACTATGGCGATTAGAATGGTCTCTATAGATATGGAATATAAAAGAATAAGGCCACTTGATTTCAGGAACCCTTGACTTAGGAAGCAAATAAGTCTCACCACGAGGCTCATGGGAAATAATCAAATCTCACCATGGATAACTCAGTTCCATTGCCCCACTTTTAGCCCTCCCCTGCTAAACTGCTTCCTACATGTTTTTATTTACTTTTCTATGTTCTTATTTTTCCATTGTTTCCTCCCAATACAATGAATGTAAACTTCTTGAGGGCAGGTACTGTCTTCATGAGGCTGCTTCCTCTGAATGTACCAATTAACTGTTAATAAATCAAAAAGCATCTATTGAAAGCCTACGTACTGGGCTCTGTCCTAGACACTAAAAATACAAAGACAAAACTAAGCAGAACCTATCCTCGGCCACCCTACATTCATTATTTATATATATATATATATGTATCTATATATGTGTGTGTGTGTATTTGTATGAAATATATATGTACTTTTTTGAATAAACATAAAATAATTGAAGGAAGGCATATGTAGTTGGGGAAATCCAGTAAGGTTCTGAGTAGGGAATGGGAGGTTCTATGAGATAGAGGTGAAGAAAGCATTGGGACCAATCAATGAAAAAACATGGAGACAGAGGGTGACATGTTGTCCATGATTGATAGAATGTAGAATGAAGTCTTTCTGGCATAGTAGAAAGTTTCCTAAACTGAGAGATAAAAGACCCAGGTTCAAGTTCTGTCTGGCTCTGCTCCTAACTAGCTATCTCTTGGGAAAGATGGTTTTTTTTTTCCTCTGGGTCTCAGTTTCCTCTTCTGTAAAATGAGAGGATCAAGACTTGAAGACACAGTTCAGATCTAAAATCCTATGAAATTACACTAAATCAGCTGGGGTTGGGTGTAGGGGAAGGGAACTACAACGCTCATGTGCTGCCATGGAGACTTCCCCATCCAGGCTTCAGAATACATTCATTCCCCTTCATCTCTGTACTCTGGGCTTTTCATGGCTGTCCCCATAGCGCCATCTCCTGACGAGCCCTGCACTGGAGAAAGGGCTCAGTCCTATAAAACATCCCTTTTCTACTGGGGAGAAATGGTCCTAGGGAAGGAAGCGTGCTAAAAATGGTCCTCCCAGCCCCAGCCCCTCCACAAGCTCCGAGCTTTGATGCTGGAGGTAATTAGAGCCTTGATGTCCACATCATTTGTCAGTGAAGGGTGATGGAAGAAGCACCAAGTTTTACAGTGAAAAAAACAAGGGCAGGGACACAGAGAGAAACAGGGACAGACAGAAGAGTGAAAGAGATGGGGAAAGAGAAGAAGACAGGCATAGACAGAGAAAGGAACAGGAAGAGAAATAGGATCATAGAGACAGGAGCAGGGAGATAGGAGGAAGGAAAGAGACAGGGATGGGGGCTGAAGTGGGGATAAGGACAACAAAGAAGATGGGAATGAGCAAAGACGCACAGAAAGACAGGACAAAGATAGAAACTGGGGATAGAAACTGAGAGGGAGATATAGGGAAGACAGGAATGAACGGAAGAACAAGACAAACAGGAGCAAGGAGAGTGATAGAAGGAAGAGAAATGAGAAAGAGGGGGAAGAGAGAGACACGGGGATAGAGAGAGGAAGAGAAACAAAGAGAGAAAGGGAGAAAAGATAGAGAGGAGAAGGAGAAAAGGGAAGGGAGAGACAGGGACAGAGAGAGACAGCAAGTTTCCCCTCCGTATAGAAGGAGGGGAAACAGGGGAGAGAGACAGAGAAAAAAAAGAAGGGAGAGAGAGGGAGAAAAGAGAAGGGAGAAAGAAGAGAGAGGGAGAGGGAGAGAGACAGAGATAGAGGGGAGAAAGGGAGAGAAGGGAAGAATTGGGGTGGGGGAAGACAAAAAGAGACCAAAACAGAAATGGAGAAAACAGGGACAGAAACTGAGGGAGATAAGGACAGGGATGACAAGACAAAAGAGAGGAATAGAGAGAAGAACAAGACAGAGACAGGAGCAAGGAGAGTGATAGAAGAAGGAAGGGAAATGAGGATGGAGAGAGGAAAAAAACAGAAAGGAGGAGAGAGGGAGAGGGTGAGAGACAGGGACAGAGAGAAAGAGAGATAAGAGAGAGGGGGACAGAGAGACAGAGAGATTTAGACAGAGAAAGAAAGAGAGAGAGAGAGAGAGAGAGAGAGAGAGAGAGAGAGAGAGAGAGAGAGAGAGACAAAGAGAGAGAGAAAGACAAAGAGAGAAAGACAACGAGAAACACACACAGAGAGAGAGAGAGAGAGAGAGAGAGAGAGAGAGAGAGAGAGAGAGAGAGAGAGACAGAGAGGGGTGGGTGAGATAGAGATAGAAAAGAGCAAGGAAAGAGATAGGGATATAGAGGATAACAGGACTAGCTGGGGAACCCAAAGTTGGGAAGATGCATACATAAACTCCATCTCAGAAATGTCTTAGTTGTGTGGCACTAGAAAAGTCACTTCATTTGTCTCTGCCTTAGTTCCCTCATTTATTAAAAAATAAAAATAAAAAATGAAGGGTTAGACTCAATTCTTAGTTCTCCTTCCAACTGTTAAGTTTGAAATCCTGGTTTGGAAGGTGAGAAAGTGTCGGGTACAGAAGCAGGGAGGGAAACAGGAACAGGCAGAGAGAGTGATGATAAATAAAGGAGACAAGGTAGAGAGAGGGACTGATGGGAGGGGAGCAGGGAGAGGCAAGGGGAGGAAGAGAGCGAGAACCAAGAGTCAGAAAAGTCCTTTCACTTTAGGATCTCTGCCTGGTCCTCTTGTCCCTGATCTCGCCTACCCTCTTGTGGCCAAGAGCAAGACCACTGGGCACAGGGCAAGGAGTGACTAGAATAAACAGCAGCCCCTGGCTTCTTCCAGCCCAGGGCCAAGGGATATGGTTTGAGGAAACCAATGACTCTCCCTCCTACACCCCATCACTATCCTCCTTGCAGCGACAGGACCCGAACCCCTTGGACACCCCCTCGGAACCTCAGCAGGGAGACAAACCCTTCTCACCTCTCCAACATGGGGCTCCTTCGGGGGAATTAGTGCTCCACAGTCATGGCAATCATGACCTCAACCCCCAAACCAGCCATCTTCCTTGCTGTGTGACCTTGGCACTTCTTTTATAAAATGAAGGAATTACAACCATACATGTGTAATCAGAGGGTTTTTTTCTTTCCTTCTCAATTAGGACGGAGTAATAGAAGAAAAAGAAAGTGAATTTCCTCTGATAAAAAAAATAAAATTTTATTTTAAAAAGAAAAAACCTTGACCCAAATTATGAAGAGCAGATGTGATTATAGGGGAAGGAGATCTAAAGTCTATGGAAGAGGATAATGGTAACATTTGGGGATTCAAGATAAGTCTGTAATCTCATCCATTTGGATGTTCTCTCCAATGACACAGCCAATCACAATCCATCCCATCCCCAAAAGATTATTTTAATGAAGGAGACTTAATGACTTCTAAGATGTTTTCATCAGCGTTCTGGTAAACTTTTAACAACCAGCTCTTTAGGGGAGGAAATATATGAACAACAAACACACTCTTAAGCTGAATTTGCATTATTAAATTTTTCTCCATCATTTTCTTAAGTCTCAATAGTCAATAAAATAGTATAATTCTCCAATTGATAGTTATTTGCCAATTTCTGAAATATAAATATTTATCCTGAAAATTTAATGAACTGGCCATTTTGTGAGTAAGTATACCATGGTCCCAGAGGTAAATGATCTGTTCAAGGTCACTCAGGAAGTCAGTGACAAAACTCTAACTTCTGAGTCCTCAAACTAAACATTGTTTTCCATATCTTGAGAAGGAAGAAATAGTGGTTCAGTGTTCCCCTCTGCCTTCCTTGCTCTCACATTTTTCTCCTGGACACTCTTCATTCTCCCCAGTTTGCCCAATATGCTGAGATCGTCAACTTCACTCTCCCAAATGGCACTCAGAGAAGTGGGCAGGTCCTGGAGGTGGCTGGGACCAAGGCCATTGTTCAGGTAAGAGGGGGAAGGGGGAAAGGGGGCTTAGTGTGAAGGTGGGGAGGTTCAGTGTTTGGGGGGGGCTCAAAATTTAAAGCTGTACAGTGACTTTTGGGACATCATCCCCATCCCCATCCCCATCCCTCGCATCACCATTTTCTTGCCCCCCACAGGTATTTGAAGGGACTTCAGGGATTGATGCCCAGAAGACAACTTGTGAGTTTACTGGTGACATCCTTAGGACCCCGGTATCAGAAGACATGCTAGGTAAAGAATGGAATTAGCAAAGAACATCTCCAGATGTAGGTAAAATTGTCAGTCTTTTCATATGATGCTGCAGAGGCATCATAGTTCCATGGAAAGTTAGGAGGCTGAGAACATGGGTTCAAATCTTACACCTGTCACTTATGACCTGTGTGACCTTAGACAATTCATCTCATTTTCATCCTTACTTTCATCAATAGAATGAAGGACTCAATGGCCTCTAAGGTCCCATCCAATCTAGAACATCAAATTGAAGAAGGACCTTAGAATACAGAAGGACAGAGCTGGAAGGTCCCTTAGAATACTGAGTGTCAGACCTAGGAAGAACCTTACATTATGGAATGTTAGAGCAGGGAAGGACCATTTCATAGATAAAGAAACAGATGCTCACAGAGAAAGTGACTTGTGTAAGGTCACCTAGCCAGTAATTAGCAGAGCTACATTTAGAATCCAAGTCTTTTGGAATTGAGTCAATGTTTTTCCTGCTGTCCTCTTATGAAGGTACCCCAAGACCTTATCTGTTCCCAAAGTACTTCTTGACTACCCTTCCATAGTCCCACCTTTTCCTCTTCCATTCCCTGAAATTTCCCTTTTTGTTAGAGTTGGTTCCCTTAGAGTTGGGTACCATGCCTTGGATGGTAAAGATGGGAACATTGTCCTCAGAAGGGAAAAAATGGGTTAGGGATTGGGAGAGAAAACTATTGGAACAACCTCTGGATAGCTAAAGGGTGTCATGATAGGAGAATAGATAATTAATAATTAACAGTTAATTTTTGTCCTAATTTTTCCTGAGTTCCAAGCATTTCTGTATACTCCAAACTTCTTCCTTCCTTTCTTCTTGTTAGGTCGAGTCTTCAATGGGTCTGGCAAACCCATTGACCAAGGGCCAGAAGTTATGGCTGAAGACTTTCTGGACATCAATGGTGAGTGGCCAGTGGCCACCAGTGGACTTCAGAATCCTTTTCCTATCCCTAAGTACTATATGTAATTGCTCAATCCTCTCATGCAAAGTGGGATCTCCAGAAGGTACTGAACAGAATTCTCATCTAACCTCCAGTCATGTATTTCATTGATGACCTAAAAGCTCTACCCATTATCCCTTTAGCCCACAGTCATAGACCAATAGAATTTGCCCATCCAAGAAGGGGAAAGTGTTTGGCTCTTCTCCATACGGCAAGTCTAGTTTTTTATGAAGAGATTTAAATGGTGTGAGGTGAGGGCTCTCATAAAGGCACTCTATCCCCACAAACCACCTCTTAAATTTGACCCATTAGCCTTTTATTCCCCTGGGCTCACTATTGCTCTCTACTATCTCCTCAGAGTAACAGTTCCCCAAGAAAGGAAATATAGCCAGACCTTAGAACACAGGAAACAGTTTTTTTTAATCTTATTTTATCTATATCTTTTTTCATATCCTCTTCATGGCCAAATATATCCCTCCACCCGACAATCTATGCCCAACAAAAAATATAAAAGGAAGAGAGAAGAGATCGGTTCAGTATTACGAAGCCACAAGGGCAACTTTGTCTGGTGATATTCAGGAAGTGTTGGAGCCAACTCATAGCAGCTTTCCAGAGGAGATTGTCAGCTTTTACACTTTGGAACAGACAAATACAAGCAGGGCTTGATTTATTGTTTTATTGGTTGTCTAGACTTAAGAAAAGATGGAGAAAGCATTCCCAATGCAGATAAAAGTGTGCTCATTCATACTTTTCCCCAAGATCCTGTTGTACTCATAGTTCTCCCCACCTCTAATCTCTGCAAGGAAGAGTGGGAGATACATGCTTTTCACTTCTCTCTGGAACTGTCCTTGGTCCACATAATAACAGCCAGATATCGAATCCAAGATTCAGAAGGACCTTAGAATATGAAATGTCATTATTGACTGATCTCTTAGAATATAGACTTGGAGATCAAAAAAGGGCCTGAGAATGCCAGGTCTCAGAAGGACCTTAGAAGATCAGAATATCAGAGCTAGGAGAGACTTTAGAAAATAAAATGTCAGACTTAGGAGGGGCCTTAGAACACAAAATGTCAGATCTAGGAGAAATATGAGAGGACATCAGGGCTGAACGGGATCTTAAAAAACAATCTCAGAGCTGAACAAGTGTCTGTCACATCACTTTATAAATGAGGAAACTTGAGGCTGAGAAAGAGGAAGTGATTTCTCCAGCGTTGGCCAATGAGTCAATAATAGAAGCCCAATATAAGGGAGATCAGTGCAGGGGTTAATGATATTTCTGTCATTAAATCAGTCCCACTGCTATGTAGCAAACCACTGAATCCTCAAATATATGTGTCCTTTAGGAATTAGTTTGTCATCCTTTTCCCAGGGTTCCTTTCCTCCTCTTAGGTCTGGGAACTGTAGTTTTAGGGAAATCGGAGACTCGGAGCAATTCCCTTCCAAAATCCATCTCACTCTCTCCCTTTCCCCTGTTGCCCTAGGTCAGCCAATCAACCCCCATGACCGAATCTACCCTGAGGAGATGATCCAGACGGGCATCTCACCCATCGACATCATGAACACCATTGCCCGTGGCCAGAAGATCCCCATCTTCTCCGCAGCCGGACTCCCTCACAATGAGGTATGAAGAGTGGGGCTGGGCATCTATTTTGGCATACCTGGCACTCCTGGGGTACCCTAGGGCTAGTGCCAGGCTCCATGGCCCATCTGCCCCTGGTCAAGCCTAGTGTCTCAGCTCCCCACCTTCCTCTCGAATGTATAAGAGCCCTGGATGCTTCCCGGATTCCAGTACACATCTTCAGGTTTATCAGTACATCAGTGTTGTATAGTGGAGAATAGTTAGCTCGGGAGTCTAGAAGAATTGGACTTAAATCTTGCCTGTCACCACATTACCTGTGTGATCCTATAGAGGTACTTTATTCTCTTTCGTCCTCAGTTTCCACATATGGGGCGTGTGTACAATAACACCTGTAATACTAACTGGGTACTGTGAAGATCAACTGAGAAAAGGCACAAAAGCATTCTATGAACTTTAAAGTGACGTATGATAAGAGCGAATGTTTTGTAGTATGTTTTACATATGTTATGTATTATTACATAATTATGTATATATTAATTATGTAAATATATATTAATTATATTACATCCCATAACAACATACACCATATCATATCATGTCTTTGTGGCTAGAAAGTTGGCCTAGAAGCTGAGATCGTTATAATTATCAGAGTAATCACTATAACTAATGTTTATATTGAGCTTTGGGATTTGTGAAGTACTTTGTGTCACCTCATTTGATCCTTGTAATGACATACTGTGAAGTTGGTGTTGTTTCCCCCCATTTTACAGAAGGGGAAACAGAGGCAGACAGTTAAATGACTTCTGCAGGGTCACACATCTAGTAAGTGTCTATGGCAAGTTTTGAATGCAGGCCTTTTTGACTCCAACCCCAGCAGACACTCACTCTGACATCTAGTTCCTTATAAATATCGCCTACTATTTTTAAGGACCATTGGGAACTTCTAGTTCAAAACCCTCAGTGTACAGTTTAAAAAAAAACCCAACCTGAAATTCAGAGAGGAAAAGTAACTTTCCCAAAATCACACGCCTCATACAAAGCAGAGCCAAGATCTGGCTCCAGACCCTCAGCTCTGCCCCAGAGTTCATGTTCCCCTATACTGTCTCCAGTTGGGCTCCTCTCTTTAAGGGGAAAAGCTCAACTTCCCAAAGGGCAGGATCCACTCCACCCTTTAAGTCTGCCTCAGTTTCTCCGTATGAACATTTAGTCATTCTTACTCCCCAAATACTACACACATACACACACACACACACACACTCAAATGCACATGCATATACACAGAGGCCCACATATGCATGTACACACACATGTATGTTTTAATGTGTAGTGCAATGGTTTCCCTCTGACTTCATTGTTCCCACCAAAGTTGAGAAGATATGAGACATCAAAGGATCTAAATTCTGTAGTCTGCCAGGATGGAAATGGGACTCCCCACATTCTGATGCTAATGTTCTCTCTCTCTGTCTCTCTGTCTCTCTCTGTCTCTGTCTCTCTCTGTCTCTGTCTCTTTCTCCCTCTCTCTCTTTCTCTCTGTCTCTCTCTCTCCTTTCTCTCTCTGTGTCTCTGTCTCTCTCTCCTTTTCTCTGTCTCTATCTCTCTGTCTCTCTCTCTGTCTCTTTCTCCCTCTCTCTCTTTCTCTCTGTCTCTGTCTCTCTGTCTCTCTCCTTCCTCTCTCTGTGTCTCTGTCTCTCCTTTTCTCTCTGTCTGTCTGTCTGTCTGTCTTTCTGTCTCTTTCTCCCTCTCTCTCTTTCTCTCTGCCTCTGTCTCTCTGTCTCTCTCCTTTCTCTCTCTGTGTCTCTGTCTCTCTCTCCTTTTCTCTCTGTCTCTGTCTGTCTCTCTCTGTCTCTGTCTCTGTCTCTGTCTGTCTCTCTCTCTGTCTCTCTCTCCCTAATAGATCGCGGCGCAGATCTGCCGCCAGGCCGGGCTGGTGAAGAAGTCCAAGGATGTCATTGATTATCATGAGGACAACTTCGCCATCGTGTTCGCCGCCATGGGGGTGAGCGGAGAGCGGGTGGGAGCCTCTCACTGGCCGATGGGGGAGGCGGAGGGGCTACTCCGCACAGCTTGGAAGGAAGGGGGGGAGAGGGCCCTGAGGACGGGGAGTCCGCGGGCACGGCCCCCAGGGTGGCTCAGGAAAGGGGCGGCTGGGGGCGAGGCGGTAACGTCGGCCGCGGGCAGCCCGTCAGGATGGGCGCTGGGGAGGCCTGAGTCGGCCGCCGCTCTCCACAGACTGGCACCAGGCGCACCAGCGGGCTTCTGGGAAGGGGGATTACGAGGGTCCGGGCGGCGGCCAGAGAGCTCTGACTTTTTTAAGCACTGGGACTTTGTTGGGAGCGGAGGGGCCCTCCGGGGGGCCCTGCCCCGCCCCCACCGCCCGGCTCATTTCCCCAGCCCCCTCCTGCTCCCCTCCCAGGAAGCCAGGGGAAAACCGGGAGCAGAAAACCGTAATCTAGGTTAACGGTCCCAAGCGAAAGGAGTCTCTTTCCATCCCATCATCCAATGGGGGGGGGCGGTGTCTCCTGTCCACACCTCACCCGTGACCCTCCCCCACTCACTGACCAGGTCAACATGGAGACTGCAAGATTCTTCAAGTCCGACTTCGAGCAGAACGGCTCCATGGGCAATGTCTGCCTGTTCCTGAACCTGGCCAACGACCCCACGTGAGCCCCCCGGGGCCCTGGGAACCCCTCCACCGCCTGCCCCTACTTATTAAAGGGGCTCTGAGCTCCCTGAAGGCTCCTGGGGGGGACTTGGGCTTCCCACATTCTGATGGGCGTGCTGGCTCTCTCCTGTCTCTGGCTCTCTGTGTCTCTCTTTGTGTCTCTGTATGTCGCTGTCTCACTTTCTCTGTATATCTCTGTCTCTTTGTCTCAGGCTTGGTCTCTCTGTCTTTCTCTGTTTCTCTGTCTCTGTTTCCTTGTCTCAGTCTCGGTCTCTCAATCTCTGTCTTTCTCTGTTTCTCTGTCTCTCTCCCTGTCTGTCTCTCTCTCTCTTTTTCTCCGTGTCTGGGTCTCTCGCTGTCACTCACTCATTTAAGTGTCTCCTATACTCTCAGCACAACAAAGAAATACAAAATGTAGAGAAGTATCCTAAAATGAGGATAATAAAACCCTACCAATATGGGGGGGGGGTGGACGTTGCCACAATTATTTATTTATTTTAGAATAATAGCTTTTAATCTTCTAAATACCTGCAAAGATAGTTCTCAACATTCATCTTGGCAAACACTTGTGTTCCAGATTTTCTCCCTCCCTTCTTTCTACCCCCTCCCCTAGACAGCAAGTAATCCAATATATGTTAAACACATGCAATTAATTCTTCCTTATGTATTTCTACAATTCTCATGCTGCACAAGAAAAATCAGATCAAAAAGGAGGGGGGGGAGTGAAAGAAAACAAAAAGTGAGCAAACTTTGTTTGTTATTACAAAAGTGAAAATCCTGAACCACCCTCAGTTCCCACAGTGCTCTCTGGGTTTCGCCCAGTTCTCTGACCTGGGCTTCGGGCCCTTCCCAGGTTACACCTGAGCTCACCCGCTCTGTTCTCCGTACGTCATCCCCACAGTATTGAAAGGATCATCACGCCCCGCCTGGCGCTGACCACGGCTGAGTTCCTGGCCTATCAGTGTGAGAAGCATGTGCTGGTCATTCTGACAGATATGAGCTCCTATGCAGAGGCCCTGAGAGAGGTGAAGCTGGGGGCTGGGGAGGAGGAGCGCCGGGGATGGAGGGATGGAGGGGACGGGCAGGGAGGCATCGATCCAAAGCCTCCGTGGTCCCAGGAGCTCTGGAGGACAGAGATGTGAACCCCCACCCCTTTGATGAACTTTTCTATCCCTGATGATTTATCTTTCTCTTTTATCTGCTTTTGTCCCTCTCTCTCTGCCTTTCCTTGTCTGCCTGTTTATTCTCATATATGCTTTGTCTCTGGGTGACTCTCCGGGTCTCTCCCTGATGCCCCCGGTGGGCACGCCCAGGTCTCGGCTGCCAGGGAGGAGGTACCGGGCAGACGAGGTTTCCCCGGGTACATGTACACGGATCTGGCCACCATCTACGAGCGGGCAGGCCGAGTGGAAGGCCGGGGAGGTTCCATCACGCAGATCCCCATTCTCACAATGCCCAATGATGGTGAGAACTCCCCCTCTCCACCCCAACAGCCAACTCTCCCTTTACTTCACTCCCACCACCACCCCCACTCCCAGCCAGAGCCAGATGTTTCCAAGGCAGCCAGAAGGCCTGAGCATCCATATGAGCCTCAGCAAGTCCTTTAGCCACTCTGTGCCTCAGTTTCCCCATCTGTCAGGCAAAGAGGGTGGAATTAGATATCTTCCAAAGACCCTTCTGATTCTCATAGACCCATGATCCTCTGGTATTCCTTGGAGGAGACGTGGTTCCTTGGTCCGATGGGAAGGATGCAGTTCCAGGTCGCACTAAAGTAAAACTCTCCTTTCCAGATATCACGCATCCCATCCCTGACCTGACGGGCTTCATTACGGAGGGACAGATCTATGTGGACAGACAGCTGCATAACAGACAGGTACCACCAGCTCCATCCCCATGTTCTCCCTGCCCACTGCCCTCTTCTCCCTACCCGGTCTTCGGACCCCTATAAGGCACCACTCTAAGGTCTAACGACAAGTAGCCCTCTCGTTTCCAGTTGATTAAGAGAAGGGAAGCAGCCACAGGGAGGATCTGACTCTCCCTTTACAACTGGGGAGACTAAGACCAAGGGAAGTGGCTGATTTGCCCAGTTAGTAATTAGGGAAGTGGGATCCAAATCGAGGCCTCTGGCTTCAAATCTGGCACTCACTCCACCCCTGAAAATGGCCAACCCCATCCCCAAACATGAGCCTGTTCTGTGGCCTAGAATTTGGGAATAAGGCCAGCTTTGCTCTCTTTTCCTTCTCCTCTTTCATCCTGATTAGAAAAAAAGGAAATTCTAAAGCCAAAAAATAATCCAATTATAATGTGTCCTCTTGGCTTCTTATCTCGGATCAACGGGAAGAGGGCACTCATGGAGCTGTTAGTCAGCCAATAAGCATTTATTAAGCACTGACTGCATGCCCGGTGCTTTGCTAAGCTCTGGAGATAAAAAGAAAGGCAAACCAGGAGGGCTCCCTCTTCCAAAGGGGGAGACAGAATGCCGGGGCTTCCTCCATCCCGGATCCGAACAGAATGGGCACAGGGGCCTCAGGGAGGGGCTGGCGGTACCGCCGGAGCTGGGGAGGAGAAGGATTGGAGCAGGGGCTGCTGAGTGTTGCCCACTCCCCTTCCCACCCTCCCCTAACTCCCGTTATCCCTTCCTCTAGATCTACCCTCCCATCAACGTGCTTCCCTCCCTGTCTCGTCTGATGAAGTCCGCCATTGGGGAGGGCATGACCAGGAAGGACCACGGGGATGTCTCCAACCAGCTGGTAAGGAGCAGAGGCTGGGAAGGAGCAGAGGCTGGGAAGGAGCCAGGGCAGAGCCCGCTGTCCCGGAGGCAGAGCCTCAGCTCAGTTCCCCACAGGCCGGGCTGCCCTTTCCTCCGACGCCCGTGTGCTTAGGAGGAAGCGGGCCCTTTCTCTAATGTCTTTTTCCTCGGAGATCTCATGTGGCTATGGCCAAGGTGTGACCTTGGAAGCTTAGAGGCTGCGCCAGGGGAAGGGGGGCATCTGAAGCACCGAAGCCAGTTCCCAGGCCTTGTTACCCCGTGTCAGCCTCCCTCGGAGGCCAGGCCCAGGCTAAAGCACCCAGACTCAGGCCCTCAACCCCTCTGGTCTCTCTTGGCTCCCTCAGTACGCTTGCTACGCCATCGGGAAAGACGTCCAGGCCATGAAGGCGGTGGTAGGGGAAGAGGCCTTGACCTCGGAGGACCTGCTCTACCTCGAGTTTCTGCAGAAGTTTGAGAAGAATTTCATCAACCAAGGTGGGAGGGCTTGGGGGAAAGGGCCCGGAGGAGGGGAGCAGCATCTGAGCCTGAGTCGGCCCTTTTCTCACACTCTCGCCCTCTTCCCCAGGCCCCTATGAAAACCGCAGCGTGTTTGAGTCCCTGGACCTTGGCTGGCAGCTGCTGCGCATCTTCCCCAAGGAGATGCTCAAAAGGATCCCCCAGAACATCATTGAGGAGTTCTACCCTAGAGACGGCTACCATCAGAGCCTGCTCACCAGCCCAGACGCTGCGGACTCCTCCGAGGTGTCTGACTCGCAGCTCTAAGGCTGCCTCTGGATCCCACCCCCAGCATGGACTCCTGCCTCTGCCCAAGGCCCACCCCCTCCCCTGATCTCTCCCCAGCCTCGCTCTGGGGCCACCGTACTGATGGATACCTCCACCCATCTAAAGTCCGGCTGCCTCCCCCTCCAGCCAAACCGCTTCTGGCGTAGCTCTGTCCCCAAGCTTTTGTTCCTCCTGCCCTCTGTCACCCCCCTGCCCTCCATCACCCCCCTGCCCTCCGTCACCCCCTGCCCTCCGTCACCTCCCTGCTCTCCATCACCCCACCTGCCCTCCTTCCTCCAAATGAGGAAACCTCCAGGCTTCAGCCCCACCCTAGGCTTTTCCAGGAGGCCAAATCACTCCATCATTGCTTGGATACTAGCAGGAAGAAGAAAATGGAGAAGGAAAAAATCAGCTCCCTCCCCTGCTAACTTCAGCTACATTTTCTTAAAAATCCCTTTGGTTAAGAAGAATACATAGATGTGTGTGACTTGACTAATAAATCAATAAACATTTATTAAGCACCTACTATGTACCAGGCACTGTGCTTAGTTCTGGGGACACAAAAATAAGGCAAAAACAAAAACCAGGCCCTGATCCCAGGAAGCTTACAGTCCAATGGGAGAGACAATGTGCCAACAATGTGCCTCCCAGCTGTCTGCCGGGGCTCTCCTAGAAATTACCTGCACCTGAGCCTTCGACCACTCACAAACCTAATTCTTCACTAGTTCCAGATTCCTCCTGGTCACTCCTTTTGCTTACTTAGGGGAAATGAAAATGCAAGTTAAAGGTTGAGGGAGGGAGAGAGTTAGAAGACATAAAGGGGGGTCATTAAGGGCCAGGGCTGTCTCTCTAGGTCAGGACAGTCACTTTTTTCACTCAAGAAGTCACTGCATCATGCTATGACACCCAACCCGGCTCCCCCAAAGTCTATGTCACCAAAGCCCAAGGTCCGCAAGTTCGGTACCAAACACTTCAAGGCTGAGCCCACACATATAGAAGGCCTCTCTGTTGTCCAAGGCCAAGTTCAGAGGGAGCCATCACTAGCCAGGCCACAGAATGATGGATCTTTTTGTCCATGGCTACTCTAAATAAAGTCATGGAGACGTTGGGATCTAGGATAGTAATGGCAGAAGGTATCCCTGCGCATTGGAGCATTGTCTGAATGACAGTCATGGGGAGGTTAGGATCTGGGCTGGTAATGGCAGGCCCAGAGCCTTAAAATATGGGATGAGCCCCTAGTGAGGAGTCTTGGGTAAAAATTATGCCTCAGAGTTGGTCCCTAGGCTGGAGGATCGTGACATTCTCTCAGAGGCCCTATGAGGTGCCAGAAATCAGTGATCTGGGAGTTAAAAGGGTTGAATCTTGGATCTCAGCCTCACATCTTAAGTGAATCCTTTTCTTTTATTGGTCTCCAGTTTCCGAATCCTGAACCCCATAAATTCTGTGATCTCCCCCTGAATCATCGGAGTCCCAAACCATGTGTCCATCTCCGAGGTTCTGTTTGGGGCCCTCTTTGTTCCTCCTTCTTTTCTCATTACAGCAGGCATTCTGAACAGCAGGTCCATGAACTTGTTTTTAAAACTATTTTGATGACTGTATTTCAATATAGTCTGTTTCCTTTGAAACCTTTTGTATCTTATTTTTGCATTTAAAAATATTATTCCGAGGGATTCATAGACTTCTCCAGATTGCTGCCAATGAAATCCATGATACAAAGTTAAGAACTGTGGCAACACAAAAGGATGATCTCATCAAATCTCATAAATCAAATAACCATCTCAACACCAATGATTCCCAAATCCATATATCCATCCCCAATTCTCTGCCAAGTGCTGTTGGACAGCCATAACGGAATGGCCCATCAGTCTCTCAAATGCAACCCGGACAAAGCTTAACTCTTAGGCCCAAATCTCCGTCCCCACTAAAGCCACCATCATCCTTCCAGTCATCCAGGTTACTCCCAAACTTCTTTCTCCATCTCATCTCTCACATCCCACATTCATACAACTTCTATCCTATCACTAGGATTACAGCAATAGACTCCCAACTCTGGAAGACCTTCATCAGCAGGGCTGACCGTGCATTGCCATAGTTGCCATAGTAAGGGTCAGAGAAAGTGTGGAGCATGTGGGAAGGAGAGACAAAAGGCAAGACAACCTCTGCCCTGTGTTGGAAGGCTAGGAACCATGGTTTCCTATGGCTGTCACCACTTATTCCTTGGTGGTAAAGAAGAGCTGGAGAGACCGGGAGAGCTGTTTTTGACAGGCAAAGAGTCAAGGAAGTCAAGGACTTCAGAGTAGGGTGGTTATGGTTGACAGAACTGAAAAAGATGCTGCAGGAGCTTGGGGCTGGGAGAAGAGCACCCAGCTAGAAGTGCCACAGTTCTTCAGAAGCTATTTGCTTCTTGCCATCAGCATGTGGAAAGTCACATCCAGAAATCGATCATTCATGACAGCGGCTGAGCTGAGCTAGGGAGTAAATGCAACTTCTCATCAAATCACCATGATCAAGATTAGGGCACAGGCTGGAAGGGGGACATTTGGGAGGACAGGGAAGATGGATGCAGGGATCCTTGGAGCTGGTTCCTGCTCATCCCTTGTCATGGAGATATGGTGACCTGTCTGGAGAACCAACATGGTCTAAATCACCAGCACCAAGAAAAGTGGCTAGAGTTATTTCATCCCAGGAGGCCCAGCAGAAGCTAACAGAATCCTCTTGGATTTGGGCTCTTCATGTTTCTTATCAGGGAGGAAAAATATTGTGTATTTGAGCCAACAGAATTGATGAAAACCATCAAACACAAAAGATAAGGCATTTTCTGTCCTAAATAGTCAGATATAAGGAGAGCCTTCAAACTTACTCTCCTGGTTGGCCCAAGTGCTGCTCCCATGAGGAGCCAGACAGGTCATGAGGTATAAGGAGGAAGGAAGACAGCATTGTGGGGAGAGGAGGGTGGCTTTCTCCTCCAAACTCCCCATCCCTTAATCAAAACTGAGGCAGGGGCTGAAAAGATGCCTCGTTAGTCCTATCAAGATCAGGTGGATCCATGGTGCCCTCGCTTAACTGAAGCCCAGCCTGTCATGCATCATAATGGAGAGAGTCTCCACTCAGATGGGAGTTCTTGATGGCCCGTGTGCAACTATTAGGTGCCTTATGGCTGCCAGTTGCCAAGGAGGGCAGGGTGAATGGAACAGAGATCCCTAATCCCTTTGGGATGGCTCTCACATATCCCAGAAATACCTCTTCCCATGGTTGCTTTTTGATGGGATTCCTAAGGATGAAATAGATGGGCAATCATAGGACTAGAAAGATCTTGATGGCACAGTGAGTGGCAGAGGGCCTTGGACATAGAATAAGGGAGATCCGAAGTGAAATCCTGCCTCAAACCCTTAGTAGCTGTGTGATCCTAGCAACTGACAGCTGTTCGCCTCATTTCCCGCATCTCTAAAATGGGATAATAATAGCACCGATTCCCCAGAGCCATTGTGAGCATAAAATGAGGTAATATTTGTAAAGCACTCTGATAAACCCTAAAGGCTAGCTACAATTAGAACATCTTTTGTTATCGTCAGATCTAATATTATAGTTTATGACTCAAAATTCATAAATGACTCATACCCATGGCTTTTACCCATGGCCCAAGCAGTCCTTCCATGTGCTGAATGATGACTACAGTTCACTGATGGGCTAGACCCTTATCAATGGTCTCTCAGAACCACTTCTAAGTAGGAATTCAGGGATGGGGAAGGGGGTACGGAGAGAAAGGCCGATCATTGCAATGAGCTGAACTAGGGGCTGTGCACTAGTCCTTCCACTGAGTTGCATTTCCACACTAGCATAACCTAGCAGAATATGCAAGTCCACAGAGGAATGAAAAAGATGAAAGAGGTAAAGGGGGCCCTGAGTATTGGTCTGTGAGAATGAGACCCAAACTCTAATGGGTTTTGTTCCTTATGAGAAGGCAGTAACTCGGAAGGATGCTCCCAGTAATATTCTGGCGACTCCTGAATTCATGAGCCCAAATTCACCTAGGGTTCAACAGATGTTTTAGAAAAGTAGCCCTGGAAGAAAGCTTCCCAGGAAAGTACTCCTGAGCTTCCAGACTATCCCTCTACAAGACTGGGCTTTCTAATGATCCAGAGAACTGGATCCTACATTAAGCCTTTCTTGAAGGCCGCAGTCAGGTATCTGCCCCTGTGGCTCACTGGGCTGCCATGTGATAGCAGGTGGATTCTATTGGTCCCCATCCTTCTTACTGTGGTCCTTTACTGATAGATTTTCCTCTGGATTTTCCTGTTTCTGGTCCTTCGAATATTTGAGACTTTAATTCAAAGACATAACTGGCATATTACATAATTAATATGGCTTCTGTTCAAGGAATCCATCTCGCCAGTCTCTCTCAGCTCCTCGATCCAATCTGTTGTCAAGACCTCTCGCTGCATATTTGCCATAGCTCTCCTGTGACAGTCACCACCATCACCTCGGCCCAAACTGTTCCAAGAACCCGGTGGTGAATCTGCGGACTCGAGATTCTCCCCACCAGAGTCCCTCCTCCATTCAGCCACAAAAGAGATTTTCTTCAAGTGCAGGTTCAGACCAGGCCACCTCCCCACCCCCATTCATGTCAGTGCTTCCCTATCAAATCAAATACAAAATTCTCCATTTGACATTTAAAGTCCTTCATAACTAGTCCTTCCCTGATCTTTCCAGTCTTCTCAATCCTTAAATCCACAAACCAGTAATGTGGTCTCCTCACTATACCTTGAACAAGACACTATCTCTCAGCTTCAAGCATTTTCACGAACTATCTCCCATGCTTTCACTTCATTTCCATGTCCTGGCTTTCCTGGGTTCCTTCAAATTTCAGCTAAAATCCCATCTTCTATAGCAAACCTTTTCCGATCTCCTTTTCCTTCATCTTTATCTATGCTTACTCCTTCAATTTATTTTTCTTATCTTATTGCAATGGCTAGCATTTCCAGCCCTATATTTAGTAGTAATGTTAAAATGAACATCCTTGCTTTGCCCCTACTCTTATTAGAAACATTTTTGCTTATCCTCATTACATAAAATCCTGGTTCTTAGTTTCAGACAAATGCTACTTATTTTAAGGAAAGCTCCATTTATTCCTATGTTTTCTAGTATTTTTAAAAATAAAACTGGATATTGTATTTTATCAAAAAAAACTTTCTTTGTAACTATTTAAATAATCATATTATTTTTGTTGTTTGTCATTAATACATTCAATTATATTTGTGGTTTTCCTCATATTTCTCATATCCTACATTTTTGGTATAAATTCAGCTGGGTTATATTCTATTATCCTTGGGAAATATGGTTAATAGTCACTTTGTAAGTATTTTATTTGAAACTTTTGTATCATTATTAAGGACACTGATCGATAGTTTTATTTCTCCATTTTGACTCTCTCTAGTCTAGACATCAAGAGTATAATTGGATTATAGAAGGAAATTAATAGGTTTCCTTCCTTGTCTATTATTTAAATCAACCTGTGTTGTGCTAGAATTAATTGTTCTTTAAATGTTTGATAGAATTTGCTTGTCAATCCATTGAGTCCTGGGTTTTTTTTTTCTTTGAGAGTTCATTTATGGGTCATGTAATTTTAATTCTAAAATATTACTCTCCTGTTCTGTTATTCTGAACAACTTGTATTTATATAAATATGACCATTGGGACAAATTGTCTTCATCAACCTATTTAGGGAGATCTTCACATGCTTGGGGTAGACATCCTCTTAACTGACCAACAAATTTGTGCTTTGATGCTCTTGTGGCGCATCGATTACCATGATTCCTTCTTGGAGTCCAAGAATAGGCTTTGTAATACATTCGGTCCTTTTATATTCTTAGCATCAACCAAACCTCATACAGAAACAAATAGTTAAGAAAAAAACACAAAGTTGTGACACGTGCGAGAAGGTTCTGTTTTACAAGTTGGAACAATATTTTAGAAGTTTCTGTGTATTATTTAAATCAAAGATTTTTACAAGTCTGCTTCCAATGTAACTAGAATTTACATGTTTATTGGGACAACCCTTTTTATTATAAGAAATAATGGATAGGAATAAGTAATTTTAATCCTAGTGATGCTAAACTTCCTATCATATTAAAGAAGTCTTTTTTTTTTTCCATTTCTGCCCTTAAACGTACAGGAAAGCAGATTGTCATCTCCCTCTCCTCCCACATGACTTCTATGGGGTGTACTGGAGAAGTTCTCAAAAGTAGGCTATTACATTTTTAATGTGAGTATTTACAGCTCATAAATCAGCAAACACTACAAATCAGAGCTTGATATATTGTTTATTTTTTAAAGTGATAAAGTATTCATAATTCAGATCAAACTTAAAAGTTATAGTAAAAAAAAAACATTAAATATCTTTAATACCAAAAAAAAAAAAAAAAAAAGTTATAGTGATCCACTGAGGAAGGGAGAGTTGGTTGTTAAACACTTGCCAGCACACCCTTGCTCTGTCACGTTCTGCTCCTAATAGAAGTGTAAAGTATCATTATCATTTAAAATACCTCCATGTGCCCTGGCTTTCCACACAACTTCCCCTATTACATTCACAGAACATAGCACCAGAGCAAGTATTTCAAAAACCTTTTGTTCAAGTCCATCTCTCTCAGTGTTCCTTTCCCCTTCCGAGAAATGGTTAGTAGAAGATGCCTGCTTAGCAAAAACAGAAACAAAAACCAATCTGGAGTGAATAACATTATGTCTTTACTTGCTTTTCAAAATTAAAACAGTTCCGATTAGAAAAAAGATGCACATATTCCTGTATATGGAGGTTTTTATAAGGAAACACACTTTCACAAAGAAAGGGACCACACCTGTGAGTTCTTTGAAATTAGGGGACTTCCGGATGAGGAAGCTGGAAGGGTGGGGGTCTTTGTAAGATAAGACCTTAGGGAGATGGCTAAAATGTTAAGGAGTGTTTACCCAGGGCCACTTGGGCCACATTGGATTCACATTGGGGAGTTTAGATCTCCACAAGTGAAGGCATGAATTACTCTTCCCCCTTCCTATGGACATTAACCCTCAGAAAGGGAGGATAATGGGGAAGTTCCCCCCCCCCCAGAGGGTTCTCAATCCTATTTCTGTTCCTATGATGAATTCTAGAAACAGATCCTGTAATCTTACTCTCTCCCAGCCCACTGGGGCAGGTGAGCAATTTTCTGGGATTTTGTGCTGGGTGATCCTGCTTTTCTGCCCCTATTTTTGGGGGGTGATGAGTTGAGCAAGGAGTGGCAGTCCCGGTACCATCTCATTCCTCAGTGATCCTTTGAGAAGTTCTGCTGTTAAATCCCTAGAGCAGCCTGGGGTGGCTGGGGCTTGATCTTTGATGTCTCTCTCTTTGCCTTTCGAGGTAACACAGGTATTGACAGCAACAAACTGGGATTTGTAGGTCTGGAAAAGGTGAGTGTCTTAAGATGAAGGCTCAGAGGCTGAATTTGAACTCGGGCCTTCCCTGATCTACATCTAGCTTCATGCTGTCTGAGACAATGCTGAGCAGAGTCCAAGCCATGGGAAAGGGGCAGGGCACTGCTGACCTGAAATCCAAAAAGGCCGAGTTCAAATTCTGCTGTTGACACTCATTAGCTCAGGGTTGGACAAGCCGCCTTTGCTGCCACGGCCACACAAGCTGCCCACCCTCTGGCCATTTTATTTTATGAGTTTAAGAACACAAGTCTGGGAAGGGGGTCCTTAGGTCTCAACAGAATGACTGCCCACGAGGTCCAGGACAAAGCAAGGGGAGGGCCTCCAGGCTGGAGGCTGGACTGGAACATGGTGCATGTATGTGGAAAAACTCACCCCTCCTTGTGTAGCAAGAGTAAACTGTATAAATATGCATATGTTTTGTCAATACAAAGCTATAAAGAAAGAAAGAAAGAAAGAAAGAAAGAAAGAAAGAAAGAAAGAAAGAAAGAAAGAAAGAAAGAAAGAAAGAAAGAAAGAAAGAAAGAAAGAAAGAAAAAAAGAAAGAAAAACTCAGTCCTTGGGGATTTGGTTCTTATCAAGAGTGGAATAAATGATCAATAACCCAATCCTGGCAGGCTGTTGCTCAGGACAGCTCCCTGTGGGTGATGAAGTCCCTGGACTTGAAAGATCCTGTGCTGGGGACTTTCCCATGAGGTTTGCCACCTTGGGGAAGTGAGGCCATCTGAAAGTGGATCTGAGACTTAGATGGAAAGGGATGAGGGAGGAACTGGGACCCAGCAGCTTCTGGAGAAGGAAGGGCTGGGGCAGGAAGGACTCTGGGACAGCATCCCCCAGTCCCCCAATCATGGAAACACAGAATTCACAACTGTAAGAAGCTCTATCCATGAACAATCCAACTCCCTAAGCTTATGGAGAAGGAAATTGTGGCCCACCAAGAGTCTGAAGCAGAGACACCATGTCTTTTAGCATCATCTGGAACTCAGGACTCTGACCATATGCATGGGCGATTTTTCAACATTGACCCTTGCAAAACCTTCTGTTCCAACTTTTCCCCTCCTTCTCCCCAGCCCCTTCCCCAGATGGCAGGTAGACCAATATATGTTAAATATGTTAAAGTATATGTTAAATACAATACATGCGTACATATCCATACAGTTATTTTGATTTACAAGAAGAATCAGACTTTGAAATAATGTACAATTAACCTGAGAAGGAAATTAAAAATGCAGGTGGACAAAAACAGAGGGATTAGAAATTCTTGTAGTGGTTCACACTCGTTTCCCAGAGTTCTTTCACTGGGTGTAGCTGGTTCTCTTCATTATTGAACAAATGGAACTGATGTGGTTCATCTCATTGTTGAAGAGAGCCACATCCATCAGAATTGATCATCATGTAATATTGTTGTTGAAGGATATAATGATCTCCTGGTCCTACTCATTTCACTCAGCATCTTCCATTACTCTTAACATCAATATCCCCCTCACTACCAAAACCCCCACATTTGCTCCCCGAAAGAAAAGCCTTTATCTTGTAACAGAACTACATACACACACAAAGCTACACCCTGACACTATCTGAAAACACCAGCTCATGCCAGGAAGGGGGGGAGCGTCAGGCTCCTGGGGTCACCTTTGGGGGCCATCTTCCTCAACTTAAGTCTGCTTAAGTTGTTCATGGTTACTTTGCTATGTGTTGCTCTTATTCTTGCTGCTGCTTCTGTTCTTGATTGCTTTCACTTGTGTCCAACTCCTCCTGACCCCATGTGGGGTTTTCCTGGCAACTTGCCCTTTCCTTCTCCAGCTCATTTTACAAAGGAGGAAACTGAGGCAAATGGGGTGATGTGACTTGCCTAGGATCACATAGATACTAAGTGTCTGAGGCAAAATGTGAATTCAGAAAGAGTCTTTCTGACTCCAGACCCAGTGCTCTGCGCACTGAGGTATATCACCTTGCTGTCCACAGTTGTAGTCGTTTAAATTGTTCCCTAGGTTCTGCTACCTCCACTGTGTCTGTTCATATAGTTCTTTCCAAGGTTCTCTGACTCTGACTCTGCTGTCATTTCCTTTACATTTATATAATATGATTTGTTCACCCATTCCCTCAAGTCTGGACACTCTTCCCCCTTCATTTCACAAACAAAGTGATGCTATGAATATGCATTTACCTACAGGTCCTTTTCCACTTTTTTCTGTGTTTTCTTTTTTTTCCTGGTAAATTGATTTATTTTTAATATATATTGATTTATGAATCATGTCGAGAGAGAAAAGTCAGAGCAAAAGGGAAAAACCATGGGAGAGATAAAAAAAAAAAACCAGCCAAAAGAAGTGAACAGAGCATGTGTTGCTTTACATTTAGTCTCCTTAGTTCTTTTTCTGGACGCAGATGGCGTTTTCTGTCCAGAATCTATTGGGATTGCTTTGGATCACTGAACCACTGAGAAGAACCGAGTTTTTCATAGTTGATCATTGCACATTCTTGCTGTTACTGTGTACAATGTATTCCTGGTTCTGCTCGTTTCCCTCAGCATCAGTTCATGTAAATCTTCCCAGGCCTTTCTAAAATCAGCTTGTTCATTTTTATAGAACAATCATATTCCATTACCTTCATGCGCCACCACTTATTCAGCCATTGCCCAGTTGGGGATCTACTCATTTCCCAGTCCTTTGCTACCACAAAAAGAGCCGCGACAAACATTTTTGCACATGTGGGTCCTTTTCCCTCCTTTATGATTTCCTTGGGATACAGATTTTTTCTATTTCTTCAAGGACATAGTATTAACATATCAAAGAGTACACAATCTAATAGTCTCAAACCGCTTTCTAGAATAGTTGTGCCAATTCACATTTCAATCAACATCAGATCACCTGCCATTTTTTATTTTGTCATTTTTCCCATTCTGAAGGGCATGGGAGGACTATCAGAATTGTTTGGATTTGTCATTTTCTTGTCATTAAGTGATTTGAAGCATGTCTTTAACATGATAAAAAAGTTTCAATTTCTTCCCTTATAAGTGATTTTCCATTCATCACTCTCATTCCTACCTGGGCCCCTTTATGCCCTTGCTCTTTCAATTGACCATTTTCAGTCTCTCCCTATCTACTAACTTTCTCTCCGTCTCAGTCCCTTTCCCATCTATCCAAGTTAGCAGAGGGACTGATCTGCCAAGAAACTAACCTTTATTGCAATGAACTTCACATTTTCCAGCTCCTAGATTCACTTTGGGTCATTGGACCCAATGCCAGGCTCTCTTGGTTCTGATGCAATGTTTGGATAGCATAAAGAACTCAAAGTCATTGTACAGTGAGCATAAGGCGGTTAACTTTGCTCTAAAACAACAGGGATATTCAACAAGGATGCAATGGCTCTCAGCTTCTTCTCTACATATGAAACTCATCTGGTCATCAGGGCAGGACATGGTAAAGGACACAGTGAGTCACATGTTCTAGGTCCAAGAGGTCCCAACTGCCTGTATTGGGACTTTCTGTGCCTATTAGTGACCAGGAAGGGCCACTGAGGGAGCCACCTGAGCCATAGGAACCACTTGGTCTCCCATTGGGACTTTCTGAGTCTCTTAGTGACTTGGAAGGGCCACTGAGGGAGCCGCCTGGACCACAGGGACAGCTCGGTCTCCCATTGGGACTTTCTGGGGTGAACAGGAAGGGCCCCTGAAGGAGCCACCCAGGCTACAGGGACAGCTCGGTCTCCCAGTAAGGAGGGTGGCTTAGGGATGTTGTGAATGGATGAAATCATGGCTTAATCTAAGTCCTATCATAGAAGTTCTGTCACCATTAGCCTTTTTGGCTCCCATATGTCACCTTACTTGTTCACACTGATTTTTTTCAAGCCACTAAAACTCCTCAGTCTTTTTTTAGGATGAAAGTATTAAAAAGTTCTCATCCAGAGCGTCTGGGTAACTACTCTTGAGGCCTCTGGCGAGCAGACCTCCATGAGCCCAAAGGGCTCTGGCTCACAACCCCCCCACATGGGCCAGAGCAGGGGTGTCTACAGAAAATGGCAAGGAGGAAGTTTCTAAGACTGACTTGGGAACTTAAAGCCACCTGGGAAAGGAGCAGCCACTGAACTTCCAGTGAAGAGGCAACTTCTTTCCCTCCCATCCCAGCAGCTACACAAACATGGCCGCAAATATACGTATGGCCAGGGGGCCCCAAACCTGGGTCTCCAGACCAAGACTTGAGTCAGGGCGCATCCGAGCACCGATGGTGAGCCGGGAACTATCTGAGCCCTTCCACCCTGCGCTTCTTTCCCCAAGAACATGGGACCCACCAGCCCTGAGCAGCCTGCTTCTAGCCCGAGCCCTGACTCTCCAAAACCGGGCACCTGGACCCTTAAATCAGCGGGCATCTCCCTCCCCTCCTCCCCGGCAGGTATGGCCACCTCCAGGACGACGAGCCCAGGCGTCCTCCAGCCAAAAGATAAGGACCTAGAGCTGCTGCTCAGGGAACAGGGACCCCAGGGCAAGGAGAAAGATGCCTTCAGCTGCTTCCCAAGTGTTCTGGGAATCTGTAACTCTGAGAAAAGCATAACAGAAGGGTAGCTATTGGGTAAGGGGATGTTCTGTCCACATAGGAGGTGTCCATGCAGGAAACTGGGACAGCCAAAGACCAGAGGCTCAAGGACAGGCGCAGAGGTGTATCTTTCCTACTCTTCTCCTCATCTCTTTTTGTGGAGATATTGGGATTTCTGCCTCCCAGCAGGCAGGATATTGTGTATTCCTCCTCATCCACATGGCTCCTTCCCACCAAATGCTTACAAAAAGCCATCACAAATAGTGATGGAAATAAGCAAACCCATTGGCCCTCTGGGTAGCAAACAAAATCCGGCTGAGTCCCACAGACCAGAACAGGCCAGAAAATGCACAAAAGTGAGGGAGCTCTTTACACTGGACAGAGCTGAGATCTCACTCAATAAAAAGAGAAAGGCCCCAGTTTCACCCAAGGGAAAAACTTCCCAGCCTCTGAAGGAGACAACCCAGAAAGCACGGATGTGTTAAAGCCCTGGTTAAAGCTACATGTTTGCCACGTCCAGAGCCTTTTTTTTCTCTTGGAATCAATATCGAAGAGTCTGGAACTAGGTGTGTGCTGCTGAAGAAGGAACGCAGAACGTTTCTCCAGCCCTCCCCCAAACACACGGCTCAACATTCCGCAATCAGGAAAAAATATTAGGGAAACATGACTGGTTTGGCCGGAAAGTCAGGCCCAAGCCAGAAGCCTTCTGTTCGTGAGTCCAACAGAAAGGAAGAGCTGCCCTGTCCCTGACTCCATTACTTTGGGTGAGAAACTATTGGTTCTGGAAAGGATCCTAGGAATCCCCTCTGGGGAACACTGGGACAGGCCTCCAACACACACATTTTCCCTGGGGCCCGAGGTTCGGAACGTGCTGACTCAAAACCTGAGAGCCCTTCCTCTGGGGAGTGTTAGGGGTGTCAGGCTTCCCCCAGCACTGAAGCTGGTCTGAGAGCCAAGGGCCTTCTGTGGCAAGGGGTTCCCTGAGCCCAGCTGATAGCTCAAGTCTGCAAGCCGGCAAGTAATTTTCTCCCTTTGTTCAGACAACTCCATCTGGGGAGACTTCTTTATTATATTTGCTCGCCCAATCCAAGAGCATTTAATATTTTTCCAGTTGGTTAGATCAGATTTAATTTGCGTGGAAAGTGTTTTGTAGTTTTGCTCATAAAGTTTCTGATTTTCCCTTGGCAGACAGATTCCTAAATATTTTATATTATCAGTAGTTACTTTAAATGGAATTTCTCTTTATAACTCTGACTGTTGGATTTGGTTAGTGATATATAAGAATGCTGATGATTTATGTGGGTTTATTTTATAACCAGCAACTTTGCTAAAGTTGTGGATTACTTCTAATAACTTTTTAGTAGAATCTCTGGGGTTCTCTAAGTATACCATCTTGTCATTGGCAAAGAGTGATAATTTGGTTTCCTCATTACCTATTCTTATTCCTTTAATCTCTTTCTCAGTTCTTATTGCCACAGCTAGCGTTTCTAATACAATATTGAATAGTAACGGTGATAGTGGGTAACCTTGTTTCACTCCTGATCTTATTGGGAATGGTTCTAATTTATCCCTATTACATATGATGCTTACTGATGGTTTTAAATAGATGCTGCTGATTATTTTAAGGAAAAGTCCGTTTTTTCCTATACTCTATAGTGTTTTTAATAGGAACTGGGGGAACTTCTTGGCAGATACCGCAGGGGAGAGCCATTTCCTTCTCCAGTTTCTCCATTTTAAAGATGAGGAAACTGAGCCAAACAAGGCGAACTGGCTTGCTCAAGGTCACTGTGAGTGTGAGGCTGGATTTAAACTCAGATCCCCAAGTACCCAGAGCACTAGGCTTGGAGTCAGGAAGACTCGTCATGAGTTCAAATCCTGCCTCAGATAATTAATAGCTCTGCGATCCGGACCCAGTCACATAACTTTGTCCGCTTCAGGTTATTCATCTAAAAAAGACGGATGATAACGGCACCGTCTCCTGCCAGAAGCAAATTAAATAACTGCACAGCACTTTGCAAAGGTTAAAGTGCTCTGTAAGAGCTGGCCGTTATTATGGCCATTATATCACTGTTATTGTGAATTTTAAGCAAGAAAGGTTAAATGAATCCCAGGCCACCAACGTTGGTCAGAATAAGAATCCAGGTCTTCCCGCCTCCATCCCCTCCGCTCACACGTGGGGCAGGATTCAGCCATCACAAGGAGCATCTTCCTCCTCCAATCCCCCAACATCACTTCCAAGGCCACGCCCCCTCCCCACGGAGCCACGCGACAGGAAGGAATGTGGCTCCAAGACTTCATTTCCCAGGAAGCTCTGGGGCAGGGAGCGAGAGAGCCCGCCCCTTGGCTTGCGTGACCACGGCGCGTGGTGACGTCACAGACGGGGGTCGCCGCTTTCTAAGGAAGCTTCAGGAGATGGCGGTGATTCCAGGCTGGCCCGGGAGCGGGAAGCGCGGCCAAGGAGGAAAGAGATACCTGGTGGCGAATGAGAAACCGCCAGTTTTGGAGGGACTGGAGGCGGAGCTAGGGCGCCACGTTTGTAGCATGCGCACAAACGACCTTTTTTTAAAAAGCAGCCCATGTGATGAAACCCGGCCGTTCCTCGTGATCACGTGACCAGGACGCACTGGGAGACAGACCTAGAAACAGGAAGTGAGAACAGGCAGAAAAACAAAAATAAATATGCAGAAATAAAAAAAAAACTAGGCTAGACCACAAAAAATGGAAACACGGATGTATACAGAAAGTCAGAGACCAGAATTAGAGAAACAGGAGCAAAAAGCAAGGAGACAAATAAAAGACACAGAAATCAAGGGAAAAGGTCGCCACGGGCAGATGAATGAGAACCCAAGAAGCAGAAATATGTAGAAATAATGGCAGACGAGAGATAAAAAAGACTCACCACAATTTACATAATGCATAATAATCATCACAAACACATCATTTACATAATCACAATTTACATAATTACATATAATAAGAGCCTAATACACGATTCTTCGTTCTTTTGCCCCAAATCATCTACTACTTCTTAGACTGACGAGATGAAAGAGGGAAGGGAGAGAATGACCCGTTTCTGCAGAAGCTCAGCAGCTTTCTCTGTCACCAGCACAAAACTGGAGCTTAAGGCGGAGCCCATCGACTGGGGGCTGGGGGAACAAATGGGCACGAGCCGTGGGGGGCTGTGAGGGGAGATGGACTGAAAGGTCCGGGTTCTGAGGGACCTGGAAAGACCCGTACGAACTGACGCGGAGCGAAGCTGTACAACCACATCACTGACGAAGGCAGTGGCCGGGCTGAGGACGGAGCCGCCTGAGGAGGGACGGATTCCGGATGCAGAATGAGACGCGTTTGGGAGCATGTTGCCATCATGGTGGTGGCTTTTGTCCCGAGTGTTTGGTTTTCTGCTTTTTCTTGGTAGGAGATAAATGCTTATTAATTAAAAAAAAAAAAAAGGATTCGTGGGGAAATATTGATACATAGTTACTGGCCCTGAGAGAATTAGGGCTCCTCTTACAGACCCACGCACTGATTACACGTCCTGCATCCTCCATCGAAAGCGCAGGCAACATTGTTACTGTCTTTCTCTGACCAATCACTGCAAACTTACTTACTCAACCCCAAGGGCCCTGAGATAAGAATGTTTCTTTTCCTCCAGGGTTTATGAACCTCCTTTAACTCCAAATGATGGTCAGGGAAGCGTGATTACTGCTAGGAACGATTAAAGATTCTCTCTTTCCCATCAGTAAATCTCAGGCCACTGCCACTTCTCCAACCAACAGTCCTCATTCTCTTCCCTCAGCTCCTCTCCTTCCAGAAAACATGCTATGATATGAATATAATAACAAAATAAAGCAAGCTTAGGAGAGCTCATTCTTGATCAGATACTTTAAACTCACTCAGACTTCGTTAGGAAGTGACTAGTAAATCATGTTTTGAACGACGGCACATTTTTCTCCTTCATCCTTGTCTTGATTGCATTTGTCACAATTTTTTTCAATTAATAAGCATTTATTTTCTCCTCCCACCAAGAAAAAGCAGGAAAACCAAATATTTGTGACAAATGCAAGAATATGATTCCCATATTCAATTGAATTCCTGTGTGTATATCTATCTATCTCTATATATATATAATAGCTATTTAACATTAGCCAATAGTTTTGATGTTATATTTTCTATTAACATAGGATGAGAGAAAAGCTGGATTCTATAGTGCCTTATGAGGGAAATTGAATGGTTACTGGCATTTATCTTATTATTACAAATTCCCCCATACAATAATAGAAAGACCCCAAGCACATACTCTTCTGTCTTTGGGGAATCCAAACAAGTGGGAAATAAGGCCCATGAAGGGGCCCAAACTCTTCTAGAGGAATCTCAAATGACCCATGGAGAGCTGTGCAACTAGAGGTACCTAACCTGGGATTAATTAAGCAATTATTTAATTAGCAAATAAGGAAATTAATTAGTTTGCAATTGAGGAAATACCTTAATTTTACATAATTGAAGAAACAGAACCCACTTATTAGCAGGAAATCGCTTGGGAAAACAGAGCATAAAGGTGAAGAAAGGATTATCATTTTTGCAGAACAAGAAAATAAAGGTTCTCTAGACCTTTGTTCTCATTGCAACCGCTTCTTTCTCCTTTGAGTGTATATGTCACATGTGAAGGACTCCCTTCCTCTCTCCCTTGTTATTCTCCCTCCATTTGTGAGGAAATTCTTCTCATAATGAGAAATGTTTATAGATTAACATGAGACCTACTGCTAAATTTTCTAGAAGCCTGTCTTAAATTGAAATCATGGCTCTGTAACTGCATAGATAGCAGACACATCTTTCCCCTAGATATTATTTATACTAGTTGCTAACTCCAAATAGAAATGTCAGGCAGCAAGGAAATTAGTTAATGCAGAACTATAGAACTGGCTTGCCCAAATAAACTTCCCTATAAACACAGATTTATTAGAAGGAAGCAAATTCTAATCCATGGTGTCCATTCTCCTCTTCCTTTGAAAACCCCCTACCTAGCAGAAGGTAAAAGGAAAAAATGACCTTGCCTACGAGAAAGAAGAATTTTTACAAAAGTATCTTTGCTTGCTTTTCAAAAGTAAAATGGGCACAAATTTTATTAGGTAGAAAATAAATGCATTTAAATATACTCATATCTGTGTGTTTACAAATATTTATATGCTGTGTGTTTATATATAATTTTATGTAAAAGTTACATGAATAAATAATATTTATAAAAATTTAAAGTGTATTCATTTCTCCTGAAATAGGCAGTGGCTTCTTTGCTCTAGACTCTTTCTTCTCCCTGCTTTCTGACTAAGATGGAACCTTGCTAAGTCATCAAATGAACAAACTTCTGTATTTTTTAAAGAAGGTATTTTAATAGTAGAGAACCATTTGCAATGCATGAGCTGGTTAAGGAATCCTCATTCAAAGAAGCGCAAAGAAACAACCTCCTGCCCTTAGCTTCATTTACCATCTGTTTCTTCAGTATCCCTCAATAAACTCCACTAACATATATTTTGTGCCTGAGTTGTCTTCCATCTCTCCACGAATTTGCCTGTCATCCTTGCGCAGGGGCCATGCTAATCTCATCTGTATCATTCCAATTTTAGTTTATGAGTTGTCGGAGCAAGCACATCTTCTACATCTCTAGTGTGGCCACTGGCTTGCTACATAAACACCCATTTAGAAAGCCTTGGTATCTTGTATCTTGTACCTCAGTTTTCCAATCTGTAAAATAGAAACGTTAGTAGTTCCTTCTTCCTTTAGAATGGGAGAAACAGACAAAAGTGACTGATTACCTCACCTATCTCCAACAAGCCCCTGAACCTCTAGATTAATACAGTGAAAAGCAACTAACTGTAGTTACCTTTGGTTCTGTTAACGAGCTATTGGACCACTGGAGCCTTGTTGCCACCCATTCATTGTCTCCTCATACCTGATTTTATAATTTATGTTGATATATAATCAACAAGTCTCCACTCTCAGGAACCAGCACTTATTAATTAATAATTAACTTATTAATCAAGAACTCAATCTGACTTAAGTAGGGTCTCAGCAGAAGCTGGATCTCCGGGGGAAATGCTGTTTCTGCAGACATTATCATTTAGGGAGAAGGTGACATGGAATGAATGGATTCTAAGAGGAGTTCTCGGTAACTTCGAGGTCCCAGTTAGTGACACAGAAATTATAACTTCTAAATTAAACTAACTTAATCCTGGAGTGGCTCCATAATTTCCTTGGATTTCATCCTGTATAATCTGGGACTTTCTGACAGAGGCCATGCTGATACCATCTCATTCTTCATTAATACTTAGGGGAGTTCTGTCATCACTTTCTTGAACAGTGCCGGTGAGGGCTGAGATGATGGACTGCTTTATGCATTCAAATCTGTTCTTACCGACTCTAAAAGAGAAGGTGGCTGCTGTAAAGTGTTCAGGATTATTGAGGGGAAGTCATGGTTCTCTTTGGAGAAGGACAGTGGGAGATTCTGAATGACTGAATGAGATGGAAAATGTTTGAAGTCTGTTAGAATCCTGTGATTATAAAAATTGGTGAACATATATTGTATCTAGGATATACTGCAACATATTCAACATATATAGGACTGCTTGCCATCTAAGGGAGGGGGTGGAGGGAGAGAGGGAAAAAAATCAGAACAGAAGTGAGTGCAAGGGATAATGTTGTAAAAAATTACCCTGGCATGGGTTCTGTCAATAAAAAGTTATTATAATAAAAAAAATAAAATTAAAAAAATAAACAAAGATTGGTGAAAAACTGAGAACCATGGAGACCACCAGTCAGTCTAAGGTGGGAGAAGGAAGGGGAATCAAGACCATCAATCAGTCTAAAGTCAGAGAAAAAAGGGGATTGAGACCACCACTCAGTGTAAGGTGATAGAAGGAAGGGGAATCAGTTTGATGTTTTCTCTTGGGTCCAGTTGGAAGGCAGTGTGGTACAGTAGGAATCTGGAGGCAGAAGATCCTGCCTCTCCTGCTTACTCCCACGCCGCCGTTCCTTGGTCTTTAAAATGAGGACCTTGGACCAGATGGTGACTTAAGGTTCCTTATAGCTCTAATTCTCGGACTCCATGGTGGAGCACCCCTCCAGTATTAGGATGCACCACAACAAAATGCATCATTATTCCCAATAGAATCCCCAAATCCCCAGCGTTGTTCTTAGGTTAGAGCAGCAGTGTTAGGAGCCAAACTATATCTCAAAGGTCAATTGAATATAATGGAAACGTAATGGTATTTTTTCTCGGTTGTTCCCAATGTAATTGTCTTACACTCCAAGTTTGGGATTATTACAAATCAAGAACAAGTTTGGGGGACTGTGAATTAATAGGTGAGAATGGAGCCCATGAAAACATCACAAATTCCACTTGGAGGAAGCTGCACTTTTAATAACGAACCAGTGAGGTAAGATATTATCTACACTTCCCTGATAAGGAAACAGGCTCCAATATAGGGGCAGAAATGCCTTGGATCAAGAGGAGATGACTCGGCCTGTGTCAGAGGCCATATTCAAACTCAGGTCTCCGCAATCCCCGTCCCAGTCTCCCCACCACATCTCACATTGTGATGGTGCATGAGGTTGACAGAACAAATTCCTGACTGAAGCTGAGGGAAAAGTGGAGCGAGACAAGGTACTCCTGTAAGGTAGAAACACCTCCTGGGCTGTGAGAAACAAGTGCTGTAAGGGGCACAAAGAGGAAACCTTCCGTCTCCCCCAAATGGTGACTGCTATTCCTGTTACTAAGCAGGTGCATCTACTTTCCTCTCAGGCAGAGAATTCTTGCCACCTCTCTGTTACCTTGAACATAGCAAGTTTGATGATGGAGACAAGTCCAAAGGATAAGTGGAGGTGACCAGGATCACACCACATGGTAAAAGAGTGGAAGGTATTGTATTTAATTTATACTTTAACATATTTAACATGTATTGGTCATCCTGCCATCTGGGGGAGGGGATGGGGGGAAGGAGGGGAAAAATTGGAACAAAAGGTTTGGCAATTGTCAATGCTGTAAAATTACCCATGCAGATATCTTGTAAATAAAAGGCTATTTTTTAGAAACTGCCGCTATTCAGCCATGCAAAATAATATATGTAGTTTTGTGTTTTGTTTGGTTTTTTTGCTGAGGCAATCGGGATTAAGTGACTTGCCCAGGATCACACAGAGTATATATAGTTTTTATGTCCAAATGAGAGAATGACTTTAAAAATAACTCCTTAAGGGGAAACTAGGTGGCAGTCCTGGAGTCAGGAGGACCTTACTTCAAAGGCAGCCTCAGATAGTTGATACTTGTTAACTGTGTGGGCAAGTCACCTAACCCTGATGGCCTCAACAAAAAAATAAAAACAAATAAATGCTTAAGTACAAATGTATGGTCCTACAAAATAGCATTTAAACTAGACAATCTGAGTTGATCTGCCTCCTTAGGCCCATGAAAACGGTGATTTTCCCCAAGCCAATAAAATTAATATTCTGAATCATCATTTCTATTGAATAATGAATCGCTTTTCCAAAGAGTTTTTCCTGGTGCTATAAATGTGATCTGGATCTGGATAAAAAGACAAGAAGAATTTCTTGAAAGTCACTGGTCCAAAATGCTGAGTATGGCAAGTATTTTACACAAGTCACTGTTTCCATTTTTAGTTAGGATATATCGGGATTAATTTCTCCCATTCGTCATAAAGGACAAGCCTGAAAGCTCCATTCAGGCCCCAGAATATTGAAGCAGGAGTCCTTGTTCATCTTTCACAATCGCTTGCCCCGGAGTAGCCGATATCAGCTGGTCTGCTCCCAGACTACATCATCCACCTTCTTCTATCGTAGGATAGGAAACCACACCTGCCACAATGGTCGCTGTGCAACCACCCGGTTTATCTCTGTGTCCTTGGGAGGGGAGCGATCTCCTGCTGGGCTTCTCTGCCCATAATCAGATGCTGAGATACTGGAACTTTGATGTAGGCCTCGAAACCATCAGATTTGGTGGTTTTCCCAAGGATTCTCCCGAGCCTTTGAATTCCCTCTCGGTGCCAGATTTCCCAACTTCTCCCCAATCCAGTGATTAGCCGAGAAGACAGAGGCGCCTCCAGCTGCATCCCCAAGGCATCATCTGCAGATTATCTCCCAGATGGTGAGCTCGCCCCCTGCTCCCAAAGCACTTGCCTCTCCTCATACTTATGCACCTGGGGAGGAACCTCTGTTCCTCTCATCATCAGCTCTCTAGCTGATGACATTTGTTAAGCCACCTCCCAGAAAGAAAGCAGCTTTGGTTCTTTGGAACTGGGTCTTTGTACTGCTTGGCCATTGGTGCAGATGCCAGAAATCATAGTCTGCCTGTCCAGTGGGAGCCACTGCGGGTCTTAGAGCAGCAGAGGTGCTGCCAGCCCGGGCAAAGAAGGTGACATCCATCGGTGTGCCGGGGGGCACTGGGCAGGCCAGGGAACACGCTGCCACCTGCACAACCGTTCAGACCACCACAGTTCCACCTAAAGCTGGTTGGACTGCAGCAGAGACTGCCAGGGGCTCCGGGTGACAAAGGGAGTGAGGCAGCTTCCAGCTTTCTGCATCTTGTTGTCCTTTACCGTCCCTGCTCTTCCCCAGACCCCAAAGAACCCTGTCTGGGGTATCAACCACCTCATCAGTCCCATCACACCAAGTCACACACGGTTCAGTCATCAGTATCAGTTTCTTGAGGTCCGTTCTGTATTTTGCCTGTTTTTCTATTCCCGGAGCTTAATAGTGGCCTGTATATAGTAGGTGCTTAATAAATGTTTATTGATTAATTGAAACAGAGCCGAGAGCAGTGGGTCGTGTAGAGATGAAAAGGCAAACGAGGAAGGGCCCAGTAAAGGTCTGAGAAGTACTGAGGAAGACAGAGATTGGGGGGGGGGGAGGGGTGATGGAAGGACTGGAGATCCCTACAGGGAAATGTCAGAATTTCTAGTTAAAGATGGAGACGACTGTGGGGGACGACAAGGTCTCCTGATGGGGGGGCTTCCACCCTGGTGGGGGGCTGCAAACAGGAGGAGGAGGAGTCCAGCTTGGGAGTTTAAGGAGGCACCTTCAGGAAAATTACAGCCCCCTGGTTTAAGGAGGAAAGGGAGCTGGGGGACCAACTGAGAATGGCCCAGGGAATCATCTACAGTAAATCCTGCCAGGGGGTGAGGTCCCTGCGGACCAGAATGAGCCTGGAGCACAGGTCCCAGACCTCGGAGCCCTCTGCAGCTACACAACGGCATGAAGCCCAGAGCTGCCCCTTACACGTGGCGTAACTCCAGGGGCTTCTCTCTGCCAGCGTCCCACAGGGCTGGGGGGGGAGCGAACCCTTACCACTTGAGTTATGACCGTGGCACAATTTGGGCTCAGAACTGGTGGGACCCAATTCTCACCCTTCCAGAGTCCTTGGCTGTACAAGAACAACAAGCTTGGGGGTTTGAGGCAGAGACAGGCCCTCAGGAAGGGAGAAGACACCATCCCTGCCCCCAAGAAACGTCCAGGGACAGTGGCAGAGACAGGCCCAGGCTCCCCTGATGGGGTGAGCCTGGGGGATAGGGCACATCCCCCTTCCCCCAAAGTCCTCTTGGGAGAGACGCCCACAGGGTGCTCAGGGAGCCCAACTGCTGACAGAGACATAGAGCTACCCGTGCCCGGCTGCTGTGCCCCCAAACTGCTCCCGGGAAAGCAGGGGCAGGGACTCCGTCGTGGAGCACCACATGGCTCTGAGCCCCACAAGTTCCCCCTTAGTGCCTCCTCCGGGTGGGAGAGGGAGCATTTGTCAAATGCTTGTTAACCCATATTGTTTTCTTTGCTGTTCAACCATCTTCAGCCATGTCCAACTCTTCATGACCCACTTTGGGGGGGAGGGAGTTGGGGCAGAGCTGCTTTGGCTTTTCCCTCTCCAGCTCATTTACAGATGAGGAAACTGAGGCAGGCTGGGTGAGTGACTTGCCCAGGGTCACCCAGCAAGTGAGGCCTGCGGCCTGATCCCCTCAGGTGCCCCTGACTCCCGACCCAGCCCTCTACCCCTGCACCAGCTCACTGTAAACTGGTTTGCCTCCTGATTGAACTGGAGCGTCCACAGGTGGTCACCTGCGGGGCAAAGCCTTGAGCCACATCTCCTGTGGATCAGCTAGAAGCACCGGAACCTCCAGCACCTTTCTCATTGAGTCATTGTATCTCACACACACTCACACACTCACACACACATACACTCTCACACACATTCACACAATATCTACAATACTTTGCAGAACTTTAAAAATCCCCCACGATAATTCTTCGCCTCTTGCCCTGGAGGTATTTGGAAAGATCCTGGGGATCCGGCCCAGAAGGGGGCCTCTGAACCACTGAGCACCTTCTTTAGAACCCCTTGTCGAGGAGCCCTTGGCTGAGGTGGGAGCTGGAGGGGACCCTGCCCCGGTCAGAGAAGGCTGGCCTTGGTTGCCCCACAGGGCAGAATCAGGAGGTGGACTTAGAAAGAGGCAGAGTAGACTTGATACCAAGACTGTCCCCTAACCATTAGTGCCATCCAGCACGGACTGGGCTGGGATTGGAGCCTAGGGGCTGCTCCCCAGGGGTCGTTAAGCAAAGCCTAGCTGGCTGCTCGGGTCCCATTGTGTGTCTTGGAGGGGAATCTTGCCCACCTGGGAACTGGCGTAAATCTGAGATTCCCTTTGATTCCGAGATTCCAGGACTCTGTGGTGGGAGATGAAGCCCCACGTCTCCCCAAAATTACCCAGCTGGAAGGACTTGTGCCTCAGCATCCCCTGGAAAACCGCAGCTCGTGAGTCCCCGGTGGGGCTGTTGGTTTTTCTGCCAAGCAGAGGTCACGTTAGCTAAAAGCAAAAGACATTCATTCAGGCAAAATGTAGAACAAACTAAAGGACAAAAAAAATCCCCTCACATGCAAAAAGCTATCCCCACCCCCTCAAGTTATCACCTGACCACTGGGGAAGGAGACGGACACAAAAAGTCATTTAATAAGCACAAGGTATAATTACATAGAGAACAATTAGATGGCACAGTTGATGGAGTGCCCGGCCTGGAGTCAGGGGGCCCGAGTTCAAATCCAACTTCAGACACTATGTGATCCCAGGAAACCCACTCTATCTCCTTTGTCTCCGTTTTCTCATCAGTAAAATGAGCAGGAGAAGGAACTAGCAAAGGACACCAATCCTCCGCCAAGAAAACCCCAGATAGGGCCAAAAAGAGTTGGGTTTGATCGAACAACAAAATTGTGTGTGTGTGTATGTGTGTGTGTGTGTGTATCAATAACAATATTTCTGCCAAGAAAATACCAAATAGGGTCAAAAAGAGTTGGGTTTGATCAAACAACAAAATAGTGTATGTATACATATATAAACATAAAAATATATGTGCATGTACATATATAAATATAGGTATGTAAATATATAAATCTGTGCATATAAATATTAATGTGTTATATAAATATAAATATATGTGCATGAATATACATTTGTATATCTAAATATGCGTGTACAAATATAAATATGTATGCATATAAATATGTGTGTGAATATACATTTGTATGTATACAAAATAAACAAAATAAATATATATTTGAGTATATGTAATATATATGTGTATATATATTTATGTGAATGTATGTGTATATAAATATATGTATATAGATATAAATATGTGTGTGGATATATGTGTGCATATTAATATATGTATATGAATATGTATTTGTATGTATATATAAATATGTGTACATAAATATAAATATGTGTGAATATATCTGTGCACATATATGTGTATATAAATATATATATTTGTGTATATATAGTATAAACATAAATGTGTATATAAATATAAATATGTATGTGAATGTATATCTGTGCACATATATAATATATGTGTGTATAAATATATATATTTGTGTATATATACTATAAATATAAATATATATGTGAATGTATATCTGTGCACATATATAATATATGTGTGTATAAATATATATATTTGTGTATATATAGTATAAACATAAATGTGTATATAAATATACATATGTATGTGAATGTATATCTGTGCACGTATATAATATATGTGTGTATAAATATATATATTTGTGTATATATACTATAAATATAAATATATATGTGAATGTATATCTGTGCACGTATATAATATATGTGTGTATAAATATATATATTTGTGTATATATACTATAAATATAAATATATATGTGAATGTATATCTGTGCACATATATAATATGTGTGTATAAATATATATATTTGTGTATATATACTATAAATATAAATATATATGTGAATGTATATCTGTGCACATATATAATATATGTGTGTATAAATATATATATTTGTGTATATATAGTATAAACATAAATGTGTATATAAGTATACATATGTATGTGAATGTATATCTGTGCACGTATATATGTGTGTATAAATATATATATTTGTGTATATATACTATAAATATAAATATATATGTGAATGTATATCTGTGCACATATATAATATATGTGTGTATAAATATATATTTGTGTATATTTAGTATAAACATAAATGTGTATATAAATATACATATGTATGTGAATGTATATCTGTGCACGTATATAATATATGTGTGTATAAATATATATATTTGTGTATATATACTATAAATATAAATATATATGTGAATGTATATCTGTGCACATATATAATATATGTGTGTATAAATATATATATTTGTGTATATATAGTATAAACATAAATGTGTATATAAGTATACATATGTATGTGAATGTATATCTGTGCACGTATATATGTGTGTATAAATATATATATTTGTGTATATATACTATAAATATAAATATATATGTGAATGTATATCTGTGCACATATATAATATATGTGTGTATAAATATATATATTTGTGTATATATAGTATAAACATAAATGTGTATGTGAATGTATATCTGTGCACGTATATAATATATATGTGTATAAATATATATATTTGTGTATATATACTATAAATATAAATATATATGTGAATGTATATCTGTGCACGTATATAATATATGTGTGTATAAATATATATATTTGTGTATATAAATATAAATATCATGTGACTATATATTTGTACATATATATAAAACATTGTATGTATAAATATATATTTGAATATATTTGCGTGCATATATACATGTGTATAAATATAAATATGTATGTGAATATATATCTGTTCACGTATATAATATATGTGCGTATAAATATATATTTGAATATATTTGCATGCACATATACATACGTGCATAAATATAAGTGTGTATATAAAGACGTGTGCATATTTGTGCATACACATTAATGTGTGTATAACTATAAATACGCATGCATATGCAAGGGTGACTATACATCTGCGCGCATACATAGAGACATGTGCATTGTATCTGTCAGTATGTGCGCGCACCTGTGTGTGTGCACGTTGGGCCAGGACCCCACGGGACAGCGCGCAGGCGCAGGAAGTCGCCTCGGAGCCAGAGCAGCCCCCCCCATCCCCCACCCCCCACCCCCCGCCCACGTGGCAGCGCCCGGAGCCCAGCCAGCTCCTCTCTCCAGCAGGGCCCTTGCTCTCTGCCGCCACCTGTTGGTGTTCAGAGGCAACGCGCCTTCCTTCCCGCAGAAAGCATCTCCCTTTGCGGGACTTTAGCCCCTAAGGGTTCTGTAACCGCCTTTTTATCATCATTGTTCCGGCGCAGGCCCCGAAGCAGGCGGCCGAGCCCCCAGGCGGGCGGCCGGGCTGTGTCAGCCCCTCCGGACCGATTTTTCCTCGTGCCTTCACGGCCTTTCTTTGAGAGGGAGGGCGGGCATCACTCAGGGGCTCCGGCATCACTCCCGCGCTTCGGCATCACTGCGGCGCTTCGGCATCCCTGCGGCGCTTCGGCATCCCTGCGGCGCTTCGGCATCCCTGCGGCGCTTCGGCATCCCTGCGGCGCTCCGGCATCCCTGCGGCGCTTCGGCATCCCTGCGGCGCTTCGGCATCCCTGCGGCGCTTCGGCATCCCTGCGGCGCTTCGGCATCCCTGCGGCGCTCCGGCATCCCTGCGGCGCTCCGGCATCCCTGCGGCGCTTCGGCATCCCTGCGGCGCTTCGGCATCACTCCCGCGCTCCGGCATCCCTGCGGCGCTTCGGCATCACTCCCGCGCTCCGGCATCCCTGCGGCGCTTCGGCATCACTCAGGGGCTTCGGCATCCCTGCGGCGCTCCGGCATCCCTGCGGCGCTTCGGCATCACTCAGGGGCTTCGGCATCCCTGCGGCGCTCCGGCATCCCTGCGGCGCTTCGGCATCCCTGCGGCGCTTCGGCATCCCTGCGGCGCTTCGGCATCCCTGCGGCGCTCCCGCATCACTCCCGCGCTCCGGCATCCCTGCGGCGCTCCGGCATCCCCGTTACCCCCGCGTTGCTCCAGAATCCCCGGCCTGCGGGCTAAGGATGGGAGCCGCCTCCGCCCGCCCCAACGAACCGGGGCCCGTGTTGGTTTCTCAGAGAAGCATCAGGAACATTAGGGAATGCTCCTCGTTACTTTTGAAGATCTTCGTTTCTATGTAACATCTGACAGTAACTGGAGCGTCTGCTTCCAATTCATTTTTTAATACTCGATGTCAGTGGCCGTTATCACTGGAAAAGACCCAAACAGAAGAAATGCATTATTGGCCGCTCCTAATCAATCCCAGGAGTCTTCTTCAAAACAAATTCTCATCAGCAGCCAGAACACACGCGACATTTCCATATTCAAAGGCCAGAAAAAAGCGATATATGAAACCAGCAATCTCTTCATATTTAATCTGATATAATAACACTGACCCCCAAAGTTGAAAGTGAGAATAGAATAAGATGATATTTGTAAAGCACTTTGCAACATTAGGACTCCTGTCGTTATATCTGTGTCATTTCATAGTTATTCCCTGATTTTTCCAAATCCATCATTTTCATTATTTCTTACTTTGCCATAATATTCCATTATATTCACGTGATATAATTACTCAGTCATTTTCCAATTAATGAACACTCCCTTAGTTTCCTTTTATTCTATTACAAAAAGGGTTATTATAAATATTCTTGTACCCACAGATCTATAATGTCCTTACTCTGAGATCTGGGCCTTTTTCCAACTCTCCTGACCCTTTTTGGGGTTTTCTCAGGAGAGATGCTGGAGTGGTTTGCATTTCCTTCTCCAGCTTATTTTACAGATGAGGAAACTGAGGCACAGGGTGAAGTGACTTGCCCAAGCCCAACTACTAACTATCTGAGACTAGATTTGAACTCAGGAAGATGAGCCTTCCTAACTCTAGGCCTGGTGCTCTGTGCACTATGGCATCCCCAGCTGCACTAAAGTATACACCTAGTAATGGTATTAGAGAGTCAAAGGGCAGGCACTTCTTTGGAGCTATAAATCTAAATTACTTTCCAAATGATTGGACCACATCATGACTCCATCAATAGGGCATTAGTGTGCCTATCCTCCCACATCCCCGCCAACAATTGTCACTTCCCATTATTGTTGTCTTTGCTTAATTTGCATGTCTCGTATTTTTAGTGGTATGGAAATTTTTTTTCATTTTCCTCTGAACAATTAATTTGCCTTTCTTCCCTTGAGAACTGCCAGCTCCTTTTTCTTGAATCACTTCACTATTGGCAAAGTCTCTTCTTCTTATATATTTGGATCCATTCTCTGTATATTGTGAGTATCAGACCTTTATCAGAGAAATTTGTTTTAAAGATTTTTTTTCCCCTCCCAAACCATCTGGGTCCAGTGACCAGACCTAGATCAGGAAGACTGGAGATGGCCCTGGTTGTAATTAAAAGGACTTCAGCCCTTTTAAGGGAAGATCTTTAACAGGTTTCAGTCTGACTGAGGCAATGGCTCTTCTGTGATTAAGGCTGGGAGCAGACAGAATGTTGAATTTAGCACCAGGAAGATCTGAGTTCAAATTCTCTGGGCCAAAGCACCCAAAATCGCTTTGCTAACAGGTTAGTTCTTGAAGGCCCATCCAGGGGAAGAAGGGCCAGAGAAGCTGAACTAGAAAGAAGTGGCCACTCCACTGGTTTTAAAGGAGAAATGGTTCTTAATCTCTTTTGTTGAACAATCCTGTTCTCTTCCCTCTCTCCTCACTCTGAAGGGATTAGGATAGACACCATGGGAAAATCCTTGATGAGAGTGGCTTGAAAAAGAATTAAGTGGTTTGGAGAGATTAGGAAAAACAGGTCTTTCTCATTCTTCTGTTTCGGGGCCCTGTAAGCCCCTTGGATTTGGGGGGGTGAGGATAGGGAGGGGATTTCCCTCCCTTCAGAAGTAGCTCAAGTGGTTATCCAGCCTCTGCTTGGAGAGCTAGAAAGAAAGGGAACTCACAGCTTCTGAGGCGTCCCTTGCTTGCTTGGACAACTCCAATTGTAGAAAACCTTTTCTTATTGCCCAGTTCCTCCCACTCATATTCCCAACAATAGCCAGGGTGGCTCTGTAAATATTTTACTGCAAATAGCAGTAAAAACACAAGCTGGCCTAGACATATGAGATTGGCCCTCAATAGCCCAGCCGGCTCTTCTGCTCTGTTTCTTTTCTTTTTCTTTAACCATTTTTTTCCCAAAATACATACAAAGATAGTTTTCAACACTCATTTTTCTTCCCCCATCTTCCCCTTAGACTCTGTTCTGTTGGGGTTTTTTTTCTCTCTGAGTATTAAACAGTGACTCAAGAGGAGTCATGGACTGAGTGCTTCCGTCTTTGGGTAACGCCTCATTGCATTTGAACTCCTGGGTCCATATGCTGGATGCACAATCAAAGTGGTCTCCATTCTACCTGTCCTTGGAAAAAGATAACCAAAGTCAAGATAATACCATGTTGAAAGGATTAAGAATTCCCAAACCAGACCCTGGCTTGCAGAATATCTGGATTTGTGAGTGTTGTACTGTGAGCAAAATTGTCAGCGCTACAACGAACCAGAAACAGAACCAAGACCCTCAAACCAGAACCCAAATCCAGTATGATAAATTTAGGAACCAATGAGAGTTAATTGAGTCTGCCAGGAAGGAAATCCCATCCATAGAAGCTAAGATTCCCTCTTTCATTCCCCAAGGGGAACAAAAGGACAACTTTCCATGACCTCATTTGGGGTTTTCTTAGCAAAAATACTGGAGTGGTTTACTGTTTCCTTCTCTGCCTTATTTTATAGGTGAGGAAACTGAGGTAAACAGTGTACCCCGAGTCACACAACTAGTAAGTGTCTGAGGCCAGATTTGAACTCACAAAAGTTTTCCTGTCTCTAACCACTGTGCTGTCTGAGCTTCCCTAAAGTTTACATAGGTTTCAATTTAAATAGGAGGCAAATTGGGTATGGATTACCTCAGAAATGGACAGGACTTTTGCTGGTAGAAATAGGGAGGTGGTATCCTATTGATAGAGGAAAGGCTCTTCAGGTTAGCTATCTCTTGTAACCCCACCTTAAAAAAAATAGAACTTTCCCTGTTGCTTCAGCAATAAGGAAGGTCCCAGACACAGGGACAAATAGGGTCAGGGCAAGAAAGAGGAACTATATGCAAAATGGAATTGCTTTAGCTTTCTCAGCTACTCAGAGGAGCTAACACAGATCAAGAGTAAAGTATCTATTGAGAGTTCTACAAGACCCCTAAGACTTTTCCTCCATCAAAAAGAGAGTGATAACTTGCTATATTATGCTTTAGAAAGTGAGTATTTACCAGTGTTGTTTTATTGTTTGTCAGTCATGTCCCAGTCTTCATGGCCCCATTTGGGGTTTTCTTGGCAAAGATACTGGAATGGTTTGCTATTCACTTCTCCAGCTCATTGTACAGATACAAAAAAATTAAGTGACTTTTCCAGGATCACACAGCTAGTAAGCTTCTGAAGCCACATTTGAACTCAGAAAGATGAGTCTCCCTGATCCCAGGCCCAACACTCCACCACTGCACTACCTAGCTGCCATATTTGCCAAGCCCTATCTAGATGTCTAACATCTTAAGAACATCTTTTGTGATGGAATAAATAAATATCCTTTATCTGATCCACTATGTAGCCTGAGTTCATTCCATAAGGACTTTTGTTCATCTTTTTGACATCTCGGATTCACCACATCCAAAAGAGAACTCATCTTTCTCATTCCCCTCCAGGCACACCTCTTTTAACAGCTGCCCTACTTCTGTTGATGGTAACAATCAACAAGTTTTCCTTAAGTATCTGCTAATCCAGGACATTGTCCCAAATTTGAAAACAATCCCAGGTCTCCAGGAGTTTACATTCTTTAACCATGTTCTAGTCACCCCCAGATTCACAATCCCAGCTCTACACTCTTTCACCTTCCGTATTGGGTAAGTTACCAAGTCTTGTTGGTTCTGTCCCTGAAACATCCCTCACATCTGTCCCATTCTCTTCACAACTACCCAGTTCAAGCCACCACCACTACTTTCTTGCTTGGTCTAATTTAATAATCCCCTGATTATTCTCCTAACCACTATGGTCCATACAGATGCCAAGTTAATAATCTTAAAGCACAAACCTAACCCTATAGATCCTCTAGTCAAGAAGTTGCCTCAGGTATAAAATATAAATTTCACTCTCCTTTACCCACTCTGGTCAAACCCACTCTAGTTTGTTCCTGTATCCATGACATCCATTTCCCATCGCCATGCTTTGGAATAGATTGTCTCCCTTGCCTAAAATCCATTCCCTCTTCCCTTCACCTCCTAGAATGTTTACCTCCTATCAGGGTTCAGTTCAAGCTCAGTTCAAATCCCACAAAATCTAAACCTCTCCACAGTCCCACCTAATCCCACCCCTTGAACCCAAGTCCTGCCCTGACACCACTATAATTCTGCCCCCAACATCCTATTCTTCTCTTTTCTGATCAATCTGCCTACTTTCCAGCTCTCCCCTGGTGCTGGATTGGGCAGGAAAAGGAGGAAGATGAATCCAGAAGAAAGAAATCACTAGGCTCTTCCTGTGTTTATTAAAAGCCTCAGTTAAAAGGAAAAGTGAAAAAAAGAGAACTCCAGAGTTCCCCTCCTGATCATTTGCATCTGGACCTTGGGCCCCTGCTGGGAAAGCCTGATCCTCTCTTAATCTTTCCCTCCCCCATCTTGATACTTATTTTGGGGAAGTGAAAAAAGGTATAAACGGTCATGACTTGCATAAGATAATCATAAAAAGGAGTCACCATGGGAAAACAGGCACATTAATCCTGATTTTCAACTTGCCACTGGACTTTGGTGTTTCTGGAAGAGAGAGAGAATGGTGACTTTGGGCAACTCTGCCTCCTTTAAATCCATTCACAGGCAAGCCAGGACAGTGCTAAATGATGTCAGCTGTCCTCTTCAAAAATGAAGGATGACTATCAACCACACAATGTAGTCCCTGGTGCACAGTGGGTGCTTAATAAGCATTTTGGGGAGGATCCATCCATAAGCCCGTGCTAAACCCATCTTCTGATCTCGGTCAGTCAATTGCTAAGTACTTTGTGGAGAATGAGGGAAGGAAAGGGAAGTGACGGAGCATTTATTAAGCACCTGGTACTAGTGGGTCCTTGTAATCATAGAGTTAGCAAGAACTGTGCTGCATTTTACTAATATTATCTCATTTGATTCTCACAATAAGACACTTGCTATACTTTACTAATATTAGCCAATTTGAGTCTCATAATAAGTTAGTTGCTATTCTTTACTAATATTATTTCATTTGATTCTCATAAGGCAGTTGTCATTCTTATTAATATTGTCTCATTTGATTCTCGCAATACAGTGGTTGCTATTCTTTACTAATATTATTTCATTTGATTCCCATAATAAGGCAGTTGGTATACTTTATTAATATTATCTCATTTGATTATCATATGTGTTATTCTTTATTAACATTATCTCACTTCGTTCTCACAATAAGTTAGTTGCTAATCTTTAATATTATCTCATTTGATTCTCATAATAAGGTAAGTGTTATTCTTTATTGATATTGTCTCATTTGATTGTCACAATAAAGTAGTTGCTATTCTTTAATAATATCTCATTTGATTCTTATAATAAGGCAGTTGCTATTCTTTATTAACATTATCTCATTTGTTCTTACAATAAGGTGGGCGCTATCTCATTTTATAGTTGAGAAAACGAAGGCAGAGGTGATGTGCTTGCACAGGATCACATAACCAGCTAGTAAATGTCAGAAGTTGGATTTTAACTCTGTATTCTTGATTTCAAGGCCTGCCTTCTTTCCTCTGTCCCACCAAGATAGCAAGGCTGCCCTTGGAGTCCAGTCTATTGGACTCATACTCCGAACATAAAAGAGGAAGTAGGACGGGAAGGCTTGAAGCTCCAAGAGGGTCTTAGAAGAGAGAGATTAGTGTCTGGTGCAGGGACTGGAATGGAGGTCACCCTTGAAGTGGGCCCTGGATACATGGGTGGGACGTTCCAAGCCTGCCCTAAAGACACACCACCAGTCCAGCCTCGGTTTCTCCCTGGGAGCCCCCTTCCCCACCATCCCCAGAAGGATCCCTGAGCTCTAGGAGACCAGCAGCCCTCGGAGCTCTGGACAAAGATGAAAGGAACTGATTTTTGCCCTTGATAATGGATTTTTCTCACTTCCACTTCTACTTTTGGTTTGTTCTGCTCAGACTTGAGGAGGGTGGGGGCTGGAGGAAAAGGAAATCCTCATGCAACGTTCACCAGGCCAGCTTCTTAGAGAATCAGGGCCCAAGAAAAGGAGAGCCCAGGAGTTGCCTCCTCTATCCCCCTGAAGGGGGGAGTGTCAAGGAAGGGATGCAAAAGTTTCCGCTTCCCCAGTTCCTGGCAGATTAGTACCTCAACCTACTCTCTCAGGTTCTAGGTCCTGTGGTGTGGGGTCTCCGTGGGTGCATGTGAAGGGTACCACGAGGTAGGAGAACTTTTTCCCAGAAAGGGAAGGAAAACCACTAGCCTTCCCATAGCAGGACACAGAGCAGGAGAAAAAAAGGACCCCAAACCCCAAAATGGTCCCTCCAGCCCAGACTCACACGATTGAGCAGACCAGCCCCACAAACCTCAAAGTGCTTTCAGGGGGAAACCAGGGCAGCTGACAAAACCTCTGATTTCCCTTCCTTTTCCCCTACTCAGGAGGAAAGAGGATGTGAGAGTTTGGGGGAGGGAACTCCATGTCCTTTTTTTACAAGGGACAGGGGGATGGGCAGGAGGAGAAGGGTGGAGCTTGAGTCCTTGCTGTACCCACCCCAGTGGGGATCCCAGGACTGAGAACAGGAAAGACCATTTGAGACATCTGACCCTTCATTTTACAAGGGAGAAAACTGAGGCTTTACAAGGTCACAGCCAGTAAATAGCAGAGCTGGGATTTGAGCCCAGATCAGTCCCATTGACTGCAAATTCGGTATTTTTTCCTCCATATCATTCTGTATTCAGCCCTGTGAGGTAGTATGGTATGGAATACAGGACACTGAATCATTTCCTCACCCTGTGCGAGTTTTTTCACCTTTTTATTTAAATGTACTTATTTACTTGTCTCCCCCATTAGACTGAAAGCTCCTCAAGGGCGGTCTTTTGCCTTTTTTGTATCCTGGTGCTTAGCACAGAGCCTGGCACATTTTTGTTGTTCAGTCATTTCAGCCATGTTCAACTGTTACGTTTAAAAAGCTTGAGAGACGTGATTTCTGGGTAATGAATCATTTTATTCATCACGATAGCAATAATGAATAAAAAGAATGGAACCCACTCAATGATGTCAAAATATTTTAGAGTTACCCTGGTTTCCAGAACTAAGGCCCAGGAAGCAGACTGCGCCCTGGGCATATGTATAACAATAATCCTTTGGGTTATTCAATAAGAAGATAAATTAAGAACCTCCTCCTCATGAGGTCTGTGTCTGAGGGCCCCTCCTAGAGTCTATAAGGAATAGACTGGAATATTTGGAATTGCTTTGTATCTAAATCCATACTTGTTTGGGAAAATGAGATCATGTGATCTAAGAAACCTTTGTTTAATTGTACTTTTTGTGTCCTCTGCCTAGATGTAAAAATAAAGAATTTACAGTAGGGAAAACAAAAAACAATAATCCTTTGCACTCAAGATGATATCACCCTCTGCTACACTGCCTTGCTTGGATCAGAACCAGGTGTTCACTAAGGGATTTAAGTCCCCTTATTTCCCATCCATCATGTGTTCACAATCCCTGTTCCCCGCCACTGATAGGTACTGAACTCCCGTTCCCATTATAGAACTCAGGTTCTGGGTCCCGCATGGTGGCCACAACCCCTCAAACCTGAGACAATGACTGTTCCCCAGATCAGAGAACACCTGTATTGTCCCAAGAAATGCTGATTGTGATCCAGCAGTGGTTGTGTCTTGGGCCAACTCCTTTCATGTGCATAAGTGACCCCAGCATCGTCAGCATGAATCCCTCCTTGGGAGGGGGACTTTTCCCTGCACTCTGAAACTTAATTAAACTATGTCACGATTGCTTTCTCTCCGGCCTGCTTTGTGGCTCCAGCACCTGCAGGGTAGAGGCTGGTTCCAGGCCAGTTGACAGTGTTCATCCACCCTTAGAAAAGTGGGTGTTTCTGAAGGTGACAATCACGCTGGTTAACAAGTAATGAGAGAGAACGATATTAGAAGGAGAGGTGGGCCTATTTTAAGAGGGGTGGGGAGAGATCACTTTGATCATGCCCTTTACTTCCAAATCACCCTAGACTTGGGCAATCAAGAGTGAGGAGAAAGTGATCCATTTTCTTTATCAGATCCTGGCTTGGCACAGTAGAAAATAAGATTTCAGGGAGGAACAGATTCCCAATCTTAACAGTTACTCATTTAATAATCATTTCTCTCATGACTCTGACCCAATTTGGTTTTCTTGGCAGATACTGGAGTGGTTTGCAATTTCCTTTTCCAGCTCATTTTACAGATTACTAATTGAGAGACATAAGGAAAAGGATTAGTGCAATGGTAAATTGTGATTCTGTGAACTCTTGGTGAAAGCTCGTCTTTTCTAAATGGACAGTAAACTGAGGCAAAATCTAAGTTCCTGAAGGACAAGGACCGGATCACTTGTGGTGCGATGGGCAAATGAAAACAACTTGTTTCAAGGGCCGTGAAGGCTGCTGAACCAGGTGCCGGGAGAGACCTCATCTCCCACATCAAAGACACTAAGGTCATCCACTGCATCCCAGGCCATGACCAGTTGTCCTGAGTTCTGTCCTGCCCATGGACTTCAGATTCTGGAAGAGAGCATGAGGCTGAGGACTTTGTTCAACTCAGGCTTTCTTAAATCCAATTTACTCTCAAGCCAAGATATTACCCCAGATGTGTTTGGTTCTCTTAGAAAATGAAAGAAGGGGAATGCTAGGTGGCGCAGTGGATAGAGCACCAGGAAAGAAAGAAAGAAAGAAAGAAAGAAAGAAAGAAAGAAAGAAAGAAAGAAAGAAAGAAAGAAAGAAAGAAAGAAAGAAAGAAAGAAAGAAAGAAAGAAAGAAAGAAAGAAAGAAAGAAAGAAAGAAAGAAAGAAAGAGAGAAAGAGAGAGAGAAAGAGAGAGAGAGAAGTAAGAAAGAAATCAAGAAATCAAGAAAGAAATAGAGAAAAATGAAGGAACAACAACTTAGCAAAGGATCTGACACAAAACAGACACTGAATAAATGCTTGTTGCTTAATTGACTGAGAGACAAAAAGAAGGATTCATGCAATGACAAATTGTGATTCTGAGAACCATGGACAAAAGCTTGTCTCTTTCTCCTGAATGGACCAGCATGTATGAGTGGGTATAAGTATACACTGTCATTTCAGTCATTATCAAGGCATTGATCTGTCAGATTTAGCTATGCTTTATTGTGAGAGCTTGCTCTGTGGAGGAGAATCACTGGGAAGTGGCAATAATGTGAAAGAAAAAGAAAATCAATAAAAACATTTCTTTCATTTTAAAAAGGGCTACGTAGGTTTCCATTATTATTATCATATTATTGCTATCGTCACATAGCTACAGATGGAATGGAGGTTAGACATCAGGAAGGACTTCCTACGTTACGAAGAGGCTCGGTGGAACTTTTGTAAGAGGGAAGATTCTATCCCCAACCTGCTCGAATGTAGTCACAATGAATTAATAGGTATTAAACTAACAGTAAAGATGCTCAAAGTCCTGAACCCTGTGTGAGGTGTAAACAATCCTCTGATTTAATCAAGAACTTGTTGACGGAACCACCAAAATAGCCTATTCTGTGGGAACATCAAATAACTAAGCCCTGGCCTGATTTCAGTAGTTCCTGAAATGCAAGAGGTGGAATGAGTTGTCTATGGAAGAGAAACTTGCAGTAGGAGGAGGAGGAAGCTTCTCCCCTTCGGGACTACGTGCCTTTTGGCAGGACGGTGTAGAAAGGAGAGGGACCAATAGGAGAATCAACCAGCAGAACACATCGATAGTCTCCAGACACACATGGATGGAGGGACCGTCCTTCTAAAAGGGAAGGAGTTCAAGCACTGTGACCTCTGGCAGCAGAGAAAACAGACTGGGAGCCAAGTCAAAGCCTACCAGAGCCCCCACAAACACAAGGAGCTGCGTGAGACTCTATGAAGAGAAACAACTTCCAGCCCCCACAGCATCACTCTACCTGTAACTGTATGTATCACTCACTCCCCCTGTGCTTTAAATCTGCATCTCCCTTCCTTTGGATGCTGAGTGCTTCTGGGAGTTTTCCACCCAGACTGGGGATGGGGACAGGGAGGAGATATTTTATAACTACTACTCTTGCTATGCCATTGGAGCTAGTTCTTTTGATAAAAGCTAATTATCCCTACTGACTAATTGCTTATAAGAAAGCACCAATTAGTGCTTGTAAATTCAGACCTGCAGACTTATCCCTGTAAATAGTAGTTGCCACCATCTGGACCCCAACACTCGAGTATGAATAAAGGTTGGGGAACAGCTCCCAGAGAGAGCGCCATGCATCCCTAAAATAGTGGGGAGGGGAAGGAGGGATAGATTAGCCCCACTAAGATTCCTTCTAATTCGAATATTTGGGGATTCAGGGCATCATCTGGCTGTCAAATAAAAATAAGCGCAACTCTGGCTGGGCTAATTGTGAAACTAGACAAGGCAGAGCCCCTCCCTCTCACAGCTCCCGGCTTCATTGGGGGATTCATGAAACATTCATGAAAAAGAAGATATTTGGCTTGTAATTTAGGCTCTGAGTGGCTTGGAAGCGAGAGAATGAGTCTGGAGAAAGTAGGGCAGACTGCCTGGAGGAGGGGGAAGCTGAGTTGGACCTCTTAAGTGTGTGAGTTCAGTTAGAGTGGGATTTGGAGACATGGAGAAGCTAGGAGAAAGTGGGAGAAGGCATGAGCAAAGTAAAAAAGGTGTTTGACAGCAACAGCAAGCATAGGCAGTGAGCAACCATGACAGACATGGTTCATCCAAGGCAATCTCAATAAACTCTGGGCAGAAAATGCCCTCCAAATACGGAGAGAGAACTATGGAAACTGAATGTAAACCAACACGTGCTAAGTTCACTTTTTCTTCTGTATTTTTCCCCCCTTATTTTTCCCTTTTGGTCTCATTTTTTTCTTCCAGAATGATTCATAAGAAAAATGTTTTTTTTAAATGAATGTACATGTATAACCCCCTCCCAAAAAAAAAATCATAGTTTCTGTATATAACTGAGGAAAATAAAAATGAAAAAACAAAAACAAAAAAGCTTGGTCATCGGCAAAAGGGAAAAATAAAATAAAAGAAGAATGTTTGGGAGACAGCAAAATCTCCTGTCTAGTGGGAACAGAAGGTCTGTATGAAAAGTGAGAACTAAGAGTCATAAGAATTAGAGGTAAAGGGGGATCTCGAGACCCTTTGATCCAGCCTTCTCCTTTCCTAGATGGAAAGACTGGATTGAATGCTCCCTGAGGACTCAGAAATCATCTTATCCACCCTCCTTATTTTACAGGTAAAGAGAGGAAGCGCCAACTATCAAGTGATAGAGCCAGGCTTCAGCTCTAGTTCTCCAGAAGCAATCATCTTTAGGGGCAGTGGAGAGGTAATATCATGGATTATGTCCTGTAGACAGGAGAAATAATTAATCCATCCAGGGGAGATTTGAACAAGAAAGTGGAGGTTTGTGGGGTGGAAGTAGGACAGGGTCCGCACCTGCTCACAGGCTTTTTGTTCCTCCTTCCACCCCCAACACACAGCCTAGACACACACACAGAGACCCCCAGGCCACATACCTTATCACTTCCTCCTCTAGATCATAGATCAGAAGTGGGAACAGTTCTAGGGCAGGGCTGTTTGGATAAGCAGGACTCTTACAGGAGGAATGCCAAACAATTCCATGGCTGGCAGTCTTACCATGGGGTGGCAAGCAAGGAAGAAGGCGGGGGAAAGATGAGGAAGAAGGCGGGGAAAGACAAAGAAGAAAGCAGGGAAAGAAATAGAGAAAGAACCAATCAAGAGATCACGTCTGTTTTCTCCAGGCTGCAGAGCTCCAAAGCATGGAAGGCTGTGGTGAGGAGCAGGAGGAGGGTCTTCAAGCCCTGGCAGGTAAGAGGCTGCCCCCCTTCCCACCAAGTCAGTAGGCACAAGAAGGGGGGATGAAGAAATCTCTTAGGAGGCAGAAGGGGTCCGGGAAGAATTTCAGCTTTCATCCAAAAGAAACAGAGACAGACACACACACACACACACACACACACACACACACACACACACACACATGCTCACAGATGGACAAAGAGAAACATACACAGCAGAGCAAGACACGGTGAAGTAAATATAAAATGAAATAAGCCCGAAGCCCAGTACACACATAATTACTTAGAGACACCAGGACTCGGGCAGGCAAAGAAACAAACAAACAAAAAAAATCATGGCCCAATCCACTGACACATGGGTGCTCAAACACACAGTCTTACTTGGTTCTGTGACTTCCATTCATTCCTGAGAGGCTGGGGATCATCCATGGTTAGAGAGATAGCCTTGGAGTCACGAAGGGACTCAAATCCTGTTTCTTCAGAGAGTTAGCCTTGGAGTGAGGAAAATCAAGGGACTCAAGTCCTGTTTCTTCAGAGAGCTAGCCTTGAAGTTAGGAAGATGAGGGTCTCAAGTCCTGTTTCTGGCTGGGTAATTTATTCAGTTCCTTTAGAGTCCTTCCAAAGACCTGCTTGCAGAGCAGTCACTGCTCTGCTTTGGTAGAGGGACTTTCCTGACAAGCTAATTCCCTACACCAATGAATTCCTATGCCCGTCCCAAAAGAAAGTGTCCTTTGTGCCTATCCTGGCTGATTTGTCTGCTCCTCCAGCTGTCTATATGTCTCTATTGACTCCATCTTCGGGGAAATACCCATTGATTTAAACAAATAACTGCATCTAATCTGAGAAATCATGGCAGGACACTTCCTCTTTTCTTCCTAGCCCTTTCCCCCAAGGCTTTAGCTTGTTTAAGGCCCCCGTGAGTCACCCCCAGTGCTGTGATCCTTTCACTCAGGGCCCCAAACATTAGAATCCCCCAGCCCCAAGCCCAGGCCCAGGCCCAGGCCCAGCCCCAGCCCCAGCCACTGCACTTGGGCTTTGAGTCACTCTGCAGTTACCACCCAGCTGTGGCTGGGGAAGGAGGAAGGGAGAAATCTCAAAGAATATTCCCACGTGGGGGTGGAAGACTTACCCCGGAGGAGGAAGAGCTTGTGGGCTACTTGCCAAGTTGACCAAGAACTTTGGTCAAGGGATGTGGTCTTGTACAGAGGCAGGTGGGAAGATTTTTTCCCGACAGAGGCAAACCTCTCCCCCCACCTTCTGCCCCCCCAAATTCCTCCTTTCTGTCCTAAATCTCACCTTCTCAGTTAAGATTTCAGTTATTTATTTAAGCCACTGGGTATTTATTGTGGAATTACTGTTTTTGTGAGAGTCAAGCTGGATTTGGTAAGAGGTCCTCCCTCTGGGGGGCATCCTTCCAAAGTACCCCAGTCCTGGTGTTCATAGATCTGTCCAGTCACTGCTAGTCCTGCTCCTGTTTCCTTGTCTTTCCTCTCAACATCTACATGGGAAGGGATCTGGGTCTCCATCATTAGCCCAGAGATCCCTGGCCTTTCTTAGCTCCCATCACTCAGGGGCCGTCCACCACCATCTCTGCCTTCAGCTTAATCTCATGTAGAAAGGCTCTACCAGGGGCAGTTAGTGGGCACAGTGGGCAGTACACGGGCCCTGAAGTCAGCAAGACCTGAGTTCAAATCCGGCCTCAGACACTTAACGCTTCCTGGCTTGTGACCCTGGGCAAGTCACTTAATCTTGATTGCCTCAGCAACAAAAGAGAAAGGCTCTACCTGTCCTCATGAGCCCATCCTGGCCCACAGAATGCCCCTCTGTCATCCCCTCATTTTTAATCTCTACTTATTCATTTGCTGTTTCCTATAGACATGCCCACATCTCCCCCATCCTAAAACACCCTCCTGTGCTCCTCCCCTCCTCCGGGCTGTCACCCTGGCTCCCTTCTGCCTTCACAGCCAACCTCCGGAAAGGAGCCATCTTCAATAACTGCCTTTCTCACACTCCAGCTGCATCATGGGGCACGTCCGCTCTCCAAGCCCCGACCAACCTCTCAGTTGCCGAATCCAGGGCCCTTTCCCAGTCCTCCCCCTGAGCTCCCCATGGCCTTTGACACCATCCATGGCCCTCTCCTCGACACTTTTCCCACATTTCCTCCATCTCTAGTCTCCCGGTTTTTTCTCTAGCTGCAGCCCCATGGTGACTTCCTGGCTTCCTTTAGGTCTTAACTAAAATCCCATCTTTTCAGGAACCTTTCTCCCAAGGCTTCCTAATCCCAGCGCCTTCTCTCTCTCTTAACCATTTCCTATTTATCTCATATGTAGCTTCTTTGTGCTCTCTATTTGTTTATTGTCTCCTCCTTTCAATTGTGAGCATCTTGAGGGCAGGCCCTGTCTTTTGCATACCCAGCACACAGCAGGCATCTAATAAATGTTGCCTGATTGAGGGGAGGGCCCGTGTCCCCTCCATCAGCCAAGGGCTCCCTGAGCACAGGGGCTTCCTTCCCCATCTGATTAGGAGCTTCGGGCCTGCGTCTCCCCATCAGGCTCCGTCCCATCCAGACCTGCATCTAAATTGCAGCATAATAATGACTCACATTTTTATAGCCCTTAAAATTTACCCACAGGTAAGGGTCGTGTTTTATGCCCATTTCACAGATGAAGAAGGTAGTTTTAAAGGCATAGAAATGTTGACTCTGGGGTACATCTCTAGTCAGCTCAGAGCTGGGACTGGCCTCCAAGCCCCCTGAGCTCTTCAGGTGGCCCTCCCACAACTCTATGGACTTTATGGACATAGTCATAAGTGAGGAGAGCAAGAACTTTTCGAGGAAATCTTCCCTGAAGGAGCTGGTGTTTGAGCCCAGTTTTTAGCAGAGAAGGGACCGGACTGGAAGTGGGTGAGGGCAGAGAGCCCCAGGGGTCAAGGCAGAGTTTCTGTGAAAATCCCCCCGAGGTACCCGGTCGTCTGGTGGGCTGGGACCGAGGGGGCACAGAGAGGGGAGTCACCCGGGACGAGGGCGGGGGAGCTCCTGAGGCAGGTCCTGCGGGCCTCTCTCCCCCAGCTATTCTCGAAGACATTGGGGACAGCCAAAAAAGCAGCGATGCGTCTTCCCTCTCGGAGGAACCCAGCACGTCCGAAGAGGAAGAGGAGCTGGAAGAGGTACAGAGACCACTGGCCTCTCCCAGACCCTGCTAGGGCCTTCGCCTGGGAGCCAGGCCCCGAATGCCCCTGAATGGCAGCCCTGCGGGCCTGGCGTCCGGGCCTTTAGGAGGGCGAGCGGGACTTTCAGGGGACGTGGCCAAAAGATCATTGGTTCTGGAAGAGAACTTGGGGGCGATCTGGTCTGACCCCATCCTTCTGTGGTCAGGGAAGATGAGCCCGTGAGAGTGTGACTCGTCCCACAGCACGCGGCGTAAGAGGCAGTTCTCACACACAAAAAGGCCACTGAGATGGCGAGGGGCTTGGAGACCCTGCCGGGTGGGGGTCGTCCCATGAGGGGCCCGGAGCCAACGCCAGATCTCTCCCTTTGTCACATTTCAGCAAGGGGCCTGGGAGCAGGACAAGAAGAAGCTGCTGGAGCTGGAACAGGGTGAGCCCATCCCCAGCGCTCTCCCCTTCTCCCTGCGCTGCCCTCCCTAGGGAGAAGGCAGCCAAAGCCCCCCAGGGCAGGGCAGAAAGCTCCCGCCAAGTCCTCGGAGGCCTTGTCCCGATCCCGTCGGCCCCGGGGTCCGCCAAGCACTTGGCCAGTGGGCGCCATCGGCAGGAGGGTGCTCCTGAGATTGTGGGCGGCTGCGGGCAGCCATCCTCCCTGCCAGGGGCCCAGCTCCCAAGCCCGGCCAAAGGGGACGGCTTTTCAGAGAGGACCGCTCTCCCAGAGACCCCCGACCACCAGAAGGCGACAATGCTCATCCCCCCGCGCCATGGCGGCTGCCCTGGCCGTCCCTCCCATAAGGGGACCGAGCTCAGGAACTCCTACCTCTGGGGGCCGGGTCAGAGGCCGGGCCCAAAGGCTAGGACCCAGGGGAGGGCAGGGGAGGCAACCCAAGGAGTCAGCCCCCAGCCAAATCGGGGCCCAGGCTGAGGGAAGCCCTGGGTGGGCGCCCTAAGCCACAACCACAAGCCTAAACTGGGGAGCAGGAGGGGCAGTGGTCAGCGGGCCTGTCACGGAACTCAGCCCCCCGGGAGGGAGGCCAGCCCAGGACCCTTGGGCTAGGTCAGTGAGAGAGGGGGCTTGGCCTTCACTGCCTTCTGCAGCCTCCCAGGCCCTGCTGGCTGAGCTGTCCGTCCTGGAGGCCGAGTGCCAGATTGAGAGGTCCTGCAGGGAGCGGGCCGAGGAGTACGCTGCCCAGGTGAGTGAGGGCCCCCCACCCCGCGGCCCAGGGAGCCCCTCCTCCTCTCCACCTGCCCGGCAGCCCGGCCCCCGCCTTCCCTGACTCAGGGAAGGTCCAGCCAAGCCCTGGGCTCTCAGGGAGAAGGGGCTGAAGCCCTTCCCAGAACTGCCCCCTCCCAAGACCGAGGGGCTCCCGGGACAGAGGATGTGTCTCCCCAGCCGGTGTCCTGCCCCTCCCCGCCCCCTTCCTCTCTCCACTGCAGGTGAGGCAGGAGAATACGGAGCTGAAGCGATTAAGCGTCCTCTTCCTCCCCAGCCTGGGCCCGGAGCCTCTGCCCATCTCCCAGGAGCAGGGCCCCCCCCTCAGAGCCCAGCCTGAGCCCAGAGCAGCAGCACATTAGGGGTGAGAAAGGAGGGGGGGGTCGGTTGGGGGGGGGAGGGCTGAGCAGGGCCCTGAGCCAGCTCCCACCTCCCTGCCCTGGCTCTAGGGTATCACTCACGGAGGCGAGCTTAGAGCACTTAGGCTGGCCTGGACCCACGCCAGGGGCCTGAGCTGGGACAAGCCCCTGGCCCCAGTGGGAGAAAAGCATCACAGGCCAGGGACCTCAGCGTCCTGGGGAGCCCAAGCAGGCCCCGGGCGCTATCCAGGCTCAGGCAGTGAGTCCCGCCTTATCCCCAAGCAAAGGACCAAGCCCACATGCCCCTCCGCCTCGGTCCGAGGGTCTCCCCGAATCTGAGCTGCTTCTGTTCCTCTCAAGATCTTGGGGCGCAGGTGACCGAACTCCTCCGAGAGAAGAAAGAACTGAGCCTTCAGGTGCAAGAGCTCCGGAGGCAGCTGAAGGAGCAGGAAGGCCAGGTGGGAACACGGGGGGCTCGCTGTGCCCCTCCTCCCCCTTCCTTCCCTCTCTCTGCCTCGGCCTCCCCTTTCTCTGCTGTCTCCCCCCTCCTTTCCCTCCATCTCCCGCACTTCCTCTTTCCCTTTCCCTGTGGTCCCCTCTCAGAATGGTCTTTGGGGCAGAGCAGGAGGCGGCAAAATGGGGGGAAAGAAAGGAAAGAGGAGGAAGAGGAAGAGGGAGAGGAGGGGGAGAGAGGGTGTATGTAAATCCAGCTCTGACAAGCTTTCAGTTGGGGGGGGGGGAGAGAGACAGAGACAGAGAGACAGAGACAGTGAGAGAGAGACGGTGAGAGAGAGAGAGAGAGAGAGAGAGAGAGAGAGAGAGAGAGAGAGAGAGAGAGAGAGAGAGAGAGAGAGAGAGAAAGGAGGAGGAGGAGGAGGAGGAGGAGGAGGAGGAGAAGGAAAAGGAGGAGGAGGAGGAGGAGGATTCCCCTTCTGGAGCCTGTAGGGAGTGGCTGAATGTGGCTTAGCCAACAGCTCTGTCTTTCCTGTCTGTCCCCTTGCACTTCTGTCCACATCTGTCTGTCTCCGCCTTCTGTATCTGTGTCCGCCCCCCTCCGTGGCTGCCCACAGTTGTCCGGGGCACCGTCTGTGTTGTGTCGGTCCTTCTGTCCTCCTCCCTCTGCCCGGCGCCCATGGCTGGCTGGGAACGGCTCTGGCTCCTGGGCTTGCCCGGGCTCAGGGACCCCCACCTTGCCCCCCAGATCCAGAAGGAGCGGCTGGAGCAGCGTTCCCTGCAGGCGTCCGTGGGACAGTCTCAAAGAGCGCTGGTGAAGCTGAAGCGGGGTGAGTGAGGGGCCGGGGTGGGGGGCAAGCACCCACTCACCCCGCCACCGGGAGGGGGTCGCTTGTTAGGGTCACAGCAGGGGGGGGGCATCCTCCTCTCTGGCCTCCTTTCTCCACTGCCGGAGGCTCCTTTTCATCCTCCCCGCCTCCCCCCAGTGTCCCACCTGGTGCTGCAGGAGTGTGGGGAAGCCTGGCAGCAGCTTCACCTAGAACAGGACCTGCGCCAGCAAGCCGAGAGCTTCGCCCACAAGGTACCACCTGAGACCCCCCCCCCGGGGGCTGGGCCGGGAGACGTGGTGCCCCTGGGGCAGAGGCGCTCGGGAGTCATGAAGCACCTACTGTGTGCCAGGGCGCTTGCTAGACCCGGGAGGTGGAGACAGAGGGACAAGGCTACGTCCTAGTGCAGCCCCTGGATACTCTCCAACTCCCCCGACACAGCTGCCCCACATCCGGCCCCAGGGGCAGGTTCCTGACTGCCCAACCCCCCCCCCTTAGATGCTGGTGGAGAAGAAGGAGGCCCACCGGCAGAGCGCCATCCTCCTGCAGCACCACGCCCCCGGTGCCCAGCTGTCCGCGGCCCTGGAGGAGGCGGCCGCCTTGGGCACAGCCCTGGAGGAGGCAAAGCGCCAGCACGGGGAGCAGGTGAGGGGGCCACGCCCTGCAGGGGGTCCAGGGCTTACTGACCCCCTGGCCTGGGCACCGAGGGGGGAGGAAGTCAGAGCGCCCGCCTTCCCTCCCATACACTCCTGTACGCGCCTCATGGTTCGCCTGCTGCCTGCTCTGTGGGAGGCGTCTCTCTGAGCGCAGGGGCGGCTTCTGCTTTTCCTATGGACCCCCGGTGCTTATCTCAGGGCCTGGCATGCAGTAAGCGCCTAATAAATGCTGGCTCAGTGCCGTGAGTCCTTGAGGGAAGGCAATGGGATGCGCCTGGCCCGGAGGCCCCGGACTGAGGAGGCTGGAGGGGGCAGTCTTGGGGGTTCCTCCAGCTCTCACCCTAGGTCTCCCCGCCCTGCTCGGCCCCCTAGACCGAGAGCCTCGGGGGCGGAGGCCGGATCGCCCCCTTCCTGACTTGTCCTGCTCCCCCGAAGGTAGCGTCCTGGGAAGCCGAAGTGGGCCGCCTCCGGCTGCGGCTGAAGGAGGTCGAAGAGAAGAATTCCCAGCTGGAGACTCTGGGTGCGTCCTCCCGGCCTCCCCTCCTGAGGACCCCCTTCTCACCGCCCCTCAGCCGGACTGGGGGAAGCCCGGTCCGGCCGCAGAGACCGAGGCGCGGGGGCCGGGAGGGGGGAGCCGGGGTTCACAGACCGAGGCGCGGGGGCCGGGAGGGGGGAGCCGGGGTTCACAGACCGAGGCGCGGGGGCCGGGAGGGGGGAGCCGGGGGTTCACAGACCGAGGCGCGGGGGCCGGGAGGGGGGACGGGGGTTCACAGACTGAGGCTCGGGAGCCGGGAGGAGGAGTCGGGGTTCACAGACCGAGGCGCGGGAGCGGAGGGGGAGCCGGGGTTCACAGACCGAGGCGCGGGGGCCGGGAGGGGGGAGCCGGGGTTCACAGACTGAGGCGCGGGGGCCGGGAGGGGGAACCGGGGTTCACAGACTGAGGCGCGGGGGGCCGGGAGGAGGGAGCCGGGGTTCACAGACTGAGGCGCGGGAGCCGGGAGGGGGAGCCAGGGTTCAGTTTTCTCATTTATGGAAAGGAAACGCCGGCGCTTGGTCCGAGGTCACCCAGCGGGGCCAGGGTTCAGACCCGGACTTCGGACCCAGATCCGGGACGGCGCTTCTCGCTCCCGGGGACCTCTGGGAGGGGCTGCAATCGCAGGGGAAGGCCCTGGAGACTGGGGAGTTCATTCCCCGCTTTTGTCTACAGTCTGTGCCCTGCAAGAAAGCGTGAAAAGGGCCGGGAGCCCGCCCCAGGAGCCAGAGGCTCCGCCTCCTGCCCCACCCCCGCCGCCGCCCCCCCTGCCGCCGCCCTCCGCCCCCCCGCTGGAGTGAGTGCCCCCCAAACGCCCCGGAGGGTGATGGGAGGGACAGGGCTGAGCCCGGGGGGAGGCGGGAGGGAGGGGAGCCAGAGAAGGGGCGTCAGGTGTGGGGGAGGAAGGAGGAGCCCCTGCTAAGCCCCTCCTGCCCCCCCCAGCCCTCTTCAAGCCATCCGGATGCGGCGGGCCCCGAACTCCCAACCAGGTCAGTGAGGGGAGGGAAAATGCGCCCCAGAGGCCGTTGGAGAGGCTGGGGGGGGGGACAGCCGGGGGCGCACAGTGGGGGACACCTTTAAGATAAATGTCAAACACGGCCTTTATGTGTGAGGGGGGAAGGGCAAACACCGGGCAGGCCCAGGAGGAAGCTGGGGAGAAGGCGGGAAGGGGAGGTGGGACCCCTTCTCATGGGCCTCTGCCCCTCCCCCAATGTCCCCTGCCCCCAGCCCCCGCAGCCCCCTCCCTGGAAGACAAGAAGGCCAAGGCGGTGCAGGAAATGATGGACAGGATCCGTAAGGGAGTCGTGCTGAGACCGGCCGCCAGAAAGGACCCCAGCCAGGTACGGGCTCCCGGGGAAGCCTGGCTCGCCCTCCCTCCCACCCAAAGGCCCGCGGCCCATGGAAGGGCAGGGGCAGCTCCATCTGACGGAAACGGGGTAGCCGCTCTGTGCCTCAGTTTCCTCATCTGCAAAATGGGCATCGACCTCACAGAACTGTTATGAGGCTCAAGTGATCATTTCGGAAAAGTTCTTAGCACAGTGCCTGGCACGTAGTAGGTGCTATGTGAATATTAGCTATTCTACAATGACTGGCACATAGTAGGTGCAGTGTAAATGTTAGTTTTTGCCTGGCACATAGTAGGTGCTGTGTAAATGTTAGCTAGCCTGGCACATAGTAGGTGCTGCAAAAATGTTAGCTATTATCAAGTGCTTAACACAGTGCCTGGCACATAGTAGGTGCTATGTGAATATTAGCTATTCTACAATGCCTGACACATAGTAGGCGCTATGTAAACATTAGCTTTTGCCTGGCACGGACAAACCCAGGAAGGGGGGAGATAAACGAGACATCTAGTTTGCATGGACCATCAAGTGAGGGAAGAAGCCTTGCAGAGTAAGGCCACCCAACTCTAAGCGATCCCAAAGTCAGGGGAGGGCCTAGAGATGCCCCAAGATGCCCTTTCAAGGCAAAGCATCACAGGAGGGTTCCTCTGCAGGCACAGCGACTGCATGGGGTCATTCTTGCCCATGTGATTTTTTTAGTCCCAAGGGAGGGAGCAAGTGGGAGAGAGGGGTTTGAAATAAGTGACATAAAGATAAAATGTTTGACTGTGGAGTCTGTGTCCCCTTCTTTTTATCCCCAGGACCGAAGCAAGCGCAGGAGTGCTGCCGTCACAGAGCTACAGACCATGCTGGTGAGAAGCTACAACTGGGGGCCAGGAAGGAAACGGGAGGGCAAACAGGGTACTGCTGGGCACGAGCCACTGACAAGACCCAGTCCTGGCCAGACCCCTCTTGCCCACGAGCAAAAGAGCTGAGAAACTTACTGGAACCACACTAGAAGCTGACCTCGGGGAGGCCCTACAGAACCCAGAGGGGATGGAGGAGGGGAGTGCTAATGGTGGGATTTCAGGCATAGTGACGGGGCAGTTGTTTAGGGAGCCTATAGGATTTCAGACCGGGACATGGAGCCACCTCCCTGTCCCCTCTCTACTATTCTCATCCTGGTTCAACCGAATGCCCTGTGCAGCCAGGAGTCTCAGGAGGGTTGTAGCTGGTTCTGGATGCCATCCCTGGGGCAGGGCTTTGACCCATTGGACCAGAGAATAGTGACCAGGATGAGAAGGGCACAAAGGACCATGCCGTGGGAAGAGACCCTGAAGGAAATGGGAAGGGCCAGCTTGGAGAGGACAGGTCCAGGGGATGGGGGCATGTGACAGCTCTCTTCAAGGATGGAGAGAGGAATTATGTTACTTTCCTCAGCCTCTGAGGACATAAGCAGGAGTTATAATGGAGAATGCAGAGAGGCAAATGTAGGCTTTAGACGAAGGAAATTACAAAGATTAGAGCAACAGAAAGTGGTGAGTCCACCTCCATTAGAGGTATTCAAGCAGAGCCACATGATCATTTGTTGCACGGAGCCTGGTAAGAGCAGACACACTCTGAGGCCGTTGCCCTCCGAGCCCCCCTAACTCCCTGAAGAGTTCCCTTGCAGAATGTTCAAGGATCAGGAGCTACTTGTGGCCTGGTTCCAGGTGGGCCTGAGGGCTGGTAGCTGCTGCCTTGCCTTGCTCCCCTCCCCTTGTGAATGGAGGGTAAGGAGGGGGTGTATCTCTCACTGGGCTCTCCTCCCCCAGGCTTCCAAATGCCGGCCCCTACACAGGGGCAGCAGAAGAAAGAAGAGCAGCCGGAAGGACCCTGACGGGCAGCTAGCGGCCATCCTACAGAGAAGGCGCCACCTGCTCGATTCCACTTCAGGGGGATCCCAGGATGTTTCGGGGGCAGGGGACAGAGGCGTGGTCCCCAAGGCTGAGTTTCAGGACTCCAAGAGTCAGGATCAACATAAAGACTGGAGTTCTAGGGACGGACTCGTTCTGAGAGGCACAGCTGGGGCTAATCCAAGGGGCCTTTCTGGAGCAGGTCAGATGACCCTTTTACCTGGGCTAAAAAGCCATCAGGGGACTGAACACCGCTTCGGCAGGGAGCCACGGGAATGCCCCCCGGGGCCAGCAGCAGCGGGTCAGGCCTCCTTTGCCTTGGCCCGGGTCAGCTTAAGGACCCCAGCTCCATCCAAGGCGTCTGTCCTGTGGGGCCAGCCCGAAAACCTATAAGGAAACCACGTTTCTTCCCCTAACCCCCTCACCTGACCAGAATGTCCCAGGGAGGATGTGGCAGGAGGAGGAGGAGATGGAGGACTGCCTGACAACTCTCTGAGGGAGGAGGGAGGAGTAAGACTGAGGAGGAAACTGAGACACTGGATTGATCATTTTCTCCTCAGAAAACAAAGACTTGGACTTCAAATGTCCCCAATCTCCCGTCCTCCTCCACTCAAGGGAGCTTCACCACAGTCAAGGACACCGACCTCTCAATGATATAAAAGAAATATCATGTAAACCATAAGACTCTGAAAACGGAAACAATGACTGAGATATTGCACATTTTGAGGTGCAGTGTTACTGTTAGTATTATCGCAGTCCTCATTCAGTGAATGCCATCTGTTACAGAACTCTAGGATTACAGAATACGAGCATTAGAAGAAGTCAGTCACCCCCTTGTCCAATCCATGCACAAAAGGAAGTCTTGCTGACATATATAACAAATGGTCCACTTAGAGCGTGGAGACCCCTGAACTAAATCAATCAACAAGCCTTTATTTTTTTTTTCTTATGGCGTTTTATTGACAAGACATGTGCATGGGTAATTTTCCAGCATTGACCCTTACAAAACCAACTTTTCCCCTCCTTCCCCCCACCCCCTCCTCCAGATGGCAGTAGTTCAATAGACTCAACAAGCCTTTAATCAATGTCTTCCATGCGTTTGGTATTGCATTAAATGCTAGAAATATAAAGATCAAAGGGAAAGCATCCCTGACCTCAGAGAGCTTGTATGCTACCAGGGAAAGCAACCCATATATACGAATACAGCCAAAATATAGACAGGACACACAATGTGAAGGTCGCAGAGGATCTCGGCAGCCGTCCAGTCCAAATCTGACCTAAGTGGGAATTCCTGAAAAACAATTACTCAGCATCCACTGTCGGCGCAATTCATAAACCTTTTACGAGCACCTTCTGTACGTCAGGCCCTACGCTAGAGGCTGAACATACAGAGACAAAAAAGAAGTGAAATAAACCAAGAAGTTTACTTTCCACTCTATCATCTATTCTACTCAGAGGGAAAGGGCTTGGTAGAAAAAAGGTCAACATAATAGAAACCCTAATACCATTAAGTTTGGGGTTGGAAGTTTTTTCTTGCACTTAATAGTATTTTATTTTATTTTTCAATTACACATAACAATAATTTTCAGCATTCATTTCTGTAAGATTTTGATCCAAATTTTTCTCCTTCCCTCTCTTCCCTGTTCCTTCCCCAAGACACCAAACAATCTGATATAGATTGTACACATATCATCATTTTAAACATATTTCTACATTAGTCATGTTATAAAAGAAGAATTGGAACAAAAAGGAAAAAAAACATGAGAAAGGGAAAAAAAACAAATTTTAAAAAGTAAAAATAGTCTGCCTCAATCTACATTCAGCCTCCATAGTTCTTTCTCTGGATGAGGATGACATTTTCCATCACCAGCCTTTGTATCTCCAGAGCTGGGCATGACACCGGGCACTCAGGAGGTGTTTAATAAATGTTAATTGAATTGACTTGTGGGCAAACAAATCAAATCCTGCCTGAAGTACTCTCTAGCTTTGTGGTCCTGGGCAAATCACTTAATTTTGCAGCCTTAGTTTTTTCATCTGTAAAATGGGTATGATAATATCATTTATTTCAAAAGGTCGTTGTAAAGATCAAGTGGGAGAGTTTTGCAAAAGTACTTTGCAAACTTTAAAGACCAATATATAAATGTGATCTTGAAGGAGAGTGAGGGTGAGAGGGGAGAAAGAACAGATGTGCCCCAAGTCATTTATGAATGTGCCAGACACTGGAGGTACAAAGAAAGTCAAAAGAAACAGCGACTGCCCTTGATACGGAGATTACTCTCCCAGTTTCTCTGAAGAACTTTGGAATCAACTGTGAGATATGAGATGCTGAAAGCCACAGGAGCTTCTTTCCTTCCTTCAAGCCACACTGGATGATGGTTAGTGAGGTCCCTTCCAACCATGAAAGTTTGTAATTCTAAGCAGCCATAGAAGAAAATCACACGTGGCCTGATGGCTTTGGAAGGCAAAATCTCAGACAATATGTACCAGAAAGCAATTTCTGCTTAACCTATGGAAGAATGGAAGCTAGGTGGCACCTTAGCCAGAATGACTCGTCTTCTGGAGTATAAATCCAGCCTCAGATACTTCCTGACTGTGTGCTCCTGGGCAAGTCACTTAACCTTATTTGCCTCAGTTTCTTTATCTGTAAAATGAACTGTGGCAGGAACTGACCAACCATTCCAGTATCTCTTCCAAGAGAACTCCAGATGTCAGAGAATATGACACAGCTGAAATGATTGAATAACAACATAGAGAAGAATATTCAAATGACTAGACCTGTCCACAAAAGAATGGATTGCTTCTGGAGATAGTGAGCTCCCCATCCCTTGGAAGCGTTCAAGAAAAGACTGAATAAATCATAATAGTAATGTTACAATATTAGTAATGTTCTCATATATTATGGCACAATAATTACTCCCACTCACATAACACTTTTTAAGGTTTGCAAAATGTTTCCAAATGCTGCATTTGAAACTCACAACTTCACAAGTGAGGTGATTATTATGTTTGCCTTCACACTGCAGACTATTTGGAAATTAATTCATTCCTTCTAAGGCACAAGAAGGAAACTCTTTCTCAATCCACAGATTACAGAAGAAAGCTCAGAGACCTTTACTTAAAAGAGTGTTGCCCCAGTTTTATACTTAAGTTGCAGAGATGTGACTGTAATCTAGACACAATATGAAGAACAAGTCAAAAATCAATGGAAAACTCAAGCTAACTGTCTGAGACATAGTGGATTCTTAATAAATGCTCATTGAGATCATGTGAGGAAGAGAGTTGGCTACACCCAGAGAGAGGATTGTGGGAACTCAGTGGGGGTCACAACATAGCATTCTCACTCTGTTGTTGTTTGCTTGCATTTTTTTCCATTTTGATCTGATTTTTCTTGTGCAGCAAGAGAATTGTACACATATATTGGATTTAACCTATATTTTTACCACGTTTAACATATATTGGACTACTTGCCATCTAAGGGAGGGGGAGAGAGAAAGGAGGGGACACAAGATTTTGCAAGGGCTAATGTTGAAAAATTGTCCATGCAAATATTTTAAAAATAAAAATCTTTAATTAATTAAATTTAATTTTTAAAAAATTACACACGAAGAAAGCAAGGATCAGAGATTTAAAGTGTCTTACCTTAGGTGAGTGTCCAAAACAGAATATGAATCCTGAGTTTCCTGATCCCAAGTTCAGCCTTTATCCTTTCAAGGATAAAAGTGCCTCTTAAAGCATTTTCCCCACTTTATCTCACCTGGTCATCAGAACAATTCTGGGAGATAAGGGCAACAATTAACTACATTTTATAGACAAGGAAATTAGTCAAATAGGCATTTTTATTGGTCGTCTCCCATGCTTCAGACGCTCTATCTCTTCATCTCTACTTCCTGATTTTCCCAACTTCTTTCAAGTCCCAGCTGAAATCCCATCTTTTACAGAAAGCTTTTCTTCATCCCTCTTATAGTTAGTGCCTCCCCCTTGTTAATCATCCTCAATTTATTCCCATCTAGAGTTTGATCATAGTTAACATGTTATCTCCTCCACTGGACTGTGAACAGTATCCCAGCCTTTGTATCCCAGCCTTAGCACATAGTAGGCATTAAATGTTTACTGATTGTGCTCAGAGGGGCTTTTTGAATGGGGTGGGAAATCCGACTGGATGCTTTCCCTGTAACAACAAATGTTTATGATTTATATTTTAATTCTAATACTTGCTGTGGTACCAGCAAAGTCACAGCTTCCCTGAATGTCAGCTTCTCTGTCAAATACTGAACTGATGAAAGCTGCAGAGGCGGATTTGAACTTGACATAAGGAAAAACTCCTCACAATCTGAGCTGACTCAAAACTTCCTTGGGGAGGTGAGCAGGGGGTTTAGCAGGTTTGATGTGGCTGATGCAGCACCAGCTGGGGATCCAGATAATATATTTTAGAAGAGCTCCAAAGCTGGGGTTCCGTCACAGTGTAAACGGTAGATTTGTTTAGAAGTTATCGAAAAAAGGAAGACGGGGGAATGGTAAATATAAAATAGAGTTGGAAAGCAAAAAAAAAAAAAAAAAAAAAAAAAAAAAGACAAGTTCTTTAGGGGAACTCACGAATACCCAGCAGAAAGGACATTCCCTTAGCTGGGAGGTAGCTGAAATGGATTCAGCGCCCTAGAAGAGTTAGTTAGTTATAAGGAGGGGAAGTGGGAGAAAAGGGGTAGAGAGATTTAGAAGAGATGTGGCATGGGGGAGGGGTGAGGGGAAAGACACCATGCTACAATAGGGTCCTGGCAGACTGACTCATGGAGGTTCAGCATGGATGGCTCGGGCCACAAGCCAATTTATGGAGACTTGACATGACGTGGATTTCTGACTGGATTATCTCTGCAGACGGTGGGATCACCGAACCAAACCGATCTCTCAGAACCTTCTTTCTACCTACCCTGGGGAATAATTTTATCTATGTCCCAGGTTCTCTCTGCCACCCACGACCATCTTTCCGGACCTCATCAGGTTCATTCTCAATGGGAGTCTGAGCAAGAGCTGGGTGACCACTCATCAACGTCATAATGTGCTTAGATATGTCCAGAGAACAGGTATACGTATATTGGATTTAACATATGCTTTAACATATATAACATGTATTGGTCAACCTGCCATCTGGGGGAGGGGATGGGGGGGAAATTGGAACAAAAGGTTTTGCAATTGTCAATGCTAAAAAATTACCCGTGCATATGACTTGTAAATAAACAGCTATAATTAAAAAAGAAAGAAAGGGGAAAAAAAGAGAGAGATGTCCAGAGAGCTCTCCCAGCCCTTCCCAGCACTCCATGTTTTAAGTCACCTCGCACTCCCGACATTATGGACCTTTTCCACGATGTCAGTTTGCTGGAAAGGACACGTGGAGTGACTGCCCTCTGCTGGATAGACAGGGCTGATGAAAATCCACATCAAACTTCCCAAACTGGACCAGAAAAGGTTTGGGGGAAACATCTTTACACCCTTCTGATACAGGGGAGTAGGAGGAACTTAGGCAGGCAAAGTAGAGCCAATTTTCCTTCGGGAAATTTGCCACTTGCCCAGTACAGTGAAAGTAAGAGGGATTTGGACTTGAGGGGAGGGGAAGCTACCCTAGGAAGAGTCCAATATTGAGGCGGTGAGAAAAGGAAGGAGACACATGACTTGTCATTAGACTAGACACAATTTTATTTTTCAGTTCAAATAGAAACTGGGCATATTCCTCAGAATAAGTTCAACGTCGAGTTTTTCCAGACAAAATCTTGATGAGTATATCCAATTATTATTCTACTACAATGATTATTAGCTTCTTTATATAAGGTAATGGATGGCAAACCCCTGTACTACAAATATCAATCCCAAGATTTTCTCGAGAAGTCAAAAAAGAAACTATATTGAACTGAACCATTATTAATAGACTCAAACTACTGAGCACAATTGTCCAGATGTGATTCTGAGTTAAGAACTATCTTTTTTAAATGTGTCGCTAAACAAATTACTCCTAATCTACGAAAACATTGTGGGAAAACTCTCAACCGATTGAGCTCTAGTAGGGGGAGGGGATGGGTCGGAAATCCCAGATCTCTCACCTACCTACCCAGCCCAAGGCTCAAAATGGGGCACAAGAAGACAGGAGGGGGAGGGGATGTGCCAGCAAAAGAACGGACTTGAGGGGTCCTGGGGGAAAGGTCCCACCACCTCTTTTTACACAGAAGCGCAAAGGAATCCCAGGGGAACAAGCAGAACCGGGAATACACTGTACACACTAACAGCCAAAACGTCAGACGCTCGACTCTGAAAGTCTGGTTCTCCGCGGCTCAGGGGTCCCAAGCAATCCGCACAGATTTTGGCCAGAAAACACCATCTGCGTCCGGAGAAAGAACTGAATGTAAATCAACACAAGCCACGTTCACTTCTTGTTTCTGTTTTTTTCCTTTTGCTCCTTTGACATAATTCATAGAGCATGAATTGTGCTTTATGAAAATTAGATGAAGAAATTATGAAAAATTAAAATTAAATAAATGAAATGAAACCCTTTTTTTTAAGGAAGCCCGAGGGGAAGAGGGCTCCCCGCAACGCAAGCCCAGCGCGTTTGGTTCCTGCGTGTCCGCGCCGCGCGCCCGCCCCGGGAGACCGAGGCTTTCTCCTCCCTCGCGCTTCCTGGGCGCTTCTGTGCGGCGCGTGGAGCCTTGCTCCATCCGGGGCAGGAGATGCTCCGGGGCGCCAGACCTCTCCTCCCGGCCATTTCCCATAAGGCACCGGAGAGATGCTTCGGGCGCTGGGACGCGGCTCCTCGTCCCGTTCGAGGGGGAGGAGCGAGGCGCTGCCCAAGCGCCGAGGGTTCCAGGCTCTCCAGCGCGCGCCCTGAGGAGCAGGGAGGAAGGGGGGAGGCCGTTATTAACCCTGACGCTGCCTCGGTGCTCTGAGCGGGCCCGCACCCGACCCGGCCGCGCGAGCCTCGATGGGTGTGAGGAGCCGGACTGCCGAGTCCGAGCCTCCCCTGGCCGTGCGGAGCCCTCGACGGCGACGGACAAGGGAAGAAACGGGTCCGACTCTTTCCTGGCTCAGCCCCTCGAAGAGATGAGCTCGGAGACGATGCACAACACCAGCTGGCGCTGGCTGGGGCCCTCGCTCTGGGCCTCCCAGTGGACGGAGAAAACGCCCGCCCACTTGGCGTACCACCCCTGCGCCGTCTGGACCGCGGCGTGCCCGCTCTGCAGGGGCCAAGGGGCAGAGTGGGCCCGGGTGGTCCAGGAGCCCCCGTTGTCCATCCAGATCCAGTCAGCCGACACTCTGGGAAGGAAAGTCTTCCAAACTTCCTCGCCCACGTGGCGCTCCGTGGAGTGGGACGACCCCTGGGGCCTCAGGCAAGAGCTTGACCCCCGGGGGTGAGGCTGGGGCCGGCAGGGGGGCCGGGGAGGGGGCTCCTGACCCTCCTACCCGCACGGGGGAGCTGCAAGATGCGCGCTGGGCAGCGGGGCCTTCCCCCAGCTCCACGGACTCTGGAAGCCGGGGGGGGGCGGAGAGAAGGGGAAGGGGGAGAAGGGTTCGTGACTGCTAAAGGAGGCAGAGGAAACCGAGGCAGAAAAGCGAGAGAGGCGGGGCCCGGAGAGAGGCGGGGCCCGGAGAGAGGAGGAGGCGGGACCAAGAAAATAGGGAGGACCTGAGGAGGAAAGGAGGCGGAGCATGAGTTGATGGGGAGAGGCGTGGCCAGAGGTAAAAAAAGAGGGCGGGAACAAAACTATGAAGGTAGAGGCGAGGCTAGGAGGAAAGGGGGCGGGGCGTGTCGAGGAGGCGGGGAAGTACTCCAATGAGGAAGAGGGAGATGTCTCAGTTTCTATTTCCCACCTGTAAAATGGGGATACTACTGGCGCCTGCCTCCCGTAAGATAACACATAACCCCACCCCCGGCGGCTTAACTCTGCAGGCCAGGAACCAGGGCTGGGCGGGGATGGGATGGAAGGGATGTCCGGGAGACAGCCGCCCTTTCAGGCTGAGACTCTTCCCCACCACCAGTTCTTTAGGTTCTGAGCTACGCCCCCTCCCCCATAGGCCTCTCCCCCAGGTTCCACCTTCGCCTTTACTTTGCATCCTCGCCCCCATCAGCTTTTTCTCTTAGATAGCCACGCCCACATACGGCCTGCCCCCCCCCCTCAGGTCCCAACCTCTCACCTTGCCTTCTCGTTCTAGCTCCGCCCCCTCCCTAAGGCTTCTCCTTCCATCTCTACCCCTTTTCCTCCTGAATGGCTCCGCCCACACCCAGCCCCGCCCCTCCGGGCCTTACCCTCTCACCTGGTCTAATCATGCTGGCTCCTCCCCCTCCCCGGCTTCTCCTCCTTTCTGGCCCCGCCCACATCCCTCCCTCCCTGACCCCTCCCCCAGTCCTCCAGGCCCCTTTTCCCGCTCTCGCCGGGTCCGGGGCGCCCAGCCTTGATGCGCTCTCCCCTTCCCATCCACCCCCAGCTCCCGTCTCGGCAAGAGCTTCATCACCAAGAGGAAGTCGTTGGCGCAGAAGCCGGAGCTGCTGGCAGCCTCCGTGGGCAACTTGGAGTGGCTGCATCAGTGCCTGAAGTACCAGAGGGACATCCGCTCGGACCGCAAGGTGCGCCCCGCGGCCGCCCCTCCCCCCGGGCCCCGCCCCCGCTTGGACGGGCCTGGGGCAGCTCAGGAAAGGCCCGGCCCGAAGGCGCGCCCGGGGGGGAGGGGCGGGGGGCGGGGCGGCTCACCGCGCCCCTCCCCCCCAGGGCTTCACGGCCCTTCACCTGGCGGCCGAGCACTGTAACCTGAATTGCTTGACGGCGCTGGTGGAGCAGTACAAGTTCCCCGTGGACGTCACCACGTACAAGGGCTGGACCCCCCTTCACCTGGCCATCAATAAGGGCGACCCAGGAGAGTCCCTCAAGTGTGTCCAGTACCTTTTGAAGGCGGGAGCCTCGGTCAATGCGTGAGTGCCCCCTCCCCGGGCACGGCCCGCCCCTCGGGCCCCTCGGGCCGCCCTCCGAGGCCTGCCCCGGGAAAGGTGCTCCCACACGGGGGCTCCCTCATGCTGACGAACTCCCCAGCGGTCCTCCCTCCAGGGCCCATTTCTGTAGCCTTGCCAAGGACTCTCCTCCCCTGCGCCCGACGGAGGGAGTCCTGGGCGTACTCTTGTCCCCATCTTGCAGATGAGGAGACTGAGTCACGCTGGTGCGTGCTGCCGTCCCCCGGGGCTCAGGCGGGAGAGGCCCGGTGCTCCTGCCACCGGTTTTCTGGGGGGCCTTGGCCCTCCCCCCAGCGGCCGGGGTCCCTCCGTCTGTACCGGTCTGTTTGGACTAAGTGAGGAGGGTTGTGTCCTGGACCCGCGGTGGAGGAGCCCTTCCCCGAATGACGGGCATTGCGGTTAGAGGCTGGAGCGGAGGAGGGAAGCCCAGAGTGAGAAGTGGGCCGGGAGCTGGCCATGAGGTCGCTTCCCTTCCCGCCAGCCGCTGCCTGGCCCGTGTTAGCCTCAGATAGCCTGGGGAGAGGGAGGCCAGGCCAGGACCGGTGAGTGACTGGCAGGGTTCGCACACCCACTCTCATGTTCTTGCCCTTCTTGTTCCCCCTGCCTTCACCCCCCCCCCCCCGCACGCTGCTTCTAGCCAAAATCAAAACGGCACGGCCCCCCTGCACCTGGCGAGCGGGGAGGGCATGCTGGACTGCATAAAAGTCCTGGTGGAAGCTGGGGGCGACGTGCACATCATGGACAACCGTAAGCGGAAAGGCCTCGACCTATGCAAGATCTGGAACCACCGAGATTGTGCCCGGTGAGAGCCCCAGCGCCACCCAGGGGCGGGGAAGGGCTAGAGAAGAGAGCAGGAGGGATGGGGGAGGCGTTGGCCTCCTTCCCATGATCCCTCTCCCACCCCCACCCCGACGAGGGTTCCAGGAGCCCCCTGGATGGGGAAGGACGCCTCAGCTCCAGAGAACTCTGCTGGAAAGGTGGGGAGGGATTCCAAGGGGGAGGACTCTGACTAAAACCCAGAGGCAGGAAACCAGCTCAAAGTCGAAGACAGCTTCCAGAGTGCCAGTTAGGGAGGCTTAGCCCGAGATGAGGCTGGGAAAAGGGGAGGCCTGGGTATGGGCAGGCCTTGGATGTCAAGTCTTAGCCTCCCAATCCCTGGCAACATGGTAGAAATGGAAAGCAGCTTGGGTTTGAGCCCAGCTCAAGCTGTACTTGCTGTGTTTTGGGGACAAGCTACTCAATGGTTTCTGTCCCCATAAAGGGAGGAACAAATCGAGTGTGCCACACTTCACCCTGTTTGCCTCAGTTTCCTCATCTATAAAATGAGCTGGAGAAGGTGGCCAGCCACTCCAGTGGCTTTGCCAAGAAAACCCCAAATGGGTCACAAAGAGTCAGACCTGATGAAAATAACTGAATATCACCTCAGAGGGACAAATCTAACCCCAACTCCACGGTCTCGGGGGTTCCTTTCAGTAATATCCCTGTGACACAGCTGGGGACAGGGTTGAAAAGGGTCCAGGAAGGAGAGGAGAGGCCCATCTCCTGGAGACCACCAACATCACCCAGGGGCCTCTGGGTAATCTAGGTGACATCTAGCTTTGGGAGGGGCCTTCGGAGATCATCAGCTCTGCCTCTGCACTGGGCTGTGCTGCTCCATTCCATTCCCTAGCTCACTCAGCTCTTCCCTCCTCACACTTCCGTGGTGTCCTTCTGTCTTTTCCCAGAGCAAAGTGTGTAGAAAAACTCATCTCTCCCACTCTTACCCTAGTAAGAGCCTCCTACTATAAGATGACCTGGGAAAGACTAAAAAAGTGAAATAAAACATGAATGGATGGGGTAGCTGTGGTTTGGGATGAGAGAGCTTGGAGAGCAGGAGGGAATTGATTTTAAGGCCGAGACCCAAGACAGTTACAAACAGCACTGAACCCCTGCCTTCCCACCTCTGCCCACCCTGAACCCAGGTTCCTGAAGGACGCCATGTGGAAACAGGACAAGAAAGAACTGGCTGAAGAGACGTATCGCCTGAACCAGCTTAAAAAGAAATTGCTGACGATGCAGAAAAAATACCTCTTTAAAAAGAAGGTAGCAAGAGGCAGGAAGATGGCAGGAAAGGACCATCTAATACATGGGTGGTTAGCTCCTCATGGGAGGGAGTAGGAAAGGGCGATTGTGGAGGGGTTTGGGAGGGAGCTCTCAGAAGAACCCCCGCTGGTCTTAAGCCTTCCTGAATTCCTTTGTCTTCAGGTCTGGGGCTTTGAGTTTCTATGTTCCCTTGGTCATGGAAACCCAACTTTCAGCCCTTGGCATTTGGGGGCCCTTGACTGAGTTGCTGCCTTGGGAAGACTGTCCTCCTCGGTGCCTGTTGCCCACTCCCATTCCTTGATTCCCGCCATTCCTTCCTTCTCTTGTCTCTTGTGCTATGTATTGACTTAGTTGCGCTTTCTACACTTTATTTCAAACCAATTCAGAGTAATAGTTGTGTGAATAGGACCTATTCCCTAGCACCAGAGCAGCTAAGCTTGATGACCTGAAGCCGAGCCAGGTAAGCTCCCCATTCTGGAAGTCTTCGAGAAGCTGGATGCCCACAGTCATGTGGTAGAGGGGATCCCATGGCAAGAACGAGCATCTCTTCTCAGGGCGATCCATCCCTCAGTTCGTTCCTTCCCACGTTTAACAGGTATTGATTGACTGTACCAAGCACTGCGCTAGGTACCTTGGACAGAGGCAAGTATAAAATAGTCCCTGTTCTGAAGGAACAGTCCTAAGTGGCCCGTCTTCGATGCTTACCTGTATCGCCTTGGATACATCACTTACCCTCCCTAGATGACAGTTTCCACACCTGTTAAAGGGGGAAGCTCTAGAGCTGATTCTATATACACAATAAGTGATAATTTTGAAGCCCTTGATGTGCCTGTAAGAAAGATGGGTTTAAAATGGATTGGATGGCTCTGGGAGTAGAGGTGAGATTTGCTGCTTGTTCAATTATATTCACCTCATCCCATTTGGAATTTTCTTGGCAAAGATAGGGGAGTAGTTTGCAATCTCCTTCTGCAGCCCATTTTACAGATGAGGAAACTGAGGCAAACAGGGTTAAGTGACTTATCCAAGGTCACAGAGCTCTTCAGTATCTGAGGCCAGATTTGAACTCAGGTCTTCCTGACTCCAGATAGAATACTCTAAGCACCATGGTGCCCCCAGAGAAACCAATGACTTGCCTGAAGTCACATAGGTAACAAAAAAGAAAAAAAGCCAGAATAAGGACTTTAATCCTCTGCCTCTAAACCTCAGACTCCTTTCACTACCACTACCACTACCATTCTTTATTTCTTCTTCAGAAATAGTTTGCACAGCCTTTCCTCCTCTGATCTCCCCAGAGGAAGCTTTGTCCCCTCAGGGCAAGGCTGCCTTGCCCCTGTGCCAGCTTGGGTTTGAGACCAGCTCAAGCTGTATTTCCTGTGTTTTTGAGACAAGCTAATCAATGGTTTCTGTCCCCATAAAGGGAGGAACGAATCGAGTGCCCCACATTTCACCCTGTTTGCCTGAGAGGCCGGGCTCAGGATGGAACTGTGGGATTCTTGTTTATTGATCCCGGTCCGGAAGTGGCCATTCTATAGAAGATCAGGGCAGCAATTTGTGGCTATCATACTATGCCTGGCTCGTTGTTCGTTTTTAGTGGTAGTGGTCTGGTGTCCAGAGCTGTGACTTCATTGCTAGAAGGAGAACTCCCTTCTTTATAAAGCAGCAATTCCTCTATAGTTTTGAGTCTCAGAGAAGGGCCTATGCTCCTAAGAAGCCCGTCCACTTGACCCTGTGTCCATTGCAACAAGCAATTGGACGTGTATTCGATTTCTCATTGAGCATGTGTTCAATTTTTTGGTTTTTTCCCCTTCCCTCTTGGTGTTTACAGGGCAGTGAGGGAGAAAGATGAAGATTTTAATGTAATGGACAATATTATTCTATGATAAGTTCATTGGAAGGGTAGGTCAAAATGTGTGTGTGGAGGGGTAGAGTGCAGAAATGGGGAAAGAGAGAAGTTGCATTGTGATGGAAGGGGTCTTCGCTGTCCCCCAACTGCATAATCCTGTCAAAATAGTCAGGAGTGCTAAAGCTCTGGCCAAAAGGTGTCAGGGAAGCTTAGGATGATAAATGGGTTGGGGGTTTTAAAGCAAAATGAGGTCAAAAAAGCGTGTAGTTTTGCTTGGGGTGGATGGTCAATAAATAACTGACAAAGAAGGCAGAGCTCCTTGATTCTTATTTAGCTTCTGTTTCCTCTTCCCAAAAGAAAACCCTTTGCACTGGAAAGTTCAGTGCAGACAAAAAGGGAAAGAATAGGAGAGCTCCTAGTTTTCCTTTGATGAATTCAGGTCACGTGATCCAGTTGAACCACATCCTGACAGATGTGATCACTGAGCCCCATCTCCCATCAGGAACATCTGATGACAGATCGTGGGAAATGGGAAAGGTGCCACAAAGTTGGAGAAGGCAGATAGCTCGGTTTTCCCAAAAGGGAAGGGAAGGAACAGTGTGTGCGCTCTCTAGACAGACCAGTGAGCTTGCTTTTGGATTTCTGAGAAAATTCTACAACGGATCCTCAGAGAAACGGTTGGCCACTCTCTAGAAAGGGCAGTGGTGATACCGAGAGCTAGCGGGGCTTCATCGTGGACAGACTGTGTTGTACTAAACTCATTTCCTTTTTTGACAGGTCTCCTAAAGTGGTTTATCAGGGAAATGTTGTAGATAAAGTTGACCTCGATTGTAGACAAGCTTTTGGTCAAGTATCTCGTACTTGATGTGTCTCATTCCCGTAGAAAGGATGGCGAGTTGTGGGCTGCATTCTCAAGCCTCACCCGGAATATTCTGGTCATTTAGCTTACCCTTTAGGTTAAGGATGTGGATGAACTGGCTAGAATGGTGAAGACATTGGAGAACGTGTGATATAAGGAGCAGCTGGAAGAAATGGAGGTGTCTGGCCCGGGGACGGGGTGGGGGCTGGACCCCATAGCTACCTTCAAGGGGTCGCCAAGAGTGTCACAGAGGAAGGGTTAGATTGGCTTGGCCCTACGTGGCAGAGCCCGGAACATAGAGCTTGAAGACACAGAGGAGCAGACTTAGGTTGGACATCAGGACAGTGTCAGTGCCGAGAAGGAATGGGCTGCTCTAGAGCTGGCGAGGCCTCCTTGCAGATCTTCAGGGAGACAATGGTCACCCCCTTGCCCATGGGTTGTAGAGGGGGTTCCTTTGGAGGGACCCGTGGTCTGGAGCAGTCCTTTTGTCATTGCGACTGTCTGGCTGAGGGGAGGAAACTCAAAGGCCCAACAGTGGGGGGCTGCTGAATATGACTCGACGATGGGGGGAGGGGGAGAAGGGTAACCTCTTGCCCGACGAATCAGGCGGTCCCTCTTGTCTTTCCAGAAAGAGAAGGAAGCCCAGAACCAAGTCGCCTTCGTCCAATGGCTCCAAAGGAAGCCTCTGCCAAAGATTAAAATCCCGGAGCCTGCCCAGGTCAGGGAGGACTGGGTCAAGATTAAGGAGGCGCCTCCCAGGGGTAGGAAGGAGATCCCTCCGGTCACGAAGGAGCCTCCCCGGCTTAGGAAGGAACTCAGGCGGATTAGGAAGGAGCCTCCCGTGGTTCCCAAGGAGGCCCCACACATTAAGAAGGCCACCCAGGCCCCGAAGCCTCAGCCCCCGCGGAGGCCTCAGCCACCCCGCAAGAGGGGCACCGCTGTGACTCCCCGCGTCCGCAGAAGATTCCGCCCCCTGAAGAGAGTCAAGCCTACCTTGCCTGCCGGCTTCTCCTCAATGGCCATCTCGAGCCAGCAGGCCCCCTCCGGCTCCCGGTCCTCGTCCAGCCCCCCGACCCTGGGCAGTCCCCGGCCCTCTGCGGCCCCCTTCTCGTCCGGCTCCGCTCCCAGCTCCTCAGTGGGCCGCTCCCGAGAATCCAGCCGGCTCCAGTCTATCGGCGAGTTGTCTGGCCGCTCCCGGGTCACCCCCACCGGCTCCCAGCAGCAATTTTCGTCCACTCGGACGCTGTCTTACTCGTTCTTGCGGAGCCTCTGTGAGGCTTCCCCGGAGGTCGAGCAGCCTGAGCCCACGGACTCGGGTGTCCGCCTGCCGCGGGACTCACTGTCCCTGCTCGACCTGTACCTGGCGGAAATCCCCCAGAAAACCGCGCCCTCGCCCTTCTCCTGGAGGGCCAAGTGGAACTCGAGCACCAAGCTCGAGTCAAGGCCCGTCACCCAGATCGCCTTCCCACAGGGCGTGCGCCTGGGGGTGCAGCCCGACCCCCAGCCCCACTACAACTTCCGCGGTTTCCTCAAGTTCTTCCCCGATGACGAGGGCGGGGTGCTCATCCAGACGGCCACAGGCGACTGGATCTTCCCAGTGCCCCGGCTGCCCTTCCAGGTCCTGTGGCGGGAGCTGTGCCGGCGGCCACAGCCTGACCGCCTGGCGGGGCCCGAGGGGCCCAAGAACTTCTCTGGCCATGACCTGCCCGTCAGGCACTACATCCGCGAAAACTACCTCTGCTCGGACTTCCTGGCCATGAGCCTCCGGGAAACCTTCGACGCGGCCTTCATTGCCTTGGTACAGAGACACCGGGGCTTCCCTTCCCTCCCTGCCGCCTCCCCCAGCTCCCCGGCTTCCTCCTCCTCCACCTCGATCGCTCTCCCACAATCCTTGGCTCTCCTGTTCTCAGCGCCCCCCCTCCGATAAAATCATTTTATTGCTCTTCCCTTCTGCCAATAACTGAGCCTCTCTTGAGTCTAGGGGGATGGGCGGCGTCAGAGCGATGGACTTGGGCAAAACGGCAGCCTCTCCCTAAGCCCAGATTTGGGTCGAGGCCAGCCAGGAATGGGAGACCGGGTCCTTCACCTAGACTGTCAAGGCCCTGGGATCCTACTCTCCCACCCCCCACTAAACACTGCCCGCCCTCCAGGCACCCACGGGAATCGCTTGGGGACTAGGCCGCGCCCAGCTGGGCAAATTGCTTCCGTTACCAAGGCTTGCCCGTGACAGGCTTGAGTTCTCACAGCAAAGGGCTTGCCAGATTGCTGACCACCGTGAAAACCAGAAAGCCCATCAGGACATCCCATTCCCCGCCGTGGAGCCCTGGGGTCCTCCACCGTGGAGCCCTCCTGCTTCCCTGTTAAACCCCTTTCCTCCAGTCTTGATGGAGATGAGCTAACTGGCACCATCTTGGGCTCCAACGCCCACCCAGGTGGCACTGGACCAATCCCTGGTGGAATACCCCTGTCCAGCGTCTTTCCCCATCACCAGAATGGCCCTGTCCAGCGTCTTTCCCCATCACTGCAATGGTTCTGTCCAGCATCTTTCCCCATTGCCTCAGCAAGCAGCAGCAACTGCTGGGAGTGGATTTGCTTCCCAGCCAACTCCGGCAGGTACCTGAGACAAGGGCTTCCCAGAACCTACAATGGCGTCCCCAGCCCTCAAGAGTGTGGCCATGGGGACAAAGGACTTCTCTCCTGGACGCAAAGCTCTCTTCCCAGTGCCCTCCACGATGCCCTCCCTTTGTATCTCAGATTTGTAATCCACCAAGTCTGTGACTTGAGTCCGGAACTGGTTCCGGTACAGGGGCATGGGTGATCCTGGCAAGATCTATTTCCCGGGTACTGTTTCCTCCTCTTCTCCAAGGGGGCGGAGGACAGCAACCTCTGGGATCTCCACTCCAGCCTAAGCTGTCTCTGTTCTGCAGTCTCTGACTGGAGTACACCTTGATTGATAACTGAGCCTTGCAAGGCTTCTACAAGTGGGATGTAAACTTGCCAACCGGAGGTAACCGCTATGCTCTGACCAGCTGGAGCTCCGGCTCGGGCCCTGACTCGGCCGGTGCCTGAAGTCCCAGGGCATTCCTCTGTAGAGTCGGGACTGGCCCTGGGCACATCTGCCTTCCCTTTCCATAGCCCTTCTAAGGTCCCTGCATCTGCAAACTGGTTCACACCCACACATTAGGTGGAGTCTCCCTGGGGACTGACCTTTCAGAAAAGGCCCAGAGATTAGTACTTAAACCACTTAAAACCAACAGCAGGCAACTTGATGGGCAAAGAACTCCAAGGGATCCACAGTTCTGTCTCAAGGTCAGGTCAAGCCCGTTTCAAGGGGCCGTATCATTGGCAAATGTTCCCAGATCTTTTCCCTCGTCCCTGCCTGGCTCAATTTGAGAGATCTGACCTAATCCTGGGCAGAGCCGAGCCAGCCCCAAGGCTTCTTCCTCCCCCCAAACATAGAAATCACCCAGAAATCAAGCGTTAGGCCAGCGGGCAGACCATCTCCCCAAAGCAGCAGGGTTGTCCCAGCTCAGAGTGCTGCTCCTTCCCCACTGGGCAGTTTCTGCTCTAAGCCACTGATTTTACCCAGCCCTCCCCTAGGAGGAGACTCTTCCTAAAGGGAATGTGTTTAAACCGGATTTTAGGCCAAACCTCCATCTGCTCCCATCCCAACTCTTAAGAGGCCCAGAAGCAGGTGAGGGCTCATTCTGCTCTGCCTGGCAGAGGGAGCACTGCCTCAGAGTGAGATATTTACCCCCACCTCAAGAGGGAGGAGCTCTTATGCCCATCTCACAGATGAAGAAACCAAGATAAGGCACAAGTCAGGTGGCTTGCCAGGGCCACGCCACCAGGAAGTATCCGAGGTCAGTGTCCCCAAACCTGGACTCTGCCCGCTGTGCCAGCTGGCGGCTTCTAACACAACAGGGAGGGGAAAGGCCTGGCACAGGAGCCTGTCAGCACAAGTTGGGGGAGGGCTGGGAGGAGAGAGGCAGCCAAGTTTTCAGGGCATTAGGAAAAAATGCCACCTAGAATCTTTATTCAAATGGGTATTTGTACTTGAACAGAAATCACAGTTCGATTTAACACCAAAAAGCTATTTCCTTTGGAAATGCACCTAGTCATGGCTCCATCCTCGGGGTCCTCATGGGGAGGAGCCCATCTCTCTCTGCCTCCCTGTGGCAGAGCCTGGGGACTGAGGGACCAGCATCCCCATGACCGGTCTCTGGAGGAAGGAGCCAGGGGCACTTTTTGGCCTCCCGGCCTCAAAGTCACCCAGAGTCCAAAGACGGGCAGCCCCCCCCCCCCAGATACCTCACTCTGGACTCCTCCGGAAGCAAGAGCTAGGTCACCTCCCATGGCCTTCAGCTATCTCGGCTCCTAACCAAGACCCCTCGGACGTGGGGAGACGGGGCAGAGAGCCAGGGTGGAGGGCGGTTCCCCTCCCCCAAGACGTCCACCCTTAGGATGGCGACGACGGAAGGTCCAGCTCTAGGTTCACTGCCCCGGCTCCCTCCTCCTCCTCAGCCCCGTGCCCCCTCCCCAAGTGGTCAGTATATCTTCTGACGGCTGGGCAAGATGGCCTCTTTGATGAAGGAGAAGATGACCAGGATTCCGGAACGTTTGCCTCGTTTGCCTTTGGTGAAGTAGTTGGAGACCACGTCATCTGTGGGGTACAGGCCAGGATTAGGGGGCTATTCCCAGGCCTGGGTCTGCCAGCCTCAGCCTGGGGCCTCCTTCCCCATGAGACCAGGAGGACTATAGTAAGGAGACTACCATCAGCAGGTGGGGGCTGAGCCGGAGCACCCCAGAGGGGAGAGGCCGAGCCTCTGCGGCAGGCCTGGAGCTCCCCAAGGCTGGCAACCGCAGTCACCCAGAAGCAGCCTAGCCTCCCCCCACCATGTGCCCCCTTGTCCCCCTTCTCACCTCCAGGTTGAACGGTGGAGGGCAGGATATTCTCCCCGGCAGCCAGCGACACGAAGAACGCAAAGGGAATCAGCCAGAGGCAGAATGTGAAGTAGGCCAGGACCTGCCGACAACGGAGGGAGCTTCAGGACCCTGGGCCGGGCCTCCCACCAAGTCACCGGGGAGTCTCCAGGAAGCTGGAGGAGAGCCCCAGGACATCTGGGCGGCCAAAGGGGGAAGTGAGCTACCCGAGGGGGCCGTGAAGGCCCTCTCCCCCTCCCCTCCCTCTGGAGCCCGGGAACCCAAGGAGCCCTGGCACGAGAGGCCCAGGAGGGCCCATGTGCTCACATCCCTGAGGGGGCACTTCTGGTTTAATATTAGTCCTGTTCTCGAGCCCAACCATTCTGGAGAGCTGCTGGGAACTCTCGTTAAGGAGGGATTAACTCAATGTCTGAGGCTGGCACTGCCCCAAGGGGTCACTAGGAAGGGGAAAGGCTCCCACTAAGCGTCATGGGTGCCTTGGGGCCTGGCAAAGGTGCCCGTCGCCTGGGGAAGGCGGATGCAATAAGACAGTTCTGTGGGGGCTTATGGGGAGACAAGGTTGAGCCAGCAGACCTAGGAGAACAGCCCAACCAGGGTGACAATCCTGGAAGTGAGAACAATAAAACTCTAAGGGGGAGCCCTGAGCCTGGCACAGAAGGAGCGTCATACACGCCTCTGAGGGAGTGAGGTGCTCTTATTGTGCCCATTTCTCAGATGAGGAAATTAAGGTGGGCAAAAGCAGATGGCCTGCCCAAGGCCACACAGCCAGGAAGCATTGGAGGCTGAAGTCCTGCACTCGCCCCTCTGCGCCGGCTGGAGACTTCTAATGATCCAGCATGGCCTGAGAGAACTGAAAATGCGCCTCTACCTCCTCCGCCCCAGTGGGGAACCAAGGGCACGGAGCATGGCCCTTGTACTGTACTGGACGCTGGCTTTACTACCAGGTTGTTTTCCTTTTTAAAATATATAAATATAAATATGTGAATATAATATTTTAAATATTCTTAAAATAAAAATATATTTAAAATAATTAAAATGTTTAAAATAAGGGATGACATGATGGAAGGGGGAGCAATGGGACACACCAGAAAATAGCGTTTAATAGTTTTAAAAATATATTTCTGTAAATCACTTATAATGGATTTTTATGCTTACACTAAAGTAGTGACTTACCCCAAGCCCCAATTATTCTAGTTCCCCTTAAATTTCCCTTTTCTTCTCTTCCTCTTTAAAAAATAAATCATGAAGCTTCAACAAAACTCAGTGAGAGTGACGGGTGGAGCAGGGGGTCAAAGTTGAAGGACGTGGCCTCTTCTTATTGGCTACCGACAAATCAAATTTCACAGAAGGCACTTTTTTTTTTTTTTTTTTTTTTTTTGGCTGAGGCAATTGGGGTTAAGGGATTTGCCCAGAGTCACTCAGTGGGGGCTCCTTGGCACCAAAACTCCCCCATCAATGGGTTTCCAATGAACAACGATCAGGCAATGATGGAAACTCAGTTTACGAACATCAAGTACGGGATAAAAACCTCCCGGTATGAAATACAGTATAAAGTGGACTCAAATCCAGGAGGCTGCTGGGCGGTTCCTGGGGAAAAGCCCCCAGAAGCCTGCACCCCACACTGCGTCTGCACCTTCTGCATGCGGCCGACAGAGCCACAGGGTCCGAAGGAGTGAGTGCTCACGGGGAGATGTCAGGGAAACCTCCCAAAGGGCAGTCACTAGGAGCGTCCGCCCTCCCACCCTCCCCACCCCTTGCCCAGAAGCCCTCCTTCCCCATCAACAAGCAGCCATGGATCAGATGTCTTGTCTTCTCAATGGATGGGGAGGGAAAACCGATATTTGGAAATGAAAATAATTTTTTTAAACTAAAAAAAGTAGCCATGGGTGACTTTTCTCCCAAAGAACAGACAGAGGTAGAGGAAGGATTTGGAAAAAAGGTCATGATTCCCAACATGCCATGGGAGCAGGGGCATTTAATGGAGGGGTTTCGAACCCATCGACATTGGAGAATGTTCAGGAAGGGCTTGGGCCGGGGACAGCCAGAGGGGAAGTGACCCCCGAGCTGCTCACCATCACCACCAAGGGGCTGGAGCTCCCCAGGAGAAGACCAAGGCTGGACTGTCTCCACTGCGCTGGGCCCGAGTTCCAGCCCCACCTCGGTTCTTAGAACCTTTGTGACCCTGGGCAGGTCAGACTTATGTCTCCCTGCTTCACTGCCCTTGTCTGCAAACGGGGGATAACGTCTCTTAACTCAAGGGTGGTCATGAGGGTCAAATAAAGTGGTAAAGCACTTGGGGCCAGGCCAGAGCACCCAAGGTGCCTAATAAATGCTTGTGTCACCCCTGCCCCGCCTCCAGACGTCCTCCAGGGCCACTTACCTCTGAGAAGGGGTAATATTCCTCTGCAAAATACTGAAACGCTAAGTAGTGATTGACCACCACCAGCACTGCCAAGAGAAGAAGGAAAGGAGGAGAGCGTCAGTCCCACGGGAGAGAGGCCGCCCCACTCTCCCACCTCCCTCACAGCGAGGGCCGGCCACGACCCTGACCCAGAGCGGGCCGGCCTGTGTAGGCTACGCTCCCCGGGGCTGAGAAGGCACCCAGAGGCCGTCTGCAACGACCCCTCACCTCAGGGGAGAAACTGAGGCGGGGGGGCGCTCGGGAAGAGGTGACCCCATCCCAGCTAAGGGACAAACATCAAGTAAAATACAAGTGCAAATCAGAGGTGAAGCCGTCCCCCCCAGCTCAAAATCCTGATGATGGGGCAACTCCGCTTCCCAGAGAGGAAAACCGAGCTGAAGGCAATGCGCACTTATTAGGCACCTACGGTGTGCTGCGATTCATGGGTATAAATAAGAACAGAACCATTCCTGTTCTCAAGTACAGAGACAAGAATAAGAACCTGGTAGGTCAGGGCAAAGACTGGCACCTTTGCCCCTTTGGAAAAGGGGGGGATTTTGTTGTTTTGGGGGGAGGAGGCTCGTGTGCTCCCATCCCAAGGACGGATGGATCGGGGGTCCAGCCTCCATGACCTCCCTCAATGAAGCAATGGCAAGAGGGGAGGAGGGAAGCCCCAGGAGGAGAAAATAGGGGGAGGAGGCAGAGTGGGGACCGCAGGGCGGGGGTGGGGGTTCTGTAACAGCAGCCTCTCCTTCCCATTCGGCAGCAGATGATGGGGAGATCTCAGGCTCCGAATCTGGCAGGAGACAAGGAGCACCAGGACTGGGACTGGGGAGTCGGGAGCAAAGGACAGCCCGGACCTGAACCCCAGGAAGACATGGGAGATCATGGCCCCAGATGCTGAAGGGCAGAAGGAGCAGGGAGGGGGATGAGGACCCAGGATGGGAGGGGTGCGAGAGGAAGAGGTTAGGGGTCCTGGCGGGGAGGGAGGCCGGGAGGTGAGGAAGCATGCTTAGAGGCCCCCCTCACCCGGACAGGGGGACATGACAGGAGCTGTGAGGGCTGGAGTAGGGCGGGGAATTCTAACCAAGTGACTGGGGCAGGGAGAAAGCAGGAGTCCCCACAGGGTGTCCTTCCCTGGCAGGGTCAGGGGTTCGAGGGGGTCCGTGATGACTTGAGGAGGGCCACAAAGATGGGGCTTCCTGCTCAATCCCACAGCTGCCAAGGGGTGTGGCAGGCCTAGAGACACAGGCTGGCTGGCCTCCGGTCCACCCGTCTTTCCGTGACTGGGACCCTCAAAGGGCACTTAGCCCTTCCTCCCTCCCAGCTCTAAACCAGGAAAAACCAAGGCTGCTCTCCCTGCTCCGGGTACAATTAAATAACTTCACATAAATCCAAACTACTGGCTGTTTTGCTGCTAGTCTTTTTTTTGTATATAGTCTTCTCATCTTGGCGAGAGAAGGGAAGGAGACCCTCGGGGGTCTCTGTGGGTGTTCGGGTTTCCAGGCGGTGTAACCCAATCCTCTCGCCCCCAACAAACTGAATCTCAGCCGTGGAGGAGCACGTTGTCAGAAAGAAGGCCCTCCTCCCCACAGCAGCAGCCGCTGGGGACAAAAAGGAGCCAGCCCCTGGTTCCCCAGGCCTGAGGACCTGGGCTCGGGCCACCACTGGTTGCTACAGCCTGGCTCCCATCACCCCCTGTGCATGGCCCTCCCAGCCTCATCCGGAGAACCAGAGGCCCTTTCTGGTGTCCTGGGGGCCTGAATCTCCCACCTCCGCCAGAAACAGATCCTGGAGCTCCTCTGATGTTCCCCTCATAAGGATCTCATTAACTTCTATGATGTGGGACCCTCCCCAGGCTCTCTCTTCTCCGCCCTCTCCTGAGAGTGGAAGGCCGAGATTTCTGACTGATCTGGACAATCATCACTGATTCTTAAGAGATCCAAGGGGGAAAGCCCCTCCCTGCACAGTGGGAGTTTCTGTGGGCCCAGGGAGGTCCTGGGCTCTCTGTCCCTAAGGCGCATCCGCTTCAGAAGGACTGCTCTGGTTCTAGTCCCCTGGGAGCCCCCTCGGCCCTGGGGAACGGGTATTGCCAGCCGGAACCGGTCCCTCTAACATCTGTCCTGGGCAGAACGGGCCGGCCCTGGTGACCCTCCCACCGGAAGAAGGGAGGGGAGCTTCACGGAAATCCCACCTATGTCAGAGGCCTGGCCTTCCAGAGGAATTCCCCCCTGAGGGCTGGGACCTCCTTGGGCAGGGCCATGGCTCTCAGACCACCCTGCCTGCTGTCCCTTAGGTCTGGCCCCTGAGGCCCAGGGAGGAGCACACGGGTTGCCCCCCATCCCTGCATCTGCCCGGCCCACATCCCCTTCTAATTCTCCTGCTCACCCTGAGGGGCTCCCCCGCCTTCCGGGGGGCGCTCCCCGTGTTCTTGGAGGGAGCTGCCCAGGCAACAGTCCTAGAACATCACGGCGCAGCAGGGCCCATAGGCTGCCATCCTTACACCCATTTTTAGAGACGGAGAAACTGAGACCTGAGTCTCAGTTTGGTCTTTGAGACCAAAGTCCCCAAGCTTGCCAACGGCAGGGTGGAGGTCAGGGGCAGTGCCCACCAAAGCCCGACCATGTGCCCACCAAGCCTTAGGGCTTCTGGGCTGGAAGAGGCCAGTGGTCCCCAAGGACCCACATGAAATGGGAGCAGCCCAAAGAGAGGGAGAAGGAAGGCTTCTCTGTTCTGTGGTTGGGGTCCCAGCTCCCCTCACACTGGCCGACCTGGGGCCTCCTCCGCCCACCTGCCCTGCCTCAATGCTGCCCACAGAAGGGTGGGTGTCTCCCCCCGCCGCCCCCCGGCCCGGCACTCACCACAAGAAAGGATGAAGTTGGGCGAGGTCAGCATGATGAAGGGGAAAGTCTGGAGGAGGCCAAAGTAGACCAGGTTGGTGAAGAGGCCGGTGCCGATCAGGAAGCTGGGGAAGCGCTCGAAGACGTAGAGGCCCACCAGCACGGCCGTGGAGAACTGGCACAAGAGGGACCCGGGCTCAGGCTCCGGCCCCCGACCCCCCCCGGGCGGCCCCCCGACCCCAACCCCCCCCAGACAGCCCCCCTGCTCAGGGGAGAGCTCAGGGAGCCCGGAGCTGCAGCCCCTTCCCCACAGGCTAAGGCCCAGGACCTGGGGGGGCCCAAAGGGTGACTTGGGGGGAGCTGAACCCCGGGCCCGATCCTTGCCCCGGATCTACCAGGGTTCTCCCCACTCTGCAAAGCCAGCCCCAAGGCAGCTCTAGAACCTGCCCTTCTTTATAGGCGCCCTGGTGAGGTGGGCCTGGAGGGGAGCGGGGGTCCCTTCTGCCCCCTCCCCCCCGCCAGCCAAGCCTGGCCTTCCCACAGCACAGGGGAGGCTGTGCAAGGGACGCAGGAGGAAACCGAGGCAGGCAGGGCGCTCTGAGGGGCTGAGCGGAGGTCAGAGGCGGAGCCCCCAGCAGGGGCCGGGACCCCTCCTTCCCCTGCCCCCAGGAGCACAGGCTCCTTGTGGCCCAGCAGTGCCCCTGGGCGGGCGGGAAGGCCTCCTCCTGGGGAAGGGGCAGCAGCGGGGGAGGGAAATGGCGCCCCTTACCCAGATCATGTACTTGATGATGCGGCTGGTGGCCACCGTGTACTCTTCGATCAGCTCAGCCAAGTAGTAGAGTCCGGCCGCTGGGAAGGAGGAGAGAGGCAGGCCCTGAGCCCCTGGGCCCCCTCCCCACGGAGGCCCGGAGAGTCCTGCCCTGCCCCCATCTCACCCCCGGCTCTGCCGGCCCTGGGGCTGACCCGATCCGGGCACTTCCGCCAGGCCCGCGGGCGCTCGGACACTCTGAGCACAGAGAGAGCTGGAGGCGGCCTCCGGACAGCGGGAACCCCTCCGGACAGCGGGGCCTCGCCAGGCAGCGGGGCCTCTTCTAGACGGCAGCTGCCCAAGATCACCCAGCAGAGACAGCCCAACTGGGGACCCTGATTCCCGGGGGGAGAGCCCTTTTCCTGCCTCCTTCCCAACCCAGCTGCAAAGCCCCCACAAGACCCCCTTTCGGTCTCTGGCCCATCTCTCTGCCTGCTGCCCCCCAAGACCCCAGCAGAAATCATCCTGCCAGCGCTGGGACGCAGCCCTCCCTCCCTGACCATCTGACCCCGGGTGCGTGTGCCCTGCACCCCCAGACTGCCTCCTCCCCCCGGGTGCCCAGATCCATCACCCGCCTAAAACTAGGGGGGCTCCCACACAGGAGGCCCCCAGACCTTCAGAAAAGGGGCCGGGGAGACTGGATCGTCACCCACTCCCAGCGGGGGGGAGGGGGCAGCCTCCCCAGGAGGGGGTCCTGCCCAGCACCTACACTGCCCACCTGACCAGACCCGCCCCTCAACCTCTCTCTGCCCTCAGGCAAACCCTTTCATTCCCAAACCCGTACTTCCTCCCCATCAGCCCAGGCTCGGGGTCCCCCTTGTAACAAAAAAAGTGGGGGGGGTAGAAAGTGATGAAGTGAAACTAAAGCCTCAGCCAAGGCCGGCAGAGACCCCAAAGTGCCCCCGGCCCGAAGGCTCCAGGTCAGAGCCTCCCACACCGGCCGACGGGGGTCTGTGAGTATGGGGGGGGCCCCGAAGGACTAACACAGCCGGGCTGGGACGTCCCAGCAGTCCCAGGACCCCGGCAAACACCCCAGGATGAGGCCGGGCAGGGGCCCAGTCCCGGCCGGGGGAGCCCCCTCCCCAAACCCGAGACCACCCCCCCAAGGAGGAGGTGACCCTCACACCGCCCTGTGGGGAGGGCCCAGGCCCCGCCAGGGGAGCAGGATCAGGCAGGTTCTGAGGCCCCAGGACGTGGAGCAAGGAGGGCAAGGGAGGAAGATGCTGCCTGCGGGGTCCCCCCCAATGTGGGGAGGGGTCCCCAGCTGCCGTCACTGGGGGAGGGGCTGCTGGGCCAAGGCTGAAGAACTTGGAATCTAAACATCTCCTGATAGGAGGGGGAGGGGGGCCTGGGGGAGGGTCTCCTGAGAAAGGAAGGGGCCCCAGCATCTGGAAGGGCTGAGGAGGGTCCCCGGAAGGAGTGGGAAGAAGAGGAGGGGAGGAAGGAAGAGAGGAAGAGGAGGGAGAGGGGACCGGGATAGAGGGAAGAGGAGGAGGGAGGGAGTGGGGAGGAAGGAGAGGAGAGGAAGAGGAAGGAGAAAAGGGGAGGGGGAGGGGAAAGAAGGGAGGAGAGGGAAGAGAGAAGAAAAGGGAGGCAGAGGAAGGGCAAAGGCCGCCCCGGCACCCCCCTGCAGCCGGGGTATCGGGCACAAAGGGGCTCTCGGGACGGGGGAGGGAGCCAGCACAGAGGGGCAGGGGCGGCTCTCAGGGGGGAGAGAGCCCGGGGAGCCCATGGGGAAGGGGGGGTCCCAACGCGGGGGGGGGCTCCTGTTCGGGGCTCCCTCCCGGCCACGCTAAGGGGGGGGTCCCCACACGCTGGGGGGTCTCCCGGTGGGGGCGTCGCAATGAGGCTCTGTGCGGGTCTCTCGCTCCCGAGCCCCAGCACAAGTCCCTGAAGTAAACTGGAGACGCCTCCCCCAGGGACCCCGCGGCGCTAGCCAGCCCTCGTTATGGGGGTCCCGGCAGTCCGTGGGGCTCCATCCCCCTCGGCCCCCCGCAGCGCCCTGGAATTACAGGCTGCAGGTCCCCCCCTCCCCGTTAGGCCCCCCCCCCCGCGGCCTCGTCAGGCCTCCCCCCCCCCCGCGGCGCCCGCCGTCTGTCTCCCCCCCAGCCCCCCCCTCCCCGTCAGGCCCCCCCCGCGCCCCCTCCCCCAGCGCCCGCCCTCTGTCCCCCCCCCCCCCAGCCGGGGCGGAGCCCCCGCGGGCCGGGCGGGGGCGGGGCGCTCACCGATGGCCAGGGTGACGAACGCCACCTGGATGAGCAGCGACAGCCAGCTCAGCACGTACATGAACCACATGGCTGGCCCGCCGCTCCGCCGGCCTCCGCCCGGCCTCCCAAGCTCGGGCCGCGGACACGGAGCCGCCGCCGCCGCCGCCGCCGCCGCCGCCGCCTCTGGCCCCGCCCCCGCTGCCGGCGACGTCGCCGAGAGGAGCCGCGGGCGCCGGAACGCAGGGCGGCGCGGGCCCCACAGCGGCGCCCGCAGGCGGGAGGCCGAACCGCAGCCTCGGCGTCCGCCGGGAGCCGCCCCCCCCCCCCTCCCCCCGCAAAGGCAGCCCCGGCGGGGGGAGGGGGGGAGGGACTGCGGGGCCTTGGGCTCCTACGCTCTCGTGTTACAAAAGGAGAAACTGAGGCGGGGGGGGGCTCGGAGAACCACCCCCGGGGGCAGCCCTGGCTTTTCTGCCCCTTTCCTCCTCCGGTGAGCTAGCGAAAGGACGGGACTGATGGAACCTGACCCCCGAGTCCCTCCCGAGCAGCCCCCGGCCTGGGGGGCCCGAGACCCTCAGCGGAGCGCCCCCTCCCCAGCTCCAGAACCCGGCCTCGGGCCCCTCCGTGCCACAGACCGTCCGCGGATCGTTTCCTCCCAGAGGTCGCACCAGAAGGTCCCGTCCGTGACCCCGGAGCCCCCGGACCCTGCCAAGGCTCAGCCCGGTCCCACTGGACTGTCGTGTCCGGCTCCGGGCGGCGCCGTTTAGCCAGGACCCGGACTTGGCGGAGGGCGAGCAAGACAAGCGGGGCCGGGACGCCCTCGACTCGGTGCCGGGAGCCCACGCGCTGGAGAAGAGCGGGGGGGAGGGGGGGAGGGGGTCTCCGGTATGACCTGTCACCCCATCCGGAACATGGGCGTTCGGGAAGACCGACACCTTCAGCCGGAGGGCCGCCCGGTCCCCTTGGGGCGGCTCAGCCACCTTAGCTCCCACCTGGGGCTCGAGAACCTGGAGGATGCCCCTCGGCCACAGCCCGAAAAGCCTCCTGGGCTAAACCCAGCGGCGGAGGCGAAGCAGCTCTGGAAGGGCGAGAATTCTGGTTGTCCTTCCCCCGGCCGGGAGCCTTCCTCCCCCCAGGTCTCCACTCTCCGAAGAAGGGCCAGAGAGATGACTAAGGACCATTACATTGAACTCCCAATCCCTATATTTATGCCCACCGGCATTTTTTGATTTCCTTCACAAGCTAATTGCACAATATTTCAGAGTCTGATTCTTTTTGTACAGCAAAATAACGTTTTGGTCATGAATACTTATTGTGTATCTAATTTATATTTTAATGTATTTAACATCTACTGGTCATCCTGCCATCTGGGGGAGGGGGTGAGGGGTAAGGGGAAAAATTGGAACAAGAGGTTTGGCAGTTGTTACCGCTGTAAAGTGACCCATATATATAACCTGTAAATAAAAGGCTATTAAATAAAAAAAAGAATTTTGGAAAAACTGAAAAGAAAAAGAAAAAAAAAGGGCCAGGAAGCCCCGGGCGTGTTTTCTTGGCAAGCTCTCACAAAGCCCAGCTCTTGGAGCTCCCTCCTCCCAGAACAGTTCTGTCCTCCGGCAGGGCAGGGCGCGGAGGCAATAAACCGGGGCTTAATATTAGAGGGGAGTCATTTCTGGTAGTCAGTCAGTCCCTTTATTCAGTCAAGTCCGACTTTTCCTAGACTAATTGCAGGTTTTCTCGGCGCTCTCACAAGGAACAGCTGTGGAACTCTCGGTCTTTCCGGAATTCATTGATAGTTCTCTGTCCTCTGGCAGCCACAAGGAAGGGGCGGAAACTAACGGGGGCTTAATATTAGAGGGGAGTCGTTTCTTAATAGTCAGTCATTTTTTCAGTCGAGTCCGACTTTTTGTAGACTAACTTACAGGTTTCTCGCCGCTCTCACGAGGATATTGCTAGTTAACTCTGTCCTCTAGCAGCAGCAGCAGCAGCTAGGAGGGGAAAACCCTTACTATCAGAGGGGGGTCGTTTCTTGTAGTCAGTCCTTTTTTCATCAAGTCCAGTTTTTTATAAACTGATCTCAGGTTTTCTTGACGGATCCTGGCTTGTCATTTCCTTCTCCAGCCCATTTCACAGGTGAGAAGCCCGAGGCAGACGCGCTGAGTGCCTTGTCCGGTCTCACGGCTGGGCAGTGTCTGAGGCCACACCCGAGCTCAGGTTCTCGGGACTGCAAGCCCAGCGCTCTGACCCCGGGAAACGCTCGCTCCCTCCAGCTCCGGGCCCTCGATCCTCTCGCCTCCCGGCTCCTTGCACGGACCGGGGGAGGCCGCGGCCCCTCCCCCAAGAACGTGTGAAATGCACAAAACGAAATGCACACGGACCACCAGGGAACTCATGGCGGTGAAACGTCGCCGTCCGTCCTCGTTCCAGTTTCCCACGCTCGGGCTAAGAGCCCTCGCCCCCAACTCGGGCGGTCCGGAGCCGGGGGGAAAGCGAATGTGAGGAGGGGGATTTGCCGCCCCCGGGTGGCAGCCAGAAGCAGATGCTCAGTAGTACACAGAGGCGGGGGCTGGGCGCTGAGGAAAACACCGAGGGCTGGCAATCCCACTGCGGGAGTGTCCCCGCCCTCGCTCCTCCGACGTGGCCGCGGAGAGTCATGGGGCGGGGAGGGGGGAGGGGAGGAAGGAGGGAGGGGAGGAAGGGGGGAGGGGAGGAAGGGGGGAGGGGAGGAAGGGGGGAGGAGGGAAGGGGGAGGGGGGCGGGAAGTGACCGTCACCACTTGGACGTGCAGACACGTGCGCCTCCAGATCCGCGCGCACGCGGGCGCGCACACGCACAGCCCGCAGACGCCCACCCGGAGCGGGGAGGGTCTTGGCCAGGTCCCGAGTGCTTCCCGGGATCGATGAATGAGACCCTTCCGCCCCTGAGCCCCTCCCCCACCCGTTACTCACAGGGGCTCGCACGGAGTCTCATCCTTTTCATTCAACAATCCCCCCTCCCCCCTCCCTCTTAGTTTTGGCCAGTAGTATTCTCCCGTCGCCGGCACTGAGCCCTGCACATAGTAGGCACTTAATAAGTGCTTCCTTATTAAGTGACGGATTCCTGGGGTCAACAGGTGTCTCTGTCAGGTCTGCCGGGACCTCCCTGCCGCTGCTCCGGCTGAACACCCCCTCCCCCTGCCATTGTGCCGATTAAACCGGCCAGAGAGGCTTCTGCTCACACATGTACACACACACACATACATACGTATATATACAAATGTACACACGCACACATATGTGCTCTGCCCAGCATCCTGTTACTGAATTTCTACCTCAGGCCGCTGCTGTAAAAGATCAAAGCCCATGACAGCCAGAGCCTCGGTCCGAGCTGGGTGTGTGTGACCTGTGCCAACCTTTAGCCCCGGAACCCCCAAGGGCAGGGACCTGCATCCTCAGCAACCCTGGGGGTCCTCACAGCCTCATTGTAGCCCTGAAGCCCCTGAGGGCAGAGGGGACTCCCAGGACCTCACAACTACAGCCCCCTGAAGGGAGGGGTTGGGGCATCCACCCCTGACAGCTGGGGCTCCACCTTGTGTCTCCCCGGGCTAACTGCACACACACTAACCGCCATATTATGGGGAGGGGCGTCAAAAGGGAACTTCCACTTCGAGTGTCCCTCACTCAGTTTAATTCTCCTCACAGCCAGGCTCCATCCATTTCTCGTTGTCCGGGGAGGAGCCAGAGGCTGAAGGAAAGCAGAGGATGCTGGGAGGGAGCGGTTAGAGCTCTGTTCTGGGGACCCCACTGAGGCAGCGGGTCAGTGTTTGGGGCTCAGGGAGGAGCAATCCTGGAGTTTCCATCCGTGACCATCGGTCTTCCACCTGAGCCAAACCCAATCTCACACTGTCCGGGACCCTCAGTGCCCATTCCCCATGCTCAGATGTAGCCCGAGCCCCACCAGTGCCAGCCCTCAGACCCCCCCCCCAGTGCCAGCCCTCTGCCCTCAGCCCCCCTCCCTGATGCCATGGTCCTCTGGCTGAGGAAGCAGGGAGTATCCATATTGCACCATTCCCCCAAAAGCTCATAGATGGTGCTCCCTGGAAAGTGTGGGCACCCCCGCTGCAAGAAATGCCTGAAATCCACCATCCCCAGCCCCCAAAGCTGCACAGTCATAATGAAAACTCCCATGTTCCTACCCAGGCGTTTGGCCCCTAGTCCAAAGTGTGGGAGGGGGCATGGGTCTCATTCCCAGAAAGGCCTGGAAGAAGGCAAGCTTGGGAGACTAGCTGCCCACCTAGGTAGAGATGCCCCCCCCTTGGAGATCACTAGCCTGACCTTGTAAATAACTAAAGGAGCAGCCCCAGGGGAGGGTCACCTAATCAGTAAGGGGGGCCCTGAACGCCAGCCACCACTTCGGACCCCAAATGCAGGACTCGGGCCTCCTCCTTCCATCAGAAAACCTACTTAACTAGTTTGTAATCACTTTCACTGCCAGGGACCGGGCCAGCTTCCTCTGCAGAATCACCTGAAGGATGCTAAACCAGATTTAGGACTAGGTGGGCCCTAGGCAGAAGTCCTGGATTTAGGGGTAGAGGGGCCCTTAGAAACCACAATGTTTAACCCTCTCCTTTTACAGAGGAGTTAAGTGACTTGGCCGGGGCCGTGTGAGGTTAAATTTGAACTCGGGTCTCCTGGATTCCAGACCCAGCTCTCTGTGAATCACGGCACCACCTAGAGGCCTCCAGATCGGTGGCCCCCACCTATCGTGGGTGCCGGAACTCAAACCCAGATCTCTGGGAGGGAAGAAGAAACCAAGGCTCTGTAAAGCTCTTGTTCCGTTTTCCTGGGGGTCTCTGGGAGCTGCCTTCCCTTCAGTTCAGTGATCACCACACGAGCAGCCAGGGGTTAAAGACCAAATCCTTTATTGTCTCCTTCAAAGCCTTGTCTCCTGGCCTGGGGCCCGGGCAGCTTGCTTAGAGGCCTTCAGGAGTCTTGGTTTCAGTGGAGAAGCGCAGGAGGCCGGGCCTGCCCCCACGAGGCTGAGGAAGATGGACTGCCTCTCCCTCCTTGGCTCCCAGAGCTTGAGCTCCCGCCCCCAGTCTGCTTGTCTTCTCTCTCTGAATCTGGCTGAGGCTCCACACTGAGTGTAAACCAATCATCCTATCCCTAGGGAGCCATTATTTGTTGTAGGATTAAATCATCACAACCGAACTAGAGAACTCGCCAGGCTAAAGCAGACAACCATTGTCTCCCCAACCCCACTGACTTAGCTCCTTGCAAGAATCCTCGTTTCAGGTTCAGAGTTCTGGCCCACAGCAGGCGTCAGGGATGGGCCCTTTCAGAAGGAACAGCCGCAACAAGTGGTCCTCCAGCCTCCTAGAGATCACCAGGGACGGGGAACTCACTACCTCTACCTCCATCGAGCGAAGCTACACAAAAATAAACGCAACCAAGACACACACACACTCACACACACACACACACACACACATCCCTGGACCCGTCAGACCGTAAGCTCCCTGAGGGCAGGGACCCAGGTCTGGGCCTTTCTTGGCATCCCTAGTGCACATGCTTAGAGCCTCACTCCAGACCGCCGCCTCTTCCTCAGTGACTTTTCCTCCTTTGGCCGGACAGCTGGGCTCAGGTTTAAAAACTGAGGATGGCTCCTTCCCTTTCTGGCTTCTGCCCCCTCCAATTATAAGGTGCCGACGCTAGCCTGGGCTCCGACACCTCCCTAGAATCTCCCAAGCAGCCCCAGCTCAGCACACACAGGCCGAACCCCTCCAGGCCCAGCTGCCGAAGCTCGTGCCCACCGGCCTGCAGGATTACACAACAGAGTTCCCTCACTCAGACATCAGGGCTTTATGAAACTTAATTGTACACGAGTATGGTGGGAATTGTGTCCCGAGGCCATTGGAACCTCAGCTGAGTTTCCTTAGAAGGTGTTCTATGTCTCTGATACCCCAGGGACGCTACCCCCCCAAATCCAGGCTCCATCTCTCCGCCCCACATTCCCACCCACAGGGACCCCCCCATTCTTCCCCTAGCGCGTGTTTCCTTCCCAACACCTGTATCCAGACCCGACAGGAGCCCCACAGCGAGTCATGCCCAGGTAATTCCATGCCCTGCTGCAGACAGGGCTGGCCTGTTGGAGGCCATGGCTCGGGCCTTCTACTTCCCCGGCCAGGGCTGTCCTCCTTCTCCCCCCCCCCCAGGTGAAGGCAAAGTGGCTGTGATGCGGACCTTTCCTTCTATGTTTCACGGGCCTGCTGTGAGGAAAAGTCTGGGGGAAACCCGCACTGCGGGCTTTGTCCCTCCCGCCCCTTTCAGCCTCTCTCCCCCTGGGACGGAAGCTTTTTGCGGGCCGGGACTGTTGCCTCTCAGCGCTCAGCACAGCGCCAGGAACATCAGCGCTGTGGCGGGTTCCGTCCCGCCCGGCTCCTCCTGGCCCTATTTGGGTTCCCCTGGCAGAGGCGCTGCAGGGTTTTTACAGAAGGGGAAACCGAGGCACGCAGGGGCAAGCGGCGCGGCGGGCGTGGGGCGGGGTCTGGCTCCAGGCCCAAGGCTCGGCCCTGCCCCGGGAGCCATAAGCACGCAATAAGCGCTTGACTCCTGGCTAAAAACTGTCCGCCAAGGTAACTGGCCGGGGCTCCAAAGGACCAGGCGCCCGCAGCACTTTCCCAAGGACGCCGCCCAGGGCGGCCCGGAAAACCCCCGCCCGAGGCAATGCCGCTTCCCCTGGCTGAGCCGCCGGCCGCACTCACACACCCCAGAAGCGGGGCTCACGGGCAGCCGGGCAAACCTGAGCTCGCCGGCCCGGCCTCGCTCACAGCCGCCCCGGGCAGCCTCGGCAGAGCCCGACGCGCAGGCGCACCGGGGATTCCCGCGGGGCCCGCGCGAGCCGGACGTGCGCGGTCACGCGGGGCTACCTCACCCAGCCGCGCGGGGCGGGCCCGGACCAGAGCGCCCACGGGGGCCCTCGGCCCGCAGTGCAGCCCCCAGCGGGGGTACGTGCCCGTGTGCGCCCACCCCACGCCAACGAGGGACTGCTGCGGACCCGTGCCAGTGCGCTCCGGCACCGCTTACTGCACTCGGAGAGGTGTGGGTGCAGGCCCCGCCCCTCCCCCACGTGCTCCGGCACCCGCTTATTGCACACGGAGAGGTGTGGGTGCAGGCCCCGCCCCTCCCCCACGCGCTCCGGCACCCGCTTATTGCACACGGACAGGTGTGGGTGCAGGCCCCCGCCCCTCCCCCACGCGCTCCGGCACCCGCTTATTGCACACGGAGAGGTGTGGGTGCAGGCCCCGCCCCTCCCCCACGCGCTCCGGCACCCGCTTACTGCACACGGAGAGGTGTGGGTGCAGGCCCCGCCCCTCCCCCCACGTGCTCCGGCACCCGCTTACTGCACACGGACAGGCGTGGGTGCAGGCCCCGCCCCTCCCCCCACCACGCTCCCACACACGCTTACTGCACACGGACAGGTGTGTGCAGGCCCGCCCCTCCCCCCACACGCTCCCGCACACACTTACTGCACACGGACAGGTGTGGGTGCAGGCCCCGCCCCTCCCCCACGTGCTCCGGCACACGCCTTATTGCACACGGACAGGTGTGGGTGCAGGCCCCGCCCCTCCCCCACGTGCTCCGGCACACGCTTACTGCACACGGACAGGTGTGTGTGCAGGCCCGCCCCTCCCCCCACCCGCTCCTGCACACGCTTATTGCACACGGACAGGTGTGTGTGCAGGCCCCGCCCCTCCCCCACGCTCCGGCACACTTTCCGAGCCCCCCCCCCCGCCCCCCCCTCATCCCCGCCGGCGCTAACGCGGCCTGACACGGCCCTTGCACGCGGCCCCCCCCAGAAGCCGTTAGGGGCCGCCCGCCCTTTCTGCGGGCGCTAATTGGCTCTGTGATGGGCGAGGGGTCGCCGCTCGGTCAGCCGTGGCTGACACTATCTCCCGGCCTGTCCCCCCAAGGGCTCCGCCGTCGGCTCCGCTCAGCCTCGCGGGCCGCTGAACCGTGAATGCGTGGCCACGTGGGACTGGGCCACGTGAGGCCCTAGTGTGGTCTCCCCTCCCCCTCACCCCACAGTAAGTCAGGGAGGGGGCAGAGGGAGGGACCGGAGCTGGTGTCCGAGACCCTCCGGCAGGGGGGCGCCATCCTCCCCATGGTCCCGAAAACCCCACCGTGAGAGCGTCACTCTTAACGCGTGGCCCCGCCCACCCCGGGGCCCCGCCCTCCCCGGGGCCCCGCCCTCCCGGCCTAGGAACGAGATCCCGCCGTCCTCCCAACAGCTGCTGCAGTCCTCCTCCTCCTCCTCCTCCTCCTCCTCCTCCTCCTCCTCCTCCTCCTCCTCCTCCTCCTCCTCCTCCTCCTCCTCCTCCTCCTCCTCCTCCTCCTCCTCCTCCTCCTCCTCCTCCTCCTCCTCTCCAAGGATCCTCCCGGAAAAAGCCCCCCGCCAGCCGGCCGGGGCGGCACCTTCCTGGAGGCGGGGAGCAGGTCTCTCCGTGCCCCGCGGCGAGCCCCCGAAGGCGCCCCCAGAGCTGGGCAGCGGAGACCACGGCCCGATCCTTGCACGGCAGAGGAGGAAGCAGTCGGAGAGCTGCGGAGCCCTAGAATCTCTGCGGAGGCGGGCCCTTGTCCGGGAGGACTCATTCCCCCGTTAAACAAGGCTGAGGGTCGGCCTCCAGCGTGGGCCTGAAGGCTCCCATTGAGCCTGGGAGCTCATTAGAGTTTCTTTTATCAGTGCTGAGCTTGAGGTCCACTAACCCCCCCAGATCTTTTTCAGACATCCGTCCCCAATCTTGTCCTTGTGACCATGGCTTTTGGAACCCAAACAAAAGGCTTGGCCTTTATCCTCCTGAATTGCACCTCATTCGATGCGCTCCAGCTTCCTTAACTACCCAGCTCTTTTTTGCATTCGGATCCCATCATCCGCGGCTCTTTCCCAGCTCTGTGTATTTACAAACCTGCCTGCACCTTTATTAAGTCATTGAGGAAAATGGGAAGCAGCCTCAACGCCTTTTTGCCCCATCGCATAGGGCCAGTGGTGGGTGTGAGCCCGGCCTTCCCGGCTCAAAACCCAGCTCACTTCTCCAGCCCCTGACGCCGATGAGCTCCCAAGGCTGGGGGACCCACTGGCCCAGGATCACCGAGGGCCGCCCAATAAACGCCCAATCCTGCCAGGCTTCCCACTGCCGGGGCGGAGGGTCTGTTTGGGGCCAGGTTTCCCAGACTCCTCTGAAGCTGGTGTCAGGGCGGGTTAGCAGAGGGAGAGGACGGGGCCTCACGTTCCTCCTCCCTCCTCTGGCCTTGTCCCCAAAGTGCACATCCCGCGGCCCCGGGCCTTGGGCTTCTTGTTTTTTAACAGAAAGGGCTGATTTCCAATCTCTATTCTCGCAGCCAACCACCCCCAGATTCATTAACCCTGATGGGAACAAGGGAAACGGGGGCTGGAACAGCCCAACCGTGTTGGAGTCATCCTTGGTCCGGCCAAGGCCTCCCTGGGCCCCGTGGTCTCCTCCCTTAAGCGGTAGCGAGGGGGCATCAGCTGGATGTGGCCGCCAGCCCCTGCCCCCCAGCCCCTGCCCCCAGCCTCTGCCCCAAACATTCAGATTCTGGAGCCTTCCCCATGCGCACCTGCCAGCCCCTCCTCCCCAAATCACGTTGCATTCCTCTTGTTCATCTTCTCTGAGCACAGGTGATCTCCTCCTGCTAAAAAGTTAAGTTTCCAGGGACAGGTTTGGCTTTTGTCTTTGTAAACCTAGTATGGAGCACACAGTAAGAGCTTAATAAATACTCATTTGACCTCCACCCCTACCTATGCAGAGGTGGGGTGCACAGGTGTGGGACAGTGCATACAGCATCAGAATTATTCCATGTACTCATCAGAGTAGTTTTTTTTTCCATTTTTATTTTTTCCCATCTTTAAAACAAGCTTCAGGATGTGAAGCGGCTTTCTGGCAATGACAAGTGGGAAGTGATGGGGGAGGAGGGGGGGTTAAGTGATAACAAATTTAAAAATCAAATGACATTTCTAAACTTCATCTTTAGCCACTTGAATGATTGAACGTCTACTCAGAAGATGCTTCTGGTAACTCCTAAGTCAAAAACCATAAGGTGTCTTGTAGCTAATCCCCTCTTCCATCTCTGGCGGGGCTCACGCTCTGGAGGCTTTGCTTCTGACGTTTATTAGCCAGGTAGCCACGCGTTCTGAGCCCCCAGTTCTGAGGCCCAGGTTCTTTGTCTGTAAAATGGATATAATAATGCGCTGCCTGGTGGGCCTGTGAAGCTCAGACGAGATAATAGCCATCTCTGTAAACTGTAGAGTTACACAGACAGGGACAATATCTCCATCCTCATCATTATGAGTTTTGTGGCTATTACGGTTAGCTTTTAAAAGCGTAATTGTTAAAAACCCGTTTTCAGAAGGTTATCATGTGTGTATGTGTGTGTGTGTGTGTGTGTGTGTGTGTGTGTGTAAGTGTGTGTGTGTGAGTGTGTGTGTGTGATGTGTGTGGGTATGTAAGAGAGTTTGCAGACGTCCCTCATTCTTCCCCGTTATCCAGTTTGGGGGCAGCATTTCATGAGCTTGTGCCCAGAACGGGGTCTCATGTTGGTGCTAGAAAGCACGGGCTGGCGCAGCCCTTCTGGGAACAACACCAAGCCCAGTCCAAAAGCCAGAAAGTCGGCCTGCCCATTGCACCAATAATCTCATTCCCGGAACCATAAACGGAGGAATGAATGAAGAAGCAAAGGCGACTCCCTCTGTTCAAAGCTATAAAATAGCAAGAACCCGGAAAGCGACGGACTTCAGGACCTCGGCGCCGTAGAAGCTCTGTCGACATGAACGAGCAAACCCAGAGTTTAGCGGAAGCCAGGAGTGTGGGGCAGAGGGGCAGGGACTGTGCCCATGGAGGGGGCAAGGGCACGATCCTTAGGAGGTGTCCTCAAGGCTGTGGTTTTCCAGCACTGATGCTGCTCAAACACATCATTTATTTGTTAAATTGATGGTGATAGATCAACAGCCTGTGGTTTCCTCTGTGTGAAAATGCCCTTTTCAGGGACTGCTCACAGCTCATCTGCAGCTTGGGACAAAAGTCTGGGCGAGTTGCTTTCATTCCCCGGCCCATAAGTGACCAAAGTGACACTTGGGCCCGAGCCTTCCCGACCCTAAGCCCAGTGTGCTGTCGCCCATTTCGTGCCGCATTTTAATTTAATATTTATTGAAATCTGGAGGTGATACACTTTGTAGGTGACCTGGCTCTTCAGGGGTACCATTTACAGTGCAGTCATGCTCCTTGGGAGGCCGGTTTTCAACAGTGACCGTTGCAAAACCTTCTGTTCCTACTTTTCCCCCTCTATCCCCCCAGGCCCTCCCCTGTCTCCTTGGGACACTGCCCTTGTGGAGCATCAAAAGGCTGGAACAATTCCCTGGGAGATAAGAGGGTTAAGGGACTTTTCCAAGAATACACCACGTGATGTCCTTAGACCCAGGTTTTTCTAACTTCAAGACTGCCCTCCGTCCACTTTGTGGTGCTCACTCTCTCAATAATAACCATAAATTACATTTTCACATTTGCATGTATATGACACACACATATAGATTGGCTGGTTCTGAGAGCCCGTAACCCCCAAGGAACCCTCGGGATCCTCCCTCAGACCTGCTCATCCAACCTCAGGGCCCTTCCCAGGAGCACGAGCTGTAGCTGCCGTTCTGCAAGCCATTGGGGCTGGCCTGGAGCCAGCAAGGCGGCCTGCCCTTTGCCCAGGAGCTTCATTCCTAGAACTATGACCTGAGGTGGGGATGGAAAAAAGCCTCAAGGGTGTGGCTGGGAGAGCCCCCCCTTCCCCTCCCCCAAGCCCTGGGAACCCCCCGCCACAGCTTCAAGGGGGCCTTTTGCCACTTGCAGGGGCAGGAGAAGGGTTGAAGCAGGTAGGAAAGCCTAAGGTCACCTTCACGCCATTTCACGCCTGCTCGTGCTCTTGGTGAAACACTCGTGGAAGCCGTGTGCCAGAACACGGGCACACACGCATGTGCAGGCTCACACACAGACACGCAACCACATGGAAAACACACAGCCAAATCCGGACCCACAGAAGCGGCTGCACACGCCCCACTCCCCACACCCCCACTGTTGGAATCTTTACAAAGTATTAAGACATTGGAGTTGATAGAGACAATAGTTATCTAGTTTGGCCTGGTTCAGTGTGATTGATTTGATCTTAGAAGGAGATATTTTGGGCCAGAACTTGAAACAAGGTACCAAGTACAACTGATGGAAATGATGCTTGTGTTCACACCTTTAGAGAGCTCATAAGTATTCTAAGCACTCAATGGAGTTCATATGTTTGGGAGAGTTCAGGGCTTAGTATGGCTTAGTATGAGATATCCGAATTCACACCTTCCTTAGGGCCAGAGAGCACTCTGGGAGATAACCCAGAATCCCTCTCTCTCCAGAAGGAGGAGTTAACCTTTGGGAGATCATATATATACAGGAAGCTCTGAGAGCTGGGGAGAGTTTTACTTGGAGTCTGAGAGGAGCACTCTGGGAGGAAGCCCACAAGCCCTATCTTAGAGGCAAGAAATTCATTGCATCGTCCAACTTGGTGCAGGATGTCTCTCCTTTGTCTTCTTTAAAATCCCAATTTATTTATATTCTGGCCACTCATTAACTGATACCTTTAAAAGCCTGTTGAAAATGTTACTCAGTGTCCAGTGGCTTCTGGGTAGCCTGGGACCATGTTTGGAGGATATAATAAATCTGTTACTCGTGTCTCTGGCCATGATCAACTATGAAACACTCGGTTCTTCTCAGTGGTTCAGTTTTCAAAGCAATCCCGATAGACTTTGGACAGAAAATGCCATTTGCAGCCAGAAAGAGATCTAAGGAGACCAAATGTCAACCAACACATGCCACGTTCACTTTTTTTTTCTGGTTTTTTTTTTTTCTCTCATGTGGTTTTCCCCATTTGCTCTGCCTTTTCTCTCCAAACCTGATTCATGAAGCAATGTGCATTAAAAATAAGTAAATTTACTTGAGAAAAAAACCTCCTACGACCCTGCTTGCTGCTAAATATGTTTGCCAGCAGTACTTACAGATCTTTTCTATCATTAGCCACACCAACAGCCTCAATAAACTCTTTGAAAGAGAAACCACAGATTCAGTTTAAGGTTCTGCTTGTGGGGTGGTTACAGAATTATAATCATAAAATAAAACAGCAGTTCTTCATGCCCCCAGGTGGCATCTAGCTGGGAAGGAAACCTCTCAGGTAATTAAATGGTTCTAAGAAGCGGCTCACAGGCTTCTCTCTAAACACCATTAAAGAGCGACCCTAGCTAGATACAAGATTTCTTTTAGTTATATATTTTTTGCAATCGGCAAAAAAATCCATCTTCTCTCCTCTCACCTCAACCACTTGAGAATGAATTATAATAATAATAAAACATTAATATATTATATATTAATAGAATATTATATTAATAATAGAATAAAACAAAAATAAATAAGGAAATATTAATTAATGAAATTAGCTGAAATAATAATAAAAAAAGAAATTAATACAACCCTCCCCCATTAGAAACATGTATAGTTAATTTTTTTAAAATTCCACATTGGTCTTGTCCACTTGATGTCTCCCTCTGCCTGAGACCTTCACCTCTCCATCAGGAAGGGGGGAGCAGTTTTCTCCATCTTTCCTTTGGAATAAGACTCGGTCCTATGTTGATCAGAGTTCCTGATGACGGGGTGGGGAGGACCCTGAAAATGTCCTCCTTAACTTTTGGGATGAGCCCTGAGACTTTCCTCTGACAGAGATTCACCCTCAGGACAGTTAAGTGGTTTCATTAAGATTGGCCCAGGACCACTCCCGACTTAGCTGGTACTTAAGTGGTCTCATTTAGCTGGAGATCTGGACCTGATATTTCTATTGAGTAGCTGCACCCTCTATTGGACTGAAAATTAGTCCAGGACCACTCCTAGTGGCTGGAATTTAAGTGGTCCTATTCTACTGGGAATCACGGGGCAGTGACAACATTGAAGGAATCTCATTCAACTGAAACTTCAGTCTCAGATTTCCTACTAAAGGGTAATTTTGGGCTCATTTCTTTGCAGGATCACTCCTTGTTAAGGAACCCCTCTCTCTCTTTGGCATGGCAGCCTGCCAGGACCCCTGCCCACTGAGGAGACATTCTCTTCTCAGTTTTAACCCCTCTTTATCTGTCTGCTAGGACTTTGTCACTTGGAAGTCAGTCTTCCCAGCAAAAGCTGGCTTCTGCAGTGCCCAAAATAAACTTCCTTTTGCCAGTCCAATATTTCTGGTTTGTGAATTCTTTCACATTGGACCTGTGCCAACCAAAGAGAGGTTCCCACAATTCTCTGCACTGCCACCAACCGCATCATTTGGTTCTCTGACCGCATCACTAAGTCTTCCAAATTTCACTATATTAATATAATTGTGTAAATTAAAACAATTAAAATGGATCTTTTCTTTTACCTAGAGCCAGGGAAGGATTCTTTTAGAGGAGAGTCTGTGCACTTAAAAAAAAAAAAGTATTTTCATCATTGTATTTCAATATATTCAGTTCCCTTTATAATCTTTTACATCTTATTTTTGCATTGAAACACTTAAATTATAAACATTGAAATTATATGGATTAAACTTAAATACATTTAAATTATTCTAACACAGGGTCATATGTTTCCTAGACTATCCAAGAGGTCTGTAACATGTCAAAGGTGAAGAGTCCCCCTTAAATTAGAGAAGGCCAGATTTAAAGTACTTTGAAACTATAAGGAACATTAAAAAAAAAAAAAAAAAAAAAGATAGGAGGTCTCTGGATTTAATAAGACTTTCAGATTGAAATTTAAATTCAGATTGATTAAATTAAATTAAATTTAAATTAAATAAAGATTGAAAAAGGAGGGAGAAGAGAGAGTAGAGAGGAAATGGAAGCATCCTTGCCCCTGCCCTGAAAAATTTATTTAGATGGGTTTGTCTCCCTCCCACTCTGGTCCCAGGGAGAAAAGACCCATGTACCTGGAGCCATCTTTGTCTCGCCCACCCACAAGCACATTTACTTCCTCAAATTTCCCAGGGTGGCAATAACTGCACCTTATTACCCAATTCACACCATAGCTTCATTCATCCTTTTCTAGAGCTAGGGAAAAAAAAGCAAAGAACTCCAAACTCAGAATCCTTATCGAGGATCCAAACTACTTCCTCTTTTATCTTTCAAACATTTATTAACACTCAAATTCACTTTTGTTATAGTGGTTAACTTGTCCAACCATCACTAGAAAACTTGGATTTTTAGCCAAAATAAATAAATAAATAATCAACAAAACTATTCCCTTTGATCTAGATTCAGACTTCAAGGCGCTTTTACCAACAGGAGAAATTATCAGTCTGTAAAATATACATACATATATGTACATATATAATCTATGTATGGGGCTCTGTATGTCTATGTATGTGTTCTATGCGTGTCCATGTATGTGTATATGTATGTATTCACATATATATCCATATGTATTTATATATATATATACACATATATATCTACCTCTATAGAGATACACACATATAATCAGCAGTATTTGTAATAGCAAAAAGGTGGGATGATCTGGAAATGAGATCTAAATTCAAATTCTACAGCAGTATACTTTTTTTTTTATTATTTTATAGCTTTTTATTTACAAGTTATATGCATGGGTAATTTTACAGCATTGACAATTGCCAAACCTTTTGTCCCAATTTTTCCCCTCCTTCCCCCCACTCCCTCCCCCAGATGGCAGATTGACCAATACATGTTAAATATGTTAAAGTAGAAATTAAATACAATATTAGTATACATGTCCAAATTGTTATTTTGCTAAACAAAAAGAATCGGACTCTGAAATAGTGTACAATTAGCCTGTGAAGGAAATCAAAAATGCAGGTGGACAAAAATAGAGGGATTGGGAATTTTATATAGTGGTTCATAGTCATCTCCCAGAGTTCTAGCAGGATAATTAATAACTGGGACAATGGCCTCTTCCCGGTCCCCATCTGCCTCCAATTTCCCTATCTATTAAATGAGGAGATTGGACTTCATGGCCTTTAAAACCTCCCCATTCTAAGTTGTAAACCCGTGATTGAGAAATAGCTGATCATGAAGGATATGAAGATAAGGGCTCTACTTCAAGGAATGAGACTATTAAGAATTCAGAGATACATGGGCAAGCTTTTATGGGGTAAAATCAATAAAGAAAGCAGAATCGGGAGAGCAGCATGTACAGTGATTGTAATTGCATCCATGGAGACAGCTCTAAACAGACGTCTGCTCCAATGCAGTGGACAGTGTTAGTATAAATATTATTTACACAAAACACCCGACCTCCTTCCTTTAACTACAAGCCAGCTATAAAATAATAAGGTTTCCCATATGAGTGACTATGGCTCTTTTATGCTGCTTCATTTAATTGCTCTCAAAGATTGTACTTTGGCAGAGCCGTCTATTTACACATGGGAGGAATTTTTCCTCTTTTCTGTGTCCCGAACCCCTTGGCAGTCAGTCTGATGAACCTCATGGACTTCTTATGTTTTTAAATGCATAAAAATATATATAAGAACATGTGTTTGTGTAAGGAAAAGCATAAGAATATGCTTTTAAATTAAATACAAAAGAATATTAATTAATTGATTAATTAATTAAATACAAAAGAAACCATCTATCATTGAAATATAGTTATCAGAAACTTTTAAACTGTTGTGAATGAAATTCCACAAGACAAAATTCGGGATATTAAAAATAAATGCATCAATTAGAGTAGCCAATGAGCAATAAGTTAATGGTCAATGTCAATGATTTTTTTTTCAGTAACCAAAGAGAAAAGGGGCATCTCTAAGACCCCTTAAACGCCCACCTGTCTATCTTGCAAATCCATAATTTAGTTATCTCTCTGGAATCGTGTTGCTGCAACAAACAGTCACATTCTAGGAAGCCAGGGTGGGGGCTAACCCAGGTCGAAGGTAACTAAAGGGCCTCTGAACCATCATTGTGAGGGGGATCTCCCCAAGCACGTGAAGACTTCCCCCAGTAGAATGGCTGGATGAGAGCAACTTGTTCCAACGACATGGGGCTCTCGGTCAGGCATAAAAGACCCCAGTGTTATCCATCCATTGCATCCCAGGCCATCGCTCATCATCCTGACTTTTGCCCAGTCATTGGGCTTCAGTAATTCTGGGAGATACTTTATGTGCCTTTACCTCACTTAAATCCAAATCATAACGGAGTCCAGACATCATCTAGTGCTATCAATGGTCCCTTTTGAAAGCAAAAAATTACAATTATATTTCCCTGAGGAGAAAAAGGTAATTCACTTAATTAATGAATACTTACTGAGGAGATGAATGGCCTTTAGTCCTTCTCCATTACTTTATTATTGGGGAGTGGGAGATTGGATATAGCCTGGTCATGAGGTCCGAGCCCTCTCAACAATTTGGGCACCTCATCAGGGTCTCGCTAGCTTGGTTTCTCATTCACGAGCCAGGCTGTCCCAGACTCTAAGGACAGGACCAAGGACACCAGACTCTCTCAATTAAGCTTTAGTAAAAGCCAGGGTCCCATTTGGGTGGAGACCAGCTCAAACTAGTTAATGCCTTGGGAATAGGCTTTATGGGTCGCCTTACTCAGTCACGCCCTTCAGAGATTGGTGTTTTCAGGAATGGAGTCTTGACAAAAATAGGAGGGAAAAGCATGGAACACAAATATAACAGTACAATACTAATGTCCCAGACCCCATGCTAAGAACCCCTGGTATCTGTCCAAACTAAATTGAAGCATTAAACAAAAATGTCCCAAAGTCCTGAGATCATCGGACATGGTTATCCAAATTACTTAAGGCACTTTAGATAACTTCTTGGATATTTCTTTTGGGCTTTGGAAATCCCAGTGCCTAGCACAGGGCCTGGGTGCTCAGGTGCTTCATAGATATAACTGGCACAGCAAAATGAGACTACAGCCCCACTGTAGAGTCTGATTGGAAGCACGTGTACGTGTATAGGTAAGGAGATTTAAAAAAATTAAATACTTTCAGTGATCAAGCATTTATTTTTTTCTCCCTACAACCATTTCAACAAATATTTGCATTTGTGCAGCTTTTCTAAGACTCGAAAAGCATTTTACACATGTCATCCTATTTGATCTTCACAACAGCCCAGTAAGTTATCTTGTTGTTATTCCATTTTACAGATAAAGAAATTATGGCAAACAGGGTGAAATGACTTGCTTTCGGCTACACAGTTATTGAGTGTGCTCTGTGCACTATGGCACCCCCTAACTGCCTTTGATGGCCTCCAAGAGCCCCTCCTGATCAAGATCAATGGTAAGATGGGATAATCTCTTGCAGCAATTCATGCAATGATCCCTAGAAAGATGCTGGATCCCAGAATGAGCTGGAATCATAACCCTCCATTGCTGGGGCAGGAGACTGGGATTGATTCACTTGAAATTACGGGTATTAGGAACAGATGTATTTTCCTCATATTCTATTGTTTAAAGTTCCCCCCCCCCCCCAGGCCATTGGGGTTAAGGGACTTGCCCAGGGTCACACAGCCAGGAAGTGTTAAGTGCCTGAGGACAGATTTGAACTCAGGTCCTCCTGACTTCAGAGCTGGGGCTCTCTCCACTGACCCAACAAGCTGCCCCTTCTTGCTGAATATTTTAAATAAATGGTTTTTGCTTGGTTTGTTTTTAGCATCTAAGTGACTTTTAAGACTTGAATATAAATAGGAGTTTCCGGACTTGAATCCTAAGAGCTGAAAGGGACCTTGGGGGTCATGGGGTGCAGCCCCTTCTTTTTTACAGGTGAGGAAACAGAGGTGGGAGAGGTGAGTGACTTGGTGGGATCCCCCAGAAGCCACAGGGTCTCTGATTCTGAGCCTCTGTTTGAATCCAGGTATTCCTGGCCGCAAATCCAGGGCCGCCTCTGGCAGCGGGTGGTCTTTGGGGGCCACAATAAGGAAAACGCAAGCGAGGAGGCTGATGGCGCCCGAACGTCCTTGGTTTTCCTTCCTGGTGACATCTCGGGAGAGAACCCCTTGGGGAAGGAGGGAAGGCTCGCTCCCCGTGGGAGGCTGGGGGGGGGAGGGGTGTGGGAGGCTGGGGGGAGGGGTGTGGGAGGCTCGGGGGGAGGGGCGTGGGAGGCTGGGGGGGGCAGGGGTGTGGGAGGCTGTGAGCCGCTGCCAGGGTCAGCGCGAGTGTCCGGGACACGGGCTTCCAAGAGCCGGACAGACCTCAGAGCCCCCCCCCTTTCTTCTAACAGTGGGCAGTGAGAGAAACAGTCTTCACTGGGAAATCGACGCCGTCCCCCGCCTGGCTTTGATGTGTGAAGCCCTTTCCGTGTCAGTTACCCCGGCTTTAATCCGCCGCTTCCTGGGGGGCCTCGGGAAAGGACTCCCTGGGAGGCCGCCGCTTGCTCTTCCTCAAGTGAATCCTTTGGATGGGATGGGACCCCCCCCCCGGCGCTTTCTTTCTGGGGGAAATGCGTTTCTTGGGGTGCAGCGTATCTGCCCGGGACGGCCCAGCCCGCCCTGGTTCCAGGCAGCGCGCCCGGCAGGAGGGAGCCTTTGGGGGCGGGGTCTCAGACGGGAAAGAAGCACGCGGTGGAAAGCCACCGGCTGGTCTTGGGGGCCGCCCCCTCCTGGCTGCTCGGCCCACCACTGGCTCCGGAGAGGGGGAGGCCCCAGGCCGCCCACAGCCCAAGGAGGGAGGGCGCTTGGGCGGCCCAGCGGGACACGCTCGCACCCCTTCTCTCCTGAGACACTACGGAAAGCGCACACACAGCCCAGCGTCACTAGCACCCTTGCACTAATGTACACGTACACAGTGCCCAGCATCACTGGCAACCTTGCACACATGCACATACACTGTCCAGCGCCAGCAGCAGCTTTGCATGAATGCACACATGCAGTACCCAGCATCAGTAGCACTCTTGCAGCATGCACACCCGTTACCCAGCATCTGCAGCACCCTTGCCTGCAAGCATACATTGTCCAGCAGCAGCAGCACTCTTGCAGCAGTTACACAGTAACCAGCGTCAGCAGCACCCTTGCACACATTGTCTCGCATCAGCAGCACCCTTGCACGCCCGCCCGCCCGCCCGCCCACAGACAATGCCCGGCCTCCCCTCCCCCTCCCGGCGGGTCAGCGCGCCCCAGCTCCCTCCGGAGATGCGCGCGCCCCAGCTCCGGCCCATCCCGCAGAGCGGCCCCAGCCTCCTGGCCCCAGCAGCACCCCTGAGGGAGAACTCTGCCCGCCCGGTCCGGCCCCGCCCGTCACAGACACGGCCCCTCCCTTGCCTGCAGCGGGCGCGGCCGCCCTTCTTTCCCGTCCCCCGCACTCTCGCCCCTCCTAGGGGCGGCCCCGCGGCTCCGCCCTCCCCCGCCCGGCGGAAGGGACTCGGAGCCCGTCACATGACGGTGGGTCTGTGTCTGAGCTGGGAGTGACGGCGGTCCCCCCCGTCACCGGGCACCGGGCGCGGGAGCAGCGGCGGGAGCGGCGCAGGCGCGGAGGAGGCCCCATGGCGGGGCTCTTCGGGGGCGTGGAGGGGTGAGTGCCGGGGCCGGGGCGCGTCTGCGGCCCGCAGGGTCCGCCTGGGGCAGGGGGCGTGAGCGGAGCCCCCGGCCCTCCGGTTACAGAGGGGAGACTGAGGCCGCTGCGCGGGTCGCCCGCTGGGAAGCGTCCGGGCCGGGGTCTTCGCCATCTGCCTCCCCCGCGATCCCGGCATTTATAGCCCCGGTGCGGCCCCGGGCTCAGCCGCCGCTCGGGTTCTCCCGGGGGACACCGCGCGCGCCGCTGCCAACCAAAGGTGCCCGGGAAGGGGGGGGCGGGAGGGGGCGGCAGCGGGGCCGCGGAGGGAGTCCCGGGGCCGGCGGGTGAGGGGCAGCAGGTGAGATGGGCGGACGCGGCCAATGCCCGACCGAGTGACTTCCGGAGGGAGGGGCCGAGCCCTCGGCGAGTCTGTGGCACTCGGGGGTCAGGAAAGAGGGTGGGCTCACCCTGAGCCAGGGGGTGGGGCGGGGGCCGGAGGGATGAGGGGGCGGTCCCGAGAGGGGGCAGCGGCAGGAGAAAGGCTCATCTGTGAGCCTGGGACACGGGGGCTTCTGCAGCCCGGAGCGGGGGAGAACCACTGCTGAGTGTGCGGTCCCGCAATCACCAGCAAAAGCTGATGGGCTTTATGCGCGGGTGGACCCGGGGTCCCGGAGCAAGCTCTTCGGAAGCAGTTTCAGAAGCGCAGGTTCCCAGTGACAGGGAAGAAAGAAGGGCCTGATTTCTGGGAAACGAGTTTCGGTTTTGGGCATGATGAGTTTCAAGTGCGTCCAGTGGGAGATTGGAGATCTCAGAGCAGAGAAGCTGGAGCATCACCCAGGAGGGGGCTGCTTTCCTTCCTCAGTCTCTCCCAGAGCCCCCCCCCCCCCCAGGTACTGATACTGTTAGGGCCCTAGTTTCTCCCCATTGCTGCCTGAATGGATACAAGAGCCTTATAACTGAGCCAGCCTTCGTTCACTCGGGAAGCATTCATTGAGTCTCTGCCTTGTACGAGGTCCAGATTCAGAATCTCAGGTGACAGATAATGATGAAGCCGCTTGCAAGAAGCCCCAGTTCCGTTGGGGAGACGGCTGGCACACAGAGGAGTTAATAAAAGTGTTTGCAGCATAAATCTGGGAGCCCGTCTGAAGGGCAGAGAGAGCCAGACCCTGGGGGTCGGGAAGCCTTAAGCAGCAGGGCATGGCAGAGGGCAGTGCACGGTAGCACCCAGGCCTGCAGATGGCAAAGTGTCCCTTGGGCAGGGGCATAACCCAGGGGCCTTTTGTTGGAGAGGGTGTGTCCGGCCCGGGTATGAGAGATAAGCTGGCTCCTCCACCCAGGGATTCAGCAGATACCTCTTGGATCAATTCCTTAAGGAGCCCCCAGGGACCTCTTCTGGCTGTTCAGTTTTCAGGCATGTGTTTGGGGTTTGTTTGGGCAGAGACCAGAAGAGCCGCTTCCTTCTCCAGTTCACTTTACAGATGAGGAAACCAAGAGAAAAGCCCGAGTGACTTGCTTGGGAGCTCGCGTAAAGGTCTGGGGCTGGAGGGGAAGTCGGGGGCGCGAGGCCCGTGGTCCCCCTGAGGTCGGGCACGGGCCGATACTTGGGCTCAGAGCACAGCCGTCCTTGAGGCGCAGCTGGAAGCCTCAGTGGCCGTTATCCCGGCAGGGCCTGGCCCTGGCCCTACCTCTGCCTCAGTTACGCTTTGATCTCAGCGGGTGCCGGGGCCCTTGGCAGCATCTGGACCAGCCTGACACCGGCCCGGAGAGGGGGCCCGGGGTCCCAGCGCCCATTTATGCCAGACCTGGCGCACCGTGTGGCAGAGCCGAGACGCTGGGATTTCCTTTTATGCTAAGCTGCCATCTTGGGCATGTGGCTTCCTATGGGCGCCTCAGTTTCCTTACTGTCTGAGACCCCTTCAAACTCTGTGACTGTGGGAAGACCGGGGAACTGAGGGTCCTCCAGGTCGGAGCCCTGCCAGGGGGAGGGGCAGGAGCGGTTTGCTCAGGGGCCTGAGGCAGAGCTGGGGAGCTGAGGGCAGAGGAGGGGCAGCCTCTCCCATGAGGGCTTCTGACGCCCGTTGCCAGGTAACCCCCCGGGGAGGGAAGTCGCTCAGGATCTGCAGGAGGAATTTCTTCAGCGACTCCCCTGCACCAGGAAGACCCACGGCGGGTCCAGTGGCTGTGGGAAGTGGCCGGGGCTGGCGGGAGGTGTGGGAGACACTGCCCCCAGGGTGGGTCGGCGAGGAGCCGGGACGACATCCTGAGGCAGCAGCTCAGAGCTGAGGCCGCTTCTGGGCTCTTCCCTCAGGGGGGCCACCCACTCCAAGGCCATGCTGCTGACCGGAGACGGCGAGGTGGTGGCCGAGGTGTCCGGGCCGAGCACCAACCAGTGGGTAAGACGGGCCCGGGCAAGGGCTGGGGGAAGGGCTCGCTGGCTCTCCTCGGCCTGTGGCTGACCGTCACCTCCGCGGCCGGGGAGAAGGCCCCGAGTCCCCCTGACGCCCCTTCTCTTCTGGGACAGCTGATTGGACTGGAGCAGTGTGCAGAAAGGATCAATGACATGGTGACCAAAGCCAAGGAGCAAGCGGGGATCAGCGTCACTGAGCCGCTCCTCAGCCTGGTGAGTCCGGGGCAGAGGCGGGCACGGGGGCCCGAGGGAGAACCTAGGCCTGAGCATCCGAGAGTCCCCATCACCAGCACATAGACGGACAACGGGGCCGGAGAGCACGGACAGGAGGTAGTCTGGCTCTCAGGTAACCCCTGAGAAAGCTCGAGCACTGGCCCCGGCCTCAGATACTTACCGGCTGTGTGACCCTGGGGCAAGTGCACTCAGAGAGACAGAGACAGAGAAATGGAGGGAGGAAAAGACACAGACACAGAGACAGACACAGACAGACAGACAGTGAGAGAGAGAGAGACACAGAGACAGAGAGAGCTGAGGCCCCCAGGGGCAGGTGCCTTGCCGAGCTCCCCCAGCACCTCAGGGTTCCCATCTGAAACCCGGTTGTCAGTGTCGGTCCCACTGCCTCCTTGGACAGCACTGAAACAGCAGGTCCCAGCCCAGGCCGTTATGACCCAGCTCCCCCTCAGGTCAGGGTGAGGTGCTGGTTGCCGAGATTTTGTTTTCCAGTCAGTAACTTCCCCACATCCCATCGCCGGGACCGGATGCAGGTCTTCCTGCTTGAGGACTGGCCCAGCTGGAGGCTGTGGGCGGGGAGCTCGGCACAGGGAAGTGGGTTTGGCAGGAGAGGAGGCAGGAAAGGCTGCATAAAAGGGCCCGAGCTGACCCCGAAGACGGGGGGAGGCAGGGAAGAGTCTGGAGCAGGGTTAACAGCTCTTCTGCCAGCCTGGACGCTGCCCTTTCCCCGTGGCAGGGCCTGAGCCTGAGTGGGGGGGAGCAAAGCGCCGTGTCCACCCTGACCGAGTGGCTACGGAACCACTACCCCCACCTGAGCGACAGCTACTTCATCTCGACGGATGCCGCGGGCTCCATTGCCACGGCCACGGCCCACGGTAAGGGCTCCCCGGTACCCCCTGCTAGCTCCTGCACCTCGCTGTAGCCAAGCATCTACACCCCTGAGCCAAACATCTGACCTCACCTTCTCCCGTCCCACTTCAGGGAGCCCAGAACAGGGAAAGATGGAACCATGTCAGTGGTGAAAGGGAGGAAAAGGTGTTGGGGAGGGGTCCAAAGCCAGAGAGCCTCCAGAGCAAGGGTTTTTGTGTCAAATTGTGAACCCCTTCTCAGAATAATGGCTCTAAATGCATGAAATAAAAATAAATAATGTACATAAAATAATCATTAAATACGTATCACGGAATTAAGAATCTCAGCAGAAATAATAAGTCACAGACTCCAGGCCTGCTCCAGGAGCGGAGAAGTGTCCCCACAGTCAGTGCTAGAATTAAACTCGCCAGCCGGGGACGCAGATGGGGGGTTTCCACCAAGAACAGCGAAGAGAAGCCCCCAGAACGGCCAGAGCACTGGCTGGAAAACCCAGGCTCGCTTACAGCCAGCTCCTTCCCCACACAATTCTCGGTCCTCGGAGCACAAATGCGGTCCCTCCTGGAGCACAAACTCGTGATCCTTCGGACGCTGTCCCGGGTTGAGGATCCCCTGCCCCAGAACCTGGCGGGGGAGGGCTTTGGACCGGGTCTCTGCTAGTTCTGAGCTCTCCCTGTGTTCCCTCCAGGTGGCGTGGTGCTCATTTCCGGCACAGGGTCCAATTGCAGACTGGTCAACCCGGACGGCTCCGAGGAAGGCTGTGGCGGCTGGGGGCACCTCATGGGCGACGAGGGCTCCGGTGAGAATGGAGGAGGGGCAGCCTTCTCTCCCCCCACCCCCCTGCCTCTGGGCCCTTCTCCCCCCTGCCTCTGGGCCCTTCTCTGCAGAACTGTGACAGTGTAGGGTGGGGAGGGGGCCCTGGAGCCACGCTGACCGAGTGGCCAGCTCCAGCTGTTCTCCACACCAGCCGTTTCCCTTTGAGCCTCTCACGGTCGTTTTCTCTCCTTGAGCCGCGTTTCCCCTTGCAGGCCCAGGCTCCCCAAAACGAAGGGCTGTGCTCGGTCCAGGAGGACCTTGGCAGGTTGGGGCAGAGCCCCGAGTCCGGACCATAAGGGTGGGATTAGAAAGAGGCGGGCCTGGCTGTTCTGGAGCAGAGGCCTCTGGAAGAGAGATTTGGACGGTTCTGTTTGGCCCAGGCCGGCGGGCGGGATCAGAACCAGCAAGTGGGATCTCAGGCAGATTTCCATGTGGGAAACACTTGCCTATAGGACAGCTCTGAGTAGGGAGGCCTTCATGTGGGGATGGGAAGACCCCTGGGGCGGGGGTGGGGTAGGGATCGCTCCCAGGGCAGCTGAAGCCCCTTTTAGTTCTGTTCCATCCTCTGTGAGTCATTAATGATCGGTATGATCATAACTCACTTTTATGTCAGGTTCTAGGGTTGGCAAAGTGCCTTACAAATATTTCCTCACTGGATCCTCTCACCTCTCCCAGGAGGAAGGGCTGTTACGATCCCCATTTTATAGTTGAGTAAACTGAGGCAGAATGAAGCTCAGTGGGCGAAGTCCCAGGGGCGACCCCGCTACCTGAGGTCAGGTCTTTCTGACTCTGAGTGGAGAGCTCTCAGAGCTGCCTCATGAAACCTCCCCCGAGGGGGAGCCCCCCACCTCTGGGGATCCCCAATAGGGGAACCCACTCCCTGCCGGCCCGCTGAGGCTGGGGCTGCTTCCAGTTCTCCTGGGACCCACAGACCAAATCATCACGAGGGTCTTTCCCATGCCTGAGGGCAGCGATCCTGCCCACCTGAGAGCCCTCCCTCTCGCCTCCCCCACGCCCCTTTCAGCCCCAGATTTTTGTCTCTGCATGGATACCCCCAGTCTCCAAGTGCCCTGGAGATGCTGGGACCCTCCCCAAGCAGAGGTGGGGTCAGGGGGTTGGGGTAGAGACTTTCCTGCCATTGCACAGATGCGGCTCTGACTCTGGCCACGGAGCCGGCAGGGGCTCCCACGGTTGTCTCTGAGCCTTTGGGCCACAGGGACCACCAGCTCCCGCCCTAAGCTCTCCCTTCCCCCACAGCCTACTGGATCGCCCACATGGGCGTGAAGACGGTTTTTGACACCATGGACAACCTGGAGGTATCTCCACACAGCATAGACTTCGTTAAAAGGGCCATGTTTGATTACTTCAAGGTAGGTTCCTCTGCCCCCTGCGCTGCGCCGCCGGCCCCCCCCCCCCCACACTCCGTTCCAGTCTGGAAGTGGTGGGGAAGGGGAAAGGTGGGGGCAGGGACAGGAGTCCTTCCCCACACCTGCCTGGGTTGTGGGGGAGGGGAGCAAGTCTATATTTTGTGGCAGAGGACTCTGGGTAACAAGACACATACACACATGCAGCAAGAGATGAATGAATGGCACAAGAACGAGTGGGAAAGTCGGGGATAGTGTGAGAAGGGCGAGTAAGGCCGGCTTCTGGGTCTGTGGGTCCATATGAGCTCCTGAGCCCGGCTCCCCTCCTTTACAGATGAGGAAACTAAGTTAGCCGAGGTGCAAAGGCAATCTGATGAGTAGAAATTCTAGAGGGAACAGTCTCCCCCCCACATTTTCCCATGGCCTGTAACTGTTTCTAGGATTCTGTGACAAAGAGACTTCCTGCATATGTCCCCGATTCCATGTTATGTTTAGTCACCTTTCATTGTCACCTGATTAAAATGTTTTATAAATAATAAACATAAATTGTAAGACTGATTCTCACCAAACCTCAAAAAAAAAAAAAGAGTCCGGCATGTCCTGCTCCCAGTGAAGTCCCCGCTGGCTCTTGTAATCTCTGCTTCCCCTTCTGGATGTTCACCACCATCCCTTGAATAATCTAGTCTAGAATTTTCCCAGGGAGCAAAGTCAGGTTCCCTGGTCTAAATTTTGCAGACTCTTTTCTCCATTTTTTGGAGAAATTGAGATGTCAGTCCTCCAGTCTTGTGATCTCTCTCCCACTTTCCATGATTTTCTTGTTATCGATTCCAGCTCCACAGGACCCAGGGGTTATTTCCTCTGGGCCAAATAACTTGGATTCATCAAAGGGGACAACCCAGTGCTCTCATTCAGAGTTGCCATCAGATAGGATCTCTGTTTCCGTGGGGGACACGGTTTAATTACATTGGTGGTGAAACTAGGGTGGGTATCTCCTAATAGAAACGAGGATCATTCCTCTCTCCAGAATGATGGAGATGGAGCTGAGGGAGGGAATCCAGGCCTCCCATTTCACAGATGAGTCCGAGAGGAGGGACTGTGCTCTACAGCTGATGGCAAATCCAGGGCAGAACCTCTCATTTCCCTGACAAGTGATGTGTGAGGCAATGGGCCTTCAGCCTAGCTGCTCTTCTGGCATGGATGAGGCAGACAAAGTAAAGGGCATCCTAGTCAGGAGGCCCGGGGATCAGACCCTGGCTCGGATACCCGGTGGTTGTCAGACAGTTGGCAAGCGCTCCACTTGCCTGAACCTCAGTTTCCTCAGTATAGTAGAGCTGATGATACTCACACTGCCTGCCTTCCCAGGTGGCTCTTTGACTAAAAGCAGTGTAGAGATGGAAATTGATCCCTTTTGATTCTTTTTTAAAAATTAAATTTATTTTTTGTTACATTTTAAGTTCCCAAGCTCTCCCTCCCCACCCTGTGCTAAGGAGCGCTGGGGTACTTGATGTGAGTATTTCTAATACTCAGAATAATGTAGTCCCTCCTTCATATTTATTCTTTAAACAAACTTACTGTATACAACAGTTCTCTTGGCATTATTTCATTTTGATCTTTCTGTCTTTTTCTAAAACGAACCAGTTCATCTATTTTTATAGCACAGGGGTAATCCACCACAGTCCTATATATAGCACAACTTATTTAGCATGCTTTAATTGGTGGACATCTCCTCAATTGCTAGTTCCTTGCCATCACAAAGAGAGCCTCGTTAAATTATTTAGGACCTAAGTTCTTCTGATCACTTTGGGAAACCGACCTAATAATGGCATTATAGCAAGGTCAAAGGAAATACCCAGGTTTATAACTTTGTGCATAATTCCAGATTCTCTGCAGAGTAGTTGGATTAGTTCATAGTTCCAGTGTATTAGTATCCCAATTTTCCTACATCCCCTTCAACATTTGTCATTTTCCCCTTCTGTCATTTTAGCTAATCTTATAGGTGGGAGATGATATCTCATAATTGTTTTTACTTGCCTTTATCTAATCAGTAATGATTTAGAGCATTTTTTCATGTGACTAGAGTTTTGCAAAAAAAAAAAAAAGTCTGTTCATAACCTTTGACCAACAGTTGACTTAGTCTTATAAATTAAACAAAGTTCTCTATATATTTGAGAAATGAAAACTTTATCCAAAAAACTGTCTATAAATTCCCTCTCCTCCAGTTTTCTGCTTTCCTTCTAATTTTAGCTAAATTGGTTTTGATTTTGACAAAACCTTTTTAATTAATCAAAATTATCCATTTTATATCTCACAATGTTCTTTCTTATTTATTCATAAATTTTTCTATCCATAAGTCTGATAGGTAATATTATGCTCCATGGTCTTCTAATTATAATCTCTCCTTTTATATCTAGGTCATGTATCCATTTTGACCTTTTTTTTTTTTAAAGCAGTTAAGGCTCAATGACTTGCCCAAAGTCACACATCCAATAAGTGTCAAGTATCTTAGACCAGTTTTGAATTCAGGTCCTCCAGACCCCAGGTTCTATCCACTGCACCACCTAGCTGTCCCATTTTTGATCTTGTCTAGATAAATGGTGTAAGATATGGGTCTATACCTAGTTCCTTCCAGATTGCTTTCTAGTTTTCCCAAGTTTGGTTTTTGTTTTTTTTGTTTTTTAAACAAAATAACCAATTCTTATCCTGGAAGCTTAAATTTTTGTCTCTGTTAAACACAAATATGTATTTTCTATTCCACTAATTCTTAGCCAGTCCTAGATAGTATTGTCTATGTCCTAAATGAATTTTGTCATCATTTTTTCTAGCCAAATAATTTTTTTGGTAACTTAATTAGGATGGCATCGAATAAGTGGATTAGTTTAAGTAGTATTGTCATTTTTGTTATATTGACCCATCCATGCACAATTATTTCTCCATTTATTTAAATCTAATTTTATTTCTATCAAGTGTTTTATAATTATGTTCACGTAGTTCTTGGGGTTGTCTTGGCAGGTACACATTCATGTATTTTATGCTATCTGTGGTTATTTTAAGTGAGTTATCTTTACTGTCTTTTCTTGAATGGTTTTGTCAACGATAAAGAGAAATGATGATTTATGTGGATTTATTTTATATCCTGCTACTTTGCTAAAATTATTTTTCAACTAGGTTTTGAGTTGCATCTCTAGGATTTTTCAAATGTATCATCCTATCATCTGCAAAAGAGGTCGTTTTATGACTTCATTGCCCAGTATGATTCCTTCAATTTTTTATTTTCTTATTGCTAGAATTTCTAATAATAATACTGAATAATATCAGTCACAGTGGGCATCCTTGTTTCACTCTTGATCTTAGTGGGAAGGCTTCTAACTTAAACTCATTATCAGTAATGCTTGCTAATGTAAGGAACAGTTTAAGGAACAATCTATTTATACTTATGCTTTTGAGTGTTTTTATTGGGAATAAGTGTTGGATTTTGTCAAAAGCTTTTTCTTCATCTATTGATAAAGATTTTTGTTATTGATACAATCACTTATGTTCACAATTTTCCTTATGCTATCCCTGTATTCCTGGAATAATCTGCTTGGTCACAATATATAATTTTTGTGATATACTGCTATGTTCCTAATTAATACTTTTTTAGGATTTTCCTTCCATATTCATTAGTGAAATTGATTTATAATTTTCTGGGTTTTTTGCTCTTCCTGGTTTGGATATCAGCACCATGTATTTGTTTCATAAGGAGTTTGGCAGAACTCTTTCTTTTTTTATTATTCCAAATAATTTATTTAATGGTAGAATTAATTTATCTTTAAATATAGGGTAGGATTCGCTTTTAAGTCCATCTGCTTTGAATGCTTTTTTCTTAGAAAGTTCCTTTGTGTATGGCCTATTCAATTTCTTTTTCTGAAGTAGGTTTATTATTCTAATTCCTCTTCTGTTAGTCTAGGCAATTTATCTTTCTGCAAATTTCACTTAAATTGTTAAATTTGTTGAAACATAATTGGGCAGAGAACTCCTGCTCATTGCTTTCATTCCATCTTCATCAGTGATCGATCCACCCTTTTCATTTCTGATACTAGTGCTTTGGTTTCCTTCCCTCCTTCATTATTCCTTCTTGAGTGCAGGGGGGCTGAAAGCCAGGGACCTGGGTTTGGGGCCTGGGCTCCGAGGCCTCCCCTCACAATGCAAAGCTTCTTTCGGGAGCTTGGTTTTCCTCGACTTCGATCCAGACGCCAGACGGCCTGTGGTTCCAGGCTGGAGCCTCAGCAATGAGTTTCTCCATGGAAAGGAGGCAGAAGGGTTTGGAGAGGGAGCGTGGGGCAGAGAGAGCCCCATGAGGTCGGCCTCGGTCCTTGGTAAAATGGGGAAGTCGGGCTAGCCCTGGGCCCGTTCCCGGCCTGCTGCCCTGTGAGAAGCCGGTCCCCGAGTTTCCTACAGTTCTCCGAGAAGTCCGGTCTTGCTCCATGGGCCTTGCAACCGGCTCCCGGCGAGGGGCTGGGAAAGGCTTCTCCCTTCTGCTGACCCTCTGAAGCCCCTTTCTGTGCCCTCAGGTGTCCGACCGGATGGGACTCCTTACCCACCTCTATAGAACCTTCGATAAATCCAACTTTGCTGGATTTTGCCAGAAAATTGCAGAAGGTACTGGAGGGGTGGGGTGGGAAGCCACAGCCTCCGGCCGCGCAGTTTGGCTCCCCTGGAGCCTCCTCGCTGTTAGGGCCCGGGCAGGCACTGCATCCAACCTGCGTCCCCGCCCGCTCACCTGGGCTGCGTTTGGGCCGTGTCCGGTCCGGCGTCTGGCGCTCGGTCTCTTTGTCTTTCCCCGCAGAGGCCGGACCACGCAATCTCTTAAGGTCGGCCCGGCTCTAGAGCCCACGTTCTCTTTCACGCAGCCCAGGGCACGGAGACCTTCTCTTTCTGGGGAAACAGGCAACGAGAACGAAAACCTGACCCCAAAGCTTCTCTCTGACAAGTTGCTCTTCCCTCGCTCCCTTCTCTTCCTTCTTTATCTCCCCTTAAATCAAGAGCTAAAAGTGACCCCTTCTAGGCCTCATCGGCAATGGCCCGCCCGCCCCAAACCCCTCACCGCCTCGTGACCAAGGGGATCATCTTTCCCACCCTCTTCCTCCCGCCTTCCCTCTCTCTGTCTGGTGCCACCATCCCCCTCATCCCCCTCTGCCTGACCTGAAGCTTTCCTTAACTCTCTCTCTCTCCCCCTTCCCTCCCAGGGCCAGACGTTTTTGGTGTGATGGCCCCTTTTCTCTGCCCCTTCCTCCCATGCCCGCTGCCCCTGCCCTGTGGCAGGCCTCGCCCGCGCCTGCCGGCTCCCGGCTCCAGAACAAGCCTCTCCCGCTGTCCCTCTGCCCGGAAGCACATTTTCCCTTCCCCCTTCCTGTAGCTCAGGGCCAGGCTGGGAGCACCCCGCAAGACCCGGGCCCTTGGGAGCGCCCTGCAAGGCGTCGGCGCACAGACTCCTCGGGAGACTTGGCAGGGGCCGAGTGGCGCAGGCGTGCTCCAGCCCCCTCCCCTCTCTGTTTCAGGTGCTTGTCAGGGGGACGCCCTCTGCCACCATATTTTCAGGAAGGCCGGAGAAGTGCTGGCCAGACACATACTGGCGGTGCTGCCCAAGATACAGTCGGTGAGCGGGCGCGGGATGGGAGGGTGATGGACAGGCGGGAAATCCCACCTGCGGGGCACCCGTTCTAGCTCTCGCCCCTCACTTAGCCAGAGAGGGGAAGGACAAGTGGGGGCCTTGTAGGAAGTGGCCCCGGGCAGACACACAGGTTCACACACACACACACACACACACCCCCCTTACACACTCATCCTTGCACTTGCACATCTCCCCTTATACAGCCTGCAGATGGCCCTGAGTCGATGCTGGCCAACACAACTCTGGGTTCGGAGGCAGCAAATCCTGGGTCTCTGCCCCTGGATGGTTCCCTTGGCCAAGTCCTAGCAAGCGTCTCCTGCTCCCCACCCCCCCCAAGGCCAGTCCCTTCCCTGAGGCCCCTCCCTCTGGGCCCCTTCCGGGGCAGGTCCAGCATGACAACTCTCCCCCCCAGGAGCTGTTCCAAGAGCCAATGGGCCTCCCCATCCTGTGTGTGGGCTCCGTGTGGAACAGCTGGGAGCTGCTGGAGGAAGGTAAGGGGGACCCCGGGTGGGGCAGTGTCCCCTAGCACCCCCCTGGGCCCGGCCCTCCCTCACCCCCCCCCCCGGCCCGACCCTCCCTCACCCCCTCTCCATCCCAGGGTTCGTCAGCACCCTGGCCGAGGGCCAGAAGATCCAGAGGGCCTTCTCCAAGTTCACGCTGCTGAAGCTGACGCACTCCTCTGCCCTGGGCGGGGCCAGCCTGGGGGCCCGGGTCATTGGGCGGAAGCTCCCCCTGAACTACGACCACACGGCGGATCCTTTCTTCCAGCACACCTTCTAGCAGGGCCAGCCTCTGCCCCGACAGCGGGTCAGTGCTCTCATCAATCAGTACAGATGGCTGAAATTATAGAGAATTACCTCCGAATTGCCTCAGGTAGCTCCAGAAACAGACTCCCGTGGTCCGGGAGTTGGGGCGACTCCGCCTCCTTCGCCAAAGGAGTCGCTCCCATCAGGTGCCTGAGAGCCCACCAGATGTAGGTGGGCTGCTTGAAGCCCCCTGCCCCCCGGGGCCGCCCGCCCCACTTGAGGGAGACTCTGATTGTTAAGACTTTGTTCCTGATTTTAAAATTAAATTGGCTTCTTTGCAACATCTCCTAGTTGTCCTTTGGAGCTAACAGATCCCACTAGTCTGACCTTCTGGGCCAGGTTTCCTCCGGCCAACGCTGCCCCGGTCCTTCAGGCAGTCACTCCTGGTCCTGGGGACCAGAACCAAACACGATGTTCCTGACCCCGCTCCCCACCACGGAAGCCGCGCCCCTCCCGATGCAGCCCACCGTCCCCTCGCCCTGCTGGCTCCCACAGAGCTTAGGGGTCCCCAAGACCCCCACCTCTTTTTCTGATCGGCTTCCCCCGTGCAGGGTTCTGCACTGAGCTTCGTGCTGATCCATCCCAATTTTGGCTAAAATCTCGTCAGAGCCGTCCCCATGGGCCAGCTCTGGCACAGAGTCACCCGCCAGCAGGAGAAGCTGTCGTTAAGTCCATCTCGCTGATGAGGGCACCGAGGCAGGGGCCGGATGCTAACTCAGGTGGCTCACAAGCCAAGCTCTCTCCCCCCAGGGCCGCGGCGCGAGTGCCAGGCAACCTGCCCCTCAGCCTGGCTCCAGAAGTGGGCCCTGCCACACATGGGCTCTCCCGCGGGTCCCGTCATCCAGGGCAGGAGGAAGTTAGCGCCCTTTCCTCTTGACCAGCATCCCACCACCAAGTGCATGGTGCCCGGCCATATCGGCTAACAGCCCAGTCTTCTCTGTCTCCGTTAGCCCCTCTCGATCCTGAATAACCAGGGGTTTGGGGGGCTGTTTCCCTCTCGGAGGGTGTGACTCCTGACCCGAATTGACCCAGCTTCGGTCAGCCCTCCCCTCCCAGCCTTACAAGGTATCGAATCCCATGGTTTTCTACTCGGCTGAGGGAATTTTTAGATTCCGCTGCCCAAAGCTGGGGCGAGCTGGGAGTAGAAAGTGTCTTCGTTCAAGAGAGATGTGACGTCACCCGGCCCCTCCGTGGAGGGAACCCCCTCCTTACTAAATACACTCTCATTACTTGTCAATCAGTTGATTGTTACCCTCAGGAACGTTCACTTTTCTAAGGGCCCATAAGCCAGGGGCCTGCACCGAGCCTGACCCCTCTGATTAATGCTAGCATTGTTAATAAAATGGCTAATTGCCCAGAGTCGTTTCTTGAACTTTGTACACATCATATTGGCCTGCTGCCCTCCCGCTGCCCATGAACAGGGTTGGGGGGAGGCAGAATCCAGATGCCCCAACTCCATGGCCCCTTTAACCTGTCTCAGACCTCTCCCTGGGCACATGAGGTGCCCAGGTGGGAGTCAGCTCCATCCAGGCCCCAGATCGCACATCCCTTCTCAAAAGATGGGAATAATCCATGGCTAAGATAGTGCCGGCAACCAGGCCCGTGATGCAGTCTGCCCTGATCACAAGCACTGAGGGGCCCACTCTGCTGGGCACTGGCCACACACGGGGCTCCCGCTGGGCACTGGTGACACACAGGGCTCCCGCCCTCCCGCTGGGCACCAGCCACACACGGGGTCACCCCCCTCCCTCCCGCTGGGCACCAGTGACACATGGGGCTCCCGCTCTCCCTCCTGCTGGGCACCAGTGACACATGGGGCTCCCACCCTCATGGATCCAGCATTCTGGGGGGGGGGGCCTGACATCACGCGCACACAGGCTGGCGGCCCGAGCTCGGAGGGCACTGTGGACAGGTGCCCCAAGGCCAGTCCATCCGGCCCCCAGAGCATTGGGCCATCAGCGAGCCTCTGCAGACTAATGGAGCACTGAGCAGGTGGGCAGCAATAGGAGTCCTGGGAGAGGAACTGCTGTGAAGGAGACAATGCACAATGTACAGCAGTGGGCTGACCCGGGAGCCCCTGGACTTCTTGAGCAGGGGATGCTCCCCACTGGGTCAACAGACCAGGCCAACAGAATTCTTGGTTCCAAGACCTGTTACTGTCCTTCCCTCAGCCCTCCTCGGGAAAGGCAGAGCAGGTGTGACTCCCACTGGACACCTCAGGACACTTAAGAGGGAGGAAGGGTCCATCCTGGGTCAGATGCGGGGGTGGGGGCCAGAATTCTGCATGGGGAGAGGCAAGAACTAGGTTTGTCTCCAATTGGTTGGAAGCCCACAGAAGATCGTTGGGTAAATGGGTCTTGTTTCCAGATCTCCAGATCCAACCCCACGGGGAAAGAGGAGTGCAGGGGGAGGAGATACCTGGAACCCCATGTCTGGTGATGTTCTCTATGGAGGTGGGGACTCCAAAGCTGTCTCCCCCTCCTCCCTGCACCCATGGCAAAGACCAGGGGCTTGGGTTAGCGGTCACTGACCCCACCTCACCCAGAGTGACCCTGGCTCAACTGTTCCATTAAGTGATCACAAGCAATGGTGCTCCAGACCAAGCTCTGGTGATGGAGAGGAGGAACGGCCCCCTCCTACTGAGAACAGGCTTCCCATCCACAGAGATCTGCCCGTCAAGGACACGCTCCAGGAGGTAACGGGGGGAGTGCCCAGAAGTAATGGTGGGGAGGGTGGCATCCAGGCCTGGGGGATGGGGACGGCATGCCCAGCGGCCCAGGAATCGGGGCGGATGGGAAAGCAAGGCCTTAGACAAGACTCCCTGGGGGTGCAGGCTGCTGAACCGGACCACCAGGCTCACCCAGGGAAGCAGAAAGCTATAGAGGGAAGAAGGGGGCCCTGGTCCCCCCAAAGCCGCAGAGGCTGCCGTAGGAAGGACCCACGCAGAAGGACGAGGACCACAGCCAGACACTGCCTTCTCGCTTTATTGAAATTTCAAGAGCTGCCATTTGGTTTGAATAGCAAAGTTCAGAAAAGGTAACTTTTTTTTTTCCCTTTTTGACATTTTTATGAAAAAAAAAATCCATTTTAAGCTCCTATTCTCCCTCTCCCCAAATAGTGTAGAACAAAGCTCTTCACCCGACTGCTGCGGGTCAGCGAGGTGCTGTGGATATTTCTGCAAATGTCACGTCTGCGGGTCTCCCCCAAGCCCCAGGAGGGGCGAAGGGGCAGCTCCAAGCTGGGCTCCCTTCCATGAACCCCTCCCCCAAGGCACGAGCGCTCTCTGGTCCTTCCTCCTCCCCAGCGAACAAAGGCAGCTTGATCCCTGAGAGAGGCAACCACACTCCTCCGAAGGCTGGTTTGGGGGATTTCTCCCCTCGGACACTTTCAGGTCCTGTGCCCCAGACACTGCAGAACCTAGTCCACCATCAGATGCAGGAAGTCTGCAGAGCCGCCGGCACAGGGGTCCGGGCTGTCCAACGAGAAGCAACATTGGTCACCAAAGAAATGCCACAGACCTGGCGACTCCCAGGCGAGGCTGGCTCTGAGGGGCCGAGCGTTTCCCAAGGCATGACCCAGGGGCCCAGGGTGTGCTCTGTGGTCGGGTCCTCTGGAGGGCCGGCTACGACTCGCGGGTCAGGGTGGCTGCGGGAACCACCTGCGGAGCGCTGGAAAACCAAAGTTTCTGCTCCTAAAACACGCCCTCGAAGGGACTGGCAAGGAACCAACTGCTTAGCGGCGGGCACCCACAGGAGGGGCCCCTCTGCCTCTGGTACCAGACTGTGGGGGGTGGGGGAGAAGAAAAATCGAGGTGCCGGCAGGAAACGGAAGACGCTGAGGGCTACCCGAGGTTCGGCCCCTTAGCAAGGAGGGCGGGAGATAAAACACACGCGCAAGTGCCCGGCGCAAGAAAGGAGTGGTGTCGGGTGTGCAGACAGATACCATGCTGCAGTCTGGGCCTGCAACTCCAGTCTGTGACAGCAGGGAGCACAGCGGGCCCCTGGGCATCCCAGGGGGAGGGGGCCGCCCCGAGCTGGCTCAGCCACACTCTGGGGGGCTCCCCCTGCACCCTGGCTTCAGAAGCGCAGTGGGTGGGGGCTGCACCCACTCTATGCCCACCTAATGCTTTCCGGGCAAGGTTGGCGGACAGGAGAGGCCCCTCCACCCGCCTCTCCCAACAGCCGTTGAAGCCAGGGCATTTTTTGAAAACTCTGGATGCAGGTATCCCCTCCCCAGAGCCTCCCTTTCAGAGGCTCCTCTCTAGCAATGGGGGTCTCGGAAGACCCTGGGAGCCCCCAGCAGTCTGCAGCTGGTGCTGGGAGCCCCGAGGAGCCCAGGGGACCGGCCCCATCTTACACACCCTCTAACGGAGGGATTCCCCCTTAGTCACTGAACAGACCCTCAGATAAAAATCACACTTAGCCCAGAACTGGAGCCAGAACCGGGGAAGCGGCGGGGCCTAGAGCCCAGGAGACCCGAGTTCAAATGCAGCCACAGACACTTAGTAGCCGCGGGACCTGGGGGTCCCCCGCCTGTCTGCCTGTAGAAGGGAGAGGTTGGGCTCGGTGACCCCGAAGGTCCCGTCTGGCTCCAATTTGGGCCCCTACATGTGCTGAGGCAGGCTCCCAAGAAAGACAGACTGACCTGATGGGAGCAGCCGCCTCTGAAATACAAGCTTGACCTTGCGATGGGCTGAGCATGGGGAGGAGGCCCCCAGCCCTGCCCACTTGGGGCGGAGATAGACGTGGAAGATGGGGGGGTCAGAGGAGGGGCAGGCAGGGCCTTGTACTGTGTCTGAGCAAACCTGCCCCCCTCCACTCTCCTCCCCCCACTCTGCCCCTAGGGATTCGGGGCCGGCCAAACAGGAGATGGAATAGGGGGGTCCTGGCAGAAAACCAAGACCCCCATTCGTGGCCCTGGAAGCAGGAGAAAAGTCTCCTTACCTCCGGCCCAGTCCAAAGCCCTCCCACCAGGACGGCTGCTGGTGCTCACTGGAAGGGGATGTGGTTGGCTCTTCCAAAGCAGTGACTTAAAGCCACCGTCCCCTCTTCCACCATGTGGGGACCGAGAGCCAACACTTCTGCAACTACTCCTGAGGCTAGAGAAGAAAGGGGGAGCAGTCTCAGACTTCTGCCCCTTCAGGGTCTGGGGACAGAGCATCTGAGGGCCAGAGCTGAGAGTGGGCACCATTCCCTCCAGGGAGGGGGCCGCTGGCATCTCTGCATGGGCAGCCTCCTCCAAGGACTGGGCCCTCCACCCAGGCAAGAGGGGTTTGTTTCCCCCAATGGCGGAGGGAAGAGAATCAGTCCAGAGACATAGAAATGACCCTAATCTGGCTCATCAAGAACAAAGGCTTTTAGGGAAGTGTTCTCTCGCATGAGCGGCTCCGATGTTCTCACACGTGCCCCCCACATTCTCAGTCAAAGCGGCCTCGGTCCGGCCCGGCTGCCCCCCAGCTGCTGCGTGGGTGCCCTGAGGGGGTCCAGCCACCTGCAGGAGGAGGCACCACAGAGGCCCCTCAGCAAGGGGGAGGACCGGCCCAGGAGACGCATGGGCAGGGCCTGAGCCACCGGGCTCCTCCCCCCACACCAAGGGTCCTTCTAAAGCTCCCCCGAGAAGAACAAGCCCTGGAAGGAAATCTTTGGACATCGCCCACTCTGTGTGAGTCAAGCCTTTATGGAAGAAAGCTGGCAGGGCTGGAGACAGTAAGGGATGCAAACAGAGGTAAGGAGTGTGAAAATCACAGTTCAAGCCACACCCGCGGGAATGCCCCAGGCCTCCGGCCCCCTGGGCCCCTGCCCCAGTACCACCGGGGTCCCAACGACCAAGGGCACAGAAGGAGAAGATGGCAGAGCAGCAACTCTGCCTCAAGGAGGTGCCCAAAAGCTCCACCACGGGACCCACAGGGGCCGAGACCCACAGGGGCCGAGACCCTCGCCATGGAGGCTTTGGAAAAGAGAATTCCCAATTGATGGCTTCCTGCTGAGCGGTCCCTGCCAGCCAATGGCTCAGTCCGTGCTCTCAGGAGGTCCTGGGACAGAGTCCTTTGAGAGAGAAGCAGGCTTGGCAAATCCCCCACTGAGGGCTTGGGGGTGCAGCCCCTCCCCCGTCCCCCCGTCTCCTAGCCAACCAGCTTGGACCTGGCGACTTCTGCAGGTCTCCCTTGAATCTGACAAGTTTGCTGCAGGATGAGAAGGGCGCTCCCTAAATACTAATGCTGGAAAAAAGATGCTTTCCACATCCCAACGTCCTCTACAGGAAAGGGAAGGCAGAGGCTGCAATCCTCTCACAAAAACAAACAAAAAAGGGAAAAAAGAGCAATTATGTTTAAACAAAAAAGGAAAAACAAAACAAAAAAAAAAAAAGAAAACAGATCCAGAGTGCCCCAATGTGGGCTGGCAGAACAAAAGAGATACGCAGATGCTTGTAGAGAAGACTGCCCGCGTTAAGACTCGATTCACAGCGTCGAGTTGGACCCTCTTGCTTTCCCCTCCCCCAGCAGCCCCCCACCCCAGCCCCGCCCCGCCTCTGTGTGCACTTCTGTCCCTGGAAAGAGGGACCCCCAAGTCCTCCTGAAAGGTTTCCGAAGAGTCAGTACTTCACTCCTGGAATAAACTCCTTGGCATCGGGGTTCAGGTTACTTTTGCTCTGAAATAAGGAGCAAAGGAGATCGTAAGTAGAAGTGGGAGCCATTTACCTCCAACTGGCACCTGTCGGGAGGCGCGCACTCTGAGCTCAGTGGGCCCCGGCTCTGACTTCCGTGGACTCCCACAATGACCTCAGCAGGCCCCAACTCTGACTCAGCGGGCCCCCTCAATGATCTCAGCGGGGGGGTTCCCGCGATGACTTCAGAGGGCCCCCACAATGACCTTGGCAGGTCCCTACAATCTTAGTGGGCCCCCACAATGACCTCTGCGGGCCCCCACAATGAACTCGGAGGGCCCCAAGTGACTACAGCAGCACCACATCTGCCGGCCTGAAGCCTCAGGACCCCGGTGCGGGGCCAGCCCAGGCAGCTCTGGGTGCTAATGAGGGAGGAACAACAAGCTTCCTTGCGGGGTCCTAGGACTGAGGGCCATGGTGAAGCTCCCAACCAGCCCAACCCAAGGGGCGGCTCTTCCATTGGCCAGCAGACACAGTTCCTCAGGGCTTGTTCCCCCTTGACTTCCGGCTTCAGAAGGCCCCACAAGAAACAAGCACCCGGATACTTAAAGGACTGCGAACGTGCTCGAGCCGCTTTCTCCCAGCCCCCGCCAGTCCTTCATGCCTCAGAGGCCCTGGAGGAGCGGGCTCTCAGGGCCAGCAAGGAAGGAGCACGCCGGGGGAGGACAGCGATCTTGTGACCCTCTCCCTCACTGCACCCCCAGGCAGGGAGATGGAGGGACACTCCCCAGGGGGCCTCTTACCAAGATATCTTCTGACCTGTGACCGTCACTGACAGAAAGTCCGTTGAGCTGCTGCTGCAGCTGCCCCAGACCTTGTGGCAGGTCGCGAGAGGGGATGAACCAGTCCTGGTCCTCTTCGTCCAGCATCTCCTGGAAGCAGCGGTCCAGGAATTCCTGCTCCTCCAGTTCTTCCTCCACCTGGCAGGGAGGGAGGACGGGAATGTGAATGCAGCCTCGGGGGCAAGGGGCTTTGGGGAACCCTGATCCAGATGTACCCTGGTGAGCTTATGGGGGGGGGCAGACCCAGGGAACCGATGCCAGAATCACAGGGGGCAGGACAGGATGGCTGTCAGGACGTACCCTGAGAAGAGGGGAGAACATGGGCTTTCCCCCATGGAGCACTCTCTTCAGTCACCCTTCAGATCCAGGGCAGAGGAGTCAGAGGGAAAGCCAGAGGAAAGGAGGGAGGGTTAGAAGGGAGTGGTCCCCCTGACACTGGCTCCTCAGCATGGAGTGGGTCCCTCCCACTCAGCTCTTCCTCTGAGGATCTTTCCCTTGTCAGCATCCAACCCAGATGCCAGCTCTAGAAAGCTATTCTCAGTAGGGGGGAAAGTGGGGAGAAAGAGAGAGAGAGAGAAAGAACAGAAACAGAGAGGGGGAGGGACAGAGAGAAGTACAGGAGGGAGGGAGGGAGAAAGTAAGAGAGACAGAGACAGAGACAAAGAGACAGAGGATTGATTTAATCTTGAATTTTAAGCCCCTTATTACAGAAATCTGATCTAAACACTTTTCAGATTAATTCAACCTGTCCTTATCCTAAGTACATTGATTTTATTTTTATGCAATCAAAAGTTATCTATTTCATCTTTTCTAACAGCCTCTACCTCTTGTTTAGTTAAGAATACATCTACTCATTGCTGTAGAATCTGCTTCTTTTCTAATTGTAAAAAACAGTCTGATCTTTAAGATAACATCCATTTAGAATGTATTGTGGAGTATGGTGTAAGATACTTTTTTAAGCTTAATTTCTGCCAGACAGATTTCCAGCTTTCCTACTAGTTTTTATCAGATAGGGAGCTCTTTCCTGACTGGTTAATAATCACCAAGTTATTGAGTTTCATTGTATGAGGAGTATGAGAAGTTACACTTCTACAGACACTGTCAAAACAGATGAAGGGAGGGGTGAAGTTTCTTGGTAAGAGATTTTCAACCAAGCCCCCAGCGAGTCAAGGAACTGGCCAAACAACAAAAGTCCTGAGAAAAGGGCCCAGGCTTACACTGGTCCAGACTGTCTAGGTTCTATGACAGGGCACAAGCCTTTTGACGTGGAATGGACAAATGAAGAGGATGGTAAATCTGAACAAATTATAATTTGAATTCTAAATCGACCAATTGTAACTAACTCGGATTGTAAATCCAGCCAATCCAAACCTTGGAGAGGTAAAGAACCTAACTAATAGTATAAAGCGTATTACTGATTCTGAATTTGGTGTGTCCTCCTTGGGAGTACACCAGCCTCTCACAAGAATTGACTTTCTAAAGGAGTCTTCTCTCACTCTAAAAGAGAATTGATTGTAACACTATTCCTGAGCTAGCTTGCAACCAGGGAAGCAGTGGACAATGGCAGCTCAGCCTAGGCTACTCCCGATCCTGCTAAATTCCACCGAGTCTTTTGATAACAATTGTTTCTAATTTCCCTTGTCTAGTCTGTTCCATTGATCTATCTTCTCTATTTTTTAAACAATTCAATATGATTTTGATAACTGCTTTTTGTAATACAGTTTGAGGTCTGGGACTCCTATTCCCATTTCATCCCTATTTCTTTTTATTATTTACCTTGATTTTCTAAATTAAAAAAAATTTATGACCCAATTTTAAAATAATAGCTTTTTATTTTCAAAATATATGCAAAGATAGTTTTTAACATTCACCCTTGTAAAAACTAGTGTTGCAAATTTTTTCTCCCTCCTTTCCCCGAATTCCTTCTCCCCTAGACAGCAAGTAATCCAATATATGTTAACACATGCAGTTCTTCTATACATATTTCCCCAATTATCATGCTGCACAAAGAAAAATCAGATCAAAAAGGGGGAGGGGGAATGAGAAAGAAAACAAAAAGCAAGCAACAACAACAAAAAAGGTGAAAATGCCATGCTGTGATCCACATTCAGGCCCCATAGTCCTCTTTCTGGATGCACATGACTACCACAAGCCTGAATCACCTCAGAGTAGATCCATCACACATTCTTGTTGTTAATGTGCACAATGTTCTCTTGTTTTTACTCACTTCACTTATCAGTTCAAATCTCTCCAGACCTTTCTGAAATCATTGTTGATTGTTTCTTATAGAACAATAATATTCCACAACATTCATATACCGTAACTTATTCAGCCATTCTCCCACTGATGGGCATCCACTCAATTTCCAATTCTTTGCCACTACAAAAAGCGCTGCCACAAACATTTTTGCACACGTAGGTCCTTTTCTCTTTTTTATGATCTCTTTGGAATACCAGTAAAGGCAGTCCTGGATGCACAGTTTGCTAGCCCTTTGGGCATAGTTCCATATTTAAATATTGTATTTTTCCAAATTGATAAATATTTTATCAAGTTTTACAACCATATTGATTGGTATAGCACTGAAACTATAAATTCACTTGAGTGGTATTGTCATTTTTATTACATTAGCATGGCTCAGTCACAAATATTGAATGTATTTCCAGCCATTAAAGTTACTCTTTATTTCTCTCCAAGCAACATTTTGTAATGGAATAGATACAGGCGTTTTGTGTGCTTTGGAAGATTGATCTCCAGATAGTTATTAAGTTTTGTAATTACTTGAAATGAGATTTCCCTTTCTATTATTGCCTGTTGGATCCTATTAATATAAATGTTCTTGATTTCTGAGGGTTTATTTGATAGCCTGTAACTCAGCTGAAACAACTGTCTCAATTAGTAGTCCCCAAGAGCTCTGATTCCCTTTTCCTGAGGCCAGATCCTTGCAAATCAAACTCTTAAGGTCTCCATCTTCCTTTATGAAATCTCTTCTGCCATGGGAGTGTTAAATTTTCCTCCTTTTCCTCCACATTTCAATCCCTTCTTATGCCTTTTTGTTCATTATTCTTAGGATCACATGTTCCTGAATAACCATAGGAGGTATTTTCCTTTTCTTGCTAGCCTTGATTTAATTATGGTACATTATATATTAATCTCTCATCTTGCTCTCCCCCATTTTATGTGCCATTCGTTTTTAATTCAGTCCCACCAAAAAATCAAATAACACTTAACTCATCTGTAGGTATTGTGAGCTTTAGTCCAGTTCAGGCCCATTTCTTTGTGTTCATATATTTAACTTCTGCTTTCAACCCTGTTTCACGTGTATGTAAACGTCTCCGTCATTATTCTGCTGTTGCTATGTTTGTTTGCCCTTCCTGTATTTCTGGCATCTGAGGGTGTTTGAGGAGCTATCTGGTTTTCTTTCTAGGAAAGCTTCAAACCCCTCCTTTGACTGACCATGCATCTTTCTACATACAGGGCCAGGTTAGGCCCTGGTGTGCAAGGTCTGCACTCCTCTGGACTTCCCCCTCACGTCACAGAAGCTTCTCCCTCCCAGGTGGTCAATGCAGCCCTAGAGCTCACATTTCAGAAGGGTCTCTCCCACCGGGACACTGGAATGATTCATTCCCTTAGAACATCAGCTCCTTTTTTGTGGGCATCTGTGTTCCCGAGCATAAAGGCATAGTGCACGGCACACAGGTAAGTCCTTAGTAAAGTATGTGCAGCACCTGGCTTTTTTTCTGAAGGCAATCTGTCTTTTCAATTGTTTGTTTTCTGTTCTCGGAAGTTCCAGACCGTTTTCTTAATTATTTCTTGCATTCTGGTTTTTAGGTTTTTGGACTCGTTTTCCTCTGGGAGATCTATAATCTTTAGGTAGTTTCTACACATTCTATCAAAATCAAATGTTTTGCTCGTATGAAGATTGTTTTCTTTTAACGTTATTGGTTCATCATCCAGACTGTCCATTACTTCTCTACATTTGCCAGCAATGCAGATTATTATCTAGGAACATTCCATGGTGGTTCCATGATCTTTAGGTAACCCAGAGGGTCCTCTACTTCATCAGGTGTTGGTTCATTTTCCTTTGTCCAACATTGTAAGAATATTTATAGATGTCTAGACTCTTTTGGCTGATCTGAAGGCCATCTTCCTTTCTTTCATTAATATTTTCCCTATTGGGTGGCCTGTTTACCCATAAAGTCCTTCACTGAATTGTCTTCCTCTTGAGATCCCTGTTCATTCCAATATGTTTCCCTTCCATTCCCTTACTGTTCACTTTCTGATTCCCAGAGACTGGACTTCAAAGCTGTATCCCACACTGGGCAGCAGACATTTCAGAAGCCTCAGTCTCTAGTCCAAACGACCTGTGAGGAGAGAGGATCAGCCCTTGTGGATGCCGGGCTCTCTCCCTTGGTTTGGTGGGGGGCATTGCAAGCTTCTAGCTTGTGGGCTTCTGCAGCACCAAAAGTGGAAGGCAACAGAGCGTGGTGACATGGGTAAGGTGGCGCAGGCCTGCCCCTCGGGGGCTGGGGAAGCCTCCCAGCTGGCTAGGTTCCGGAGTCCCAGACCATGGAGACAGCTGAAGCTGCTCTATCTCCTGTGCCCCAGCCTGCCCTCGCCCGTCACGTCCCTCCCAGCTTTTTCCCTACACTATGCTGATGTCTGCTCTCTGGGCTATGTGAGAGCAAAGTCCCAGGTTCCCAAGCCTGAAGCTGGAATTCCCTCATCCAGTCCACTCCAATTCTTCCAGGGGAAGCACAGATGCAGAGTCAGCTGGCCAGACCAATGGGACCCCTCCAGCCCTGCAGACAACCTTCCTCCGTGTCTTCAGATCATCTTCATGTCCCTGTCCCGGAGCTCCTCCTGACCCCGACCCCCTGCTACACGCACAGCTGGAAAGCCCTGATGACACTACACCGTCCTGGGGTGGGTGCTTTGGGAGGGGCTATGCCTGGGCCCGTCAGGCTCCCCATCCCAGGGTATGGGCTCTGAGCCTGGGAGCCAGGGGAGTCTGTCTGCAGCTGTCACCGCGAGGGGCACAGATAATCCCAGGCAAGGATGGCTGTAAGGAAATCCTTGTGCATTTGTGCCCTCTGTCTCGCCCTCCCAAGCCAGCCAGCTGCCCATGATTCCAAAGAAAACATTACAGAAAGAATAAAGAAAGAACAAACCGTACTCCGGTCCTGTTAGATACCAGATGAACCTCACAGACTAAAAATAGGGGGGTCACTGATTTCTCTGAAATGTTTTCTTATTCACTGCACGTTAAACCTGAATGGCCTATCCAAGAAGAAACTGGCCCGATAATAGATTAGGAAAGTGAGATGGGTTTCTTCCTCCTCAATTTACCTGTGTCCCACCGGATGTAACAAAAAAGTCTGGGAACCAGTCCCAATTTGCCAAAAAGGCTATGGCACAAATCTTCATGTGCAATGCATAACAGACCTGAGGAACCCCAAAGACTCAAGGGGCTGCTCCCAACAAACAGAGGTTTTTGATGCTGCCAAAGGTTCAGACCTGCATCCTTTCAACCTGTTTCCACACTAGCTTACTGAGCCTTTAGAGCTCTATTTTCCAGAAAAGAAATCCTTCCCAAGGTGTTAGAGGCACCAAAAGCCATTATGCATCTCTTGTTAATTATCTGAGTGAGTGAAAGACTTTGAGTGAGGATCATCACATCCATTGGCCCTTGCCACATCCTTCCCTGGGTCCTTAGGCCGCCGCCAGCCTCAGATCCTATTTCCTCAGGCTGACATCACATTTGGAGACTGAACTAAGCTTCATTCCATGCCTTTCCCTAGGAGAGAAGCCATGAACAGTTTAACCTCAATGTGGCAGCAGGTCTCCTGTTTATCAGGGGCTTACTTCCAGGCATGGACGGCAAATTCCTCAGACGTGTAGACAACTCAAAGCTGGGAGGGAAGGTTAACAAGGCTCCCGAGGGCTGGGCTTGAAGATGAAATTCAACAGAGTTAAATATCAGGCCTTTTCTTTGGGTACAAGATAAACTTCACGACTACAAGACCAGGGAGGTGCTCAGGAAACCCCAAGGGGCTTTATTAGCTCCCAGGGGGAGCTAGCCAGGGGGCCCTTAGAAAAGGAATGCCCAAGGGCAGAGCTGCTAGGAGGAGAGGCCACAGTGCTCCCGCCCTCTCCCTGTCCAGACCCCCAGCCCTGAGTCCGGTTCTGGGCCCCACAGGGGAAGGACACCACGAGAGTGCACAACTAAGATGGGGAAAGGAGGCGCGACGCGGGTTGAGCTTGGAGAAGACAGGATGGCTGTGAGCTTGGGGTTGGTAGGAGGAACGGAAACTGAGGGGCTCTTCAACTGGGGAATGGCTGAGGAAGTGATGGTAGGAGACTGTAATGAAGTGTTACTGCCCCATGGGGAACGACAAGCCGGCTGATGGTGCCGAGTGCCCTGAGCACGAGATCACTGTACACGGTAACAGCAAGACTGATGAACAACTGTGACAGACTTAGCTCTTCTTGGCAATACCCTGATCCAACAAGTCCAGCAGAATTGAGATGGAAAATGCTGTCCATGTCCAGAGAGAGAACTATGGAGACTGAATGTGGATCGAATCAATTTTTATTTGCTTTTTTATCCTCATGGTTTTTCCCTTTATGTTCTGATTTTTCTTTTACAAGATGACTAAGGGAATATGTTTAAAATGACTGTACACGTATAACCTATATCATACTGACTTGGCGTCCTGCAGAAGAGGGAGGAGAAAAGAATCTGGAACTTAAAATCTTACAAAAACAAATGTTGGAAACTATCTTTACATGCAATTGGAAAAATAAGACACTGTTGAGGAAAAAAAAAAAAAAAGAACCAGCTTAGCCTAAAGGTAAGCAGGAGCAATGGGCAGAATTCCAGAGGGGCCAATCTGGCTTGGGGTGAGAAAACTTTTCCATAATGAAGGCTGGACAAAACTGGAATGGGTTAGCTAAAAAGGAGGTAGGTTCCCCTCATGCAGACCTTTAAATCAAAGCATGGAGGATTTCTTCTGTGTATGGGTTAGACCAGATGGCCTTTGAGGTCCTTTCCAAGTTTCAAAGTATGTGATATGCAATTCTAAAAAGTAGGATATTTCCAGTGTCAAAAGAAATTTGAATTATTTCTTGCATTCTGGTTTTTAAGTTTTGTGCATTGTTTTGTGAACTAAGACTTACAGAAGAATTAGTTTTGCAAATTTTTTCACTCTCCTAGCATGCTTCAGCCCCCATTTCAAGACAACAGAGTGTTGAAGTCCCTAGAATTCAAATCAGGATAAGGGGGAGATAGAAAGTATGTAGTAGTCTAAACAGTCTGTTAAAATAACTCCAAATCTATTGACTCTAGGAAGATTCTAAGTTATTCAGACTCTTGGATGGTTTCCTCCAGAATAAACTACTTGCTTAGCCTGGTGCCATACGGATATTTGATATGGTATTTATTAAATATTGTATTTACCTTGACAATTTTGCTATCATTCTGCCTATAATTCAATTATGTGAAGCAGAAAAGTAAAAAACTTGACATAAGTAGCATAAAAAGCATAGATTAATGAACTAAGTAAAGAAGGAAGTTGTTTAGTCATGGTACTTTGTCCTGGTCAGAAACTAAAGCCAAAATGCCTCCAGATGAAGTCTCAAAGGGGAACTTGAACTAGTTTCCAATTCAAAAGGCTCTCTTGGAAGAATTCCAAAGGGATTTTAAAAGAGAGGAGAAAAATGAAGAAATGAAATGAGAGCTTTGCGGGAGAGTCTGAAAAAGGAAACATAGAACTAAAGAAAATAACTCCTTAAAAAATATACATATTTGGTGAAGTGGAAAAAATATACTGAAAACTTCTTTTAAAAAAATAGATTTGGCAAAACAGAAAAAGGAAAACAACTTGAAAAATAGAATTGGTGAAATGGAAAAAGAGAACAACTTAAAAAAATTAGAATTGGTGGGCAGCTAGTTAGTGAAGTGGATGAGAGCACCAATTCTGAAATCAGGAAGACCTGAGTTCAAATCTGACCTGAGATACTTACCACGATCCTGGGCAAGTTACTTAACTCCAATTGCCTCAGCAAAAAAATAAAATAAAATAAAATAAAATTGGTAAATGGGGGGAAAAAATCCAATGAACAAAAACAATTCCTTTAAAAGTACAATTGGCCAAATGCAAAAGGAGATAAAAAATCTACCTAAAGAAAATAATTCAGTAAATAATTTCAATTGGACAAATGGAAATGAATGAAAATGTAAACTACCTCACTGGAAAAACAACTGACCTGGAAAACAGATCCAGAAGAGACAATCTAAAAATTATTGGACTCCCTGAAATACATGTTGAAAAAAGAGCTTAGACAACATTTTTCAAGAAATCATCAAGGAAAACTGCCTTGATATCCTAGAACTAGAGGGTAAAATAGTCATTGAAAGAATCTATCGATCACCCCTAAAAGAGACCCCAAAATGAAAATTCCAAGGAACATTTAACTAAATTCCAGAATCATCAGATTAAAAAGAAAATACTGCAAGCAGCCAAAAAAGAAACAATTCAAATATTGAGGAGCCACAATCAAGATTACCCAGAACCAAGTAGTTTACACTCTAAAGGATGGAAGAGCCTGAAATATGATATTCCAGAGGGCAAAGAAGCTTGGATTGAAGCCAAGAATTAACTACTCAGCAAAATTAAGCATTATCTTTCAGAGGAAAGGAAGGACACTCAATGAAATAGGAAATTTTTGATCTTTAAATATAGAACTCAGGAGAAGCATAAGAAGGTAAAAATGGAAGGAAAAAACTTTTTTAAAGGTTAAAATGTTTATATCCCTACATGAGAAAATAATATGTGTAACTCTTGAGAACTGTATCTTTGTTAGGGATATTAGAAGGTATAGGTAAAAATTGACTTTAATGTGATGACATCAAAAAAAAAAAAACAGGGGTAAAAAGGAGATTGTATCAGAAGAAGAGGAAAGGAAGGAAAAATGGAGTCAATTACATCACATGAGGAGGCAAAAAAAGACCTATTAAAGTAGAGGGAGAAAAGAGAGAGGGATGAGCACTATTTGAATTTTAATCTCAATGGATTTGGCTGAAAGAAGGAATATCAGGCATATTTAGTTTGATAGGGAGTGAGGAAGGGAAAGGGAAAAGGAAAAGAGGAGGCTAATAGAAGGTAGGTTAGAAGGAGAAGGAGAAAGGGATAAGAAAGGGAGAGGGGCTGAAAAAAGGGAGGGTTGATTGAGGGAGGTGGTAGTCAGAAGTAAAACACTGGTGAGGAGGGAAAAGGGGAAAGGAAAGAGAAAAGTATAACTTGGGGAAAATAGAATGGTGGGAAATGCAGAATTATTCATTTTAAATATGAATGTGAACAGGATGAATTTTCCCATAAAATGGAAGCAGACAGCAGACTGGATTAAAATCCAGAATCCTACCATATGTTGTTTACAAGAAACAATGTGAAAGAGAGAGATACATTACAGAGTAAAGGTAAATGGCTGGAATAGAATCTATTACACTGCAATTGAATTTAAAAAAAAAAAAGCAGGGGTTGTGATCCTGATCTCAGATGAAGCAAAAACAAAAATTGATATAATTGAAAGAGATAAGGAAAGAAACTACATCTTGCTAACGGGTACTATATATAATGAAGTAATATCAATACTAAGCATATATACACCAAGAGGTATGTATAGCATCCAAATTCCTAGAAGAGAGTTGCAAGAAGAAATAGACAGCAAGACTATACTAGTGGGGGATCTCAATCTCCTTCTATCAGAACTAGATAAACTAAACAACAAAATAAACAAAATAAAAAAGTTAAGGATCTAAATAGAATTTTAGAAAAGTAAGGTAAGATAGACTGGAAAAAATTGAATGGAAACAAAAAGGACTATACTTTTTTCTCAACAGTACATGGAATCTACCAAAAAACCTGGGCACAAAACCCTCAAAATCAAATGCAGAAAGGCAGAAATAGTAAGCATTTTTTTTCAGATCATGATGCAATAAAAATTACATGTAATAAAAGGCCAAGGGAAAATAAACCAAAAATTAATTGGAAACTAAATAATCTAATCCTAAAGAATGAATGGGTGAAACAACAAATCATAGAAATAATCAATAATTTCATCCAAGAGAATGACAATGAGACAATATACCAAAATTTTTGGGATGCAGCCAGAGTGGTTCTTAGAGGAAAACTTATCTTTCTAGACGCTTACATGAATAAAATAGAGAAAGAGAAGATCAATGAATTGAGAATACAACTAAAAAAGCTAGAAAAAGAACAAATTGAAAAACCTCAGTTAAATACCAAATTTGAAATTCTGAAAATAAGAAATTAATAAAACTGAAAGTAAGAAAACTATTAAATTAATAAACAAAAGAAAGGGTTGGTTTTATGAAAAAACAACAAAATAAATAACAAACAAGATGTATGCAGGATAAATCAGAGATAATCAGCCGAGGGAAGGCACCAGCATTATATGGCATGGTAAGAGAAACCACAAGGTGAATGAGAAAGGAGAGAGAACTAAGATAGAGAGCAGAGAGAGGCCCTGGGGGAGAAGAAAGGCTCTGAAAACTAAACACAGTGCAGCACTCACACCTTACCTGTCTATTGAAGTCCTCTTCGTTTTCCATCCACATGTACTCCGCAAAGGGGTTGCTTTCCTTCTCATCACGCCCATTCACCACCTGGTCCTCTTTGGATTTTGCATTGGCTGTTGTGTTGGCAACATTGGACCCATTCATCCTGAAAGAATCTGAAAAAAGGAAAGGAAAGTGTGAACAAGGTGGTAACAATGTGACTCCATACTCAAATCTCCCATATCAAACAATTTGATATAAGCTATACATGTATAATTATTTTAAACATATTTCCACATTAGTCATATGGTACAAGATAAATAAGACCAAAAAGGAAAAAAAAACACAAGAAAGAAAAAACCAAAAAGCTGAAAATACCATGCTTCAATCGATATCCACAGTTTTCTATGTAGATGCAGATGGCATTTTTCTACCCGAGTCTACTGAAATTGTCTTGAATTACCACACCGTAGAGAAGAGCCAAGTCCATCACTGCTGACCATCCCATAACCTTGTTACTGTGTACAATGTTGTCCTGGTTCTGCTTGCTTCACTCAGCATCATTTTGTGTTAAGCCTTTCCAGGTTTTTCTGAAAGCAGCCTGCTCATCATTTGTTACAGAACAATAATATTCCATTACATTCATATACCATAATACCATAATAAACTTTTTTTAGTCATTCCCCAGTTGATGGGCATCCAATCCTTCCCACCAGTTCCTTGCCACTACAAAAAGAGGCACTACTAAACATTTTTACACATATGGGTCATTTTCCCCCTTTTATGATTTCTTTGGAATACAGACCCAGTAATGACACAGCTGGATCAAAGTTTCACAACCCTTTGGGCATAGTTCCAAATTGCTCCTCAGAATGGCTGAGTTCATAACTCTACCAACAATGCATTAATGTCCAGTTTTCCAACATCGCCTCCAACATTCACCAGATTTTCCTGTCATCTTTCCAAGATGTACCTCTTAAAAGAGCCTAGCATGTAGGTTTCAGCACCTCCTGGTGCTCCTGGCCTGGGCATTTACTCTCCAATCTGATATGGAGCAGGGAGCTCTCATCTCTGCCTCAGTTTTTTCATTTTTTTCTATGAGTTAAGGGTCATATCCTAGATGACTGAATGTTATGGTCCATTTTGTAACTCTAAGACTCCTAGGATTATCTGAGAAATTCTGGTTGACAGTTACAACACAACCACAAGGATCCTTAAGGCAAGTATACTGAACAGTTTCTTAAATTACTTTAAGACTGTTCTGTTGCTTTAGTTATATCCAACTCTTTGTGATGCCTTTTAGGGTTTTCTTGGCAAAACTACAAGAATAATTTGACATTTCCTTCTTCAGCTCATTTTACATATAAAGAAACTGAGGCAAACAGGACAGCTAGTAAGTATCTGAGGCTGGTTCTGAGCTCAGGAAGAGGATTCCTCCTGATTCCAGGTCTGGGCCTCTAGGAGCTACGAAGATGTAGAAGGATATTATCAACCCAACAATTAATATTCATTAAGCCATCACACACTGACTCAAGAAGTAAAAGACAGTCCCAGCACTCAAGGTGTTGGCAATATAAGCAGATCTAAAGCAAATTAGGTGCAAAGTAACTAGGAGATGGCTAATGTCCCACTGGGGAAGGCACTGGAATTAAGGAGAGGGAAGAAAGATTTCCAACAAAAGATGGGATTTTCCTAGGAAATGGAACTTACAAAGCCAAGGAGGTAAGGAGGCACAGGGGGTGCTGGATGCCAAGAGCCAGAGTATCTTGTACATGACTTAGTTGGGAGGCCAGCATTCCTAGAGAGACGCAGTCCTGAAGTAGATGGAGAACTCCGAAAGGCAAGCTGAGCATTCTGAATTGCTCCTGGAAACAACAGCGAGCTTCCAGAGAGGGAAGTGGGATAGTCAGACTTTCCTCAACTCAGTGGCTGGAGAATGAACTGGAGTGGGGGGAGAGACCTGAGGGTGGCAGACCTCCAAGGAACTACTGCAACAGCCCGACATGAGGCAATGAGGGCCTGCACCAGGATGGCATCAGTGTCCCAGGGGAGAAGTGGTCAGTTTGGGAGATGTTGCAAAAGGGGAGATCCTCAGGTCTTGACACTAGCTTGGCAATGAGGGATTATGTAATTCGGTGATCATAAAGATTATGAAAAAGAACTGAGCAAAAAGAGGTCAGCTCTGTTTAGACAAAAATGTACCAAAAAGCATTAAACCAAAAGCCATTAGGTGCTGGGTAGAAAAACAATTGATAAAGAAAGAGCTCTGTGTCCCAGAGCCTGCAGCATTAGGAGAGTGTTTGCCGAAACAGGTATAGGGAACACCAGCAAGGGGAATTACCATTCAGTAAAAACTTCTGGAAATACCGTATTGCTGTGTGGGGAAAGCAGGTTGGGCATGTTCCCCCACAATCACCAAAATGAAATGGACTCACCATATGTGCATGTACACATATTTATTCAGCTCATGGCTTCACAAAAAAACAAGGGGAGATCGCAGAGAGGAAGGAAGATGGTCTTTTGTTTCCACTGAAAAATCTGGAATTGTTATAAGAGCTTCACAGTTTCCTAAAAGCAATCCAGTTCCCTCTCCTTCTCCTCCTCTGGTTTGATCCTGGGTCCAATTTGTTGCCCAGGTACCCTCAAAGCCTAATCCCCAAAACCAGTTTTCCTAATGCATGGCTCTACTAAGTCGTGACAGCAGTAAGAGGCTCTGGAGGCGCCAAGGCTTAAAGTCCCTGGCCCAGTGCCGTCCGTCTCTGCAGTTCCATGCTCTCCTCATGGGTCGGCTCCTTTCCTACAATTTATCAGCACATCCCTTACCCCTTGTCCTTAACAAAGCAGCCATTTGCCTTGGCCCTTCCCTCTCCCAAGCCCCCGTTTCTCAGCTTCACACTTACTAAGCCCCCGACTGTTCTCCAGGGTTACCAGTGCTCAGTCCCATGGCCATTTCCACAGAGTTTGACCACACAAATGCTGGTCCTGGACCCTCTTTCGTCCCTTGGGTTCCACACAGGCCAAGGCCACCTTGTGGCTTTCCTTTCTGCAGGTCTAATCTCTCCTCAGTCTCCTTTCTTGGATCGTCCCAGGTTCTAGTTAAGGGACTCCCCTTAAGCACCCCTTCTCTCCTCTTTACACACACCACCCGCCTCAGAGATCTCACCAGCTCCCAGGGAACTTTTTTTTTTTTGGTCAGTTTTATGCAGAAACTTCCAAATCCAGATATCCAGACCTAATTCCTCCCCGCAACTCTGATTCTGCAATCCCTGCTCCCTGCTGAATATCTGCACCTGGTAAGTGGTGGGGTGCAGCTTCTAGGGGAGATGTGGCAATAATCCTAAGGCCACCTGACTTTGGGTGTGCTGTAGCTCCGCAGATGTGGCTGGCTGTCAGATAACAATTTGTTGGTCGGCGATTACAAAATTTCTGAGACAGTCATGAGGAACATACTAGCTAGCTCCTCAAATCCATTAGAGTATCAGTGACATGAAGACCCCAATCTCTTACTTTTTCCTATAAATTTGTCTCTGTTCCTGGTTCTTTGCTTTAGGAGCTTAGCCCACTCCAAATTATAATTGGGTTACAATTCAAATAAACTTTGGCCCTTGACTTGGACAATGACCCAAGCTTGCAAATTCTTTTGAGACACCTCACACCACCAGTGTGGAACCCAACCTTTCTGGGGTCTCCTCTGAACCCCAACAATAAGCACCACAAAAACAACCTTGCAATGCACAAGTGCACACTCACGTGCACACACACACATACTTAAATTTCCTATATCTGATGAAGACCTATTTCTAATACACACCCCACTTTCTCCCCTCACAGACTCTGCCTGCTTCAGGTCCTCATTCACTCTCATCTGGAGACTGCCAGAGTATCCTACTAATCTCCCCCACTTCAACCCATCCTCCACAAACTGATATTCCTGAAACAAGTCTCACCAAGTCACTCTTGGTGAGATAAACTGCTTGCCCGCCATTTAAACCTGCCCACTTTGGCTCCCCGGACCTTCTCCATCCAAGTGCTCAGCCAACTGCTCTACAGGTAGACCAGGAGATCCCTCCTCTCCTGGCACAAGAGAACCCTCATGCCTGGAACGTGTTCCTTCCTCCTTGTCTTCTCAAAGAGCCGCTTTCTACCAAACCCAGCACGTCCTCCCTCCTGGCTCCTTTTCTGCTGCCCACAAACCTGCCCAGTTCCTGTCCATCTTGAAGTAGCTTAACCAGATCAATCCTTTCTGCCCCTTGGCTAAATTCCTTAAGAAAGGTATCTAGACCAATGGTGTCAGACTCAAACAGAGAGAGCCCCACTCACCAGCCAGTGGAGAAAGTCACAGAGGAATGGGACTGTGGTTCATATAGTTAAACATTTCCTGGCTCGGGTGAGCCTTGACCAGTGAGACTGGATGCTGGTGACATACACTAAGCCTCCTCAGGGTCTTCTTGACTCTCTACCACCCGGCTTTGGTCGTCCCATCCTTCCCCACGTCATTAGCTCTGAATCGGCATTGCCCGTTCCCAATTTCCATCCTTCCTAAGCTCCTTCTCTTCCCAAGGATTTGGGGTGCTGCTCCCTCTTTCCTAGTTGTCCTCTGCTCTGACCAAGCCTCCTGAATCATGGATGCATTTTCCTCCAGATCATTGCCTTTAACCAGCCTCTGTCAGGGGCCCTCTTCTCTTCTCCCCCCTGCCATCTCATTTGGGGATTGCCTTAGCTCCAATGGGTCTCCACAAATGATTCCTACATCTATACATCAATCTAAACTATCTTTCTCCAAAAAATTGTCCTATTCCACTTGTACCACAAGTGGTGAACCAGGGATTCAAAACTAGGCCACCCTTTTAACCGCATGGCACTCTCTCTTGTGATCCTACATAGGACATAAGTGGTACCCCTTAACATGTGTGTGGAGAACAAAACCAAAAGAATATTATCAGTAGTAATTTTCTTCTTCTTCTTCTTTTTTTTTTTTTTTTTTTTTTTTTTTTTTTTGCTGAGGCAATTGGGGTTAAGTGACTTGCCCAGGGTCACATAGCTAGGAAGTGTTAAGTCCTCCTGATTTCAGGGCTGATGCTCTATCCACTGCACCACCTAGCTGCCCCCAATAGTAACTGTTTTATCTTTTGTATTTAGATCACTCCCATTGCTTTCCTTCTTCCTGATCCAACATTTTAAACTATCCTTTGTAACAAGGAATAAAGGAAAGAGGAACCAGACAGTTCAGCAAACCAACAAATACCACGTGAGAGAGTTTCTGCAGAGTTCTATCCTAGCTGAGAAGAGAAAGAGATGAATTTTCTCCAGAGTTAAGTTTGGTCATTAATCAAAGCATCAATTTAAGTGCTTAGGACAGGCCTGGAGGTGGAAGTATGAAGAACGAAACAATCTCTCCTTGTGAGAAAAGGGGAAACAAGTACAGACATGTATGCTGGTGGTGGTCCTTTGTTGTCAAGGAGGATCAATGGCATCCCAGGGTTACATCTTGACTCCCACATGAATAGGACTGCAGGGAGGAAGAGCTGCACAAGGCTGTCAGTCTCTCTCCTCCAGTCATCACTCTAGAGGCAGGACCGAAGTCTGGAGGATGCAGGGGTGCCCTGGTCTTTGTGGCCTCCCCAGACCCTGTCTCAGCCCCCTTCATGGCCAGTGGAATAAATTGCTCTCACTGCCCCTGGCCCTGCGGCCTGCTGGTTACCCTCCACCTGGCTTAGTGCCTTTGCTGAGTGGCTCCTGAGGTGTGGCTGCTGTGCTTGCTACACAGGGATCCAGGGAAGAGTCAGGTGAAGATGGGCAGAAGGTGGATGAGTGCCCCTGAAGAGGGTTCAACAGCCCTTGCCTAAAGAAGCCAGTCTCCCCTGAACATCCCACACAGCCCACAAAAATACACACAGAGATACAGAGCATCAACATAAAGTGAAAAAAACGTACATATATACAAGCACTTAAATATTAGGTAGTTGGGGAAAAGGCCCTGACTGCCTTGAAGGTGGACGTGTATCCCAGGGATGCGGATTTGCCAAGAAGCAGATAGGATGATTTGGCCAGACTGAAGAGTGCAGGAAGGGCAATAACGTCCAAAGGGCTGGAAAAGTAGACTTAAAGCCAAACAAAGGAGTCTATATGTGGTTGAGAGACCATAGGAAGTCACTGGAGTTGACTGGGTAGGGCTTTATGCTCAGCACTGTGCTGAACAAGACGGTAGCGGCCTCTGCCTTTCATGGGCCTCTCAGTAACCAGGGAAATGTGTAAAGATCTATTTGCATGTAAGACGTCCGTCTAGCAGCCCATTGGTAGACATCAATATCTATCTAGATATACCTTAGAGAGAAGACCCTGGGGGAGAGGGAGGGCACAGGCGGAAAAGCCGCCATCAGGCTGGAATTTGCACCAAGTCTGGAAGGAGCAAAGTTGTGAGAAGGGGATGAAGGCAGCGGGTGAAAGGAAATGGATCCAGTGTGAACCAAGCAAGTGAACCAAGGGGTCAGGGTCCTGTGTTAGAACATGTGGATGGGCTAAGGTAGAAGAGGTGGAAGGGGTGGAAGGGCCAGGCTGGGAAAACCAAGGATCTTCTCCAGAATCTAGAGAAGAGGGATGGGCAGTGACTAGGTCAGACCCGAGCTTTGGCAACTGGCTGGAGGATGAGCTGAATGGGTAAGGAGCCTCAGAGACTGACTCAGGGTCACCCAGCCAGTATGGATCAGAGAACCCAGGCACACTGTCTAGTGTGGCTGAGCCAACAACGTGCCCCAATGCCGCCGAACCATTTTAAACTGGGAAATACCTAACAAAATAAGTGAAAGTTCAATAAAACAGGTAACGTTACATTTTTAAACTGTAGACATAATTGTCTGTAGACATTAAAATTGATTACAAGAAGGGGGAAATTCAAAGATAAATAAGACTTGCTGCTTCCCCTAACAGAGCTCACAATCTGGGAATCAGCTATGAATTTTAGAAGGTTAAACATCTTATTGATATTTTTGAAAAACTCACTATCACAATCCAATGACTGCCCTCTCTTCTGAGCACAAAATTTTCCAGAACTAATCCCAGACTGCAGCAGTTTCCCCAGCTCAGATTCCCTCTTTCCTTTCCAGCCCACTGTTGCCACCTTAGTCCAAGCCTTCTTCACTTTATCCCTGAAATCACATGTTGCCTTCCTTGCTTCTTCCAGTTTAGGAGAGACAGCTTGTTGGAGAAGAAACCTGGGTTAGGCGTCAGGAAGGCACTGGTTCAGACACTGTGTGACTTGGGAACTTACTGGCCGGGTAACCTCACTCAGCCTCAATTTCCAGATCTGAAAAATGGGATTTGATCGCTTCAAGGTCCCTTTCAACTTTAAGTAGATCACCTTGGATTAATCTTGTTAAAGTATAATTTTAATCATGTCCCCAGACCTACAATGGGCTGACCACATCCAAAGTCCACCTGGCTTGCCGAAACCCTCTCGCTGACCAGCACTTGCCTCGCACCCTTACTTTCTGATCCTCTCCAGCTCCAGCCACACCAGCCTCTCCCGCCTGGCCCCGGTCACGCTCGGGCCTGCTTCTCCCCTCACACCTGCCCATCCATGCAGCTCCTGGCGTGGCTTTGAACACGACCTAACTCAAGCCTTACCTTCCCCGAGGCTTTCCCAGTCAGTGCAGCTTTCTACCTTCCTCCAAGGCCCTAGGAAACACTCACGGTTAGCTGGTCAGGGGTCCGCGGCTCGGCTCTCACTGGCCTGGGAGGGAAGGCAAAGATGGGAAACAGCAGCTGGTCTGAACAGATGGCAAGTGCAAAGACAAAGTCTTTAGACACACTCTCATCCAATCCAGCAGCCGGGGAAGAGGCAGGGCCAGTATTAAGGGAGGTGACCTTCCCCAGGCCCCAGACGAGGCTGGGCGGCCAACAAGGACTCCGGGCTTCCCCTGGGCACTGGCCTCCTCCGGGGAATCTCTCCCCCCAGGGTCTGGGAGTTGGTGTCTCACTGTCATTCTTTGCCCAGGGACCAAGGGCTCCATCTATCTGAGCTGTGTGACACTGAACAAGAGCCCTTTACATGGAATCTCTAGGGAGTGGAGAACAGAATGCCATCTGCATCCCGCTGCTGCTTTCCTGGGTGACAGAGCACTCACTCTGGGCCAGCCCGGGACACAAGGAAAGGCCAGAGACAGGAGCTCCAACAAGATACTCACAGGACACACTAACACTGAAGAGTGCCTTCCTGGGAGCGGGCCGAGGCAAGGCCTCAGGGCCTGATGGAAAAGTCCAAGGTCAGTGGGCCAGAGGGCGCATGCGGTGACGTCACTGTGCCCAGCGAGGGCAAAGGCCCCAACCCGAGGGAGCGCCCACCAGCCCCAGAGGACTGAGTAAAGGAAGTGTCAGAGGCTGCAGGGGTCAAGAAGCACAAGGCTCCTCCAAGGCCGCTTGAGTGACGAGGTTAGAAGGAGAGATTCAGGCTCCCTCCCCAGGTGGTCTTCTAGAGGCAAGAGAAAGGGATTCTGGGCAGAGATGGGTGCCTCAAGCAGGTTTTCTGAGGATGGGAGAGGAAGGAGAAGAAGCAGTCTAGAAACAACCATGAAACATCCACCAGACAAGGGAAGACAGACACTGAGAAAGTGAGTTCAACAGGGAAGGGGGTGATCTCAGAGAGAAAAGGGAGGGAAAGGACCGTCCTCAGCTTCTGTTTCCTCTGCCCCATGAAGGAGCTGGGCAAGATCATCTCTAAGGCCTTCCAGTTCTGCATTCTTGATCTTATAACCATATCGTACAGAGAGAAAATGAGGTTCGCCGAAGGTCTAATGGCTGGTCAGAGAGGAAATCAGAACTCAATCGAGGCGTCGACTCCAAAGCTAGTGGTTGCCCACTCCCCCAAAATGCCCATTCCTGCTGTGGTAGGCAAACATCCTAACCCATATGGCAAAAAAAAAAAATACCATTCTCTATGGAGGCAAACCTGCAACAAATACCTCAACTGGAGGGACCCCAAGATCCCATCCAGCTCCAAATCCATGATCCATCACCTACTGCCCCTTCAAGAAGTTGTGTCATCTTCCAACCCCTAAGTGGAGGATGAAAACCACACAAGTTGCTAAAGGAAGGGGGGAAAGAGGTTTCTGCTTATGTCACAACAGACAGATGTTAAAATGGGTCACCCGATATGAAATCTCTCACTGTGGCCTCCTGACAGAGCATGGGACACTCCTCTGAATATTGCACAAGCCCACTCTCTCTTTCTGCCCATTAATTGTAGTGTATCTACTGCAGCTGGTGAGCTTGTTGCCACTGCCATTCTCCTGCCACACAGGCTTGGAGGATACCCTCAAAGTAGAACTAGCAGAGACTCTGGGGATGAAAGGGGCCACGCTGAACATACTATGTCACAGCCACAGCCCCGATCTTGCTGAAAGGGCGAGCTACAGTATCCCCCTCCTTAAAAAGCACTTGGCAGATATAACAAAGAGCAAGCTGATTTTTCTCTACCAAAGTGGAGAACATTCACAGAGAACTAAAGCTCAATTCTCTGAAACATCTGCCTTTGCCAGAGAAATCAACCAATTCTTTTTGTGAGATGAGAAGAGGAACAAATCATCCTATTGCCTGAGGAATGAGACAAAAATATAAGAAACCAATCATCAGACTACATTTAGGAGGAAATTGGAAAAATACTGAGTTTCCATGAGGTGAACATTGGGGTGAACACCAAAAATGATCGAGACACTTCAGCAAGACTGGGACACACTGAGACAGGGGCTTTTTACCCACACTGACTATTTCAGGGCACAATCTGACTTTATGCCTCTTACTATGTTCATTTACAAAAATTTGTAATGTTTGGTTTCTGCTCAATAAGAAACTCTTTATTTTGGAGACTTCAAAAAGGCATCTAGAAAATAAAGTTACTCAGACTACCTATCAATTAATAATAATTACATCCAGCTTGCAAAATGTTTTTATAGACATTATCTCACTTGATCCTTTCAACAAACATGGGAGATAACTGCCTTATTATCAGTCACATTTTACAGGTGAATACACTGAAGCTGGAAGAGGTTAGATGACTCTCTAGAGTCACACAGATGTTAAATATTTGAGACAAGACTGGAACATGGGTTTTTCCTGACTCCAGTTCTCTAAATATTATGTCACCTAGATGTCCTAAATGGGAAATGGCTGAACATATTGTGCTACGTAAATGTTATAGACAATCATTACACTACAAAACATGGATGAATGGGTGAAACCAGAGAGAGAAAGTAAGAGCTACGGAGAAAGTCCAAAAGGAAAGTGGCATATACATAATTATGACAGCCATTCTTGGGCCCATGGAAGAAATGAAGACTCCTCTTGACAGATGGTTGGGGCCATTTGCTGCATGGACTGAAATGTCAGCTGTTTTAATTGAACAACATTGTCACAAGGGAGGATTCAACTGAGGTGGAAGTGTAGAAGCAGCCATGTTAACACTCTAAAGCAACTTTTAACATAAAAACAAAAGCTATCTGTGAACCTTAGAGAGGGGGGAAAAAACCCAAAAGGTTAAGGTTGTAGCAACTTTCTGGGATGCTAAGCAATTGTGAAGGGGTCTGAGGGCCGTGTCAAAGGGCTGAAGCTTAGGAGTCAATCCTCCACTGCCTCAGTGGTAAGGCTAAGGAGGAAGAGATTATGCCACGGAGGAGGAAGGCCTAGCTAAGGGGGGCTGGTGCGGCCAATCCCCTCAACATGCCTGCTCCCTGAAAGAAACTATAGAAGCAAAGTTGGTTCGAATCAGTTATCCTATTTTATTAACGGGGAAAAAATTCTCAAGGCAACAAGCAAGAAAAACACTTTCAGTTTCACATTAAAAACAAGGCTTAACTCAAGCCTCAAAATCAGACAGGAATACAAGAATATTACATTTTGTATCAAAGCTATAAAGTAGCTAATTTATATCAGTTGTAGAGTGAGCAAGAAGTGAGCAATCACACCTCCTCTATTGGGAGGCAAAGAAAGGACTAAATAAATCGCACCAAAATTAGTACTTGAAGATCCTCAAACCATGACCAATTTGCTGCAAAGTTCTTTTTAGCAACTCTCAGGTCAGAAAAGGAGGCTACACAAAATTTCCAGGCCTTTCTGATATACTTCAGGTTCATTTTGGAGAACACACAACGGAGAGCTTATTTCTCAAGGTACTTCCATAGACACTGTTGTACATTAGCAGAGTGCATACCTTCTCAATGAGGAGTCAAAAAGGATGAGGGTGGGGAGGTGAGACAGGAATTCAAGTGTCCCAATGGTAGCATAACTCTCTGTACTTTTCTGTCCCCTTAGGTCACTGAACTTCCTTGTGTGGACCCAGGCAAAGGCAAAGAAAAGATTAGCACACGGAGAAAGCTAATCTCCCCATTAATCATCCCCAGACATTTCCCCCTTCTAGCCTGGCACTCAAAGTTCCCACGTAACTGTCAATCTGAACTGACAACCCGGCTCTTATAGTAAGCACAGAGAGCTGGAAGTAAGTGCTACTAACCAGTATTCGTTCAACATCCAAATATGTGAGACCAGTAGAAAGCAAGTCTAACTGTGATGGTCCCTCGGGTAAAGTAATCTCTCCCATTAAATATAGCCTTCAGTTGAATCATTCCTAATTCCAGTCATACTTTGCCCTTGGATTTGGTGCCAGGTTCAGGCCAGAGATCTGGAATCACCATAACAGGAAAGGGCACAGCCACGGAGCCGCTGGGTAATGGGGCGTCTACTTACAAAATAACAAGATTAAATACTTAACACACCAGGATTTATCCATCCCAGAGAGTCTGTTCCTTCCAAGTGCTTAATCTGAAAAGTCACTCCCGGATTCCAACACTCATGTCAACGCTCCGAACACATTGGGAATCATATTAAGTATATTCCCTGTTCTAAAAAGTGCCTTCGGAAAGGGCACTGAACCACACCAGAAAATGTCTCATTGCTCTCGTCAGCCACAATTTTTTTTTAACTTCAAGAAGGTATTTATTAATCAATCTGACATCAGATTTAATCTGAAATGACTCTTGGCTAAGAAATAAATCAGACCCATCATTAAAGGATTTGCCATTAAGTTGGATATTCAAAAGAATGTTCCACAGACTCTGAGAGCGTCCCCCAAACGGGGCAACTCTCAGTTAAAGTTAAGGACTCACCCCATTCAGTCCCACTCCATCAGACGCAGAGATTTGCATGTTCAGAGTCAGCCACCAGAGGGCGAAGCAGACGCAGACTCACAGCTGACACTGACTGACCAGGACTGACTATAGGGAAGTTGTCCACTAGGAGCCTTCTCTCTCCCCGGGACATTTCGAATGTGACCCGCCATTACGAGTACACTTTGGGACACCAGAGTGAAGCTGTTTGAGGGAGGGTGAGCTCTCCCGGGGAAGGCTAGGGCTGGCTTGGGAAGGCCTGGGTTAGAACCGGGGTCTCCCTCTCCCTGAGAGACTGAGCGAGTTGCCTCCTCTCCTCGCCTCTGCTCACTCACTGGTAAAACGAGAGGCTTTCCCCAGGTCTCTTCCAGCTGTAAACCCCCATCTCTCGGATCCTAAGTTGAGAATGCCCCTTTGGTCAGGGATCCCCAAAGAGAAGCACGCTGACTTATAAGGGCCAGTACAGAAGGCCCAGGGGAGGGAAACCTGTGGAGCCTATTTAAGTATTTTGAAGAATCCATTAATTAAGCATTTATTAAGCACCTACTACATGGCAGGGCTACGTGCCAATATCTGACAATACACAGAAAAGTAAGTCAGCGCTGGCACTCACGGAGCCAAGGGGCACAGAAAACACAGGACAGAGAGAGCACCAAACCAGCAGAGGGGCAGCACAGCCCTAATGAGGAAAGCACCTGCATCTTTCGCCTCTTTTTACGCCCCCAGCACTTGGTGTACGCCTGGCACATGTCAGAGCCTCAGTAAATGCTGTGTCTCCTTTGTCCCCTTCCTTCAGAACAAGGTGTGCCCAGAAAGGAGAGCGCCTGCCTCAGGGAGCAGCCATTCCTCGGGCCAAACAAAGAAAGTTCTGGAAGGGAGGAGAAAAGGAAGTGGCGGAAGAGGATCTAATCCCAGGCTTGGGAAAGTTAGAGCAGTGTTTGGTTCCAGAGATCAATGAGGGCTCTGAACACCGACCTGATTCTCAGCCAGCCCCAAGAGCCAAGTCCCCCTCCAAGACAATCAGCTGCCCAGACCCGGGCACTCGGGCCCCACGGGCGGGCCCTCAGCTCTCCATTTCTGGGCTGCTGCAGTAACCTGCTGTAGGCTTCCCTGTCACATACCTCTCCCCCCCAGGCTACCCTCCTTCCACTTGGATATCAAAGAGATCTTCCTAAAGTTCTCCCCAGTTCAATCAGTTCCAGTGACTCCCTCTTACCTCTAGAAAGAAATCTGAATGTTGTCTCTTCCACTAGAATTTGAGCTCCTGGGCAGTGCAGTAGAGATTTTACCTTTTTGTTCCCTAATCCATCTATTTTTAAAGAATCTTGTAACTATAAAATCTAAGATAACAAAAGGGTCTGCTATCGTCTACTGCGGATGGTACTAAGAACAGACCCATCCAAGAAAACTCTTAGAAAAGCACTCTTACCTTAGATCCTCAGTGATAGATGTACTTGACCTTTATACACATATTAAATCCAACATTTTAAACTTACACAGTGTTTTTAGATTGTAAATCTTTCATCAAGCAGGGACTTGTCTACATTTTTCTCAGCCTTCTCCCTTTTGAAAGTGAATTAGGGAGGGTTTGGCCCCACCTTTGAAAAGTGGCCAATCCTGATCTGAGCAATAGTTAAAAAGAAAATTGGCCAAATCCCCTTTCTGTTATAAGGTGGAGCAAAACCAAGTTACATTTTTCATAAGAAAACATTGGGAAGAGGAATCTAATACCTTCAAACCAACTAATTTTGTTCACACTGTCTCTGGGTATTCATTAATTTTCTCAATAATTTTGGGAAGCAAGAAGCCTTTGAGTAAGCATTGGGCCAGCAGAGCACCCAAAAGAACAAATACTCATCTCGTTCACTCCACTGGACAGTGGAGCTCAGTACTCTCCATTAGCCTGCAATAAGCAGACAGCTCAGATTAAAATATTTCTGTCAGAATAAAGCTTCCACATATGCATTTGGAAGTAAATATATTAACAGTTGAAGTGAAAAAACAGTCCACTTTTCTTAGGAGGAGACATTTATTTATATTGACTGAACAAGAAATCCCCATTTGGAGCCAAAAGAGAGAGGAAAACCCACTGGGAGAAAAGAGATTTTAAAAATCACACATGGGCTGGGTTGATAAAGAGCTAGCCTGACAAATCTCTGACAATGGAAAGTATCCCAACACCCTGTGGGGCTAGAAAGATGCTGCCTGAAGCTCAGAGAGCTGTCTGGCAGAGGAATGATACTGCACAGCCTTCTTAATTGCCCTTGGGAAAGAGCACCTTAAGCACCATCAGGAGTTCTTTCCCATCTCTTCAATCCACCTGATCAGCACCAGCCTCCAGCAGAGTTCATTTGCTCTCATCTGCCAATAACTTCCACTCCCTTGACTCCAAACTCTGGCACAGGGCACTTTGCTTCCCTAAATATCCCTTCTTTTCCTCAACAAAGCCTCTGCATTCTACCACATCTGGGTTTGGAAACTCCACTCCCATTTTTCCCCTCACATTTATGTATGGTTGGGTATATACATCCACTGCTTGATTTAGAGGCGGATATGTTACTGTCCCATCTACACCATTTGACCATGGGCTTCCAAAGAGCAGGGATCCCTCTTCCTTATACACCCCTAGGAGATACCACAAAACCCACAGCAAGTGTTTAATAAATGTTAATAGCTTATGAACTACAAGACAAAGCAATCAATAGGTGCCATGAGACCTTTCACCTATTCAAAAAACAAAAGGCCCCACAATTAGTCTGCTAGGTTGAGAAGCTATTCATTCTAAGCAGCTTCCCACAATTCCCACCAACTGGGATGGGTAAGGGGCTACATGACTGGTTTGTGTATTCTTGAAGTTTATGATAAATCTCAACTATGTTCTGAAAGCCTAGCGTGAGATATATATAGATATATAGATTTTGTTTTAACTAGATTCTTCTCTACAGAGAAGTTAATGAAAAATATCTGGAAGATAGAAAACAGCAGCTAGGCATTCCGGCTCAAGGTGGGAAGCATATGGTTCTTCTTACTACCAAAAAAAAGTGCTGAAACAACAGTTTGGTTCAGAACACTCCACTAGGGGACTAGGATCTGAATAGAACCAGTGGCTGGGATTAGTCTGGGCAGCTCACATGTACAAATAGTTTTATGTGAAATCTATGCACACATTTCATTAATTTCATACACTAAAAATCCAGTTTTTTAGACCTGACATGTCCATGCTGAAAACCAGTTGTGCTCTGAACTGCCAGTCTCCATTTGCTGTGACAATGTACCAGCACATCCATGACAGTCTTAGGCCTACTGTGTGAAGAACCAGAAAGTGGCTAGTGGGACAGCTGAGATACGATTAGTCAGCTGCCCACACATAGGACTTCTCAAAACTGTTCTTGCTCAAGGCCCACTGGGCTTCTTTGTCATGGTACAGAACGTGAAACGCCTTGTATATGCACACAGGCACAAACCCCATGCACTTCATATAGGCTGGACTGAAATGGGATGCACTCTTGAGAATGACGGCTCAGAGACCTTCCATATTTTAGCCATTTCATCCAATCTAATTTTAAACCACTAAAATCTTGGTTGGGACAATTACCAAGCCTAAATTTACTGACATCAAGAGCCAGCATTCCAGGTTTAGGTTCTACTCATTCTTGATTTCCCTTTGATATTTCCTAAACCAGATGTGAGCGTGTTGCCAAAATAAGTAATATCAGTGAACCTGAAGAGCTGAATTGAGCCTTCAAGGTCATGGAGCCTGTCCTCAGATCACATGCAAGAATGAATCCTCTCCATTCCATTCCTAACAGCCTCTTGCTTGAACACTGACCAGTATTCCACTTCATTTGCTCTCAAACAGTTCATTTTCCTGTTAGACAGCTCTCATTTTTCGCAAGTTCCTTCTATTAAATGGAAATTTGTTTTCCAGCAATCCAAAGGTTCTATTTCTGTCCTTTGAAGTTAAAGCTAATTCCTAAAGTCTTACAATTCAAATCTGAGAAACGATGTCTCACAAACTAGGGACATACAAGGTCCTTTAAGTTTCCCAATAATTTACATTGAATCAAGTATCCATCTTCTTGATAAACTTTACTTAAACTTGCTTCCTGAACTCCTATGGCCCTCCTGAACTTCCTTGCGTGCCTTCTCTGCCCGAGATGGGATGTTCCCCTTTCTTCCCCAATCCTTTAGACCTGGCTTAGCTGCCTTCCCTGATATCCTCACCTCCCTTCACCCCAGAAATGCTCCTGCCTCTCTTTCTATCTCATTCTCTTTGATCTCTTCTATGGACATAGTCATTTTCTAGCCCACTTTACAGTTATTACTTGTGTGTGTCAGCCCTTTTACTGGCCTGTAAATGTCTTTGAGACAGGGCTAGGCCATCCATGCCTTCAGTGTAAGACAGGCTTAGTGTTTGCTGAACTTGATCCTATTTGCACAATGCAGAGCCTAGTTTGACTGGCTTGTATGAATTCCTTCCTCTTAGAAAGAGCTGCAGAATCAAATTCAATGACCTAGAAGCTACATTTCAGACACATTTTTTCACATCATCTTCACCAGTTCCATTTGTCCCCATTCTTCTTTACTCCTCTCTAACCCTCATTTCTAGCCAGGCCAAAAAAAAAAAAAATAACCTTGCCATTGCTATCTAATACTCATATTTCTTCTTTAGATGTAATCTTTTATTTCCAAGTATTCTGTCAAGTATTTTACAAGTTAAGCCTTGTTCTGTGTACATTTTCTATCATATTTCTAATGACTTAAGTGGAATAAACTTCTTTAAAACTCCTTTAAAATTATTAAACTCAAAGACAAAATCTTTTAAAAAAAACAGGATCTGAAAGAAGTCAAATCTTTTTCATGAAAAATCACAAATTACATTTCCATTGTCTTCAACACCACTATCTGTTCTCTCATTATCTAAATGAATCCACTGTTCTTCTCTGGGATCTCTGGGGAAGAAACAGAAGTCTGGAAAAAGTGGGGTGTGTGTGTGTGTGTGTGTGTGTGTGTGTGTAGAGCTCCAGTAATATTCTATGTCAGTCTGAAAATGACAGTAATCTCCATTCCTTCTAAGAGACCTTATCTAAGGATTCCTTAGCATCAGCCCTGAAAACCGTGCGTCAACAGCTTTGATGCTCACCTGCTACTTGCCTTAGCCGCCTTCCATCTAATTCAAGCAAAAAGTTCTCTCACAACATGTATTCATTCACCCAAAGAACTCTGACAACGAGTATTCCAAAGTTCACCAGATAAAGAAGCCAAGAAAGTGTTGGGAGGCAGGGAGAGATTTCAAGCTTTTGTTAAAAAGGCAAATAGGAAACCAACTTTATTTTAAATGTAAATTACAAAGAGAAGAAATAACTCCTAACTCTGATATGTCACTGGTTAAACATTGTCCAACCTAGTTCTGCTGTGGTTGCATGCTGCCGTCAGACAGGTAAAACCTTTACATCATCAAGTTAATCTCCGACAAAGCCCCAGGACTGAAAATGCCTTCTCTCCACTCACTGACAGAGTGCTTTAGGATTCACAAAATCCTTGGTTTGGGCCCTAACGTTGTACCCAGGCCTGGGATCACTCAGGTTTTAGACTAGATCTCTGATTTCACTGAGCTGGAGTACTCCTAATAAGGAAGTTCTTTCCCTTCACAATTCAAAAATATTGTTTCTGTCGTTAAGTCCTTTCACGTGTCTGACTCTTCACGACCCCATCTGGACTTTTCTTGGCAAAGATACTGGAGTGGTTTGCCACGTCCTCCTCAGTTCATTTTATAGCCCACAGTCACACACCTAGGTAAGTGTCTGAGGTGGGATTTGAACCCAAGAAGATGAATCATTCTGACTGCAGGTCTAACACTCCATCCCCTGGATCACCTACCTGTCCTATTTTATTTCAACAATAGGAAGACATTTCCTAATCTCCTTTAAGCTCATAGTAAAACATAGTCCCATTTAAAAGATACTTAAAGGCTCTCCCTGGGTTAAGGCTATCTTATAATCATTAAAAATTAGTTACAAACTGTGTTCCATTCCAATCAAGGCCACGCCCTGCCTAGTGACTGGGGAGAAACATTTTAACCCAAAGTCTCTTCCCAACCACCTCTTTTCTTCCCTTGGCCCAACCAATCAGAATTTATACAGTTTTCCCTTCTAGGCAATACACATTTCTAATCCCCCTTCTTCCTTCCCTTTGTTCCTCCAACTCTTCCCCAGTTACCTCAGGAAAATTTCTTTCCCTCTTTTCTGTTCTCTCCCTCCATCCCTCTCTTCATTCCATTTGTGAGCCCCCAAAGTGATCCTGATCATGACTGAGAAGCACAAATGTAGTGTTAATGATAAATCTGTACTCAGGAAAAGGAAAATCATCAAGTTATAAAACGAAATTAGACATAATAACCAATGTCATCAACCTCTAATGCCCTTGAAAGTGCCCAGAAGTCCCCTTCAGAATCTCTGCAAAAGTCTTTATCATTTCCAACACTGTTTCCACGGAAAAATGAATTCCAAATTCTAAACCACCAACTTTTAGAATATGTATAAACTTTCTGAACATTAATTTCTAAGTTGAAGATTTCCTATATTGTAAATCAATTTTCCAATCTTTCTGAAGAAAGAGCTTACTTTGTATTTCTCTTAAGTCTTGAGAGCACCAAAGGGAATGCAGTTAGTGGACCTCAAGTCTAAAGGGGGAGAGCAGAAAGGAGAAGGCCTCCTAAACCATCACCTTTCTCAAGGTAATTCTCTCTTGCTCTCAGAAGGAAACATGGCAAGTAGGCTACCTTGCCATCAACAAGCTGGACTTTGTGACCAACCAGCTGGAAGGCTCTGCACTATGGAAGGAACAAATAGAAAAATAACCTATAGTGCACTCACCCTGAAGTCAGAAGGATCTGACTTCAAATGCAGCCTCAGACACTTGACATTTACCTGTTGTGTGACTCTGGGCAAGTCAGTTAACCCCAGCTGTCTGGTCCCACTCTTCAGTCCCCCCCCAATCCTGAAGGAACCTGACTTAGACGAGCAGAATAAGAGCAGTAATCTGAGAAGAAAATGACATGATAGTTTTGTTTTGTGGGGGGGAGGCCATGATTAAATAAATGCAAAACTGGAAAGAGAGATAGGTATGTTGCTGGTGATAAGTTACTTTATACCAGCTGGGTTGGCTTCTCACACAGACAGTGTCTTAGTTTTGTTTTGTGGGGGGGAGGCCATGATTAAATAAATGCAAAACTGGAAAGAGAAGTAGGTATGTTACTGGTGATAAGTTACTTTATACCAGCTGGGTTGGCTTCTCACACAGACAGTGTCTGTGTGACCACATCCCAAGACTTTCTAACTTGGAAAACTTGGCAATGCTTGTGTAGCACTAGCCTGACCTGAGAGGACCATAATCTCCATGCATCATCCTGAGACACTACAGGAGGATTTTATTACAGAGATATCAAAGAATAAAGGAGCCCTTTGGGCCAAGGAGTATCCACTGAAGCTGTGGGCAAATTCCAAAATATGACCTGCCTGGATTTTTTCTTTTCACTTCTGGGCTCAGCTTAGTGTCCATCTTTATTGTCTATTCAAAAAAAAAATGCACTAACAGAACAACTCACCTGCTTTTCCAAATGCACACAAGTTATACTCATTCTTCATCCATCTGGTTCTCCCTAAGTGAACTATTGGCCCAATCTCTTCTGAAAAGCTCTTGAGCTCACTGAAGAAGTTCAATACTACTTCCAGGACCCCATATAATCAGTATTGCATCAACCTCAAAGAAAACCTGGAGAGCCTCAACATCTCTAAGAAAGCCTTTTCTATTTGGCCCTTTTACAGGACATCCTTCATGAGACTGGCTAAGACCTTTTCAAATGAAGGCTTCTGTTTTATATGTAGATCAGTGCTGTTAAGCAATCCTCAAGTAGCTAATTTAATTCAATTGTTCTATCATGGATTCCTATGTAATCTTAACATATGCCAAGAAGGCACCTTATATAAGGATAAGTTCCCTAACATTGTACAAAGATCTGGGTATTTCCAGTACACAGAGTGAAGGTATAAAGTCCACGCTACTTTGATGGCATTGATTTATTTGGTGTACAGTTTCTCTCTCATATAGACACCTGTTTTCATAGTTTATTCCTGGGAAGAAAACAGTCTAGAAAAGTCTCTAGTCAAAGTGTGACAGGGCTGGAATGAACAATGTCTTGGGCAAAAACATTTTTTTGGGGGGGAAGGAGCAAATGGGGGAGAAGCAACATGGCTAATATGAAAATATTTTTAATATAATTTCCCATATATAATGGGGATCATATTGCTGGCCATCTCAATGGTAGAGGAAGAGTTAGAGGGAGGGAGAAAATTTAGAATTTTTTTAAAAATAAATATATGGCAGAAACTAGATGCAAACCAATATCTTACACCATATAAAAAGATAAGATAAAGATAGTTATATGATTTAGATATATAGAGTGATATCATAAGTAAATTAGAAGAACAGTTTACCCATCAGATCTATAGATAAGGAAATAATTTAGGACCAAATAAAATATAGAGAACATTGAAAAATGTAAAATAAATAACTTTGATTATATAAAATTTAAAAGTCTTTGCACAAACAAAACCAATGAAACCAAAATTAGAAGGAAAGCAGCCAACAATGGGGGGAAATTTTATGACAGGCCTCATTTCTCAAATTTAGAGAACTGAGTTAAATTTATAAGAATACAAGTCATTCCCCCACTGATAAGTAGTCAAAGAATAGGCAATTTTTAGATAAATAAAGTTATATTTATAGAGAAAATTATCTAACTCAATATCGATTAGAGAGATACAAATTAAAACAGCTCTAAGGTATCACTTCCCACCTATCAGATTGGCTAATATGACAGAAAAGGAAAACAAAAAATGTTGGAGGGGATGTGGGAAAACTAGGACCCTAATGCACCACAGGTGGAATTATGAAATGACTCAACAACTCTGGAGAACAATTTGGACCCAAGAGACTATAAAATTATGCATATCAACTGGGTCTGTAACCCAAAGAGATCAAAAATGGTTTTGTACAAAAATATTTACTGAAGCTCTCTTTGTGAGAGTTAAGAATTAGAAATTGCAGGACTGCTCATATATTGGAGAGTAGCAAAAAAGCTGTGGTATAAGAATGTGTAATGGAATAATACTGTGCAGTAAGAAATGACAAGCAGGATGATTTCAGAAAAACCTGGAAAGACTTGCATGAACTGATTCAAGTGAAGTGAGCAGGACCAGAAGAACACCGTACCCAGTAACAGTAACATTGTACAATGATCAACTGTGACTGACTTAGTTACTCTCAGCAATACAATGATCCTAGGTAGTTAGTTCAAAGGACTCATGATGAAAAATGCTATCGACCTCCAAAGAAAGAACTGAAGGGGTTATTATTTTTCACCTTTTTTTTTAAGTTTGAGTTTTCTTCTACAAAATGACTGATGTGGAAATGTTTTACTTGATTGCACATGTATGACCTATATCAGATTTTTGCTACCTCAGGAAATGCGGTAAGGGAGAGTGGGAGAAAAAAAAAACTTAAAATTTGTTTTTATAGGTAAATGGGGGGAAATAGAATATCACTAAAAAATAAAGAAAAGAAAATGAATGTTGAAAAACAATCAGAGTTACTTAGTAGATTATCTGGCATAACATGATTAACATTACCCCATACCACTTAATGCTGTCAGGGCGCAGGTCCCTAGTCCCCATGGCTAGCCTCATTAGGAAAAGTTTCATCTGACTCACTATTCTAGGCAAGTCTAATCAGGTGCCACCTTTCACTTTACTATTATGAACTTGACAAACATCAACAAATAAGATACCTTTATACAAAGAACATAAAAATAGAATTGTGTATGAAACTACAAATCTCAATTATGTAATTATTTTTTAAAAACACATAATAAATTTAACAACATAATTCCACAATGTCCTGATTGTCTCTAAATGATTATTTGTTTTCTGTGTATGTTTCCTTTCCTTTTTTAATTTTAGCATCACTATTAATACCTCTTATTCCACAACTAAAAAAACAATGCCCTCCTTTGTAACAAATAATGGGTAAACAAAATTGATCTGTATATTGACAATTTGACTCAAATAAGTTCTTAACCTAATAGTTGGGTTTCTAAGTTTATTAAATACTGTGCTTCTATTCCATTCACCAACTTATCTATTTTTTGACTCATATCAAATTTTTTGGATAATTATTGTTTAGTTTGAGATCTGGGACTGGCAGACCCCTTTTATTATTTCCTTTAAAATTTAACTTTTGCTTTTCCAGATGAATTCTAGTATTTTCCTCTAGTTCTGTAAAATAAATTTTTGATTCGTTGTCTAGTATGATACTGAATAGTAACGGAATTTATAAAAAGTAATTTTTATATGTAGGTCAGTTTTTATTTCTGTAAAGAGTAGCTCCTGAGGTTAGGCAGCACATTGGACAGAGCCTTGGGCCTAAAGAAAACGTGAGTTCAAAAGCAACCTGAGAACCTTGAAGTATGACCCTGAGCACATCACTTAACTCTACTTGCCTTCATTTCCTTATCTGTAAAATGAAGATAATAACAGCACGTACCAAGCAGGGTCATCTTTCAGATTTGTAAGGCAATGAGCATTCAAGCACAGTGCTTGGCATGCAGTAGGTGCCAAATGAATATAAATGCTATTATTATTAGTTTTGATGAAGTTATTGTTTCAATTAAGTCTTCATATCATCTGCAAAAAATAGATATATTTCTTCTTTTTTTATTCCTATTCCCTTATTCTTGTTCTTATATTATTGCCATAGCAAGCATTTCTATAATTATATCAAATAATAGTGAAGATCACAGAAATTCTCTAACACAACTGGAAAGGCCTCTAGCGTTGCTTTATTAAGGAGAGCGCTAGCTTTTGGTTTTGGAGTTATTTACCACATTGAGGAAGGGTCTATATCCTCGTAGTTCTGAACACAAAGGAGCATTGCCTGGGCACAGCAGTCATCCCTAAGAGCAGCAGACCTGGGAAGAAAAGGCCCATCTTCATTGCCACCAAAAGACAGGTAAAGCCCAAGAGCCCAGAAGCAGCAGCACGTCCTGGATCCCCCACACTGCCCACAAGCCAGCCCTGGTACCATGGCTGCAGAAAGGGGTCCCAGGGGAGAGACAGCCTGGCAAGTCCTTCTGCAGTCCCCACCTCCAACAAAGCAGCAGCTACTAATGAGCCGAAAAAGGGAATACTTGACACTGAAAAGCAGATGTTACTCTCCCACTTTCTATAAGAAGTCTTTCTTTCTCCCCCAGCACTATGATTGCCTTTTACTGAGGAGCTGCAGTTTTAGCCTGCACAGATCTCATTTGCACCATGGTGTGTATGTTGTTTCCTCCATTGGACTGTGGGCTCCTTAGGGTCAGGGGCTATTTCTGTCTTTCTTTGTATCATTAGTATTTAGCACAGTGACTGGCGCATAATAGGTGCTTAGCAAATGCTTGGTGACTGACAAATCGCTATTAATAAAAGAAATATAAATAAAAACAACCATAAAGTTTCAGGTCACACAGAGCAAAATGGCAAAGATGGAATAATCATTGTTAGAGGGATTGTAGAAAAGTCTACTAAAACAAGCATGGTGGAGTTATGAATCAGTATGACTGTTCTGGAAGGCAATTTGGAATGAAGCAAATAAAATGGCTAAAATGACAATACCCTCTTACCCAGAGCTGGTACTGCAAGGTATACACTCCACGGAGATCCTTAACAAAAAGAAACACTTTTTATGGGAGCAAAGACCTAAGAAGAAAAGAGAGGCCTATAAACTGGAGAATGATAACCAAATTGTGGTACATAAATGAAATACAATATTACTGTTATGAGAAAAGTGAACAAGATGACTAGAGAATGGAATGACTTACATTAATTGATACAAAGTAAAGTCAGCACCAGCCAAGAAAAATATACTCAATGACTACCACAAAGTAAAAGGAAAAAACATCCACTGCAAAACAATAAAAAACAAATGGTGCAAAATTACAAAGAACAAAGTTGGCCCTAGAGAATATATAAGAAAAGACACTTCCCACTCCCTTACAAAGGCCGGGGCAAGGAAGGGAGTGGGCCCAAGGATGAGGCACACAGCATAAAATATCAGATTTGTTCAATGTATGAATTAATTTTATTTAAGTTTTTTTTCCTATTTTAAAAGATTCTTTGTTATATAGAATGGATTGAGACAAGGAAAAAAAAGGGAAAAGTATATGGGAGGAAATTCAGATATCACTAAATATTTAGGATTTTTTTTTTTTAAGATTCATTACCACATGCTTTGCTACAGCATCTTAAGAATCCTAGCATTAATTCAGTTATTATAAAAGCATATCTAAACATACCCTTGGATTCTGTTCAAATGTGAAATGATGAGAATGAAAATGGCGTTCGGTCGAGGGGATAAATCCATAGGACTGGTACACAGTTGAGAGCCAATTTTAAAGTTCAGAAGATGCCACAAATAGGATAGTTTTATCACTATTGTGTTAAATGTAATATAAGTGTAAGAAACTAAATAATGAAAGCTCATAATTTGATAACAATCCAATTTATGTTCATGCTTCTGAATATTTGTCAAATCTATAATATGAAAATTTGCTAAAACTGAGGGTCCCTGCCAAACTCTCTCCTACCCCATTATTGCACACCAAAATTCCCCTCACATCTTCACTCCTCCTTTGCCATCCTCCTCTTCTTTTCTAAGGAGAGCCCCCTTGAATGCAGCATTGTTCCTAAGCTAGCTCCACTCATTCCCTCTATCATATCTTCAGTTTTGTCATGCCCTGGCTCCTTCCAAGCTGCCTCATTCCTGACCCAGCTGTCCCCTCAAGCCACTGCCCTAAGCTTCTTCCTTTTCACTGCCAAGCTCACACACTTTTTTCCATACATTGACTTCTGACCCTCAACTATCTCCATGTGGATACTGTCTCCCTAAGGACCCCTTCCTGGTGTTTCTATTTAGTTCATCATTCTTTCTTAGCTTTTATTGCTAGATGCCCTGAAGTGCAGGGATCGCCCAATGAACATTCTGTGCCAAGGCTCTTTCTCTTCTCCCATCAGACTATATAATTGTATAAGAGCAACCTTTTTTCCCCCCATATTGTCTTCTCAACTGAGCTCCTTGAGAGCTTTCATTATGTTCATGTTATTTTTGTTTGTTTTTCTTGTATTTCCGACCCTTAGCCCTAGTGCCTGATATATAGTTAAGTGCTTAGTAAATACTTGCTGTATTCTTTCTGTAATCACAGCCATTCCCAGGAGTTCTATTATGTTATGTAAATAACTCTCCAATCTACAGAGACAGCCCTAAAATTCTAAGAATTCCAACTCCCACATATTCAACTCCCTGGTTTGACATCCCTCTGGAATCACAACTCCAGAGACCAAAAACACAGGTGATTATTTTCTCTCAATCTATTCATCCTGTAAAGGTTCCGGTCCAAACTGAGACTAGCACCCATGTCCAAAACCTTGATGTCCTCTTGGATTCTACCTCCCCATGCATTAGTTGTCAAAGTCAAGCCTTATCAAAGACACTAATTCTTCTATGTTCAGGCCTTCAGCACTTTTCACCTAGACAATTCTAGCAGCCTCCAAAAGTGGTCTCCCTGCCTAGAGCCTCCACTTTCTATAATCACTGACTCAGATACTAAAGGAACAAGGCTTTCTAAAATCTCTCTAAAACTCCCCAGCTGCTCCCCCAACTCCTCCATTAAAATTCAGGCCCTTTGCCTAGTGATTCAGCTCTCCAGAACTAGCTGCCTCTGACCCCTCTGAGCTCATGTCCCATGACTGTTCTTCATAAGCCAAACCATTCAGGTTGCCGGGCCAGCCTCAATGTCTCAGCCAGGATCTGGGAAGCCTCCACCTCTTCAGCTCACCTTGTAGTTACTTATACTCATGCCAGAACATAAGCTCCTTGAGCACAAGAATCTTTCATTTATCATTTCCTCTGGTGCCTTCACGTAACATGTATTTGATAAACATTGACTGGAATCTAGCCTCCTCCTGAGTGGCCCCTGGCTGCAGCATTTATGCAACAGGTCTGCAAAATGCTTTATCAACATAATCTTTTTTGTCCTTACAAAAGCCCAGGGAGGTTAGTGCTATTCTTTGGGCCACTTGTGAAGGTGGAACATGTTTAGTCAGAGGTGGAAAGCCCACGATGAGGAGCTGGAGCTGGGAGCTGGGTCCTCCGGACTGGTAGGCCAGCATTTTTTCCATTCCAACACATGCCTTCAAAGTAAACATCAGCACCTGGTGATGTCCTGGGGGCTTTACAAGAGGATCTTTACCTCCAAAGAAAAGTGAGAATACATAGAAACTGAGAGAGAATACACAGAAACGGCGGCCCCACTTTTTGGACACACAACTGAGCACCTTTTGGTGGGGCTCAAAATGCAGCAGTGCATAAGCTGTCTTGAAATAAATGTGATTCTTAAAGTTCCTACTACAATCATACTCCTCTTTCACATAAATGCTGCAAATGGCAGGGAGATCTTACTAACTTTAAGAATAAAGGGAAAATGCTTGATAAATAGGGAAACAGGCATTTCAGGAAAAAATTTACTAAGATGAATGAAAACACATGATAAACACAGAAGTAAAGGAGTTGTTCAAGATTGCTTGGTGAGCTTTCTTAAAGACAATTCTGATTGAATCTTGAAATATAATGTAACTAGCAATCCCACCTTTGTATCACTGGCATCATTCTACTAATCAAGGCCCTTCTAATAACTTGGCAGGTAACTTTATAACAATTCCAAATTCTCCTCTCTTGCCTCCATTCTTCCCCCAAATCACCTGAGGGCCCACTGCCATGAAGTCATTATGAAAGCATATAATTGGAACTCTGGGTTCAAAAATGAAAGGGATAAGCTATGAAATCAGCAACAGTTGAGGGTAACTAAAATGAGCAGGAAGAAGGAAAGATCCATTCTCTCAAGTAAGGGTGATGTATGTCAGCTTTCCTGTCCCCCAAAAAACTCTTCTCTGATACTGTCTAACATTCTACCAATTCGAGATTTGTATTCGAAAATTATTATCCTTCAAATCATACTCATTGTCTTAAGATAGTTCAATGACAGGAGCCAGAAGCCTCTGAGTCAATCTATCTACTTCTAATAACTTGCAGAGCTTCTGTAGGGGCAGGGATGCCCAGACAGAAAATACCCCAAATTTCCTGAATTTGAAAAGGCTTTGAGACAGCCATTCACCCAGAACAGAGAGGCCACCTGGCCCACAGCTCACAGGACCACCACCTAAAGATTAACCCTGTGACATTAGGAGAGAATGGACTCTAGAGCCTATCCCCCTTCCCTTCCCACTCTGCCTCCAGTTAAGCTAGCCCTCTTACTCCCCCCCTTCTAGTCCAAGCCTCCTTTAAGATGCTGTCCCAGGGGAAATGTCCAGCCTGAAGCACCATCTTCAGGCCTCAGAGCAGGGGCTACCTCTGGTTGTTGGTTTTAACTTTTCTGGGGACAGGGAGATCCACATATTTTCTCCTGGGGTCTCTTCTGACTCCCTGGCCCCCGTCTCTGCCCTAGCAATATATTCCCATCCTGGAAGATGCCAGGGCCCCGGTCACTCCTTCAGAGGGCAGAATTCTTCCAGAACCCCCACTGAAGGAAGTGCCCAAGGTCGTCTTGCTCTCACTTTTCTCCTTGCTCCATCCAAGCTATGCCCACTTCCCCATCCATCTTCCGGGTACAAAGTAGGTGTTTAATAAATGCTTGTGGACTGATCTTTATGTACCTTCTTCACCATTCAAACATAAGCTATTATTTGTATTTGCAGTGCTTAGCACAATGGCTGGCACATAGTGAGAGCTTAACAAATTCTTTATTTTTGTCTTCAGGCCTAAGTCAGCACCTTAGAGATAGCAGGCCTTGATAAATGATAGCTGGACTGGGTTTATAAATCCTTTTAATTAGAAAACATATTTTGAGTTTCAAACAACGTTTTTGTCACCCTAAATACAACCTCTTCACAAATTGGACACCAGCTTGAGAACCAATTTTTGTTTAAAAACAAACAAACAAAAAACACCGTGTTTTTAGGCCAGGTAAGAAAGTTTTAATATGGTCACAGAATGAATCGATGGCAGAGCCAATAAAAGAAATTCAGAAATGCTGTTCCAATTGCAGTTGCTTTGAATAAATTGCAATGTTAATAAAGCAGCTACCAAAATGAGTCTTCTGACCTCCTCAGTAGCCTAACAATTTGAGTCTTACCTTACGGGTAATCAGGACTCATTTCTGTTCAATGACTATAATATTAGGACCACACTGCAGTTTGTCTATGTGCAAACTGACCTCATGGTCTGGCCCTGCAAGCTGGAGGGGAGCTCCAAGGGCCCCCCGCCTTCTCCACGCTCTCACTGTTGCATCTATGTTCAGCTACAAAAGCTTTTGAGGTTCTCCTACTGTGTTCCCTACAGCTCTTGACACTCACCTGTTGCCCAATAAAAAAGCTTGCAAGTCCTAGCTCCTAACCGAAGTCAGTAATTCCCAAGACCACTCCCCACTTTCGTGAAGAGACATCATTCAATTAACATCAGAAGTCAAGGCAGTCTCCATCCCCCACACACCCAGTTTTGAGCCTTCATAAGAACATTGGGTAAATAGCTTTTCCTAACTAGTCTGTGATGTTATCATCAATGCAAAAGACTAACCAGTCAGGGACACTCAGTCAAGACTCATTATTACCCTGACTTTCAGAAGGAGAAACACCCCACCCCACCAAGTACCCAGTAATTTGGGGCACTTTGTGGCACTGGTTCCAGAACCGTGAGAACCAGAGACAATGTAAACAGCTGGAGGCTCTCCAGGATGGGGCACCCTGGCACACATGCGGAACTGGTGAAATAGCCCTGCTGAAGGGAGGCTGCTCCTGTCTCCCTGCCACATGTCAGGGAGAGCCCAAGGGCTTCTATGGAGAACCTCGGGAAGTGTGGCAGAGGAACCGCAGGCTGTGCTGTACTGGCAGGAACCAGAATATCCAACTCAGATTAACTCACAAAACAATCACCCAAAGAAACCCGGCTCTCCCAGACTCTGAACAACTGTCTGAGACCTTGGAAGGAAAACAAAAGCTGGCCAAGGCCCACGTTATTGTAGTCCAAGCTCCCCCACTGGCACAGGATCCTGGGCTTCCCCTCCCCCCCCCCCCACCTCAAGAAAAGAATCCAGCCCCTCCATTTGACACGTAGAGCTGCTGGGAGAGCCAGCCGGGCTCCAGACCCGGCTGTGACATCACATTCCCTGGTCTGAAGGGTTTGCCAGATGTGTCTAGACCACGGGTTCCAGCTCCACCCTCCCCATCAGCAGGGTGCAACCCCAGCCCTGGGGGGGGATGGGGGGGAGGAAACAGGGCAGATGTGAGAGAGCCCCCAGGCCAGCCCCAGCAGGGCTTCCCAGGCCATTTCTAAGTCCAGCAAGCAACAGGCAATGGCGCTCAGGAGGCTCCACCACAGGGAAGCGAACAGACAGGAAAAACTGGCTGAAGTGAAGCCCTCCCAATGGGCAGGTGGGGCTCCTGCCGCCTGCCTTCCCTCCTTGCAAAACGAGAAGCCCAGCAGGGAAGGATGCTTTTCCCTATTCCCCTTTCCCCTCTCCTAACACTGTTGTGAGGATCAAATGCATCCTTACTCATTATTACCCAGCCAGTTTTCTGTGAGCCCTCCAGGCTGTCTCTCTGAGGACTTCTGACCATTGCCACAACATGGCAGGGAGCCACATGAGCCGGAAGGGGCCCCAGGAGCCACTCAGTCCAAGCCACTGATTTTGCAGCTGAGGAAACTGAGTTGGGGCCACCCGAGGGGACCCACGGTATGAGGTCTTCAGTCTCACAATTTAGCCCTTTTCCAATAGTACCCCAGGTCTTCAACAGAGCCCAGAGGAACACAGTGGAGAGGCTGCAAGGAGGGATGAGCCTGGGTTTGAATCCCAGGCCGCTCAGCCTCTCTGAGCCTCCATATTGGCCTCCAGGGTCCATCAAGTCCTTTCTTGCTCTACATCTTCCATCCTGTGGAGCCCATAAATTAAACACAACAAAAATTTATTGGTAATATGTCAAATATCAAACAAGGCAGCAGAAACACACAAAATGGTTCTCACTGTCCTAGAGTCTGCAAATATTCCTCTTGATATGGGGCTGATTTCTGGCTTCTCTCTTAGCAGCCTGAGTGTAAAAGGGGGTGGAGCATCACTGATAATGAAGTCAATCATTACATCAATTCCATATGCTGGCAGTAGACAGATAAATTTTCCATTGTCTTTTTGCTCCCGTTTGCATGTTTCTAGTACTTCTCAATTACCAAATTTTCTAGGAATTGTTTCTGTCATATGGTCATTAGCACACAGCACAAAAATGAGATTGCTTCTTTCTCTAGGGGCTAAGCTAAGGATGTTATATTTGGTAAATTAAATGCAGATATTCAATTTAAAGGCAAATCTTACATTTCATTTGTTGGACTATTCTTCTGTTAGCTCAAATTTAAAGGAGAAAGACATAAGTGACAAGGAAACAAGTTTTATCAAGGACTTAAGGAAAATTCTTAGGCCAAAATGTGGTTTGATAGCTTATCCTGCTACATTCCAGAACTGATAATCTTTAAGAATCTTCAGGATGATGACCCTCAGGCATCCCAATCCTGAATTACCCAAAAAAAAGTCAATGATATTTCAAGAAAAAGTCAATGATATTTGGTATACATTACTAAAGCAGGAAAATGGGATGAGGATGCATTTTGAAGAGCTATTTCTTTCTCTCTCTCTTTCTCTGGAAATAAACATTAAGCACCAAATATTGTACTAAACATATTTAAAATATTATCTTTATAGCCTCAAAAACATGTAAGAGTGACAGTATTGTTAGCCCTATTTTATATTTGAGAAAAAATGGAATCCAATAGGAATTAATCAACTTTCCTAAATTACACACTATTAAGCATTTGAGATTATATTTGACCTCAGGTCTTCTAGATTCTCGGCCTACTTTTCTGTCCAGTATTTCACCTTGCTGGGTCAGAGATCATCTAGCACAAATATTTTTCTTTATTTTTTAATCCTTTTTCTCAGTTTTTCTTTTTTTTTTTTTAATTATAGCTTTTTATTTACAAGATATATGCACGGATAATTTTTCAGCATTGACAATTGCAAAACCTTTTGTTCTAGTTTTTCACCTCCTCTCCCCACCTCTTCCCCCAGATGGCAGGTTGACCAATAGATGTAAAATATATTAAAGTATAAGTCAAATACAATATATGTATACATGTCCATACAGTTATTTTGCTGTACAAAAAGAACTGGATTTTGAAATAGTGTACAATTAGCCTGTGAAGGAAATCAAAAATGCAGGCGGACAAAAATAGAGGGATTGGGAATTCTATGTAGTGGTTCATAGTCATCTCCCAGAGTTCTTTCGCTGGGTGTAGCTAGTTTAGTTCATTACTGCTCTATTGGAACTGATTTGGTTCATCTCATTGTTGAAGAGGGCCACGTCCATCAGAATTGATCATCATATAGTACTGTTGTTGAAGTAAATAATGATCTCATGGTCCTGCTCAGTATCAGTTCATGTAAGTCTCTCCAGGCCTTTCTGAAATCCTGCTGGTCATTTCTTACCAAACAATAATATTCCATAATATTAATATACCACAATTTATTCAGCCATTCTCCAATTGATGGGCATCCACTCAGTTTCCAGTTTCTGGCTTCTACAAAGAGATCTGCCACAAATATTCTTACACATACAGGCCCCCTTTCCCTCCTTTAAAATCTCTTTGGGATATAAGCCCAGTAGTAACACTGCTGGATCAAAAGGGATGCACAGTTTGATAACTTTTTGAGCATAGTTCCAAATTGCTCTCCAGAATGGCTGGATGTAACCATGTATCAGTGTCCCAGTTTTCCCACATCCCCTCCAACATTCCACATTATCTTTCCCTGTCATTCTAGCCAATCTGACAGGTGTGTAGTGGTATCTCAGAGTTGTCTTAATTTGCATTTCTCTGATTAATAATGACTTGGAGCATCTTTTCATATGGCTAGAAATAGTTTCAATTTCTTTGTCTGAGAATTGTCTGTTCATACCCTTTGACAATTTATCAATTGGAGAATGGCTTGATTTCTTATAAATTAGAGTCAATTCTCTATATATTTTGGAAACGAGGCCTTTATCAGAACCTTTGAGTGTAAAAATGTTCCCCCAGTTTATTGTTTCCCTTCTAATCTTGTCTGCATTAGTTTTATTTGTACAAAAACTTTTCAATTTAATATAATCAAAATTTTCTATTTTGTGATCAATAATGATCTCTAGTTCTTCTTTGGTTAAAATTCCTTCCTGAAGAGCTACTTCTCAATTTCTGAAGCAAGGATGTAACTGTCAATTAACAAAAACAGCATTCCTGTTTCAAGTTTCTCATATCAACTTCATTGTATACAGAAGAGCAAGAAAAATCAAACTTCTACTTAATTATGCTGGCTCAGTCAACAAACATTTTTTAAGCTTTTCATGGAAAACCAGGAGAGGCACTTCTCAAAAGATGGGATGTTAGTTGAAGCCTGAGTTAACACATACTTTCTTTTTCTTTTTCTTTTTTTTCCTCTTATGGTTTTTCCCTTTTGTTCTGATTTTTCTCTCTCAACATGATTCATAAGAAAATATGTAAAAAATGAATGAATAATAAAAATGTTTTTACATGTAACTGGGGAAAATAAAAATTAAAAAAGAAAGAAGCTTTGGATGTCAGGAGGTCGAGATAAGAGGGAAGAGCATTCCAGGTCTGGGGAACAGTCAAGAGAAAAGGCTCAGAGTTGGGAATAAGGTATCTTATTTCAGGAACAGCCAGGAGGCCAGTGTCACTGGGTCACAGAATATATGAGAAAATATAAGAATACTGGGAAGGTGGGAAAAGACCAGGTTATGAACGACTTCAAGACCAAACAGGATTTTACATTTGATTTTGGAAGTAATCAGGTTATAAAGGCCTCATTTCTAAAATATAGAGAGAATTGAATCAAATTTATAAGACTATAAGCCATTCCCTAATTGATAAATGGTCAAAGAATATGAATGGCCAATTTTCAGATGATGAAATTAAAATCATTTTCAGTCACATGAAAAAATGCTCTAAATCACTACTGATTAGAAAAATGAAAATTAAGCTAACTCTGAGGTCCCATTACATACCTTTCAGATTGGCTAAGATGACAAGAAAAGATAATGATGACTATTGGAGGGAAGTGGGAAAACTGGGACACTAATACATTGTTGGGAGAGTTATGAACTGATCCAACCATTTTGAAGAACAATTTGAAACTACACTTCAAGGGCTACCAAACTGGCATACTCTTTGATCCAGCACAGTCTCTACTGGGGCTATATCTCAAAGACATCATAAAAAGGAAAAAGGATCCACATGTACAAAAATGTTTATAGCAGCCCTTTTCGGTGGCAAGGAACTGGAAAATGAGTGGATGTCCTTTAACTGGAGAATGGCTGAACAAGTTATGGTATATGAATGTTATGGAATATTATCGTTCTATAAGAAACGATCAGCAGATTGATTTCAGAAAGACCTGGGGAGACTTACACAAACTGGTGCTGAGTGAAATGAGTAGAATCAAGATAACATCATATACATCAACAACAGGATCATGTGATGATCAACTGTGATGGACTTGGCTCTTTTTAACAATGAGGTGATTCAGGCTAATTCCAATAGACTGGTGATGGAGAGAGCTATATGTATCCAGAAAGAGATCTCTGGGAACTGAATGTGCATCATAACATACTATTTTCACCTTTTTTTTTTTTTTGCTGTAGTTTTTTTTTTCCCCCTCACTGTTTTTCCCCCTTTTTGATCTGATTTTTTTGTGTACAGCATGAAAAATGTGGAAATATTTGGAAGAATTGCACATGTTTAACCTATATTAGATGATTAGCTGTCTAGGAGAAGGGGGTGGATGTTGAAAACCATCTTTGCATGTATTTTGAAAAATTAAAAGCTATTATTATTTCTTTAAAAAAAATTAAGAAGAAGAAAAAAAGAAAAGATCAGAAGTCAGAGCTGGATGGGGAGAAGTGAAAATTATTGGTATAAAGATCATCACTGAATCCATGGGAGCTGATGATATCACCAAGCAAAACAGTATGGAGGAGGAAGAGAAGAGGGCTAAATCATATACACAGAATTGGATCCAAGCATAAACTGTGTCCAATTCACTCTGTAATCCCCTGGCAGATTAATTATGCTTCCTGATAGTTCTGACCACCACACAGGGCCTATTCAAATATTTTCAATGACATCCCATCCCTCAGTACCAAGCCTGGTACACACATAGGTGCTAAATTTTTTTTTTGGCTTTTTATTTTTTTCGGCCTTTTACTCTTCATTTTTTAATAGTATTTTATTTTTCCAAATACATGCAAAGATAATTTTCAACATTCACATTTGCAAAACCTTGTGTTCCAATTTTTTCTCCCTTTGCCCCTTCCCCCCAAGACAGCAAGCAATCTGATGTAGGTTAAACATGTGGAATTCTTCTAAACATATTTCCACATATGTCATACCATATTCTTTTTATAATAGCTTTTTATTTTTCAAAATGCAATCAAATTCAGTTTTCAACATTCACCCTTGCAAAATCTTGTGTTCCAAATTTCCTCCTTCCTCCCTTTCCCTTCCCCTAGACAGCAAGCAATACAATACAGATTAAACATGTAGATGCTGAATGATTTTTTAAAAATTTAATCTCTGTTTTGCTTTGGGTTGCTGATAGCCAACCAGTTTAGTACAAGAACTAAGTGCTTTTTGAAGCCCATTCCTGTTATTCTGTACCCAAAATTCTATTTAACATTTGAAAACAAATTTTTTTTTTTAAATCTCATATTACTATTTAGGGCCTTTTAAAAGAAAGCATGTGTGTTTTCTTCACTAAATAAAAGTAACACCTTTACTCATTCATTCACCTAGCATTTATTAGGCACACTGCTATGTGCCAAGTGTTATGCTAAGCACTAATAATACTAACAGAAAAGGCCAGCTTGTTCTCAAGTTTATGCTCTCACAGAAGACCACCACACATTTGGCAGAGTGAAGGGAGAAAAGGGGATTCTGTAAACAAAGTCATGGGGAGAAGGAGGAGAATCACAGAACAATTATATGACATGTCTTTTTCAGAAATGGTAAAGATGATTAGGTCCCTATTTCAGAGCTGATGGCAGGAGGCAGAATTTCGACCATAGGAGAGCATGAAGAGTCAAGCTGGAAGTGATAAGCCTTCACCCATCAGAGGCCCAGGACCCTGGCACAATGCATGGGGGAAACTTGCAAAAACGAACCAATTTTGCCCTGGAGAAGCCTCCTGTCCTTCACTGCGCTAAAGAGTGAACACAGAGAAGCAAATAAGAACAAGACCTTTGAAGTAAGGGAGAGAGGGCAAGCAAGGGCTGCCAGCAGAAGCAGCACTTGAGGGGAGCCAAGGATTCCAGGAGAGATGGAGAAGGAACAGTTAAAGATAATTCAACTCATGAACCTGGGGAATGGAAACAACGGTGGAGCCCTCAACAGAAAGGGGAGAGGGAAGGAGGAGAGCCGGTCCAGAAGGCGCTCTTTGGGCCTCCCAGCTGAAACTATCCAATTGGCAGGTGAGCAAATACCACATAAAAGGAAAATTAAATCCTTTTTATAGCAGGGGAAAAGAGGTAGAACCCTACCTTTCAAACCTCAGTAAGTTAATTTATAATCACATGGTAAAGTTCCTTTTGCAATATAATCTGGACAGCATGGAAGCTTCACATGCACATCAAAGTTTTGCCCACCTTGTCACTAGAATAGAAATAAATAAAACGCCGACCTTCTCCATGCCCACCATTCCCCTCCCTCTCTCCAGATGTCACTTCCATCACCCCACCATCTTCAGTCTCTCTCGGCTGCCCCCCTGCTCCCCACAAACACTCCCAGGTCTCCTCACACACCCACCACCTGGCCCTCCCATTCCCATTCCTTCTTCTAGAGAAGCCCAACTACAATAGGTGCCTCCACCACCTTTCCTCTCCCTCTCTTCAAAACTCTGCAATCTGACTTCTGACTTGAACAAAGTAGGCAGTAACCTCTTACTTTTGGCAAATCCAAGGCCTTTTCCCAGCCCTCTCTGATGCTCTTGCCCTCTTTCCCTGGCTATCTTCTCTCCCGGGCCTCCGGACCCAGCTCTCTCCTGGTCTGCTCCTTCTCAGTCCCCTTTGCTGTTTCTTTCTCCAGGTCAGGGTCTCCCAGGGCTCTGTCCTGGGCCCTCTCCTCTTCCCCTTCCATACTATTTCAGGAGTGAGCAGGTCAGCTCCCAAGGACACAATGCGTAATTCAATGGTTTTGATTCTCAGATCCACTCGTTAAACTGGCACCTCCTGCCGGATCTCCACTCGAGTGTTACACCAAGATGTCTCTGGACTTCCCTGTTTCTGTCAAGGGCACCACTAAGCTGACCAGGTGCCCAGACTCAAAATCCAGGTGTTTTCCTTCACTCCTCCCTCTCTAGCCCGGCCAATCCGCTGCCAGCTCCCATCAGGTCTCTCACCTGTGCCCCCTTTTTTCCTCTGACTGTGATCCCCCCATCACAGTGGTCTTCCCGCCAGAGTCCCTCGCCCCTCCAGCACATCCCAGATCTCCTCAGCTACCAGGAGTCTGACCACGTCCCCACCCTGTTCAACAACCTTCCTCAGGATCAGAATATAAAATCCTGCCTCGGTGTGTAAGGCCTTTCCCGCCCTGACCTTCTTACCCAGGCCTCCCACCTGTCTCCAGGCCCGTAGCCGACCTTCCTTAGGGCCTTTCCCTGCCTCGCACCAACTGGGGATTCCAGGCATTCTGACCTGTCATGCCCTGCATCTGAAATGCTTCTCCAGCTTCTTTCAGGTCCCAGATAAAATGCCATTTTCTGCCTTTCCTGCTCCCTTAACTCCCTCGCCTTTCCCTGTGATTATCATCAATTATGCCGAACCTAAATGAGGCCTCCAGCCTCAGACAACCTGAGGGGCTGTGCTCACATGCCTTCCCCAGGTCCCCCATGGGAAACAGAGGTAGTAACAACCCCTGTCTCCCAGGGTCAGCAACCTAGAAATCCCCGGTACTATTAGCGGATGTTGTCTCTCCCACTGGACTCTGAACTGGACGAGATCAGGAAATGTTGTTGCTTTCCTTTGTACCCCCAGGGCAGGGCATAATGTGTGGTACACGGTGGATGGGTAACAAATGTTTGCTGACTAAAAGATCTTTGACTCAACTTGAAATATGTCCTGAGCATTACATTGATGCTCTAATCCAATAAAATGGTCACCCCCTTACATAGACATGAAAGGTGTTTTTAGAACGGGAAGTAGGAGTTTGTTATTCAAACAAAATGTTGGTGCTCCAAAGAAAGCCTAACAATCCTCTTCCCATATCCCTATCCTGTCAGGAACTCTAAAAGGTTCTATCCCTAATTTCCATACTGGTTCTGTCCCATTAAAAAAAAAAAATCTTTCTGGCAGTAATTTAATTCTGATCTGCACTCTTGCTCTGAGCACTATTTGGAATTTGCTTTTAAAATTCATAAAAAAAGTGAGAATGTGACATCTCAGTACTTATCAATAGTAAATCAGAGTTGCTCCACAGCTGCTTCCATGGGAAATAAAATTATCTGCTTTTCCCACAACCTTATTAATACTGACATACATACAGAGGATTATCATAGCTTCTCTCATACATATTAAAAACAAGATGCCAAACTTTAATGAAGGCTCTGTGTAGCTGAGTAATCTGTAACAAAATTTAGCAAAAAAACAATCAAATGCTATATTTATCTATAACATGACAGAATTTGGAGAAGGAAACTTCCAGAAAAAAACAAAAGCAGTGGGGAATACATATACTTACAAAAGCTTTGAGAGATACTAATACATATAGATCCACATACATACAGAAGAAGATATTCTCTATCCAAAGGTTTGTGACACTCCTCAAACAATTAACTAGCACGCCTTTGGTCACCTTAACTTCCACTAATCACAAAACATAGTCCGCAAAAACTGTGACTGTGCTCCATCTCTCAGGGACATACAATTCATATAATGCCGAATATAATACATATATTATATATATAGTATAATATATAATACTACATATTATATAGTAATATAATGCTAGGTGACAGAAAGTCATTACAGTCGGGGGAAATGGGAGTAGCACATAAACTGAGAACCAACAATGCCCCCCCTCCCCCAGCCCAGAAAGAGGAGACTTTTCTTTAAATAGATTTCAGCATTCCAATTATATAACTACAAGTAGATCTCTTTTGATATCCTATATTGAAGAGATTTCTGGTTCCAAATATTAATTCCTTGGCCATTTTGGTAGTCTTTCTTCAAAATTCTTTTCCATCTTTCAAATGAAAACACAATTAAGAAAAAAAAATAACTTTTCCCCAGGAAAAGAAGATAGAGCCTAAAAGGTCTGGAGTCCAGGGGTCCTCAAACTTTTTAAATAGGGGGCCAGTTCTCTGTCCCTCAGACTGTTGGAGGGCGGGACTATAATAAAAACAAAAACTTTATTTTGTGGGCCTTTAAATAAAGAAACTTCATAGCCCTGGGTGAGGGGGATAATCGTCCTCAGCTGCTGCATCTGGCCTGCGGCTGTAGTTTGAGGACCTCTGGGACTCTGGACTGTAGAATTCCGTGACCAGGAGTCAGAAAGCCCATGTTCAAGCTCTGCTCTGCCTCGTTCTCTCTTTGGGAAGCCTTTTCCCCTCTCAAAATCTCTTTTCTCTCATCTATAAAATGAAAGGAACTATTTGATCCCCAAGGTTTCAATCTATGGTCCTATGATCCAGGACTTTTTTTAAAAGTAATTTTTAAAGACATTTTTTAAAGTAAAAACTAAATTTTGGAGCATAGATGGTCCACATAATGGAACCCAAAGTCTTTAACATACAAATAACTGGAGAAGCCAACTGCCTATTCCTCTGGGAATAGGGAAATATAGACATCTCTACTGCCAGGGCAGTAGAAGCACTACATCAGAGAAGTCACATGATATAACTTCCTTTTGTGGAATGGCTGGCTACTCAATGAAATTCAATCCACACTCAACTATAGCTTTTACTAGAACTGCAATTAAATTTCTTCATCCAGCACAGTTAAGAAATATAAACTGAAATAAATCAATCTCAACAAATAATGAATGTCTTTGTCTATTAATTTACAATGGTTTAAATTTAGCTATCTGGTGTAAGAGACAAAAGTAGTTTTCTAACAATTTGATATATTTAAATAAGACTAAGACCCAAATTCTCCATAGATGGATACTTTTTATTAATTGATTATAAATTTCTGGAAGCACCTACTATGTGTTAAGCACTAGGCTAGGCCTTTAACAACCTGATTTTTACTTGTAAAGAAACTGGCATTCTCTCTACATACTAACCCATGTAAAAAAATGTAGAGAACATCATGAGAATAAATGTCCAATTTCATGATACGGATAAATGAAATTTAATCAGGACAAATGAAAATTTTATACGTGATTTCAAGAAGTCCATTTCACAAATAGTAGATAAGGGAAGCAAGATAAGATAGCGGTATGTCTGGGAAAAACCTGAGTTTCAGTTGATTTCAAGTTCAGTCTGAGTCAGGAGTATGATATGGCAGCCCCAAAATAACAACATGATCTTGGGCTGCATTAAAAAAGGAACTGCCTGGGATGAGGGAGGTACTTGGTACTTTGTGGTAACAGCAGAAATGGAATATTGACTCCAGCTGGGAAGTGGCATTTGAAGAATGGAGCTCTTAAGAAGAAGGGCACGGAGGATGATGGGGGCCCAAAAGACAGACTCAAGACCAAGTCAAGGGAGAATCAGTTGAAGAACCAGGGATATTTAATTTGGAGAAAAGAAAACTGGAGGGGAAGGGAGAGAACCAGAACCGGGAGATGAGCAAACTTGCTCCGCCAGGTCCAAGACAGCTGAGAGTTAGGGGACACATAATAAGGGAAAACTTCCTATCAGAGCTCTACGAAAATTGAAAGGAGGACAGGAAGCATCACCAGTTCCTCACGTAAAGTTTGGATGCCACAGAAATGAAAGCTGCTCAAATACAGACCCAACTAAACGGCCTCAGGAAGCTTTCCAGATTCTCTGATTTGGTTGCTCAAAAAAGTCTGAAACAGGTATAAAGCCCACACTGTTCCTGGCACTTTCACCCAAGCCTTGAAGTTGGAACGATTTGGAAAGTGGACTAAAAGGAAGGTGGAAGCTCGGGCTTAGAAAAAGCACCAGGTCCTGCTTGGTGACAAAGGAGTGCCAGGAGTAGAGGAGTTGCAGGGGGGCTCCCAGAGGGGCTGCCTCCACAGTGTGGGCCTGGATGCTAGGCCGGCTTGGGGGCTGCAGGCAATGCCCTCACTTCTCCAAAGCATGCTCAGCAGAAACTTATGTTTCAAGGATTGTTCTGAAAACCAGATGAAAGGGAAGGACAGGCTTTTGGGCCATCATAACTCACTGCTCCAGCATCTCCCCCAATTCAAGAGACAGCATGGCTCAGTCGTGGGGTGCTTGAGACATCACATGGACCCGGAAATCTAAGATTTGCACTAAACATCAAATGAACATGATCCTCGAACACAAGTTCAGAGCAGAAAAGGATGAGGGGAGGGCCCTTTTGTACTATCAGCTTCTCTTACAGGCCAGTACTGTACAAATAAATGGCCTGAGAAAATGTCTGACTTGACAAATTTTTTTTCAACTGGGCTAAAACCTGAGTTAAATGTTCTGCTGTGAACCAAGGCATGAGGTTCTTTTTAAATAGGGGGCCAGTTCCCTGTCCCTCAGACTGTTGGAGGCCGGACTATAGTAAAAACAAAAACTTTGTTTTGTGGGCCTTTAAATAAAGAAACTCCATAGCCCTGGATGAGGGGGATAATCGTCCTCAGCTACCGCATCTGGCCCGCAGGCTGTAGTTTGAGGACCCCTGTTTTAAACAAGTGTGGGAAAGCAGGCCTGGATTTAGAGAGAGAAGTCCTGGGTTCAAATTCAGACTCTGCCATTTCTTACAGGTACGAAGTCACCAGTCAGCAGCCTGGTCTGGACAACAACAGGGCTGATCCCTTCCAGCTCCAGACTTAGGCTCCTGCAATTGACTTTCTAAAATTCAGCCACAACCAAATGGCTCCGCGGGACTTGTTCCTGTAGAGAAAGGACTTCATCCACATACGGGTTAAATTGATCGGAATCAGTGCAATCAGTGGTCACTCGGGGCAGGGCAGGTGTGATCCCAGAGCAGCCCCTTCACTGCTTGGGGCTCCGCACTCGCTTACCCGGCCGCTCCAGCTTGCAGCCCGCCCTGCTTCTCTTCAATGCTACAACGGGTCCCCGAATTGTAGTTTAGAGCCCAAGACCCGCACTGAACACGAGGGATCGCGCCCACTGCCGGTTTCTGTGGGGCAAACGCAAGGACCCTGCCTCCGCTCCGGCCAGTTTGTTCGGATGCTGTTTATTTTGCACACTAATTGGGAACGACCCCGCTAACAGCGCTCCGAGTTTGTCTCACTAACAGAGCCCGCCGCCGGCGCACGGATCCCAGAGAGGGGCAGCAGGGCATCCCCCGCGCCCCAAGGCTCTGACCGCCGGCGGCCGCCCCCGGGACAGCCTAGATGCGCCTGGCGAGGAGGCGGGAGACAAAGCAGCGAGTGGTTTAGGAGCACAATGCAGGGTTTTCACCAGCACGCCGAGAGGAAAACCCCAGAAGGCTTCTGTTTAGCCCACACTTCAAATCCCTTCCCACTGAAACAAAACAAAACCCGCCCGGTCTGGCGGCGCGGGCACACTTCGCTCGGGCAGAACCAGTCGGCAAATTCAGAGCCGCCTTATGGGATCCCCCTCCTCTCCGGGGCTGCCCCCAGCGAGGGACCGAGCACGCGCCCGCCAGCCCCCCGCTCAAGCAGCCGGGTCGGGACCACCCCGACACCGGGGCCGGAGCACCTCGATACCCGGGCCGGGTCGGGACCACCCCGATGTGGGGCGGGCGCATTCGGGGGCAGATTCGGGGACACAACCTTCGAGGTTCGGTCCTTTAGGGCACCGGGCCAGTTTCTCTGCTGCCCATCAGCAAGGGGGAGGGGACGTGATTGGGAGCAGTTTCTCTGGTTACTCTCACTAGGAGGGGAGAGAATTATCCAGCCCCCCCCCCCAAAAAAAAGTGCCGAGCCTCCGAGTCCCCGCGCACACGCCCGTCTGCGCTCACGGGGCTGCCGGAGCTTAGAGATCTAAGTGAGAACCGCGGTCCGAAGCCTGCCTCGGGCTTCCTTCGCGCTTCGCGGCCCGAGCCTCAGTTTCTTCCTCTGTAAGATCAGGAGGACCGCTGAGGTTTCTGCGCTAACTCTTCGGTCCTGGGAGCTAGTCTCCCCAGTGCTAGATGAGGAAGCTCAGGCTGAGGGAGGCACTAAAAGACTTGGTCAAGGTAAAAGACCGAGGCAGGATTCGAACCCGGGGTGAGGTGCCCTGCAAGCCTGGCGGGGAGCGGGAGAGGGGGCGGAATCCCGCGCGCGCCCGCGCCGCCGTCCCGGAGCCCGAGCGCGTGCCCGCGCCGGGGTCCTCCCCTCCCCACCTGCCTCAGGGGCGCGCGTGCCACGGCGCGCGCTCGCGGGGCCGGGGAGAGCGCGCGCCGAGTCAGGGAGCACGCGGTGGGGGGCGCCCCAGTGGCCCGAGCGGCAACGCGCGCCGCCGGACCCCTGCTCACCTGGGCCGAGAAGAGGCTTCTCCGCCCGCCAGGAGTCTGCCGCCCTCGTCGCCGTCCTTGCCACAGCCGCCGCGGCCCTCAAGCACCAAGCGGGGAGCCCGAGCTCCGGAGCCCTCGCTACCCTCGCTGCCGCCGATGCCACTCGCTCCGTTACCACACTCGGCACACTCGCCTCGTGCCCCGCCCCCGCGCCCGCCCTATTGGCCGTCGCTGGCCGCCCCTTTGGCCCCATTGGGTTGAGGGGGCTGCTGTTCAGTCCCCGAGACGGAGAATCCTTACCTCGGATTGGTCAAAATGCGAGGATCTCCCCACCCCCTCGGTTGGCCCTTCGTGGCTGCTGATTGGTTAGTGTAAACGTCATTACTCCCCTCACTCCGGCACTCCGGTTTTCTGGCGGGGTACCCCCCGGGGTGGAGCATGACCACTACGCAAAAGATCACTGATTGGTTAAAACAAGACTACCATCCATCCGGACCCGGGATTGGTTCAGGGGCTAATACGGTCCCCACGTGGGGGAGGAGCCCGGGGCGACGAGTACCTTGGGGGTTTGTTTACCCAAGCGCTAACCCTAACCGTGCTTCTATTGGTCCAGTGGGCTGCCATTCTGATCTGGATCAGCCAATCAGCATTACGAAAGCTCCGCGGTAGGGGGGCGGGTATTGACGGGATTTCCCCAGTTGTCAAACTTGTAAAGAGAAAGTGAAGTGACGTCTCCGCTTCCCTCGCCTGGGAGCGGCGGGTGAGAGGAGCTGGAGCTTCCCTGCGCGGGGCAAAGGCACGGAGGACTTCCGTCGCGTCCGAGGCTGCAAGGGCCCCTCGATGGGCGCTTGATGCAAAGTCTTTCTGCAAGTCCACCGCTAGGCTGGCTGGGACACGTGCTGGGAGGCCGGGTGGTTAGAGCGCTGGCTCCTGTTACTGCCGAACCCTTCGCAAATCCCAAAGGGAGGAGCTCGGCGTCCTCATCTGCGGAACGGGGGTCACATTCAAGGACCTTCCCATCACCAAACATCTATATCGAAGCCAAAATGCCCTCCCGCTTAGGCCGCCTCCACTGCGTCTGTGGTGGGCCCGCCGTCTCCCCAGGAGATTGTCCCCGCTGTCCGGGAGGAAGGGGGAGGGGAGGGGAGGGGAGGGGAGGAAGGGGGAGGGGAGGGGAGGAAGGGGGAGGGGAGGGGACGGAGGGGGAGGGGAGGGGACGGAGGGGGAGGGGAGGGGACGGAGGGGGAGGGGAGGGGACGGAGGGGGAGGGGAGGGGACGGAGGGGGAGGGGAGGGGACGGAGGGGGAGGGGACGGAGGGGGAGGGGACGGAGGGGGAGGGGACGGAGGGGGAGGGGACGGAGGGGACGGAGGGGGAGGGGACGGAGGGGGAGGGGACGGAGGGGACGGAGGGGGAGGGGACGGAAGGGGAGGGGAGGGGAAGGGGGAGGGGAGGGGAGGGGAGGAAGGGGAGGAAGAAACACTTGGAGCATCAGGGTAAATGCTGAAAACTATCTTTGCAAAAAATAAATAAATATTTTTTCAAAATTAAAAAAACTCTTTGCATGAATTTTGAACATAAAAAGCGATTATCAAAATTTTTAAAAGAACATGAACAAAGTTACAAGGGAAAATGATTGTTCCTGCTTGAGCCCGCGGCAGTCCTTTGGCTTTATATTCCCAGCACTGAGCACCCTGTCTAGCACACGGAAGGCATTTAATAAATGCTCCTTAACTAACAGACAGAGATACAGCTTTGAGGAACAAGGAGGTGCGGGGCCCACCGTTTCTGTCCGAGTCAGTCTGTACCTAGAGTGTTGTTCATGGTGCCACATTTAAGGAAAGCTGTTGATAAGATGGAAAGCATTGGGAAGAGGGCAACCAGGTGGTGGAGGGTCATTCTACATGAGAATTACGGGAGGAAGCCGGGAATGTTTGTTTGCCCTGGAGTAGAAAAGACTTGGAGTGGACGCGTGTAATGTTAAAGAGGAATTTACTCGTTTCTCTCAGCCATAAAGATCAGATCTGGAAGCAAAGACCAAGTGGATAGAGCACCAGCCCTGAAGTCAGGAGGACCCGAGTTCAAATTTGGCCTCAAACACTTAACATTTCCTGGCTATGGGACCCTGGACAAGTCACTTAAACCCAAGCGCCTCAGTGCACAAAAAAAAAAAAAAAAAAAAAAAAAAAAAAAAAAAAAAAAAAAAAAAAAAAAAAAAAAAAACCACCACCTTTTTATTTTTTTTTTAATTTTATTTATTTATTTATTTATTTATTTTTACACTAAGTGTCTTCCCTCAGTTGATTATCTACAATGTATCCTGCCTGTAGCTTCTTTATGCCTTGTTGTACAAACTGCTATTGTTTCCATTCCATAGTGTGTGCCCTCTGAAGGCAGGAACTACTTTTTGCCTTTCTTTGTATCCCAGACATTTGGCACAGTGCCTGGCCTGCTGAGTGTCTGATGATTTCCTATGTATCTTTTGTGAGTTTTTTTTTTTTTTTTTTTTTTGGTGGGGATGGGGGGGGGGGGGAGAAATAATGGCTGTCCGGAACCCAGTGAGTATTGGATACATTGAGTATTTGTACATGAAAGGGCACTTTGATATCTCCTTTGGGAAGGCCGACATATGAGCCACAGCATATTGGAGATGTTTCTGAGCAATTCCAGATGGCGGCAATGAACCAAAGATAAGAATTAATCCTCACAGAGGTCAGCCCCCACTCTTAGACTGCATCCATGTTAGGTTTGGAGTCTCGGATATTTAAATGCTTCTATAACACTGGGAAGTGGCCTTGAAGAACTGTCACCTGTGTGCCTTAGATAAGCAGCAACTTTGCCCGATAAGCAAGGAGGGGGAGACTTATCTGGCTTTACAGTCCCATTGGACTGGGAAGCCAAACAGCAACCACCTAGTTCAAAGTGTTTCTCTGTCGTGGGCCAGAATATTTTTTGGTTCGATAGCTGGAAGGCTGCCACGAGAGCCGAAGAGCACAAACATTTTCATACACTGATGAGATGTAGACTCAGTGGGTTCCGAGGCAAGGTTTCCCAAAAATGGAGGGGAATGGGATAGGAATTGGGAGGAGATGGAGGGTTGTGATCAAGCTACCAAAGACTTCAGAAATACCAATAGTTCACCATCAGAAGAGTCAGGATTTGTTTTTTTTAAGTATAGTAGTTGATTTAGAGCCTTAAGGACTCCTCTGGTCCAGGCCCTTCATGGTTCCATAGCTGGTCAATGGCAGAACAAGGATCACTGTTGCTACACAAGCTTTTGTGTGATATGGCAAGAGGATGTTATCCCCAGGAGCTCAAGGATGCCTCCATGGTCTGTCTCTATAAAGGAAAAGAAAATAGATCATCTCGTAACCATCACAGAGGGGTCATCACTGGCAAGATTCTTGCCAGAGGCCTTGATAGGCTAGTCTTTCACTGGGAGAGGTTATTTCCCCAAGAGCTAGTGTAGCTCCAGAAATGGTTGATGTGACATTTGCTGCCCAACAGCCCCAAAAGAAGCCAAGAATAGAGCTCTGTATGTACTATTCATCAGTCCGACAAGGTCTTTGATACTGTCACCTGTGAGGGCTTTGGGGAAACCATGTGAAGAACTGCATCAGTATTATGTCAACTTCACAACAGCATGCTTGCCTACATTCTGGATCACACTTTCCCCATCTCTGATGGGGTGAAGCAGGCCTGGGCACTCGCTCCCATGTTTTGGTTTGGCTGAGGCAGTCAGGGTTAAGTGACTTGTTCAGGGTCCCACAGCCAGGAAGTGTTAAGTGTCTGAGGCAGGATTTGACCTCAGGTCCTCCTGACTCAGGGCTGGTGCTCTAACCTAGCTGCCCCTGTCCTTTAACTCTTACATAGGGATGTCATTTGGGTCGACAACCAACAACTGACCCAGAGTAGGTACTTTGATTAATGGGCTGATTGAATTGAACATGGTGGGTGATGGAGGAGTAAAGTCTCATTTTATTTGCTGTTCTTTCTTCCAGGTAAGCCCAATGGTACCTGCTGTTTAAACATGATCTTCCTGTGGGCTCCAGAGCCATGTTCTTAGAGATGCCTGATGATCTGGTGAAAGGAAACAATTTAAGAGGAGAAGCCACCCCCCAAAGCTGAACATCGACTCCTGGAGAATGATTTAGGCTTGGTTGTAGCTTTGAGCTGTCTCTGCCCTCACAGCTGCCAACTCCAGATCTTCTTGCCAAGCACTCCCAGGCCCTGCCGCCTGTTATTGGGCCAGCCCAGGAGGGTGGAGGGGGCTGGGAGTAGAAGCAAGGAGAGAGGAGACGTGCAGCCATCTAGGATTACCAAACGTCTGGGGAAGGGACAGATGCCCGGAGATGCCCAGCAGGAGATTCCTGTTTGTTTTTCTAATGGGGATGGGGGAGGGGAAGATAGAGCCTTGCCCTGGCCTAGGGGAACAGCTCTAGAGGGATCTCTGCCAAGTTAGCCAGAGAGACTTATATAGGAGGGTAGGAGGGAGGATCAAAGGCCTGCCCGTGGGTCTCTGAAAATGGTCCAGGTAGAAGGCTGAGCCCCTGTAGCAGAGCCATTGTTACCCTTCTTTTTATAGAACATGAAAGGTTATTTAGTCTGGTCTCTCACCCAAGGCAGGAATAATCTCCCCTGTGAAATCCCAGACAGATGGCTGTCCAACCTCCGCTTGAATACTTCCATTGACAAAGTGCTCACCACTTCCCATCCTAGTGTTGGGATTATAAAGGTTGTTTTTTTAAAAATATATTTATTAAATGCCTATATATGCCAGGGACTAGGTCAAAGAAAGGAGGAAAAAAAAAAAAATCAATCCTTGTTCAAGAAACTCCCAGCCAAATGGGAGAGACAATGGGCAAACTACTCTGGACACAGGAGATGCATAGAAGACAAATTGAAGGTGATCCATAAAGCAAAAGTCAAAGCTGTCCCTTCCCTCCCTCGAGTTTTGTGGAGCTCCCCGGCCCTCTCCCACCCAGTAGCTCCTCAGCTAACTTTGCTGTTCCCCTGTCTCCTAAAGAACCTTTAGGAGAGATCTGGACAGCCCCACAGATGAGCTGGCCCAGACACTTCTGGGTTTCGGGGCTGAGTCAGCAGCTCAGAAAGCTGCCACTGGCTTCTGCACAGAAGCTTTGCTGGACTGGCTGGGCATTGAAAATCTGCCCAATCCTCTGTGGAAGGTCTGACTCCAGCCAGACTCCCTCCTACCAATGATGGGGGCAGAAAATAGAGCAATTTTCCTTTAAAATTGTCCGGGATCTTTGGTGGTGACATGATCCTGCCAGGTTACTAGAGGGTCATACTAGTAGCCCCATCCTTGGGACATTGATTTGAGGAAGACCTAGACTTTTTTTTTTGTTTTGGCTGAGGCAAGTGGGTTAAGTGACTTACCCGGGGTCACACAGCTAGGAAATGTTAAGTGTCTGAGGCTGGATTTGAACTCAGGTCCTCCTGACTTCAGGGCTGGTGCTCTATCCACTGTGCCACCTAGACTTTTTTTTTTTTAAAGTAAGTTTTTTCAATTTTTTTTTCTATGGCCGCCAATTATAGATATTCTTCAATTAGAGCAAAGGATAATTAAGGAAGACTAAGTAGTGTTGGGACTGATTTGATGAATATGAGACATTCTATACCAGCAGATACTCACCTTTCTATTGAAAGGAGAGAGATCTATGAGTTCTTATTTTGGTAGTTTTGATCTAGATCAAAGGAGGGTCTATGGGCTGGGGTGCCAGGTCTCCAGATCAACACGGTACAAAGTACAGTGACTGAATGTAAGGAGAACAGACCCAGGGGATTCAGCTGGTAGGGAGCCAAAGTAGAGGAGACAGGCAAGGGATCCCAAGAAGAGGAGCAGGGAGATGCCTGGAACAGTCCTGTCAAGGTCAGAGGCAATCAATGAACAATGAGCATTTATGGAAGACTTACTATGTGCTCCTTGTGCTAGTATGCCGAGGAGACAAAGCTGTCACAATCCTGACCCAAAATACCCTGCTTTTGTGATATCAGAAATTGGAGGACAAGTAGAGGGAGGAACTGCAACAAATTAGTTTGTGAATGTGATAAAATATTATTATAAAACTACTACTACCAGCTAAGATTTATAGGATACCTACTATGGGCCAGGCACTGTGCTAAAGGCTTTTCAGTTATTATCTCCTTTGATTTGTGTAGTACATTGGATCTGGAATGAGGAGGACCCAAGTTCCAATCTAACCTCAGTCACCAGTTGATTAACTATTTGCCTCAATTTCTTCATCTATAAAATAGGGATAATAGCAGCACCTACCTCCCAGAGTCTTTGTGAGGAAAGACATAGGGAATGCTTGTAAACCACCTGTGGTTGTTCAGTCATCTCAGTTATGTCTGACCCTTTGTAACCCTATGGGCTTTTCTTCGCAGAGATACTGGAATGGTTTGTCATTTCTTCCTCCAGCTCATTTTACAGATGAGGAAATTGAGGTAAATGGAGTTAAGCAACTTGCCCAAGAGCACACAGCTAGGATGTGTCCAAGGCCAGATTTGAACTCAGATCCTGACTTCAGCCCTGGCACTCTCTTCTACTGTATTACCTACCTACCCAAAGTACTATGTAAATACTGGCTCTTCTTAAAATGTAATTCTTTAAAAACAAAATAAAATAAAGCAAATAAAAAAACAAGTTCATGGACCCCAAGTTAAAAACTCCTCAAGAGAAATAGGGGTTACAGGTAAAGAATATTGAATATATGTCTAAGGAGGTCACCATGGGGCTTGGGTTTATTTACTTGACTCTTTTTGTCATGAAGAAGATTCCATGGAGTGGGAGGAATTTATATTTTAAATGGATGGATGGATAGGAAGGCAGGTAGAAGATGGATGGATGGATAAGGTAGACAGATAGACAGACAGATATAAATATGATAAAGATAGGTAGATATGGATATTGATAGATAAACATGAATAAATAGACTGCTAGATACATAGAATAGATAGATAAGTAAATACATAGATGAGAGAGAGGAAAGGATAGATAGGAGAGAGAAGCAAAGACAGAGGCAAGAGAGATACAGGGAGAGAAAGACACAGAGAGAAACAGAGTGACACACAGAGAGAAAGAGAGAGAGAACAACAGAGAAAGAGAAAGGAAACAGCACCAGCTCTGAAGTTCAAAGACCAGATTCAAATCTTCCCTCTGACACCTGGTGATTTTGAGCTCTTTGGGGCTTAGCTCTGGCACCTGTAAAATGAGAGTTTGCTGAGATGCTCTTTGTGGTCTGTTCCACCTCTAATCCTCTGTTCAGTGGGTTTTGAATGAATCATTCTTAAAACAGCCAGAGTTTGTGTCCTCTTGGAGGCTGCCATGTCTGTCTGCTGAATCGTGCAGAGCAGGCTGTTTAGAAAAGCCCCAATGGACCCGACATCTATCATAGTCAGGAAAACCATTTATTGAGCCTAAGCATGAGATTCTACATGTAACCCTATTAAATTTCATCTTATTAAATACAAACTAATGTTCTAGAATGTCGAATCAAGTCAAATCAAGCATCTATTAAGCATTTACCATAGACCAAGCACTATACTAGGTTCTGGGGATACAAAGAAAGGCAAAAATAGTTCTGCCCTCATGGAACTCACACTCTAACAGAGGAGGCAAGATCCAAACAACTATGTACAGACAAGAGGGGTATACATGTATATACTATGTACAAATATATATACATATATACACACACACTTGTGTGTGTGTGTAAAATAGCGTAATCAACTGGAGATTAGAGTGGAGAATGAACTTCCTTCCTGATCGTGTCTTTTCTCTGCCAAAGCAACCTGAGGCTGCTCGTTACAGAATTCTAATAAGACAAATACTTCCATTTGAAGTCCTTGACTCCACCTGAATGTGAAGTCTTGCCAGTGTTTAAATATCAGTTCTGAAACAGTGTTCTGCACTGCATTATTTTTAACATCCTCCTTATTTAAGGACTAATAAGTGTATAAAGAACCTGAGCAGCTCAGAAAGGACTCCTACCTGAAATGATTAGGGTAAGGACAAGACTAAGAATGTTTGATTAAAACTATGAAGTACTTGCTTAATTCAATTAATAGAACTATCTCTTGAGTTTTCCTTTGGTTATTCTGAAACAAGAATCCTTGAAAGGCATTTTCAGGACACATATGTGGCACATTGAATAAATTGTCAATCCTGGAAGAAGGAGGACCCGAATTCAAATTTGAACTCGACATTTACTAGTTGTATGACCCTGGGAGAAAAGAAGAGAGGAAGGGAGGGAAGAAAAAAAAGGCACTGTTAAAGAGAGTTAGAATTTTTTTAGGAAAATAATTCTCCAAAATTTGCCATAAGATATGACTATTGTTTTATTTTAACAATAAAAAAATGTTAGCTCAATTTCATTGAGTTCTTTAACTGTATGTTATCTTAGTGTACAATATTTTAAATAATGTAATTTTAAAATGTTTTGTTTCAGAGGGCTTTACTATTTTGACAGGGTGTCTTTGGACTTATTGGACACTAGGATACTATACTCATTTTTTCTCTAATGGATAAGTGTGTGTGTATATATATATATATATATACATACACATACACAAAGACACTATATGTATATACATGTACATATGTGTGTGAATATATGTATATGTACCTATATAGATATGTATATATTAATTATACAAAATACACATTTTACATTTATATATTTATACACATATATAGCTATAAAGTATAGTTTTTTAAAGGTTGGATGGATTTCTGTCCCTTTGGAGTTTCTCTCCCTAAGGCAGAGATGTTTAGAATAGAATTTTTTAATTATACATTTGCTCCTAGTAGCCTCTTGCTCCCAGATAGACAACACCATTTCCCCCTTCCATCTCCTAACTTTAATAAGTCATCTGCCAATATGCTAAGTGCCATCTATACATACTCTTATCCAAGCTGGCAATAAGAATGTCAAGGGCCAGCACTGATCCCTGAGGTATCTACTTAAGACCTCCTTTCAGACTGACATGGAATCATTTATGGACTCTTTGAATGTTCATCCAACCACTTCCAAATCCATCTAATGGATTTGTCTAATCTCTATCTCTTATATAGATTAGACAAACGATACAATTAGATGGATCTGTTATCTCATTGATGAAGTTTTTTCCATTGATGAAATTCATAAACCATCTATATCTGACCATCCTGCACCACTCTGTTCTGCGTCCTCTCAGAAGTACCTCACAGGAAGTCCATCCATTGTACTGGAGGCTTTCATCACTTTTTGGCATTGAGAGTTTGCTAGTGGTAGACTCAAGCTGTCCACCCATCATCCCTCGCCCAGGGACCTGCTCATCTTCTTTTTCCATTTCACATTTCCCTAATGTATCTTTTACTCTTGTCCTGCTTGGATGATTCTTAATGGTTATACACTGTACCTGCTGACCTCTATTGCCTCTTCTTTGCCTTTTGGATGATTTTCATTTTCAGTTTGGGGGATTATTTTATTCCCCATCTCCCAGCCATACTTCAGTGTTTCTAGAATCTAGGGGAATCAGCATTTCTGATTAATAGTTTAAAATGGAATAAAATAAGGTGATCCTTTCTTTGACAACTCATGATGATTCTTCATGATCCTTCTTTAGACGTCCCCTAGTCATTTAAAAAAAAAAAAACAGACCCTAGAATTCGCCCAGAATGGGGATTGGTTCTGTCATGTCTTAATAATTTTAGAAGAACATAAAGGGATTGAAAGAGGAATATAATAAAAGGGAAACAGAAAAAGAGTTAAAGAGCATTATTTCAAATAACCAGACATCTCTACAAACAAGGAAGAAAGGCATAGGGAGATGGCTAACACTTGAACCTCACTGCCATCTAAATTGGTCAAAGGAGGGAAGGATACACACAGTTGGATACTGAAAGACATTTCATTCAACAAGGAAACTGGAGGGAAACAAGAGAAGAGAGAAAGGAGAACAAATATAAGCTAGAATGGAAAGGGATTCGTCCTAAGCAATAAACTAAGAATGTAGAAATCATTTAAAGCAGTTTTTTTTGGGGGGGGGCGGGGTTTGTGGCAGCAAAGGATTAGAAACTGAGAGGATGCCCATTGATTGGGAAGTGACTAAATAATTTGTAGTATATGAATGTGATGATATGCTATTATTGCCCAGGAAAAAATGAGGAAGGGAATGGATTCAAAAAATAGTTCTATGAAACAATTCAGATATCGAGTAGCCACTTCAGGATTACCCAGGACCTGGCAGCTTCCACTTTAAAAGAGCAAAAGAGCCTCCAATATGATATTCTGAAGACAAAGAAACTTGGATTGCAGCCAAGAATCAACTATCCAGCAAAATTAAGATTATCTTTCAGAGGAAAAGGTAGACATTCAATGACACAGGTGAATTTCATTTATTTCTGATGAAAAGACCAGAGCTAAACAGAAACATTTGATCTTCAAATACATAACTCAAGAGAGGCATAAAAAGGTAAAAAGGAAAGAAAAAAAAACTCTTTTCAAAGTTAAAACGTTTACATGCCCATAAGGGAAGACGATATGTTTTATTCTTTAAATCTATATCTCTGTTAGGAGTATACTTTTTTTTTTTAAACTAAAGCTTTTTATTTTCAAAATATACGCATGAATAATTTTTCAATATTAATCCTTGCAAAGCCTTGTGTTCCAGTTTCCCCCTCCCCTTCCCCTATCCTCTCCCCTAATTGGCAAGTAATCTAATATATGTTAAACATGGTAGAAATATATGTTAAATCCAATATGGATACATATTTATATAATTATCTCTCTGCACAAGAAAAATCAATTCAAACTGGAAAAAATGAGAAAGAAAATAAAATGCAAGCAAACAACAAAAAGAATGAAAATGCTATGTTGTGAACCACATTCAGTTCTCAGTCCTCTCTCTGGGTGTAGATTATTAATGACCATGCCTAGGTGAAGGGGCAGGTCAATTCTCAGAGAGCCTCCATGGTAGGTTTGCTTTGAGTTGGTATTCAGTGGAAGTCAGGAGGTCAGCTAGGCAGGATGTGAACTCCTGAATATATTGAGCTTGTCATGGCTGTTCTGGAGCGCTCTACTGTGTATCTAAAGCATCATTCCTATGAAATGATAGCCAGAGATCTCTGAAGACCTCAAGCAGAGATAAACTTGGTAAGATTGGTTTAAGCACTGCAAAAGACAGTGATTGGATATTTCTGAGGGCCTGAGAATTAGCAGAGACTGGCAATAGTGAATGCAAAGTAGAATAAGGGTATTCATAAATGTAGTGAATGCTTGGAGTTAACATTCACAGCATCCAAATTCCTAGAGGAGAAGTTAAGAGAATTGAAAGAATTAGACAGCAAAACTATACTAGTAAGGATCTCAACCTTGCTCTCTCAGAACTAGATAAATCGAACCACAAAATAAGAAAGTTAAGGAAGTAAATAGAATTCTAGAAAAGTTAGGAAGAGACCCATATCCATCAGAATTGATCCTCATATAGTATTGTTGTTGAAGTGTATAATGATCTCCTAATTCTGCTCATTTCACTTGGCATCAGTTCATATGTCTCTCCAAGCCTTTCTGAAACCATCCTGCTGGTTATTTCTCACAGAACAATAATATTCCATAATATTCATATACCACAATTTATTCAGCCATTCTCCAATTGGTGGGTATCTCTTCAATTTCCAGTTTCTAGGTACTATGAAAAGGGCTGCCCCAAACATTTTTTGCACATATGGGTCCCTTTCCCTTCTTTAATTTCTCTTTGGGATACAAGCCCAGTACTTACACTGCTGATTCAAAGGGGATGCACAGTTTGATAATTTTTGGGGCATAGTTCCAAATTGCTCTCCAGAATGGTTGAATCCATTCACAACTCCACCAACAAAGTATCAGTGTCCCAGTTTTCCCACATCCCCTCCAACATTCCACATCATGTTAATTTGGTTATTAATACAGTCAGTTATGCCAATAGTTTTCCTAATATTGAACCAGCCCTGCATTCCTGGCATAAATCCTACTTGGTCATGGTGTATTATCCTGGAGATGATTTTCTGTGGTCTTTTTGCTAATATTTTATTTAAGATTTTTGAATCAATGTTCATTAGGGAGATTGGTCTATAATTTCTCTGTTTTCATCCTACCTGGCTTAGGTATCAGTACCATGTCTGTGTCATAAAAGGAATTTGGTAGGATGATGCAAAAATATTAAATAAAATATTAGCAAACAGATTACAACATGTTATCCCCAGGATGGCACACCATGACTAAGTAGGATTTATACCAGGAATGCAGGGCTAGTTCAAGATTAGAAAAAAAAAATATTAGCATATTTGATTGTATCAACAATCAAACTTAACAAAAATATGATTATCTCAATAGATGCAGGAAAAAAAGCATTTGATAAAATCCAACACCCATTCTTATTTAAAAAAAAAAAAAACACTAGAGAGCATAGGAATAAATGGAGTTTCCCTTAAAATAATCAGTAGCATCTATTTAAACCATCAGCAAGGATCATATGTAATGGAGATAAACTAGAACCATTCCCAGTAAGATCAGGAGTGAAACAGAGTTGCCCACTATCACCATTACTATTCAATATTGTATTAAAAATGTTAGCTTTTACAATAAGAGAAAAAATTTAAAGGAATTAGAGTAGGTAATGAGGAAACCAAATTATCACTCTTGCAGATAACATGATGGTATACTTTGAGAACCCCAGAGATTCTACAAAAAAAGCTATTAGAAATAATCCACAGCTTTAGCAAAGTTGCAGGATACAAAATAAATCACATAAATCAGAATTTTTATATATTACCAACAAAGTCCAGCAGCAAGAGAGAAACAAATTCCACTTAAAGTAACTGCTGATAGTAGCAAATATTTGAGAATCTATCTGCCAAGGGAAAGTCGGGAACTATGAGCAAAACTACAAAACATTTTTCACACAAATAAAGTCAGATCTAACCAATGGAAAATAGTAAATGCTCTTGGATAAGTTGAGTGAATATAAGATGACAATACTACCTAAACTAATTTATTTAGTGCTATACCAATCAAACTCCCAAGAAACTATTTTAGTGACCTAGAAAAAAAACAACAAAATTCATCTGAAAGAACAAAAGATCAAGAATTTCAAGGGAACTAATGGAAAATTACTATAGTTATTGTAATCTAGTGTTTAACAAACCCAAGGACCTTAGCTTTGGGGGCAAGAATTCACTATTTGACAAACTGCTAGGAAACTTGGGAACTAGTATGGCAGAAACTAGTCATTGACCCATACCTAACACTGTATATCAAGATAAGGTCAAAATGAGTTCATGATCTAGACATAAAGAATGAGATTTTAAACAAATTAGAAGAATATAGGATTGTTTACCTCTCAGACCTGTGGAGGAGGAAGGAATTTGTGGCCAAACAAGAAGTGGAGTATATTACTGAATGCATAATGGATGATTTTGATTATATTGTTAAAAATTTTTGTACAAACAAAATCAATGCGGACAAGATCAGAAGAGAAGCAATAAATTGGGAAAAAAATTACATTCAAGTGTTCTGATAAAGGCCTTATTTTTAAATAGAGAAAATTGACTCAAATATGTAAGAATTCAAGTCGTTCTCCAATTGATAAATGGTCAAGAATGTGAACAGAATTTTTTATGAAGAAATTGAAACCATTTCTAGTCACATGAAAAGGTGCTCCAAAATCACTATTGATCAGAAAAATGCAAATTAAGACAACTCTGAGGTACCACTACACACTTCTCAGATTGACTAAGATGATAGAAAAAGATAATGACAAAGTTGGAGGAGATGTGGGAAAACTGGGACACTGATACATTTTTGGTATTGTGAACAGATCCAACTATTCTGGAGAGCAATTTGCAACTATGCTCAAAGGGTTATCAAACTGTGCATACCCTTTGACCCAGCAGTGTGATAACTGGGCCTATATCCCAAAGAGATCTTAAAGGAGGCTCCCACACCACAATATTTACCTTGGCATCAATTCCTTATTAGCCATTTCTATTAGTTTAAAGGTGGAGAAAATAGAAGCCACACAAAAAAGAGAAATTTCACCTTCTCTTTCCTATAAGTTAAAATACCATTTGCCACAAAATAACTGTCATCACTTTTTTGCTCCTTCATTTTCAGTATGGCTTTAACATATATAATACACAGAGACACAAACAGAGAGACATTTACACACAGTCACATAATCACATACACAGAGACACACAGATACACACTCACACACATTCTTTTTGTTTCTTAGTTTTTCTTTTTTTCCTTCCCCCCGTCTTTGTTTGTTTGTTTTAATAATAGCTTTTTATTTTCAAAATATATGCAAAGATCATTTTCAACAATCACCTCGCAAAACCTTCTGTTCCAAAATTTTTCTCCTTCCCTTCCTCTCACCCTCTCTCCTGGATGGCAAGTAATCCAATACATGTTAAACATGTGCAATTCTTCTATACATATTTTCACAATCATCATGCTGTGTATTTCTTGGGTTTTCTTATCAGCTCATTGTGAATTTATTATTCCTGACACTATCTTTATAGGAACTTACCAGGCATTTGTATTCAGCCTCCTTCCCAAATCTTGCATTCTTCTGTATATAGAATAGACCTGTGACCTTCTATTCACATCCTTTTAAAATTTAAGATGCTTGACGATTTCTCCAAGCATCCATATTGGCCTTTTAAGACAACTCTTATTTTCTTCTTCAGTGAAATAACTCACCTTTAGTCTTCAGAATTTTATTCTTGAGAATTCACCAGCTCTCATGGGAGGATTTCCCCAGGAGAATTTTAGTCCATGTGATTCCACCCATCTTTCTTCTGAACTCAATGAAATCTGCCTAAAATCTCAGATACATGGCAGACTGTGCCCAGTTTTCTTCTCTTCTGTTGGCATACAGGAGCCACCTGACAATAGCTGCTAGAGCTCCAACCCAGACCTGTAGAATGGATCTTCTCGTGTGAGAGGATGACACAAGGAGACTGAGAGGCATTTGCTGTTCTCTGACCTTTCTGACTGAGAATCCATTGCCTTGTCTGACCTCTCTCCTCCTCCCTCTGCCTCCAATTTATCTCATTCCCAATCTGCAACACTTGTGTCAGCAAAGGCTGCCCTGCAACTCCTTCAGATGTTATGATCCACAGCTGTGAAGGCTGCCGGAGAAGGCTCCCTTAACACTCTTCCATTAAAGACTTTAGAAAATAATATTCAAACTCACTGCCCCAAAAGTTCCCATAATTTCCAATCCAGAAACCAGTTCCTCCCTGTCGGGAAGAGTCAAAGATTAGGATTTTCCATTGATAGTTTCTGCAAATGTGAAGAAAGAAATTATTCCTAAGAAAAATCAGAATGTTACTAGCTCTGCTTTTGGCAAAAAAGAAAACACTAGCAGATGTCTAGTTCCCCCATCACTATTATAGCATTATCTTCAGACCAAGCTTATGATTTGTTTCCCAACTCCTCTATTTCTTCTTTCTGTTATGTTGACTCATGGTATAATCTAATAAAAATTTGCTTTATTGGTCTTCACCCCAATGCTCATTCTAGTCCTCTCCCTAGCTCCTGAATTTGTTTACCTGGCTTAACCTTCTTAAAATATAATTCTACTCTATTCTTCTCTTTTTCAATCAACAAGCATTTTCTTTTCTTTTTGGTTTTGTTTTGGTTTTGTGGGGTTTTTTAATATTAGTTTTTTATTATGGGAGGCAAGAGGGAAGAGGTCAGAGAAGGTGACTGCCTCTCAGTTTCCTTGTATCGTTATCATCCTCTCACATGAAGAGATCTATTCTACCAATCAGAATTAGATCCCCAGCAGCCACTAGAAGGTTGCTCCCATAACAATCATTGAAGCTTCTTAAAGCATGAAATAAAACAGAAGGAAGGCTAGAAGGAATTGGGGACAAATAGGTCAGCTCTGAAAGCTATGTTCTGAGCAACAAGATGGCAGATAAGACATTATCTCCTATCCCTACAACTGCTCCAACATCCCCCAAACAAAAATTATGTGCCAAAGGAAAAGGAACTTCAGCTATTTACAAGGTCTAGGACACTAAGAATCCAAAAGAAGGTTTAAAACAACAAACTAACCCAGGAACTGATGCTCACTATGTGTTGACATAGACAGTAACACAATAGTGACAGAAGACTCCAATATTGCTCTATCTGTTTTAGGTAAGTTTAATAAAAAGATTTTTTTAAAAAGGTGAAATAGGAAACTGAACAAATTTCTAGAGAAACTCGAATTAAAAGACTTAAGCAGCTTCTAAATGCTACTGCAGAAGAACATACATGTTTTATGTTTTTATTTACCACATGAAACTCTTCCAAAAATTGACTACGTATTAAGAAATAGAGAAATTGCAAACAAATGTAAAAAGGCAGAAATAATCAAAACAACTTTTACGATCATAATGCAATTAAAAACAGAAATTGGTTCAGGGACCAAAACAAAAACTACAGTTTGACTTTTAATCTATTCTTTAAAAAAAAAAAAAGCAAGGGGTATATAATAGAGATTCACAATTTCATGTATAATTATCTTTTTCTATCGCCTAGAAAAGAGCCTGCTTTTTCTAAGTTCAGAACAAAAATTACATAATTAAAAGGTAAAGAAAAAAATTCAGTGTTTGGTGAATATCATGAAATTTCTAAGAAAGAAATGATCACTTTGGCCTGGTGGTCTCTGAAGAGGTTTTTAAGAAGACCTGAATCTTGAATGCTAATTGGCACAAATGGGGCCAGAAGCATTTATTCAGGTATAATAAGGAACAACCTGCAGAAAGGGTGCTCATGAAACGTCACGTAGCTGTTCGACCAGAGTGCAAGGCAAAGTGAGCCAGGTTGTAGATGTATTTATATATCAGACTAACAGATTTGGACTTTATCCTATAAATAATGAAAAGCCATGAAAGGCATTTGAGGTAGCTAATATACCAATCTGGGGTGTGGGATATTAGGGAGGACTAGTACCTCTGGTGTAAGGACTTCCCAAGCCTTTTCCAGCGTTGCTTATCTATCTTGGATGTCCACCTGTCACCTGTGGCTCCAAAAAGCTGTAGCATGTGTAATGGCCACACCTCAGTAAACCATTTTGGCAGACAAGCTAAAACAGGTTCAGGGTGACTGACAGGCTTTAGATCTGTTGCTGAGTAAGGGGGGGGGCGTCTACCCCAAGCATTCGAAGACTTTCCCTGACAGAATGGGTGGATGAGAACAGTTTGTCCCACAGGCTAGGGGGTGCTTACAGCTTGGTCAGACATCAAAGTCATCCACTGTATCCTGGGCTACTGCCAGTCATCATGATTTTTGTCTTGCCACTGGGCTTTAATAACTGAGAAAGAGAGAGTGAGGTTGGCAGCTTTGTGCAACTCTCCCTCACGTAAATCCCAATCGCTTAGGAGTCATCACCATTGATGTCACTGGTCTTCTTTCAAAACTGTTGAGGGTTTTAGCCTTGGGAAGAAAAGAGCTCTTGAGCTCTCAGTTCCTGTCAACCAGCTTGGAATGGGAGAAGAATTCTTTCCTTCTTTGCTCTAATCCTTGAAAATATCTTCTTTAAAAGTCTTATTACTTTTTTTTTAAACAGGTTGACTTCTTCCCCTTCTCTTCTCAATCTATTTCATCAGTGTATAGGTTACTTCCAATGTGGAAAATCCTTCTACCAATGCAAATTGGCACCTCATCAGCAACTCGGAGTCTTAAAGAACTGGGCATTGAGGTCATGTCCTATGTGGGACATCTGATGCACCTGGCTCGATTTAGTTTAGAACAAAAAAAATTGGAATAGAGCCATGATTACTATCTCTAAGTCTTTGGATGGCTGTTATATGGAAGGAATAAATGGATCTGGTGTTTCTCCAGAGAACAGAATCAGAACCAGTAGATTTCAGAGAGGGGAAAATTTTTTACACAGTGAAAGGAAGAATTTTCTAACAATAGTTCACCAAAGGAGTGATATTTTAAAGTAACAAGTCACTGGGAGTATTTAAACAGAGGCCTGAAATGACTTCTCTAGAATGGATTCTTTCCAAAAAAACTTAAAATGAATTGTTACTATTTTTATTATAATTAAACTTTAGTGTATTAACATTCTTTAATTTTTTATCAACAAAAATCTACTTTTTCTTTCTGCTCTTCCCCCCCCACATTGAGAAAGAAAGAACAAAACTCCTGTTTCAAACATGTATCATCAAGCAAAATGAACCCTTGTATAGGCCAGGTCCAAAAATTGTGACTCAGTCTACACTGTCAGAAGGTGGATCACATGTTTTAACACAAATCACTGCATTGATCAATTCCTATATCTTTTTAAAGTTGATTGTCTTTATTCGTTTGTTGTCATTGTGTAAATTGTTTTCCTGGTTTTGGTCACTTTTTTTTTTTAGTACATGCAAGTCTTCTCAAGTTTTTCTAAAACCATTGCCTTCATCGTTATTGGTTTTTTTTTCCATTACACCATAATTTGTTCAATCCTTTTCCAGTTGATGGGTGGTAACTCAGTTTCCAACTCTTTGCCACTCCCCCCCAAAAAAGCATTGCTAGAAATAGAAATTTTGTGCCCATGGGTCTCTTTTGTAGAATGGATCCTTGGAAAGTTAGAATGGATTATCTTTAAGGCTTAGGTGAACTTCCAAATCTCAGTTCCTATTTTTCCAAATGTAAGAATTCTTTTATTCTAATTAAATAACTCCCAGGCACTGGGGGAACAGAACAAATGATGAGTGCTGCCTTCTGAATTGGATGTATCACAGGAAATACAAGGCAGGCAGGCATAATTTCAACATTACTAAGTACACATATAAAAATACAGGAATTCTCAAGTTAAGTAAGACGACTGAGTCCAGGGAAAGTCCCCACAGTGTGGAATTCATTAGGGAATATTTCCTAAAGAAGGCATCTTGCAGCTTTGATTTAAAGTGAGGGAATGGAGACTTACATGACACTATTAGAAGGGAGAATATGGCCAGGAGACTCTTTCTCAGGGGCAGCTTTAAGTTGGCAGAGTGATGGTCATATGAGAGACAACATAGGAAGCCCAATTTAGTTGTCAGTGGGAAAGCAAATTATCAGACTATGGGGAATAAGAAGTGGGACTGTAACATCTTAAGTTATATACATTGAGTTTCTTCTAGTTGTTATTTAGTCATTTTAGTCATTTCTGCTCTTTATGATCCATTTGGAGTTTTCTTGGCAAAGATACTGGAGTGGTTTGCCATTTGCTCCTCCAGTTCATTTGACAGATGAGGAAACTGAAGAAAACAGAGTTAAGTGACTTGCTCAGGATCACATGGCTAGTTAATTTCTGAGGTCAATTTTGAGCTCAAGTCTTCCTGGCTCCAAGCTCTGTCCATTATACCACTTAACTGTCCAATATCCACCAGTAGGCCTGGGTTTAGCTGTTGACCCCGGAGATATGTATTTGCAAGCCGGTTGTAGTTAAAGGATCGGCTATTTTCGGGATTAGAAGTCAATCTATGGGTCAATGGCTCAATCTGACTGGAGTTAGGGGGCACTGGGCAAGGTAATGGTGACACAAAGACACTATCAATCTACATTTCACTGGAGTGGGAGGAGAATAGTTTGTGGCCCGGGTTAGGGTCCAGTCTGCGTCCAGGATTCATTTGGACAAAACAGTTATGAAGTGTCAACAATGGGCAAAACCTTAGGCTACTTGCTTCTCTTCTGTCCCAACATTCTCTCTCTGGGTGATCTCCTCAGCTCCCATGAGTAGCAGTATTCTCTAACTCCCAGATCTATCTCACATGATGAAGTGGCTTCGTACCTTACCAAAGCTGACTCTTCTGTTTGTTCAAGTGATCCCATTTCCTCCCATTTCCTCCAACAGATCATCCCCATCATCCCCACTCCTTCATTTATCTTCAATCTTGCCCTTTCTACTAGTTTCTTTCTGACTTTCCACAAACATGACCATGTCTCCTCCATCTGGAAAAACCTCCCAATTGACTGTTCCATCCCTGCTAACTCCTGGTCTATATCTCTTCTGGCCTTTGTAAATAAAATCCTCAAAAAAAGGCCGGAAATAATGTGGATGTGGCTCCAATTTCTCCCTTTTTGCCCTCTTTTTTTTAACTTTTTGCAGTCTGGCTTCCAACTTGATCATGCCAGCAAAACTGCTCTCTCCAAAGTTATTAATGACCTCTTAGTTGCCAAATCCATCCATGTTCTTTTCTCAGTCTTTCTTCTCCCTGACTTCTCTGCAATTTTCCACACTGTGAATCACTCTCTCCTCCTCTATCTAGGCTTTCTCTCTCTTGGTTCTTGTCCTATCTCGTTGACTGCTCCCTCTCTGTTTACTTTTCCGGATCACCTTCCAGATCAGCCCTCTGACCATAGGTATCCCACAGAGTTCTGTCCTGGGTCCTCTTCTCTCTTCATTCTCTATGACTTCCGTTGGTACTCTCATCAGTATCCAAAGATGGAATGACCATCTCTACGCTGATGACTCTCAAATCTGTCTTTCCCATCCCATCTCTCTGCTGACCTTCAATCTTACATCTCCAACTTTGCATATCTCAAATTGATTGTTCAATAGACATCTTCAACTCCAAATGTACAAAACTGAACTCATGATCTTGATCTTCTTCCCCACTATACACACACTCTCTCTCCCTCTCTCTCTCTCTGTCTCTCTCTGTCTCTGTCTCTCTCTCTCTCTGTCTCTGTCTCTGTCTCTCTCTCTACTACAGAGAACAATAGTATCCTCCCAGCCTCTCAATTCCCAATTTAGGAGACATCCTGGATTCGTCAACTATCTCCCAACCCCATCTCCCATATTCAAGCTGTCACTATGGCCTGTCAATTTCCCCTCTAGAGCATCTCCTAGATCTCACAGCATCTCTCATCCATTTCACATATCCCCTTACATCATCCCTACAATATGACTCCTTCCCTCCCTTGACCCTCACCCTGGTCCATGACTTCATCACCTCATACCATATTATTGCAAGAACTTCTGGGAGATCCTGCCTAACTCAAGTCTTTCTCCACTTCAACCCAGCCTGCATTCAGCCACTAAAGTGATTTTTTAAAAACACAGATCCAATCATATCACCCCCTATTCAATGCATCATTGACTACCTCTAGGAACAAATATCAAATCCTCTTTTTAGCCTTCAAAGCCCTTCATGTCCTGGTCCCCTCCTCCCTTTTCAGTCTTCTTACATTTTAGTTCCAAACAAGAACTCTTCAATCCGATGACACTGGCTCCTGGCTATTGCATGAACAAGGCACTCCATTTCTTGGCTCTGGGCATTTTCTCTGGCCATCTCCTATGCCAACACCGACCTCTCTGGCTTTATTTAAGTCTCATCTAAAATCCTGCCTTCTACCAAAAGCCTTTCTAAATCACTCTTAATTCTGATGCCTTTCCTCTACTAATTATTTCATTTTTATTCTGTATTTAGCTAGCTTCATACATATTTTTTGCATGTTATCTCCTCTGTTAGATTATAAACTTCTTGAGGAGAGACTGTCATTTGCCTTTTTTATATCCCTAGCACTTACTACAGTGCCTGGCACATAGTAGGCACTTTATCATTATTCAATTGTTTTCAATCATGTCTAAATCTTCATGATCCTTTTTTAGAGCAAAGATATTGAAGCAGTTGGCCGTTTCCTTCTCCAGCTCATTTTACCAATGAGAAAATTGAAGCAAACATAGTTAAATGACTTGCCCAGGGTCACATAGCTGATAAATGTCTGAGACTGGATCTGAACTCAGAAAAAAATCTTTCTGACTGCAGGCCTGGCTCTCCACCCCCTGTGAACTTATTAACTGATTGATCTAGCACTGATCAACTCCTCATCTTCAGTTTCATTATCAATAATAACAACAATAACAATAATGATAACTAACATTTGTGTAACATTTTAAGGTTTGCAAAGCACTTTACAAATGTCTCATTTGCTCCTCACATCTAGTCTGCAAAATAGGTGCTATTATTATCCCCACTCTACAGATGAGGAAACTGAGGTACTTCTAGATTCAGTGACTTGTCCATGACCACACAGTTAGCAATATCTGAGGCCAGGTCTGATAGTTCTTATTCCGGGTCTGCATTCTCTTTGTCACGTGCCTTAGTTCCCACATCATCAACTATCTATTGACTTGTAGGCATCTCAAACTCCCTATGGCTAAAACAAAACTCATTGTCTTTCCTTTCAAACCACTTCCCTGCTGAACTTCCCTGTTTATATTGAGTCCACTAACATCATTCCAATTACCCAAATTCACAAATTCAAAATCATCCTTGACTTTTCATTCTTACTCATCAATCCGTTGCCAATCTTATCAATTATACCAGGGGTCCTCAAACTTTTTCAATAGGGGGCCAGTTTACTGTTCCTCAGACTGTTGGAGGGCCGGACTAGAGTAAAAACAAAAACTTTGTTTTGTGGGCCTTTAAATAAAGAAACTTCATAGCCCTAGGGAAGGGGGATAAACGTCCTCAGCTGCCACATCTGGTCCATGGGCCATAGTTTGAGGACCCCTGGATTATACCTTTGCAACATTTCTTGCTACCATTCCCTTCTCTCTATTCACAGTGGCTACTGGCTTAGCTCAAGCTTTCTTCACCTTTCACCTGGACCATTGCCATAGCCTCCTAATCAGCTTGTTTGTCTTCAATCTTTGTATGGAAAAAAATTACTGGAAAAGCAAACTGTAGTTTTTTCCAGGAAAAGCAAACTGTACATAAAAATGTTTGCAGAATCGACCTCTTTTCATGTTCTACTTTGTATATGGGAAATGCTCACTTTAGTTGTTGTTTTGAGTTCAGAAAAATAAGTCAAGAAAATTGGGAAAGCCACAAACTCCCCTGGCCTTTAAAGCCTGTCATAATAGTTCTGGCCCATAACAATAATCTGGCCCAAGTCTTTCCTTCCCTTAAACCTGGTTCCACCAAATTGGCTCACTTGTTGCCTTTCACACTTGCTGCCTGTCATTGGACCTGTCTCCCACATCTGGACTTCCCTTGCCCCTAACTTCTGCCTTCTAAAATCTCTCATTTTCTTTCTGTAACACTACAACAGATAGGGGTTATTACTTAGGGAACAGATGAACAGGGAGAGTGAATAAAATTATCACCACCCTTTACTCCCTAACCTTTTTGTGTGTCTGGATATTTAATCAATCATATACCATTCTAATAAATTATAATAATTAACTCATTTTAAGCCAAAGGCCAGCATAATAGACCCTAAAGTTCATGTGGTTCTCTCACCTTTTGCTTTAGGGAGATTTTATATATATATCAAGAGAGAGACAGAGACAGAGAGACAGAGAGACAAAGACAGAGATAGAGAGAGAGACAGAGAGACAGAAATGGAGAGAGAGACAGAGACAGAGAGAGAGACAGAGACAGAGAGACAGAGACAGAGACAGAGACAGAGAGAAAGACAGAGAGAGACAGAGACAGAGACAGAGACAGAGAGACAGAGAAAGACAGAGAGACAGAGAGACAGAGACAGAGACAGAGAGACAGAGAGACAAAGACAGAGATAGAGAGACAGAGAGACAGAGGTGGAGAGAGAGACAGAGACAGAGAGACAGAGAGACGGAGACAGAGACAGAGAGAAAGACAGAGAGAGACAGAGACAGAGAGAGAGACAGAGAGAAAGAGAGAGACAGAGAGAGAGAGACAGAGACAGAGACAGAGAGAAAGAGAGACACAGAAAGAGAGACAGAGACAGAGAGATACAGAGAGAGAGACAGAGAAAGAGACAGAGAGAGAGAGAGAGAGCCGGACCCCCTGTTATGAGTATCCTTGTTTCAAGTATACTTTTACAAAGTTCCAGCCCTCTACATCTCTCTCCATACGTATACATATACATATACATATACATATACATATACATATACATATACATATACATATACATATACATATACATATACATATACATATACATATACATATATATATATAATAGGGAGAATATATAAACAAAAAGTTAAATATATTCACTGTTGCTCAGAGCTCCTAGTTAGAATTCCTAATATTTAAAGAGAGGTTTGACTCTCTTAGGCAGCTAGGTGGCGCAGTGGATAGAATGCTACTCCTTGGAGTCAAAAAGACTTCTCTTCCCAAGATCAAAAATGGCTTCAAACACTAGCTAGCAGTGTCATCCTGGGCAAGTCACTTAACAGTGGTTACCTTAGTTTGATCACCTGCAAAATGAACTGGAGAAGGACATTTCCTTCCTTCCTGTAAATCACTGCAATATCTTTGCCAAGAAAATCCCAAATGGGATCGGGAAAAGTCAGACGTGACTGAAAACAACAAAAATATTTGTCTCTGCTTTAATTTCAATTTGTATTTATTGTTATTTGAAGAAAGATTCAGATTACCAGAAACATTTGAATAAAACCTTAGAGTATGTTTCAACAGGCAGAGACAGGAAGTTGGGAAAGGGTAAAAATGTTTTCTTAGGAAAAAGATGGGTTCAGTCCATCTTGATCTGAAAAACCTCAAGAATTAATGACTCTCCTTGACTCTTTCCTTTGTCAGTCTATTTCTTTATCTGCAAAATGAATGTTTTGGTCCCATTTTTTCTTTAGGTTTTGCTTTTTTGATGCTGCTTTTTTCTTTCTCCATTCATCTGTTGTCCCTATGCTACTAATTCTTTCTAACCCAGCCCTTAAAGCCCCTACTCCTCTCTCTGGAGTGCCAGATTCTCAGATTTCCACATTTGGAGCTGATCTTTTATGTTCTACAAATCCCAGGGCTTAGCCAAATCTCCCCAGCTAAAACTTCCCTGTGTAGCATCTTTAGTTCAGGACTTTTCACATCTAGTATAAAGCCTTTGAAGTGTTTTGGTCTTAGCCCTCTTGTACTTCAAAGCTCAGCTCAAATGCTCCCTCCTCCTTTCCTGATCCCTCCAGGATTTATTACCCCTTCCCACTTAGCCTGAATTCACTTTGTCTCTATTTGTACCTCCCAGGGTACATGTTGTTTCCTGTGATAGAAGATAGTTTTCTTCATTAGATTGTGAGCTCCTTGGAGGCAAGAACTCTTTTAGCTCTTCTTGTCTCCACAGTGCTCACTAGTCTCTGGAACATAGTGAGTGCTTGATAAATGTGTCACTGACTGACTAACTACTTGAGAATAGGAACTTTTTCTTTTTTCCCCTGTTTTTGTATATTCAGAACCTAAACCCTAATAAGGTGCTTGATAGATGTTTGTTGATTGTTTGAATAAAGGATGCCAAGAAAAAACAATTCCTGCCTTCAAGTAGTTTATATTTAAAGGTCTACAACCAGGGGTCCTCAAACTATGGCCCACAGGCCAGATGCAGAAGCAGAGGATGTTTATCCCCCTCACCCAGGGCTATGAAGTTTCTTTATTTAAAGGCCCACAAAACAAAGTTGTTGTTTTTACTATAGTCCGGCCCTCCAACAATCTGAGGGACAGTGAACTGGCCCCCTATTTCAAAAGTTTGAGGACCCCTGGAGATAGACAAAGCACTTATTAAAGTTTCCAGAGGTCCAGGCACTGGGGATTGGCAAGATCGGCCCTGTCTTCAACGGACTTACATCCTTTTATGTTTTATAAATTATATTGGGAGGGAAAAATCAGACCAAATGGGAAAAACTATGGGAGAGATTAAAAAATTTTAAAAAGTGAACCTAGCACGTGTTGAGTGACATTCAGTCTCCTGAGTTATTTTTCTGGACGCAGATGGCATTTTCTGTCTCAAGTCTATTGGGATTGCTTCAGATCACTGAACCTCTGAGAAGAACCGAGTCTTTCATAGCTGATCGTGACACATTCTTGCTGTTATTGTGTACAATGTATTCTTGGTTCTGCTTGTTTTGCGCAACATCAGTTCATGTAAATCTTTCCAGGACTTTCTAAGACCAGTTTGCTCATCATTTTTTATAGGATAATAATATTGTTTTATAGCCCTTTGGGCGTAGTTCGTTCCAGATTGCTCTCCAGAATGGTTGGATCATTTCACAACTCCACCAACAATGCATCAGTAGGACTAACATTCTAAGGGGGAAAGACATGACACAAAAGGAAAGCAGAAAGGGGAAGGGGAATGCTAATAGAGTGATGGGGCGTGATGATGTCATCGAACTGAGATGAAGGTCTAGATAAGGCAAGATGAGGTACAATTCACCTGTCAGAGCTCAAGGCGGTTTTAGGTGGGGAAGAGGTTGAGCTGATGGTGCATTGGGGCAGATGTGCGTGGAGACAGTAGGACTATGAGTGTTAGATGAATAGCTGATGGCCAGGGAGCCACTCCCAAAGTGTGCCTTACTGACAAGGGTGGGACAGAAAGTCTTAAACAACCTGAATCTCTCAAAGATCCTCCCAGTGTGAAGGATAGAGTAGTAAGATTAAATCTGGAAGGGACATTATAAGTCATTTGATGCAAACACCCACTTTGTAGATGAAGAAACTGAGACTTGGAGAATGACTTGACACCCATCCAAGCTCTACTAGTCCGTGGTGGGAGTAAGGGAACGGCCTATGGCCAGTAGGAGGGGTCAGTCTGTGGCTAAGGCTACAGGCCAACAGGTGACTAGTGAATAGGGGGAAGCTAAAAGCCCCAGTCTCTTGAATGAATTTATTGCTATTTGAAGAAAGATTCAGATTACCAGAAACATTTGGATAAAAACTCAGACTATGTTTCAGGAGGCAGAGACAGGAAGTTGGGGAAGAGTAAGAGCGTTTTCTCAGGACTTCCCTCAGCCTCTAAAAAGATGGGTTCAGTCCATCTTTTTAGCCTAAGTTCAATTTTACATTTTAGAGTTCACTCATAGGGGCTGCTCAGCTACAAAGACTATCTAAACGGCTCTCCACCCAGATTTCCAGAGAACTTGAATCTGCTCCTCGGCTCATGGGCCAAAGCTAGAAAGAAACACAGGGGTTCCTTTTCAGTAGTCCAGGGGAGTCAACAAGAGAGGCCATGCGGGTCAGAGAAGCAGCTTCCAGTAACTAGATGTGAAGATAATACTCTGGCCAATTGTTTTGATCAGTGGAAATATCAATAAAGCTGCATTATGGAATATTGTTGCACAATAAGAGATGATGAAAGGGACTTTTCCAGACAAACTTGGAACCAACTCCATGAAGGTGAAGTGTGTTCAACTAGGAGAAAGTTTTCCACAGAAATAATATTTTAAAGAAAATCACTTGGAAGGAATTCTGATCAATGCAATGACCCACCTCTTTCTCTGGAAGAATGATGCAGCAATGAAGAAGCAGGGTGGCCAGCTCACCCAGAGAGACGTGCAGAATCACATTGTCTAAATGTGGGGACTAGCTTTGCTCACCTAGGCTTTTTTGTGCTCAAGGAACTGGGGCATAGGTGAGGAGAGCGAAGCTATAGAGTTCCCACCACTCCCACCCCAAAAAAAAGAAAGAAAGAAAAGAGGGTCATTGACGTATTTTTAAAACAGCCCAGAAAAGAGCAGAAGGAAGTTCAGAAGCAAATGCACAAAAGAAAAGCAAGCCAAATTTAACATTTGTATTTTCATAGTTCTGTCTATTTTGTACATGGAAATATTAGGTGTTTGTTTGCATTCATTAAATTTATAATAAATCTAAAACAGAGAGAAGGAAAGAGGGAGCAAGTGGAAGGGAAGGTGAAATAGAGACAGAGATAGAAACACATGGAGAGACTGACAGAGAAAGAGACAGTGGAGAAAAGAATGAGGAGAAAGGAAGGAGAATAAAGAGGAGGAAGGAAGGAAGGAAGGAAGGAAGGAAGGAAGGAAGGAAGGAAGGAAGGAAGGAAGGAAGGAAGGAAGGAAGGAAGGAAGGAAGGAAGGAAGGAAGGAAGGAAGGAAACAGTTAAACTAAAGAACTAAAGATAAGGCATTGTGAGTGTTAACTGACATCCAGCTCGTCCCACCCTTTCTGGTCTTGTTGGAGCCACTCCCAAAGTGTGCCTTACCTGACAAGGGTGGGACAGAAAGTCTTAAACAATCTGAACCTTTCAAAAGTCCTCCCATTGTAAAGGACAGAGAAGTAAGATTAAATCTGGAAGGAACCTTAAAAATCATTCCGTGCAAACACCCACTTTGTAGATGAAGAAATCTACCTTGAAGAATGACTTGACATTCATCCAAGCAGTGCTCTTGTCTCTTAGCCAAGTCTTTCATACATTCTGCCTCTGGTCACTTCCACAAGGATAGCGCTCCCCTCAGATTGGCCCAGAACTATGCCTGGTGCAAAAAGGGCTATGGAAGAAATAAGAGGCCGTCCATAAAGTGCTGGGTTCGGGATCTGCCTGGGATCCATCCTGGCTGTGTGACTCTTGGGCAGATTCCCTAAGTTCTTAGTGCTGGACCCTACAAGGCTCAGTACGGTGCACTTCTGTCAGATAATCAGCTGTCAAGAAGCTATCTGCATTCTTTTTATGGAAGCAAAAACTTGGAAAGTGAGTGGATGCCCATCAATTGGGCAATGGCTGAACAAGTTGTGGTACATGATGGTATTATTGCTCTATAAAAATGATGAACAAGCTGATTTTAGAAAGACCTGGAAAGATTTACATGAACTGATGCTGAGGGAAACAACAGAACCAAGAATACGTTGTACATAATAACAGCAAGACTGTGTGATGATCTACTATGAAAGACTTGGTTCTTCTCAGTGATCCAAGGCAATCCCAATAGACTCTGAACAAAAAAGATCCAAAAAAAGAACTAAGGAGACTGAATGTAAATCCACACATGCTATGTTCAATTTTTTTTTCTGTTTTTTTTTCTTTTCCATGATTTTTTCCCTTTTGCTCTAATTTTTCTCTCCCAACATGATTCATAAAGCAATGTGTATTAAAAATAAATAAATTTATTAGGAAAATGAGGGAAGCTATCTGTAGTCATTGAGGAGGGAGTTTCCTGCCTTACGAGCTTACCACACTAATACGATCAGAAGTCCAGTCCCTTTTTGGCCTCTCCAGGAGCTTCCGGCTCAAAGTGGTGAGCCCAGTACATAGGAAACTAAGGGCACAGTATAGAAAAAAGCAATACAAGGTGCTGTGGGAAAGGGGCTGATCTGGATCTGGGTTCTAATTCTGGAACTGACACCTCTCTATCACCCAAGTGACTGGGAAAAACACTTATCTCTCTGGGCCTGTTTCCTAATCTGTTAAACAAGAGTTGGATTGAATAAGCTCTGGAGTCTCCTCCAGTTCTAGATCCATGAAGATGTTGAAATTCCAAGGAGGGAGAAAGCAGTATCACTTAGAGTGTCCACAGAATCTTCATGCAGGACAGTCTGGGGGCTGTTTAAATTCACGGGAAGGGAACAGCAACTTATGGGTCATATTTAAGACCTGAGAAATCATCTGCAAAATCAACCACAGGCAGTGATGAGCTGAAAGCCGGGAACCACCACCTCCCACTGTTCTCTAAGTTGATCATTTTGTATGGCCCCAGAACGAGGTTATAAATATCCACATGGCCCTTGACAGGAAAAAGATTCCCCACCCCTGAATTACATGGCTATTACCGGGCACACAGCGGCCGCTGCCATTTGTGCTGTGAGGGTTGGAGTTTTCCTTCTCATCACACCCAGAGAAGGCGTAGAGGTGGAAAGGATCTGGCAGAAAATTAACAAACAAAAGCTACAAAGGATCCTCTGTGGGGGGGCTGTTGGCTCTGATGTATTTTCTGAGGAAAAGAGGAAGAGAAAGAGCTAGAAAGGGAGGAAAGGAGAGACAGAAAAGGTAGGAGAAAAAGAGACCTATGGAGACAAAGAAATCTTGTCTCTTTAAAGAGAAGAGAAATGGAGCCAGAGGGATGGAAGGGAAAGATGAAAAGGAGACAAAGGGAGAGAGAAAGAGAAAAGGGGGCAGAGAGGGAAGGAGGCAATGATAGGGAGAGAGAGAGGGAGAGAGGAGAGAAAGAGAGGGAGGAAGGAGAAAGGGAAGTGAGGCAGAAAGGAGAAAGGAGGTGATAGGGAGAGTGGGAGGAAAGAAAAGAGGAAGAGGAGAAGAGAAAGAGAAGGAAAAGGGGAGGGGGAGGAAAAGAGGGAAGGAAAGAAGAAGGATACTGAGAAAAGGGGGAGAGACAATTGGAAGGAGAAAATAAGAGGCAGAGATAGACAGAGACCAAGGGAAGGAAGGATAGAGAGAAGGGGAGGAGAGGGAAGAGGGAGAGAGGGAGGAAACGCATGCAGCATATAGTGACGGCGTTGGTCCTGGAACTATGTCCAAGCCTTCCTTCCCCACACACACCCCCTATCCCAACTCAGCAGTGCCAGTGCTGGGCATCATGATGAGCCTAAATTATACCCGCCTAGCAGAGCTCCGAATCCTTGGTAGAGGAGGAGGAGCGTGTTTGTGTGGGTGAGTCCCTGACCACGGGGCCATCCTGCTTCCTTCCAGGAAGCTCAAACACGCTGAAGGGTCAGACTGGTCTGTGGGCGGCAAAGGGGCTTGGCCTGGGGCCCCAGGGCGACCATTCTGTCCTTAGGCCTGTGGCCCATTCCCCATTGGCCCAGGGGGAGTTCTCCCTCTCACTTCTTGTGTAAAAGTCACAGATGAGGTTCCTGCCCAGCTCGGGGGTGGAGGGGCTGGGGGTGGGGAGGGGACAGAGCTCTGATGCAGGAGGGAAAAACAATGAGCAGAATTTTCCCAAGCAGAATATCGAGAGAGAGGGGGCAAAGGGCCCCGAGGGACGTCCCTGCTCCAGGCTCAGAATCCGGGCCTGATTTCTGGCACCCGCTGCCCTCCCTCGCCCTCAGGGACTGCAGCTCGCCCTCGGGCCGCGGCCTGGACGAATTCTGGAACTGCTCTGTGCCCTGCCAGGCCTGCTCTGCCAGAGGCTCTAATCGCCGGGTCCTTAAGCCCGGGAGAGGAAAGGGCTCACAAGGCTCCAAGCCCGATTTACCCAGTGAGCTGTGGAACGAGAGACTGGCTCCCTCGGCCCTGAGGTCAGGGAGCCATTTTCCATGGCCAGAGGGTAAATCTGGAACTTAAAGTCACCCTCCCACTGCTGGCTCTCCCGGGCCTGACGCTGGACCCACGGGGTGGGGTATGAAGCCGTTCCCGCTGCCACCCGAGGGGCTTATCTGCTGCAAAGCCACGTGTTTTGTCTGGACTAGGCTCAACCTCGAGGAGCCTGACCCCTAATGAGAAGGGGTCTCCTTTTCTCATCCTCACTGGCTCACTGACCTCCCACCTTAAGGAGAGTTTTATTTCTGAATCATATCTAAGATTGCCAAATTGAGAGGATTAAGAAAATATTCAACGTATAGTAGGCGTCAGATATGGGGCAGGTAATTTATTCCTTTTTTAAAATAATTAATTGCTAATTAATAACTTATAAAAATTATTTATCCATTATGATTGGGATTAACAGATAATTATATTATTTTATTAATTAATAAAAATTTTATTTTTCAAGACATATGCATGGATAATTCTTCAACATTAATCCTTACCAAACCTTCTAATTCCCCCCTTCCCTCACCCCCTCTCCTAGATGTCAAGTAGTCCAATATATGTTAAATATGGTAAAAATATATGTTAAATCCAATATATGTGTGCATATTTATACAATTATCTTGCTGCACAAGAAAAGTCAAATCAAACTGGAAAAAGAGAGAAAGAAAATAAAATGCAAACAAATAACAACAAAAAGAGCGAGAATGCTATGGTGTAAACCACATTGAGTTCCCACAATCCTCTCTCTAGGTATAGATGGCTGTCTCCATCTAAGTCCATTGGAACTGGCCTGAATCCTCTCGTTGTTGAAGAGGGCCACGTCCATTAGAATTGATTATCGTATAATCTTCTTGTTGCCACAATGATCTCCTGGTTCTGCTCACTTCACTCAGCATCAGTTCGTGTCAGTCTCTCCAGGCCTTTCTGAAATCCTCCTGCTGGTCATTTCTTACAGAACAATAATATTCCTTAATATTCATATCAGGTAATTTATTCCTGCGCACAAAAGGAATGCTAACTGCATTTAATAGACAAATTTAGAAAAAGATTCAGTAACTTAAATTCTGAACTGTTGCAATTTATTATTGCACTAAAATATTTAACATACTTCTTGCTGTTTTGAAAGGAGGAAAAAGAGAAGGAAGGAAAAAAATTTGGAAGATACAAAAATGAGTGTTAAAAACTATCTTTCCATGTATTTGGAAAAATAAAATACTATTGAAAATAAAAAGCTCAATCTATTAGAAGTGTCTGTTGTTGCCAGATGACTTCTATTAGTGTCTGTTGTTGCCAGAGGTGTCAGTGGTCTGAGAAACTCGCAGGGTCCCACAGCCATTATGTGAGTTAGGTGGGATTTGAATCCAGCTCCCTACTCACGACACCAAACCAGAGTAAGTGCTTGATAAATACTGGGCAAATTGGATTGAGCTGGACTTTGGTATAGAATATTCTCATCAAGTGATCACTCAGCCTTTTCTTGAAAACCTCTGGAGAAAGGAAACCCAGTAAGTCTTCAGGAGGCCCTCCCCCTTTGGGAAACCAAAATATATGAGGAAATTAGAGCCTAAAGTGGCCTCTCTTCAGGTTCTGCCTTTTGGACACCTTGGAGGCCAAGCCGAGCACGCCAAATCCCTACTGGTCCTACCCCCGTCCCCCTATTCCTTATGGATGAATGCCGGCCTTCTTTAAGCTAAAAACCATGGGTCTTTACTTGGGGTCCATAAATGATTCTAAACATGATTTTGACCATTGAAATTCAATGTCATTGGTTTTCTTTGTAATCTTATACATTTTATTCTATGCATTTCAAAATGTGATTCTGAAAAGGTCCAAGGGCTTCATTCACCAGGCTGAGCTTAAGAACTGTCCGGGCTGCTAAAATAAAGGTTTCCAGATCCTTCAACTGATCCTTCTATGGAATAGACTCCAGTCCCTTCGGCGTCCTGGTCCCTCTCTGGCCACTTGCCAGCTCGTTTAAATTCAGGAAAATGAGTCTTCCCAACTCCAGTTCTGGCATTCTATCCACTGTGGCACTTGGATCCAGGACATATCCCCATGTCCTATCTGTATTTGGTGTTGGGAATATAACGATGGTCCCATAAACTGATATAATAAAGCAGAATCAGGAAAATGGAGTGACTCTAATACTATAAATGGAAACAAGGATCACCACAAATCAAAGCTAAACACTGAAGTTATAATGATCAAATCTGGCCCCAAAGAAGAATTAAAAGGAAACCCCTTCTTTCCCTTCCCTCCCCTCCTTTGCTCTCCCCTCTCTCCTTGCCCCCTCCGCCTACCTTTTTTGCAGGGATTGGGGACTTTGGGTGTAGAACACTGCTCAGGCTTAGTTGATGTGTTGGTTAGTTTTGCCTTAGTGGGTTTTTTCCCTCCTCTTTGTTATGAGGGATGGCTTTTTTTTTAAAAAGAGAGGAAAGTATTAGAAAGTGAAGGTGATGTAAAAACAAAAAGTGTAAATGAAAATGTTAAGAAAAAAACCTTCTTACTCGGTTCAAATGAGCTCTGACTGTTCTCCCAAATCTCCAGTTATTGGACGCCAGTTATTGCTCAACAGATCCTAGGGTTTAGAGCTAGCAGGGACCTTCCAGATCTCTTATTTTTACAGATGAATAAACTGAGGACCAGAGTTGTCCAATGATTTGTCATGGTTACACAGCTGATATGAGAATCTTGGGGCAGCTAGATGACACAGTACCAACCCTGGAATCAGAAGGATCTGAATTAAAATCAGGTCTCAGGCACTTAATACTTACTAGCTATGTGATCCTGGGCAAGTCACTTAACCCCAATCACCTTGCAAAACAAACATGAATAATATGAGACTCTGCGCTCAGTCTTAGACTGTATCCCTATCCCCCTTATTTTCCTCTAACAAAGGGTTCATTTCTAGAAGATTATGTGGTGACTGCACTGGGTCCCAGGGAAAACCCCTGGGAATGCCCAGAGTTTGGACATTAACTGTGACTATTCAAAGGGCATTCTGAATTATGGCTTTCCCTGGGTTTCTGAAAAGCCCATTCAGGGACACTAACCTCTGTAGTTCCTGTTACTATCCAAGTGAAAGGAGGAAAAAAAAAAGATCCCACAACCTAAATAGTGAGATTAAAACAACTGGAAATGAGAAAAATCCTGCTCCTTAGAGCCCAGAGCCCAGGAGGCCCAGGGGGCTGGTCGTTCGTGCCTTCCAGGACAATGTCACCACACCAGAAGCATAGCAAGGGAAAGGGGCAGAAAAGGGACTTAGCTTATTAAGCAAGAATCCAAAAAGTTGAAACCTGGAAAGATGTTGCATTTGGTGTTTAAATTGCATTTAATTTGGCCAAATGCATTTGCATTTAAACACCACAGGGGACACATGATTTCGGAGCCACTTTAATCCCGACGAAAACAGAGACTACAGAGAAAGATCCTCGGGAATTCAGGGAGAATTCTTTACATTGGTTGACAGTGAACTGGAGTAGATTGAGTGCATGCATACATACATAACAGTATCTAAGAGGAGGAAACAGACATCAACCAATTGATGGACCCTGAATGGAGACCTAATATAAGATTTTACACATTACTGGTATATCCTTCAATCCTCAATGACAGGCAATAGTAAAGAGAAGAAACAGAGACATTAAAACACTCCTCCAAAAACAAAAGAAAGGGGGAGCCACAGGTAACCCTAGAGAATTTCTAAATTTAGTTCTCTATACCATTCTTTTTTTTTTTACTTTTTTTTATTATTAAATAACTTTTTATTGACAGAGCCCATGCCAGGGTAATTTTTACAACATTATCCCTTGCAGGATAAAACAGTCAATAAATATAGCAACATAGTCTTTGACAAACCCAAAGACTCCAGCTTCTGGGATAAGAACTCACTGTTTGATAAAAATTGCTGGGAAAATTGGAAACTAATATGGCAGAAACTAGGCATTGACCCACACTTAACACCGTGCACCAAGATAAGGTCAAAATGGGTGCATGACCTAGGCATAAAGAATGAAATTATTAATAAATTAGAGGAACACAGGATAGTTTACCTCTCAGACCTGTGGAAGGGGAAGGACTTTATGACCAAAGCAGAACTAGAGATCATTACTGATCACAAAATAGAAAATTTCGATTATACCAAACTGAAAAGTTTTTGTACAAACAAAATTAATGCAGACAAGATTAGAAGGGAAACAATAAACTGGGAAAATATTTTTACAGTCAAAGGTACTGATAAAGGCCTCATTTCCAAAATATATAGAGAATTAACTCTAATTTATAAAAAAATCAAGCCATTCTCCAATTGAAAAATGGTCAAAGGATATGAACAGACAATTCTCAGATGAAGAAATTGAAACTATTTCTAGTCATATGAAAAGATGCTCCAAGTCACTATTAATCAGAGAAATGCAAATTAAGACAACTCTAAGATACCACTACACACCTGTCAGATTGGCTAAGATGACAGGAAAAAATAATAATGATTATTGGAGGGGATGTGGGAAAACTGGGACATTGATGCATTGTTGGTGGAGTTGTGAACGAATCCAACCATTTTGGAGAATAGTTTGGAATTATGCTCAAAAAGTTATTAAACTGTGCATACCCTTTGATCCAGCAGTGTTACTACTGGGCTTATATCCCAAAGAGATTATAAAGCAGGGAAAGGGACCTGTATGTGCACGAATGTTTGTGGCAGCCCTTTTTGTAGTGGCTAGAAACTGGAAACTGAATGGATGTCCATCAGTTGGAGAATGGCTGAACAAACTGTGGTATATGAATACTATGGAATATTACTGTTCTGTAAGAAATGACCAACAGGAGGATTTCAGAAAGGCCTGGAGAGACTTACACGAACTGATGCTGAGTGAAATGAGCAGGACCAGGAGAACATTATATACTTCAACAACAATACTATATGATGACCAGTTCTGATGGACCTGGCCATCCTCAGCAACGAGATCAACCAATTCATCTCCAATGGAGCAGTAATGAACTGAACCAGCTACGCCCAGAGAAAGAACTTTGGGAGATGACGAAAAACCAATACATTGAATTCCCAATCCCTATATTTATGTCCACCGACATATTTGATTTCCTCCACAAGCTAATTGCACAATATTTCAGAGTCTGATTCTTTTTATACAGCAAAATAATGTTTTGGTCATGAATACTTATTGTGTACCTAATTTATATTTTAATGTATTTAACATCTACTGGTCATCCTGCCATCTAGGGGAAGGGGTGGGGGGCGGGAGGTGAAAAATTGGAACAAGAGATTTGGCAATTGTTAATGCTGTAAAGTTATCCATGCATATAATCATATAATCTGTAAATAAAAGGCTATTAAAAAAAAAAAAACATTATCCCTTGCATTCACTTCTGTTCCGATTTTTCCCCTCCCTCCCTCCACCCTCTCCCCCAGATGGCAAGTAGTCCTATACATGTTAAATAGATTACAGTAGATCTTGGATACAATATATGTGTGCAGAACCGAACAGTTTTCTTGTTGCTCAGGGAGAATTGGATTTAGAAGGTATAAATAACCTGGGAAGAAGAACAAAAATGCAAACAGTTTACATTTATTTCCTAGTGTTCTTTCTTTGGGTGTAGCTGCTTCTGTCCATCATTGATCAATTGGAACTAAGTTAGATCTTGTCTTTGTTGAAGAAATCTACTTCCATCAGAATACATCCTCATACGGTATCGTTGTTGAGGTATATAATAATTTCCTGGTTCTGCTCATTTCGCTCAGCATCAGTTCATGTAAGTCTCACCAATCCTCTCTGTATTCGTCCTGCTAGTCATTTCTTACAGAACAATAATATTCCATAACATTCATATACCACAATTTACCCAACCATTCTCCAATTGATGGGCATCCATTCATTTTCCAGCTTCTGGCCACTACAAACAGGGCTGCCACAAACATTTTGGCACATACAGGTCCCTTTCCCTTTTTTAGTATCTCTTTGGGGTATAAGCCCAGTAGAGACACTGCTGGATCAAAGGGTATGCATAGTTTGATAACTTTTTGGGCATAGTTCCAAATTGCTCTCCAGAATGGCTGGATGTATTCACAATTCCACCAACAATGTATCAGTGTCCCTGTTTTCCCACATCCCCTCCAACATTCTGCATTATCTTTCCCTGTCATTCTGGCCAATCTGACAGGCGTATAGTTATACCATTCATTTTTAAATTTTTGATAGAAAAGTGTTATTCCTGGAATTGTGAAGATGAAATATCTGAGAAGTAGCAGAGCAGGGGGTGATGATCGGAAGAAATGGCCAAATATCAAGATAAAACTTGGTGTCAGTGATGGATGAGGAAATGCTCTAGCTCTGATTTGATCACAGAAGAAATAATTATAATATCATAATTCAAACATGGTTGTTAAATATTCTGGTCGGACAGGTTTACATGGTTTCACTTCTTTTCTGGGAAGCAATATTAGCTATGCAGTGTCAAAAGAATATGCCAATGAATTTTATTTGAAGAAGAATGATTGATGTTTTAATTTAAACTACAAAAAAGAAATGGACGGTAATGATCCTCTTACCAGAATGTATCTGGATGAGATGGAAATGAATTGTCCTCTCGGTCTAGCTCACGTCATCACTGAGAATGGTAGAATTTGATAGAACTTCAAGTTCATACGACACAGTTTTTAAGGAATTTTATTTTTCTAAATAATTGCAAAGATAATTTTTGACATTCACCCTTGCAAAATCTTGTGTTCCAAATCTTTATCCCTCCCTTTCTCCTCCCCTAGAGAGTAAGTAATCTTATATAGGTTAAACATATGCAATTCTTCTAAACTTATTTCTGGGGGCAGCTGGATGGTGCAACAAAGTACTAGTCAAATCTGATCTCAGGCACTTAACACTTACCAGCCCTGTGACTGTGAGCAAATCATTTAACTCCAATTGCCTTGAAAAAGAAAACAAAAAAACAAGGGAACAATCATATTTCCATATTTGTCATGCTGTGCAAGAAAAATCAGATCTGAAGGAAAAAATGAGAAAGAAAAAAAGCAAACAACAACAAAAGGAGAAAATATTATATTTTCATTCACATTGTTTCCATAGTGCTCTTTCTGGATGCAAATGGTTCCTTCCAACACAAGTCTATTGGAATTGTCTTGGATCATTTCATTATTGAAAAGAGCCACGTGCATCAGAATTGATCATCACATAATCTTGTTATTGCTGTATACAATGTTCTCTTAGTTCTACTCACTTCACTCAGCACCAGTTCATGTAAATCTCTCCAGGTCTCTCTGAAATCATCCTCCTGATCATTTTTTATAGAACAGCAATATTCCACTACATTCATATACCATCACTTATTCAGTCATTCCCCAACTGATGGGCAGCCACTCAATTTCCAATTCTTTGCCACTACAAGAAAGAGCTGCTACAAACATTTTTGCATACATGGCTCCTTTTTCATCTTTTATGACTTCTTTGGGCTACAAACCCAATAGAGACACTTCTGGATCAAATGCCCTTTAGTCATAATTCCAAATTGCTCCCGAGAGTGGTTGGATCAGTTCCCAACCCCACCAACACTGCATTAGAGACACTAACAATTCTTATACCAAGAGTGATCGTCTATTTTATTTGTCGTTTTTCAGTAGCATCTAGCTCTTCATGACACCCCTTCCCCCTGAGGTTTTCTTGGCAAAGATACTGTCGTGGTTCGCCATTTCCTTCTCCAGCTTTTTACAGATGAAGAAACTGAGGCAACAGGGAACCCTTTAAGTGACTTGCTCAGGGTCACAGTAGTAAATGTCTAAGGTAAGATTTGAACTCAAGAAGATGTGTTCCTAATTCTAGGTTGGGTGCTTTCTGTTCTGTAGCATTCTCTCTATTAGCTCCCCAGCCAGTCTATGCTTAGTAACATGAGAATTACCTTATGTCTCCAGAGTAGCCTCTCCTGGATAACTCCCAATGTCAGAAAGCAACTCCCACCCATTACTCCAAGTTGTATACTTCCTCCATGATAGTTCTTGAGATCCTCCTTTATCACATTTTGGGGACAGATGTAAAGACTTGTTTCCCTTCCATTTATAGGTGCTTCAGTAAGTAGCCCATTGATGGTAGAGTGCTCTTTCCCTTTATTAGTGCCACGACAGACCTGACCCTTTACTTATTTATTACAACACACTTTTCCTATTAGGAAGCAAGGTGGGGGCGGAAAGCATGTGGAGTTGAATATAAAGGCTTATTAATCAATGTCTTTATAGCCAAAGAGTGGAAAAGTGAGGAAAAACTCTTGTGGTGTTCCCTCTCTTACGTGGTTAATTTTTCTTTAAAGTGGGGCTACACAGCCCTTTTTGTAGTAGTAAGGAACTGGAAACTGAGTGGATGCCCATCAGTTGGAGAATGGCTGAATAAATTGTGGTATATTAATGTTTTATAAGAAACCATCAGCAAGATGATTTCAGAGAGGCTGGAGAGACTTACAGGAACTGATGCTGAGTGAAATGAGCAGAACCAGGAGCTCATTATACACGACAACAACAAGACTATATGATGATCAATTCTGATGGACGTGGCTCTCTTCAACAATGAGATGATTCAAACCAGTGCCAATGGTCTTGTGATGAAGAGAGCCATCTGTATCCAGAGAGAGGATTGTGGGAAATGAGTATGGACCACTACATAGTGTTTCCACTTTTTCTGTTGTTCCTTGTTTGCATTTTGTTTTCTTTCTCATTTTTTCCCTGTTTAATCTGATTTTTCTTGCGCAGCCTGATAATTGTAGAAATATGTACAGAAATTTATCATATGTTGGATTACTTATCTAGGGGAAGGGGTGGGAGAAGAAGAAGAAAATTTGGAATACAAGATTTCAAAAGAGTGAATGTTGAAAAACGATCTTTGCATGTATTTTGAAAATAAAAAGCTATTATTAAAAATGAATAAAAAATAAAGTGAGGCTACAAGAGAATTCAGAGTGATTTCCCTTGGCTGTGTATGATTTTCCTATTTCCTGTAACAAACTGGCAGATCTTTCTGTAGGCGAAAGTTCTCTTAAGGTGGAAGAAAATTCCTCTTTGCAAAGTCTTCTTTCCCAGGAGTCTTCTTAAACTTTCCGCTCTTCTCCATTGCTCCATGATGCAGTGATCCTGGCTTCCTTCCTGTTCCCCAAGCAAGCCCTTCCACCTACCACCTCCCTGGGAGCTGTTCCCTCAGGCCTGGAAGGCCTCTCTCCTCGACAAGTGCCAGCCGAAATCCTGCTTTTTACTGGAAGCTTATTCTGCCCCCCTGTAACTGTTCGAGCCCTCCCTCTGAGAATGGTTCCAGTTTACCCCGAATAAAGATCACTTGTACATGCGGTCTCTCCGAACAGTGTCTGCACACAGTAGGTGCTTGATAAATGCTTCTTGACTTTTTTTTTTTTTAACAAATCAGAATCTGTCCCTTATAAGTCTTATAGCTCACAGTAGGGTCAGTTCCTGATTAATTACGGTCTGGCCTGGGAAGCGTCCGTGATCTTCGGGTCCCCGTTTAGTGGGGGACTCGAGAACTGGAGACTCTCCTCCAAAGGAGGGAAGCTCGAGGGGGCGGGGAGGGGCCCGACAGGCAGCGAAGAGCACCGCGTCTGGGACTGGTCTGGCTCCGTGACCCCGGAAGGGCTTCCCGGGCGATGACCCGTCTGACAGATGGGGAAACTGAGGCAAGCAGCCGTAGGGGACTCTGCCCACGACCGCACAGCGAGGAAGGGGCCGAGGTTGGACTGGGAGGAAGAGTCAGGAGCTCAGGCCAGGGCGCTGCGCACTATGGCGCCACCTGGAGGTCCTGCCCAGCAACGGCAGGCGCTTAACGGATTTGACTGACAAGGACCGAGAAGTCTTCTCTCCTTACTATTCTTGTTGGTCTTTTTGGGGGGAGAGTCGGGGGCGGGGGGGGGGGGGAGCCAAGGCAACTGGGGATAAGTGACCTGTCCAGCATCACGCAGCTAGTAAGTGTTAAATGTCTGAAGCTGGATTAGAACTCAGACCCTCCTGATTCCGGGGCTGGCACCCCCTCACTGCCCACCCTTACCCACTCTGAAGACCACCTGGGACACCCCCTCTTCCCGACAGTTTTGCCCAAGCTCCCCTCGGACAGTGATGGGCAGGTCCTCGCTCAGGCCTTCCCCCAGACTTTGCACTTCTCTGCAAGGCGCTGCTCTGTTGCAGCCATCGTTGGGTGACCTCTCCCACTCTGAGAAGGCAGTGGTGGCCAGCGCCCCATCACTCGCAGGGAGCCCTTCCCTCAAAGGCTTCATCCTGAGTCCCAAGGATGGGGCTCAGAGAGCCCGGGCTCCCGCCCCTTCACTTTACAGCGGCAGAATTTGAGGCCTGGGGAGACGACGGTCACACAGGTCGTAAGTAACGGGGACTGGAACCAGTAAGTGACAGGGCCTGGAGCCCAGGATCTCTGGCTAAAGCCAATGATTTTCCACTGAACAACCTGAGTCCATCCTCCAAGACAGATAGCCCTTGGGAAGGAAAAGTCACCCATCTGCTTCTTTCCTTAAGTAAAGGATTGGACAAGTTCTCCCGCTCTCTGGAGAGCACCGCCATTGTCTGAAAATGACAGAGGTGAGGAGGGACAGCTGTGAGACAGGAGGAAGAAACGTCCAGGAGGTCGATGACCACGGAGTTTTCTCTACAGCCCCCTGAGCTTCTGGGAAAGGGCCGAGATTAGAGCTTATTCCCAAAGCAGCCCCAGGCCCTCCTGAAGCACACCTCTGCTTTGGGCAGTCAGGAGCAGGGCTGGGCACCCTCTTTGTACACAGGCCTGTTTTCTGCTTTGGCCACTGCAGAAGGTACCCACTAACCTTCTGTCCCTGTTGCTAAAGCCCTGATCTTTTATTTATCCTGTAACCAAGGTGGCGACAGCAGAACCCCCTCGATGCACAGGGAGGGGAGGCTGCCGGCACAAGCCCAGCAGAGAAGTCTCTGCGATTTTCCATCTTAGATCGGGGCAGAGACCATTTACTCATTTTACCCATAGGTCATTGGAGAGGAGTTACAAAAGGCCAGGGACACACCCTGAAAGTTCCCTCATCCTTGGCCTGAGACTGCACTGTTTCTCCCAGCAGGAATGCAGGCAAGGGAGCACCAGCCGGCCCACTGCTCCCTCCCAGCTCCCAGCCCCAGGGGCGGAGGGGGGCAGGATCAGGGGATGGGCAAAGCTTCGGGTTAGAGTGAGGGGTCTTGGCTTCAAGCCCCAGCTCTGTTCTCACTCCCTAGGAATCCTGGGTGCTCCTATATGAGGAGTGGGCCCAGAAACTCCTTGGCTTGACCCGGGAATGGCCTGCAGGAAGCACTTCTGTCTCTGGTTCTCTGCTGCCTTATGTGGGAAAGTATGCAAACCAAGTCAACCTTGCCCCACTTATTAGCCCACAGGACACTCTGGGACTGAAAATACTAACGTTAACAATCATCCGATGCATTATAGTTTACAGACATTATTATTATTATCCCATTTCGCAGATGAAAAAACAAAAGCGATGGAGGGATATTGGATGCTCAGGTCCCTTCAGGCAGCCCAAACCCAGGGCTCTGCGCCCCAAATGACAACTCTGTCACCCATTGTGATGGAAGGAACCCACACAAGGAGCTTGTGCAACAGAGATGATGGTGAGAGCCACATGGATGAATAAACCGATTCTCACAGAGAAACTCACCTGGAGCACTGAGTTTCCTGGGGGAAGCAGGCCAGGCTGGAAGCCTCAAAGTCAAGTCAAGAAGCATTTCTTTTATTTTATTTATTTTGCTGAGGCAATTGGGGTTAAGTGACTTGCCCAGGGTCACACAGCCAGGAAGTGTTAAGTGTCTGAGACCAGATTGAACTCAGGTCCTCCTGACCTCAGGGCTGGGGCTCTATCCACTGCACCACCTAGTATTTATTAAGGGCAGCTAGAGCACTGGCTCTAGAGTCAGGAAGACTCGAGTTCAAATTCAGCTGCAGACACTTACTAGCTGTGTGTAAAAAGTAATTGATCAACTTCTTCCCTTAAATGAAGGACTGAAAAAATTCTCAAGTTCTTTGGAGATTTCTCCCCTTGTCTGTATCCTGAGGGTGATGATAGAGATAAAGTGGGACAACCTCTCTGAAATAGGATGATTGCCTCCAAGAGAAACTTATTTAGTGCCTGCTGTGTGCCAGGTACTGCACTAAGTGAGCACCAGACAGACAAAAACATAGTTCCTGCTCTCAAGTTGCTCACAACATGATTGCTAAGCCCCGATTTCAAGTCATATTTCTGACCCTTTTCCCCCGGGTAGGGGGCTTTATATAATGCTACAGAGAAGATACTGACTTAAACTTGTAAAGGGAAGCTTCTTTTTGCCAGATTATGTCAATGCAATCACTGATCCAGTTCTAGCCTGTGCTCTCTTATTTAATATTTTAGAGGAAAGACCACTGGTAACATTTAACTCTCCTCCCAGAACTCCTGTTCACAGGGTGCTGAACCAGAGTCCCTTAGAACAGAATCTTCAACAGAATCTTGGATTTGGTGTTAAGGAGACCCGGATTCAAGTCAAGTTACTTCTCTTAGTTTCCCCATATGTAAACTACTAGATTATACTTGTGTCCACACCTTGTGTTCTTATATTCCTGAATTATTATTTTCCTCTGGGTCCGAGGAAAAGAGAATGAAAAAGCAGTTTCTGGTGCCCCTGACATGAGATGGGGCAGATTTCCTTCCCTTGCCCAGCAATCTTGGAGACCAGACAGCAAAAGTGAGCAAGAAGCAATGCTTTTTACCCACCTGGGATAACGGTTATGCCGTTGCCTTTGCTTAGCCCATACCTGCAACGTTAGCCCTTCCATCCCAACCAGCCTCTGGCCACCCTTCCTATCACGGGGGCTGGTCCTGACCTCAGGAGCTGCCACCAAAGGTCGCTGTGGATGCTCTTGGTCCTGAGGGCTTTCAGCACCAGGGGTTTTGCACACTGGAGTGCTAATGTTTCTGGGAAGCTTGATGTAACTTCTTTCTGGTTCTGCATTTTGAAAAAGAACCAAAAATCAGAGATTGCTCTTGCCCAGAGCTCTTTGTGGGTGAAGTCCTGGAGCTCAGGGAGGGGGTAGTTACTTCCTCCCCTAGGAGTTCATGCTTAACAAAGTCTAGCACAGGAACTCAGGCCTGGCTAGGTCACTACACTGTTGCATGACTTTGGGCCCTTCATTGCCCTTCTCTGGGCCTCAGATTCAGCTTCTGCAAAAGCAGGGGGTGAGCACAGCTAGAATTTACAGAGCACTTCTACATTGGCAAATCCTTCCCATGTGTCCTTTGATCTTCACAACACCTGGAGAGGTAGGTGCCATTACTGTCCCCATTTTGCAGATGAGGAAACTGAGGCAAACAAATGAAAGGGCTTTCCCGGGTTACACGGCTACTAAATGTCTGAGGCCAGATTCAAACTCAGGCCCTGCCCATTGTTCTGTACATTATAGCTCCTAGGAACATTATCCAATAACATCTTATTTTTATTTTTCACTGCTGTGATTAAGAAAAAAAATTCTTTTTAAACAAATCTTCCAAAACACGCCAAGATGGTTTTCAACATTCACCTTTGCAAAAACTGTGTGTCCCCAAATTTTCTCCCTCCCCTCTCCCCCAGTCAGCAAGCAATCCGTTATGGGTTACACACAGACAATTCCTTTAAACGTATTTCCATATTTGTCTTCTGCACCCGAAAAACCAGATCAGCAGGGAAAGGAACACAAGGAACCGCTCTGGCCTGAGCTCAGGGAGCTTACATTCTAGCAGCCAATAGCGGAGACGGCTTGTTCATGTGGATATGTGACAAACACGTCTGAGGCCATTTGGAAAGGTACAAGCAGCTGGGACTGAGGGGCAGGGAAAGGCTCAGGAGGGAAGGAAAACAGCCCTTGCAAGAGGCGAAATAAACCGGGATCCCTTTTACACCGGCCTGGAGCCTCTGCTTCCAGGGAGGGAGACAAGGCGGAGAGCTGACCTCAGAGCCCTTCCTGCCCCCAGCCTCTGCCCTATCTGGGCATCCTATCCGGGCCACGAGCTTCCCAGGTGTCTGCCAGCAGCACATGTTATCATCCAGCCCCGTGGCAGGCAGCGGTACGAACAGTTCTGGTCTCAGCTTACCTCCTGACCCGCTCTGTGACATTGAGAAAATCTCCCTCTCCTGCTGGCCACAGACCAAGCTATTGGGGCCCATCCTCAGGCTGAGGGAGGGGAGAGTCAGAAAGTTGAGGACTGAAAATGGTCCTGTGGAGAGCGACGGGCCTGGATCTTCTGATTTCCCCCTTTCCCTCTCCTAGAGGAGCTTCCAGGAGCCCCTTGCCACCTTCCAGGCCAATTCCTCCCCGCGCTATCCACCTTTCCTGCCCAGCCCTGGAACACAGAAATGGAGCGTGTCAGCCTTTCCGCTGACCTCCTTTTCTCTGAGAGGGGAGTCATGGAAAGAGCATGGCTTTGGAACCAGGAGGTTTTGGCCCTTGCTAGCAGGGTAAATCTTGGGCTTCTCCTGGGCCTTGGTTTGTTTGTCAAGCGAGCAGGGGTGATCAGGGACCTTTAAGGCCCTTCCGGGGCCAAAGGCCCCATGTTCTGCGTCCTGGATAGGGCAGCTCTGCCCCTGAGCCCAAGCAGGAGCCACCAGGATGGGGAGGGGGGACAGCTCCCAGTATATGACCGCACTAAATAAATACTCGATTGTTGGAGCAGGAGGCAGTGCTCTCCACTGTGCATTATTCCCAGAAGGTCCAAAATTCTCGTCCAAAATCATCACCAGGGAAAGGGTAGGAGGAAGAAAGGAAAAACGCCAGGAAGGAGAGGCCGGCTTTATTTATAAATCAACCTGGAGTCGGCCCTCATCCCGGGGAGGCAGAGAACGGAACCAACTATGGCAAAGCAAAAACCCCGTGCTGGCTCATGCTCTGACCCAGGTCTTTGGGAAGTGGACCCAGCAAGCCTGGCAGAGGGGAATTAGGGCTTGAGGCCTCCAATCAGAAGCAAACAGGGGCTTTTTCAAATGGGGCTGTGGCCCCTTCTAGCTGGCTGCTTGGGGCAGATCTAGGGTCTCCTGTACCCCAGCTGGCTGGCTGTTTGGGGAGGATCTGGGGTCTCCTGTACCCCAACTGGCTGGCTGCTTGGGGCAGATCTGGGGTCTCATGTAACCCAGCTGGCTGGCTGCTTGGGGAGGATCTGGGGTCTCCTGTACCCCAGCTGGCTGGCTGCTTGGGGAGGATCTGGAGTCTCCTGTACCTCAGTTTCCCCATTTGCACAATAGAATTATAATATTCCCTCCTACCTGCTACTCAGGGTTAGGGTCTATTTTTTAGGGATAGTTTTTAATCCAAAGGTAACATATGGATATGGATTCTTATTAATGTTCTGTGACACTTTTCCCCTCATAACACTGAAACACATTCCAAAGAGCAGGTAAGTTGATAAAAAATTGAATTCTCTCCACTAGGACATCTTGCCATTAGCCCCAGCCGGGGCTGAACCCCTCCCCCCTTACCTGGGGTCATCCCCCCACTCAGGACCCAGAATTCAGAGAGGAATTAATCCATCCAATCCATCAGTTCAAGCCTCTAAGACCCTAAGTCTGAGCACTGACAGCTAGGGAGATGTCACCTCACTCTTGGTACCCAGCCCTCCCCACTTTTACAGAGACCCCCCCATTCCTCACTCCCACTCTTGTCCACCCTTGCTTCTAGATGGGGCTGACCCTGGACTCCCCTTCCCTAAGGTGCCATACCATCCATGGGCCGGGCTCCCCTCTCCAGCCACCACTTCCTTATGGGGCTTATCTTCCCATTAAGTTCTTGAGGGTGAAGACTGTCTCACTTTTGTGTTTGCAGTGCTTGGCATACAGTAGGCGCTTAATGCATGTGTTTTGTACTCATCCTTTCCACTCTAAAGCTACATGATTCATTGCTCCTATCCAAGCCAGAATTTGGGAAAGCTGGGCTTCCTCTCCCTTCCTACCACTTTCCTTCTGCCCTTTCCATCTCTTTTCCAGTATAGGGTAATTTCCCTTAAATTGTGCAGTTTAATCTAGGCTTGAGAAGGAAGCAAATGGCTTATGATTTATGGATAAGAAAGCTTGAATTACCCTATTTACTTATGAGTTTTTTGTTCTCGATGATCTCTATGCAAAACAGGTTTATAGAACAATATCCATCACAGAAAGCTGCAGAGAAATTGGACTTTTAAAAGCCTTCTAGTCTCTAGGGATGTGGTTTGGCCAGATTGAGGGCATTTATTAACACCTACTGCATTCAAGGCACTGGGGATACCAGGACAAAAATGAAATTGTCCCTGCACCCTGCTTATATTCTCCTGGGACATAAAATAGGCATATGGAGGCATATATAAAATAAAGTTGGGGAGGGATGTACACAGCTAGGGAGATCAGGAAAAAATCTCATCTAAGGTACTAAATGGGGTAAAACCACGATTTATTGAGTCGAAATCAATTATCTTAGATTAAAAACCTATTCGGTTCATTCAAGACCTTTTTGAAACCACTTGTATGCTAGGCCTCCTGTGAGCAGGATGATGATAGGGTATGCTAGGGTAAGTATAGTGTTGGTAGTTGACAGCTGGATGGCTCAGGGCAGGGGTAGCTATTTGAGTAGAGAGAAGGGGATGGCTGTGAGAGATGTTGTGGAGGAAGAAAAAACGGGCAACTTCAGAATAATGTGATATTTATACAGCACTTATGGTATGGGGGCACTTTGCAGAAACTTCACCATCACTATATCATTTGATCCTCACCACCATCCTGGGAGGCAGGTGCTATTATTGTGCCCATTTTACAGCTGGGGAAACTGAGGCAGAAGCTAACTGGCTTTCCTAGAGTCACACGCTTTGTAAATGTCCAAGGACAGATTTGAAGTCGGGCCTTCTTGCCTTCAAGCCTAGTACTCTATCCACTGGAGCACTTCGTGGCCCCTTTTGGACGCATGGATTGAAGTGTAAATCTAGCCCTGGACACGTGCTGTGTGGCTCCGGGCCAAACAAGTCACTTCACTTCTGTCTGCCTCAGTTTTTCCCTACAAAATGGGGACAATAATGATACCCATCTGCCAGGGCGGTTGTGAGGATATTTGTAGAAAGCGCCTCGCACAGTACATAGGGCAGGCACCGAAGGCTGTGACTGTTACTATTGCTCGTGAGAGAGAAATAGGGAAGTTTGCTTGGCAGGGGCGTCTTGGCGAAAGGCAACGAGTCGGACGCGTGTTGTGGAGGTCCACTTGGAAGCGTCCAGTTAGGGACGCAAGTCCAGAGCCCAGAAGGCGCAGCCGGCGTGAGGAGACAACTAGCGGGAGGTAGAGGGAGCACGCTGCTGGAGGGGACCCCGGCAGCAAGGAGAAGGGAGCTGTGGGAGTGTGATGGCCGGGGGGGGCCGGGGGCGGAGGGGCGAGGGGAGGACGCAGCCCTGGGGAGTGCCCCCAGTTTTCTCAGGGTGACGGGCGGCAAGCTCCTCTGCTGAGCCACAAATCAGTTAGGGAGGGGTAGAGGGATTGCCTCGCAGCAAGGAGGACCCAACTGGGATTGCCTAACAACAACGGGGCCCCTGACAGGGCTGTGGTGAGCATCGGGGGATGACGGTGTGAACACACTCCGATCGCCATCCCTGCGGCAGCTGTTTCTTCTCCACGCCAACCATTCTTTTCGAGGCCTCTTTATGGGGAAGCACGCCGAAGCCTTTGCTCCTAATGAAACGTTTTAGGGAATAATATTCTCCAGTCCAGATCCTTTCCGGATTCACGCGAATGAAGGAAATCTTATTAATTTTCATCACAAAAACTTCTCCTCTTTCAGCGAATAGAAGTCAGGAGGGCTCGTCCGGATGGAAGATTCAAGGTCTCAGACGCTTCCTGCGAGACCCTTCACCCTGCGGGCCTCAGTTTCCTCATCCGTAAGATGAACCGGGGAAGGAACGGCAACCTCTGGCACACACCTCAGCCGGGGTCACCAACCGGCACTTTCTGCGTGTAAGAGGGCCCGCGGCCTCGGGTGAGAACTGTCTGAGTCCGGGCAAGGCCCCGCCCGCCGCGTCCACCAGAGTGTCGGCGCTGCGCAAAGGCCGCTGGGGGCCAGCAGTCACGTCGCCCCCAGCTTCCGAGAGCGTCTCCTTGGCGGGAGCTTCGGGCCGGTGCGGGCCGCATGGTTAATGGCCGGAAGCGTTGGGGCAGTGCTGACAGCAGCCCTGCTCCGTCCCGTCCCGACTGCGAAGTTTGCCGCAGACTCTGAGACCGCCCCGTGGCTGACAGCTCCGGAGGGTCCCCGCTGGGGTGGTGAGCAGTAGGAGAGGGGGAGGCGGGTTAGCATCGTTAGCACGGATCATGTGCGGGGGGCGGGTCCGTGGGAGCGGACACGCCCTCCCGCCGGGGGACACGCCTCTTGCTCGCAGCCCCGCCTCCCCGGCCGCTGTCTCCGCTCCCGCATCTCGGGGAATCGGCGCCTCGCTTCCGGAATTAGGCGAGAACGCCCTCGCACACCGCTCGCCCAGGGCCGCCTGCGTGGGCACGCGCGTGGGGACGCGGCCTCCTGCCGGTGACCCCGGGCACGTCTGCCTCAGTTCCCCGCGCTGAGAAATGGGCGTAACAAGGCCCCGCTTCCCCGGAGGATCGGATGAGGTCACTTCTGAACGCGGGCTATTACGTAAAGGCGTTGCGCGGGGACCGGCCGAGAGAAGCCCCCGAGAGGCCGCCCGGCGGGGAGCCCAGCCTCGGACGTGGCAAGCGGGCTGCCGGGGCGGGGCCGTGCCAGTTACCAGGGCCACGTGCCAGTTACCAGGGCCACGCGCCCGCTCGGCTCCGGCTCCGCAGAGCGATCCGCCACCCCCCACTTCCCCGGGGAGCTTCTATCCCCGCCTTCTTCTCCCACCTATCAGGCTTCCCGCGCTCGGCCCGTCCCCGCCTCTGATTGGCCGGCGGGCGCGGAGGAGGCGGGCCCCCGACGCGGCTAGCGGTGTCGGCAGCGTCGCTAGCTCAGTGTCTCCGGGTCTCCGCCTGGGGCGGGTTGGAGGGTGTGAAGGGCCAGGCCGGGGCGCGAAGATGCCCCAGGACGGTGTGGCCGGCGGCGCGCCTGGGCACGGGCAGGGAGCCCTGGCAGCCGCCGCCGCCGCCGCCGCCTCTGCCGCCGGAGTGGTCGGGCTCGGCGGCGGGGCGCTCCTGCCGAGCCCCGCGTTGGTGGCCTCCGTAGCTGCGCCCGTCCCGGACCCGCTAAGGCGGTGAGCGCGTCCTCTGGGGAATCCGCGGCCCGGCCGCCAGTGCGCATGCTCCCTGGGGGGTGTGGCCCCGGAGGGAGAACGGGAGGGGGCCCGGCGCGGGAGGGGGCGGGCGCAGGGGCGGGGTCGGGCTCGGTGATTGGCCCGGACCAAGCGATAACACTTGACTGCTGGTTTTTTACCTGTGTAGCGCTTTCCCTACCTCCTCTCTGTGGCTGACTGCCCCCCTGCTGGGAGCGCGGCTGCGGGGCCCACCGGGCCGCAGCGCCGCCTGCAGACCCCCGGGGCCTGCCCTCGGCCCGCGGCTCTCTCTGCCGCTTCCCCCGGGGTGACCTTGGGCGGGTCATCGAGCGGGGCTCGCTGGACCCGGAGCCCTGGTTCCGATCCAGCTTCAGCGGGACTCTGGGCCGCGCAGCCTCCGGAGCTACAAACAGGGCTCTCCCCGCTCCCGGGGCTGCTGAGGCACACCTGAGACGCTTGCCGGAGCTCTGCACGCCTCAGACCTCATCTCCGTGTTAGTGTCATGTTCCACTCCCCTTGTGGACCTAACAGGCGCGGGCACCTCCCAAGTCCCCATCGGGACCCTGGGGGGGGGCGGGGCGGGCGCTCGCCCTTGGATTGCGGGCCAGCCTTTGGCTGGCTCCCCCTGGCGGGGGGGGGGGGGGTGGGCAGGACCCCGGAAGCCCCCCAGCCCCGAAGGGAGGCGTCAGTGCGGGGTCCTTAACGACGCTCCTCTCTCAGCCCGTCTGGGAGGCTGAGCGCTCCTGCCGTGCCTTTAGACCCTCGTGGATGTTTAACATAGTTTGTGGACCCTTTGAAACCCGCGCCCAGATGGCGGTGCCCAGTTTCAGGGCCTTGCGGGTAACAGACTTGTTCAGAGGAAGAGAAGGTGCTAGATCTTTTAGGGTCAAAATCCCTCCACCCGCAAATGAGGAGGAGACCAGAGAGCAGAGTCGTGGAGCTCCTAAGAGGGATCAGGAGGGCAGTGGCGGCCAGTTTGGGCTTTATTGTTTTTTTAATAACTCCAGTCTGCTCCTTGGGGACACATGAGCCGGGGTGAGGGGCTTTAGGAGCAGACAGACTGAAATCTGGCGTCTGGAGGCGCCCAGAACGGCTGCCGCTAGTACAGAGAGAGCATGGAATTCATGACTGGAAGGCAGCTTCCGGGCCAATGACCTCACTTTGCAGATGGGGGAACTGAGGCCCGGGGTGAGTGCTGAATTCCAGGTCAGACAGGTGGCTCTCTGGCTGCGGGCTCAGACCTCGGCCCCACCCCAGCAAGATTTGTCCTTCCTACGGGCAGCACTAGGGGCCCATTTCGTTTTCCAACAGTCACTCTCCGTCTGTCCTTTTTGTAAATCCAGATATCCTTATGTCCATCAGTTAAGACCTGTTCCCTGAGAACCTGCCTTGGGTCCTCTTTCTGTCTGCTGGAATCCTCTCCCACAATTTAGCTGAGAGCAGTTGCCTTTTCCTGCGCCTTTGGAGTCATTGGGAATTAGCTTACAGCATGTTAAGGCTACTTTGTGGCTTACGGGAGATCCAGGACCTCCTTGGGTGCTGTCTTCGCTTTTTAGAAAAAGATAATAATTTTCTCTTATTTAGAAAAGAATTTTCTTTCTGTAGTTGAGGAAATGTGTGCTGTAGTTTTCCGGGTAAGTTCCTCAGGGAGAAAACCGAGTGAGGGGAGCAAACTAACCAGTAGCCTCAGTGCTGAAACTCCAGCCTTCTCCCGGATGCCAAAGGGTTGAAGGCGAGCTGCCAACGGCTTTGATGCAGTGACTTCTGTGTCCGCCCAGTAGGACTGAGGGATTGATTTCCCAGGCTTGGATATACTATGACGAATGCAGAAACCCAACTACCTGGATTCCCATCACCTAGAATAGCCATAAAAGAGCATCCACGTGTCTTCCCCTCACAGCCTTCTTTTTTTCCCACTTTTTTGTATCCTTGTTTTCTAATCCTAACAGAGTTTTACTGTGTGGAAATATAGGTCATAAAACATGAAATAGGACAATTTATGGGCCAACAAACAGAACTTTCCCAACTTTTAAGAAGTTTGGGGCAGTAGGATGGAATATGTATTATGTTATCTCTATATTTTTTGCTGAAATGGCCTGGCTTTTAAGTCTTCATCCTGGAAATGCCAATGACACTAGATTTGTTTTGCTTTCTTATCCCATAAGATGGGAGATGAGGAAAAATCAGTTGTGTTCCTTGGATAAATTTTTGACTAAATATGGTATTGCCAGGATGGTTTATTTTTTTAGATTGCCTCATTCTAGGCTATTTTACTGTTTATACCAGTTGGTCTAATGGAGCCATGGTAGGATTAGGAGGCTGAGATAGGACCAGATAAGTACAGTTGTATTTTTTTTTAATTAAAGCTTTTTATTTTTCAAAACATATGCATAGATAATTCTGCAGCCTTAGCCCTTGCAAAACCTTATGTTCCGGTTTTACTCCCCTTCTCCCACTCCTCTCGCCTATATGGCAAGTAGTCCAACATATGTTAAACATGGTACAAATATATGTTAAATCCAATATATGTATACATATTTATACAGTTATCTTGTGTACAGTTGTATCTTGTTTTACACAATAGATATGTTTATGAAAAAGGTGTCATTTAATTGGTTATAGTTTAAAACACCAGTGGAATTTCTCCTTAAAGTAAGTCTATTTGGAATACTTTCCTTAAACTATTACCTACTTCTTAATTCATCCTTTGTTTAATGGGAGAGAGTAATTGGAAAAAAATTACTGGCTTGGCAGCAAGGTAATGGCTGATTTTGGGGCTCCAGCAATTCTCAAGTGTCCTGAGTTCTAGAAAGGCTGAAGTTTGCCCTTGTGATTGGAGCACCAGCCTGATACAGCAGTTCCTGTCGAAGTATTGAAAGCGTCAGATCCTAATGCTCATCACACCAAAGCTGACTTTGTTATTGGGTTTTCTTACACAGGCATCCCTGTAGTGAGCAGCCCTACCGTGGGTGGAAGGATTTGAATTGGAGTAGAACAGAAGTTTGCCCTGTTCTAAAGATGAGGAAAGTGGGGCTTGGATAGTTTAAGTGACTTGTCCAGGGCCTCGTGGGTAGTTCTGTTTGTGACTCAGCCCGTGAGCATTTGTGAAGGGTCAGAAGAGTCCGTGACTGGCCACGTTCAGGCCTTGAGACAGTGTCCGCTCCTCAGGAGCTCACAGGCTGCAGGGCGGCCCAGGGGATGGAGCTCAAGACTAAGGCTCACTGTTCTCTGGGGAGCCGAGGGCGGAGCCACAGAAAGTGACCTTTACTTTCCCTTTATGGACACGCGTATGGCCTGTTTAGGGGCAGCTAGAGGGCACCAGAGTGCCAGAGCGCTGGGTCCAGCCGCAGATACTGCCCAGATGGTGACCCTGGGCGGGTCACCTCACCTTCTGCCTCAGTTTCCTCATCTGTCAGAGGAGCCGCAGAAGGAAATGTCGAAGCCCTCCAGCATCTCTGCCGAGAAAACCCCCGCAGAGGGACAGTTGTAATGTGCTTATGGCTTCTGCAGCCCATTTTAGTCGCACAGCTCTAGGCATTTATGAAACGAGGAAACGGGATCCAAGAGATGAAGTAGGAGAGAAGGAGGGGCGGCAGAGGGCTTGTGGTGGGGTCCCAGGCTTCTCTAAGGAGCCGCCTTAGCTTCCTTCCCTGAGTGACTTCTTAGGTGCCTGATGGCTCTAGATTTAGTAAATGTCAGGGTCAGAATTCAAGCCACTCACCTCCACCCTCGGCCCTCTGCCCTTCATCCCTCCACTGTTTTTGTAGAGTAAAGGAAACTCACGGGGTCAAGTCCTCAGTTTGTGTGAATATGCTGGCGAGGGAAGAGGCCGCTGCTTTCTTTCCCCTGTCATTTGATTTATAGAATGGAATAATACAATGGTGTTCTGCTGGCTTAAGCAACTTTGTTATTTGAATGTGACTCGTCATCCTTTTGCCTCATGAGATTTTTTATCTGCTTATTGAAGTGTTATTTTGTACCGTAGCATGGAAAAATGGGAGGCAGTAACATTTTCCTCCTTTATTTTAGCAGTATCGTAGAAAACTTGCCCTTGTAGGCCTGGGGGACCCCTCTCCAGCAAGTTGCTGGCTGCTGGAATGTAGGGTGATCTGGTGTAATCCAGGCTTTGCCCACTCCTGTTGAACCTTGTGTTTTGTGAAAATCTGACTCGCCACGAGTGAAAGCTGCCAAGGAATGGGCAAGGCTTGGGGTCTCTCCAAGGAGAGGGGTCCCAAAAGGCCCTGAGCCTCCTGGGACACCGGGGCTTCTCTCTTGCTCCCTAGTTTTTTCCCCACAAAGTGCCTGAGCCTTGCCCAGCCCGACCTGTAATAGGGACAGCAAGGCCTTGTTTCAGGCCTGATAGAGTGTTTTCTGCATCTTGTGCACAAAGTTGTGGAGATTTCTTTCTGGCTAGCAGTCGATTGTCAAAGAGCAGATCCAGGAGAGCCCCTCTCTCAAGTAACTTCCACAGACATTCTACATTAGGATAGCTTAATTAACTTTGCCTCTAAGGGCTAAGGTAGAAGGAGCAGATGTCGCTAAACTAGAGGATTGGAGCTGATGTTTGAAGAGAAAAAAATCAAAGGGAGAATCTGTTCTTGATAGATGAGTCAGCTCTCTTCACCTAATTGTATATGAATGAAAAGGGAAAAGAAGGTGCTTTGGGCATTTAAAAGGAGAAAAGAGAAAAGACATGGAAATATTTCTAGATTTTTCTAAAAATCGCTCAGTCCTTATAAAATTACTTTTTTTTCATTTTTGTTAAACTTATTTTAAAAATCTGTACAATCAGTATGTGTAGTGAGACGGATGATGGAGCAGCTCCATGAGTCACAATGAAATATGACAGACGTCAGTGTTCTGTTACAGATGTTAGCGTTCGTGTAGTTGTCAGCACCCGTGTCATAAAGTAGAAAGAGGAATACGGAGGAAAATATTTCTGTTGATAGACGTCAGTGTTTGGGTACAGAAGTTGTGTTCATATAGTTGTCAACACCAGTAATCATAAAGTAGAAGATAGAAATATGGAAGAAAATATTTCTATCTGTGGGGATGCTGATGGCACACTGGCATGTGATTAGGAGGAGAGAAATGGCTGCAATGAGCTAGGCCCAAAGGAAGGGAGCAAGAAATTGGGAGGCTCGTAGAGCTGGCGCTTCTCAAGCAAACACTCAGCTTGTTTTAGCCATGATATTGTTTCTTCCTGGGAGTCTCTGGTTGGGGAGGGGAAAGAGCTGGAGATGGCTGCAGTATTTGCTTATTACTCCAGAGAAAATAGCTTCTTGCTGCTCTGTCACATCAGCTGGGCTGTGCCTTCAAAGATGCCAGAAGACCATATATTTAGAGCTAAGGGTCCCAGTAGGTTGTCATCAAGTGCACGAGACACAGAGAAGAGAAGCTGCCGACTGAGGGCTGGGCCCCTTGTCTCCAAATGCATCTTCGTTTCTCCACTGCACCCCACGGCGGCCAGTGCTGTCTTGTATGGGACAGTCGGTGGAGGAATTAAAGGAATGAAACTGAGGCCGCCTTCTTAGTGTTGAGAGGTGTATTCAGGTAGCAAGGCTGAAGGATCAGTAAAATAACAGCTAATTCAGAAAATTGGGGACCTCAGGCTCATATTTATTTGTTTTTATTGGGGCAAAAGTGACAGGAAGCATTTTAAAGAACCTCACATTGGTTTGTTAGAGCTCAAAGCAGGTTGATCTCAGAGGGAAATAAGGACCAGGATAAAATCAAACAAGTGGATTATAGAAGCCCTTCAGGGAGGAGAAACCCCTCTTTCCTCCTCCCAGGAGAGATGTCCTCACGGTGCCTGTTGTCCCACCTTGGGGCAAAATGGAATCCTGGTTAAAATGAGCTGGGAGAGGGAACCCGTCACCTCCCCTCCCCGGAGCTCCCCAAGCAGAGGCTGGACCGTTCCTTGTGAGCCTTATCATATTGGAGCTTTCTCTTCTGAGCTCCCTTGGAATATCATTAGCCTTTTCAAAGCTCCATTTTCCCCATCTTGGTCTAATAGATTGTGTGTGGGTATTAGAAAGTAAATGGGGATTTTTTGGAAGTTTTACAGAAACTACAGATGACATAGAAAAAGTATAGAAACCCAGAAGGGCCTAAAATGTATATATAGTTTTATACAATATCAACATATTTTATCTTTCAGTATTATAATAATTCAGACCTTGAGGGCCAAACACTTTTCCTGATTTTGGGGCAAGGGGTACTCCTAACCCCCCTGGGATGTGGCAGCGATAACTGTCCCTAGTCAGAAAAATCTCTACCAGTTAAGAAATGTGATGGATCTGTGTCTGGGGCAGTGGTGCAGAAAGTCGCCCTTGTCCCACAGTGAGTTAGGGCCACCCCAGAAGGGCCGGCTTGGCTCAGGCCTCCATGCTTGTGGCTGAGGGCCTTACCTCAAGGGGGATCAGAGGGCTTCCCAAAGCTGGCCTTTCCACAGCTCACATGGGAATGGATTGCTTTTCAGCTGGAAGTGGCAATCTGCTCTGGTGATTCCCAGTTTGGCGTGATTTCTCTCCACATAGAGAAGTCTTAGCTCTTTGTCTCCTGAGCGTTAGGGAGTTGTCCTTGGCTTTGCCCATCTGCTGTGCCCACCAGGAGGAGGGTAGTAACAGGGAAGGGTGATGACAAAAAAAAAATTACTGCCTGCCATGTGAGATGAGCTCCGTGAGTGATTCCTTCCCCCAGGGAGTGTTTTCTGAGTAAAAATAATAATGATAATAAAACACCTCATATTTATTTTGAGGAACCTTTTCATCTTCAAAAGAGAGAATATCTTGTCTCTGTAACTGCTTCATTTAAATGAAGGTGGGGGGCTAGGAGCAGAGATTCTCCAACACTTGTGCTGGTTCTTAGTAGCAGGAGGGTGACAGAACTGGTAGTTAGAATGGGAGCAGGAGAAGAAGAGGCTCTTTGTTGACTGACTGGGCTTTTCCATTAGCTGGTGGTACTGAGAGGATACATAGAAGTGGCTCAAAGGGCGATGTGTGAAGGGAAAGGCAAAATGTCATCTTCCCCGGGGCTCCAGGTCAACCTGTCCAACTTTGGGTGGTGGTCACGATAAGCTTGTGTGGGTCCTTCTCCCGGAGCTCTCTTCCCAGTTTCAAAATGACTCCTCTGGGCAGTGAAATGAAAGCCCCTGCTTGTTCATCTCAGGACCTCAGAACATGGCAAATAAATGCCAAACTGCCGGCCTCATCTGCCAAGAATTCCTGCCCGCACCCGCAGCCCCGTGCTCGCACGAGGCCCCGGCATAGCCTTCCCGGCACATGGGATCATCCCAGCGGGTCTGCCCCCGGGACTGGCCCCGCTCTCTGGGAGTTAGCCCGCACCGGCCCTTGCGCCCGCTCTTGTGACTGGCTGGAGTTTCTGGGTTTGGTAACAGATGTCTCGGGTCGGTGAAGGGCTGCTTTGTGCTCCTCTCCTCCTGGCAGCGCCACCCTCCCCCTGGCTTTGACGCCACTGCTGCCCCTGCCGCCTCAATCGCCTGCCTTGTGTTGCCTCTGTGAGTAGCTTATGACCCCGTAGAAGCTGTTTTCCCCAAACCCCCAGACTGAGCCATGAAAATAGTGGTGATATTGAAAAGAACTTCCTAGTTTTTCAAGAAGGTGAAGCCATTGAGTTATTCTCGGGAGCCGCGGCCCTTTTCTGCCTCCCCCAGGTTCAGTGTCTGCCCAGTGTTTTGGACACCACACAGAACATCACTAACAGAATGACTTTCTTCTAAGAACATAAAAGAACTTGCCAAGTAAAGGGTCATTAATCCTGTCTGAGAATGAAGGGCACCGAATGGAGCTTCTCATCAGCCGGGGGCAGGGGGGTTCTGGGAGTACCCGAATCCTGTGCCCCCCCTGCCCCATAACTCCCTTGTTTGTTACAGATGGTACTGGACACAGGAGTGGCCCGCTCTGGCACCACCTAGTGAGCCGTGCCGCAAAGTGAGTTTAAGAATTTGTAAATACCGTGTGCCAGTTGGCAAATCTTGTTTCTCAATTCAGAGGCCTTGTGTTTAAACGGGGGTTCTTTCTCAAGATCAGTTAAGAGAAAGGGGGTGGGGTGGGGAAGGACACTTACCAGAGAGCTCTGGGTTTGTGTCCCTGGCATCCGTTTTACTGCCACCCTCAGCACAGGACAGTTTTCTCCAGTTTGGGGGGAAAACAACACAGCAAAACCGGGGCTGGAGACTGAGTATTTCTTGTGCTGCTGAGAAGGGGAGGAGCTTCTAGAGCTCCCTAGAAGGGAATCACAAACCCTAGAGGGAATCACAGAGCTGGAATTGTCCTTCCTTCCTGAGTCGGGTCCTCCATGTTGAGCCTTCTGCCTTGGGGCCCCAAGCAGTGGGCAGGGCGGCTCTGGTCCCTCTCCCTGGTACATGCAGAGAGGGCACAAGCTGCTGGAGTGCACACTGGTTTTACTGCGTGTGTCTCTAGCATCCTCCATATCATTGGCACGTAAGAAACACTCGTGGATTGAAAGAATGAAACGGCATTTGTCAGGCACTTAATGTGTGCCAGGCCCTGTATCAGGTGTTGGGAAGACAAGAAACTAGCTCGTTCTGCTCTTTAGGAACATATCTTCTAATGAAGAGAAGGGAAACAGCATCTCGAGGAGGGCTGCCAGGTCAGGATTGTGAGCCAATCCTAGAAAACCAGTCATTTTACCAGCATTTATTAAGTGCCGACTGCAAGCCAGGCATTGGGTTAAGTCCCGGGAATACAAGCAAACCGAAACTCCAAACCCCAATCAGCCTCTTTGGGAGTTCGCAGATTAAGGAAGAAAAGTCAAATTTAAATAAATAGAGGTTACTCAAGGGTAAATTGGGAATAGATAGTCTCACAGAGTCAGGAGGTCTGAGCAAGGATTCGTGCACACAGTTGGTCTTTTATTGAGACCTGGAAAAATCCAAGAAAGCCAAAGGGGAAAATGAGAGAGAGCTCTGGGAAGAGGGCTCAGCAAATGGAAATGTTGCAACGGATGCAGAGAGAAAGATGTAAGAAGGCTGGGAAGGAGATCAAGAACTGAGGCAGAGGAATCAGATTGGGGACCAACCAGGGCTGGTAGCTGTGGAACCTGGCACTCATCGAGAAGGGGTGAGAGAGGGAGACACACACACACACACACACACTCACACTCACACTCACACACACACACTCACACATTCACACACACTCTCACACATACACACACACACACATCTAGAAGGGTCTCAGTCTCCTATGTGTAAAAAGAAATTAATGGGGGGAAGAATTAGGGCAAGAGGGGATATAAAGGGTTTGTAGATTAATGGGAATGGGATAAAGAGGGAGGGGAAGGGTGGGGGACAGCAGAAGGGGAGTCATCCTTTGGAGGGGATAGGGTAAGTAATAGGAGGGCAAGGTAGGGAGTGGAAGCAAAGTTAAAAAGCCAGCAGACAAATGAGATACACACCAACATTATAGTAATGATCAGGAATAGAAGTTATTGGAAAAAAGGAGGGGTGATAACCATTGACCTCAGACAAAATCAAAGCTAAAATAGACTGAATCAAGAAATAGGGAAACTATACTGTATGTCAGCCATAGTAATCAGTATTGTTTTAGGCTATTTAAAATAGTGTAAGGTTGAAATGTTCCTGTGGTGTCGAAAATGTTGAGTTGGTGGATTGAGAAAAATATAAAGCTGATGTTATCAACCTTCAGAGAACAGAGGGCAAACAACCATGTATATGAATGTATGTGCATGTGTCTATGTATATCTATGTAGTTGGTTATAGATAGGTCTGTGTGTATACATGTTTGTGTATGATTATAGATACCATGTGTGTGTTTGTATACATGTGCATGTGTATAATTTTGATATCTGTGTGTGTTTGTGTATACATATGTGTACGTGTGTGACTATAGATATCTATGTATGTGTTTGTATACATATGTATGTGTGTATGATTATAGATAACTGTATGTGTGTGTTTGTATATATGTATACGTGTATATGTATATGCGTGTTTGTGTATACATATGTATGTGTTTGATTATTGAGATCTATGTTTGTGTGTATATGTGTTTATATATGGGTATAAGCATGTATATGATTATAAAGATCTGTATGTGTGTATATGTTTCTGTATGCATATATGTGTGTGTGTGTATGATTATAAATATCTCTGAATATGTATAAATATATCTGCTTAATTGTAGCCTTCTTGGAAAGGGGGAAAAAAAGAACAAAGTAAAAAGTGAGCAGCAGAGGACAAAAGGCAGCAAAGAAAAGCTGGACGGCTCAGACACCATGTGTAGTGTTTCTTATATGGGCTTTCTGGGCATAGAAATGGATTGTTTCCATTGATCTCGGCTTTCCAAGTCAAACGGGATTTTATATTTGATGCTGGAGGTAATAGGGAGCCACAGAAGCTGACTGGCGAGGGGAGCGACCTGATCAGAGTTGAGCTTTGGGGGAGGTGCCTTTGACAGCTGGGTGGAGGACAGGCTGGGGGTGGGGAGAGGCCCCCAGAAGGACATTGCAGGAGCTCAGAAATGAAGCTGGGAGAGCCCACAGGGGGTGGCAGTGCCAGAGCAGAGGGGCACCCACAGCAGATACCTAATGATGGAGATGGCAGGACTTGGCTCACAGCTGGATGGGGAGGCTGGAAAGGGGGCGGGGAGACTGGCCTGAGAGCTGGGCAGCAATACAGTGGGCCTAGGTAGTAGTGAGGAAGTTAGGAGGAAGGGAGGCTTTGGGGCAAGATGTCGGGCCCAGTTTGGACGTGTCGACTTGTTTGTGGGACTTCTGGCTTAGGGTGTCAGACAGACCATGGGAGCTCTGACCCTGGAGTTGGGAGAGAGGCTAGAGATGGATTAGCAGGTCTGAGGGTCATCTTCTAGAGATGACAATGGAGTTCCTGGCAGCTGATAAGGCGTCCAATGGAATTCTGTAGAGGGACTGGAAGCACCTCCAGGATGAGCAGGGATGGCCTGAAGCATGGGGAGCCTGGGAAGAGGCAGTCATCCTGAGGAGAACTGGAAGCCTGAGGGGGTTGGCCCATTTGACGAAAGGCCCTTAGATGCGGTGGAGGAGGGCGTTTCCCTGGAATGATGAGCTACAAAGGGAAGGAGAGATCTGGAAACATGGGATGGGGGCAACCAGGATTGGGGATGGTGGGTCTTGTTTGTGGGCAGTATGGGGAGAGGGTGGAGGCCATTGGGAGCCTGGAGAGTCCTGAGAGACTAGTGCCTGGGGTACGCTTGCCCCTTCCTCCAGGCTCTCTCCAGAGGTGATATCCTCACCCAGACCTAGCTCCCTCCTGGTGCCAGCCTTGCCAGCACTCCTCCTGGACTCCCAGGTGAAGTTGGGGAGGTGGGGATACTCCTCAGTGCTCCCTCCCAGGCCATAAAGTCCTCAGTGTTCCCTCCCAGGCCATAAAGTCCTCAGTGCTCCCCCCAAGCCATAAGGTCCTTAGTGCTCCCCCAGGCCATAAGGTTAGTAATCCTGTCAGGATCACAGTAGCTGTTCTCTAAGTCCTCCCCAAGGCTCCCACCCTTCCTTCACAAGCCAGGGCCCAGCTCACAGCCTTCCCCCCAGCCCCTCCCATCCTCTTAGGGGGACACAGGCAGTGACACCCCAAACCCCTCACTTCAGGCTATTCCTCCTCCACACCCTCCCAGAGGCCCCACTTGCATGTTCAAGGGTCCTGAAAGCCCCTTCTCTGATAATCATCTGCTCCCGGGGCTTCCCAGGCCAAAGGCTTGTCCACCTTGGGGCCCTCAAGCTGCTCTTCCAGGCCATCCCCATGGCCCCATCCTCCTTTCCCCTTCCTGACCCGTGACGAGCTTGTCCAACCCGACACTTGACCCCTTGAGTCCCGTCCCCCTTCTGTCACTGCTGGTGCCCCCCCATCCCTGCCCTCACTGTCCGCTCCTATGGGCACACTGAGGACAGAGGGAGAAAATCAGGAAACCTTGATGCTGTCCTGGACACTAAAAATCCATGTTCCACCCCTCCAGGCATCCGGGGCTTCCCCCGCCCCACTGCTTCCCTAACTACCTCACCGTCCTCCTCAGTGGGGGCAGGATGGCCTGAGTTCAAATCTAGCTTCAGACCCTCTCCCCGGACCCTGGACAATCATGTCACTCTGTGCGCCTCAGTTTCCTCATCTGTGAAGTGAGCTGGAGGAGCAGAATCTTGGCCAGGAAAACCCCAAGGGGCCACCACCAAAGCTCTCCCTCTCATTCCAAAAGCCCGTCCCTCCTCAAACTTCCCATGGGTCCCCCAAGGCAACCCCACTCTGTGCCAGGAGCCGTGTCTGTTAGCAAACTCTGAGGCTCCCCCTGGGCCCGTGCAGAAGGCAGGGCCTCCCGAGGCCCTGGGGGGGAGGCAACAGCACATGAGGACACCATGGAGAGGGCCGGGAAGGGCTTAGGAGGCAGAGAGGGGAGGGAGCCTTCCACTGGGAGGGGGAGAGCCAGCAGGAGGCCCTGTCCCCAGACCTCCAGCATGGGGAAGAGGCCATAAAGCAGAAGTCGGTGGGAAAGGGGAGGGGTGGTGGGGATGCAGCAGTGATAGGGCTCCCCCCGGAGGTGAGGGAGGGGCAGTGTCAGGGACACACCTGCGTTTGGCAGCTGAGGATGCACTGAGGAGGATGCAGGACAGCCTGCAGGGGGCTCTTGCTGTAGTCCCAGCCGGGGGAATGGGGTCCAGAGAAGATGGGGACCTGCCATGGAAGGGAGTGCTGTGGGCCTCAGAGGTGGGAACCAGGAACAGGGGCTTTGGGGGAAGATGCTGAACTCCCCTGTTGGCTCTGCCGAGTCGAAGCTGGCTGCAACCTGTGCAAGTCAAGAGTGTTTGTGAGGTAGCTAAAGATCAGAGATGGGAAGTTGGGGAAAGCTTGGGGGGGGATCAAGGGATTCGAGGCTCACCAGCACAGTAATGGTCACTGAATCTACCATCTCCAGAGAGAAGAGGACTCCAGACCAAGTCCTGGGGACCCCCAGAGTGGGTAAGGGAAGGGAGAGTAAATGGAGAAGTGCTCCGAGGGATGGGGGTACAGGAGGAATGAGGGGTACGAGATGGATGGGGGCAAGGGGTCCACGGTGTCAGAGGCTGCAGGAGCCTAGAAGGACAAGGAACGAGGAAAGGCCACTGGGTTGGACCAGCACAGGCCCTTGGTAACTTGGGAGGGAGCAGCCAAGCTGGAATGGGGGGTCAGCAGGCAGCCAACACAGGGTTAAGAGGAGGGAAGGAAGGGGAGGCAGCAGTTGGACATGGCCTTCTTACAGAGCTTAGCCACAAAAGGGAAGAGCAGGGAGGGCTTTGTAGGGGGAGATACAGGCATGGGGGGAGGCTGGCAAAGGGGCCACTGGAGGAGAGGGTGTAGAATGGGGAGGGCTCTTGGGAAATGGCTTCGAGTTTTTGGTAACCCATGAGACACTCTGGGATGAGAGAGAGGGGCCAGAGGAAGCCGGGAAAGTGTGGGGAGGGTCTGGTAGCCTGAAGGCCCAGGGAAGTTGTGGGGGACCTGGTCTGCATATCGGGGCTCTTCTCCAGCAGCATTTCCAGGTGCCTGTGGAGGATAAAGGCAGCAGCAGGAGGGAGGCTGAGGCCTGGTGGGGTCAGCTCCTGAGGAGAGATCAGGGCCGGCTGAAGTGGCTCACCAGGGGGTCAGCATGGAGGGGGAGGGCAGTGCTTAGTCTGGAGTAGAACTGGGGGGCCCGGTGTGGACAAAGCCTAGGGCAGGCCATGGGAAGACCAGGAATGTGTGACCTAGGCCACGGAAAACCCCCTGAGGTTAGAGGGATGTCTCAGCATGTATGTTCCAGCCCCCACAGGGGATTAGGGAGAAAAGTGGTGGGCCAGCTCCTTGAGGAAAGAGGACACCCTGGAGAGTGGGGGCCAGCAGCTGCCAGGACTTTGGAGAGTGGGGGCTATTGGACTTCAGAGACTTCTGACCAGCAGTGTGAGGGTGGGGACCTGGAAGTGTTGGTGGGGGCTTCTGTGGGCCAGAAGACAGTCTGTGCGGTGAGGATGGCCAGAGTCTTCGTCATCAGTGGCGAGCCTGGCCTTCGAGACAGGGGATGGAAAAGGGGAAAGCAAGCTGTGAGATGGTCAGGGAGGGGCAAGGATTTTCACAAGAAACGGGGAGGGTCACCTGTATGGGTGATGACACCCTTCCTGTCCTCCTGGGGCTTCTGGAGGGGTGGTTCAAGGCTGAAGGTGGGCCGGACACAATCGGCAATGTGATGAGGAGGCCAGAGAAGTTGTGGACTTGAACAGGATCTCCAAGGGTTCCCCAGGGAGGAACGGACACGAGTCAGGGCTTCTTCCAGAGAACCTGGAAGGAAGCTGAGCAGAGGGAGAGGTGGAATGACAATGGATTGTTATCAGGGAAGGAAAGCTCTTTGGTTGGTGATGGGGAAATGGACTATCTCTGAATGAAATTGAGGGTTAGTGAATAATAATGGTCAAAACCTTTAGAAACTTTCTCATAAAATTTTTTTGAGGAAATTTTATTTTAATCAGCAAAAAAACTGCCTTGTCTCACTTGTACCTCAGACCCCCATCACAAATACATCTCCCACAAAAATGCCCCCACAAAATGTCTCATTCTGGGAGGGGAATGAGTAGCATGTTCCACTGATGTCTACTGACATGCTTGGCCATTATTGTTATCGAGTTCAAAATTGTCTTTACAATATTGTGTCTATGGGAGTTTCTGATCACTTTGCTTCAGTTCTTAGAAGTCTCCCAGGCTTCTCCTTCATTTCAGTGGGATTACAGTCCTATTCCCCAACTTGTTCAGCCATTCTCAGCTGGTGGACATCTCCTCAGATCCCCTTCTTTGCCAGCTTGAAAAAAACTATTTGTATCTCCTTAGCTGTGGTTTGTTTTAGGAGGTATCCTCCCATCAATCCCCTCTTCTTTGTTCCCCATCTTCTTTCCCTCCTCTCTCATTTCCCTAATGAGGGAAATGTTTTTCTGTACCTGCCTATATCCATTTCTCCCTGTCTTGACGGTTCAGATGGGAATGAGCTTCAAGTGTTAACGCTGCCTGCTTCCTTCCTCCGTTTGTATCCACTGCCACTTGTTCGCTGGGTGATGTCCTTGTCCAAGCTTCCTTTCCCTTCCCCGACTCCCACCCCCACCTTCTCCCCCTCTTTCCATACTTCTTTCATGATCATCAAACTATCACAGACCCATTCCCAGAGCTTAGACTCTTTCCATGACCCCAGGTGCCGTGGGATAGAAAGGGGACACATGTATCATCTCCCCTTACTGGAATGGAACAGTTGATCCTTGTTTAGTCCCGTGGCAGTCACCTTTTAACTTCTCTTCCCTCCTGGGTTTGGACTATGCAGCTCTGCTCTTTCCTTCAGGAACGCCTGGAAGTCCTCAGTTTCACTGCTGACCCATTTTCCCCTTGAAGGGTCTTGCTGAGTTTTTCTGGGCAAGTTATCTTGGCTGGAAGGTCACTTCCTCTGTCTTTTGGAATATCAGATTCCAAACCGTCAGCTTCTTCTACTGGCACTTACTAGATCACGTATGATCTTGGCTGTGGCTCCTCTGTGCCGAGTTCTTTGGGCTGTAATGTTCTTGAGAGTTGTAGCTTTTCTACTTCTCTTTTGTCTTCTGGTTCTAAGAGACTGAGGAAAGCTTAAGATTTCTTGTAATAAGATGTCAGGCTTTTTTTGTCAGGGTAGTTTAATAATTCTTAAATTTTGTCTCCCTGCTCTTTTTCCAGGTTGTTTTTTTATATGAAGTATCTTACATTTTAGCTTCTCTTTTTTTAGTCTTTTGACTTTGTTTTTAATATTTCTTGTCTCATAGAATCTTTGGCATCTGTTTGGTCCATTCTGATTTCCAAAAAATTTGTTGCTTAAGCAAAAGTTTGCTGTTTCGGGTTAGATCAAGCTGTTAATTCAATTGAATATCAGTTGAATCTGTGCCCAAATTGTGTTTTTCTTTGAGGCTTTGCATGTAGATGTTTTGAAGTCATTGGGTTTGTGTCTTGAACATCCCTTTCCCCATTTTGGGGTTGAGATTGCTTTTTTACTTACTGACTTTTGACTTGATTCCGTACAAGGAAGGTCTGTGCAAGACCTATTGTTGCTCGAGTCTGTTGAGTATTGGTTTATTCCAGGATCTCAGAGACAGCTCAGGTTGGGGATCTGCAAGCTTTTAAATGAGATATTTGTTCAAGCACAATGTCTAGCTCATAGTAAGTGCTCAATCGGTGCACATTCCCTCTGCCTCCTCCCTATAGTAAATGCTTAATAAATGCACATTCCCTTTTTGCTTATTCTTTATATCTAGGGCAGAGACTGCTTCCTGTACCTCTAGCGTGAGCCCTGCAAGCTCCTGATGGGCAGCCGGGGACTGCTCCTGGACTCAGGCCCTGTCAACCAGCTGCTGCTCAGGGGGACCAAACTTTAGGCTTCTCTTTGCTTTAGGATTCCTGCAGTGGCCATTCCTCTGCAGCCTCCAGCAAGGACCAAACTCTGGACCTGAACCCGAACCTTTTCTGTGGGGCCTGTTTTCCCCCACCCCCCATCCCCAGCTGGACCCTGTCTCAGGGCACCTTGGACCTGAGAGCTGGGACTGAGCAGTGAGTGACAGAGCTGCCAGCTGGCACCCATTTCCACACCTGTCTGGGTCTGCATGTCCCTCTTAGTGCTGGTGCCCCCAACTCCACTTCTCTTCAGGTGTCCCCTGCTTGTTTCCCCTGCCAAACTGGGTCAGACAAAGGACTCCCTGTGGCTTTTTCTAGATCCATCAAAATTCAGTCTGGTTCATTTTCTAGATGGCTCTCCCCACCTTGGCTGTGTCCCTGGCCAATTCAGTCTTTGTGTAAAAAACTCCTAAACTTTAGAGTGAGGTAGTCAGTTAACATTTATCAGGCACTACTTGTGTATCAGACACTAAGCTAAGTACTGAGGGTACAAAGAAAGGTCTAAGACGGGAGGGGAAGTACACAAAAAGCTCAAAAGGGATGGGGGGGATGATGGGGATACTGGAGTAGGAAAGGATCTGAGGGGGTGACAGCACACAAATAACCCATCTCACAGCTGGGTTCTGGGAAATGATGCTCAAAAAGTGGGTCTTGGAGGAGTACAAAGATGCCTTCTTCTCCCCAACTCTCCACCCAACTAGAGGGGTGGATGGAGGGTCTCCAGGGCAGGGGCTGCTGGGCAGGAGAAAGCTTCAGAGCTGATTTCAGCTCACAGATCATGGGATCTGGGGATCATGAAATCCAAGAGGGTCCAGCGTAGGGAGTAATGAAGGGGAAGTGGAACAGCTATCTCAGGAAGTGGTGAATTCCTCCTTCCTGGGGGGGGTCTTCAAACAAAGATGAGAACATTTCCCCCTTTCTAGTGGGGCTTCTCTTTGGGATAGAGATTAGACCAGAAGGACCCTCAGGTCCTTTCCAGAACCACACCAATCTAGTTTGGGCCCTTACTTCCCATGACTTTTGTGATGTCTTGTTCCATCCCCCCCCCCCTTTAGTCCATCTGCCAACTTGCTGCCAAGATTATCTTCCAAAGACACAGACGGGACCTTGTCATTCTCCTTTTCAAAGGGCTTTGAGGTCTCCCTGTTTCTGGGGCCAAATATGGCCTGGTCTCCTACGGCCTCCCCAACCGGATTTGGCCTAACTGATCCCGGCTTCCCCGGATTCACCCTAACCGATCCTGGCTTCTTTGAGGGTGTTCTCTTTTGCCCTCCCTGTGCTCCAGCAGCCCGGCCTTTTGATTCTCAGACCATTCCTTTCTGCAGGCTGTTCTCCCAAACCTAGTCTGCTGGAACTCTATTTACACTGATACTTTCTCTTCTTCCCCATCTTTTACTGTGCCCCCCTCAATGCTATTTTTGTTCTTTTTCTTTTCAAATCACTTTAAATTTACACTTATACATGTATATTTTATCTTCCAATGGACCTACTCAATGGGGCCTCTTAATTCCCTGAGCACAGTAGGTGTTCCATAAATGTCTGTTAAAAGTAATAAAATGTCCTGTTTGTCAGCCTCCATATGATGGGTCTTTATGTTTCTCATCATTCACACCAGTTTTCTTGGGATGTAAGCTCCTCTGGTACAAGGAATAGGTTGGATTTGCTTTGTCAGGGCTTCTATACAATGACTCACACAGATAAATGTGAAATAACGCACTTTGATGATCACAGGAAAAATACAAAGATTTCATGAAGACGAAATTTATTTGGAGAGAAGACCACAGGGAGCAGGAAATATCTTTGCAAATTGTGAGAACTAGGTCAGTTTGAGAAGGTTTGAATAGGCCTTCGTCAGCCAAGTTACACTGTGACCAGGCTTTGTGATGCGGACACTGGCCAGGCTGGAACTGGCAGAGGGGCACCAGGCTTGGCAGTGGAGTGCTTACTGGCAGGAAGAGGCCAGCTTTCTTCTTGAAGGATGCGGTTGTGGTGGGAGCTTGAAATGGGGGGGGTCTTTTTGTCACGGCAATGATTGCTTCTTAAATTTTTCAATTTAAAAATGTGAGTGATGAGGACAATTATGTTAATACTTCCAGAAGGGGTTCTTAACTTTTTCTGGGTTACAGATTTCTTTGGCAGTCTTTTCAGAATAATTGAATACTTACCAGAAATACCAACTTTCAGGTAGAGGTCAGTGAAACTAAAAAGGGAATTTTTCACTATTCATGTTCATAGATCCTCTGACATCTCTCCCCAGATCCCAATCCATAGATCCTTTGTTAAAAACCCCTAGGAGCTTTTGTCCAATAGATGTCCTACTAGTGTAGATCCTAACACCTCAATTATTATTGGTTGAAAACTGAATGGCCCTGGAGCCATCTTAATAGGTAGCCTCTCCATTGATAAGTTGACAGACCTCTCACCAGCTCCACACTTGTAATCTTTCCTACTTGGCAAGACCTAACCTGGCAGGGGCATCCTCATTGAATTGGATAGTCATAATATTTTATTTCAGTCATTTAACATTTTCTCCCAACTATATGAAAGCAATCTTTAATGTTTTTTACAGTTTTGAGCCTCCAAATTATATCCCTCTCTCATCTCCCTTCTCCCTAAGACAGTTAGCAATCAGATGTAGATTATATACATGCAATTATGTAAAAGATTTCCATCTCAGTCATTTTATATTTAAAAATTTGAATAAAAGAAAAAATGAAAATTAGTATTATTCAGTCTGTATTCAAACAATATCTGTTCTTTTTCTGGAGGTGGATAGCATGCTTCATCACATGATCCAGCAATGTCACTTAGTCTGTAGCTCATCAAAGTACCTGGTTTGTAGCACTGACATCTGGAAGTAATCGGGAGTTTGTCGTTCCCCCCCCCCACCCCCCCCCCCACACACACACTCACACTCCTGCCTTTTTGTGATTCAATTACGCAGATAGGAAGTGATTCTCTAAAGGAAGTGCTCTCTCCTTTCCATGGAAGTAACAGCACTCTGCCAGGATTTGAAGCACTAACCACTAATGACTTGTAGTTTGCAGCCTGTTTTCTGAAGTTTGGGACAGTATTTGCCCTTCTCCATGCCTCCCCTACGCCTCCATTTTCTGGGATTTGTCATAGATCAGTGACTGGCTCAGCTCTAACAGTTCTTTCACTCCCTAAAGATGCTCTTTGTCCAGAACAGTGCTCCCCCTACTGGGCCCCATTAGCATCCATCCCGCTCGGTGAGCCTCCAGAAAGGTGGAGCGGAGGCAGCAGAGAGTGGCCCAAAAGCATCTTCACCAGCAAAGCTGCCCCAGAGGCCTCTGGTTCCGTCCCTGCACTTCACACCTTGCAAGGGGCCTCTGCCTCTGATGGACGCAAGGCCCCGCCAGGCCAGCCTGCCCTCCTGGCCCTCCCAGCCTTTTCCTCACTGCTTCTGTCTCGCTTCCCTTCATCTCCTCTTTCCTCCTCCATCTTTTCACCTTCCTGTGTGTGTGACGGCCCCCCTGGAGCGTGAGCCCCTTGAAGGCAGGATCTGTGTTTCTGCTCGCCTTTGTGTCCCGGTTCTTGGCACTGCCTAGAGCACAGGAAGGGGACGACACTGAGCCAGGCTCTGAAAGGCGTAAAAGTGAGAGTAGTGCTAACAATGCCGGGGTGACAGCCAGCACTTAGGAGGTCCCCGTGTGTCGGGCCCTGTGCTAAGGAAGAGACCACGCTGGGAGGCTGAGGACACTGAGGGAAGCAGAAGGGCCCAGCTAGGAAGTGCCCGGGCTGGCTGCCACCAAGAGCCACAGCCGCTTCAAGCTCAGGAGGCGCAGACACAGGGGCCGTGGGGCAGGCCGGGCTGGGGCCGAGAGGGCCGGTCCGCTACCGCCGCGGCAGCTGCGGTCCCGTCACCCACAGCGCTGCCAGCGCGTATCCGGCCTCTTTGTAACACAGAAAACTAGAGCCTGGGGGGGGAGGGCCAGTGATGGGGGGAGGGCCAGGGCTGGGGGTCCTCAAAGGCTTCCCGAGGAGACGGTGAAAGCTGCGCCCCGGCCCGGTGGGAGCAGAGCCCCCTGGGTGCCCGGCAGGGTTAGCGCGGTTCCCTGCTCCTGCCCCTGCCCCTCGGGGCCGAGCCCGGAGCGCGCGCTGCCCATACGGCTCCCCCAGGAGCGCCGCCTCCCGGCCCGGGGAGACCCTCACGGGCCTTGGGGGGCCCGGCCTCGGGCTAACAGCGAGGCTTCTCCTGGATGTGCCTGCGCGTGCGGGTGCGCGGTCTTCAGGCACCATCTCGGTACCGGTGTTTGTGAAGGACCCGAGCCCGCAGCGCCCCGGGACGCTCTGAGCCCCCCCAGCCTCCCCGGGGCCGCGCGCCCCCGCCTCCCTCTGCAGCCTGCGTGGCTCCCAGGTGCTCCCGGACCAGGGAGAGAAAGGCCCGAGCACGACCCGCGCGCTCTCGGGCCAGCCGGGGTCACCCGCACGGAGCGCGCGGGGCGCTGCTGCCCAGGGCGGGGGCGCGCGGGAGCGCGGGGGGCCCGCCTGAGCCCGGAGGTCCGGGGCGGAGGCTCCCTCGCCCCCCCCCCCCCCCTCGTGTCCCCGCGCAGCCCCTCGGGGCCGAGCATGGACCCGGCCGAGCATGGACCCGGCCGGGCCCCGCGCCCGCGGCTGCTCTCTGCTGCCCTCTGCCGGGCCTTGGCCGACCTGCAGTCTCTGCCCTGGGAGGGGGGAGGAGGCAGAGGATGGAAAGAGGGGAGGGGGGGAGAGAGAGGGAGGGGGAGAACGGAGGAGGGGGAGAAAGGTGGAAGAGCAGGAGGGAGGCCAAGGCCTGAGCCCAGCAGTTCCCAGGGAAAGGCCTTGGTGTGGGGAACTCCCTGTGAGGAGCCTCCCTTTACCCATGCAGATGGCCAGCTCTTGGGCAGCCTCGGGCCTCTGGGGCCCCCAGACATCCTCGGACCCTTCTCCAGGCTCTGCTCCCCTTCACTGGGCCACCTACCTCTGTTCTGAGTCAGGGTCCGAACCTTGCCCCTGATTCCTCTCCGCTCCTGGGTCCTGGCATCATTCCCAGGCTCCCCTTAGCAAAACCGCAAAGGAACTGCCCGGAGGCGGGATGGGCAGTGAGCCCCAGGGCTTTGGGGAAAGGACTCCCAGGGAGGAGATGGGCCCGTGCGGCCCTCCCGTTTTAAAGGGGCGCGTGGCTGAGAGAAGAGAATAGCCAGGTTTACCTGGGGAGCAAGGAGCTCACCGGGAATGGAATTCGTTCATTTTCCCTTCTTTCCCTCCTTCCCTCCCTCTCACCCTCCCTTTCCTCTTCCCTCCCTCTCTTCCTTTTCTCCTTCATTTCCTCCTTCTTCCATTCCATGTTCCCTCCCTGCCTCCTTCCCTTTTTTCTCTTCCCTCCCTCCCTTCCTTCCTTTCCTCCCTCTCTCCTTTCCCTGTTCCCTTCTGGCTCCCTGCCTCCCTGCCTTCTTCCTTCCCTTCCTTTCCCTCACCTTGTTCTACCTGGGGAGGGATCCCCACAGGGACCCAGAATGGAAGCTGGCATCCCTCCTGATGTATCCCCTGGGCCACAGCAGATCCTTGAAGGCCAGAGCTCCCTGGGAGATGGTCCAGTTCATTTTATACAACACCTGAGCCTTTTCTGCCCCTCTGGCATGGGCTCACCTCCAAGAAACTGTCCCAGGAGCCTCGAATTGGGAATGTGTAGGGCCAGTACAGTCAGATTCAGATCCAGCAAGGGAGAGGGGAGAGGTGGCCTGCTTCTGCTCCTACTCTAGTTTCTGCTTCTTGCTCCCTGCTCCAGCTCCAGCTCCTGTTCCTGCTCCAGAACCTGCTTCAGCTCCAGCTTCTGCTCCCTGCCCCTGCCCCTGTTCCTGTTCCTGCTCCATCTCTAGCACCTGCTTCAGCTCCAGCTTCTGCTCCCTGCCCCTGTTCCAACTCCAATACCTGCTTCAGCTCCAGCTTCTGCTCCCTGCCCCTGCCCCTGCCCCTGCCCCTGCTCCTGCTCCAGCTCCAGCACCTGCTTCAGCTCCAGCTCCTGCTCTTGTTCTTGTTCCTGCTCCTGTTCCAGCTCCAGCACTTGCTTCAGCTCCAGCTCCTGCTCTTGTTCTTGTTCCTGCTCCTGTTCCAGCTCCAGCACTTGCTTCAGCTCCAGCTCCTGCTCCTGTTCTTGTTCCTGCTCCTGTTCCAGCTCCAGCACTTGCTTCAGCTTCCTGCCCCTGCTCCTGCTTCAGCACCTGCTTCAGCTCCAGCTTTGCTCCCTGCCCCTGCCCCTGTTCCTGTTCCTGCTCCAGCACCTGCTTCAGCTCCAGCTTCTGCTCCCTGCCCCTGCTCCTGCTCCAGCTCCAGCACCTGCTTCAACTCCAGCTCCTGTTCCTGTTCCAGCTCCAACACTTGCTTCAGCTTCCTGCCCCTGCCCCTGTTCCTGCTCCAGCTCTAACACCTGCTGCAGCTCCAGCTTCTGCTTCCTGCCTATTCCAGCTTTAGCACCTGCTTCAGCTCCAGCTTCAGCTCCCTGCTCCTGCTCCAGCTCCAGCACTTGCTTCAGCTCCAGCTTCTGCTCCCTGCCCCTGCTCCTCTTCCTGCTCCAGCTCCAGAACCTGCTTCAGCTCCAGCTTCTGCTCCCTGCTCCTGCTCCTGCTTCAGCTCCAGCTTCTGCTCCCTGCCTGTTCCAGCTCCAACACTTGCTTCAGCTCCCTGCCCCTGCTCCTGCTCCAACACCTGCTTCAGCTCCAGCTTCTGCTCCCTGCCCCTGCCCGTTTCTGTTCCTGCTCCAGCTCCTGTTTCAGCTTCAGCATCTCCTTCAGCTCCAGCTTCTGCTCCCTGCCTGTTCCAGCTCCAACACTTGCTTCAGCTCCAGCTTCAGCTCCCTGTCCCTGTTCATGCTCCAGCACCTGCTTCAGCTCCAGCTTCTGCTTCCTGTCCTTGTTCCTGTTCCAGCTCTAGCACCAGCTTCTGCTTCTGCTCACTGCCCCGTTCCTGCTCTGGCTCCTGTTCCTGTTCTTGCTCCAGCTTCTGCTCCAGTTCCAGCTCCAGCACCTGCTTCAGCTCCAGCTCTTGCTCTTGCTCCCTCCTGCTCCTTGGAGTCTCTCTTGTTTTCCATTAGGCAATGTTGCCTTAGCATTATCTCTTGTCAAAAATGAATCTTTAAAAGCACCTTTTACTGCCAGCTGGGAATTCCTAGGAATAATAAGCCCCCTCCCCAGCAGTCTCATCATTTGAATTTGACCTCTATATCCATTGGGCCAGAACCAAATGCCATGTTTTATATAATTATAACTTCAAATACTGCAAATTCAAGTACATAGGACCAGTTCAGGGAGTTCCCTGAATTCATCAGTCACACTAAGGGGGCCCTCGCTATCACCCACTTTTCATGGGGATCCTTAAGAAGGAGTACTCTTTCCTCTGGAATAAGCAAACTTTTTTCTAAAGGGGAAAGCTGCTTCAGTGTCTCCAAATTTGGGGCAGAGAGACCTGCAGTTTTCCAGAAAAGGTTTTTCCTTGAAAAAGGGTTTCCAAAAGGCCATTTCCTTGGAGTTAGGTGGGACCATGTCGGCTTGTACCCTTGGTTTACACACAGCCTAAGAGTCTAAAGAGGAAGGGACCGGGGAAGGCTTTGCTCCAGTTCCTGGCCCTCAGTATTGGCTGAAGCTGTTGGTGTGGGGAAGGATTACAAGTTCTTAGCATTGAAACATGATTCATTGTTAACATGGAAGCCAAGACTCTTGGGCGGTTTGCTGGCAGTGATATATTTGGAGTAGTCTAGCGGAGGATCTCAGCTAAAAGAGGAAGGGAACCTTTAGGTGTCAGAATGCCCCCTAGAAGTTATGGGTCGGAATTTTCAATTCCATTTCACTGCTGTTTTCCAGAGGTCTGCTAGAGCCAGGGGTCTTTTTGGCCACCATGCTTGTACCCCATCAGCAACCTCACCAAGAGTCTTGCTTCTATGTTGCCCTAAAAAGATTTTTTTTTTTTTTTTTTTTTTTTTTTTTTTTTGCTGGAGAGCCCCTGTGGGAATATCTGGTTACTCTTTACCCCATCACTTAAACCAGCTGATTCATTACACTAAGTACATTCAGCTGTTGCTCTTCAAAGTAATACGGATGATTTTGAAAAAGCAAAATTTTGCTTCATGCTTATGAACAACAATGAGGAGAAAAGCTTTTTGGGGAAGAAGTGTGGTGTGGATGAGATGATCCCAATTTCCTCCTGTTAACTCTGACTGAGAGTCTTATAAGGTAAATGCACACTTGTTAAGCAGGGCCCCCTTTGTCTTTGCTATTATTCTATTTTAGCCATCTCTTCTTTAATCTGCAATCTTTACACTTTTGTACTTATTTTGGATTTGTTACTTTGTTGACTTTCTAATTTTTAAAAATCCATATTTCGTTAATTCTCTCCTTTTCTTTTTTGCTTATGTATGTTTGTAAGGATATGATTTCCTCCCTTGGTACTGGTATAGCTGTATTCCATTAATTTGGGTATAATATTCATCATTTCATCATGATTTTCTTTTACCTATTTTTTTCTCTATGATTTGTTCTTTGACACACTCAGGAGTTCATTCTTAAATCTACATTTAGATTTATGTTGTTTGTTCGAATGTTTTAAATTGATAAATTTTCATTGTGTAAAGGATATGTTTGCTATTTCTGCCTTTCTACAGTTGTACCATCCTTGTACTTTAATGTACCGTCGGTTTTTATAAACATCGTATTATGATGCTGAGCAATATACATATTCTTTTGCAGTCCCATTTAGAAGATCATAAACCTTTTCACTTTACTTTCTCTGGCAGCTTTTTAAATTCTGTATTTTGTTTATCTTTCTTGTTAGATTTAACTAAAACTGAGAGAAGAATGTTGTCCTTCATATCTGTATATTTATATCCCCAATAAATTATTCTCCTTTATTTTTATTTATTTGTTTGTTTTTGGTAAGGCTTGCCATCTTGAATTTCCATTTTTCTTTTCTGCTAGTTATTTCTCCTGTGCAGATCATACTTTTTGCTTTCACAATTTTTTCTTTTAAAAGCCAATTAGGAACAGTCTGCTCTGGTTGCATGCTCTCTTGGGAATCTACAGGATCCTTTCCCTCATCAGATGTTGATTCCTTCTCCTTTGTTTTACAGTTTTATTCATAGATACCGAAGTCTGTCAGTTTGGAGGACATATTGCCTTCTGTTACAGATGTATTTTTAATGGTTTATCTGCTTATATTCAGGATCTTTCGCTGAATTTTCTTCCTCCCAAGATCTTTTGAGAATTTCAAGTCCTTTTTTTCCCCCTTTATATTCCCTTATTGCTTGCTCTTTGACTCCTTCCCTGTCAATGGGGTCTGAACTGGACAATTCACATTTCTGTGGTCATTATCTCTGGCCCCTGGTAACTTCTGGGGGTGGCAGGAATGGCTTCTGGGCTCTGCCCCTCAGGCTTGGTGCAGTGCTACAGATGAGTAACTGAGGCAGGCAGAGGCTGTGACTTGCCTGAGATTACACAGCTAGGGAGTGTCTGAGGCTGTATTTGTAGCCAGGTTTTTGTAGCCAGCTGCCTCCAGCACTTAACATGCATTTCTCACAAAAGCCCTGAAGGCTAAGCACATCCAGCATTATTAAGTGCCTGGAGTAAGGACTGGACCTGAGGCTCAGGGAGCTCTGAGGACTGTCCAGAGTCAGGGGTCAGAGCTCTCTCATTGGGTTCTTCACCATCCTCACGGGTGGCCATAACAGGCCACGCTGCATAATCTTTGGGCACAGATCTGGGCCCTCAGAAGAGCTGGGGAGGCAGGCACCCTGGATGACCCTCTGCCCCACGAGAACTGCTTCAGATCCCAGGCTGAGGCCAAAGTAGAAGCACGGGTGGCCAGAGCTGGACACACACCCAAGGCCTGACTCAGGCCTGCCTCTGTTCCTTATTGCCAAGACCAGGGGGTGGCCTGAGTGCCGAGCTTCCCATCCTGTGGCTGCCTCTGGAGCCTTTGCAGTGGGGCCCGGCTCCCAGCGGCCTGGCTGGTGGTCCCTTCGGCTCAGAGCTCCCTCCCACTCCCTTCATCTCTTTCTAGCCTTCAGAAAAGGTCTAATGTCTAAATTCATTCATTTATTTTCCTAATGATAGGAACTGGACCGGGGCTTTCACTAGAACAGGGAAGCCTCCTGTTCCCCCACCACCAAAGCCTCTGACCACCATCTTTGTCCATGAGTGGCCCAGGGCACTAGCCGCTTCTCTTACTCTCCCCTCTTAAGGTTCCCCAGCCGTGTCCTATGGAACATGAATCAGTCTTGGGCCTCCTCTTCCCTGGTTTGTGCCTCCCAGATTGCCACAGCTCGTGCTCCAAGATGCTGACTGGCCCCCTGCGTCAGTACTTGTGCGCCTCACAAACATGGAGGGGCCCGTCCTTGATCAGCATTCTGAGACAGGAGGAAAGATCAGTCTTCCTGCATCTCTCTCCCTGGAATCAGACTGTTTCTTTACAAAAATATCCATGTAACTTAATTACTTCCTGCCCAGTAGCTGGTCAGATACCATGGGGAAAGTCTCCCTAGCCCTAACATATGGGTCCCACTACCCAAATCGCCCTTGGCTGCAGGCAGCGGCTGCTGTGGATGGGCTCTGTGCCCCAGTACAGCGAGTCTCTTGAGTGAGCAGCCACAAACACACCTCCTTGGGCTATTTTTCTCCTCAAACCTAAGACTGCTAAGAAGCCCATTGGGTGAAGTGTGGGCCTTGGAGTCTGGAACCTCTGAGCTGAAATCCTCAGACACTTGTTAGTTGTGGGACTCTAGGGAAGCTGCTAGTTGCTAAACTACCCTCTTTTGTTTCCTCTTTTGTAAAATGCGGGTAATTATAGCACCTACCCCACAGGGTTGATTTGAGGATCTTAAAAATTAACAAAGGAAAAGTGCTCCGAAAACCTTAAGAGTTATAAAAGCGTAATTCTGTTACTGTTGAGGATGCCTTGAAGCTCAGAGCACCCGAATGCAGTGAGTGATAAGGAAGAAAAAGACAACTGTCCAAAAAATTGATGTGGTTGCACAAGAAACTCTTTGAGCAGCTTTGTTGTTAAGGAGATGTATTTAAAACAGTAATGGGGAAGGATAAAAGGATATCTAGGGTCAGTGTCAGAATCAAAAAGCTGAGGTTGACTGTGACTGCTGAAAGGGATTTATTTTAGGAGCAGGAAGAATATCAAGGAAAGGAGAGAACACAGCTCTGTGTGAAATAGACAACGAGAAGGAGCATCTGAGAAAAAGCACAGTCTTTCAATTCCTGTACTGCTTTTTGCTGCCAGAGAGAAACCTCTTTGTCCTTGGAAGGCCAGAGCACCAATAATCCACAGGGACTGTGACATGCAAGATAAGCCAGGAAATGTCAGGCAGGAGTTCCTGTCTCCAGACTCGGAGAAGTTCATCCAGCCGCAGGGAATGGATGTTCAGCACACTGAGCATGTCAGCCTAGAGCTGGGGAAGAGCCCCACTCTTGAAAACGGGGCAGATGGATTGTTCCTGCTACAGGAGGGTGAACTTCATGTTGATTCCTGGCAAAATGGAGGATGTGTCACTGAGACATGATTGATGGATGTTTAGCAGAGAAGCCATGACATCTTCCCCACCCCAATCCTACCCCCCTCCCTTGGGACTTCCACCATCTCCTCCATGATCCTCTGACCATGCTCGTCAGCTCCCCCCATCTCTCCTCTGACACTGCTTTAGCTGATGCAGACTCTCAGCCCATCACACCTGGACTGTGGCAGTAGCTGCTGGAGGGCTGACCCATAGGTCCAGTAACATTGACCTCCTTTGGGTTCTTCAAACAAGACACTCAATATCCCAACTCAAAGCATTTCCACCAGCATTACTCTGGATGGGGAATACTTTCCTGACTGTGGCCTTCTGGCTTCAAATTCCAGCTAAAATTCCTCCTTTCCCAATTCCTCTTAATTCTAGGTTTTCCTTCTGGTAATTATTTCCTATTATTCCCATATAGAACTTGTTTGTATAGAGTTGTTGGTGTGGGTTTCTGTGGGAACATAAACTGAGTTCCTTGGGAAGACAAGTGTTTTGGTTTGGTTTGGTTTGGTTTTTTGTATCTCCAGTGCTGAGCATATAGAAGATGCTTAATAAATGTTGATTAGTTGAGACTACATTTAAGTCATATTTCAGAGGTGGATGAATGGAATGCCTCAGATTATCATGCATTTCAACTTTAGAGTGAGGAAGAAGAGCAGACGTAAAACTAGGTGACTTGTTACACAAGTATTCTATTGCAGATATGATGAGGTGACCAGTCACAACTGTTCACCTTATAACGAGGAAACTTAGATGAAGGAAGGAGAAAGCAAAACAGTTTATTTTATGAATCAGAATAAAAATCTCTTATTGCTCTCAAGAACAATGGTATCATATCATTCTCATTAATTATGAAAAAAATCTCTTTGTATACCCAAGAGCATAAGGCAGATTTGTAAATAATAGCAGTTCTTCTATATCTTGGATACTGGCCAACCAGCTCGATTTCTCTTCTTTCTTCTTTCCCTCCCTCCCTTTTTTTCTTCCTTCCTTTATTTTTTTGAAGATAAATTTTTATTTTTATTTTATTTATTTTATTCTTTTTTCTTAATAAGTTTTATTTTCAAAATATCTGCAAAATCATTGTTAATATTTACCCTTGTAAAATCTTGCGATTCAGATTTTTCTCCCTCCCTTCCCCATTACCACCTCCCCTAGACAGCAAATAATCCAATTTATAATTCTTCTATACATATTTTTCCACATTTATTATGCTGCACAAGAAAAATCAAATCAAAAAGGAAAAAATAAGAAAGAAAACAAAAAGCAAGCAAACAAAAATAGAAAAAGTGAAAATACTATGTTGTGATGCTCATTCAGTCCCCATGATCCTCTCTCTGGGTGCAGATGGCTCTCTCCATTCCAAGTTTATTGGAACTGGCCTGAATCACCTCATTGTTGAAAAGAGCCACGTCCATCGGAGTTGATTATTGTGTAATCTTGTTGTTGCTGTGTACCATGTTCTCTTGGTTCTACTCACTTCACTTAGCATCAGTGAATATATCAGTGAATCACTTACATAAATCTCTCCAGGCCTTTCTAAAATCATCCTTCGGATTGTTTCTTACACAACAATAATATTCCATAATATTCACATACCATAACTTATTCAACTATTCCCCAACTGATGGGCATCCACTCAGTTTCTAGTTCCTTGCCACCATGAATTGTGCTTCATTTTTGCACATGTAGGTCCTTTTCCAAAAGACAAATTTAAAGAAAGATATGTAATACCACAATCAAATAAATGGTTATCATAGTCAATGAAAAATCACTGCTTTGAAGAAGAAATATATATATACAGAGAGAGAGATGAAAAAAAATGGCCCAGATCACTGTTGATTAGAGGGATGCAAATTAAGATAATTCTGAGATACCACCACACACCTCTCAGATTGGCTAAGATGGCAGGAAAAGATAATGAGGAATGTTGGAGGGGATGTGGGGAAACTGGGACACTGATACATTGTAGGTGGAATTGTGTCTGCATGACTGATGAGGGACTTGGAAGAATGGAATAAAGGAAATTATCAAAGGAAGAGATGGGCTGTTCCCACGGTGAGGGTGAGAGTTGACAGATGCCGAACCTGAGCATCACTGATGCCTTCAGAGAAGGAGAATAAAGTCATGAGGCTACGAGGTAGGACACAAACCCGGCCTCAGACACTGCCTAGCTGTGTGACCCTGGTCGAGTCCCCTCATCCTGCTTGCCTCAGTTTCTTCATCTGTTAAATGAGCTGGAGAAGGAAATGGCAAATGGCTCCAGCATCTCTGTCAAGGAAACCCCACAGGAGGTCACAACTCCACAAAATGAACCGTGTCCACGGTGGACACAGTCAAGGTTAGTCACACATTTCCAGGCAGGCTCCAGCTTAGGAGAGCTTACAGCTTGCCACTGGAAGCAAAGGGGCCAAGAGCACATGCAAAGGGAACAAGTGGGGTGTCAGGCACCCGCTGTAGGAGGTGACCCTACAGCAGGGCGGAGGCTGGCTGCTGGCACAGGGGAGCGGGAGTTCTATTAGGCTCCTCTGGGGAGAAGGGGGCTGATGCTAAGGCTGGTGGGGCTCACCTCCGGGGCCTGCCGAGGACCTAAGTTCCCATGGCCATCAAGCTCTCTTCACTAAGTGAGAGAAAGCCCACCATGACACTATGAGTTACCCTTCTCATTCTCACTTTGCTCTTGAGGAAAGAGATTCTCGGGGCTTCAACGAGCCGTTCAGAAATTGTAGCTGATCTGCAGCGACTGCTCTCATGAGATTGGACACTGTCCTTTTGGATGGATCAAAGCTTGGAAGTAGGAGCAGAGCTAGGAAAAGGTCATCCATGACTGGGGGCCTTCAGGGGCTTCTGCTGGCACATCTCCAGTGAGAGGGAGACTTGGGATGGATCAGCTTCTGGAAAACGTGGCCTGGGCCTTTCTGTGGGGGACACAGGGTCTCTGTGACAGCCCATAGGAGGGATAGTGACTTTTCCTTCTCTGGATTGGGGTAGCCCACCTCTCAATGATCCTCCAGTGACTGCTTTGGCCTTCCTCTCTCAGACTGAGCCTGCAGACTTGAGGGCCTGGGCGCCAAAACCAATGGATCCCTTCAGCGTCCCTCCCATTTCCATGTAAACACTGAATGCTTTTTCTAAAGGTAGATTTACTTAGAAAATTATTATCATTGTTCTTTGTCCTTCATTCTTGAAGAGCACCTTGACATCAGGAAGGTGAAGCCATGAACGTAAGGGAATTGTATTGAAGCAATGGAGCACTGTGCAAGGTCACAGCCTGACTTTCCCTTCAGGAGCTATCTTATCCAGAGCCAATTGTAATTCTAAATGGGAAAAGTTAAAGTTGTGGAGGCTCAAAAGGAGACCCCAAAAGGTTGAGGTCTCAGGTCAGTGTCACAAGGTGTCTCAAAAGAATTTGCAGGCTTAAACCTATCTCCAAGTCAAGGGACAACGTTTATTATAATCGTAATGCCAATTGAAGTGGGCAAAGAACCAGGAGCAAGGAGACCAGTTTATAGGGAAAGACAGAGATCTGGTTCTTTATGTCACTGATATGCTAATTTTATGGCTTAGAGGGAGAACTGAGGAGTGGTCTGATTTGCACCTCAATATTGAATTTTGTGGTTTAGAAGTGGGGTTGAGGAGTAGCATTTTACCATTTGTCTCAGAAACGCTGTTATTACTGATCAACAGATTGTTATCTGGCAGTAAGCAATGTTTGTAGCATTATACAGTAGTATTCCTGAAGCTAGGAGATCATTGATAAACAGATTAGAACAATAGCACTCCTAAAGTCTGGGCTTCTCAGGATTATTGTTCTATTTCTCCCAAAAGCTGCACTGTATCAGTCTTACTATCTATTTCGGAGCCTTATTTTATTTTACTTTCCCTTTGAAAATTTAGCGGCAGGTTTAGTATTTTTCTATAGTCTATGGTACCTTTTATCATAATGTAATTCCTCTGTTTATCTTTTTAATTAAGTCTGTTTTAGTTTTAACTTTGAGATCATAACTGCTGCTTCTACTTTTTTGTTTTTATCTCAGCTTCAGAATAATAAATTCTATTCTAAACCATTATTTTAATTCTGTGTGTATTTGTCATTTTAAAATGTATTCCTTGTAAATAAGATGTTGAAATTTTGATTTTTAATCAGTTTGCTATCCATTTCTGTTTTATGGGTGAGTTCATCCTGGTCACATTCAAAGTTATAATAACTAATTGTATATTTCCCTTGCTGTATCTTATCACCCTTTTTCTTTTTACTCTATCCCTCCTCATACTTATCTCCCTAATCTGTACCCTTTTAAAGAACTCCATCTTGATTTTCTCTCCTTGCCTTCCTCCTTACGAATGTTTGGTGAGGAGTATGAAAAATTAGACTTCTGCAGACATTGTCAAAACAGGATGAAGGGAGGGGTGAAGTTTCTTGTTAAGACAAGAGAGAGACAGAGAGTGACAGAGACGGAGGGAGGGAGAGAGAGAGAGAGAGAGAGAGAGAGAGAGAGAGAGAGAGAGAGAGAGAGAGAGAGAGAGAGAGAGAGAGAGAGATTGATTTCCAACCAATCACCCAGTGAATAATTCAGGAATGGGCCCCTTTCTCAGGCTTAAACTGGTCCAGACTGTCTAGGTTCTAGGACAGGGCACAAGCCTTTTGACATGGAATGGACAAATGAAGAAGATGTTAAATCTGACCAAACTGTAATTCGAATTCTAAATGGACCTATTGCAACTAACTCTGATTGGAAATCCAGCCAATCCAAACCTTGAAGGGCAGGGTAAGGAGCTGGACTAACATATAAAGCTTGCTCTGCTTCTGTGTTTGGTGTGTATCTTCCCAGGGAGCATGTTTGCTCTGTTAAGGGACAGGTCCATTCTCCAAGAGCCTCCCCAGCTGTGGATCAGAGCATCTGAGGGAACTGTGGGGCAGCCTTTGCTGACACAGGTGTTGGGGACTGGGAATGAGATAAATTGGAGGTAGAGGGAAGAGGAGAGAGGTCAGACAACTCAATGGCCTCTCAGTGCGAAGGTCGGAGAACAGCAACTGCCTTTCACTCTCCTTGTATCATCCTCTCACACGAGGAGGCCCATTGTGCATTGGGTCTCCAGCAGCCACTGCCAGGTGGCTCCCGTGTATTCCAACACTGCTGCCCATGAGAATCACTTCTAAACGCGCTGGTTGTAAGTGCTCTTGGAAGGGGAAGCTGTGGCTAGTCCGGGGCTCACTTCCCCACCCTGCAGGCTTCCACGGACACCACTGTTCTTCCCTCTAAGAATCTCCTGGTCCAGTCAGCATGGCCTGCACACCCTTGCTTGTCCTCTCCCCCACCCTTCTTGCTGTAGCTGAAAGCCCCTCCCTAATCCCATGCCCTCTCCCTTCTATTTATTTATCAATTTAACGCATTTCAGCCTTTCTAGATTTGTTCTTCCTTAAACCAGTTCTGATGAGAATAAAGTTCTGGCATTACCAGCACTCCACCCCAACCGGTTTCTATTGTACCAGTTTTTGCATTCACACCTTGTTTGTATGAGATAATTGCTCCATTTTACCCATCTCTACCCAATTTTGTCTTTTAGAATCATCCTATTTTACACATCTTAACTACAAGTCTTCTATTTATATATGCTCTTTTAAAAGTTCCAAACAATGATAAGTAACAATGGGTGATCAGAGGAGGAGATTTACACTCAAGTGGGGAAATTAGATTCTGTAGAAAAGGTAGTACTCAAATAATAGGGAATGAAGGAAAAGACTGAACTGGGACCCAATAAAGTGATTGCCAAGGGAGGAGTAATGATGGAATCAGGGGTGGAGATTCATATTCAAGGCGGAAGATTATTCACTCCTGATGGATTGTGACCTCTGGTATTCAGTCAAAGGAGCATCAATCAGGGTGGGACTTGAACTTTGGGTATTAAAAAAAAGGACAAGTCTTGATTCCAAATATTTCTATTTCATAGGATACCCACCCCTGCAATTGTGTAATTCAAGATTTTGAACTTCACCCTTCCCAAATCCCTCCACCTCTCTGATTTCTAAAGCTCCTCCAGCTTCTTCATTTTTAAGACTCTACCAAGAATTTTTGGGAGGCTTGTGACCATTTGACATTTTTCTTTGAAGTTGGAGTGTTTTTTTTTTTTTTTTTTTTTTTTTTTTTTTTTTTATTTCACTATCCTTTTCTGAGTAGGAACCCAGATCTTCTCTATCCCCATTGAAACTATCTATGGTCAGGTTTTCTCCTTTGCTTACTCATTATTATTATTGTTGTTGAGGTGTAGACCACATGTTGAGGTCTACATTTGAGGTCTAGTGGCGGGTTTGGGATACAGGGAGTCAAACAGAGTTCCCCTGCAGCCCCCTTAGATTCGGCGCAAGGATACGGTGGTATATGAGGTCTAGTAGCGGCGTGGATTCCCAATAAAAGCATTTATTGGCCCAGAGAGCTAGATTAATAAAAGAGGTTTATTACTGAGTTTAGAAGTAGGAGATAGGTGAAAGTAGAGATAAGGAGGGCACTGGACAGAGGGTCCAGTGGACAGAGGGTCCTCACATGGCGACCATGTTTGGAATCTCTGCCAAGAGGGGTTCCCAGTGTGGTCCTTTTAAGTCAGAGACTTAGCTCGAGGGGCTTTAGGGTGTAGCCCCAAAGTTGGCTCAGATCCGGGTGGGGCTGGGACAGGTATGGACCTTCTATTGGAATTCAAAGGGACCAGGATTTGTGAGTCAAAGGGTAATTTACATTAGCTAGGGGGGGTTGGGAATCAAAGATTGGAATCTTTCCCGCATCAATTATTATTATCATTTTTAGTGGTTTATTATTATTGTCAGTTCCTAGTCCCCAGATGTGGGGAATAGTGACCCAGGTCTCAGGTCTTTCTCATGGTTATTATCTGAGCTCCCTCTCTGGGATCATGACTTCGGGCACTCCCCTCTGCTCCAAATCACAGGCAAGCCAGCCCCCTCCCCAAGTGCTGTCCTGGAAATGCAAATGATCTGGCTCCCTGCGGTCCCACCCAGAAGCGAATTTCAGCTCTCTCCTCTGACACCGATTCTCCTCTGCTCTCCTTCAAGTGCCCTTCTGCCATTCCTCTCATTGAGTTTGTGTTTGCTTCTCACCCATAGCCCTCAGCAGTGTATAATCTGCCCGGCTGGGCCTGGTATACACTGAGCAGACCCCCCTGCCCCAGCAGGATCTGAGAAGTGAAAGCTCCTGAGACCAAGGCCGCTGCCCACATCAGCTGCCAGCTTTTTTCCAGGGGCAAACCCCGGCCCCAGGAGGTCAGGTCTTTCCTAAGCCCTCTCAAGTTGTCTTAGGAAGACAACTGCTTTAGACTGATTTTTAATGATTTCTTCTGCTCTAAGTTCATTTGAGGAGATAGTTCATCTTGTTTGTAGTAGAATTTTAGAAAGCCTGATATTTCCTATTCTGCCTTCTTCCCAGAATCCACTTTGATTTTTTTCCCCCCAAATTACTCAAGTTCTAATCTCTTGGTGATTTGATTGGTATAGAATTAAAAGTGTAAATTAACTTGGGTAGCATTGGGTCTTTTAATCCTATTGACACAGCCTAGTCATGACCATTGAATATTCCTCCAGCTATGTAGTGGTTCTTAATTCTGTAAGGAGTGCTTTGTAATTGGATCTGTTCTGTTGTATGCTTTGGCAACTTGGTTCCGAGATTTATTTATGCATTTATTTATTTATTTATAAATATTATCTATATTATTTTATTTATGCATTTTGTAGTTAGTTGTGGAATGAGATTGCCCTTTCTAGTGCTTCTTATGTTTTATTATTTAAAAAGATGCTACTGGGGCAAGTAGTTGAAGTCAGGAGAACCCGAAGTTCAAATCTGGCCTCAGATACTTAACATTTCCTGACTGTGCGACCCCGGGCAAGTCACTTAACCCCAATTGCCTCAGCAAAAATAAAATAAAATAAAATAGATACTATTGATTTGTGAGGATTTTTTTAATGTAACCTGAAACTTTATGGAAGCTATTGTCTCAATATCTTTGCTGATTTCCTGGTGTTTTCCAAGTCATCCTATCGTCAACAGATAAAGATAGTTTTATTTCCTCCTTACTTATTTTTATTCTCATAATTTCTTTGTCTTGTTTTATTGCTGCTGCTAACATTTTCAGAATTATATCAAGTAATTGGGAAAGCAGGCAGCCTTGCTTCGCTCCTGAATTTGTTGGAAAAGGTTCTAATGTATTCCCATTTCATATAATACTTGCTTTTTGTTTTAGATAAATGCTTTTCATATCTTTTTTAAAATTAAATATATTTTATTCCCTGCCCCCCAAATTACATGTTAAAATAATGATAATTTTCATTATATTAAAAAAAAGTTCCTCTATGCCTACATGTTTTAGGATTTTTAGCATAAAAGAGTGTGTTTTCTGCATCTATTAGGAATCATGTGATTTTGGTTTTCAGTCTGGTTAAAATATGTTATGTTGATAGTTTTCCTAATGTTGAACCATACTTGCATCTGTGGAATAAATCCTATTTGATCTATGAATAATTTCTTGGATAAATCACTGTCATTATTATTATTTTTTGATTAAATCTTTTTAAAATTTGGAGCCAATTTGCATTAATGATCTTGGCCTATAATTTTCTTTTGTCTTATCCTTGTTAAGTAAAAAGTATTTTGTCTCATAAAACTTTTCTTATAGGCTTCTTTCTCAGTATTTAAAAATATGTGAAATGGAGACCCTGGAATTTGAAAATTTGAGGGGCAGCTAGGTGGCGCAGTGGATAAAGTACTAGCTCTGAAGTCAGGAGGAACTTAAACCCTAGGCAAGTCACAAGGTCCACAGGGTGGCTTCACAGAGAGCTGTGGCGGTGGAGCTAAAAGAGGGTGTCCAGAGCCAGCGGTTCCCAGCCAGTCTAAGGAAAGACTCTTAGTGACTGTGAGTGGAATTGGCTTATCAGGAGGGGCGTGGCCTTGGGCCTTCACAGCATGTCATCTTCCCAAAATTCAGGGGCCACAAGTTTTTGGAAAGGAGAGGCAGGTGGTGGCAGAAAGTGCCAGCTGGGAGAATGACATAAAAGTAGAGCCAAGCTTAGACAGAAGGGCTTGACCAAGCAGGAGACAGGGGCTTAGGGGAGGACCAAACAGATGGACAAAAGGAGGTGCTGTGTATTTCCCAGTGTGGGTTTGCCATCGGTGCCCAAGGGGGTGAGGGGTGGGATAGAAGGATAGAAGGTGAGAACGGAGTAACTGGCTTATGTATCAGTCAAGAAGGGGATAGACATCCTCAGTGTCCAAAGCCACCCTCGGTTCAGCCAGAGAGATGTTCAAGGAGGGAGCCCCCTCACTCCAAGTCTTGAGGGTCTGGGGTGGCGGGAATCTGAGAAGCTGGCTTCTTTCCTCCTGCACATCGACCCTGGGGAGGTGGGGTTTCCAGTGTCCCTGTCGGTGACAGGGGGGCAAGGTCCAGGAGGTTGCCATCCACCCAAGGACTTGAGGACAGTCTCGGGACCAAGCCTATCCTTCAAGAGTGAGTGAGGTGGTGGCTGTGGTTCTTGGTCAGTGGCCAAAGCCTGAGCCTTCTGTCTAATCCTCCCATCCTCTCCACCTGTTGTCTTGTCCCTGTTATCAAAGGCCTTAAAAGCCACATCAAGCAATTCCCAAAGGGAGATTTGGGGGCCCTTCTCAACTTTTTGGACCTTCTGACAAATGTCTGGAGCTGAATTTAAAATAAAATGCCCGATTTTTGTTTTTTCTTCTCAGGTTATTTTTACCTCTTTCTAAATCCGATCTTTTTTGTGCAGCAAGATAACTGTATAAATATGCATACATATATTGTATTTAATATGTAGTTTAACATATTTAACCTGTGTGGGACTACCTGCCGTCTGGGGAAGGGGGTAGAGGGAAGGAGGGGAAAAGTTGAAACAGAAGGTTTTTCAAGGGTCAATGCTGAAAAATTACCCATGTATATGTTTTGTATATAAAAAGCTATAATAAAATTTAAAAAAAAAAAACAAATGAACAAATAACTAATGGGAATCAGGATTTAGGCCGTTAATTTGACCATGGAGTCCCAGGATTCTAGCTAATTAACATCTCGCAGCTAACAAGTTCCCCATCATCCATTTTCCTGTGTGTCTTAATCCCAAATGGCCCAGACCAGACTAGAGCGACCCCTGGCCCGGGTTTCCACGTGGGAATCTCCCTTTACTGCCGGAGTTATTTAGCGTTATATGTTACACAAGGGCTGTTTGTTCTAACATTTCCTATCCCGGAGCTCGCAGCCAACGCCCGGCCAAAGATGCGAAAGCAGCAGGACTAGTGCGGCCCGGGCTCCCGCGGCCCCGGCTCCCGCGGCCCCGGCTCCCGCAGCCCCGGCTCCTGCAGCCTCGGGCGCCGGAGCCTCTCCGGCCTTTCTGTCACTTCCCACGCCTCCCCAACGCGCTTCAGCCTTCTCCCGTTTCCCTGTCCCTTGTGGTCGGAAAGGCCGAGCTTTCCTTGCCGTCCGCGTTCTTTTCTCAGCCCTTTCCCATCTCTCTTTCCCAGGCTTCGAGCACCTTTGGGCTCCCTGCTTTCCTTTGTTTGCTACATGGAATCGTTCCGCGGAACATGTGATGTGGGCGCCCCTCATTGGCCTCTCCTCCCCCCTCCCGCTGGGGATCTGGGCGGGCCTTCGGTTTGCCCCGCCCCCCGGGGGGGCCTGAGCGGTTTCTAGCCTCCCCAGCCGCAGGCCCTTTGCTCCCAGCGCCAGACCTCACGCCCTGCCCGGAGGGATTATGTTGGGGAGCCCCTGCCGCCCCCGGAGTTGTGCCCAGGGCGGGTGCGGGCCCTTGCAGCGCTGCCCAGCAGCGGGACCCCTGGGGACCCTCTGTCCGGGCGCTGGCAAGGGGGCTGCAGGAGGGAAGCCCGAGGCGCTGGGGGTGAGTGGGGCGTCGGGCGGGGCCGGGAGGGTATCGGGAAGAAGGGGTCACCGGTGCGGCTGGAGACTGTGCGGGAGTAAGGGGGGGTCTGGGAGTAGCAGCAGAGGGGGGGAGGGGATGCAAAAAGGGAGCCCGCTCGGGGCCCTGGTGCAGGAGGGGGGCGCCAGGGTGGCCGAGAGCCGCGTTAGGCCCCTCCCCAGACCCTGCCTCGAGGATTTGCTGCGGGGGGGGGGGGGGGGGGGGGGGGAAGGGGGGCCGCACGCGGGTCAAGCCCTCCCAGCCGCCGCCCGGGCGTTCCTGGAGCATGAATATGCAATGTGGGCGCCCCTCATTGGCCTCTCCTCCCCCCCCTCGGGAAACGCGGCGGGAGGTCAGGAGCTTGTGGATCCCGGTGGGAGGCCACCCAGACTCCTAGAGAAAGCAGGGACCTTCCAGAGCAATGGCAGTGCCGGGGGAGGATTCCCTGGGCCCCAGGCCAAGGCAGGATGGGATCAAGCAGCATCCGGGGACTGGTTGGGCCCAGGGGGTCCTGCAGGAGTATTTTATAGGGAAAGGTGAGGGGGCGCGGGGTTTGCCCTCTGCTCATTGGTCAGACCCTCTCCAGGGAGCCGTTTACTTCTTAACCATTGGCCAAATTTTGAGGAAAAACAAGGAATAGAAACAGCAGATCCAAGTTTCCACCCAATCTCCGAGGGCCTGTGTATGGTTGAGCATGTCCTGTTTATCACAACCCACCCCACCCTGCCCTGTAGGCAAAAAGTTTCTTTTTCTTCCTAACTACAAACAGGGGCCCTGCTGGAACCCGTTCCAGTCTGATTGCTATTGCATGGTGCAGGTAAATAAATTTAGGCAGAATTGTAATTTTTATTGTATTGACTCAGCCTAACCACGAGGAATTACTTTCCCATTTGTTTAGATCTGACTTTATTTGTATGAAAACTGTTTATAATTGGATTCATTTCGTTCCTGGCAGATAAGACTCCTAATTATTTTATATGGTTTACAATTATTTTAAACAGAATTTATTTCTCTTGCTACTGGACTTTGTTGGTCATATAAAGAAATGCCGATGATTTACGTGGCTTTAATCTATATCCTGTAACTTTACTGAGGTTAATTATTTCCAGAATAATTTTAAAAATTTAATTACTAATTTAAATAACTAAAAAATTAGTTGATGATCTAGGGTTCTCTAGGTATACCATTATGTCATCTGCAAAAGGAGATAGTTTGTTTTCTCATTGCATATTCAAATTTCTTTGATTTCTTCTTTTATGGCTAAAGCTAACATTTCTAGTACTGTGTACTAGAACAGGCATTCTTGTTTCATCCCTGATTGTGTTGAGGCTTCTAGCTTGTCCCCATTACAGATATTGCTTTCTGATGGTTTTGAATAGATACTGCTTATAATTTTATGGAATACTGTCTATATTCCCATACTCTCTAGTATTTTTACCAGAATGGGTGCTGTATTTCGTTGAAAGATTTTTCAGCATTTTTAATGAGATAATCATATGATTAGTTTGTTTGTTTTTTTATATGGCCAATTATGCTGATGGTTTTCCTAATATTGAACTGGCCCTGAATTCCTGGTATAAATCCCACCTGGCCATAGGGCTTTAAGGGGGAGGACTCTGGGAAGATGGGGGAGTATAGGTCAGTAAATTTCAAGCTCTCCAGATTTCCCCTACAAACAAGCAAATGTGTGCTTCAGGGCAAACGTAGACTGATGAAAAATCAAGACTTTGGGCAAAACGAGAGTCCTCCTGATACTACTTGGAGGAATTGAAGAAAGATCCCAGGCCAGAGATTAACCAGTGTCAAGTGTAAACACCCCCAGGCTAGCTAGTGTGGACTCCTGGGGTTAGCTGGGTTTGACTGGAGCCTCAGCAGAAACCACAGGAACTTTCACTTCCTGCTTTACCAGCACAGTTGGGTCTGAGTCTGGGAAGTCTGAGGCAGCCTCGGCTGATAGGAGCTCCAGGCCAGCTGTGCTGCAGAGACATGGTCCTAACTGGGAAAGAGCCAGCATCCTGGGAGTACAGAAGCAGTGGGGCTAGCACTTACAGGCTGCTGGAGCTCTTGGTTTAGGGTTCCAGGTCAGGGGGGGAGCTGAAATGAAACTAGAGGCACCATCTCCTCACAATTAAAGATGATTACCCTGGGGAAAAAAAAGACCCCTAACATAGAAATTTACCTTGGGAACAGGAAAGATTAAGGTTCATTTTCAGAGGAGGATACTGAAATAAAAAAAGCTTTTAGTAAAGAATAAGGTTAAATGGTTCCCTGCCCAGAGAGAACTTAAAGAACTCAAAAAAGAATTCTAAAATCAAATGAGACATTGAATAAAAACTAAAAAATTAAAATAAAAACCATCCAAGAAAAACAAGATTATTTAAAAAAAAAAGTTAACCAAGTAGAAAAGGAGATACATAGTCTTAAAGAAAAAATAATTCTTTGAAAATTAAAATTGGATAAGAGGAAGCCAATGAAGAGACCAAGAAATAACAAAACAAAATATAAAGAATTAAAAAATAGAAATAGAAAGTGCAACATTTAAAAAAACAATTTGGAGAACAGATTAAGAAGAGAAAGTAGAAGATTAATTGGACTGACTACCTGAAAGCTGTAACCAAAAAAAGGACCTTGACACAACAATGCTAGATATAATCCAAGAAATATCCTGGAGTGATAGAACATGAGGGAAAAATAGAAATAGACAAAAATCTACCAATCACCACCTCAAAAATATCCTTTGTGGAAAACACATGGGAATATTATTGCCAGATTTTGTAAGAAATAAGAAAAAAAATAATTCAAATACATTAGAGCTACAATTGGAATAGTATAGGTTTTAGCAGTCACAATAAAAGACTATAGCCCTTGGAATTATATATACCAGTAATCAAAAGAACTAGTCCTGGGGCCAATAATATATCCAACAAAATTGTCTATAATGTTGAATAAAAATGAATATTCAACGAATTTGCAGAATTTCAAGACTTTTCTTTCTTTTTTAATAATAGCTTTTTATTTACAAAATATATGCCAAGATAGTTTTCAAGGTTCACCCTTGCAAAATCTTGTGTTCCCAATTTTTCTCCCTCCCTTCCTCCCATCTCCTCCCTGAGAGAACAAGTAATCCAATATATGTTAAACATGTACAGTTCTTCTATACCTATTTCTACATTTTTCATACTACACAAGAAAAATCAACTCAAAAAGGGAAAAAAAATGAGAGAAAAAAAGCAAGCTAGGAAGCACAAAAAAAGGTGAAAATACTATGTTGTGATCCACTTTCAGTTTCTCTCTGGATGCAGATGGGTCTCTCAATTGGCCTGGATCACTTGATTTTCAAGATTTCCAATTTGGTGCTAAATTGGGGTTTTTTAATTTGTTCAAGTTTTTTTTTAGTTGCACGCCCCATTCATTGATCTTTTCTTTTTCTATCTTGTTGATATAAGCAGGAGTCATGTTAATCATTTCTCTCTTCAACCACTCAGAAACAATTAATATCCATTGTTTTGTGATAATTAATCATAGATGACTGACTTGTTTACTAGATTTGGAGGCTACAGTTCTCCTGATTTTAGTATATTTTTCCTGTAGATTAATCTGTTTGACGTTTGAGATTTCTTTTTAGAATCTTTGGTACTTTCAGTCTCTCCTCCCCATCCCTCTATTTTCTTCTCACTTCTGACTCCCTCTCCCAATTAAGGTTTGCATGAGGGGCCACATCTCACAGCATCTCAGCCTTCTTCTACAATGGGCAATTCACAGATCGCCAGCTTATGTTTCTGCCCCAACAGTTTCTGGGTGATCAGAACCAGCCCCAACTGCATACTGTATTCTTCCCTCACGAGGCTGCTCCCTGCATGCACTGGGTCCTGTCCTGGTTCCCACTCCCTCTGGCCCAGCACCAGCAGTTCAGAGCTTTCTTTCCCAGGCTGTGGCAGGTCAGGGCTGGGATGGAATGATGAGTTTTGATGTAGCTCCGTGGTGTCCTTGGATCTGCTAGTATAGCCTCACTGCCAGTGGGGGGTTGAGGGGGAAGGGAGTAATCAACAATTCCTGGATATTTGTCCTTGTTTTTTAATCTTCTTTGGGATTCTTGTTGCCCTAGATCATGGAAATAACTGAAGTTGTTTTGTCTTTGGCACATAGTTTCTGTTTGGGGGAAGTTTGAGAGGTTATGAGGATCAGAGAAAATGGCTCATCTGCTTGCTAAATTGTTGTTCATGTAATTTGGAAGAAAATATGCAACACTTTTAATATAAAATGTTTAGCTTGAATATTCTGTGAGCTATTGGAACGGGAGGGGGAGACTGAGTTGGAAGGAATATTTGGGGTATAGATATGGTTGATTTCTGATTTCTTATGTTAGTCAGCCTCTTCTAATTTTGCTCCTCTGATTTTTCCTATAATTTCATGAAGAGAGATGCACAAGAGAAGTGGAGGCTAGGGTGCCAGTGCTGGACTGAACCATTTCTCCCTCACTGAATTTGATTGGCTGCATCCCCAAAAAGGCAGGACAGTATGAGATGTTTCTTAGGTACTTTACAACTCTCACGTTCTTATAATGACCAAAAATATGCAACGAAATAGCAAGTTAAGAGGTTTAAATGTTAAAAATATAAATTTAATGTCATATTTCTGCTTTTTTATTTTTACTTGTCTTTTTTATACTGTTTCTATTTAGGCTATGAGTGCATATCCTCCTTTTGTAAGTAGGGAGCATTTCTTTGGAGTCATTTGTTGCAGCTCTTTCCAAATAGGCACTCAATAATAAAGATTGTGACTCTCCACCCTCTAACGATGGGTTTGAGAATGTGGAGACCCAAAACGTCCTGCCCCAGACCCTTCCCAGTGAGACTGGCTAGGTGTGTGCTTCTAAGGGAAAGAATATGCAATGAAATTAAGTAGTTTATAAGAGAACTCTTCCCATTTGGCATCATTAACACAGCTTTCATCTAGTATGAGAAGCAAGAATCTCTTGCTTAAATTAGTGCTCAAAGAGGTTAAATTTCCCCTTTTCTCTACTTGTGTAGCCTCCACCTTTGTTCAGGCCCTTCTCATCCTTCACCTGAATCATTTAAAAATTTTTTTTATTATTCTGAATTTGAACATTTTCATATTCAAAGATGAGCAGAAAAATATTGTCCATAAAATCATGAAGCTCAATTGAATGTAACTTTTTTCAATATCCTGAATATATAAATATATGCAGTGTGTCAGTTTCAAAATTATCCTGCTTAACGTGTGTCCTTGTGAATTAGAGTTCTTTTATTTGTACTTTAAAAACATGTACTATGGATGTTCTTAACCTATTCTGGCCTCACTTCTGTTACCCACCATTGACTACAATCAAGCACATGGATCATTCCCTTGGACTTCAGTTATCCCCTTCTTTTGTTGTTGTCTGCTGTTTAGCTTAGTTCCTTTTTATGTGGTGGTTAATGTGACAAATTTTAGTTTTGTTTCAATAGTATTTTATTTTTCAATCACATCTAAAGATACTTTTCAACATTTGTTTTTGTAAGATTTTGAGTTACAAATGTTTTCTCCCTCCTCCCCAAGACATCAAACAATCTGATATAAGATCATTTTAACATATTTCTGTATTAATGACGTTAGGAAAGAAAAATAAGAACAAAAGAGAAAAATCACAAGAAATAAAAAGCAAAGAAAAAGGTTAGTTCTCTCTCTGGGTAAGGGTGTCACTTTCCATGTCTTGAATCACATCGTTGTTGAGAAGAGCCAAGCCCATCACAGTTGATTTTCATGTAAATCTTGTTGCTATATACAATGTTCTCTTGCATCTGCTCACTTCACTTAGCATCAGTTCATGTAAATCTTTCCAGGCCTTTCGTTTCCTGTATATTTCAGAAATGAAGCCTTTTAAGATGACAGGAAAAGATGATAAATGTTGGAGGGGATGTGGGAAAATTGAGGCACTAACGCATTGTTGGTGGAGTTGTAAACTGATCTATCCTTTCTGGAAGGCAATTTCAAACTATGATCAAATGGCTATCACACTGTATATACCTTTTGATCCATCAGTGTCACTATTGGGTCTGTATCCCATAGAGATCATAAAAAAGGGAAAAGAACCCACATGTGCAAAACTGTTTATAATAGCCTTTTTTTTGTAGTGGCAAAGAACTAGAAACTGGGTGGATGCCCATCAGTTAGAGAATGGGTGAAAAAGTTCTGGTATATAAATGTTATGGAATATTATTGTTCTATAAGAAACAACCAGCAGATTGATTTCAGAGAAGCTTGGAGAGACTTAATGAACTGATGCTAAGTGAAGTGAACAGAACCAAGGGAACATTGAACACAGCAATGAGATTATATGATGATCAATTGGAATGGACTTGAGTCTTCTCAACAATGTGGTGATTCAAGGCAATTCTAATAGACTTGTGATGGAAAGAGCCATCCACATCCAGAGGGAGAATCATGGAGACTGAATGTGGATCAAAGCGCATAGTGTTTTCACCTTTTTGTTGTTGTTTTTTCTTTCTTGTGTTTTTTCCTTTTTGATCTATTTTTTATGTAGTATGACTAATATGGAAATATATTTAAAAGAATTGCACATGTTTAACTTATGTTGTATTGCTTCCTGTCTTGAGAAGAGGGAGAGGGAAAGAGGAAGGAAAAAAATTTGGAACATAAAATTTTACAAAGGTAAATGTTGAAAACTATCTTTGCATGTATTTGAAAAAATAAAAACTTTCTTAAAAAGAAGGCTTTTACCAGAGATCTGCTAAAAAGATTGTTTCCTAGTTTTCTGCTTCTCCTCTAATCTTTTTTTTTATTATTATTATAGCTTTTTATTTATAAGATATATGCATGGGTAATGTTTCAGCATTGACAATTGCAAAACCTTTTGTTCCATTTTTTCCCCTTCTTCCTCCCCCCCCCCCCAGATGGCAGGTAGACCAATACATGTTAAATACAATGTTTGTATACATATCCATACAGTTATTTTGCTGCAAAAGAAGAATCGGACTTTGAAATAATATACAATTAACGTGTAAAAGAAATAAAAAATGCAGGTGGACAAAAACAGAGGAATTGGAAATGCTATATAGTGGTTCACACTCATTTCTCAGAGTTCTGTAGCTGGGTGTAGCTGGTTCTTATTCATTATTGAACAAATGGAACTGATTTGTTACATCTCATTGTTGAAGAGAGCCACGTCCATCAGAATTGATCATCATATAGCATTTCTCCTCTAATCTTGACCATATTAGTCTTGTTTGTGCAAACTCTTTTTAATTTAATATAATCGAAATTATCCATTTTGTATTTCATACTGTTTTCTATTTTTTGTTTGGTCATAAATTCCTCCATTCAATAAAGATCTGACTGGTAAACCATTCCTTGTTCTCCTAATTTGCTTATAGTATCACCTTTTATATCTTAATCATGAACCCATTTCAACCTTCTCTTGTTACAGCAGATGAAATGTTGATCTATGTCTAGTTTCTTCCATACTATTGGATTTATCAAACACTGAGTTAATACACTCATTGACTATTGTGTGTTGTATACTTAACCTATTTCACTGATCCATCCCTCTATTTCTTAGCTAGTAGCAAATTATTTTGATTGGCATTTTATAATACAGTTTTAGGTCTGGTACAACTAGGCCAACTTCCTTTCCATTTTACCCCCATTAATTTCCTTGATATTCTTGGCATTTTGTTCTTCCAGATGAATTTTGTTATTTTTTCTAGCTCTACAAAATTTTTGGCATTTTGATTGGTATGGCTCTAAGTAGATTAATTAAGTAGAATTATCATTTTTATTATATTACCTTGGCCTACCCATGAACAATTGATATTTTCCCACTTGTTAGATCTGACTTTGTATGAAAAATGTTTTGTAATTGTGTTCATATAGTTACTGGGTTTGTCTTGTCAGGTAGACTTCCACGTATTTTATGTTGTCTATAGTTACTTTAAATGAGATTTTTCTTTTTATTTCTTGCTGTTGGGCTTCCTTGGAAGTAGAAATGCCCAGGATTTATGTGGATTTACTTTATATTCTGCAACTTTGCTAAAGTTGTTTGTTTCAAGTAGTTTTTTGGTTGATTTGCTAGGATTCTCTGAGTATACTATTCTATCTACAAAGAGTGATAGTTTTATTTCCTCATTGACTACTCAAATTCCTTCACTTTCTTTTTCTTCCCTTATTGCTAATGTTAACATTTCTATTACAACATTGAATAATAGTGGTGATAATGGGCATCCTTATTTTATCACTGATCTTATGATTCTAGCTTATTCCAATTACATATAATGCTCACTGATGGTTTTAGATAGATGTTGCTTATTTTAATTTCTGTTAATTCCTATGCTCTGTAGTGTTTTTAATAGGAATGGGTATTGTATTTCTTCAGAAGATTTCCCAGCATTTTTTGAGATAATGATTTATTAGTTTTCTTATTGATATGGTCAATTATATTGATGGTTTTCCTAATACTGAACCTGCTCTGCATTCTTGCTATAAATTTTACTTGGTCATACTATTTTATCCTGGTGCTAAATTGCTGTAATCTGTTTGCTAATACTTTATTTAAAAATTTTGCACCAATATTTATTAGAGAGATTGATCTATGATTTTCTTTGTCTGTTTTGGCTCTTCTTGGTTTGGGTATCAGCACCATATTTGTGTCAGTAAAAGAATGTAGCAAGACTCCCTCATCTCTTTTTCTAAATAGTTATATGGTATTGAAATTGTTTTAAAAATGTTTTATTTAAATGTTCATTGATGGTTTATTTAATTTCTCTTTCTGAAATGAGGTTATTTAAATATTTTATTCCCCATCTGTTAATCTGGCTAATTTATATTTTTTGTAAATTTTCATCCATTTCATCCATGGTAGATTTATTTCCTAATTGGTGGGAAGATCATCCTTTTCATTTTTTGATGCTGGCAATTTGTTTTTCTTTTCTTTTTCTTAAAAAAGTTTATTTATCTTATTGTTTTTTTCCTAAAGCCATATCATAATTTTATTAGCTCAAAAATTTTGTTTTATTAATCTCTTCTTTGATTTTCAGAATTTCTAATTTGTTCTTTAATTGGGTTTTAAAATTGCTCTTTTCTAGTTTTTTTTAGGTGCATTTCCAATACATTGAGCTTCTCTTTTTTATTTTATTCATGTAATCATTTAGAGATATAAAATTTCCCATATGAACTGCTTTGGTTGTATCCCATAAGTTTTGGTATGTCATCTCATTATTGTCATTCCCTTGGGTGAAATTGTTTTCTGTGTCTATTGATATAATCATATGATTTCTGTTAATTTGGTTATTGATGTCAGATATGCTAATAGTTTTCCTTATATTGAACTAGCCCTACTTGGTCATAGTGTATTATCCTGGTAATAAATTGCTGTAATCTCTTTGTTAATATTTTATTTAAGATTTTTGCTTTAATATTCATTTGGGAAATTGGTGTATAATTTTCTTTCTGTATTTTGACTCTACTTGGTTTAGGTATCAATACCATATCTGTGTCATAAAAGGGATTTGGTAGTACTCCCTTCTTCCCCCATTTTCCCAAATAGTTTGTATAATACTAGAATTACTTGTTCTTTAAATGTTTGGTAGCATTCCCTTGTAAATTCATCTGGCCCTGGAGACTTTTTTCTTAGAGAGTTCATTAATAGCTTGTTCAATTTCTTTTTCTAAGATGGGACTATGTAAGTAAATTCTTTCTTCCTCTGTTAATCTGTGCAATCTATGTTTTTGTTAGTATTCATCCATTTCATTTAGATGATCAGATTTATTGGCTTACAGTTGGGCAAAATAGCACCTACTTATTACTTTAATTTCCTCTTCGTTGGTGAAAAGTTCTCCCTTTTCACTTTTGATATTAACAATTTGGTTTTCTTCTTGACTTTTTTCTAATCTAACTAAAAGGTTTTTCTATTTTGCTTTTTTTCATAAAACCAATTTTTAGTTTTATTAGTTTAATAGTTTTCTTACTTTCCATTTTATTAATCTCGCCTTTTATTTTCAGAATTTCAAATTTGGTATTTAATTGGTTTTAAATTTGTTTTCCCCCTAGCTTTTTTAGTTGCATGCCCAATTCATTGATCTCATCTTTCTCTATTTTATTCAAGTAAGCATCCTTCATGCACTTAGAATTAGATTATTTAGTTCCCAAGTAATTGTTGGTCTATTTTCCTTTGGCCTTTTATTACATATAATTTTTTATTGCATTATGATCTGAAAAAGATGCATTTCTACTTCTGCCTTTCTACATTTGATTTTGAGGTTTTTATGCCATAATATATGGTCAGTTTTTGTGTAGATGCCATGTGTTGCTGAGAAAATATATATTCCTTTTTTTCCCCATTCAGTTTTCTCCAGAGATCTATCATATCTAATTCTAAGATTCTATTCACCTCCTCAACTTTTTTTATTTTGTGGTTGGATTTATCTAATTCTGAGAGGAGGAGATTGAAGTTTTGTTGTCTATTTCTTCCTGTAACTAAGCTTCTCTTATAAGAATTTGGTTTCTGTACCACTTGGTAATATATGTTTAATATTGATATTACTTAATTTTCAAGGGTACCTTTTAGTGAGATGTAATTTCCTTGTCTTTTTAAATTAGATTTGTTTTTCCTTTTGGTTTGAGATCGAGATTGTTACTCCTGCTTTTTTTTTTTTAACTTCATATTCTGCTCTACTTTTACTCTGTGTATCTATCTGCTTCAGATGTGTTTCTTATAAAAGAACATATTGTAGGATTCTGCTTTTTAATCTACTCTGCTATCCACTTAGGTTTTATGGGAGAGCTCATCCCATTCATATTCAGTTATGATCACCAGCTGTGTATCTTTCTCCATCTTATTTTCTCCCCTCTATATACTTTTTCTCTTTGTACTCTGTCCCTCCTTACTAGTGTTTTGTTACTAACCAACCCTTTCCTTTTTCTCCCTCCTTTCTCTCACCCTTTTTCTGTATTGCTTTTGCCCTCCCTTCTGTCAAACCCTTTCCTTTTCATTCCCCTTTCTCCTCTTCTCTATAGACTAAGATAAATTTAGATATTCAACTAAATATGTATCTTATTCCATTTTTATGCTAAATCTGATGAGATTAAGTTTTAGACAATGCTCATCCCCTTTCCCTTCTTTCCCTCTACTATAATAGGTCTTTTGTGTTTCTTCATGATGATCTCATTTATTCCATTTTATCTCCCCTTTCCTCTTCTCCCAGTATAATTCTTTTTTCACCCCATAATGCCTTTTTTCTAATAGCATCACAATCCAGTCAATTTATATCCACCCTCTCTCTCTGTCTATATATATACCTCTTCTAACTGCTCTAATAAAAGTTCTCAAGAGTTACAAGTACCATCTTCCCAGTTTAACCTTTAAAAATGTCTTTTTCTTTCCTGTTTTTTTTTTTTTATGCTTCTCTTGAGTCTTCTATTTGAAGACTGAATTTTCTTTAGTTCTTGTTTTTTAAACAGAAATGATTGAAAATCATCTATTTCATTGAAGGTCCTTCTTGATTGTAGTCCAAGTTTGTTTGCTTGGATTCCAAGCCTTTAATGTAGGAGCTGCTAAGATCTTCATTGTGGACTGTCTATATTTGAATTGCTTGCAGTATTTTCACCTTAGCCTTATAATTCTGGAATTTAGTTCAATACTTTTTCGAGTTTTTCCCATTCTGGGATGATCAGTGCATTCATACAATGGCTATTTTGTCCTCTGATTCTAGAAGCACTTTTCTTTGATTTTTTGAAAAGTGCTATCCACCCTTCTCTTTTTTTGATAATGGCTTTCTGGTAGTCTAAATAATTCTTATCTCATCTCTCCTGGACCTATTTTCCAGGTCATTTTTCCCCCAATGAGGTATTTGACATTTTTTCTATTTTTTCATCCTTTTTAGTTGGACTTTTTAGTCAAAACATTAAAACATTCTTTTTAGTTTAGTACTCAGTGACAGTCATTAGCTTCCATTTGCCTAATTCGAGTTTTTAATGTGTGATTTTCTTCAGTTAGCTTTTGTACCTTCTTCCATTTAGCTAATTTTACTTTTAAAGATGCTTTCTTTAGTCAACTTTTTGTCCTCAGAAAATCTAAGCTGTTGACTCTCTTTTGCATATTTTCCATTCCTTTCCCCAATTTTTCTTCAGTCCCTTTTATTTGACTTTTAAAACCTGAGCTTTTCTCAGAAGTCTCTTTGGGCTTGAGAGCGATTCATATCTTCCTTTGAGGTTTCTTTGGCTTTGAATGCTGGGGCTTCCAGTGCTTCGTGATTTGCTTTCCGAGCCAAGGCCGCCAGATTTAGTCTTGCCTTTTGTTTTCTGGTTCCCAGGGTTGGCAGTTTGACTGATGCATTGGGCCTGGCGGCTCTCCCCCTGGTCTGCTGCCGTGGTATTTTCCAGTTGCCCCAGGACTGAGAGGTGTTGCTTGCTGGTCTGTGCTGTGGCTAAGCCCCTCACGCAGGTTTGCCTTGGTGCCACCTGAGCTGGGCTGGGCTCCCTTTTCACCCAAGGGAGACTAGTTGCCCTCTGAAAAAAACATGTTTTATTCTGTCTCTTTGTAGCTTCGATTGCTCCAGAATCTGTTCAGAGGTTTGGATTCAGGTTGTTTCAGAAGGAAACTAGAAAGAGCTTAGGCAACTTCCAGGCTTCTCTACCTCCTCCTTAGTTCTTAGAGGCCCGGTGACAAGCAGAAGGTGGTCTTGACTTTCCAGGGAATTGGATTGAAAGGAGGCAGAGCTGCACCCTCACCAGCCTCCCAGTCGCCCCCTAGGACAGGCGCGCCCGCCGGCAGAGAGTGCTCAGACAGCTCCCCGGGAGGCCGCCTCCCCTCGGTCCGGGCACGAGTCCGGGCCCTTGTGGCCCCGAGCAGCTCGCCCTCCCCTCAGGATCCGGTTGCACAGAAGAACAAGTAGGGAGCAAACAGCGAAACCGCCGTCCGTTCTGCAGCTTCGAAGGCGGCCGGCTGGCAGGGGGAGCGGGCAGCGGCCGGGCAGAGGGGCGTGGACGGGACTGGCCGGCGCTGGGGAGAGGGAGGCAAGCCCAGAGCTCGACGTCGGGGGGGCACGGCCGCTCCGGGCGCGGGCTGAGCTCGCGTGAGCCGTGCGATTCCGAATTCCCCGGGACGAGCAGGTGCACGTCCGGGCAGCAGGGGAAAGGCAGCGCCGAGCCGGGAGGGGACGGCGCGGGGCAGCACGCATGCGCGCCCCGGCCCCCTCCCGGGATCGGCCGGACCCGGGCTCTCGGAGCTTCAGAACGCCGTCTTGTCTCCGCCTCCCTGGGGCCCGCTTCTCATTGGCGCATTGGGGCAGTGCGCAAGCGCTCCCGCGGCTGGAAAGCCGAGGGGGGTAGGGCAGCGCAGCGACAGCGCGGATAGGCGCGCATGCGCGGCGAGACGGCCGCGGGAGCGGTAGCTGCGGTGGGGGCTCCCAGCGAAGGGAGTTGAAGAGGCTGTGGGGGTGAGCGGGCCGGGGCCGTCGGTCTGCTTGGCCTAGGTAGGACGAAGTCCACGGGGCCGGGCGAGGGCGGGAGGCGGCGCTGGCACGGGCCGAGTCCGGCCGTAGCTAAGGGCCCTGGGCCGTTTGCCGACAGGTTGGTTGTGGGGCCGGCTATTGTGTGCGCTGTCGCAGCGGCGGCGGTGGCGGAGGCCGGCGCCTAAGATGGCGGCGGAGCGGGGGGGGCGGACGCCCAGAGGGAGGCCGGCACGGTCCCCTCCCGCCGCCGTGGCCACCCCCGAGCTGCGCGAGCGCCCCTCCCCCTCATGTCCGGGCCCCCTCCCCAGGGTCCGTGGTTGGAGCGCGGCCTGCGGGCTCTGCGGCTGCGCAGGAGGCGCCGAGCCGGGCCCGGGTGAACGTGCGCGTCCCCGCGCCCCTCCCCCACGGCTTTTTGCCCGGGGGGGGGGTGTCTGACGGAGGGGGACGGGTGCCTGGCGGCGGAGGTGATCCAGGGGCTGGGCCGAGGTCGGGTTCGAGAAACTAACGGGTCTTGCTTCCGTGGTGGCGAGCAGCCCCCGGTGCTCAGAGGGTCCCTTCCTCGAGGCTCCTCCCGAGCGCCTGGCGTGCGGCTAATGGCTCCCGCCCCCTCCTCAGAAGACGTACCCGAAGGGGGAGGGGGTGTTCTTGTCCGGGAGGACCCGGGTGAGAGAAGCCTCTCGAGGGCGTGCGCCTGGGGCTGTCACCGGGAGTGGGGTCGGAACGGGGGGCGGGGAGTCCCGGGGAGAAGCAGGCACGAGGGGAGGAGGGGTCCAGGCGGGGCCGTCTGGGATCTGGGGGCTCTCGGGCTTCGCTCTGGCCACGGCCTGGACTTCTAGGGGAGGCGGCCGCAGATGGTTTGGTTTTCACTTCATTGGAGGACGAGTCTCTTCCAAACAGTGTCATCACTTTTCATTTCATTGTTGGTTTAAAGAATTTTTCTCTTGGGAACTCGAGGGTGTGATCTGAATTTGTGGTGGTTACATAATGACAGAGAAGCTTCCGATGCTCTCTCTAACTAGAGCCCCTCCGGAGGCTCCCCTTCGTAACGGCTCTCACCACGGGGCTGCCCGACGGGTCCCGAAACTGCCCGCGGCCGCGTTTCTTGTCCAAGGTCACGCAGATGACCCGACCTCCGGCCCTGCCAGGTAGGGGAGCCTTTATTAAGCTCCTACCGCCCGCAGGCACGCCATTAGCATTTTGTAAATAGCTCGGATTTTCTCTTCCTTGTGCCCTTAGCGGTTTCCACTTGAGAAAACTGAGGCAAGTAGGTATCTAAGATGCAATCTGAACTAAGTCTGGGCGAGTCCCCAGAGTCAGCCAGCTGCTTTTATGTGCCGGGGCTCTCTGGACTTCATAAAAGATTTGGGGGTGGCTCAGTGCCAGAGGCTGAGCTATAAGCTGGATATTTAAATCTAATCTTGATCACCTCTTTGTTACCTCTTTTTAAAATAAAATTCTCCAGTCCTGTGGATGCCAATGCTTTTATTCCAATCAGCCATCTATTCCTCTCTCTCCTCCATGCCACCTCTTTGCTCAAGATGTTCTACAATGCGCACGGTGCTTTTATAGGCTCCTAGATGGAGAACTGGAGTGGCTTCTTTAGGGGTCAAGGAATCCCACCTCATTTTGCAGAGAAGGTCACTTGAGGCTAAGAGGCCTCTGAAAACAGTGGATGAGTGTTGGAGGCAGAATGCAGACTGGGATCACAGTGGCTTTCAAGTTTGCCTTCTTTGGGGCTGCCCAGGTGATTTCCTTATTCCTGATTTATTCCTCCTTATTCCTCCTGTCCCCATGGTTGGAGCCTGACTCCAGGCTTGTTTTCCAGTCCTACTTCCTTCTTCCCTCATACTCTCCAGTTCAGGCTCTCTCCTTCCATCTCCCTTGATTAGAATGACCTGTCAGCCTCTCCTCTACCATTTGTTGGTACTTAACTCATTTGTCCCACAGAGTTTGGTGAGTTCTGGTGTGAAGCCTCTGCAAAGTTAGGGTAGTTCTTCCTCTTTGCTCCTTAGATTCAAAGGTGTCTTAATATTACATTTTTCTTCTTTTTCTTTCTAGAACCTCTGTTTTCTCTCTTGCCTCTCTGTCCAACCACTAAACATCAACATGGTTCTTTATCTTCTTTTTTCTCTTGCCAATCTTTCACCATTCTCCTATGGAGTAAATCTGCTTTATGCCTATTGCTCCCAAATCTGTATTTGCAGCCCCAACTTTGTCCCCGAGTTTCAGGCCTCTCATCTTTGCTCCTCCCCCCCCCCCATTACAAGTTTACCATCTAACACATTTCCTAGTGACTCCCCAAAACCAATATATCTCAAGCAGATGATTGTTTCAAGCTTTACCAACTCTCTTGACTTTTCCTCCTTTTTTTCCTAGTATATTTATTTTTAATATACATTGCTTTATGAATCATGTTGGGAGAGAAAAATCAAAGCAAAAGGGAAAAACCATGGAAGCGATTAAAAAAAATAGAAAAAAATGAACTTAGCATGTGTCAATTTACATTGGCTTTTTTCCTCCCATTATATAGTTGAAGAAACTGAGGCAGATGGGTTAAGTGAGTGACCCAGAGTCTAGGCTCTAGTAAAGTGTCTGAGGCCATTTATGAATTCAGGTCTTTACAACTCCAGGCCGGACATTCTAGCCACTGTGCTACCTAGCTATCTTTACCATTCATCCCTATCATGTAATGCTTTTTTTTTTTTTACCAGGGCTTAATAGACCAAAAGCAGCCAGATAGGCAGTGAACTTAGACTTTTAGTGATTTGTGATCCTGGGCAAGCTACTTCACACTCTCTACCTCAGTTTCTTCATCTGTTAAATGGAAGTAATCATATCATATCACCTCTCTCACAGGGCTGTTAAGATCATACAAAGTCGTATTTATAAAGAACCTTACAAATAAATGCAATCTATTACCTTTGGTGATTTTCTCATTTCTCTTATCCATGTCAATTCCTGATTTTTTTTAACCTGTTAGCGATCTCTTCTTTCCTTGTTATCATTCCTGCTCTGCTAATGTTAATGGACTCTTATCAGAGTCTGATTCTTAAAGAGCCATCAAAAGATAGTAAATTTGAATCTCAGCTCTGATAGCTATCACTTATGTGTAATTCTGAGCAGGTAAAGTAGGAGTCTGGGAGGCACTGCCTTTGAAAGTATGTTGGATTGAGAGTTAAGAGGTTGGGGTGGGTTGGGAGTGTGTTTACTTACTTGGCTGTCTTCTTTGTTCTTCAGTACAGTCTGAAGATTGTGCTAGTTATTTCCAAGGTCCATCGTGATCCTCTCTTTGCAGGTTCTTCCAGGTCTACATTCTATAAACTCTTGGCTGGATTGCATCCCTCCCCTCTGAGCATGGTCCTTTGGTGCCCCACCTAAGCCATGTCAGCCTGGACATAGTGGAGATGACTGGTTTATGTCTGGTCATCCATTTTTGCCTTCTTCATTTTAGTGTCTGTCAGAGGTTCTCTCCTTAGCTATCCTTGCCCATAGAAATCTGGCTCTTCATCTTCGAAGTCCAGCTCACGTGATGTTTTTATGAAGTTTTCTCTGATTCCTTCTCAGTGTAGTAATCAGTTTTCTCTAGAACTTGCCTAGGCTTGGCATACAATAGTTTTTTGTACCTCTTGTGTCTCCAGCATATCCTGCATGCTAGATTGACCAGGGGTGCTCAGATGCCACTTAACTTGGAAGTAAATATTTCATCCTAATATTTATTCTTTTTGATTTGTGGATAAATATACGACATCAATTCATGGAGTTTGGTTCTCATTCTTCCCTTGAAGTCCTTTGTTTTCAGTCTTGTCCTTGATATGTGATTAATAAATGTTTGTTAAATAAAATTGTATTGTATTTTTTTTAATGCAGCTATTTCTTTATCATATTCTTCTACTGGAATGTTAGTTCCTTGTGGGTCATCTTGGCATTTTCATGCTTTCCTGGCCTAGTACTCTGAATAGGAGACAGTTAATGTTATAAATTTGAGTAAATAAGAAATAGTGAATCCAACTAAATAATAGGTAGTATTGAAGATATTGAAGATGAGGTTTTGCTGAGAAATAAACATAACTTACTAGTCTATCATATTTTAATGTCTTTTTCTCAGAATATAATAGCATATAAGCATATGAGATAGTGGTTGAGAGACCTCCAAACTGAAAGGGATCTCATTAAAGAAAAATGAGCAGTGTTTTCTCTTTGAGAATCTTGGGCAAGTCCCCTAGTTTCCTTGCACCTCATTTTCTCACCTGTAAAAAAGGGGATAATAATAGTTGTTCCATTTAGTATACAGGGTAGTGAGAATCAAATGTAGACTGCCTCATGCATTTATGTTGGCAGTGCTGTCAGGGACTTCTAAAATGAGTAGGGTAAGCGTTTTCCCCATTTTATAGAAGAGGATTATAAGGCTGAAAGAAATCAAGTGACTTTTACGTGAGGTTGGTGCACATCGATCCTAGCTTTGTGTATTGCCCATCCACCATTGGCTTTCAGAGAATGGAGCCTCGGGGCACTAGTGGCAGCTAAGGGAGTGCTGACAGACTTTGGGTGGTCCTGTGAGGCAGCAGTGCCAATAATTGTAGAAGTCCCGTTTTCAGGTGAGAAAGCCCAGTCTCACAGATTGTGATTTCCTCTTTGTCTCTCCTAGTGTCAGAGAAAAGGATCTGAACCCAGCTCTCTGCTACATCCAGCTGACATATATCTGAAAAGTGCTTTATCAATTGAAGTGTACAGTAGATCTCAGCAGTTTGGTTCCCACAAAAAGAAAGGAACCAAAGAGTGGGGGGGAGGCCAAGAACAAGGCCACATGTATTATCCATGAGTCTAGGATATTGTTTGTCACTTCTAAAGATCCCCTTAAGCATAGAACTAAATTCACAATGCTCCTTTTGCTTTGATGTTTGACTCTGGTCTTTCTGATTTTTTTTTTAACCCTTTCCCATTATCATTAACTGCCTGTTTTCCCTATCAGTACATAAATAGCTGCTTCTCCCTCCCTCATCACATCCTGTTCTACCCCATATGTCATGAGCATTCTACTGAGGCAAAGATCCCAGGGCCAGTGTCCTCTCTATGCCTGGCATTATGTAAAGCTCTGTAGAGACACAACAAATCAGGTTCTTTTCTCAGGGAGCTTGCAACCTAATAGTGGGACAGCTTGTAAACAATTAAACCTTACAGGAGGAAAAAGATGAATTGGAGATGATCACCAGAGAAAGCACTAAGGGGATGAGGAAAGGCTTCTAGAAAGTGGGGTTTTAGTTGGGACTTGAAGTCAAGAAGCAGAGAGGAAGGGAGAGAATTCCATGCACTTGGGATTTGGGAAATGGAGTGTGCTGTTGGAGGGATGGAGGCTAGTGTTACCTAGTCACAGAGTGCTCCTGGAGAGGGGATTGTAGAGAGATGCAAGAAGACTGGAAGGTAGGTAGGAAGGATCCAGATTTGAATTCTAAACATATAGTTTTATGTTTTGTCCTGGAGATGATAGGGAGCTATTGGAGTTTACTGACATGCTTGTGATTTATGTTTAAAGAAGATTAATTTGACACCTTTGGAGGTTGGACTGAGAAGAAAGGGATTTGAGCCAGGCAGACCCACCAACTGGCTATTGCAGTAGTTAAGGTGTAAGATGTTCAAAGCCAGTACCAGAGTAGTGACAGCATCACAGGCTACTTTAATCAAGGTCAAATCGATCTATGAATATCAGCACAGAGATGATTGGCTCATTATCATCATAAATAAAATAGTATAGGGAGAAGAGAAGGCCGGGATGGAGCCCTGCTCCATGAGATTCTCCTCCTTCCCCCCTAAGCTTGGGAAATAATAGAGCAGAACAAGAGCTCAGCATTTTAATGTCTTTCAATAATCCTATGTTGTATTACTAGTTTAGATAACTGCAAAGAGCTCCTTTTTTCTTCTTTTAAAGATATTTCATTTAAGTAAGCCAAATTATAGTATTCAGTATACTATGGGTGATGAATTATATATCGACACTCCTAATAAGAAGGGTTACCTGAAATTTCATGTGGAAATTTTCCCAACTTAATTTTGGATATTATGGCATATTAATTGACTAGCTATCATAAGGGCTGAAAATAACAAAGGTTAGAGGGAATCCTAATTGAAGATTGTAGATATTATGAACATATAGGTTGTTTGTAGTTTTTCACTGTTTCAGGTAAAGCATTTCTGTCTTTTATGCTTTTTCATAACATTAAATGTGAAAGTTTTGAAGGGTCAGGGTCATTCTGACACACAAGGCTTTAAATATTTTGTACCTGATAATTACATTAGATCAAAAGTTTTATATGTAACACCAATAAGATCATTTTAGGTAATAAAAGTTGGAAGAAAATTACATTCCAAATACTGCCTCTTGATATTTCATAGTTACTTGATTACAGGTGAGTCCTTTTACTTCTGAGTTTGTTTATTGATCTATAAAATGGATGTTAATTACCCATCCCAACATTGAACATATCATATACATATATGTATACATATATATATATGCATATATTTGCTATTTTTACTTAATTAAGGTTTTAGTTTGTTTCTTGAGTTTGGACAGTTTTTCAAGTGACTAATGGCTGATTTCCTTGGTAATATCTGTTTTGCATTGGGAATAATGGGGATTAATTACTTCTAATAGTTTCTGAATATCAGATTATATTTTAATTGATAAGTTTACCATAAAGATTTCCTAACATGTTTATTTTGGATATATTATTTTCTGTAGTGTAACATTTTTTGTTTAATAAAGTCAAGAGTTGAATGTTAAACGATAAGGATATATTATTTTCTGTAGTGTAGCATTTTTTGTTTAATAAAGTCAAGAGTTGGATGTTAAACGATAATTTACAATTGTTCAGTATGTGCCCAGAATCTGAGTTCTAATCCTAGTGGTACAATTTCGTCATTCTATATTTTGGGGGAAATAACTTCCCCTCTTTGGACCTCACTGTAAAAGCAGGCAAGGCATTTGGACTGAAAGATATTTTCCAGATCCCTTTGCATTTCTGTGCTCAATATAGACTTTTTATGCTGCTACCTAATTTTTCCATTGCTTTAATGAATGCATCTTGATCTTTTCACACATTTTCTTCTCTTCTAGATTTTTCTGCTTTGTTCTAATGTGTGTTTTCCTCCATTTTTCAGTGAGCCAGGGAGGCAGCACAGTAGATACAGTACTAAATTGGTCATAAAGAATTTGGGGGCTCTGTGCTGCCTTTTGCTCTGTGACATATAAAAGAATCTTAAAATCTGTTGAATTGCGATTTTCTCAATTGCAAAGTAGGAGTGATATTTACATTGTCCATCTTGATGAGGGATAGTTTTGACAACATGTAAATCATTTCAGAATTTTAAAGTTCTATATAAATATTTGCTGTCATGAATTAATCTGGATAATTCATGATTGGAAGATATTTTTAAACTTGGCAAGGCTGCCTTTATCAGTTTGCTTTTTCTGGATCCTTTTGGCAACTTGCTTATTTTTCTAGGTGATAAATCTTTTTGTCTTCATAAAGTGTAACCTGTTGGCAGTTTGAGAATATCAATTTGGAGCATATTGACATCTTTTACTACTGTTGTCTTGATTTAGCCTTATACAAGGAATGTTCTAATTATATAGTTTATTTCAAAGTTTTAGTTATTCTGGCATATAGTGCACTGATAATGACTTGACTGTCTCATTTAATGTGAATCTTTTTGAACTGATGTGGAAAAAAACAGAAGATAGTTTTGTGTTTTAGATTTAACTTAATACAAAGGAAAATTGAATTAGAGTAGACATAATAGAGATTAACATTTTTTGGTGTACTTGAACTCCTTTATCATTCTTGGTAAAGCCTTTGCACTCTAAACTGATGTTTTTAAATGCATATAGGATATATTGCTAGGGAAACCATTATTATTGGTTTATTAAATACAATTATTGCTATGTTTTTAAAATTCATGGACCCCTTTGGGGACTCCAAGGGGACACTCACAGATAGCTACTTAAGAACCCTTTCCATACTGTATATATATTCCTTGCTGTCAAATTGGTAATTTTTGAGAGAACTCTTCCAGATTGTTTGCTTTTGCAACCTCTTGCTGGGAGTTCCCACTACCTAAGGGACAATGAACTTTTGTGTAGTTTTTTTTTTTTTTACTAGTAAATTTTGAGAAGAGAATGAGAGACTAACTTGCTTGCTGTAATCTTTATGCCAAAACTTTCTTTCCTTGTTCTAAAACCCCATCCCCTCTTCACTACAGTCCAAGCTCTGTTATAATAGCAATACTCTTAATATGTGTAACCAAGTTTCTAGAAGTAGACTTTCTTATTTTCTATTATATATAATTACTGATCATTAAACTTTGCACCACCCTGAAAAGAACCAATGACTTTAAGGTATATTTGGGGAACTGCTGTTCAGGTGCCAATGCTGTTTGGATTTCCCTTCTGACATACTTAGGGTGGTTTTGAAATAAGAAGATTAATTTAATCTTAAAAGATGTGGGAGAAACAGTACAAAGCTTTGCCAACTAAGACTTGTTTCTGTTTTAAGTTTTTAAAAAGTTTTTGTGGGCACACTAGTTGCTTTGTACTGTATATCATTTTTTTTTTTCTTGGATGGCCTAATATTGTAAAACGCCAAAATTCTGTTACAGTAAATAATTTCGGCCCAAAGTTTAAGATCCCTGGAATTGAGCATATTCTAGGTCTCTTGCTGAATTTCTGAGTTTGCTTGAGTAAAGTAGAATGAATAAAAACCCACCCTTTTTGAGTTTGCCTTGCAAATTGGGCCTCTTGAGTATTTATCTTGTGAGTGGAATAATTCCCGGATCTTACTGATTGACTATCTGAACTCAGGTCCCTGATAAATTGAAGATCTCAAATGTATCTCTTCCTCAAGTTGGAATGGGGTAGCAGGAAGCTCTTGTCTTTGCTATTGGCCCACAGAAGAATCCTAACAAGTTATGATGGCCTTTCCTTTGTGCTGGTTCCTGTAAGACTATTTCCTAATAAAACTTCTGAAATCACTATCTAAGGCTGCTGGGTTCAGGTTTATTATTTCTTAGTTGATTTTAGATTTATAAAGCACTTTAATCACATGTGACAGAGATAACGGAATGGGAGGTCTTGAACAGGTATCAAGTAAGTGTCTGAAATGGAATGCACACCTATTCCTTCTGATTCTAAGATCATTTGGCATTTTGCATTGTTGCAGCTTGGCTTCTTCTGTCATCTGAAATTGTCCAGCATGTCTGACCAGTTTGACCATGGGCTTGAAATATATTTTCCTGGAATATCCATGGATAAAGGAAGAATCAAGAAATTTGGAGCAGAGTAGTACCGTGACTAGAGTGCAGAAATTATCTTCCAGAAGAATAGTTTAAATCCTGCCTCAGACACTTAGTAGGTGTGTGCCTGGGCAAGAAACTTTAGCTGTCCTAAACTCAAAGTTCTCTTTTGTAAAGAGGGGATATAAGGCCACCTTACAGAATTATTGGAACAACCAAATGAGTGTGAAGCATCTGACAAATCTTAAAGGGGCTATGTAAATGCCAGTTCCCATTAAACATATTTTCATAATGAACATTGCTGAATAATTATTTTTGGTTCTGTGTAGGATTTCAGATCTAATATTGTAAAATTTAGCTATGACTGAAAACTTTATTTACCATACATACATATTGTGAAATGCAGCTTGTGAAATGGAATGATGCTTAATTCAACATGGAGATGTGTTTCAAGTATAGGGACTTGGTTAAAAGTTAAAGCTGTGCTTTCAATTCCAAGGGTAAGAAATCCTAACAGTCATCATCATCCTTAGAAGTTTTATGTTCAGTTTTTACATTTGTTTTAGGTAGCAGTGAGCTTTAAACTTTAAAGAAGTACAAGGATTTGTCTTTGTAAACAATTTATAAACTACTTGTTGAAATGATGCATATATAAAAAGAATAATATTTATGGAATTTGTCCATTCAGATTGAGAAAAGTCTAATTAAATATTAAATATGGCAGAGATTTTTAGCAACTTGGGGAACCAAATTGCAGAATTAAGACAGTGAGGGGAGAGGTTGTAGGCTCTGGGATGATTAGATCAAGAATGGAGGAGTCTAGTCATCTGTGTGAGCAGTAGGGACATAGCCAGTAGATAAAATGGAAGATAAGTAAGAGTGGGATGATAGAGAAAGCAGTATGAAAAAGATGGAATGGAAATTCTCATTACTAGTCAATGACAAAGTTTGTTCTCAATTCTAGATGACTAATTAAGGGAAAAAACATCTTGGATCACAAGATTAGCAAGTACTGTTGAAGACTACTGCTTGTTTATGTTAACACATTTTTTTAATTCTTTTGATTTTTACATCAATCATTTCTACCAAAAAATGGATAAAATAAAACATTCCAAGTGTAAAGCATTAAACCCTCAATTATCCAGAAAATTCTTCTGGCCAAGAGTCTCATTTATGGATAATTTCCACATAACTACTAATTGTCTCAAGTATAGAACATAAATAACTATATTTTACTTTCGTGATTGAGTACCCAAGTTGTGTGATATTGCATTCATAAATATACAAAATGTGATCCTTCTTTGGATTTCTAAAAAAAAGCGTGGCTTTTTTCTAATTATTATATATTTGCTTTGTTATGGTTTGGAAATAACACCCTTCCTCTATCCCACCTGGGGCGTCCCTCCCCTCCCCCTTTTTTCCCCTATAGGAAACCTTAACACTTAAAAAGTTGGTGATGGCTTCTAATTTTAGATGGTGTAACAGAGATGTCAAACAAATGGCCCTTGCAACATCTGCAGCCTGAACCAGATTAAAGTTGAGAAATAAATTGAGTTATAGAGAAATTAAAATTGAGAAATATTTAACAAACTAGATAAAATTGTATTGAACTATAATTAAACTTACATTTTAAGTGTTACTTTGTAGCTCATACTGCAGAGATCCTTATTTACTTTCTATTTGCATTTGATACCTGGTGTAATAGGTAGTATTGAATTTGGTAGTCAAGAATGACTGACTGTATACCTGCCCCATACATGTAATGGTTGTATAACTTAGTAAGCCATGCGACCTTTTTCAGCCTCAGTTTCTTCATTTGTAAAATAGTGATAATGGCACTTACTTTACAGGATCATTGTGAGATCCCAATGAGAGAGTGTACATTCCTTTGCAAACCTTAAAAGAGCTATGCAAATGCTAGCTATTGTTACTTTTTCCATCTTTGTGTAACTTTCTACTATGATTCATATAAACTATTGAGAGTTTTTTTGTTTTGGGGGGGGGGGTTGGTGTAATTTTTTTTCCAATAAGTAACTTGTTCACCAAGGTGAATATAAAGTTGAGTGCTGTTTAAAACCAATTATTAGCACTTAGGTTCTCTTGATAATTATTTCTCCACTTAAATGGTTTGTAAATTTAGCTATGATGAGTGAAGAAATAAAAACCAGACAGTTAAAAATCCAGTGAGAAAACGGTCATTTTTAGCAAAGTCTCTTGAAATATAGTAATATTTATTTACTAAATGCTTGTGATATAGTTAAAGACAAACACAAAATAGTTGAAGAATCTAAGAAGATAAGAAAGTATCAACATTTAATCTATTTCAGTGAATTTTCAGAAAGGCAGATGTTGAGCTAAAGCCACACCAACACTATAAAAAAGCACAGAAGTAAATGAAAAACATATGCTGACAAACTTATTTAAGAATATTGACATTTTGTCTGGGATTCCCATTACTTGCCATTCTGTTTCACAACTTGGGAGTTTTGGGTTTTCATTATGATGTGTAGTTCATTTATTTGCATATTGATTTGCAGCAAGCTAGAAGGGACAATTTAAAAGGATTCTCCATTCTGAAAATGTCATATTAACCTTTTCTGGTTTTTCTCAGGCTTTAACTAACACTTTATTTTGTAATTTTGGTATACTTATGTATTAAATGTAGCTATCTGTCTGGATGTCTAATCCCCCAAATAGAGGATAAAAACTTTATTAGTACAGAGATCTTCTGCCTAAATCTTGTAATTTTCCTGTGTAGCACAGTGCTCTGCACACAATATATACGTTAAAAATGTTTATCTTCATGTTTTGTAAGAAGCACAATTTGAAGCACAAATATTCTCAAGATTTAATGACAATCAAAGTTGGGTTGGTATTTGAAAGGGAATGCTTTATGTTTTATGTTGAGCAGATTTTATCACAAAGTTTGATATTATCTTTAGAATACTTCAAGAAATACTTTTATGCTCCACCTTCAACACATCCTGGCCTTGTGGTACTGGACAAGTTAATTTAGGGTTCTCAGTGATTGAGGCAATGTTGCCACTCCAAAAGGCAGAGATAATGTCACTTGGGCTTGATATAAGAAGTTTCCTTACCAAATAGGTCCCTATATCAGTGATCACAAGTCTAAGCCCTTATCCATACTTTAATGTGGAAGATTGTTCTTGAACTCTGCTTGCTTCAGGAAAAAGAAAAAGATTACAATCCACTTTGTCCAAGAAAAATGAAAACATTTTAGGGAGATTCTAACTCTTTAAATTTGTTTTGTTTTGAGAGCACATTTCAACCTTATTTTTAGAGAACACATTTTTCACATATTCTGAGTAGCTGAGATGAATCTTTGGAATTTTATTGTTGAGTTGGTACTTAGGACCACTGCTTTTTAGCTTTGGGAGGGTGACTTAGAGCTAAGACAAGAACTGAAAGTTGGGGTTGAGGGGTAATGGGGAAAAGTTTTCAAATTATCAATATTATTATAAAATTCAAATTAAGCGTTACTATGATTTGAAATATATAAATATAAACATATTCTAATTTGTAAAGATATTTGAGTAATCATCAGCTTTTGTTTTAGAAATGACAGAAAAGCTCTCAATCTAGTCCTATAGAAAGAGTCATAATAAAGACCATTTTCCTTTATGGGAATTAATGGATATTGAGCTGATAAAAACCAGTACCAGATCATTGCTTTCATTTCAAAAAGCATGTGTTAAGCATTATACATGGTCAGCACCATTCTGGCTACAGGACAGATAATCTGTGGATAGCTTAACAGATAATCAAGAGTATACGGATAGCCGGTACTCATTACTAGTTTAAACAAATATTTGTTTACTGACAATAGAAATTTCATTCCATTACATTATTTTGTAAGAAACTTCATGGTTAGAGGTAGAAATGTAGGAATTATTTTAAGAAATAAGCTAGGGTATGGATATAATTAAATAGGAACTAAAATATAATGCACTGACACACACACATATATAAGTGTATATATGTCTTGGAGTAGAACTAGGAAAATGGAGGGAATTTCAGCTGTTTTGGAAGAAGACATGTCAAGAGAACTGAGTTGGGGCTGGGCATTTTCAGATTAACCATAGCAAGTCCCACAAGAAGTTTCATGTTTTTCCTCTCCTAGAGAACAGAGGGATATCTTCAGAATACAACCAAAAATTCAGGACCTTGGCTTTTTGCTGATTGCATAGACTAAAACGATTAAATCATATTTCACTTTGGGAGTTGTCTTAAAATAGGTTTTGTGTAATTTCAGAGCCTCCTTGCACCACAAAATCTCTCCCGTTTATTGAAGCCTTAGGTCCTTAAGAAAAAAAAGAAAAGAAAAACATATTGATTTGTGCTTGTACAAGGTGGACTAGACTTGGAATGGACTAGTCTGGTTACAGTCTAAAGTTTGTGTAGGGAATAAATAAATACATAATAAAGTTGAAGTAATAAAGTGAAGAATATTGTGTAGGACCTTGAAATTGTCTATAAAGAATTATCACTATTAGAGGCAGTGAGGAGCCATTAAAGAATTTGAAAAGGCTGGTTATAATGATGAAAAAATTATTATGGAAGACTAGTTAGGTGACTACATTTAGACTGGATTATAGAAGAAGGGATTAACTAGTTTAATATTATTCTCCAGTGTACAGGATAATAACATGCATAAAAATATAGGAGATATGGATAAATTTGTAGTCTGAACTAATAAATTTTAACTATACTTAAACAGACTACATGATGTGAAGACAGGCACCAATGCATGATCTGTACTTGGCCACCCATGCTGTGGTGTCGAGCATAAAGAGTAGTTGACTAGAAGCTCTTTGAAGCCTAATATTGCCTGCCTGCCATATGCTGGGTCAGGTGGCTCCTGATTGGGGTGGGGGAGGGGGAGATGGACTGGGGTGACAGCAGTACCTTTTCACTTAACATATCTTCAAGAAGTTTTGATCATTTTGATCTATCATGTTTTCTCTCCTTGGAGAGAAAATTTCTACAAAGTTTGTGCCAACTTATGAAAAACAAAACAAAACCCTGTATTTACCTAGAATTCATTGTTAATCCACAATTGTTTATTATTGGGACTTCCAATATTTGTGAATATAATTATTTATGGAAATTGTTTCTCCAGTTATGTTAAATTGATACTGAAAAAAAATTCTGTAGTTATGTTACTTTACATTGCATAGGAGTAATTAATGAACCAGTTTACTTGCTATGTGTGACTTGAATATGTCTCTTAAAAATGTTAAGTTTTACTATTCTGTGGGCATGCTATTTTATAATTGAGAATTTAAAATTTTTATGAATTTATCAGTCTAAAGTGTTAAACATATAATTTTTTTTTTTGCCAACATAATATTTGTAACATTACAGTTGCCTGAAATATCCCAATTTTTGGGGAAAAAAAATTAAAAGTTTTAAAAACCATTGGAAGTCATTGCCCAGCACCTTGGACAGCTCTTGTTACTCCTTGGTAGAAGATGGGGAATGTCCAATTACTACTATGTCGAAAGTATTTGTGTTTTTAAGAACAAGAAGGAAAATGCACTGGGATTATTGATTTAAATTTTTCCTGAAGCTTCATTCTAAAGGCATTTGAAATTTAGCTTGATTTCATGATTTAACATTTCATAATGTTTTTCACTGGCTATAGAATCCACTTCATAAAATAGTTTGAGTTAAAATGATCTAATATTTGTGTTTTAACTTTCAGCTTTGTGTTATTCTTGGAAAATTTCGCACCACTTGTGAATTCCTTGAACCTGGGCATTGCAAACCCACTTCTGTTGGGCCCATCTCCTTTGCAGTTTGCTCAGATTAAGACACAGTTGGCTCTACAACAGCTGAATGCAGTTGCTTCACATGGTTCAGCATCACCTTATTCTTTATTAAATCAATCATTCTTGAAAATAGCCATGTCGAGACCAAGGTTTACTCCTCGAGGACACTTTCCAGGTCAAAGGCCACAAGCACCTAACCCTTCTGGGATGAAGCCTCATGGAGGATATATGAGAACTGAAACAATGGGTATACCAAGATTACACCCATCGGGAAGACCCCATGGAATTGCACAAAGATTTGGAGGCCATGAGTCTTACCAGAGCATGGGCCCCCATAGGACAAATGTTCAGATGATGCAACACCGAACTGACCCAAGATTGGCCAAAGAAAAAATGGATTTTCATGAAGCTCAGCAAAAGAAAGGAAAACCTCACGTTGGTCAGTGGGATGATAGCCCTCGTCCATCTGGAACAACAGGACTGAAACGTGGTTCTGCAACACACATTACAGACCAGAATCCTAAAGTACATAGTCGCTATACAAAGGAAAGCGCTTCAAGTATTTTAGCAAGTTTTGGATTATCCAATGAAGACCTAGAGGAACTCAGTCGATATCCAGATGAACAATTAACTCCAGAAAACATGCCATTGATACTAAGGGATATAAGAATGCGTAAAATGGGGCGCTGGTTACCTAATTTACCTTCCCAGAGAAGTGGTAAAGAAACCCTTGGTGGTGAGACAGTTTCAAGTAATGTGATTGATTATGGACATGCCAGTAAATATGGTTATACAGAAGATCCATTGGAAGTACGAATTTATGACCCTGAAGAACCGACTGAAGAAAATAAGAATGAATTTCAGTCCCAGCAGAATATTTCTGTCTCTGCTCCAAATGTGATATGTAATACAATGTTTCCAGTTGAAGATTTGATCAGACAGATGGGTTTCCAAAGTGAGTCCTCCAATAATCAGTCATTTTTCCCAGTTGATAGTACAAACAAGATGTCAAATTTAAGCATGACAGGACAATCAGTCCTTGAACCAGTGAACTCTGTGAGCCAATCTATTAGTCAAGCAATGAGCCAGTCACTTATTTCTTCAATGAGCCAATCTCTGATACCACCTCCTATGAGCCAGCAGTCCTTTTCAGCTGAGTTAATTACACCTGTAAGCCAACAGGAGAGGATTTCGCATGAACCTGTGATTAATTCATCTAACATGCATATTGGGTCTGGAGGTGGGAAAAAAAATTACTCATCAGAACCTGATGCTCCTATTCAATCTCCATTTGGAATTGTAAAAGCATCTTGGCTGCCCAAGTTTTCACAGGCAGGTGCCCAGAAGATGAAGAGACTTCCAACTCCTTCTATGATGAATGATTATTATGCTGCATCTCCAAGAATATTTCCACATATGTGTTCTCTATGTAACGTAGAGTGTAGTCATTTGAAGGTGAGTGGTTTCTAAAGATCACTGTATAATTCTCAGCGCCTGAGTAAATTATATTCTACATTCTGATGTGTTCTGGTATTTATTGGAAATTAAACTGACAGGCAATTAAGTCTGAGCTTTATGTAAACTATAAATTTTTGAAGATCTTAATTCACAAATTATCTGAATAAGATTATGGTATTTCTCTGCTTGGATGAGAACTTAATCCTATGGATCATGTAAAAAGTTGATATGTTGCATTTATCTTTGGTTCATCCTTTGGAGATCCTCAACAGCCTTGCACATATCTATGTGTTCAGGGCTAGTGACGTTTAAAGTTGATTTAAGTGTGTTATTGGGCAATATGGGCCAGATAACTTTTAATATTTAGAAGTGAAGAAATAGAAGACTCTAAACAAGCTTAAGTTTTCCAAGATGAGAATATGTCAGAAATAAGTTAAGCAATATTAACACTCATTGAGTATATTGCCTCTAACAAAGCTTGTTTTCATGTTGACTAGTTCAGGGATTCTTAGCTTCTTTGTATCACATGCACTCCTTTGGAATTATGGTGAAACCAATAGACAACTCAGAATGTTTTTTGAATTTAGAAAGTTAAATACATAAAAAGGAAACTAAGATTGAAATAAATTTATCAGAATTTTAAAAACAGCTTTACAAGTCCTACACTAAGACTCTGGTTTAGATTTTTCTTTGGGTAATACGCAAAACTGGGATATGTTGCCTCTTCATAAATGGAATTAGTAACTTAGTGAGGCTTTTTTAATGCTTAGCACATTTTTTTTTTTAAGAGACTGTAAAATGATGACAGTATGGAGAAATAAATGTAAATTCATTAGGTTTAGATACTTAATGGTTAGTGTAGTATTGTCACATGGTAATATTATAGAGGTATTGAAGAGTGCCAAAAGTAATATTTTTGATGTAATGTGGTATATACATATTCTTTTTTACAATAAATATGCGGAGTTCAGGATGAAATGCTTTATAGTTTGTTTACTTATGATATGCTTGTGTAAATTATTTTCTGCTAAAATTCTTTGTAATTTGTAGTCTAGATTCTTGGGCTCAAAATATGAGGGGGGGGGGAAGTCCTTTTTATAGGAACAGGTTTATATAAAAGACCCTTTTTGCTTTGTACCTTAACCATTGTTTTTGAAACCTATCAACTTTTGCCCAAGCCCAAGATTATGAGTTTTCCTGTCATCTTATTCTTATTTAGTCTAAATCCTTATCTTCTCTTCCCTTAATGACATTCTTTACTTACTAATGATCAGCCTCTGGTGCTTTTTTCTGGAGCTGGGGCAATTGACCTAAGACGACCTCTGTAGAGGTAAAATGTCTTGGGGTTGTCACCATATTCTTTTAGTTTTAGCTCCTTTAGAAACAGGTCATAGTCTATTTAAGGAAAAAATGTCAAGTGATCTTTATTTTCTGAGCCTGGAGAGACTAGAGGATTGTTACAATAGAGATTGAGGTGAAAATCAGACCATGTGAGGAAACTCATGTCAGATTCTCTTGTATGTATGTATTTAGGATAGAGTTTTGTATGAACTTATAAATTTCATTTCCACTTTGGGATGATTTTTAATGTTGTTCATGGAAGTAGATTTCAGTTTCTGTGAGAGGTATCCAATTTGGAATTGGTTACTTCTATCTTTGAAAATGCTTAAGCAGTCTGGCCAGGGATTCTATAGAGGAGTCTGCTTAGGTGGAAGAATTGAATTAGATGACCTTTAAGGTCTCTTTTCGGTTTTATGTTCTTTCTATTTAAAGACAGAATTTTATTTCCCTTCTCATGTTTCTTTAGCATTAAATTTGTCTTCTTGCAGGATTACAAAATTGCTTCCACTTCTAGTTATTAGACACTTCACTGTGATAAAATTTTCACATGACAAAATGTTTAAATACTTGTAGCTCAGGAAAAATTACTTTTTAAATAGCATCAGGGGCTTCTATACAAAATGTACTGGGATAAGGAAATGTAAAAAAGTCATTGTATATTTGGTCAGTAGTTCACAGGTAAACTTTTAATCATAAGGGAAATTGATTTGGAACTGGTTTAAGTTCGGATCCCATCTCTTCCTTTTATTACCTATGTGGACAAGTCCTTTAACTTTTCTGGGTCTGCGTTTCCTCACCTGTAAAATGGGATTGGGTCCCTTAAAATTTTAAGTTGACAGTGTTGACCGGATTATGTTAAGGGTAGTCTGTGTTAGGGGTAAAAGTTTTTAAATTGGTCAAATTCAGAAAATTTAGGGAGGAAATGAAGAAATGGTTAAAATCATTAGAAGATTTACAAACAATACTGTTCTGGGTCTTCTTACATCCTATCGTTTCAACATTTCCCTTTATCTCTGAGAGAGGAAAATTGCCTTCTAGACATTTTCATAATTTAGATGCCATTGTTGGAGATTTCTTTCCCTAGACACTGGAGGAAGCACTGTCAATCTGTAGGTAATGCTACTGTTAACTTCTTTTGTTTGCAAGAAGTTTTGTTAAAATTTCCCACTTTTAGTTCCCAGTCAGCATTTCCTGGAAAAAATTTTAAAAGTCCACCTGGTTACCACTCCTAAATGACTGTTGGTTCAGGGCAGCCATTTGGAATAGCTTTGCCTCTTTCTGCTTTAAGATAAATTCTGCAGTTAGTAGCTATTGATGGCTTGACTTATGTATTCTCAGCAGTGATATTAGCAGCAAACTAATATTTGAAACAAGGGAATTGTGTACTTTTACTTTTTGCGGGGCTCGCTACATAAAATAGTTTTCTGGTTCATGTTGGAAAAACAAAACCACATTAAACAGTATGTTTTGTTTTCAGGTAGTTCTTCTGGTTCACTTAAAGAATTGTACTGTCTTTTTTTGTGCTTCAGGAGCTGATGAGATGCATTTGTGACTTGAGGGCACTGAGTAATGCCCAATATTTAATTTTTATTATATATATATATATATAGTGTTATTTTTAAATGAAAGTAAGCTTTAACTGTATTTTTAGAGTATATGGAACCATATCCTTGTATAGATTTAATGGTGATCTCTTTTTGAAAATATATATCTCATGAGTGACAGGATTTTATAGCATGGATTTATATTGCCAGCCATTTACATGTATTTGCAGGCCACATGCCATAAAGACCATTTTCTTTAAAACATAGGTGGTCTCTGGCATTTCTGTTTGCTTTTGATAAAAATGGAACACCTATCCTTTAGGGTTTTGTTAAAAAAATTTTTTTAATGAGTTCTTTTTTGAGATGTGTGCAATTTAGACTCGAAGTCTTGCCTATAAAATGAAAGAAGATAAACACAATTTTTGTTGTAGTTTAATTTTTCAGCAACATCAGTAAGTTGATGTTGATTTGGGGCTTTATCTTTTGCCGAGTTTATTAAATATAAATTTTAATATGCTATTATAGTTGTGTATTTTAGTTTTGGAGATCAGTTTAATTACTGAAACAATTGGGGGGAAAATGGAAAAAAAATGCTTAACAACTGACTCTTAAGAATTCATAATTATATTGGACATGTCATGGTATGGCATATTCTAACTTAAGCACTTTTCCCCCTTTTCTAATAGAATTGGATTCAGCATCAGAATACACCTGCCCACATTGAGAGCTGCCGGCAGTTACGTCAACAGTAAGGAAATTTATTTTTTCTTGGCTAGATAAGACTTTTTAGGATGCCTGTTGGTACCTTTCAGTCTGAGACTTTTTTGGAAAATATTTAAGGTATTTTCATGTAGCTTTTGTTAATTTTACAAACATATTGTATTTGGTTCATTTAATGGTAGGAAGAATATTTTGAATTAGGAAATGAAAAACTTTCTAATGATTTTTTGTTTGGTTTACTACACTACTCTCTGGGTATAAAATCATTGAGTTGTTTCTCTCAATATGCTGATATTATTTATTTATGGGTGTATCTTTTTTGGTTTCTTTGTTCCTTCAGGAAAAACCTACTTTGGAAAAGTAGTTCTTTTTTTGTTTGTTTGTTTGTTTGTTTTTCTTTGTATTTTAAGATTCATTCATTAGCTGTATATTAAGAAGCACTGTTGATGTGCAACAGTTTGGTGCTGGGGAAACAAAGACAATATAGAAAGTTTTTAACACTTTAATTTCATGCTTTAAATAAATGGATTAAATTGAGTTTGAAAACTGGAATCTTTAAATGGAAGACTATTCATTCAAGGGGCTGGAATCTTTTCCTGATTGATGGGGTCAGTTATTTATTGTGTCGTAATCCAAAGTTTTTTTCCCCAGTCATGACTGATGATAGAGGAAATCCCACCAGACCATTTGTTATAATAGCTAAAATTAGTCTTTTGATGAAGTTGAATAAACCTTATAGTTAATAAACTTCGTGGTTCTTATATCTATCTGCTAGTTAAAGTTTCAGTGTTGCCTAATAGAATTTGAGACTTGACTTAAAGGTATATACAGAACATAAACTTAATCATTTATTAAGTTCTTGTATATTTTCCAAATATGATAGGGATATGAAGCAAAAATAGTCCTGTTTCAAGAAGTTTACATTCTAATGGAGAAAGATTAGTACAAACAAGTTAAATAGAGTAGGTGTCACTTAAAGGTATTTTAAAGAATCCTAATTTCATGAAAAGTATTTAAACAATTAGTTTTTTTATAAAAGCAATATAAAACATTTTTAAGTTAAAGGTTATAGTATAAAGTATACAATTCTTTGATATCCTGACATGTACCTTTACTCTATTACCAAATACTCTGTTATTCTGTCTGAAATTTTCCATACCACTTTGATGACATGAACTTGGCTTAACAAAATTCTTTCCATCATCTTTTAGTTTGTGATTTCTGTGGTAGAAACGTTTTTACTTTAAAAAATTGAATTATAACCTGTACTTAGTCTTTGTGTCTAAATTAAGAACATATTTAGTCAGAAGTTACAGGTGAATGTCTAACACAAGTAGCATAGTGGAATTGTTTTTTAAAAGTGGAAATTATTCTTGTAAACTTGGGATGTTTTGGAACAACCCATGTTTTTTATTGTAGTTAGAAACAAAAAGACTTATTGGGCTTCTATAAAATTTCATTTTTTTTTTAAAGTATCATATTGACAATCTAATTGTATTCATTAATGTCATTTCCCCCCCTTAAAAACAGATATCCCGATTGGAATCCTGAGATCCTGTCTTCCAGGAGGTAATGATTTTTGCTAAAATCATTATTTTAAATATTTGAACTGTCATTTAGTCCTCTTGAGCTTTTTATGACCCCATGGACCTCAGATGCCTCTTTTGTTATCTCTTGAAGTCTGTCTGATCTCAGGTTCATTGCTTTCCTAATACTTTCTATCCCTTTCATCCTTTTCCATCCTCTTTATCTTTTGCTTTTAGTCTTTATCAATATCAAGATCTTTTTTTCATTGTATCTTGTCTTTTCCTCATATAGCCAAAGTATTTTAGCTTTAATAATATTTGTCCTTCCAATGAATATTTTGAATTAATTTAAGCATTGATTGATTGATCTCTTTGCTCTCCAAGGGACTCTCCAAAGTCTTTTCCAGCATCACAGTTTGAAAGTGTTGATTCTGTGGTGCTCAGCTTTCCATATAGTGCATCTCTCACAACCATACATTACTCCTGGAAAAAATCATAATTTTGACTTTTACAGACCTTTGTGACAGCAAGGTTATAGCTATTTTTTAGTATGCTGTTCGTTTTTTGGCAGAGCTTTCCATCCAAGAAGCAAGCATCTCTTAAAGTTCATGGTTGCAGTTGCTATCTGCAATGCTATTTTGCTAAGTAATAGTCTTCAAATAGCTTAAGTAGTCAGCAAAAAGTACCCTTTGCAAAAATGTCTACTTTTACTATGGAAAATACATAGTATTTTCCCCTTTTTTTGTTTGCTTGCTTTTTGTTTTCTTTCTCATTCTTTTTCCATTTTTGATCTGATTTTCCTTGTGCAGCATGATAAATGTCGAAATAGATTTAGAATTGCACATGTTTTCTACTGGTCATCCTGCCATCTGGGGAGGGGGTGGGGAGGTAAGAGGTGAAAAATTGGAACAAGAGGTTTGGCAATTGTTAATGCTGTAAAGTTACCCATGCATATAACCTGTAAATAAAAGGCTATTAAATTAAAAAAAAAAATTGCACATGTTTAACCTATATTACTTGCTGTCTAGGGGAGTGGGAGGATGGTGAGGGAGGGAAATTTGGAACACAAGGTTTTGCAGAGGTTGAAAACTATTTTTGTATTTTGAAAAATAAAATGCTGTTAGTATTAAAAAAATAAATGGTCCACTCTTGATTGGTGATTAAAGATTCTATGTTAAAACGATAGCTTGATAAATGTATAATTTGTTTTGAATTGGAACTCAGATTGCAAAGAACTATCTGAGTTATGGAGAACTAAAGATGAAACATTCCTCCCTCTATCAGTAGAGTGGGCATGGGTCAGAGGGAGGTGGCATTGCACTTGCATATGTGTAGTGTAATCTATGCAGTTAGATATTGTCATTGGTTTTGCCTTTAACCTTTTAACAAAGGGGGAAGTTACTTTGGTTTTAAAAAACAATATAATTTTTTTTTTCCTGAGGCAATTGGGTTTATGTAATTTGCCCAGGTCACACAGCTAGGAAGTGTTAAGTGTCTGAATGCAGATTTGATTTCGGGTCCTCCTGACTTCAGAGCTGGTGCTCTATCCACTGCACCACCTAGCTACCCCAGAAATTTAAAAAAAAAAAAATCATTGCTAGTAGTCTAACAATCTTTTGCTTTTATTTGTAATAGATAGTTCTTGGATCACTTTTTTATGCAGTATCATGTTGGAGTTGGTGGAGCAGTCTTCTGGTTGGTCTGTTTCCCTCCAAGTCTTTCACTATTCCAGTCTGTACTACATGCAGCTGCTAGAGTAATTTTAAGTTTAGATCTGTGTGACTCTACTTAGCCAATTTTTAGTGCCTTCCTTTGCCTCTAGAGCAAATACAAGATCTTGTTTAGCTTTTAAAACCTTATACAATCTGGCCTTGACCTATCTTTTTTTTTTTTTTTTTTTTTAATTTATCATTTTATTCAACTATATATTTTTTATTATAGTTTTTTATTTACAAGTTATATGCATGGGTAACTTTACCAGCATTGACAATTGCCAAACCTTTTGTTCCAATTTTTCCCCTTCCCCCATCCTCTCCCCCCGATGGCAGGTTGACCAATACATGTTAAATATGTTAAAGTATAAATTAAATACAATATAAGTATACATGTCCTAACAGTTATTTTGCTGTACAAAAAGAATTGGACTTTGAAATAGTGTACATTTAGCCTGTGAAGGAAATAAAAAATGCAGGCGGACAAAAATAGAGGAATTGGGAATTCTATGTAATGGTTCATAATCATCTCCCAGAGTTCTTTCGCTTGGGTGTAGTTCAATTCATTACTGCTCTATTGGAACTGGTTTGGTTCATCTCATTGCTGGAGATGGCCATGTCCATCAGAATTGTTCATCATATAGTATTGTTGTTGATGTATATAATGATCTCCTGGTCCTGCTCATTTCACTCAGCATCTGTTCATGTAGGTCTCTCCAGGCCTTTCTGAAATTATCCTGCTGCTGACCTATCTTTCCAGCTTCATTGGACTTTCTTTCCCCTTCCTGTGCACACTCTGTTAAAACTGGCTTTTTCTTCACTCCCTCAACTCCTATCTCCTGGCTCTGCTTTTCCACCCTCCTGCCTCTATTCCATTCTTATCCTGACTGATAGAATCCTCATCTCTGAAGATGCAGCTCAAATAATATCTTCTGTGTGAAGCCTTTCCTAATTCCTCCTGCTACTGATTCCAACTTCCCAAAATACTTTAGATGTATGTATTAAATTTACATTTATACTGTATAGTTTTATATGTACTTGTTGTCTTTCCCATTATAGATTTTTTTTCCCCCTGAATGCTAGGATTTAAGAAATACTACTTGGTTAATAGAATCTAGCTAGTAACTTGATTTTCATCTACTGCATGTCCTTCCAAATGGTCCATCAGCTTTTATTTGAAGGCCTGCAGGGAAAAGGGCATACACAACCCTCCAAAACAGCTTTCTTCTTAACCCATTTCTGACTACTCTTGTCTTCTGTCATTCACTGAGAATGGGTCCTTCCAAAGGACCCCTCGCTACCCTGTCCAGTACTGGTTGTACAACACAAATCTCAAAGGACTTGATGTGATAGTGGTAGAGGCAGCCAGGAAATAGCAGTGGGGTCAAAGAGGTAGTGAGCACAGGAGAGAGGGACTGGAGTGAAAAGAGAAAAGCCAGTTGGTCGGCTGGTCACATTGTTTCAATGCCAAGTATATGTTTGCCTAAAAGACTATTTTATGGAAAACTCATAGAAAGCGGGTGGTCAGAAAAAGCAATACCAAGATACTCTCAAGGTGTTCCTTAAGAACTTTGGAGATGCGAGACAAGGGGGATCCTGGACTGCTTATCATGGTGTGCCCTCATCAGAGGTGCTACCAGGTCCTAGGATGACTTTTTTCTCTTTTTATACACTCTTGATAATCACCTCACGTGAATTCAGTGGCATGTCCCCTCGGATATCTTCACATCTCAAACTGAAGATGGCTTCATTACCTTTCCTCATACACACATCTCTTTCAAACCTCCCTGTAACTGTACAGTATGCAACTGTCATCCTGCTTATTTAGGTCTGTGTGACCTTGGTAGTCATACTCAGCCCATATGTTTCACCTGCTTTTGCATTTTCTCTCTCACATGTCTTTTCTCTACTCATAAAGCTTACGACTTTAATTGCAAACTCTCATCATTTTTTATATTTGTTTTGTATTCTTGAAACAATTTAAGAAGTATATTTTCTCTCAAAGAAAATGAGCCACTTGGGTGAGAAAATAATTCATTTTGGTTTTGTGTCCTTTGAACCTAGTACTTATATGAGGTGCTTATTAATATGTATTGATTAGTTGATTTTCCCAAAAAGATATCAGAGGCAGTATAAGAACATCAGTATAGTCTTTGTTATGTTTCCATAAATTGCTCCCTAAAATTTTTTTCCTTCCCTTGACCATATTTTGGCTTTCTTCTATAGCATAGGTGAAAAAGTCTTTAGTAGTCCAGACATTTCAAGAGGCTGAGTCAGATAAAATGTAATTGAGACGTATTTAACAATAAATAAAAATACAGTAGAACATAGATGGTGTTAATGTGGATTTTTTTTAATTTAAATAATTTTTAATATTCACCTTTGCAAAATCATGAGTTCCAAATTTTTCTTCCTTTTCTTTCGCCTGCCTCCTCCCCAAGACAGCAAGCAATCTGACATAGGTAAACATGTACAACTGTAATAAATTTCCATATTCATCATGCTGCACACACACAGTCAGATCAAAAGGGAAAAAAAAAAACAACCAAATGAACAACCACCATCAAAAAAAAAAAAAAAAAAAAAAAGAGCAAACATACTATTCTTTGATGCACATTTATTTTGTGGCTGTGAATGGCACTTTCTATCACAAGTCTACTGGAATTGCCTTGAATCGCCGCATAGTTGAATAAGAGCAAAGTCCACCACAATTGATAGTCACATAATTTTGTTACTGTGTACAACATTCTTCTCTTGGTTCTGCTTACTTCATTTAGCATCAGTTCTTGTAACTCTTTCTAGGCTTTTCTGAAATCAAGCCTGTTCATCATTTCTTATAGTACAATAATATTCCATTCCATTCATATGCAATAATTTATTCTCCAACTGATGGGCATCTGTTCAGTTTTTAGTTTTTTGCCAGTATACAAAAGACTGCTTCTAACATTAACATGTGGTTTTCTAAGTTGGTATGCAGCCTGCAGAGAAATTTAAGTATATTTTAGTAGTCCCCTATTGCTCTTTTTAAATTTGACACTACTGCTCTATAGTATATACTTTTGAGAATATGCATAATATTTATTGTAGTTATTCAAATAAAATTTCTGAATTCTTTATAGTCTGTACAAAACCTCAAATCTATCTTTGTGGCTGTCAGGAAGAAAAGTATTTGTGGGATAAGCCAGTTATTTACCAAAAATGTGTGTTCATGCTTTACTTAATTTCACATGCACCTTTTCCATAGGGGGAGGGGGAAGAGGGAAGGAAATAAGAGAATCTGGAACTCAAGTTTTAAAAACAGATGTAAAATTTTATTTTACAGCTAACTGGGAAAACTAAAATATTAAATATATATTCAAATAAATCTCATTTAAAAAGCTTTTAGAGTTGGAGTATGCATGCACATCCTTTCTGAAAATTTAAAAGTTTTAAATTAGTTTACTTCTGAAAAAAAATGAAATTAAGTGGGGATTTGTTTAAATCTATGCTCTTGATTTTATTTCACAGAGATGAGGGCAATAGAAAAGAAAATCAGACTCCAAGGAGACGTACTCACTCATCTAGTGCTAGTCCCCGCCGGTCTAGGGGACCAAGCTTTGGTCACAAGTTACGGCGATCTCGGTCTAGAAGCCCTGGACGTTACATGCAAAACAGACCAAGAAGTCGAAGTCCAAGATGTTCACATCGTTTCAGTCCTCGACACCGGTCTCGGTCACCACATAGGTCTAGAAATCCCCTCCGGGGCAGTCCTAAACCCCCAAGATCTGCTAGCTCTGAGTGGACATCAAGGAGACGGCCCAGGTCACCAGGTACACCAATGGTCACTTTGCACGTTAAAAATCAGTTTATCTTAATTATTCTTTCTGCTTAATTAAAGTGCTCTCAGCTTTTTTTTTTTTTTTTTTTTTTAAGAAAAAAAAATTGCTATAGTAGCTCAGTTCTTTAATTTATTTATTTTGCCCAACAGTAACAGAGATTGGAAAAGCATGACTACATACTCTAAATCTATTCTTTACATTCTCAAAAATGCATATCAAGCATTTGAGAACAACTAGTAGAAAAAAGTGGTAAATTCAGAGTCAGGAGTTCTCATTCCAATATGTAAAGTGCTTGGCATATCTTAAAATTAGAGCTTTTATTTTGGCTTTTTTTGTTTGTTTGTTTGTTTTGGCGGTGTATTATAGTAAGTGAAAAAGCAGTAGTCATAAATAAGCTAATCCTCTTCATACATTACCATTCAACTTTCTTTTTTTGTTTTTATTCATTTTGGTAAGATGAAGAATGAAGAAATTGAAATCTTAGCTTTGTGTTCTGCTTGGTTTAAATTATGTGAAGCAAAATTGAGTTTATTCCTTGAAAGTTCATATTCATTTATCTACTGGAAAAGCAAATGCCTTTCAAATAGAATTAATTATTTTGTTTATAAGAGTGTTCTATATCAGCTATTACATTTTCATTAAGTATTCTTAAGAATAATAAAGACTAATTTTGAATGCTTTGTAAGGATTCTTAGCACAAAAGAATTGACCTGATAATAGGCTCTGGGCTTATAAAAGAACCCTGGAAGCTGATAGCCCTATGTCTGCAGCATGCCTTTTTGGTGACCCGAAGCAGTGAAGGGATTGCCCTGCCCTAATTCTTATGATGGTATGGTCATTGACAGCTCAAAGTCTTTGAGACTCACTCTGTGCTTTTTTATGCCCAGATAAAAGAAGCTCATTGGAAGCTGTGGTACAGAGTCTAGGACATGGTTTTCCTGCAGAGTTCAGTAAGCAGAAGCACTTTGAAGTAGGTGGGAAGGGAAGATCCTCAAGTCAGAAGATTCTGAGCAGCGGTTCAAAACCACTTTGTAAGAATGCAGGCTCAGCCAAGAGTGAGCCCTCTTCAGTCAGTCACTCTGTTCGCCATAAGGTCAAGAATCCTGAAGACGCCTGCTCGTCACAGATGCTGGAGGAAAGTGTTCCTCAAAGAAAGGTTAGAGACTCTAACACTCACAGTGCAGAGCCTGTTCTGCTGGTGAGCATGCTCATAATACAGTTGCCCTTCTCTCTTACACTTTGAAGAATCAAAATCTCAGAAGATGAGTTAGAAATAATTAACCATCTAGTGAGAAATCCCCTTTGCTAGTGGGGGCGTTCAGCTGATTATTGGATCATAAGAGGTTCTAGGTCTAAAAGGGACCTCCAATGTTTTAGGCTTTTCTACTGAGCTGGAAGTATTATTGGGAGTGAGTGTGGAAACTATAAGAGAACAGATGGATTGCAATAGAGACTGGACATTGATATAATCAGGAAAGATTCTAAGGATTTATGTGATTTAAAGACTTATTAAATGTCTTTACTATTTCTTTTATATCATCTTATTATATGCATGCTTCCCAGAGAGCCATCCCTTAGAATTTATGGTTTTTAAAGAGCCAGAAAAGAAATATCAGCATATTTAAGTCGCACATCTTAGGTAGTATTCTACACTTGCCACTTCTCTGGAGCAGAGCGTGGTCATGTAATATTTAAGGTTGATTGTGTTGCTATCCTCATTGTTCCTTTATCCATTCACATTAATGTTTTCCCAGCAGTGCTTTGCATCTGTTCATTTAAGTCTTTACATATTTCTCAGAATTCGTCTCATCTCGTTCATTTTCTCTTCTAGCACAGTCATTCTCCCATTTTGTTCACATTATCACAGCTTGTTTAATTATTCCTAAACGGTGGGCATTTACTGTGTTTCTTCTGCCCAAAAAAAATAAATAAATAAAATGATGGATATCATTGACTTGCGAGTCTAACCCTGGATGGACTCTAAGGTTATATGCCTTTCTTGGCATAATTCCACTTGCTCTGTAGAAGTACTGTGACATTTTGTAGATCCACTAAAAATATATCATTGTGTGCCTGTGTTAACATTATCCCTTGCAACATTGACTCTTAACCTTATTTTGTCATTGCCAGTTTACAGGATATGAGTTGAATCTGCAAGGTTCTTTTGGGTAGTTCTGGATGTCTTTTTTTCCCCTAATTTAGTTTGTAGTTAAAATAGTTACATATATTTTTCCTTAAGTAACCATCATTTTTAAAGAAAAAAAAGAAAACCACCCACAACCTCTAAATGTAATACTTTCTTATAGGGACCAAAAAGGTCAAAAATTCATGATACAGTGACCAAAGGTGACAGCTTACATACTATTGTGTCCTGGCTGTCTTCCTTTTTTCCTTTGATGCGAGAAATATCTTTTGTCTATTTACCAAGAGCATCATTTGTTTTTCATTATTGAGCTTGTGGATTTATTTTATTTTGTGATAGGAGGTTCAATTAGGTTATCTGTCTTCCCATAGCTCTTGTTGACATTATTGTTGTTTGTAGGAGGATAGAGAATTAGTTTAATTTCTTATCTATTAGAGAATGACTGTAGTGTTATTTGTGGTTTATTGTTTTTTAAACTTTGATTCTGAATTTTATCATATTGGGATAGGCATTTTTTTCCAAATTTGGAATTTGTCTTGGGTTTTTTTTTTTATCTATAATCTTGTCAATTTGTATTTTTAGTAATTTAATTTCAAGTCTTTTCCTTCAACATACAGCAATTAATGAAAAATCCTTCTAACAAATATGTATAGTCAAGAGAGGCAGGTTTCCTTTTAGTCTTGTTGGAAAATATAGATCTTGTTCTGCATTTGAAATCCATCACCTTCCTATCAGGAAGTAGCTAATTTGCTTCAGTTTTCTGGAATCATGATTTGTTACTACATTGATTAGTGTTGTAAAGTCTTTTGAAGTTGTTTTGCTTTCTAACTTTAATGACGTTTTGTAATTGATTTCCTGTATCACTTCATAGAAGTTTTTGATTTCCTTTGAAACTGTTTCTTATAGAACCGTCATATTCCATTACATTCATAAACTATGATTTATTTTGTCATTTCCCAGTAGGTGATCCCTTCCTTAGTTTTCAATTCTTTGCTACTATGAAAAAAGCTGTTAAAAATATTTTGTACTTATGCATCTTTTCTTCAATCTCTTCTAGGAATATGCCTAGTAGTAGTATCGATGGACCATAATTTATTGGCCTTTTGGGGCATAATACCAAATAGCTTTTCATAATGACTGAACCAGTTCATACTCTATTCTTAATATACTCATGTTTCTGATTTCCTAAAATCCCTTAAATATTTGTCATTTTCCTCTTTTATCTTTGCTAATATAGTGATTATGAAGTAAACCTAAATTTGCTTTAATTTACAATTCTCTGATTTTTAGAGTTTTTGAGCTTTTTTTTTTTTTTAATATGGGTGTAAATAACTTTGATTTCTTCCTTTGAAGCACCTTGTATATCTTTTTATGTAATGGGGAATGGCTTTTACAGTGATAAATTTGGTTCCTTACATATCTTAAGAAATAAGACCTTTATCAGAGAAAAAAATGTTCCCCATTGTTTTCCTTCTATTTTTAACTCCATTGGCTTTATTTGTGTGCCTCCCCTCCATGAATTTTAGGCAACTAAAATTATTCATTATATTTTCTTTTATCTCTTCTGTTATTCTTCCTTATCCATAGATCTGAAAAGTATTTTCTTTTTTCCTCTTCTAATTTGTTCATGATATGATCTTTTATATTTAGTTCATATAGCCATTTGGAATTTATCATGGTATATCATATAAAGTATTGATCTATATCTGTAATTGCTGACAAACTGTTTTCTAGTTTTTCTTCTAATTCTCTTTTAAGATCCTTTTTGAATTCTTCCAAGAGAGCCTTGTGAGATGGAGACCAACTCATATCAATCTTTGGAGCTTCATCTAGAAACAATTTGCCTTGAATGTCCTCAGGATTTGAGGTCTCTTCTTCTCTGTCGCTATAAAAGCTATCTAGGGTCAGAGCTCTTTTTGCTTTTTTTGCTTATTTGTTAAAGGTTGAGGTCTGCTCTTAGGGCAAAGGGGAGATGGTCTCCAGCTTCCTCACCAGGACGGCAGCTTCCCTGGGCCAATGCTGCTGCCTTCCTTCCGTGCTGGGTGGGCATGGCTAAGTCCTATGTTATTCTGTTGCCTTTTTCTGTTTACATTGGATGTCTCAGAACTGATCTGCTGATAGCCAACGCTGCTGTGTTTTGGCTGAGAGCCTCCCAGGAGAATCTACATGTGGAAGCCACACTGCCCCGGGCCACCTGCTCCTCTCTACTGCACCCTCCTCCTCCACCTTCTTCCAAAATATGTTCTGCTGGAAATTTGTTGCACTCCAAATGGGTTCTGTCACTCCAAAACTAGTTCAGAGGCTTGATCTGGTGTTGATCCAAGGGACACCAGGAAGAGCTCAAATAAAGACTTGTCTACTCTCCTCCATTTTGGCTCCACCCCCTTTCTGTTTTCTAGTTTTTTTCCAGTAGTATTTAGCAAACATTAGCTCTCCTGTATATTTGGAAGCCATAGTGGGAATAATGGATTCATAGAATAAGAAAGAGTGATAGCATAGCATCAAGAAAGTAACAGTTTTAGGAGTGAGATAGAATTAAGAGAGGAATTTTCAGCATTTAGATAGTAGCACAATTAGCTCACTAGTGACTCTTTCTCTAGTTGGCTTAGAGTATGAAAATGTAGGTCCTGGTAGTTGATGAATTGTAGGGTCAGATCATTCCAGGCATATAATAAGGCCTCATGTATGAAAATGGTGATAGAGTTAATACAAAAATTTAATGAAGCAAACTAAACTCATTTAGGAAGCAGGTAGCCTGCCCTGGTGTCCATTAGATGATGGTGACTCTGGACGAATAATGCCCCATCAGCAAATTAACATTTTATTACATAACCTCAAAATATGTGTATTTTCCATATATATAATTGTTTAAACTCTAACTCAACTCTCATGATCCCAATTTGGGCTTTTTTGGGGGTGGAGGGAGGGGCAAAGATGCTGGAGGGTTTCACCATTTCCTTCTCCAGCTAATATTACAGATGAAGAATCTGAGGTAAACAGGGTTAAATAATTTGCCCGGGATCACACAGCTTGTGTTTTTGACCAGATCTGAACTTGGGTCTTTTCTGATTTCAGGTCCAGTGCTCTGTCCACTGCACCGTTTAACTGCTCCATTTTGTGGATATACTATTACTCTACAACAAATATGTTAGGTATATTACAGGATAGACATTTTAAATTTATCAATGTGATCATAATGTTTTAAAAGTTCATTAACAGTATACTTCCTTTTTCTGGCTTTAATTCACCGTGTATTTGAATTAAGCATTATTATTTTTTTAATGCCCTGTATATATGTTCTAGGGAGCAGGTTGTATTTGTAAAAAATAATTATTAGTAATTATTCAACTAACTTGGTCATTACAGTTGACCAAGTTTTTAAAAGATTTTTTTCTTAATATTTTTATAACAATAGCTAACATTTATAGAATTATGTATTGTGTATGTCAAGCACTGTGCTAAGTGCTTTACAATTATTATCTGATTTGTTTTTACAACAACCCTGCTGTTATCCCCATTTTACAGATGGGGAAACTGAGGCAGACGATGGTTAAGTGAGTTGTCCCAAGTCATACAGCTAATGAGTGTTTGTAGCAGATTCCTGATTCTGGACCCATTGTGCTCTTTCCATTGTGCCACCTAAATAGGTCATAACTGGAGTCATGTTTCTGTGGTTATAATTTGTCACCATACAGGATATAGACAGCCTAATGAATTGATTTCAATTCAGCAGCAGAAAGTTTTCAAAAGAAATACTTTTCATTTACTTTAAAGTACCTCTTCATATTTGGGGATTTTCATTGTGTTTTTAAGTGGAAGAAGGGTAAAAGATTGGGAACAATTGTGAAGAATTTTATTATTTTTTGCTGAGGCAATTGGCATTAAGTGACCTTGCTTAGGGTCACACAGCTAGGAAGTGTTAACTGTCTGAGGCTGTGTGAAGAATTTTAAATGCCAGGTTGAGAATAGGGAACTCTTGGCATTAGAAGGGAAAGGTGCTCTGGAATGAGTGTGATCACACCTGTAATGTGTACAGAAGAAACTGTAATGAGAAGAGGCTTTTGATGGGGAGACCAGTTGTGGTCATAGCAATGCTTCAAGCCTGAAGTGATGGCTTGAATGGAAATGGTAACTTTCCAGTTGTAGAAAAAAGGAGGAAGATTTTAAGAGATGTTTGGGGAGAGAAACAAGATTGGATAACTGATGGAATATCTGGTGTGAAGAAAAGTTAGAATAGCTGGAGATAGAGTCAAGCTTAATAAATGCTTAAGGCTCTACAATACAAAGTTAGAAAGAAGGGCAATTGGAGGCTAGAAGATTATGTATCTAGAGCTGGGGTGCAGATGGAACCTCTTTACTCCTTTATATTTTCTGGAGTATATACCCCTTTTGTCCATAAAAGTGCACACCCCTTACAGGTCAGTTGTCACAACTACAAACTGAAGGACTGGGGAGGAAGGGAATTCTCTCCATGTCACTTGTTTTCTATATCTTTCACATAGAGCCACTAAATGGATTTTTCTTAAAATCAAGCAATGTCATTCTTCTACTCAGATTTCACTGATTCCCTGTTGTCTTGAATCAAATGTCAGTTCCTCTGTCTAGCTTTTTTTTTTTTAAACTGGTACAAAGGAATATTTACTTATATTTACTAAGGAAGAAACATTTTGGTGGAATTGGAGATAGGCAGGCTTTTGCAAATGATATTTTTATTTTGGCAGACTCCTGTTTTTAGGGGCCTGCAGTTGTTGGAAAGGCAGAAGAAAATAGGATCACGAATTTGGTTGATCAGGTAGAGTAAAATACCATCTTGAAGACTGCTTATTCTAAAATTATGCCAGATTTCTTGAAAGATTCAACAGAGAATGCCATGGAACTCTCATCACTCCAGATGAGGCAGGAGTGTGTATATATGCCCCAAAAAGGAGAGCATTGTTGTGGAAGCTGTCTTGCTTGCGTTTTCATGAGAATGCTATGAGATTCTCTTGGGTGCTGCTCCAGTTTGTGAATGACACTTTCAAAGTCTCCACCATAACATTGAGCGCTGTAACATTTACAAAAACCTTGCTGTATTCGAGGTCTTGGGGATACAAATGGTTAGGGTTAGAGTCGGGAGGCATTTAGGGTTAGGGTTAGGATACAAATGGAAACCATTCTCTGAAAGAAAACTTAATTTAATGAAGAGATATATATAAAGAGAAAAAAAAAACTGTGATGTCTAGGGAGGTGGCACACTAGTGGTTGGAAGAAGGCAGAATGAAGTACAATGGAGGTGGGGGCCTAAATCATGAAGGAATTTACAAGCTGGAGGACCTCTGAAGTAACTAGGGTTGGAGAAGAGCTACTTTTAAGGAAAATCACTTTGCTCTCTCAGGTTGAGGTGAGACCTGAGGCCGGGAGGCCAAATTTTTAGTCTTTTACAATGACATAGGCATGAGCTGATGAGGTCTCAGTTAAATTGGTAGCTGTGTGATTGCAAAAAAAGGGTCAAAGGTGGAGCTAGAAATGGCAAGACCTGTCCAAGGGGTGGGTGGAATGCTTCATTATCAGTATTTAGGACTTAGTCTTTTTATGGATTAAGCATTCTGAAGTCTATCAGAATTGTTTTTCTTTACAGTGTTGTTGCATACCAGTTTTCCTGATTTTGCTCATTTTAATTTGCATTGCTTCACACAATGTCTTCCTGTTTCTTAGAAACTTTCCCTTTATCATTTTTTTAACAGTGCAACAATACTACATTACATTCAAAAATTATAATTTGTTCAGCCATTCCCCAGTTGATGAGCACATTCTTTTATTTGTTTTTGTTCTTTTTTCTTTTGTTTTCTACAATAAAAAAAATCTGCTATAAATATTTTTACACATTATTGGACTTTTTTTTTTTTTTTAATTTCTTTGGAATATAGACCCAATAGTGTCACCAATGGGTCAAAGTGCAGGCTCAGTTTTAGTTTTGGTTTTAAATTGTTTTCCAAAATGGCTGAACAACTCCTAACTTCATCAACAGTGTACCAATGTGTTTGTCTGCCATGCTGGGTTGATTTTCAAACCCTTACTTTGAGTAAAATTGAATACCATATGAGAGTATGATTGGCCCACTGAAAAGTTAACACTATTACTAAGGGGAGGAAAACAAAGCACTTGTGTTAATAATTGTGATTTACTTGTGTCCCTCTTGTTTACAAAGAACAGTATACGATATCTTTGTGTCATTTTAAAAGTGCTTTTCAGCGTCTGGTACACTAAAATTTGGACACTGATTATAAGCATGGTAATTGAAACATTCATGATTTGTTAGTGTGTTTTTTCCTTTAATTTTAGAAATATTGTTAATTTGAGGGTGTAGTGACTTATTTGGATTGCTAGAAATCCAAATAACTTTTTTCCTCCTCCCATACAGCTGTGGGAAGATGAATCCTTGCGTTGTGATACAATTATTCATGTATCAGAGTTACCAACTGATGGCTACACTGAGCAAGATATTATAAAAATAGTTCAACCATTTGGAAAAGTTAGTGATCTCTTGATTGTTCCATCTAGAAATGAGGTAAGCAATTCAATCAGCACTTTTGAAGGAGATGATATAATTTCATGGGAAATGACTGGCTTTTTTTTTTCTTTTTCAAATTCAGAAATGACTGATTTTTTACTAGCTATCCTGGGCCATCCCCTTATATCCATAATCTCCTAAACCCCTTTAAACCAGACCTATAATTTCATTAATGTAGACAGGTTAGCCCAGTACCTGTTTGGCACTTTGATAGTGTAGGGAGTTGTCAGGGACAGTCCAATGTTAAGTGACTTATTCCCCGCCCCCCCAGGTCACACAGCCAGTAGGTTATAGAAATGGGTCTTCCTCATTCCAAGATTGACTCTCTGCAGCGTGTATACTGCGTGGCTTTTCTCCTTTATGTGTCCTTGTTCCTTTATGCTGTTTTTTTGTGTAGTTTTACTTTTACAATTGGTTGTGTGTTTTTGGGAAGTCAGAAATAGTGTTAGGTTTCTTGTTCAGTACACACTTTTAATATTTTGCAATTAAGTGTAGAAGTTGTGGTAAGGCAGGTAACTTCTTGTTATGAAACCTAAAAATCTGGCAAATGGTGTAGAGTTAAGTTGATTCAAACAAAATTGTATACTCCAGAGCTGGGGGTAGGACTGTCATCAAGCTCGCCTTCCTCCCACATCCCTGAGAAGTGAGTGAATCTTTAGCTTTCATAGGAGTTCTTTCATTGAGATCACATTTTAAACATACTAAGGGCATTTTCTGATTCTATTCTGTTCATTTGCTGCACTTTGCCTTCCCTTGGCTATCTCTATGCTGTGATACATAGCAGTTTTCCTCTTTTCTCTCATAAGTGGCCTCTGATCTTACCTTTTATTTTGATTGGATGAATTTCAGTCTTGAATGAAATGATAATAGGATTTAAGAGATTTCTAAAGGAGCCTGTCTTAAGCTTCCATCCATATGTATTAGAACACTTATGAAAAGCTTAGTTTTGACAAAGATATTTTATAAGATTTGAAAATAAGCAATGTCTGATCCTGCAGCTTCAGTCCATGAACCAATAAGAAATTCTCCTGCAACTCATGCATTATGCATTCCATGTGACCAACTGACCAACTAACTTGCTGCATATTCTGACTAGCTAGTCCTGGCTCTCCATTCTCCCTTCCCACCCAGCAGAAGAAAGGAGAAGATGAGGACCTGCTCATCTGCTCTTTTCCATCTGGACTTCAGGCAGTCAGGATCGTTGCTAAATGGCAGGATTTGCCATGGGTAGAATTTTGTCAAATTGTATGTGTTTTTAAAGCCAGCTGTTTAATTTTGAAGATTTTGTTTTTAAGTATGGATAACTGATTATTTGTGAATGAATATAATGTTATGCCATATTCAAAGAAAGAATACAGTACTTTTCTGTTAAATTGATGCAGTTTGAAAATAGGTTTCTGAGCATCAGCTGGGTCTTTTTTAGTATCACTAGGTAGACTTGGCTAGTAACTGTTTCCAGAATACTACTTACAGAACATATATTCTCTTTTGACTCTAAAAACTCTGTGAATACAGTGGGCATGAACGTCATTTTTCAGATGAGGAGTCAGAGCCTGGGAGCAGCCCCACACCTAGGAAGTCAGTGAGACAGACTTTGATTCCAATTCTTTATAGCATGCTGTGGGGTAAATTTTCACTTCTGAAGTGATTCCTTATTATTTTGAACAAGAAAAGAAGGAAACATCCCATTGATATGAGCTGATCATGAAATTCAGGGCTAGATAAAGAAGGAATATCCACCTCTAGTAGTCTCCATAATGCTGTCTGTAGACTGACCCTTTCTGTGTTGATTCATGTTGCTGCTGTGCCCACTCTCAGCTATCTCTTCCACGGGATGCCTCAGCTTGGCCACTTTTTCCGGAGGTGACTACTTGATGACCCTTCAGTCAGCTTTCTGAACTGGAGCTGAAGTGCCCACAACCACCTACTAAGAGAAACCTTATGGGTATTCAAGGTGGAGAGCTTGGGGAGAGGACCTAGACACCCTCTGCATCAAAGGAAAAATGGGCCAGGGAGAAGAGAGCGCTGAGGGAAGCATGCAGTCCATTTATGTGTCTGACACCTTTAAGTAGGGGTAAATCTGAAGGAGATGAGGCATAAACTTGCCATTTCTTCTAGGCCTACTTGGAAATGAAGTTTAAAGAGGCTGTGGCCGCCGCTGTGAAGTACTGTGAAACAACCCCCGTGCAGGTGAAAGGGAAGCGGGTGAAGATCAGCGCCGCGGGAAAAAAGAAATTACCGAGCACTGTCCAGGTAAGTTCATCCACTCCTTTCTCATCAAGCCTGAGCATCTTGCTGTGGCCATGCAGCTTTCCAAAGTCTACAAGTCCAGAAATTTCTGAAGCTTTTTAAAAGATGAAAAATCATTATTGGTACTGTTGCTGTTTTAGTGTTCTGTTTTCTAAGGATTATACTGTCCTTGACCATTTTAATTTTCACATTGTGAAAATGCAGATGATCTGAGAGCTCATAGTACCTTGAGAGCTTTACTTCCTTTCTTTATATTGCCAGTAGTGCTTAGCACAGTGCCTGGCACATTGAAAATGTTTATTAGATGATTCTCACATTTTTGCTCTCCCTCTACTTCTCACTGTCAACACTACATTTTCTTGCTTTTTTATTAGCCGACTCCCATGTCTGAAACATACTTCTCTATTTCTGGCTCATGAAATCCCTCCCCTCTTAAATCATCATGAGTTTTTTTCTTGGCTCCCCTACCTGCAAATAAATTCCCTCCCATAGTACCTCATATTTAACTATTTTATGTTTGTGTGCCCGCTACCAAAAAATTATTTAGTTTCATATTCATGTCCAAGGTGTCTCAAAAATCTTAGTGCTGTTTCAAACTTTAGCCGAAATTAAATATTTGAGCTACTAAAGCTGAAATGGCACTTAAGAGTTTTGGGACACTATTTTTATAGATACTCTCCATTAGAATATAAATTCATTTGCAAGTAGGGACTGTTTCCATTCTTTGTATTTATATTCCCATTGTCTAGCAGTGTTGCACAACAATCAATTCATCACCCCTCAAATTCATCACCTGTTACAAAATTTAAAGTGAAATTTTAAATCTTTCATTGTGCCTGAAATATACTTCCTAAAACTAAAAGTAGGAATCAGAGGCTCTTACATAATGGGGCTGAAAGGCTAAAAATTATTAATAACATCAGCACTGATTTTCTAGAGGATCAACATTTAAAGGTTATTTCCTCTTTGGATTCATAAATTACTCTTCAGGGTGGTAATAAAGAATATGATCATAGAATTAAAGCTGCTGACCTAAGGCACTTTGCCTAAAAACAATTTCCTGTCTAAGGATTTTTTTTGATATTCTGAAACCTTGTGCTATCCTTTTGGCAGCCAAGTGATTCCTATAATTCCCTTCCCTTCTCAGAATTATGTTTTAAAATGTTTAAGGTTACAGAGAACATCAATTATATTGAAATGTCTTGCTTATATATTTCTAAATCCATTTCCCTGACATCTGGTTGAGAATCCCTGGTCTAGGGACTATGAGCTCTGTTGTTGGGGGAGGGGGGCCTAGGCAGAGTTTTAGACAGAGAGTAGAATATCTTTTAGATATCAATCAGAAATGCCTACCAATCGACAATTGATAATGTGCGATTGAAGCCCAAAAGAGAAACTGAAGGTGAATCTGTAAATCTGGGATCATCTGTAGATAGTTAAACCCATGAGAATTGGTGTTACAGAGAAACAGAATATTGAGAAGGACAGGATCCAGGAAATTACCTTGGGGTGGAATAGCAACAGGTGGGAGTCGTGCTGTGGGTGTGATGAACCAGCAAGAGAGATAAAGGAGTACTGAGTTAGATAGGAGGTAAACCAGGTATAATTGATGTCAAGAAAATTGAGAGGGGAGAGTCTCCAGAAGAGGATCATCATCAGGGTCAAATGCAAAAGATGAATTAAGAATGATGAGGACCGAGAAAAGAGCACTAAATTTGGCTTTTGGAATCCCTGCTAACTGGGTTAAAACAGTTTGAATTGTGTGACAATGTCAGAAGCCAGATCACCCCACTTGGGGAGTGAGTGAGAGGAGGTATTTTGACAGCAGTGAGTGTAGATAACTTTTAAAGATCCGAGGTATTTTGACAGCAGTGAGTGTAGATAACTTTTAAAGATCCTGGCTAAGGAGAGAAAGGTATAGTATGTGATGAGATGGCCAGTTCTAGTGAAAGCAGGAGATAGTATCTCATGGGAGAGAAAAGCACAGGCACAGCCCTAAGGAAGCCTATTTGGAATTTATATATTGGATGTAGATTGTCAAACTGAGGTTTTGGGTCAATATCAAACAAGGTATTGGGTCAATAATAGTACCGTTGAAATCTTTCTTTGTATAGTAACTTGTCTTAAGTCTGTTAGTTGGGTATCTTAAAATGGATCCCTTTTATTTTTAGAACAAAGATGGGAAAAAAATAGTTTCAGAGACAAAGAAACCATCGACTTCAAAGTAAGTGTTCTTATGATTATGTTTTGGGAGTGGGATATTAAACTAAGGGGGTTTCTTCTATAAAGAGTTGATCATTTTACTGTAGAAAACCTACTTTTAAATTTAAAATATTTGATGGTATTTTGTTTTGTTTTGTTTTTTTGGCACTAAGGCAATTGGGGTTAAGTGACTTGCCCAGGGTCACCCAGCTAGAAAGTATCAAGTGTCTGAGGTCAGATGTATGTAATGTTCAGGCTAGCTTTCTGGAGATCCTCCAGAAGGGCGTTGGTCTCATCAGGATAGACACCATGAGAATGGACAAGAATAGAGTCCAAAATCTTCATTATCTCTTACACAGGTCTGTATCTGTCATAGTCTGACCTAGTCTCCTCCAGCAGTCTGCCAGTCTCAAGCAGTCTCCCCTCTCAATCTGACTTTGTCCCCAGTTTAAATACGCTATTACAATTACATTATTACAGCATATTGAATATGTGTGAACTAGAGAACCATTACATCACCATGCTAAGTACTAAGTATATATGGGAACTAGAGAACCATGATCTCTCATCAATTCCACTGAGTTAATACCTTGTTTCAAGTATACTTCTCCAGACTTCGGCTTTTTACAGATTTAAACTCGGGTCCTCTTGACTTCAGGACTGGTGCTCTATCTACTGTGTCACCTAGCTGCCCTGATGCCTTTCATTTTTAACAAAAGCCATTTTAAAAATGTCTCTCCTCTCTCCTCCCCCCCCCCCCCATTACTCCATTAACCTTCCTTTTAAAACAAAACAAAACAAAAAAAAAACTGAACTAAAACAGACACAATGACAGCTTAACAGTGTATCGTCCTTTGCCTTGGCTTATCACTTGTCTACTCAAAGGAGAGAGGAGCCTTCTTTCCTTCCATTGTATCCAGATTATTTGTCACAATTGTTTGGGGTTAGCTGCATTTTCTCTTGACACACTTTTAATTCAAGCAGGTCTTCCTACTCTAAAACAAAGATGTCTTAAAATGTTGTTGTGCTATTTGATGGTTAGGTGTCACAACTCTTTAAAATTAAGAATAATTTTCATCTTTAATTTATGAAATTTCCTTGGTTTTATGAACCTTTCTACTTTGTTTCCGTAGAAAAGATACAGATGCTTCAAAGGCTGAATCTGTAATGGCACCTTCCACTGGTAAGTCGATTTTTCTGGACTAGGGCTTTTTTTGTTGTTGTTTGTTTGTTTCCTAACTTTAACTCTAAACCTGTAGAGGCAAACAAGAAGAACAGTTAAAAGTTATTAGACTAAATTTATTTGTGAGAAAACAGCAACATGTGTGAGTGTGTGAGAAAGAAACCAGTGCAATTTAACACCATATAAACCATAAACAAACAAGCAGTCACCTCTTCAGATAGATCTGCCTTGTAGAAGCGAAAAAGCTTTAGAAGGACAAGGTGGGCTTGGGAGTAACCAAAGCCTAAGCCCTTTCAGAAGAGCTGTGATGTTTCTGGACAGTCAAAGCTTTCTAGGAGAACCCAAAACCTAGGAAGTCTTGAGGCCATTTTGCCTAAGAATAGTCAGTTCCTTAGAGTGTTCGTTCTATATTGTATAATAATGATCTTGGCAAACCCAAGTCAAACAATTTTGACATGTTATTCTTTTGTTAAAGAATATATATATATATATATATATATACGTATTATATATATATAGTATTTTAGAAAAATGACAGGAGGCAGCTAGGTGGCACAGTGGATAGAGCACCATCCCTGAAATCAGGAGGACCTGAGTTCAAATTTGATCTCAGACACTTAACACTTTCTAGCTATATGACCCTAGGCAAGTCAACTTAACCTTATTTGCCTCAGCAAGAAAGAAAAATGATATTCAAATAAATTAATATAAAATATTAGTGCTGCTCATTTACTTGCATACCAAAGGTAATGTATAACATTAGTTATATGCAAACCTGACACAAGTAAGATAATATCTATTTAGAGGATTGACAGCTTTGAAAACATTTTCCTGTGATAAGTAGTACAGGTATCATTTTATTTTACAGATGGAGAAAGGGAAAATTAAATGAGTGAAGAAGTCTTTGCCCTTTTTGATAGGTCTTGGCTGACCCCAGGCCTGGTGACTGCATCCCCATTGTACTGTTCAAATACTGGAGTTCCTATAATTAGATAGAGTAGTAGGGGCCTGCTCAGGCTAGGGCTGGAGTTGGTAGGAAAAGCCTTTTTGACCCAAGAGTGCCCATGCAGAGCCTCGCCACCAGTTGATAATGACTTTTGCAGGGCATGAAGTTGGAATTTTAGAAGTCAGGCAGAAGTAAAATGTGTAGGGAAGGCAAGTAAGAGGAGAAAGTCTTTGCTGAAAGTGAAGCAGCTAGCATCTAAGGCCTGTCAGAGCCATAGGCTAGACCTTTGTGGACAAGATGACTGCTTGGTACAGAGTCTCATTAGTAGCCTAGAGCATGTACCACGAAAGAGAGAAGGACAGTTTAAAAACTCAGTTTAATTTTCTTTGAAAGTTGTTACAAGGTTTTTGGTAATGACAGATAAGGGAAATTGAGTAGTGATTATTTTGAGTGGGAGAAGATGGACTGTGCTTATAACATTTTTTACTGTATAGGATATAAGGGAATCTTCTTTTGAACACTGGAAAAAGGTTTGGAAAGGAGGAACAGACACAGAGATTGTAGATTAGAATCATAGGAATTTGTCTGGTTTAGAGAGGGAGACTATAAATCTGTATTTTGAGATCAACATGGAGGCAGTGGTGGTGGTCTATAAAAAACAGAAGTGTTTGGTAGGATTACTAAATGTGTAAGGAGAATGACAAGGCAGGAAGTTCTGAGGATTGATAATAATTTACTTGTGTCTTTCTCTGACAATACTAAATTATCCAGAATTATTCCAGTTTTGCTCTTGATGCCAAGTAACAAATCATACTTGAGTGGTCTGATTGTTAGATCATTTCTCCGAGTACTAACTTGGTTTGTAGGAAACTCATTTTATTGAGTTTATGTTAGAATTCAGAATACTTAACTACCAGAAATAGCCATCAAATCAATAGCCATTGATTTGATAATTTTTTAAACTAATAATAAATTTCTTTATTACTACTAAACAATAATTTTTAAGTTATTGGCTCCAGGTTGCATTTGTTTAAAACTACCTTTGTGATTTGAGACTTAGGGATACTTATTGTTACTTCAGCCAACTTAACAAAGACCTGAACATCAAAGCCAAAGTGATTCAGGCTATTGATGTATTGTGGATCAGGTGAATATATTCAGTGTGTTAGAGAATTCAAAAATATGTCTGCACAATAGAGTGTGGTATTGGATTTTTCATGTGATAAGAAGGGTGATGCTCATTGATGAAGAATGGAAGTTCACATGACCATCCAGAAATTGCAGAAAATTTGATTGATTTGAGTATGTGATGTTTTCTCTTTACACATAATTGCTCAAATAAATTATAGTAGTCCAACGTGATGATTGGAAAAAGCAGATTCTCATGTTAAGTGTATGTTCAGCCCCTTCTATGATGGAGATCATGTTTATAATTAGCTTAGTAAAATTGGCAAGATAGCACTTCTGCAGTTTGTCTATAGGATTAATCACCCATCTAACTAAAAACCATTACATTGAATTCCCAATCCCTATATTTATGCCCACCTGCATTTTTGATTTCCTTCACAAGCTAATTGTACAATATTTCAGAATCTGATTCTTTTTATACAGCAAAATAATGTTTTGGTCATGTATACTTATTGTGTATCTAATTTATATTTTAATGTATTTAACATCTACTGGTCATCCTGCCATCTAGGGGAGGAGGTGGGGCTTAAGAGGTGAAAAATTGGAACAAGAGATTTGGCAATTGTTAACGCTGTAAAGTTATCCATGCATATAACCTGTAAATAAAAGGCTATTAAATTAAAAAAAAAAAAAAAAAAGGATTAATCACCCATCATAGATATTCTCAAAGTTGCCAGCAGTATTTTGCTCCTCTTCCCTAATATATTCTTCTCCACTTGATGGATCCCAGGACATATCTATTAATCTTTTGTAACCCAGGAAGAGGTGAATTGGTGAACTTGATCCACATTCTGTTGTACTCATGAATAAAACTAGATCCAGGAGGGTCCTGCCAGTCATAGAATTTATTGGAATGATTTTTTTCCCCCACCTTTGAGTTGTTCTAGCTTAACATCTGGGTATCCCAACATTTGGGTTAAACTCCCTGCAGGAAGCATATCCTGAGACAGCACCATGAGCAAGTGGAGCAGAGGCCTTCTGGTCAGTAGGCAGATGAGGAGAGTGTGAAATGCATGGGTGCCCAGGCTGTCTGTGGGGAGGACAGGGGAATTGCCAGCCCCAAGGGCCTTTTGGCTCAGTGACATATGTGCTCCACCCTCGGTTTTCTCTGAGTGTCATTCAACACAGAAGAGCTTTGGCACCTCACACAGGTTGTACCTCAAGATAGACTCAGGAGAGGCAGGATTCCTTTTAGAATTTGTGTCTCCTCACTCAGAGTTATCTTGGTATTCTCTGTTTATGCGTTACCTGTTAGCGCTCAGGAAGACACAGACTTCAAGCATTCTGATGACCACGCAGAGGCCCTCATGTTTCTAGCCATAGTTCTGTGGGGAGCACCTTCTTTTCGAGTAGCTTTTTAGAGTGGCAGGCTGTGGTATCTGGACACTGAAGAGTCAGAAAATCTCAGTATTTCTGTGGGATGGTGGTGTGGGGCTACTGAGAGTTGCTTCCAAAATTCTGTTAAATTAGCTAGGACCCTGAGCTGCCTGGATTTCTCTATTTAGAAAAGCATGATTGATGCATTCCAAGAGTCTAGACATCCTGACTCTTGTAACTTCTTGGGGGGCAATGTGACATTTCCCAAGAAGTAGGTAAGTTACTTTTTCTAATAATATTTTATTTTCTTGTCCAACTGTCCTTTATTAACATGAATGTCTTATGCCATAAAAGTGATGGAATTTTATGTTAAGAAAGCAGTAATTTAATTTTGCTGCATGTGTTTGCATTCATTTAAAAAACATTAATGAATGAATGATAGCTGAATACAAAGTTTTGTTTTAAAAAATGAACCAGTCTTGACTCTAATTTCTGTAATTTAGGAAAGTCATCAGTTAAAAAGTCTGTGATTTCCGCAAGTGCTAAAACTAATAAAACTTCTAATAAATCAGGTAAGGCTGCTGGAAACAGAAAGCAGGTTTTAATCTGTTCATAATGACTCTTAGACAACATTATCTGAAACAAATTTGAAATTCTTGATATTCCTCAAATACATTCAGCTATAAAAAAATCTATTAGGTTGGCCCTAGATAGTTGGGCAGATTTGAACCTTCCCTCCCTTCTCCCTTCTTTCTTCTTTCCCTCCCTCCCTCCCTTTTTTCCCTTCCTCTTCTTTCTTTATTAACAAAGGCTTTTGTGTGAAGATCTAAATCATTAGGTAAAGAACATTCTGGATTAGCAATTAATTTATCACCTAGGACTGTTGCTTAGTTTCCTCCTTGCTGTGTATAGGTTTTGAGTGTCTTTTAAAACAATACAAATGTTTGCCAAAAATTTAAGGTTCTTTTGAATTATCTCTGAGGTTGAAGGTGACTGTTTAGAATAGTGGTTCTCAAAGTATGGTCTAGAGAATCCTGGGGATCTTTGAAACCCTTTTAGAGGGTCTACAAATTCAAAAATAGTTTTTATTTCCAATATGGTAAATGTCTATAAATATAATCCAGATAAACAAAAATTCTTTGGAGAGATCCTCAATAATTTTTAATAGGATAAAGATACTGAAAACAAAAGTTTGAGAACCACTGGTTTAGAATGTACTATTTTTCAGATTCAATATTATTGTAAACAAAGTATTTTAGCTATCATAGAATCTAAATCTGTGAGTGATTCTGCCAGCAGAGTAAGGCAGAAGGTGGAAGCAATGGCCTTTAACTACTGTTGTAGTCTCAATTCTGTGAAATGAGGCCCAATATTTTACATAAAAATGATTTTTGAAAGATTGAAAGTCATAAATTTAATTCTCATTGCTAATCAAATGATAATAATAAGAAAAGACCAATGAGTGAATAGGAAGGAAAAATGTCAGAGGAAAGCTGAATTCCAAATATTCCTAGGAAATAAAGGAAAGGGATATACCTAGGAATAAAAGAAAACTATATAATTGTATAAGCTGTGCTATATATGTTGGAATAATTGTTTTAAATCTACTTCCAACAGCAAAGCCTAGTGGAAAGAAGACAGTAGAAAGCAAAAAACCTATAGATCCCCAAATTAAAGACTCTAATAAGACTGTGACAGTGCCAGGTAAATTTGGGCTACAATTTTAATATTTACTTTCAAAAAATTAAAACTGCTTGAAATATACATGATATACTTTTTTTTTTTTTTTTTTTTTAAGAAAAACTTATACCATTATTGACTGAATCAGATCAACCTACCAAGACTTTAATTGACAAAGGTAAGCAAGCAATAGGCTGTTTCTAGGCTAATTTAGATTTGTTCTATTTATCATGATTAGTCTGCTTTTGTGATGCTTTAAAATGAAAATTTTCATGCAGAAAACATTGAAATAAGAAGCATTTCAGAAACCAAGAGCATTCCTGAAAGCAAAGCCATTGAAGGTACTGCTAAAGAAAATGCTTCAGGTAGGTGAAAAGACAAATCTTACTCATGTAAACAAAATGATGACTTTGACTAAATAAAATTAGATATCTTATTTATGACCCAGTAAAATATGGAATGTGATATGGTTTTCATTCTGTAGTTAAAGCTTGTAGAAATACTATAAATTGATGAGTTTTTCCTTTCTCCCTATTTCATCATTATTGGAAAACTGTCCTTAAAAGGAATAAAACTGATCATCCTAAACAGCTCGAATTAATTTTGTCTTTGTTTACAGGCTAACTCTGTAGTTGTGTCTGTTAGATGTTTGTATGTGTGACTTAATTTTTTTTTTTTTTTGTCTCCATGAATCTTTCAGGGATCACTGAAAATGAGGATTCAGTTAGCAAGGTTGGTTTAAATATTTGAATTGAAGCAATTCTAATGTAGATTTGTATTGTAATATTGAAATTGTGGTAGTATGAGCTGCAAATATCATAAATCTATTCATTTTCCTTAACAATTTAGTATATCAGTATATACAGTAAATTTCTGTATATTTTTGGGAAGTTTAGATTTGGAGAATTTGTCTTTGCCTAGTCTAGTCCCAAATCATTGTGAAAATAATGTAAAAAAGGATTTTATAAGAAATCTTAAGTAAGCATTTAATTGATTTACACCAACATTTGCATTTTTACAAAATATTTTTATTGCTAGCTTTTTTTGTATCATAAAATTCTGAAAACATTCTTTCCCCCACTTATCAAGCCATTCCATGTAGTAAAAAATTTAATAGTGAGAAGTTAAAGGTTCTAAAGCAATCCACATTTATATTTGACCATACCCATGTACCTCTTTCTTTATAAAGAATTAAAACTCCTGACTTTAAAATGTTTAAAAACAAGTATTTGAAGAGTAATCAATAATAGGAAAGCTAAAAGGAAATAACTATCATAATCTTGATTTAAAGGAAACTGAAGAAATGTGCATTGTCCTTATTTCAAATTTGCCAAATAAAGGATATTCTACAGAAGAAGTTTCCAATCTGGCAAAACCATTTGGTGGTTTCAAGGATATTTTAATTTTATCATCTCATAAAAAGGTAAGAATTCTCTTTTGCAATAAAGAAAGCTTTGATTATGTAGGTTCTCTTTTAAAAAAAATACTTCTGTAACTTGCTTAATTAGGAGGTAGAGATTTAAAATATTAAATTTGAAGTTATTTAGTTATGAATAGTTATTTAGTTATTAGTTATTTAGAAATGAAACAAAACAAAAATTTTTTTAATTGAAAAAAATTTAGTCTTTAGTAAACTCAAACAATATTAGTTACTAATGTAATATACCAAAAAATGCTTGTGTCATAGAACAAAGTCTTAATTGTGCAGTTTGTTGAAGGCAGAGATTTGAGGTTTAAAAAAAAAAATTCTTGCCCTGAACATTTTTTTCCTAGGTCATATTTATCACTACTATAACAATAAATGAATTTCATGATGAGAATTAGTAGATGTAGTTTTACACTCACCCAATATTACAGGCCCTAGTTAAAGCTTTTGTTAGTTTAGGTAGTTCTTCTTAGCACTGGCTTACTTTTTTTTTTTCTTGTGGATCCTTGTAAATTAGTGAGGAATTTTAACTGTGGGGGTCAAAGAATGCCAGACCTAGCCATTGAAATAAGCATTTTCTGCTTGTTAGTGAAAATTTAAGGGGGCAGCTAGTGGCGCAGTAGATAGAGCAACAACCTTGAAGTTGGGAGGACCTGAGTTCAAATCTAGTCTCAGATAAATAAGACTTCCTGGCTGTGTGACCCTGGGCAAGTCACTTAACCCCAATTGCTTCAGCCAAAAAAAAAACAAAACACCTCAATTTAAAAATAAAATACTTGGAAATAGTGTGCTTAAATAGGAAAATAATACAAATAGCTTGCTTGTAATGCTAAACCACCATCATGTCAGTGTATATTCCTATCTCTTGGAGAACAGGTAAAAGTAATTATCACATGTATATTCTTATAGATCTCTTTCTTTGGAGTTTTGCATTATTTCATTAGGACAGCTACGGAGGAACTGTAGGAAAGTTATGAGTTGTATCAGTAGACTGACACTGGAGAGATGACAAATGGTAGCTTGAAAGAGATTATATCTTTTAGGAGTGTGTGTGTGTATTTTTTTATTTATATATATATCTACTGATCCTGATTTACCACAGTTTATTTAATTTTCTTGTTTATACTCACACTTAATGAACCTGAAATTAGGTCTTGCATTCCTTTTATTGTATATGAATGTATGAAGGATCTGTGCTTTTTTTTTAATGTGAAATCCCTCTGCTCAAAAAGATCACAGTGCTTAAATGCATAAAGATTAAATAATGGGCCCAGAGTCATATAGTGTCACAACAGGGCTCAGGTCTGGGACTTTTCACCTTGAAGCCCAGTACTGTCCATTGAGACCATCGTGCTTTTGGAATGATAAAAGAACAAACTGGGTTTTTTTTGCCCCCAATAAAGTTTTTGATTTTGAGTTTTGATTGGAGAGGCTGTGGCCTTTGGCTCCCCTGAATTGTCATGAGCTAAGTAAAGTGAGTGCTCACAATGAAGTCTGACCACCAGCACCTGGCTGTTCCACCGGGGTCACAGTGTCACACTAAGTTATCTTAGAAGGGCTGAAGTGGCAAGGGGTAGGGTGCCTCTGCTCAGGAGTTGGTCAGTTATATTTCCAACCTGGTCAGGGTCTGGAGACCTGGTGTGCTGTACACTCTCACCACCATGTTAGGCAGTACAGGAAAAGTACGACAGTTTAATATATTGTAGGAGTGGAACTGTTCAGCAGATATGTCAGGCTACCTATACCAGTTTGTGTCGGGGAAAAATACGTTTTCATCCAAGTCACTTGGGTAGAATTTATTCTCAAGAATCTGGGATAGTGATTAACTGGAACGTGTCACTTTCTGTGACATAAATAAATCACTTTTAAGCATTAGGTTGATCAAAAGGAAGGTTACTTCCTCTTCCTCATTGGAAAGTTGTTTTTATTTTCAATGACCCAACTGCATTAATTGGAGAGAGGGGGTGTGGGAGAGTGAAGTCAGGACCAACTCAGCTTAAGGCCTGCCTCTAACACTTCCCAGTGGGCCCAAATTTCCCCTGACAAGAGGTCAGTCTACATGGGGGGACAGTTTTTTGTTATTTGCAGTTCCTCAAATCAGTGGCCTGTATTAAAATTACAACAATATTTATGTGTTGTTTTGCTAGTTGTTGAATTGTTTTATATAAACTTAGGGATTTTGTCCTTTAGGACAGATAATGTAGAGAGATATTAAAGTATAGACTTTAATACAATACAATGAGTAGAGCCTTTTACATAAGGCAGAAGTATAGCATAGTTGGAATAATAACTAAAGGAGAAGTCATTTATTTCAGCTACAGTGAATCCTGCAGGATTCTAAAACATGAGAGAAGGCTTTTTAGCTGTGAAATTTCAGGGGCCTGTTTTATGGGTTTGACATCATGTGGTAACCTAGTGTAGGGCAAGGTGCTCATGTATGAAGTGGTGCCCTGAGAAAAGGTGCTGAGTTGACTAAAAGGGAATGACAACTTACACCGAGTAAGGATTGAGTATTGACCATTGAGGACCTGTAAAGGCTTGATGGGTGTACATTGCCTTGGATTACATTAAATGTTGTATGGTAATTGCATTGAAAAGCTATAAAACCAGAAAAGAGTGTACTTTATAACTTCATGTGATTTTTTTTTTTTTTTTAAATTTTTTTTTTGAACAATTTTTGCTTCAAACATAACTGTAGAACCTATAAATGCTGGTGCTCACACAATTTAGGGGATATATGATACACCATTTAAGGGATTGGAAGAATTGCCAGGTCAATGGGAGCAGAATTGAGGAAATTAAATCCATTGTTATGGTCTTGAAACTGCTCCATGCAATTTTAATTTTTGTCTATTTAATATTTTGTCTTTATATCCTGATGACTTTTAGACCACTATAGAACAGTGTGGGAAATACTTTTGAAGGTTGGGTTGTTTTTGGAAAAAAAGATTTTTTTATTTTTTATGATGGCTATATAAACATCTAATTTTTATTTATATTGTAATTTCTACTTTAAAAGGCATACATGGAAATAAATAGAAAATCTGCAGACTCTATGGTAAAATTTTATACCTGCTTCCCGATGTCAATGGATGGAAATCAACTTTTGATAAATATGGCTCCTGAAAATATTAATCTAAAGGATGAGGTAAGCAATGGGCTGTCATTTCTTTTGAGTTTAAATACTAGGAAACTTTTCTCTTCAAATGCTGAACCATAATCCTTAAATACAAATAGGTTCTAAATATACCAAAAAGGATATTTCTCTGTTAGTTATTGGGGGTGAATGTTTTGTAATTGTATAGTCTGGAATTTCCATTATTAGTTTTGTTTTTTGTTTGAGTGTGATTTCCACTTGTGTTTTGGGCATGTATACCACAGAATATCTTCCCCATTTCTCTTGGACATACAACCTTCTTATCTTTCAAACTAGGAAGTGTGCAGTTACTGTTGCTTCTTTCTTTTCCTTCATATCTAACATAGCGTTGTCCCCTCTTGAGTCTCCTTGGAAATGTCACGTGACTCGCAGCTTTGCCTTGCCACTGTCCTCCCTGCCTTACGACCAGGTCTTAGCTGGCTTCCCTCCTAAAGATCCTGGGGTGGCTTCCACCGACTCCCGTTCAGACTCCTCTGCCTGGCTGTCAAGGCCCTCCAGCAGCTAGTCTCCCCCTGCCTATCCAACCTTACTTCCCACTACGTGTACTAGAAGAGTGATGGAAACTAAGGTTGGATAGGTAGAGGAAGACCACATTTGAAAATCAGGGAGTTATATTCAACAAGTTTTATTGTTGACCAGGTAAAAAAGAAATGAAAGGCGGCATCTGTGATCTGATCCAACACATTTGGAGGCTGCCCCCTGCCAACTGGTCATGTGGCCTTGGGCAAGTCACCTAACTTTGGTGATTATCAAGTTTGCTCATATATAAAGTAGGGTGCAAAGAACACTGTGAATTCTGAGATCCTTTCCAACCATAAAATCAATGACTATGGTTAAGAGATTTTTGGGGAATAGAGGTGCCTGTCTTAAAAACTGTTTTAGCTGTATATTTAATAAAAAGGTAAATATGTAATTCATTAAGAGGATATATCTTTAGATTTCCAACTTTTATTTTTTTAGGAAGCTATATTCACATCTTTGATTAAAGAATCTTCCCCTGAGGTGAGTTTTGGTTTTTAATTTGTTCATTTCCCTGTTTGCTTAATAGATCAGAAAACTGTTATTTTTGTTTCATAAAATCTAGGACACACTTTCTCGACTCACTAGAGACTGCCTGAAATTTCTATTTATGACAAATAGAAGAAGAAATACATTAGTTCATCATGAATTCTCCATGATTGGACTACATATTAATTATTAAAATTGAGTCATTGTCACAATTAAGGCTTTTGAGACTTAATGGTTGTTAGTAGTTTTACGTGAAGATTGTAGCATTTCATTTATTCTGTTTTAAACATAAGAACTTAAATTTTGATGGGGTCATTATTTTCCTACTCCAGGAAGAGGGTTTGGTCTGGGCTATGTCATTTGTTCTTGGGAACTTAATTTGTATTCCATCTTTGCTATCATCTTTTATTATTTTCTTTGAAAATAAACATGTATGTGTCTACACAGGCCAATCTAGATACAATTCACAGTCATTTTGTACATCTTGGCAACTTACCGGAGGATGGATACACTGAACATGAGGTAGTTTGTGTTGGACTTCAATTTGGAAAAGTGGATCGCTATGTGTTCATAAATAATAGAAACAAGGTGAATATTGATTTTCAAAATTTTAGATTCTCAATAGGATTAATGGTTTCGTCTTAAAATCTCGCAAAATATTAATAAAATTTATTTCAGTCATTGAATACCTACAATATGCTGGATCATGTGCTGAGTAAGGCCTTTTGATAAAAGAAGAAAGGGTGAAATCATCTTCTGTTCCTAGGGAACTTAGGATCTTATGGAGAAAACATCTGTAAAAAGTACACTATAAAGTAGTTGGGAGGAATAGCACCAGCAGTGGGAAAATCAGGAAAAGTTTCTGAAGCTGTCTGAGCTGCCCCTTAAAGGGAAGGGAGAGAATCTGAGATCCTAGTGAGATCCTGAGGAAGGAACATGTTGCAGGTAGGATAGGTAGCATAGGGAACTGATGCCAGTTCCTCTAAGGAACTAAGGGCCAGATCCTCTAAGGAAAGGAGGAAACGTATTTGACTATTGCAGAGAATTGGGGGAGGGGGGTGGTAGCCAGTGGTGCTGGAGAGAGCTGAGAGGCACTCTGCTATCCCGGGCTTACAGGAGGAGGCTGTTTTTGGAGCTTAGAGACAGTAGGAAGACATTTTACTGGAGGGAGTGATGACATGGTCAGTGCTTAGAATGCAGGAGAGGGACTGGAAGGAGAAGCTGCAGGTAAGAGGTAATAGCCAGAAGAGAGCTTATGAAGGGAGACTTGGGAGGACCTGGAGCTCATAGGATTTGTAGCATAAGAGAGGTAGATGCTGATGCTGGCCCCACCAGTGTGTTGGTGGTGCTTGTACCTGTAGTGAACTCTATCTTAGAGTGGTTGAGTTTAGGATTTGTCCCATAAATGGGGGGAGGGGGGAGAAAGGGAGTGACCCTGGCTGGAGGGAGGGTCTCTGGAGCTGTTTGCATGAATGATCTTGCTTCGAGGGTCTGGAGGGAGAAGAGGGATGAGAACAAACTGAGGGGACCATCTTCATTGGAAGTGCATGAGGAGGCTGAGAAGAAGGGACCAGTCAAAGGAGGAGGGGAGGGAAGAGCATCCGGAACTGAGACCAATCAGCTTGGGCCCACATGGAGCCCACAGCTTGGAGAAGCATTGACCCTGGGGAAGGATAGTCTATTTTGGACAGTTCAGAGGTCGTGGGTGATTGATGAGGTTCCAAACCAGATTAGCATGGTTTGAGGACCGAGGAATTGTAGAATGATGTGACTAGAGATTGTGCCTTTTCTAGTTTGGCTGAGAAGGGGACAAGGCCAGCACAAAAACTTAATGGGGTTCAGACTGGCCAGCAAACCAGTCGATGAATGGAGGTTGAAAATTTGGGGCAATTGAGGATTACTTAACTGGAGAGGTGAAGAGTGGAGGTGGATCCAGGTGTGTTTGTTAGGGATGTTAGCCTCTGAGAGAGAAAAGGGCGTGGGGAGAGATGGAAGGGTCTTATCCCAGGGTTGAGAAAAGAAGGTAACGGTTTGGTCATGTATACTTATTGTGTATTTAATTGTGTAATTAATTTAATTGTGTAAAGTAATTAATACTTTAATATATTTAACATCTACTGGTCATCCTGCCATCTAGCGGAAGGAAGGGAAAAATTGGAACAAAAGGTTTGGCAATTGTCAATGCTGTAAAATTACCCATACATACATACATACACATACATATATACATACATATATACATATATATGTACATATATATATATATATATATACATACATACATACATATATCTATATCATAAATAAAAAGCTATGGAAAAGAAAAGAAGGTGCTCACCTCAGCTTTTTTCAGTAAGAAGTCAAAATTCTCAGTGGAGGAGAAGGCAGAACAAAGGAGTTATTTGAATAGGGAAAAAAGACTTGGAACAAATTCTTCTGTGAGGAGTGAAAGTAGGAATTAGGATGCGTAGCATTGAAGGCCCAGGTCTGGAGACAGTGAGTATGTTCATTTGTAATGCAGTGCATTTAGGGTTACACGTGGGATCAACGGTTACTTCTTAGTCTGAAGAGAGAAAAAAGGTAGATCTGAATCTTTATAGTAAACCAGCTGCAGCTAACTAAACCTGAGGACATTTCTTGTAACAGACCCTCTACAAGCGACCAACCCGTGCTTTTGTAGGAAAGCACAACAACAGGGTGAGGCCTTATCGAACCTTCAGAGAGCGTGGAAGCCTCCCTCTATTAGATTCTCAGCCCCTGAGTGAGGGCCAAGTCTTTAAATTCCCCTTGAATATCCTATGAAATCAGAGGTATAAAAAAGATGGGTTTGGGATTGCTTCTAGCTCCAAAGTATGTTTATCAAGTTGATAATTGCAAGGGGGGGTAAAAAAAAGTAAAAGACATTTTCACTTTTCTTTGTTATCCAAGTTTACTTCTTGGATAGTGTTTGTTTCCGGATGCTCTATCTTCTGTGTCTTAGACCGATTAGGAAATTTGAGTGCCACGATTAGGGGAATGCTAATAGCCATATTAAAGCAAAGACACATTAATTTGATTAGAATTTTGGGGTAAATATTTTTGATAAAACTATTATTACTATTTTGAATGGAGCTAATCTAGCATTTAATCTCTATTCCAATTCTCTAAGTCTCAAAAAAAAAAAAGACCCTATCAATTTTGTCTGTTCCATAATATACCCTTCTTTTGTTTTTCTCCTGTGTCCTTTTGTTTTTGTTTTTGTTTTTACTTAGAAAATATGTAAAGTTAAGGCCATTTTTAACAAAACAAATAAAGATGCTAACCAAGGTTATATTTAAAATGCAGAGGGAAAAAATCTACTTGGAAGCTTTCAAATATGGGGTAGAAATGATTGCGCCCCCTTTTGTTTTTCCTTATTTGTTTCTTACTCTTCCCATCCCTACAGGTAATTCTTCAGTTAGATAGTCCTGAATCTGCTCAGAAAATGCACAGCTTCTTAAAGCAAAATCCTTTTAACCTTGGTGAAAATATGTTGACCTGTACGTTGTCTCTGAAGACAGAACCACCTGAGGTAAGACAGAAGTTTGGTTTTTGTTTTGTTTTTTTACGTTTGTTTATTATTATTTTTATTAAAGCTTTTTATTTTCAAAACATGTGTAAGGATAATTTTTCAACATTGATCCTTGCTTAGCCTTGTATTCCAAGTTTTCCCCTTCTTCCCTCCACCGCCTCCCCTAGATGGCAGATAGTCCTATACATGTTAAAATACATGTTAAATCCAATATATGTAAACATATTTGTACAATTACCTTCCTGCACAAGAAAGATCAAAAAGAAAAGAAAATGAGTAAGAAAACAAAATGCAAATGAAGAACAACAAAAAGAGTGAGAATTTTATGTTGTGATCCACATTCAGTTCCCACAGTCCTCTCTCTGGCTCTCTTTATCATGAGATCATTGAAACTGGCATGAATCATCTCATTGTTGAAGAGAGCCCACGTCCATCAGAATTGATCATCATATAATCTTCTTGTTGCCATATACAATGATCTCTTGATTTCACTCGGCATCAGTTTATGTAAGTCTCTCCAAGCCTCTCTGAAATCATCCTATTGGTCATTTCTTACAGAAGAATAATATTTCATGATATTCATATACCTTAATTTATTCAGCGATTCCCCAACTGATGGACATCCACTCAGTTCCCAGTTTCTGGCCACTACAAAGAGGTCTGCTACAAACATTCTTGCACATACAGTCCCTTTTTCTTTAAGATCTCTTTGGGATATAAGCCCAGTAGAGACACTGCTGGATCAAAGGATATGTACCGTTTTTGATAACTTGAGCATAGTTCCAAACTGCTCTCCAGAGTGGTTGAATCCATTCACAATTCCACCAACAATGTATCAATGTCCCTGTTTTTCCACATTCCTTCCAACATTCGTCATGATCTTTTTTTGTCATTATAGCCAATCTGAAAGGTGTGTACTGGTAAGTTTGTAAGCATAGTTCTTGGACTTGGAGAGAGCAGAACTTGGAGCCAGCACTCTCCTCTTGAGGATGGTCATAAGCCACTCAATCTGGGGACCTTTGGACAGGCCTATGTCTGAAAAACAGATAGAGAAGCAATTTCTATTTAATTTTTAAAGCTTTACACCTTGATTTGTTGGTTTTTTTTTTTTAATTAATGACAGTGATACTTTTTGTAACAAAATTAAAAGAAATAAAAGCAGTTGATCAACTGCATCAGACAAGGTGTTCCGTCCTTATAGTGACTCCAGAAATCAAAATTTATTTGACATATTATTTCATTTTCAAGTTGGTTACACATTACTTCATTTCCTAAGAGTTTGATTACTTTAAGACCTACCTTTTTTTTTTTTTTTTCTAGGACCTGGGATTGATGGATCTCCTTACAGGACTATGATAGAGCCTAAATAGTGATTCAAATCTTAGATAGTAATTCAGATGGTGTTTTTGACTTAGAAATTTCAGGTCATTTGGCTTTCTGAAAAAAATCATTAACAGTGTGTGAGACATGTAGATATAGCATCGTATAATTCTTAATCAGCATGACTCAAAAATTATTTTTTAAAAAAGTTTTTATTTCAGAAGGGGGTAAGGGATCAACTAAATGTGTTTATGGGGAAGTCCAAAGATAGGGTCAAAATTTCCTTAATTTGAAAGATTTTGTTTTAGTATTTGGTACACACTTTTAACCTAAGGACAATTTTCTGTGCCAAACTTTTATATAAAATATGCTAATTGTTGTGGTAGGTCCTAGATTGATAAAACTTGATTCAATTAATATAAAAATGATCCAGAATCTTTACTTACAGACTTATTTACTTTTTATTTTGAAATTTTCCTCTTCAATTTTTTGCTGAGGAAATATTTTTTAATATTTCTTTTTTTAAAGAATATATTAAGACTGATAATTGTCATATCTTTTGTTCAGTTGGATCTCACTCTGTTATTTATAATAGTTTTTTCTTCATAAAGATGTTGGTACCATTTCATCACTCTCATTTTCTTGTTGGTTTTAGTGTCTACGCTTTTAAAATGTAGACTTGTATATAATGGTGAATCACAGTGTATTAGAGAAAGAGATCTGGCTTTTTGATTAGAAAGTAATGTTGCTGCCCCAAAGAGTGTTTTAAATCATTCTTATGATGAAGATGCTGGCATTTCAACAACAATTTTTATATTTTTGCTTGTAAATCCCAAAGTTTATTCTTGTTTTATACTAGAAGTTTTTAAATGTTTTCCTGTGTGCTGGTGCCCCTTTGGCAGAACAGTGACATCTGTGGATCTCTACTCAAAAGTCTCAGTGCTTTTAAATGCATATAATAAAACAGGTTCACAAAGGAAACCACTACTATTAAAATAGCAGTTATCAAAATAGGTTTTTAAAATAGTTCATGAAACCCAGGTTAATAGGATTAACTTTTTTTTTTTTAACTCTATTTTTTTCTTTGATAATTGATGTGTGGCTTATTAAGCTAGCACAGATTTTCTTTTAATAAGAATAAGAGGTCCTTTTAATGGAACTTGGTATTTAAGGTATAGTCACAAGTGTTGAGAATTTTTTGCTATTTAAAGTGTGGTTATATTTTAATTGTCTTGGTTTTTAAATGAAGACAATTTAATTCAACTTAAGACTGCATAACAGAATTGTCTGGACCATAAGCGATATCATATAGGATCTTCCATATTAAATGAATGAAATTATATTTCAGGTTGAAACTGAGAGAGATCCAGAACCAGGAAAAGAGAGGTATGTTTTAGTTGTCTAACATTTGATTACTATTCCAATATACATGTATTTATAGATTCTGCCTTTTAACATAGACCTGATGTATATATGTAGCCAGAGATGACATTAACCTCTGATTTGAGGTTTCTTAATTAATGTATGTGCAAGTTGCTATGGTTCTCTTTTCTTTTCCCCGAATTTGCTGTTTACATTTATTTTTTAAAAATTACATGAATGTATAGATATGCTTTAATTAAAATATGCAAATATTAGTGTCTTAGTTAAAAATGAGATATTGCTAAATTGATTTAAAGTAATTTAATCAGTGGTCTAATATGTATGTTCTTTTGATGCTTTAAATATCCACACATATTTCAATTAAGAATAGAAGTAACTTTTATCTATTTTATTATCATTAACTTAAAACAAACAAAAATAACAATCAGTTATCCAAATTTTGTCAATTCTTTATCTTGATTGGTTATTTAAAACACATAAAAAAACACAAAATCTTAGCACTAATGACTCACTTTTATAATAGCAATTGCTTTTAAATCTCTTCTTTCCCTAAGGGAAGAGGAGCTGAGAGGGCAAAGACCTTTGTGTAATTTTAGATACTTCTATCTGTATTTTGTAGGCAGAAGTTAATTAAAAAACAAAGGGAATAATTCCAAGATGTTTTATATTTTATACAATGGGAAGCCATATTCTGTTTGTGACTTAGTCTTTTATCATGTATTTACTTTTCCAGTAATTCATTCACATTTAAATTATACTATAGTATCGTACATGTTTTGGGGTGAAAATCTGTTCTTTAAGAATATGGACATTTCTTCATTCTCCTGGGTGATCCAGTGTCTAATCTGAGGAGCCCTGAAAACTATATGGGTTCTTAATTCTTATGTTGTAGGAAAAAAAAATATTTAATCATTAGTTTAGAAGCAGTGGATATGAATTATGTGAAAATACAAAAAGAACTTTATCTGCTCAGTACTAGTAGACTTGAATTTATTCCCTATACTATATAGATCATACATTTTGTCTTTTTTAAATCACTCAAAAAAGTAGGAATACCATCAGCATCTTTGAATGCTGATAGCAATAAACAGTGGTAGACTGTAGAGCAAAAATGTTCCAAGGAAAGTGAAAGAGCCACAGTTACTGTTGATTTGTCCACATTTGGCCTGAGTGATAAACAAGTGAATACATTTCTTTGCACGTTTCAGCCTGAGCTACCAACATGAGTTTGGAATAATCTTTCTTCTCAGCTTCTTAGACCGTTTTCCCTTCCACCTCTGTCTTTCCCCCAGCTAATAGCTGCTTTAGAAATAAAATTACAAGTAAATAAACTTAGATTTCATGGAATTCTTCCTGCAAGCTTTCTTGCCTCCCATTCCCAATTCAGTTTTCTAAGCTGAGGAATGGGAGAAGAGAGCCAGAGGATGTGATGAGATCATGGTGGATTGAATTTGCTTTTGATTGCGTGAGCTAACCTTGAAGAAATGCTGGAATTGTCTTCGCTTTTGACAACAAGGGACCTGTATGAATGTGGTCTATTTGATCATTATAGCTGCAAACCGAAGAAAAAAAATTTCACAACTTTTTACCATTCAGTATCAGTCAAGTTCTTCTGATTTCTTAGACGTGTGTGGTTGAAACTTCAAAGCAGGATGGAAGATCAAGTCTTGAAAATTCCTTAATGATATTTTGGGGTCACTTGAGAGTTGACCAAAATATCAGAGGTTAGATTTGAGTTGAAAGCAACTTGGGATGTGTATGCTGTGACTTTGATCAAGCTCCCCATTTACTCTGCTTTAGGCACATGCTCTTAAGGGAATTCCGTTGTGAAGTTTAAATATGGGGAGGAAGTGAGGCACTATTTCCTGAGAAGCTGGACTTAGCAGGAACTGCAGGAAGGCTGTGGAGGGGAGGGAGGTAATGGTGGTCTGTCAGTGGCATTCTGTTAAGAGTTGCTGCCAACAAGGTCCTTCTTGGGGTATCTTGCTGTGCTCTGCCAGTATACTACCATAGGGTACTCCTGGCTTTTTTCCACCCGAGCTCTTGACGCCCTATTGTACTTTCTTCTACATTCAAGGCTGTTGAACTGTATTGTTGCAGAGATGGGGATTTGATTTCTTTTGTAAACCAACTGACTTTGAGATATTTTGGGGACATTAAAGAAGTTACTTCTCCTAAAATGCCAAAGGTACCACAGAAAACTGGAAACAGTCTGATTTTTGGGAAGAAAATTTGCACCTTTGGAGCCCAACATCTAAGTACAAAGATTGAAAGGTGATGGCCATTTTCACAAATGGTTGATATGCTTTTATAGTATAGCAGTGTTTCCCTTTTGAAAATGTAGAACTTAAGGTTATCAGTGTTGTAAAGATAAGAGATGAAAACTTGGAAGATAGAAAAAGAAAGTAAAAGAAGATCTTGGGATCAAGAAATAAAATAGTATTTCATTGACTTTAGGATCCAGTAAACCACAGGCAGTTCTCTCCTCTCCTCCCTTCTCTCCTACCCACAATTCCTTAGGGCTTACATGTTTTCCTATAAATAAGGAATCAAATGGAGCACCCATGACAAAGTGAATCTCACAATTGAAAATGAAAATAAATTCAGAAAGTTAGTTTTCAGACATCCACTTTATCAGGCTTTTTTCTTAGCATATGAGTTCATTTCGACTTAGTCTCCACAAATTGGGGCTGTTGTCCTCAGCCTCAGGGCTGAATTGTGCTTCCAGTGATGAAAAGCTGGGTTTCACACATAAACAAGATGCTATTTGCACCCTGGAATTAAATTTCCAGAGCTTAATTGGTCATTACAGCTTTTCAAGAGAGTGGAAGATTTTTTTGAATATGGTCACTGATCCATAAGAAACTTGGTCTCTTTTTGAAGTCTGAATCTGCCGCTTTTAGGGAAGAAGATGACAACACATCAGTTCCACCAAGTGGATGCTCAGGTAGCAGTAAGCATTTGCTTTTTATGATGTATCAAAACTTTTTTTGGAGGATAATCCTAAATAGCATTTGGTTATCAGCTTCATTACCTCAGGAAAATATTGGGAAAAGTAGTTTGTTACCTGAGCTATGAAAACCTCAGGAGCTTTGATAACTTAATCTTCTCTGAAAAGCATGAGACGTCATAAATCCTTTCATCTCTTCTTTAAATATAGAAGGGAAGGAATGTTCCTTTCTGCTTAATATTCATGCCCATCTGATTACCTTTTGCTTTTGGGTATACCTTTTCTCTGATTGCTGCTTTTAATGATGTGTGAAGACATGCCACTATATTTTTCCTAGCATGTTGGGTATACAAGATAATCTGTGATCTGTGGAGTAGTAATAAAAAGATAGTTCATTGGATCTCTTATCTCCAAGACAGAGTCAGAGAAGGCACTAAAAAAGCATTGACACTAAAAGGAAACTACTGGTTCATAGAATTTTAAAGGAAGTATTTGCCTTCCATTTTCCTTCCCATATATAACTGAAGGCTCTTCCTTCAGTTTACATTGTGTTATTCTCACATTGTGGTAATCTGATATTTCACAAATTTTTTTATCTTCACTTGTCTTTCTTTATAGGGAAATCTAATTTCCAGTGAAAGTGTTCTTTGACATTCTTTAAAAACAAACAAGAAAATAAAAAAAAATTCTTTATCTTCACAATCTTGAAAACTGAAGAGAAACTCAGTCATTTTGATCACCCTCATCTTGAAAGAAGGGTGATATGTTTGGGGCTGAAGGAATATTTATTACATGTCACTTTTCTCCCCTCCTCTCACCAGTTTTCAGTTGTACCTTTTTAGATGTGGTCTAGTCAAACGACACATCTTCATGCAAGGTTGGTCGAGAACTAGAGCTTTAGGTCGCCATTTTGGGGGAAATGGGCTCTTTATAGTAAATTGAAATGTTTTTGATGGAGGGGGGAGGGTAATGTTTTATGCGCCTATCTGTATACACATGTCCACCTCCTAAAATCAGATGCCAACTTGATCTTGGGGGGAAAAAATTGTTCCTGGGTCAAAGCCCTTGTTAAAAAAAACAAAAATAATGATCACAACAGTCTTGTACAAGTAATTTCCTTTGAATTATAAGGAAGCTTTCCGTTGTAAGGAGGATTTTTTTTTTTTAATTAAGTTGTTCACTGATTTGCCTCAAATATTTTTAACCATTTTAACGCTGATAGGCTAGATTTTCCAATGCTAATTAACTAATGCATTAGGAAATCTTAACCTTTGGCGTCAAGAGGGTTATTTATAATGGTTGAATTCTCATCATAGTTTGATTTTTGTTTGTTTTTTGTTTGTGTTTTTTGTTTTTAAATACCTTTAGCCCTGACTTGAAAAACAATCCAGTTGATGAAAGTGAGGTGCAAACAGCAGCTGATAGTTCCTCATTTAAGCCTAGTGAAATCAAGGAAGAGACCATCCCAAATCCCACCTTCCAAACAGAGCCTTCCACATTGCAGGAAGAAACTTCCAAGGGAGAAATTCAGAGAGGAGCAGTGTGTGATTCTGACTTGGCTCCTGGCAAGGTGGAGGTGGAAAAACAGGTGGAGGAGACAGAGTTGAAGAATCCTGATGGCACCTCGGCCCTGGCCAACACAGAAGTAGCACAAGACAGCACAGAGAATTCCACTTTCACTCCGCAGGACAATGTGGTTGATCTGGAGAAGGAAGCTGATATATCAGGTCCCTCTGGTGGGGCAGGTAGAGAAGAAAGGGACAATAAGCAAAAAGTAGAAGAGTTCTTCCCCGAGACTGAAGATGCCCACAGCGTGGAGAAGGCTGGAAATGCTCTTTCAGGGTCTGTTGGAGTGGCAGCAGGAGACATGGAACTGCTTGAAACTGCTTCAGAGGTGGTCTCTCCTATTTCTCCCATGGTCACAACCCAGGGAGTTTACACTGGGAATGAGAAGTTGACAGTAAGCAAAGAGGGAATCTATGATAAAAACACCCTGGAGGAAAAGGAGGACAAGGTGATTGAATTTAAGGACATTAAAACTGAGCCAAAAGCTGCGCTGGAAATAGGACTAGAGAAGGAGCCTGACAGAAACACGGCCGAGGATGCAGTGGGTGTGGAGAAGCCTGAAAGGATTGTCATAGTGACAAGGGAGAAAATGGCGGAGAATACTGTGATCAGGGAACATGTGAATAAAGGAGTGAGCCAAGCTAGTAAGCCCGACGAAACGAGTAAAACCAGTGTTCAGGTGGTGTCAAATGCCTCCTGCAGCAAGCTGAGCTCCAGGCCCGGGGCTTCCACCCCAAACACACTTAAGACAAAGGTGACCGGTCAGAAAAGTGAAGCAAAAACGGAAGATCAGAGGACTTGCTCAAAGCTTCTTCCCAAGAGCCAAGCAAGCATGGATAAGAAGCTCATGGCGAAAGACATGGGCTCTCTTAGACCTGCCATTGCCAGGTCCTCCCTGGGTGAAAGCAGCAAATCTAAAGCTTCCCCCAGCGGCGTAGCCAGAGGAGGCAGTGGGCGGACCTCAGTTCCACAAGACAAGGATTACAGGGCTCTAGCAAAACAGTCTCAAGAAACAGAGACTAGACCTTCCACCATGAAACGGGATGACAGCGGCAATAAGGTGAGAAAAGGCAGGAAGGCCGGCTCGGTGTAGTTGTCAAGTAACTAACTCTGCTGCTCCAGCTATGGAGTAGACTGTGTAAATGTGCTATCACGTTCCCTTCCCCAAGTTCCTACTCCTTTTCCTTCAGAATTGCTGGTTTTAGGCCAAAAGCAGCATGGGACTATCAGCACAACAGGTAATTTGCGTTCCTAACAGCTTTGGTACATCATTGAAGTAACAGGTTTGAAAAGTGTTATATGGATAAGGTTCTGTCAGGGAGGACACATTTTCTTTTTTAAAAGTTCTAGTGACTTTCCTAAATGTTATTTCTGCCAGTTTGCTTCTTGATGGGGGGGAAACAGTTTTTGTCTCCTTTTGTCAATTGTAGCTTCCTTTTTTATCAAATCACTGATCACCTTAGACAGGGATTGGTTTCAAGAAGAGATTTTTAATATGATATTGATGATGACTTTGTTTCAGAGACTTTGTCCATATTATTAAGTGATTGATGGCTTAGTTTTATGCATTTTAAGTATTTAGACAATTAATTGAGTCCACTGTGACCATGTTACTTGCACTTGATGTAATGTTTTGGATCTTTAAAGAAGATTGACTGCCTGACTGTGTGTCCTGTGTTCCTTCATCCCTTGTCTAATCTTTCAGACTTCTGCTGGGCAGAACACTAAGAACCCTAAAGGCAGCTCTGGTAAAACTGCCAAACCTAGAGAGGTAAGGACTGACCCTTCCCTCTCACCCCTCTCCCTCCTTTGGAGGATTCTATGTGAAAGACTATGTGGGGAAAAACAGAAGGGACGGTGAATAAGGATAACTGGACTTACATTGGTAGCTTAACGCTCTTAAATCAGATCTTTTGAGGACTGTAGGAAAGAGTCATGAATCTTAAATTACTTATTACCAGTCTTAATAAGACCATGACACCATAGGGAAGTATAAACAATTTAATTGAGCTATTCCTGATTTATCATTTTTTTCCCTCCTTTAAAAACTAAAGTAAGTTGTGGTCTTGCTAGCTTGTCCAGCCTGGAAGTTTAGAGGATGTGCAAGTCCCACTGTGATCAGCATGCAAGCTTTAGTCTCTTCTGTTTTAACTTAGGATTTTTTGCATGTCCCTGTTCCTGGGAGCTCACCATACTGATGCCAGACTTAATGTAGACACTTTGAATAGCTTAGGTGATTTTGGTAGCTTAGAACTATTGAGCTCAAGAGATCTACCTGCCAAGGGTCTCCCAGTTGACTGATGATAGCTGGATTATACACCATCTTAGCAGGATGCACAGTCTGTAATAGTTTTGAAGGGAATTTTTTTTTTTTTTTTTAGGATAAACAGAACAACCTGTATAAAAGTGGTATTATAAGAGTAGAAGAGGGACAAATAAAACAATATGTATGAGGTACATGGCTGTCTCTGTAGACAGAGTGGAATCAGTGATAGGGTGATTTCTTATAAAGAAATCAGTTTCATTCGTGTCCTTTGGTTTGCATATAATAGGAATTAATGAATAATACTATAGTGTGATTTTAATTTCATAGGATAATTCCTTTTCTTCATGTACCTTTTTGGTTTGGGGTTCTGTATTTTAATCATTTTCCTTTGCCTGTTTCCTTTCACTTTGTTCTTATTTTTACAGGACTAAATATTGGGTTGGTTTAAGTGGGGAGATACTTAGGATTAAACTATAAAGTGGTTTAAATATAAAATACAAATATAATATTTTTAGATATAAATATCTAAAATTAAGTACAGACTAAGGAAACTTTTGGGCTTTTTTTTTAAACAGAAGGACAAATCAATTCATCCCATTAACTTGGTAACACAAATCTAAGTTAAATGTAACATAGTTGTATTTATTTTCCTTTTTTTTTTTTTTTTTTTTTTTTATTAAGATCTCTCTTCTTTGCAAATATAGAGAGCTTGCTTAGTTTGAATTAGGAGAGACCTTGGAAATGTTAAAATTCAATCCACACACAGATTGGGAGACTTAAATGGTTAATCTAGTCAGTTCGTGGCAGATTGGGGTTGAGAATCTGTTCCCCTTACTTGAAATATTTTGTTCCTTGTAGGACACATTGCTTCTCTGTCCACTGTAGCAGACTTGGTCAGACTTAAAGTTTTACGATGGGGAAGACAGAACATGTCACCCCAGGGAAGAAGACGGTAACAATACTTGTTAGATTCTAGTGCCATTATTAAATGTGCCAGTAATTCAAGGGAATCCCTTGTGGAATGAGAACCTGTTCTCTCCTCCTTGAATCCCTTCTTTATAGAGCTTCCAAAATAATATTGCTAAAGCAGGCTTACAAAGGGAGCTTCCCTCACGAAAACTCTGTATGGTTTTGTTTTTTTTTTTTTTTTTTTCAGTTCCTGGACAAATGCCTCAGACTGTCTCATTATTTACAAAGAAAATGAATTGTGTGTCATTGTTCTTTAAAACTGTTATCTTATTTATATTGTTTACCTTCATTTCTAGATAAGATCCCTCTCTCATTCCCTGCCCAGTAGATATCTGTAGTAATAGAGATTGAAAAAGTAAAAGTCAGTACAGCAAAATCAGTGAACATGTTAGCTGTGCCTGAGAATATAAGTGATATTCCTTATATAGTCCCCCAATTGTATAGAGTTAGTGGAGGGAGGAGTGTATTTTCTGATTTTTTTTTTTTCTTTCTAGTCTATTTAAAGCTCTTCATCATATAGCTTCCAACGACTTTTTATATTACTCTTGTGTATTCCAGCTAAAATGGGCTAATAAGCTGTTCTCTGAACATTTCACCTTCTTGCCTTTCCATGGGCTGCTCTCCTTGTTATCCTTCCTCACCTTCTCATCTTAGAGCTTATTAATAAGGCTCAGATCAGTTGCCACTAAATATGGTTAGGGTTCTCCCCTCCTTCCTCCCTTTTCCTTCAGTTGTTAAATGTTCTCTTAAGACTCACATTATCCTGTATTCACATGTCTTATCAATGGAATGATCTATTGAGGCCAGGAACTAGGTTCTCACCATTTAACAACATCTCTTAATTTTTTTTAAACATCACACTCTCTCATCATTGAATCCAATCCTATGACAAAAATTTGAGCAAAATTCCAACAATGAAATGTATGTCACACAGTGTCAAACAATCTGCAACATTCTGCGCTGATAGTCCCCTCCTATCTTTGTATCATATAGTGCTTAACACATTGCCTTTCTTCCATATAGTAAATAGGCATTTAGCCACAACTACTTGAATCCTAAATTAGATAATTTTATTTGGGAAAAGACTAAAAAAAATCATTGCATTGTATTTCTGGATGTAAAGTTTAACCTTTGAATCAGTAATTAGTGTTAAGATTCAAATCTTTTGTCATTTTATTTTTCTGGGCATAATTGAATATATTGATTCAGAAATAATTTCGATATTTAACATTGAGATAATTGATGTTATTACAGGAACTTAAAGATGTACATTAAAGCATCTTTGAGTGATGCTTTATGTATAAAACTTTTAAAAATAATTAGCTAACATATTTAATCGAATGTGGTTTGCAACTTTATAACCACATAAAATAATAGATTACTTTTTTGAATAACTTTTTGTCTGAATTAGAGATTCCTTTCATCATATGTAGGAAGATTCATTGGAATGGTGGTAATCATGGAGCAAGATTGCCATTGTAAACACCTTATCAATGGATTATAAACTACAGTTAGCTTATTTTGTCAATCCCCTGAAAGCCTTTAACTCCCCAGGTTTATATTTTGAAATGATATAAATAGAAGCGTGTGTTATTTATTGTTGTGAAAATCAAATAAAACTATATTTAAAGCACTACATAAATGTTAGCTGTTTATCATTATTGGAATCAAATGTATCCCACACAGTTAATAGCTAGTTGTAGTTTATAACTTCTTACTTTTGGTTTTTTAGGAAGAAGAGCTTTTCCCGTTTAATTTGGATGAGTTTGTTACCGTGGATGAAGTTATAGAAGAGGTGGATCCTTCTCAAGTCAAGCAAAATACACCAAAAGGCAAAAAGAAAGAACTTGCCAAGAATCCTCCTTCCTCTGAAATTAACTTAAAAAGAAGGAAGGGGAAAAGCTCAGTGTCCTGTGTTGCGGAGAATGAGTTATCTTTTGTGACCCTGGATGAGATTGGTGAAGAAGAAGATGCAGCTGCTCACCTGACCATAGAGTCTAACTTGGAAACTAAAGCTCTGGTCACTGTGGATGAAGTTAATGATGAAGAGGAGCTAAATGTGGAAGAAATGGTGAAAAATGCAAATTCCCTTCTTACTTTAGATGAGATAATTGAGCAAGATGATTGCACTTCCCATGGGGAACCTAAAGATGTCACTATTTTGTCAGTAGATGAAGAACGGGATCTTTTGAAGAGAGAACCTCTAGTAACTGTGGATGAAATTGGGGAAGTAGAAGAGCTACCTTTAAATGAATCGGCAGACATAAATTTTGCTCCTATAAATCCCAAGGAAGAAGAAACTGCTGTAAGGGAGTCCATTGGCTTTATTTCTTCTCAGGTCCCTGAAGACCCAACTACTTTAGTCACAGTAGATGAAATACAGGATGACAGCAGTGATGTTCATTTAGTGACTTTAGATGAAGTGACAGAAGAAGATGAAGAGTCTTTGGCAGACTTTAACAACCTTAAAGAGGAACTGAATTTTGTTACTGTGGATGAAGTTGGGGAAGAGGAAGAGGGAGAGAATGACTTAAAAATTGAGACAACTAGGAAAGATGTTTGCCTTATGGCTAAAACAGGAGGCATCAAGAAGAAAACTATAGTCACCAAACAGGAGAAGCCTAAAGCTTTGCATCAAATAGGCCAGATTAGTGAGGAGATTATAGAAAAAGACCCCAAAACTATGACTGAACGACATTTAGCAGGTAGGAATTTAAGTAATAACAATCGGTCGGTCTTTCTCTCTCTCCCTCCCTCCCTCCCTCTCTCCCTCTACTCCATTACTCTTTTTCAAAGATGAAAATTTTTGTCACAGAAAGCAGTGAATTAAAATGTTTGTTCACTCGTTTTTTTCTGTTACAAACATTCTCTGAAGTGAATCTCTTCTGAAAGTTATTTCTGCCATTTTGTCTCCGAATTGGAAGTTTTGTGTCCCTTTTATAAATTGTAGCTTTTAAAATTAAATCTCATTAATCACCCTGCACTGGAATTTGTTTTAGGCAAAAGAGAGCTTTAATAATTTCAAAATGACTTTGAGTTTGAGGTATAGTTGATATTTTAACAAATATATATTTAAAATATTTTAACAAAAAAATACTTAAGTTAAAAAAAAAAAAAACTGTTGGTATGCTATTTGAATAGTATTTTGGCCAAGTGGTAAAAGGAGCCTAGGAAGAGTTACCATGGGTTGTCTGATCTGATTAAATATATTAAAGATACTTCCACTTTGCTTAAATTTCAGAGCAAAGCGTGTCCCATGTTGCTTCACCTCAAGAAAAGGGGATAAAGCCAGAGACCAAGCAAGAACACACAGGTAGGAACTAGAGCAAAATGAAATAGTCTTTCACTTGACTTAGAACAGAGAGCCTATCAGTCCCTTTTCTCCATTCATCAAGATACGTGCAAACAACAAAAAAAGAAGAAATATCCAAAGACATGACAGGCCAACAGAAACTTGGGAGTGTAGTTTCAATACAACTAAGGCTCCAGATGTAGCTCTTAGTTCTTTTCCATGACTGCCCAAAAGACTTCTTTTGGTGGATGGGCCCATTGACATATCCAGCTCTGGGCCTCATGGTCTTTCTCTGTTGTAAAGGTTTACTTTACTACTCTTACCTGGGACATTAATGCTCATTCTTGTCCTGCTAACATACTCTCTCCCTGGAAGAATGGAATCAAAGGGTTTTTTCTGTTTTGTTTTGTTTTTGGATTCCCTGGGCCAGGCACATAATGCACATTTGATTTGTCTTCCATGGCCATAACGTCTCAAATTCCATCATTTAACGAAATAACTTCTGTAAAATGCTTTACAGAAGCATTACAGAAGGTACTAGGAAGCGCTGTTAGGTACTAATGGAGTTTGTGTTACTTCTTCAGTCTGCCACCCATTGCAAAACAGAGAAACCCATTGCAAAACCCTGAGAAAAGCCTGGCCTTTCTGGGGGTTCACCCACTCCTACCTTGCCACTACTCCCAGGCAAATCTTTATGCAGAGGTACTGTCATATTATATAGTTTTGCCTCAACCATTTTTGAGGTAAAATGGCTTTAACTTCTTTGCTTTCAGGACCAATGACAAACTTGCACCCAATTTATTTTTCCCACTGATTTTGGTATTCCATTCCCACCATTTCTTTTTTCTATCTCATCCCTATTGTTTCTTTTTTAACCATTTCATTCTGTCCTCCTGTTCTGTGTCTTTAAAGAAGTTTCTGTGGGTTTCTTTTGTTTTTTTGCCATAAATCTTGTTACTTTGTTCTCTTCTCTCAACCTCTTTGCATCAAAAGCCAAAAGGATGAATAAAAAGAACCATCTGAATGATTAGATAAGTGCAGTCATGTTCATGACTCTGAATTCACACATTGGCTGTGTCCTTATGCTTGCTTGGTTTGACCAGAGTTCTTCAGTCTTTCAAAATGATTTTTCTTAAAAATCTTTGTTCCCTGGTTGTCTACCTGTTTGTCTGCATCAGATTCAGTTCCCCAACTCTTAACATCTTTAATTGTCTTGTATAGCACAATAGTCTTTCATTAACCACAATTGTTTGGCCAGACCCCTGTTCTCTCATACATCTAAGGCAACTCTCCTTTTTTGTTTTGTTTTCTTCTCCTTCCCCTCTTTTCCCCCTTATCTCTCTCTCTCCCCTCCCCCAATGCTTCCATCCCCCAATCCATCTTCAGGATCAAGAAGTTTTTCCTAAGCAGCGTTTTCTTCTTTACCTTTCCCCATTCCCTGTGCATACATAGGAGAAAAAAAAAAAATAGAAAGAAAGAAAAATATCCACTTATAGGTTTCTGGAACTGAATGGAACAATATATAATACATATCAGATTTTCTTCCTTTTGGAAATCCAGGGATTTGCTAGTACATGAGTTTTATTCATTTTGTCACTTCTTTTTAAAGCCAAAACTTCAGCTAAAAGGAGTCGAAGCAAGAAAATGCCGTCCTCTGAGACATCTGATACCTCAGAACAGCCCAAACTGGAAGAAGCTTTGAATACAGGTAAAAGCTGGGCTCTATGCAAGTGAAGGTCCAGTTTTTATAGGGGCAAACTCGGTCAGAAGTTAAAAGGGAGCCACAGCCAAACAAGTCAAGCTCAGTGTAAAGGTTCTCAGGGAGTTGGGCTTAGGCAAGTCATTCTCCTAATTGAGTATTTAATTAGGATCAGACCTAAATCTGCTTTACTTTAATTTCTATTGCTGCTGCTGCTTTCTCTTGGGACCAGACATACAAGCCTCATCCTTCTTCCATAGGGCAGTGTTTCAGCAACTTGAGGAGGCCGGCTCCCCTAACTCTCCATGTGCTTCCACTTGGCCCAGTCTTCCCTCCAAGCTAAACCTATTCATACAACTTAGACCAGTTGATTCATCAAAAAAGAAATACTCAGAAGGTCTTTTCATATTTAGCCAACAGTAAAAATAAAACAACAACTTTGAAGTGAGGTGCTTAGGAGAAACCTCAAGTAGTCATTTAGTCACTTCATCCAAAAAACACATTCATGTGCAAAACTTACTACATTGACCAACAGCCAGAGAAAAACAGCTTACAGATCAAGAGTGAGCAAGTAGGAGTAATTAACTTCTACAAGATGTCTGATGAAATTTGAAGTTCTAGTGTGCTAGGAGAGTGCTCCAGGAAGCTGTAAAGGGCTGTATAAGATCTGTTCTACTTACAGATTAAAATGTTAAAAGGATAGGTGATGTCATAGTCTGAATTGCAGATGACAAAGAAGGACTAAAAAGAGATTGATAACTCTGACATTGGACTGAATTTAAGATAAAATTCAGTAGACATGAATGTGAAACCTAACACAGTTACCAGAAATAAACCTCTTGTAACAACAAAAAGGAAGAAACATGATCAGCCCCACAGTAAATCTGTTTTCAAGAGATCTGGGAGTTTCAATGAACTGCAAATCCAGTAGAAATCTTATCAGGGTGATAGGACTGTGGGGAAGTTAACAGGCAAAGATGTGGCAGCGATTTGGTAATCAGTGCTGGTTCCACCATTTGTAATTTTGGAGCAAGGATGTTGACAAGTTGGAAGACTGTAAGAGGAGGGCCTGGAGTTTCCCAGAGACCCTGACAACACCCAGCCTAGAAAGGCCATACTCATGGTCTTCAGGTGTTTGAGTGCTAGTGCACAGGGTTTAGTCTTGCTTTCTTACTGGTCTATACTTTCTGCACCTGTAAAAGGAGGGGCACTGGGGCTTGAACAGGATGTTTTCAAGGGTCCTTTTTAACTCTAGACTTTGATCTTATGAATACTTGTTAAGGTAAATTATAGGGGAGGAATCATCAGGGTTTTGTTCTTAACCTGGTAACTGTGGCCTTGTTTTTAAATTTATAACTATTTTCATAGAATTCATTAATCTTGGGTCTTTTATTTAAAACATTTAAAAATATTCTGAGAACAGGCTCTTTCTTAGACTGCACTAGATTGCTGAAAAGGATCTATGACCCTGAAGTAAAAAATTATTTTGAAGTCTCTTGTAATGGAAATTCTAATTTTTTTCCCTCATATTCCACTTGTTCTTATGGCAGTGTTACCAATTCAGAGCTCCAATTTCTGGTCTGTAAATCCGCAGGTGCTGCTATGCTGTCTAATTCCAGCATACAGATTATAGAAAAGAAATCATTATTTGCCCTTCTTTTATTCAACTTCTTAGTCACCCCATCCCTTGGGGTATTAGATCCCACAGGCAGGTCAACAATGAATTTTAGTTCACTGTGTATTGTCTACTTTAAAAAATTCCTAATAATTATAGGAGAAAACATGATGTCTTTTTGTTGATGAGAAAATGGAGTACAGTGAGAATTAGAAAAGGTCTTTGGAGAACACTATTTGGGAGATTGGAAAAGTGCTTGCCTGTAGATCATGTGGGGAGTTTGTTTGTTTTTCTTTAAACTCAATTGTAATTTTAGTTGAAGAATCTGGATCGGAAGATGCAGAACCTGAGAAAAAGAGAAAGAAAGATGAAGAGTCTTCATTAGGCAAGTAACCTCAGACCAGTCCAACAACATCAACAACAACAACAAAACATTTTATCCAAATCTTTGTGCAGCTGTTGGCGTGATACTAAAGATATATAGCATATATACAAGTAATTGATGACATGGAAGCTCATGAGGGACAATAAGAGAGCCTTGTGAGCTCAGAAGTCAAAAGTCATCTGCTGTTATACTTTTAGGAGAAAAAGCATATGAATCTTTTCTCATCATATGCAGTTTTTCAGCGACAACAGTATTTTGGCTAAAAAATTGAGGAAACATAATGGAATTGTTGTTGAAAGTGCCACAATTCAATACTTGCCCTTTTTGGGAAGTAGGTGGTTTATTAGACTGGGTACAACTATAATAGTATTAGCTTTATTCCTTTCTTGATGTTGAACTGTTAATGGGACTGTCATTTGAATACCCTTCTCTCCTTTTGCTCTTTGGAGTAAATACCATATTTATCATAAATATATGAGAGTCTGTGGTATGGTACTTGATGGCATGTTTTCTCATGGCCTTAAGGTCATTGTCATGGCAGTGACAAAGCTAAGCCCTGGAGATAACTGGATGACAAATCCAGCTCTTTTTGTGACCCACTGTATTTCCAAGCAGGTTGAAGTCCTCATGAGGTTGGGGAATTTCTTAGCCCTTCGTAATATATTGAAATCCTAAACTTTTCTAAGAATTATCTGGAGGCATCATAACCAGGCTGCCATTTCCCTGGGATCCATGAGGGCCAGAGCATCTTGGTGCCCAGTGAAGGTTGTGGAATTACAGTGTCAAATTAGAGTTAGTAGAAAAAACATACTACCTCCCTGCATGCACACACACACACATCTTCTGTCTTCCTTGTTGTCTTGTCTTCCAGATTTAGATTTTCTTATACCGAAGGCCGGTTTCTTCTGTCCTATTTGTTCCCTCTTCTACTCCGATCAGAAAACAATGGCAAATCATTGCAAGAGTGCGCGCCACAAGCAGAATACAGAGGTAACTTTTTGGCTCATCCATCCTTGAGTCTTTTAGCATTCTCATCCACTCTCCCAGTCTCCTTTTTGAGATTATATCTTAGTTTCATATTCTTATGATTTGTGCTTTCCCATTAGTTTCTATTCTGTACAGGGACTCCTTTGTGGAGTGGCATAGAATTATGACAAGAATGGCAAACTGAGAAGTCACAGAGTTCAGGCCCCAGCTGGGCCGTTTTAATCTCCGTAGGCCTTCATGGAAAAAGGACACTATCACTCTAAATCTAATGATAATTTCATTTCACTTCATGCGTTATGTGATTCCCTCTTTCCTCTCAACTTTGAGGCCTCAACCAGAGTCTACCTGCCTGATGGATTAGGGATACTATAATCAATATCCTTAAAAGAATTATTACAGCAATCTCTCTGGCCTTTTGTTTGGGAAATCTGAGCATTCCTAATCGAGAAAAGCATAACCAATGAGGAATAAATTAGTAGGAACTGTTGCACACAATTTCTATGACAATAAAACTGAAAAACGTCATAAAAGGAAAAGAACCTAAGACCTATGCATTTACAAGTATATTATATCAAACATTAAAAAACTATTCAAATTGTTTGGGGGAAAAACAATAAGAAAGGTTTTCTACCAAATTACTAATAAGATACAAGTATATAGTCTTGATAAACTGAACCAAGGAAAGTCAAAACAAACTATCAATCATTCCTAAGGAATATTTATATATAAAAATATCAATTATCAAGGAGACTTTAGTAATATATGACAAGACTGTATTATATTACTGTGCTCTATTTGTACCTGGTTCAATATCAGGAAGCCTATAAACACAATTGGCAGTATTTTAATAGCAATAACAACAAAAATGATTTCTATCAATAGAGAAGAAACTTTTGCTATGACACTTAATATTAAAAAAAATAGAAAATATAGGAATAATATATATGATATTATATGATTGATAACTTTTCTAAAACCAAAAAGCAATATTCTCTCTAATGAGAATAAATAGATGAAGATAAAGGGCCAACTTTCCAGTGAGATTAGGAATAAAGTCAGAATGTCTGATCATTACTATTCAGTGTAGCACTAGAACTGCTAGCTATAGCAATAAGACAAAATAGGTTAATGGTAGAATGAACATAGGTAAAAAAAGAAATACTCGTTTTCTTTTTTCACTCAATATTTTATTTTTTTCCAATTATATCTAAAGAGGGGGCAGCTAGGTGGCGCAGTGGATAGAATACCACCCCTGAAGTCAGGAGGACCTGAGTTAAAATCTGGCCTTAGGCAGTTAATATTTCCTAGCTCTGGGACCCTTTGCAAGTCACTTAATCCCCATTGCCTCTGCAAAAAAAGAAAAAGGAAAAAAATTTATATGTAAAGATTGTTTTCAACATTCATTTGTGTAAGATTCTGTGCTCCAAATTTTTCTTCCTTCTTTCCAAGACAACAAGCAATCTGATATAGGCTATGCATATATAGTCATGCAAAACTCATCCATGGTTTATGTAAGAGAGCCCTAGAAAGTCTACTTGAAGTTGAAGACAATTAACTTTGAAAAAGTTGTAGTATATAAAATAAACCCATATAAATCATTAGTATTACTATATTTTAACAGCAAAATCCAGCAAGAGGAGAGAAATTTTGTATCCACTGTGCCATCTAGCTGCCCCCAAAGGTTGTTTTTAACATTTACCTTTGCAAAACCTTGTACAAATTTTTTTCCTTTCCTCTCCAAGACCACAAGCAAACTAATATAGGTTAAACATGTGTGATTCTTCTAAACATATTTCCATTATTTGTCATGCTGTGCCCAAAAAAAAAAAAAAAAAAAAAAAAAAAAAAAAAAAAAAAAAAAAACCAGACCAGAGGTGGGGGGGGGGGGGCGGGGAGAGACCTCAAGAAAGGGGGGAAAAACAAGCAAACAACAAAAAAGTATAAATATTATGCTTTGATTCACATTCAGTCTCCCTAGTTCTTTCTCTGGATTTGGATGGCACTTTGCATCACAAGTCTGTTGGAACTACTCGAATCACCTCATTGTCTGTTGCATGTAAGGGTCCAAGAGGAACCTCGAATAGTATAATGAGGAAGTAAAGGGGCTTTGATGCCTGAGGCACCTGGACATGATCTCTGCAGCTAATAGGGACCATCTCTCAAATGGGAACTCTAGTGGCGTTGAGAACCTGTCATCAATGGGAGACACCTTCTTCTCTTATTGGCTGTGCATGTGACCTCATAGACCCAATATTAGTAGTAGGGACTAGGAAGTAGGTGGAGTTCAGTGGGAATGCAGGAGAGTGCAGGAGGAGTGTAGGAGTGGTACAGGATGTGATCCTGTACAATAAAGATCTGAGTTTGCAAAGACACTGGGCACTCTGTTGGACAAGAGAACCACTACTGTGAGGCAGTGGCCAGAGTTCTCTGAAGACCTAGGATTAGGTAAATAGTAAAGGATCACTGCTCTAAAAGGCAGTGGCCAGGGATTTCTGAAGGTCTGGGATTAGGCAAAACTGAAAATCAGTAACTTTTGAGGGGGAGGCTACAAGTGGCAGCCCAATGTGAAGGCAGCACTTTCAAAGTTGTCAGGATTGGAAGGTTGAACAGCTTCATTGAGAGCTGAGAAGGTAGAGAAGTGTAATGGATCTGGGGCTTAAGTTTACCTGTGATCATGCCCAATGACACAGACGTGCACGCAGCTCAAGTATATTAAGTTAGAGAGCCAGGTGGGTGATAATGTAGCAGAGAACACATCTGATGAGGAAGGAGTAGGGGGCTTGCTCCCGGGCTCATTTAAAAAAATCAGGAGGAATAGAAGAACTGAAAAGTTAATTTACAGCAGTTAGAACTAAAAGTACAAGAATTCTGCATCCAGGCTGAGGAAGAGAAGAAACAAAAGATTACAGCAATTAGAACAATAAGTGCAAGAGTTACAGGTTTAGTTAGAGAAGAAACGAAAAGTTATTTTACAGCAGTAAGAATACTGCAGCAAAAAATACAGCAGCAAAAAGTACAAGAGCTCAGCCTGCAGGCTGAGGCAGAAAAAGAACAAAAAGCTACTTTTACAGCAGTTAATAATGGAAGAACTAACTGAATACAATAGGTTAAGAAATTTCCCAAGTTTTAAAACTAGGAAAGATTTTAACTTGGACAGCCAAACAAGAAAATATCAGGACAAAAGCAAATAAAGGGTTGGTGGCTGTAGCCTCAGGGACAGCATGTGGAACATAATTCAAGAAATCTTTTTTAGCATTTTACTGATTTATTTTACCTTTTACCTCTTTAGGAGATCTGCAGGGTTTAGCCCCTTTGGGGATGAGAGTTAAGTATCTTAATTATCATGGTGAGCTAGGCAGAAAAAGAATTAGTAGGTGTGTCAAGAACCTTGCAAAAGACAAGGGGTTTGGTGCTTTTCACATGCAAAGCTCTCTTTCTGTTCCAATTCTGCCTACTACAGAGTATGCACTCTTAGGGTATTCCCTATGTCTTGACCCTTTTCCCTCAACTCCATCTTACTGGGTGGGAAGAGTAATGGTGTCATCACTATCAGCACCACCCATGAAGCAGTTTTGCCCACCCCCTACGTCCTTATTACAAAAGGTGGGGCTCGGCTTCAGGGCCCCAGGCAAAAAACCACTTGTGGCTTGGTGGCAGCTATTATACCCAGAGAATTTTTGTGGGACAAGGGGATTGCAGTTAGGGACAGTAAAACTGTATGCTGCTGGGACCTACTAAGATATCTCCTGGAGAGTTGAAATCTGTTCCTGTTCGGCCTATAGATCCTTTGCCTCACACTTGGTAGGCTTGACCACTTAATTTTCTGAGAATACTTATAAAACAGTATCTATCAATACACTGATTTGGGAAACTGAGGAATGTGTAGCTATTATCTCAGTCACTAATACAGGTAGGCAATGTGTGATCTATGACCCAGGAGGAGGAGTAGCATCAGGTTTACTGATTCACACTCCTGAAATGAAATTTGGTAATATTTATCCAGATTTTGACTCCCAGCAACAGAATCTAGGAATATTCTAAACTGCAGCTGCTACAGCTAACCAACATATGCTAACTATCTATGTAAATGGCACCATTGAAAAGGTTGGTAGATACAGGTGCAGAATGTACAGTCATTAGCAGTGCCAGTTGGCCCAGTCATTGGCCAAAGATTAAGGTAGACACCTACATGTCTGGCGTAGGAGAATCAGTAGCAGCTGAAATTAGTGCTACCCCTTTGAGATGGACTTTTAAAGGCAAAACAGGAGTGTTCTCCTTTTATAGTTTTAAAAAAAAAAAATCCCCATCAAAATTTGGGGAAGAGACATCTTACAAAGTGAAAAAATTCTGGCCTTATTAGATATAGTACAGGAGCAATTTGACCAAGGACATTTACAGCCTTTTCTAAGTCCTTGGAATTCCCCTGTATTTGTTGTAAGCAAGAAATCTGGAAAATGGAGGATATTGGCTGATTTGAGAAAAGTAAATGAACAGATGGAGACAATGGAGCTCTTCAGCTTGGGCTTCTATCTCCTGCTCAATTGCCTAGGGAATGGTCTCTCTGGATTAAGGATTGTTTCTCTTTTATCCCTCTAGATAAGGAGGATATGAAAAGATTTGCCTTTCCAGTGCCTAGTATTAATTTAGCTGAGCTTTATAAAAGATATGAATGGACAGTTTTGCCACAGGAAATGAAAAATAGCCCTACTATGTGTCAAATGTATGTTGCTCCTGCCCTTACTCCAGTAAGAAAAGCATTTCCAAAAGTAATGTTGTTACATTATATGGATGATATATTAGGATGTGCACCTGAGTAGCAAATGTTAGAAACATGTCTACAAAAGACTATAGAAACATTAAGGAACTACCAATTGTATACAGCCCAAGAAAAAATTCAAGGGTATTTTCCTTATTAATATTTAGGATGTGAAGTATACACTAAGGTACTTACAGTACAAAAACTTTCTTTAAGAACAGAGATGTTGGACACCTTAAATGACTTTCAGAAATCATAGGAGATATCCAATGGATGTGTCCAGTGTTGGGCTTAACGACCTATCACTTACAACCTTTGAATGACATTTTAAGGGGAGCCAATGCTTTGGACTCACCATGCCAGCTTACAAAAGAAGCGTAAGATGCTTTGAGAGAAGTTGAAGTGGCTTTATCCAATGTGGTTGAGTCACTCAAAAAGCCTTGGAAATGCAAGTTTTTGCTACAAAAAAGGCACCCACATCAGTCCTTAATCAAGGAGCCGATGGACTTCCCAGCACAACCAGAACAAAACCTTACTCCTTACCCAGTGTTTATGGCTAGAATCTTATAGGTCATTATGAGAGTAGGACAGTTATCTGGGATAAGACATACACCTTTTATACTAATGCATGCTGTGAAACCATCCCAGAGTGACAAATTTTATTGGCCAGTTCCAAACTTTACACATTGGTCTCCATTAAAGATAATCTGACTGTTACATAATTGGAAATGGATTTTTGAAGAAAAAGTTTCTAAGGTTCCTCTTAAAGGACCAACTGTCTTTACAGACGCATCCAAACAAAATATTTGTGCTGTATACTCTGGTGACTTAACTATAAAGAGAGTAGTCAGAACGCCTTTTCAGTCCACTCACCAGAATGAATTGTATGTAATCATTATAGCTTTTATTATCTAGGAGAGGTAAATATAATATCTGATTTGGTCTATTCAGTAGGTGTGGTGCAAAGAATTGCCACAGCTCAAATAAAATTTGTAACTTCTGATATATATCAGCTCTTTAAGGAACTTCAAGAACAAGTGAGAAAGCATTCAGGTAAAATTTATATCTTGCATGTCCACTCTCATAGTGGACTTCAAGGTCCTATTTTTTTATTATCAAGCTGCTCGAGCTTTACTTTTGCAATTTGGGATAACAGAAGAGGAAACTGGGAGCATGGTAAAAGCCTGTATAGCTTGCCTTCTTTTCTATGCTCCTACCCTCCCTATAGGGAAGAACCCTCGTGGTTTGAGACCAACGAAATTTGGCAAATGGACGTTACTCATGTTAAGAGTCAGAGCATCCATGTAACCATGGATACATATTCTCAATTCCTCATGGCTTAACTACAATCAGGGGGTAACAGGCATGTAATTGGCCATCTATCATTGTTTTTCCATTGCTAGAGTCCCACGTGCACTTAAGACAGTTAATGGACCAGCTTATACAGCTTCTGCCTTTTGGTCCTTCTGCTTTGAAGTTGGCATTGCCCGTTCCACTGGTATCTCATATAACCCCACAGGTCAAGCCATTATTGGCATTCGTACCCTAAAGATGCTAAACAAGAAAAGAGAGTGTTGAGGTTAAGATGACCCTCTGCCTGACTCATGCAGGCTCAAGAGCCCTCTCTCCATAGTGATGTGGAAGGGCTTAGATGGCCTCTTGAAGAGCCCAGGTTGGGTCAGGGTTTGGGGACCCCGGTATGCTCTTGTCATTCCAGATGCAGATCCAACAACTGAGGAAGGGAGCCCAACCAGGAATATCTGTGACCTGGGGAATCAAAAAGAAAAAGAGCAGACGAAGGTGTCAGCGATGATGGCCCAGAAAGGCAGGCCCAATATCAGCAGTTCTTGAGATGCTGATAAAAGCCATGTCCCTCCTGACCATGACACCAAAAACAGTGAACATAACACCAGTAGAGACAGTGAACACACCACCAGTAAAAATGGTGAACACAACACCAGTAGAAACAATGAAAACATTAGTAAAGACGATGAACAAAACACCAGTAAAAACGGCAAACACACCACCATTGAAAACAGTGAGCACACCACCAATAAAAACTGGGACCAAATCACCAGTAAAGACGGTGAACACAACATCAGTGTAGCAGCTCAATTGGGATTGCTCTGGTTGATGCACGGACACCTAGAGACTGACAGAACTGGACAATGGACTTGGGCGCTTCTCCCTTGGCCTCCTGCTATTCATATGGTGGCCTGGGAAGAGGTTTTGCCCTGCTTCCCACGATGCCTTTAAACTAGTGGTTTGAATACCATGTTATCTTTTCTTGGTTTTGGCCCCTGTTGGACCTAGTTCTTACTATTTTACTTTTGTTTGCCTTTGTTTTATTTTTATACACCTTGTAATCTCATTAAACAACCTATTGTTGATGTTAAAGTTAGTTTGATGTGATGAGTGGTCCCCACTAAACAAGCAAAGAGAGTTGTAAGGGTCAGAGAGGAAGTAAAGAGGCTTTGATGCCTGATGCAGCTAGTAAGGATCGCTAGTGAATGGGAATTCTGGTCGCATTGAGAACGCATCATCAACGGGGGATGTATCTCCTCTTATTGGCTGTGCATGTGACCTCATAGACCCTATATTAGTGGGAACCAGGAAGTAGGTGGAGTTCAGTGGGAGTTCAGGAGAGTGCAGGAGTAATGCAGGATGTGATCACATGGAATAAAGACTTGAGCTCACAAGCCACTGTATTTGGATCTTCTGTTGATCATAGAACCACTGCTCAAAAAGGCAGTGGCAGAGATCTCTGAAGGCCTGGGATTAGGCAAGATTGACAATCAGTAACCTTCAAGGGGGAATTTTACAGTTTTTGAAATTGTGAAAATTTTTTGAAAAAATTTTAAATTGATTTCTTTTTAACTTCACTGTAGTTTTCTTCAATATCCTCCTTCCTCTCAGAAAGCCATCCCAGATCACAGCAAAAGAAAGGGGGAAAAAAATTGATGATTGTCTAAAAAGTCTATTGTTTAACAATAATCTTTAGGAAGTCTGAAAAGCTGTCTAGTATGTGTAATACTTATGGATTTTACGTGTTTTCAAAGGCATGGAGTGAAGCTTTGTTCTCATACATCTTATTTTGAACCCTGCTTTTGTTATTTGCAATTTTGCAACATGTGCTTTCTTAGGTCTGCATGTTTTGGGATGTGTATGTATTTTTGTGGTGGCTAAGAATTGGAAATTGAAGGGATGCCCATCATTTGGGGGGTAGCTAAACAAGCTGTGGTGTGAAGGATTATAATGGAATATTGTTGTGCTATCAAAAATAACAGTATGGTTTTAGAAAAACCTAGACAGACTTATGAATCGATGCATAGTGAACAGAAGAAAAACATACAGTAACAGCCATAGTATTTGATGAAGAACTGTGAATGACTTAGTTCTCAGCAATACAGCGTTCCAAGACAATCCCAAAGGACTAATGAAGAAACATACTATCTGCTTCCAGAGAAAGAAGTGATATTATTTGAATACAACTTAAAACATGCTATTACTGACTTTTTCCTTTTTTTTCCCTTTTATTTGAGTAATGACTATGGAAATGTTTCATGTAATTGCACATGTATAACCTATATCTGATTGCTTACCATCTCAGGGAAGGAGAGAGGCCTAAATTTTAAAAAAGAATAAAAGAAAACTAAGGAACAAAAAGAAAGTGCTTCTATTTGCATTTTGATGTGTATGGGGGCTTTCTTCTAATAATAGGGTATAGGCCTAGTAATCTCTGGGTCACAGGATATGAACATTTGAGTAATTCAAAATTACTTTTCAAAATAGTCTGCTGATTCAGTTTCCCACAGGAATGTTACATAGTGTGTATCTTCCCCAAATCCTGCCGCTGTTGGACACTCCTATTTTTTTTTTGGTCATTCTTGCCAACTTTGTAGAATGTGAGGTAATTTGTCATTTTGATTGTAAATATTGTTAATAATTTGGAGCATTCATTCATGTGGTTGTTAGTAGTGTGTAACTGAGAACTGTTTCTGTCTTTTGGCCATTTAATATTTTGGGGAATGACATATATATTATAATTCAGATTGCACATACATTTAGCCTGCTTTGTGTAATATGCTAAGTTATTGATCTAAGTTTAAATATATATCTTTGTTTGGATGGATTCCAAGGGGGAAGGGGAAAAAATTCTAATGAAATTTTTTTTTTTTAACATTTTTTTAAAACAGAAATTCATGGCCAGGCAAAAAGAAAAAGAACGGAAAGAGGCGGAAGAGAAAAGCTCCAGGTGATCAGGAGAAGAATTCATTAAGAATTCATTTAGGGTCCAGTTGATTTTATGTATTTTGTTATCACTTAATTTGTAACTTTGTTTCAGAAGCAGATATTCATGTTGTACAAATTTCTGATTGCACTTGATGTAGAAAGGACTGTTGGGGGTGGGGGGAGGTGTGGGAGGGGGAGTATGATGGGTTTGATTTTTATATCAAATCATCTGGCCTGGAGAAACATCTTTTACATACAAGTGTTGAAATAAATGTTGCTACTGTATATTTAACAGCACCTACTTGTGTTTGTTGTTTATTGCTAAGGATCTTTCTGTGATTGCTGTGTCTTAAAGAATTTTCTTGACTGACAATCTTGTGAGTCATCGTGGTAACATTTAGTGTCCTGTTTTCAGAAAATGACTGTACTTTATCCATTTCTTTGGACCTGTGGTGTCAAAGATTTCTTCATGGGTTAGACTAATTGGTCTATTAGGGTAATAATCACCTGAGTATCTGTCCTAACTTGGTATGTGACATTGTCCACCTCTAGTAGTTTCACTTGTTTTTTAGTATCATGGTGTTTAGTTTGGGTATGAGGTGACTGTTTATTTTCTGCATTGAATCTTAACTGGTAACCCTTGGTCAGCTCAGAATTTTTGAGACCTACATTTTAAGTAGTTCTCTCAAAATGAGTATTTCTTTTGTTAAAACACTTTTTTTTTTTTTTTTTTTTTTTTTTTTTTGTCAAGTCAACTCAGATTTTTCTCATCTGGGAATATCTGTCATATTTTGCCAAGGCCCAGTTATATGACACACAAACTAGCCAGTCAGTGTTTGTTATCAGTTGGGAGGATAAAGGGAGACAGCTTATTACCAGCCTACTTACAATGTTAGTTTTGATGGGTATCAAAGTGATCATACTTGCTAAATATGAAGTTATAAAAATATAGTAATGGCACATTTATCAAACAGGGAATAAGCTGTTCACATCAATTAATTTCCCTGATTTAAATGTCCTTTTTTATTTTTTTAAAAAAAATATGGGAGTAGTTATTTGTAAAATGTATTCCATATTTTCCTGACTTAGAGTGTATTGAGCTCAATTTAGTCTTTTCCTGATTACTTAGGTTTTCAGGATAAGCATAAATTATTCTGTTCTTGAAAATAATGTTTATACTTATATTGTAAAGTTGATGAGACCTTGGAAGTGATTTTATTGCATTTTTACATTTTACTTTGAAGTGTGATTGTTTATTTGAGTTGGGAAACTAGTTGCAGAATGTTCATTGGCTTAGCCAGAGTCATCTCTTTAACTAGAATATAAACTTTTAGAGCAATGAGTGTATCTTATTTGTGTCTCTCACTTTGTAATGCATTGCAGATAACAGTAACCTTTGCCCCAGAATGAGTAACCATCAGAGATGGTAACTTCAGAAAGCTTTTACTGAATGCTCTCTCTGCCCTCAGTACTTTACAGATCCTATGGAAAGATGTCTATCAAATTAATTTAGGTCACCTAGGTTATTAAGTATAAGAGTAGATAAGATGGTACAGATAGAATAAAGTTAAAGGATAGGTAGGAGAAGGCTTACAGCTAATTAAGGGATGCTTGAGTGTAGAAGGGAATAGGTGCCAAGCATTTATTAAGCACCCACTATGTGTAAAGCACTAGTTAGTATTAAAGGGAATTGAAAAAGACTGATAGAAGGTAGGATTTTAATTGGCAAGCCAAGATAGTGTAGATGAGGATAAGAATTTCAGGCATGGGGACAGCTGGTGAAAATGCCTGGAGTTAGGTGAAGTGTGTTGTGAAAAGAAATGCAAGACAGCCATTGCTGCTAGATCACAGAGTAAGATTTAATTATAGAAAAGAAGGAAAAGAATTGGTGAGTTTAGTTTTGAATGAAGTGGGAAGGACCTGGAAGCTAATGTCATGAGTGAAAATACAAGTAGGGAGATGAGCCTGTCTAGGTCAGAGGTACCCCATTTTTGGATTTTTTTTTTCTGAACTTAACACTTTAGACTGAACATTTCCACATAAAGGAGAGTAGAAAATGAAGCTTGTACTTGAAACCACAAATTTATTACCACTTGTTTTTCCTTTAAGTGTATAATAAATTCAACCTGTAACTTTCAAGGCTATCCTGTTTGTGTTTCCTTCTGGTTTTCCATTATTTCTCTTCCATGCAATTTAAATTCATGCTTGAGCAATAAAAGATCAATGTAAAGAAGTCAAGAGTCTGGATTAACAGGATTAAGTAAGTACACAACCACAGAAGAGGCATTATGCTGGGGGAGACCAGCAGTCAAGGTGGTGGAATGGGAGGAAGCAGTGATAGGCAGCTCTGCCAGACATTGGCCCTCCAGCCTTGAAGCCACAGCTCAGCCCTTCCTTTCTCCATCCCCAGAGGAGAAAGAGATGAGACTGGGACAAGAGCAGGGCTTCAACAGGGTTGTTTATTCCTAAAATCTCAGTTCCTGGGCACAGGGGCCTGGAGGCTATCACTCAGCCCAAGAAGGTGCTCTCCAAGCCAGATCTCCATGAAGAATAGGATCACCTGACCCCAGCAATAGTAAAGTTGTTTAAACAGACCTGGGCCATTTAAGGCTGAGTTTGTAGCAGCTGGCATACAGAGCCTCATTCTGGGAAATAAAATGGGAAAGATAGCTAAGTCAAAGGGCTCGTGTCTTGCTGCACACGTAGGTGACCAACACAGATTATCGTTCGCTCATCTACGTCTTCATGAGCCCATGAGATTTTCTTGGCAAAGATGCTGGAGTGGTTTATCATGTGAGTCCTCCTACACAACATCGCACAGCTACTATCTGAGGTCAAATTTGAACTCGGGTCTTATGACTCCAGGCCCAGCACTGTATCACTGAGCCATCTTAGCTAGCTCATTTGGATTGTCCCTTAGACTTTAAATAAAGTTTGCCTCCTTAGCAAATAGAGAAAAACCTCAGTGATTTGATGGACTTGGTCCCTGGTCTATGTGACTATCAGCCCTTAAGAATTGCCAGAGATAAGATATTGGGAAAGGATTTATCTTTCATGTTACTACAACTGAAAGGGAGATTGGTCACCATGCACAGATCTGACCCTCCCTTAGGAGATGACCTCTGACTGCCTGCTTACCTGCACAAGCTGGAGGTGGGAGCTCACACTGTCTTACCCAGCGGGGAAGGTGAATCCTGTTAGATCTGGCAGCTACATTTTGGATTTTCAGAGGCGATCCTTATTAAGGCTGGAGATGGATCAAAGTGTGCTGGAGTTTTATCGATGTGATATTTCAGGAGAAATCCACTGATCAGATTCAGCCCATTGCAAGTTACCTCCACCAGGAAGCTTTGGGGTTTCGTGGTGTAAGATGGACAGTGGTGCCCGGGAACCTCAGGGAGGTAGCCTTTGCAGTCGGGAAGAAAGCTGGACCTGTGACTTGGCTTCCCACACAGCTAACCTTGGGGGTATGGTAGATAAAATCGGATGTCTGCTGAATGAAGCGTGCTCCCGTGAGGTCTGTGCAGACTGGCGGACAGCCTGTTGAAGGCTTTCAAGAGGAAGTAGTGTTATTGCGCTCTTCCCAACAAGCCCATACCATGCACTCAGGATTCCTTAGAAAATTGGCTCCTCAGGGGCTGTAAGAATTTTTTTACACAGTTACATTTTTTCCATCAATAAAAGGTGTATAAAACTTTAAATTCCATAAAACTGATTTTTCACAACCTTTTTTTTTTTTTTTTTTAAAACAAAGATCTTCAATGTTTCTATGGAGACCATGTTATGTTGCTTTTTGATGCTCTTCTGGTGTCCCCTTTCCCCAAAATCCATTTATAAGTTTCAAACAGTCTTATCCCTTTACCTTCTCTAATACCTTTTAGCTATCTTGGTATAAAAATTGTAGCAAAGTATGAAATACTATGGTTTGTGAAAAAGAAAAAATGGAAATCAAGTTTGTTTAAGAAGGAGCTGTTTGAGATGAAGCAAGGTAAGGAGAGTCCAAAAAGGGTTCGGTGACAGGGTGATAATTATGAGAGGAGGTTGACGTGAGTCCTCAACTTTGTTCTTTGGACTCATTCCCAATGCCAAGAAGATGCTGTTTTGGGAAAAAGATGAGATCAGAAGCTGAGAAATCTGCTTTACATTTTGCTCTTATAGTATGAGTTTAGACTAAAATTTTATTTTTATGGAATTTTAAAGGTTTTTTGTTTTTCATATGCATTTTTTTTTAAAAAAAGAACCTTATTTTGATGACAGGGATGCTTAAAAAACAAACTTGGAAGAGAGAAATAACCCCAAAATAGCCACAAATTATAAACTTGGGAAAAAAAGGCTTAGAAAAAATTATTTCTCAAGTAATAGGCTTTCTAAAAACAAGAATGAACCAAACAAAAGCCAATTCCCAGAGACAAGAAGAAATTATGCAAAACCAAAGTTAAAAGACTGAAAAATAGATGGTCATAGGAAAAAAATGACTTGAATGTCCTGAAAGCCATCACCAAAATTTGGATTGTCCTGGATCACTGAACCACCCAGAAAAACCAAGTCTTCATAGTTGGTCATTCCATGTTCTTGCTGGTATTGTGTGCAACATATCCCTTGTTCTGCTTGTTTGGCTCAGTATCAGTCCGTGTGAATTTCCAAGCTTTTTAAAAATCATCATGTTCATCATTTTTTAGAGAACAATAATATTCCATTATCTTCATATGCCACAACTTAATCAGCCATTCCCCAATTGATGGACTTCTCATTTTCTAATTCTTTGTTACCACAAAAAACTGCTACAAACACACAAAAAAAATTGTTTTCAAAAAAAGTTGCACATCAAAAGAACAAAATTCATAAGGTGATCAAGTATTTTACTAAGTGCCTCCTATTTTTCAGGCACTGGGCTAAGTTGTAGGAATACAAAGAGATGGAAAAATGCTTCCTGCTCTCAAAAAGCTCATAGTCTAATGAGGGGAAAACACCCAACTGCCAAAACCTCTACAGGATCATTATCCTGTATTCTGAGATAGTCTCACAACTAAGAAGACCAGGACAAGCATTTTGGGTGAGACGTTAAGGAAATGAAAAGGCTATGGTGAGGGAGAATTCCAAATGTGGAGGTAGGAGCCGGAGCGTGTTATGTGATAAACAGCAAAGAAACAATTATTTCTAGATTAGAGTACGTACAGAAAGGTAGGGGCTGGAGGCAGGCTGGTGAGAGTAGAAATATAAGAAAGGCCAGCTTATGAGGACTTTAAAAATCAAAACAGGATTTTATATTTGGCCCTGGAAATGATAGGGAGCTAATGGGGTTTACTGAATGGATGATGTGGAGGAACACCGTCAGATTTGAACTTGGAGAAAAATTAGCTAAGAAAGGATGAACTGGAGAGGGTAGAAATTGGTGGCAGTGTCAGAGGAGAGAAAATGGGATGCACACCAAAAGTCGGAAGGAGAAAAGGTTAATTGCATTAATATTTTTTCATTAGTCTAGACAATAGGACAGTAGATCAAAGCCAGATTTGTAATGTGTAACGACTTTTGAAGAGCACAACTACTGAAAACTTGACAATGAGCTCTTAAGAAATGGTTCTAGCATAACCATTTCTGTGGAAAATGGAGATGCAATCTAGCCAGGAATGTCTATGGTGAGCATTGTGATTCATAAAAGAAGAGGACCAAGAACATGCATCAGAACCCGAAAAGACTTGCAGACGCAGTGAATTTTTGCAGAGTTGAAATAGGTTCTGACATCTGTTGCTCACTACTCAATTCACTGTCACAGAGTCAACTGTGGCATTCCAAGGTAGGGAGGAGTAGGCTTTAGGCCACATAGGAACAAGGAAACAGCTGTCTGGCTCTCACCCAGGGCTGCAAGTCCAGCTTCCAGCACGTCAAACCTGCAACAGGACCACCAGATCGGGAAACACAAAACAAAAGTGGAACCTGCAATTCTCCCACTCTGAACTAGCAAAACTTTCCAGCTGGCTGCGGGCTGCTTCCAGCATTAGTCTAATGGAACTCCATTCAGGGCAGACCCACGTGTGTTGCTCAGATCCAAACAGTTTTTTGGAACTGTCCAGAAGGATAGCGCTTGGCTCTAGATGAAACCACTTTGGGAACTCTGAACGCTTCCAGGTCTCTGAGTTGTCTGACATCCTGCAATATTACCTACCTGTGATAATCTGTATCCCAGGAAAACAGTAGCAGAACCAAAAGAGAGCTCAAGCTCAGTCCATTCCCTCTAGAAGTGCACAGAACCTGACCCTAACAAAGCTAGGAAGTAGTTTGCAAGAATGCGCCAATTAAAAAACAAATCGCATTGTAAACTATTGTGACAATCACTCAAGACACAAACCCGGGAAGAGAATTATTCAAAAACAACCACAAGCCAAGTCTCAAACGAAAAATACACTTTAGGCACAAGTTCAACTGGAATTTTTGAAAGAGATAAAGCAAATGTTTAAAGTTTAAAATTTTTAAATAAATGAAATGACAGTGCAAGGATGGGGGGGAGTGGAAAAGAAATGAGAGCTGTGGAAAAAAAGAATTGGAAATATAATTAGCAGGCACAAAACCCATCTAAACAACAAAGTCTATGAAGATTTAAATGGACCAAATAAAAGTCAGTGATTCATTAATGGCATGAAATATTAAAGGCAAAAGACCAAAGAAATAAAGAATTTAAGATATGGCTTAAACAACTGACCTGAAAAAAAAAAAAAGATAATTTAGGAATCATTGAACTGTTTGAAAGGCTCAACTATGTCTCACAGACATATTAAAGTCAACATATCCCAAACTTAATTCATTCCCCAAAAGTCTTCCCCATTCTTGCTTGAGAAAGAAATATCCTGCTTCCTTCATTCCTTCCTCTATAGGACTACAATTGATTTTCCGGTTACTCAAATAACTGTCCCTTCAATTATATTATTGTTTATATTGCTGTTTTGGTTCTACAGAGTTTATTCTTCATTATTTCAATCAACCAAGTATTAAACACCTACTATGCACTAAATTAAGCACCTATTAAGCACCAAAAACCATGGTGTACATTTGGCATACAATGGAAGAATCTCTACTCTCAAGGAGATTGTATTCTAATGGCTACGATCACAACACATAAATATAAACTTAATGAATTTAAAGTTAACGACAATGTAGTTTGAGATATCAGAAAAACTTCATGTAGAGGATGGGACTTGAGCTTCGTCTTCAAAGAAGAGAGGAATTATTTTAGGCATTCCAGCCACAGATCACAATGTTTACCAAGACACAGAAATGGGAGATGGAACCGAGAGAAAGTCAGAATGTAAAAGGAAGAGTATTATACAATGAGGTTGGGAAGATGGATTGAGATCAGGGGGTAAAGAGCTTTAAAAGTCGAACTGAGAATATAGTTAATTCTGGAAATAATGGAGGACTTTGAAGTTTATTTAATATGGAAAATCTTCATGTTGCAAGAATCTATAGTTACCCAGTTCTCCTTTTCTCTCTTTGTATCCCTCCCTCTGGCCCTCTCTCTTTCCTTCCCTCTCATCCTTCCTTCTTCCTTCCCTCCCTCTTTCTCACACACACATTCATATGCCCATAATAGGGGATAAGGTTCTTTGAACAAAGAAGGCTACATTTAGCCATCCTTATCTCAGATCAAGCAAAAGCAAAAACTGATCTAATTAAAAGAGATAAGGAAGGAAATGTTGCTAAAGGGTAGCACAGACATTGAAGCAATATCAGTCTAAACATATATGCACCAAGTGGTATGGCATCTAACTTCCTAAAGGAGATGTTAAGAGAGTTGCAAGAAGAAATAGACAGCAAAACCATAATGGTGGGAGATCTCAACCTTGTACTCTCAGAATTAGATAAATCAAGCCACAAAACAAATAAGAAAGAAGTTAAAGAGGTAAATAGAATATTAGAAAAGTTAAGTATAATAGATCTTTGGAGAAAACTGAATACAGACAGAAAGGAGTACCTATACAAAAATTGACCATATATTAGGACATAAAGACCTCAAAATTAAATGCAGAAAGGCAGAAATAGTAAATGCATTCTTCTTACATCACAATGAAATAAAAACTAATTCAACAAAAAGCCAGAGGAAAATGGACCAAAAAGTAAGTGGAAACTAAATAATCTCATCCTAAAGAATAAATGGGAGAAACAGCAAATCATAAACACAATAATTTCACTCAAGAGACTGACAATAATGAGAACATACCAAAATTTGTGGGATGCAGCCAAAGTGGTAATAAGGGGAAATTATATATCTCTAGGAGGCTTACTTGCATAAAATAGAGAGGTCAATGAATTGGGCTTGCAACTTAAAAAGCTAGAAAAAGACCAAATTAAAAACCCCCAATCAAATACTAAGCTTGAAATTCTAAAAATAAAAACAATTAATAAAATTGAAAGTAAAAAAAAACTATTGAATTAATAAATAAAACTAAGAATTGGTTTTACAAAAAACCCCAACAAAATAGATAAACCTTTGGTAAATTTGAATAGAAAAAGGAAAGAGGAAAATCAAATTGTTTAAGAATCAAATTCTTAAAAATGAAAAGGGAGAACTCTCCACTAATGAAGAGGAAGTTAGAGCAATGATAAGGAGTTACTTTGCCCAACTTTATGCCAATCAACTTAAATGAAATGGATGAATATCTTCAAAAATATAGCTTGCCCAGATGAACAGAAGAAGCAAATTGGTTAAACAGTTCCATTTTAGAAAAAGAAATAGAACAAGCTATTAATCAACTCCCTAAGAAAAAAATCCCCAGGACTAGATGGATTTACATGTGAATTCTACCAAACATTTAAAGAACAATTAACTTCAATGCTATTTAAACTATTTGAAAAATTAGGGATTGAAGAAGTCCTACCAAATTCCTTTTATGACACAGACATGGTACTGATACCTAAACCAGGTAGGACAAAAACAGAAATTATAGACCAATCTCCCTAATGAACATTGATACAAAAATTTTAAATAAAATACTAACAAAAAGATTACAGATAATCATCCCCAAGATAATATACCATGACCAAGTAGGATTTGTACCAGGAATGCAGGGTGGTTCAACATTAGGAAAACTATTAGCATAATTGACTATATCAATAACCAAATTAACAAAAACTATATGATCATCTTAATAGATGCAGAAAAAGCATTTGATAAAATCCAACATTCATTCCTATTAAAAACACTAGAGAGTACAGGAATAAATGGATTTTTCCTTAAAATAGTCAGTAGCATCTATTTAAAACCATCAGTAAGCATCATATGTAATGGGGGTAAACTAGAACCATTTCCATTAAGATCAGGAATGAAACAAGGTTGCCCACTATCACCATTATTATTCAATATTGTATTAGAAATGCTAGCTTAAGCAATATGAGTTGAAAAAGAGATTAAAGGAATTAGAGTAGTAATGAAGAAACCAAATTATCACTCTTTCCAGATGATATGATGGTATACTTAGAGAACCCAAGAGATTCTACTAAAAAGCTATTAGAAATAACCCACAACTTCAGCAAAGTTGCAGGATACAAAATAAATCCACATAAATCATCAACATTCTTATATCTCACTAACAAAATCCAATAGCAAGAGATACAGAGAGAAATTCCATTTAAAACAACTGCCAATAGTATAAAATATTTGGGAATCTATCTGCCAAAGGAAAGTCAGGAGCTATATGAGCAAAATTACAAAAAACTTTCCACACAAATAAAGTCAGACTTAAATAACTGGAAAAAAATATTAAGTGCTCTTGGATAGGTCGAGCAAATAAAGATGACAATACTACCTATTTAGTGTTATACCAGAGTCCCAAAAAACTATTTCAAATGGTAATAATATGACCTAGAAAAAATAACAACAAAATTCATCTGGAAGGACAAAAGTTCAAGACTTTCAAGGGAACTAATGAAAAAAAAAATCAAATGAAGGTGGCCTAGCTGTACCTGATCTAAAACTATATTATAAAGCAGTGGTCACCAAAACCGTTTGGTATTGGCTAAGAAATAGATTAGTTGATCAGTGGACTAAGTTAGGTTCATAGGACAAAATAGTCAATAACTTTAATAATCTAGTGTTTGACAAATTCAAAGACCCCAGCTTTTGGGATAAGAATTCACTGTTTGACAAAAACTGCTGGGAAAATTGGAAATTAGTATGGCAGAAACTAGGCATTGACCCACACTTAACACTGTACACCAAGACAAGGTCAAAATGGCATAAAGAATGAGATTATAAATAAATTAGAAGAACATAAGATAGTTTACCTCTCAGACCTGTGGAGGAGGAAGGAATTTGTGACCAAAGAACTAGAGATCATTATTGATCACAAAATAGGAAATTTTGGTTATATCAAGTTAAAAAGTTTTTGTACAAATATTTAAACCTTAATGCAAACAAGATTAGAAGGCAAGCGATAAAGTGGGAAAATAGTTTTACAGTCAAAGGTTCTGATAAAGACTTCATTTCCAAAACATAGAGAATTAAGTCTAATTTATAAGAAATCAAGCCATTCTCCAATTGATAAATGGTCAAAGGATATGAACAGTTTTCAGATGAAGAAATTGAAATTATTTCTAGCCATATGAAAAGATGCTCCAAATTATTCTTGATCAGAGAGATACAAATTAAGGTAACTCTGAGATACCAATACACACTTCTCAGATTGGCTAGAATGACAGGAAAAGATAATGATAATGTTGGAGGGGATGTGGGAAAACTGGGACACTGATACATTGTTGGTGGAATTGTGAGTGCATCCAACCATTCTGGAGAGCAATCTGGAACTGTGCTCAAAAAGTTATCAAACTGTGCAGACCCTTTGATCCAGCAGTGTTACTACTGGTTATTTCCCAAAGAGAAATTAAAGAAGGGAAAGGGACCTGTATGTGCAAGAATGTTTGTGGCAGCCCTCTTTGTAGTAGCCAGAAACTGGAAACTGAATAGATGCCCATCAATTAGTTGTGGTATATGAATATTATGGAATATTATTGTTCTCTAAGAAATGATCAGCAGGATGATTTCAGAAAGTTCTGGGGAGACCTACATGAACTGATGCTGAGTGAAATGAGCAGGAGTAGGAGATCATCATATACTTCAACAACAATACCATATGAGGTTGTATTCTAATGGATGTGGCTCTCTTCAACAATGCTTTGTACCAAATCAGTTCCAATTGACCAGTAATGAAGAGAACCAGCTACACCCAGCAAAAGAACTATAGGAAAAGAGTGTGGACCATAACATAGCATTTCCACACCTTCTGTTATTATCCGCTTGCATTTCTGTTTTCCTTCTCAAGTTATTATTACCTTATTTCTAAATCTAATCTTTCCTGTGCAGCAAGATAATTGTATAAATATGTATGCATATGTTGTATTTAACACATACTTTAACATATTTAACATCTATTGGTCTACCTGACATTTAGGGGAGGGGTTGGAGGGAAGGCGGGGAAAAGTTGGAACAGAAGGTTTGCAAGGGTCAGTGCTGAAAAATTACCCATGCATATGTTTTGTAAATAAAAAGTAAAAATAAAAAATGTTTTTTTTTAAAGAAGTCTACATTTGCCTTTTAGTGATGTTATGAGAGATTAGGTGATTCCTTTCTATTTCTAGTGGCTCAAACCCCTGTTTCAATGTGTTCCTCCCAACATTAAACTACTAGTTTTATTCTTTTTAAAAAACTATTCTTTATATCAATACCCTATTGTGATTAGCACCCTAACATAATTTTACCAATGAACATAAATTAATTTTTTACAAAGGGACAACTATCTGGCCTTAGACACTTGCTAGCTGTGTGACTTAGAATTAGCCATTTCACTCTGCAGTTTCCTCATTTATAAAATGAGATGAAGAAGGAAATGGTAAATCATTCCAGTATCCTTACCGGAAAACTCCAAAAGACATCATGAAGAGCTGGACATGACCAAAAAGGACTAAACAACAACATTTTTTCAAATAAAGAGAAATTTACCTAGAAGATATCAAAAGTACAGAAGTGCAATAAAGGTGCCCTCTCCCTCTACTACCTTGGTCTCTGGGTAAAGTGGGCTCATTCCAACATGTTTCCTTCTGAAGGTGACCTAACCCGTAGAAGAATTCCTTTCTCTTTGAGGGCCTGATATCCTGTCTTCAGATCCAATCCATAGTTGGATTGAGTCCCGGTCACTCCTCAGGATTAGTCTGGTGGACCTCATACTCTTACCCCTAATTCCCATTCTCCTGAGCTTTCAACGCCTGCAAGATTTCAACTAGATTGATACAGATGTTCCTGCAGGTGCTATAGCCACTTCTATTGAGAAAAGAAAATTCTCAGCACCAAAGACCTAGCTGCCATTAGGGGATTATCATCTAAAATGTTTTTAAAGAAGACACATCCCCATCTTCTTGGCTGCTTCCCTCTAAGAATCATTTGACTTCCAGTTGAATCCTTTTATTAAAATAGCAGTTCCTTGAGAGCAGGGACAACAGCAGAGTGCTAGCATAGAGATGGTAATTAAATTCATGAGACTTGATGAGATCACCAAGATAAACAGTATAGTGAGAGAAGAGGGCCCAGAACAGAACTCTGAGGGATATCTACAATTCGAGGGCATGTTCTGGAAGAGGTTCCAGCAATAGAGACAGAGGAGTGGTCAGATAAGTAGGAGAACCATGAGAAAGTGATGTTCCAAAAATTTAGAGAAAAGAGGATATCAAGGAGACAGCAATAAACAGGGTCAAAAGCAGCTGAGAGGTTGGGGAGAATGAGGGTTGAGAAAAATCATTGGATCTGGCAGTTTAGAGATGATTGCTAACTTTGAAGAAAGCACTTTTTAAAAATTAATAGTATTTTATTTTTCCAAATACATGTAAAGATAGTTTCCAGTGTTCATGTTCTTTTAAAAAAATTTTTATTATAGCTTTTTATTGGCAGAACATATGCATGGGTGATTTTTCAATACTGACCCTTGCATATGAACAGACAATTTTCAGATGATGAAATTGAAACTATTTCCACTCATATGAAAGAGTGTTCCAAATCACTATTGATCAGAGAAATGCAAATTAAGACAACTCTGAGATACCACTACACACCTGTCAGATTGACTAAAATGACAGGAAAAAGTAATGATGAATGTTGGAGAGGATGCGGGAAAACAGGGACACTGATACATTGTTGCTGGAGTTGTGAACGAATCCAACCATTCTGGAGAGCAATCTGGAATTATGCCCCAAAAGTTATCAAACTGTGCATCCCCTTTGATCCAGCAGTGCTACTACTGGGCTTATACCCCAAAGAGATACTAAAGAAGGGAAAGGGACCCGTATATGCCAAAATGTTTGTGGCAGCCCTCTTTGTAGTGGCCAGAAACTGGAAAATGAATGGACGACCATCAATTGGAGAATGGTTGGGTATATGAATGTTATGGAATATTAATTTTCTGTAAGAAATGACCAGCAGGATGAATACAGAAAGGCTTGGAGAGACTTACATGAACTGATGCTAAGTGAAATGAGCAGAACCAGGAGATCATTATACACTTCAACAATGATACTGTGTGAGGATGTATTCTGATGGAAGTGGATTTCTTCGACAAAGAGAAGATCTAACTCAGTTTCAACTGATCAAGGATGGACAGAAGCAGCTACACCCAGAGAAGGAACACTGGGAAATGAATGTAAACTGTTTGCATTTTTGTTTTTCTTCCAGGGTTATTTTTACCTTCTGAATCCAATTCTTCCTGTGCAACAAGAGAACTGTTCAGTTCTACACACATATATTGTATCTAGGATATACTGTGACATATTTAACTTGTATAGGACCGCTTGCCATCTGGAGGAGGGGGTGGAGGGAGGGAGGGAAAAAGTCGGAACAGAAGTGAGTGCAAGGGATAATGTTGTAAAGAAAATTTTTTCAAAATAAAAAAAAAGGGAAAATTACTGACCCTTGCAAAACTGTTCCAAATTTTTCCTCCTTCCCTCCACCTCTTCCTCTAGATGGCAGCTAGTCTAATACATGTTAAACATTTAAAAGTATATCTTAAAATACAATATATGTGTACATATTTATACAGTTCTCTTGTTGCACAAGAAAAATCGGATCTAGAAAGAAAGAAAAAAACCTGAGAAGGAAAATAAAAATGCAAGCAAACAATAACAGAAAGAGTAGAAACGCTATGTTGTGGTCCATACTCATTTTCCAGTGTTCTTTCATTGGATGTAGCCGGTTCTGTTCATCCCTGATCAATTGGAATTGAATTGGATCCTCTCATTGTTGAAGAGAGTCACGTCCATCAGAATTGATCATCATATAGTATTGTTGCTGAAGTATATAATGTTCTCCTGGTCCTGCTCATTTCACTCAGCATCAGTTCACGTAAGTCTCTCCAGGCTTCTCTGAAATCATCCTGCTGATCATTTCTTACAGAACAATAATATTCCACAACACTCACATACCACAATTTACTCAGCCATTCTCCAACTGATGGGCATCCACTCAATTTCCAGTTTCTTGTCAATACGAAAAAGGCTGCTACAAACATTTTGCACCTATTGTTTTTTTCCCTTTTTTATGCTCTCTTTGGGGTACAGACCCAGTAGAGATACTGCTGGATCAAAAGTTCTCTAGCCCTTTGAACATAGTTCCAAATTGTTCTCCAGAATAGTTGGATCATTTCACAATGCCACCAATAATAAATTATCGTTCCAGTTTTCCCACATTCCCTCCAAAATTTATCATTATCTTTTTATGCCATCTTAGCCAATTTGAGAGGTGTGAGGTGGTACTTCAGAATTGTCTTAATTTTTCTAATAGTGCCTTAGAGCATTTTTCATATGACTAGAAATGGCTTTAATTTCTTCATCTGAAAAGTGTCTGTTAGTATCCTTTGACCATTTACACATTGAAGAATGACTTGTATTCTTATATATTGAGTCAGTTCTCTCTATATTTTAGAGATGAGGCTTTTATCAGAAATACTAACTGCAAAATTTCCCCCCCACCCCCAGCTTTCTGCAAAAACTTTTTAACTTAATGTTATCGAAATGATCAATTTTGCATTTCATAGTTCTTTAGTTCTTTTTTGGCCATAAATTCTTCCTTTCTCCACAGATCGGTTTTCCCTTATTTTCCTAATTTGCATATCATCCTTTTCAATCTTATCTTGCTATAGGGTATTACATGTTGGTCAGTGCCTAATTTCTGCCATACTATTTTCCAACTTCCCCAGCAATTTTTGTCAAATGAGTTCTTATCCCAGAAGCTGGAGTCTTTGGGTTTTTCAAACACTACATTATTGTAGTCATTGACTATTGTGTCTTGTGTACCTAACCTATTCCACTGATCTACCTCTCTGTTTCTTAGCCAATACCAAGGGTTTTGATGATTGCCGTTTGATAATATAGTTTTAGATCTGTATGGTTTTAGAGTCTTTGCATTTTTCCATTATTTCTCTTAATATTCTTGACTTTCTGTTCTTCCAGGTTAATTTTGTTATTTTTTCTGGCTCTATAAAGTAATTTTTTGAGGGCAGTTTGGTTGGTAAGACACTGGATATATTAATTTAGGTAGAATTATCTTTTTTTTATTATATTAGTTTGGCCTACCCATGAGCACTTGATATCCTTCCAATTGTTTAGAACTAATTTTATTTGTGTGAAAAGTGTTTTGTAACGGTGTTCCTGGTTTTGTCTTGGCATGTAGATACTCAAATATTTTATATTCTATAATTATTTTAAATGGGATTTCTCTTTCTATCTCTTGCTGCTGGATTTGTTGGTAACGTATAGAAATGTTGATTATTCACGTGGGGTTATTTTATATCCTGCAACTTTGTTAAAGTTGTTAATTGTTCCTGGTAGTTTTTTAGTTGATTCTCTGGGATTTTCTAAGTATACCATCATATCATCTGCAAAGAGTGTTTTGTTTCTTCATTGTCTACTCTAATTCCTTCAGTTTCTTTCTCTTATTGCCAAAGCTAAGATTACTAGTTCAATGTTGAATTACAGTAGTGAAAATGGGCATCCTTGTTTCATTGTTGATCGTATTGAGAAGGCTTCTAGCTTATCCCCATTACATGTAATGCTTGCTGATGGTTTTAGATAGATGCTATTTATCATTTTAAGAAAAAACCCATTCATTCATATGTTGGAGAGAACGCTTTTAGTGGAATGATGAGGTTGGAAGCTAGACTGTAGAGTTAAGAAGAGTGAAAGGAGAGGTACCCACCACACATGATGTTTTCAGAAGTTTTAGTTACAAAGGACCGAGGAGAAAGGAGTTGAAAGTTTTCAGGAATGGAAGGATCAATTTTCAGGATGTAGAGATATGTACACATTGGCAATAGGGACTAAATCTGTAGATAAATGGGTGAAGGAGTGGGGATGACAGGGAGGGGCCCATCAGCTGGAAGAGATGAGATAATATAGGATTGCATGAGCAGATAGAGGGGCCACTTCATTATGTGAGGGGTGAAGGAGAAGATAGTAGCTCTTGAGTTGTGTAGGAGGCGAGGAAAAGGGGGAAAGGGGAAATTCTTAGTGAACCACCCCACCAATGTATGAGATAAGGTTCTCAGCTGGAAGAGGAGGAGGAGCAGAAGGGGTTTGAAGAGGAATAATAGAGGTAGGAGAGTCATCCTGGAAACCAAAGGTATTGCCTCGAAGCAAACCAGGGCCCAGATGAAGATGTGGCTAACAAACTTGTAGCAATAAAGGACAATTGTTTCCGTTTTGGCTAGAACTCCTGAAGATCTCCCCCACGAGACTCCTCTCCAACTCTTCCCTGACTCCCTAGACCTGTCCTTACTTCCCTCCCGCTTTTCCCTTCTTTAAAAGTCCATGACACCTGAAACGTCCTGCTTAATCATAAGTGCTTCAGCCTTGCTCAGTTATATTTGATTTAGCCTGTGAGCCGTTTCATGTAATAAATGGCACCCTTTATGTCTGTGATAATGTCTTATGAGTTCTTCATGTTTCTAACCACTCTCCCACCTGGTACATTGGTACTTTACCTAATACTTCTCCACTTGGAAAGACCTTAGCTTAAAAAGGCTGAGGTCTCCCACTGTATCCAGGTCCATCTCCACTTATCCTGGGCTTTATCTGGTCACTGGACCCCACTGGAGGGGAAAGTGAGGCTGGTGACCTTGCCGAGCCCTCCTTCACTCACATCCAATTCCCTTGCGTGTCATGGCAGCACCTCCCTGATGTCATGGTCCTCCTTGAGAACAAAGGACAAGACAACACCCTCTGTGAGTAGGATTAGGAGCTGCCCCACTGGGGGCCCAAATGAAACAGGGCGTTTGAGCAAAATCACTCTTCTCTTTCTTCTGCCCCTTCCCTCTGACTACATAGGATATCATACCCTTACCTGCAAGTGCTCTGCCCAAAAGAATGTAAATTTTGGTTGCTGAAACCTCCCGAGATATCTTGGGATTTAGGGTAGATTTCTTTTCTTTTCTATCCTCCCTTCCTCCCTTTCTATCCTCCCTTCCTCACTTTCTATCCTCCTTTCTTTCCTCCTTTCCTTCCTCCCTTCCTCTCTTCCTCGTTTCCTTCCTTCCTTCTTTTTTCTTTCTTTCCTCCTTTCCTTCCTTCCTTCCTTCCTTCCTTCCTTCCTTCCTTCCTTCCTTCCTTCCTTCCTTCCTTCCTTCCTTCCTTCCTTCCTTTCTTTCATAAAGCCAGGAAGTTTTAAGTGTCTGAAGTAAAATTCAAACTCAAATCCTCCTGACTTCAGGGCCAGTGCTCTATCCATTGCACCATGTAATTACCCTTAGACTTCTTTCTTAAGGACTATGTTTTAAATCCAAATCATTGTGGCTCTCATAGATTGACTAAGGGTAGGCTCTAGACCAAGCCCCATTTGATCATTGTTGGGCCCTGATTGGTTCAGAGGGATTGTAAATAGCAATTGTTTCCATTTTGGCCAGAAATCCAAAGGTCAATTGATATCTATTAGGATCTTTTTATCTCTAAGGTCATAATAAATAAATTAAAAATAATTAACAGGAATTGGCAAACAGAAGTCTTTAATAATACAGCCACCTTTTTAACCTTTAAAAATAAAATCTAACCACTTCACACTTGTCAGATTGGATAAGATGACAGGAAAAGATAATGATGAATGTTGGAGGGGATGTGGGAAAACTGGGACACTAATGCATTGTTGGTGGAATTGTGAATGGCTCCAGCCATTCTGGAGAGCAGTTTGAAACTACGCTCAAAAAGTTATCAAACTCTCCATACCCTTTGATCCAGCAGTGTCACTAATTGGCCTGTATCCCAAAGAGATCTTAAAGGAGGGAAAGGGACCCCCAGTGCAAAAGTTTGTGGCAGTCCTGTTTGTAGTGGCCAGAAATTAGAAACTAAGTTTTCATCAGTTGGAGAATGGCTGAATAAATTATGCTATATGAATGTGATGGAATATTATTGTTCTGTAAGAAATGACCAGCAGGATGATTCCAGAAGCTATCTGGAGAGACCTATATGGACTGATGCTGAGTGAAATGAGCAGAACCAGGAGATCATTATACACGGCAACAAGACAATAAATTCTGATGGACATAGCTCTTGTCAACAGTGAGATGATTCAGGCCAGTTCCAATGGTCTTGTGATGGAGAGAGCCATCTGCATCCAGAAAAAGGATTGTGGGAACTGAGTGTGGACCACAACATAGCATTCTCACTCTTTTTATTGCGGCTTCTTCTTCTTCTTCTTCTTCTTCTTCTTCTTCTTCTTCTTCTTCTTCTTCTTCTTCTTCTTCTTCTTCTTCTTCTTCTTCTTCTTTCTTCTTCTTCTTCTTCTTCTTTCTTCTTCTTCTTCTCTTCCTCCTCCTCTCCTCCTCCTCCTCCTGCTTCTGTTTCTTCTCTTCTTCTTTTACTGGTTTGACTTGATTTTTCTTGTGTGAAACAATAATTGTATAAATATATACTCATGTATTGGATTTAACATATATTTTTACCATGTTTAACATATATTGGAGTACTTGCCATCTAGGGGAGGCTAATGTTAAAGAATTGTCCATGCACATGTTTTGAAAAATAAATAAAAAACTTTAATAAAAAAATAAAAAAAATAAAATCTATTTGGCTTGATTAAAAAATCAGTAAGTCTCTAACCCACCCCCAAGTCTCACCGTTGTCCCTTCTAGTACACAAACACTCCACAACACAGCACCGCTGAATTTCACATATGGCTGCCACCTACATTTAAAAGGAGATGGTTGGAGGAGGGACTTTTGGGTTCCAATTATGTTTTGAGTTTTGAGTTTCTACTGTGCCATCAGTTAAACTCAGAGAAAAGAAAACAGCTTCTGTCTTATGTGAATCTTACCTGCAAAACCAGTCTCCTGGTAATTGTGCAGAGGCACTTTGGTTACCAAAGGCTTTCCAAAAGAGCTTATCCCCACGAGGTATTAGGTACCGGGAGTGTGAGCACCTGACCATTCTCAAGCTCAAACAGGTTCACTTTACTTTTCCTACTTGTGAAACAGAGAAATCACTTTTTTTGCAGTATATAAATAACATAAAATATTAGGGCAGAAGCTTTTTTCGATTTTGGGATTTCTGTAACAACATTATAGTTGTTTGGGGCCTTATATAAAACTAGGTTGGATGGATGAGAAGACCATTTAAGTGATATTTCTCCTGTGATCCTATAGCCACCCAGCGTGGTAGGCAATGACTGTTGTCCCCATTTAACAGAAGAAGAAACTGAGGCAGATGGTGAGAAGTGAAGTGATTAGCTGATCAGTCAACTAATGTTAGAGATGAGATTCAACCTCAATCTCTCCCAAGTCCAAGTTTAGTAGTCTCCATTCCACATTCCCTGTCAGCTAACCTGTGCCTCTCCATCTTTCCTGAGGAAATACAGGAGATAATTTTGTCAAAGGCCTCATTGAAACCCAAGGAGACTATGTGCGCCAGGCCCTGTGATTTTCAATCCAAAAAGGCAATGAGGTTAATCGGGCACAGTCTGTTCTTAATGAAGCCATGTTAGTTTTTATGTCTGCATGTCCATTCTTTTCAAACAATAATGTCTTCTCTAATTTTTTTCAGGAATTAAAATTAAGCCAACTTGATTATTCAGGGCAACATTTGTCCTCTTCCAATTTAACAATTAGATGCAATTGTTATATATGCGATATCTAAGACAATAATGCAGCTGGCCCTGATAACCTGAACTCATTGAGACCAGCCAGCTGCTCTCCCCATCTCCTCCCTTTCCTTCCATTTCATCTCTCTAAATATTTCTGTTCTGTTCTTTCGAGTCCATGAGAAGCAGCATCATGCATCTTCTGTCTTTACAACTAATTTTCCAGGTGTGTCTATATCTATTTATGTAATCTATCCAGATCTGTCTATCCATGCATCCATCAGTCTGTCTATTCATCTGTCCATTTATCTGTCTATCCAACCATCATTCATTCATATATCTATTCGCATTTCTCTCTCTCCCTCCCTCCCTCCTTCCCTCTTTCTCTCTTTCTTTCTGTCTCTCTGACTCTCTCTCTTTGTGTCTCTGTCTCTGTCTCTCTGTCTCTGTCTGTCTCTTTCTCTCTCTCTGTTTCTGTCTTTCTGTCTCTGTCTGTGTCTCTCTCTCTGTCTTTCTGTCTCTCTCTTCCCCCCTCCATCCATCCATCTATTTATCTATCTATATTAACCCACCTCTCTCTTTCTCTTGATAGATATCTCCAAAACACAGTGATATGGTACAATTGGGCAGCCAGGGTTGCCAGGCTTAGAATCAGAAAGACTCATCTTCCTGAGTTCAAATTTGGCTTCAGATCCTTGCTAAGCTGTGTGACTTATGGCAAGTCACTTAATTCGGTTTTTCTTAGTTTCCTTATCTGTGAAACGAGCTGGAGAAGGAAATGGCAAAAACATTCCAGTGTCTTTGCCAAAACAAAAACAAAACACCAAATGGAGTCCTGAAGAGACGGCTAGAACTGAAAATGACTGAAAAATGGCAATAAATTGGCACAAGCAATTCTTGGTGGAGAAAACAGCAAAGTACAAGTTGAATTCCGGTTGGAAGGAACTTCAGAAGCTGCCTGGTCCAGTCTGTACCATCAGAATTTCCCCTCTCCAGCATCTCCAGCGGGGAGTCTTTTCACTGGAAGATGTCTTATAAAGGGAAGCCTCGTGCCTGGTGAGACAGCCCTCTCTGGGTGGCTATAGTGCTAATTATACCTTCGATCCTAACAAGTAGCCGGTCCCTACCTCAATCTGCCTTAGAGCTGTAACACCCATTCTTGGTTACCATCTTCATCTATTCATTCTATGTTTTAATGCCAAATTCTCCTTTCTCAGAACCAAAGAATTTGAGAGTGAGAAAGGGCTTTAGCAACCACCTAGCCCATACCCAAAAGGAATTTCCATGTAACACACCTAACAGGTTCACCTTTGTTAAAGAGATCAAAGAGAGGTAACCCAACTCCTCCCAAGGCAGCCAGCTGACTTTCTGACAGAGTTATTAGTACATTTTTCTTTTTTTTTTCTTATTCTTTTTATTAGTACACTTTTCTAGCCATTTCTTACTGGACTCAGACAAAAAACAACTAATTTTCTCTGCATCAGGCTTGCCCCCTCCACTTTCCTCTCCTTCTAGTTTTCCTTTATGTGTGGTCTTCATCCAACAGACGGTAGGAAGGAATCAAATTTTTTGGTTGCTTGCACTTGTATCCCTCCCCTTAACATAGTGTTGGCACACAATAAATGCTTAATAAATACTTTATCTATCTATCTATCTCTCCACCTCTATTTCTATCTATCTATCTATCTGTCTGTCTGTCCATCCGTCCATCTTCTATCTATCTCTCTAGTTGTATTTATATCTATCTCTCTAATTCTATTTCTATCTGTCTCTCTGTCTATATATCTGTCTGTCTGTCTGTCTTCTATCTCTCCAGTTTTATTTATATCTATCTATCTATCTATCTATCCATCTATCTATCTGTCTGTCTGTCTGTCCGCCCATCTGTCTGTCTTCTATCTCTCTAGTTGTATTTATATCTATCTCTCTAATTCTATTTCTATCTGTCTCTCTGTCTATATATCTGTCTGTCTGTCTGTCTTCTATCTCTCCAGTTTTATTTATATCTATCTATCTATCCATCTATCTATCTGTCTGTCTGTCTGTCCGCCCATCTGTCTGTCTTCTATCTCTCTAGTTGTATTTATATATATATATATATCTCTAATTCTATTTATATCTGTCTCTCTGCCTATATATCTGTCTGTCTGTCTGTCTGTCCGTCCATCTGTCTGTCTTCTATCTCTCTAATTCTATTTATATCTGACTCTCTGCTTATATATTTGTCTGTCTGTCTGTCCGTCCGTCCATCTGTCTGTCTTCTATCTATCTCTCTAATTCTATTTATATCGGCCTCTCTGCTTATATATCTGTCTGTCTTCTATCTCTCCAGTTCTATTTATATCTATCAATCTATCCATCTATCTATCTGTCTGTCCATCCATCTGTCCGTCTATCTGTCTTCTATCTATCTCTCTAGTTGTATTTATATCTATCTCTCTAATTCTATTTATATCTGCCTCTCTGCCTATATATCTGTCTGTGTGTCTTCTATCTCTCCAGTTCTATTTATATCTATCTATCTATCCATCTATCCATCTATCCATCTATCTATCTAATGTGTGTCTCCAATTTCCTGCCTTTACTTCCACCATCTATATGTGTCTTTTAAAAAATCAGAGCTGGGAGGTGGATTCCCATGATGGTCTTGGTCTCTACTCCGGCCTTTGCCTCCTTATAGGAATCATTGCTGCTTGAATCTTCAGACTTTGATTCTTAAGAGATCCCCATCTCTTTTGCGCTAGCATCCCCTGAAAAATATCCAGTCCCTTTGCTCCGGTCTGATTTTTCTCCAATCCTATCACACCATGACTGACTGTCCCCTTGTCTATGGCCTGGTTATTGTTCTGGCTTCGTTCATTTGTACATAGAATTGGAATGTGGGGTCCTTGAAGGCAGGAACGTTTTGACTTTCTCCTCAGCGCTTATAAGGCACATTGCCTGGTGTTTACCACATGCTTGCTTGATTTTGCTCTTCCTTTAATGATTCAAACCCTAACAGGCCGTGTTTGAGCGGTAGCAGGCCCACAAGTGAGTGGACCTTGGAACACGGGATTTTCTTGAACTGTGTCTTCTTCCTAATCTGAATGGTGGATGTTAGGAAGGTGGGAGGGATACGACGGGAAAGTGTGCTTCTTGTCATTTGGCTCCAACCACGTGATATTGCCCTCACATAAATAACCAGAAGAGGCTCTAAATATAGCTGGAGGGACGCAGGGAGCCAGTTGCTGTTGAGCCAGGGTGCTTGGAAATTGAATGCTGCAAAGAGATCCCCCTACAAGTGAGCCTTTAAGTTCAATGACCTCACTGGAAGTTGCTCTGACAATGGCTGGTTGCTTGCTCAAAGAAGAATTTTACTAACTAAATTGGAAAAAACAAAACAAAACCATAAATGCAGAGGAAAAAATTCATTCCAGGGAGCCCTGAATCAACCAATCAGCAAGCATTCTTTTTTATTATTTTATTTTTTATTTATTATAGCTTTTTATTTACAAGATATATTCATGGGTAATTTTTCAGCATTGACCCTTTGCAAAACCTTCTGTTCCAACTTTTCCTCTCCTTCTCCCCCACCCCCTCCTCCAGATGGCAGGTAGTCCCATACATGTTAAATATGTTAAAGTATATGTTAAATACAACCTATGTGTACATAGCCATAGTTATTTTTCAGCAAGCATTCTTAAAGTTTAATATTCAAAGGAACTTATGTCCTTTCAGACGACATTTAGGATCACATAATTAGAACTGACTCCTCTCTTTATAGAACAGGCTTATTTTGTTCCATGAATGAAAAGGAAGACAATTGGCCTTAGTTTACAGTCAGAGTATTCCTCTGATTTAGATAGGACACTTCCACTGGGGGTATAGCTCAGCTTGGAGCTGCCGTTGCTGAAACTTTTGGGGGGACTTTCTTTTGGTTACAAAAAAGGGTTCAGTTCAGAGATGAGGTGGCTATTAGGACAGGTGACTGATTTTTTTTTTTAAGAAGAGATATCAATAAATCTCTAAAGTTTGAAAAATAGAGTAATCAACAAACAAACGTGTATTAAAGGACTGTATCTAGGTACTGGGAATACAAAGATAAAATGAACCAGTTCCTCTCCTAAAGGAGTTTATGTTCTTTTTTTAAATAAAAGCTTTTTACTTTCAAAATACATGCAAAGATAGTTTTCAACATTCACCCTTGCAAAACATTGTGATCCAAAATTTTCCAGGAATTTATATTTTAACAAAGGACATCCATATAGGGAATACATGAGGATAGGGTTTGAGTCCCAGCTCTGGTGACACTGTTGTGCCAAAGTTCTCTTTTAATGTCCTGACTCAGTTTCCCTAATTGTCTTATTCAGTTACTCTGCCTCAGGTTATAACCATTCCCTCTTAATGTTTAATGGGATAAAGATCCATTTTAGACGTCATTAGCATATCAATACCTCCCCCATTATGTCATCCTAGGTGCCTCCCCCCATTAGGTCATCCCCATCCATGTACCTTCTCCATTATATCATTGTTTTTGTTACTCCATAAAAGAGTCTTGTACCTGATATTCTGGGCTGGATTCTTTGAGAAGATAACCTCATTCAGCCCTGGGATCAAACATGGATCCATTTGGTCCCAGTAAATCTCTCCATTTAATAAACTATTCAATTGTTCTCTAATCTCTGTCTTGCTCAGTTTCTCCGTATTACAACACTAATTCCCCACTCTGTACTTCAGGCTCCACCATATAAAAAAGAGAGAATTGGATAAGTCTTTGAAAGCTTTAATACAACACTGTTAGGAAATGTTTTGCACGGCTATGGCACTGAATTGCCTGCTTGCTTCAGGGAGCTGGGATAGGGAGGGAGGAAGGGCAAGATTTGGAACTCAAAGTTTTCAAAACACTTGTTAAAAACTGTTTTAAATGTAAGTGGGGAAAAATAAAATGGGAAATAAAAAGAAATTAGAGAAATGAAAGTCTCCACATATGCTTGTTGAATGAATGAATAACTATAATTTAAACTGTCTTCCAGCTCAGTTTATAAATTTATTAGTCTTTATTCTTTCCCTCCACCTTCCTCCCTCATCCTCCTCCTTGAATGGGACTTTGTCAAGAAAGTCTTTGGGACTTCACCCCAGCCAAATAGCTTTTATTAGCAAAATAGGTGTATAACAGGAGTTTTTAACCAACTTTGTGTATGTATATATACATATGTCCTTTCTCAGGATGATTTTTTCCCCTTGAGGGAAAAGTTAAGTGACTTGCCCAGGGTCACACAGTTAGTTATTAAGTGTTTGAAGTTGGATTTGAACTCAGGTCCTCCTATCTTCAGGACTAGTACTCTATCCACTGCACCATCTAGCTGTCCAGGATTATATATATATATATATATATATATATATATATATATATATATATATATATATATATATATATATATATATAAAATTACAGCTTTATATTGACAGAACTTATGCATGGGTAATTTTTACAACATTGTCCCTTGCACTCACTTCTGTTCCAACTTTTCCCTTCCTTCCCCCCATCCCTCCCCTAGATGGCAAGCAGTCCCATACATGTTAAACTGTATATCTTAAATACAATATATGTGTACATATTTGTACAGTTCTCTTGTTGCACAAGAAAAATCGGATTCAGAAGGTAAAAATAACCTGGGAAGAAAAATCAAAATGCAAGCAGTTTACACTCATTTCCCTGAGTTCTTTCTCTGGGTGTAGCTGGTTCTGTTTATCACTGATCGATTGGAACTGATTTGGATCTTCAGCAAGATCCAAATCAGTTCCAATCGATTCCAAGTTCCAGTTCCAATCCAAGAGAGCCATGTCCATCAGAATTGATCCTCATATAATCTTGTTGCTGTATATAATCATCTCCTGGTTCTGTTCATTTCACTCAGCATCAGTTCATGTCGGTCTCTCCAGGTCTCCCTGTATTCCAGGATGATATTTTTAAATGCACAAAATAAAATATATGGGATTACAAAGGAAAGCCGTCTTATTGAATGACATTTATAAACATATTAAAAAAAAAAACAAGTTCCCAGGTAAGTTCTCAAGAGCTATACAGTAAGATGCGATTGGGTTATTTGCTCCTTTGATTAGACAGGAACCTTCTGCTTCCCACTGGGAGCCCTTCCGATTAGCCTTCTGAGGGCACTTGTTAATGCTTAGGGTACACTCGATGGCGGAACTAGTTTTGTGGGAGCGTGCAAACGTAGGTGATATGGTTTTCTGGGACAGCTCTCAATCTTCACTTCCTTTTTAGGAGTCAATCAACGGACTCTACATGGGTACTACAAGCACTGGGGATGGAGACAAAATGAATCAGTTCTTGCCCTCAAGGGGCTTCCAATCTAATTGGGAAAATACATAGATGGTGGTTATGGGAGGAAGGGTTCTCTGAGCCTTTGTCCCTCCCTGCAAGCCGTGGGGAACCATGGTCCCTTCTTTTCCCTACCTGCTTTTGCCTCATTTCCTAAGAAAGAGCCAATTAAAACAGGTGTGCTGGGCAAGGAGGCTGTGAAGTCAGCAGCAAGTTCCATTTAATTCCCCAATTCTGGGCATTTCTATGGGGCCCTGCCAGGCCTGACCAGGAGGTTCAGACGATTTCACTGGGCTTGATGTGTGTCATTTTGGGAAGACTTTATGAACCAAAATTAACTCCCTTACCTCGCCCCCCACCCAAGACAGCAAGTAATCTGATATAGGTTAAACATGTGCAATCTTTTAAAACATATTTCCATGTTTGTTATGTTGTGCAAGAAATATCTGAATAAAAGAGAAAAAAAAAACCAAGAGAAAGAAAAAACCAAACAAAGGTTTTAGTCCACATTCAGTCTCCATACTTTTCTCTCTGGATGCGGACAATATTTTCTATCTATGGACATAGAATCATGGCTTGGCTGAGAAGAGCCGCGTCCATCGCGGTGGATCAGCGTGTCACTTGCTGTTTCTGTGGCAGGGCTCTCTTGTTCTGCTCACCTCACTCAGCACCACTTTATTATCTTTCCAGGTTTTTCTAAAATCAGCCTGCTCATCATTTCTTATAGAACAAGAATATAAGATCGAGTCACCGACTGTAACTTATCCTGCCGTTCCCCGGCTGGCGGCCATTGCCTCAGTTTCCAGTTCTTTGCCACCACAAAAGGGGCTGCTACAAACAGTTCTGCACATGTGGGTCCTTTAAGAAAAAAAATCTTAAAATATTAAAATAATGCCCAAGGGAATTAAATAACCCAAGTCTGTAGCTTATAAGCAATGGGATATTAGTTGCTTATAAGCAAGGGAATCCTGAAAGATCATTACTCCAAGCAACAAAAAGCAAAGATTTCACCTTACACCTTTTGTGTGTTTGCTTGTTGCTGAGGTCATTGGGAGTAAGGGACTTGCCCAGGGTCCCACGGCCAGGAAGTGTTAAGTGTCTGAGGTTAGATTTGCACTCGGGTCCTCCTGACTTCAGGGCCCGGGCACCGATTAGCCGCCCCACACCTTATACCTTTTACATTATGATTTAGCCCGTGAACCCAGAGGGTCAATAACCAAATCACTTCCAAGATGGAGAAGACAATGATATGAACAACAGCAAAAACCTGGTGCCTCCAACTTCCTCAAGAAACATTACTTATTCTTTCCCCCCATCACCCAATCTGACCTATCACCCATCTTTTTCTGAGTCTGGCAGAGACTTGGGAAGAATGTTTTCAGTTTCACTATGTATGAGGTTTTAGATATTCTACATACAACACGGGCCGGGATCGGAATCCTCAGGGAAGGACAGAAAGAACATCTTGGACTTGGAGCCACTGGACCTCCCTGATGCTTCTGGCTGAGGGCTGTGCTAGCTGGAAAAACCAAATGGACCAGAGGTCAGGAGGCCTGCTTCCCATCCTGCCCCTGCCACTGACAGACTGTGACATGGAGTTAAAATTCCCCCCTGCCCCGTCTGGGCGGGGGAAGACTGGCTGAGACAACCATGTAAGTGCTTCCAGAACGCTGGTGATTGTTGGGTGATCCTGGCCAAGTCCCTATTCAGGGAGCCTCAGTTTCCCTCTCCGTACAAGAGAGAAAATGGTAATACTTGCAGGGCAGAGTGTATGATGTTGTTTAGAAGGAGGAAGAGCCTTACAAAACTTACCATCCTTGTTTCAGGATTGGAAGAGACTCGGAAATCATTTGGTCCAACTTTTCATTTTACTGATGAGAAAGCCAAGGGCCGGTGCGTAGAGGGAGGGTCCCCAGGCCGGGATCCCCGGGTCACCGGACCTTGTCCACCTTGTCCCGAGTCCTCGGGACTCGCCCGAGACCACACAGACCCCGAGCCGCAGAACTGAGATTGGAGCCCAGGTAGTATTTCTGTGGCACTCTGGGGACCACAAAGCGCTTTACAAAAGCTCATATTCTTCTCATTTTCGCCAGGCTTCCCTGACTTCCCAGCTGTCTGTGACTCCAGGGCTAGAATTAGAACCCGGGGCTTCTGGCTCCGGCAAATCCAGTTCCCTTCCTAGCAGGTCATCCATCCTTGCCATCCTCCTCCTCCTCCTTGTCCTCCCTCTCCCAGCCTCTAAGTGGGCGGGGTCGGTTTAAGACGTCAGCTCCCCAAGGCCGGGGTCTCCGGGGCCATCCTCAGTCATCGGACGTTCTCCGTGCGGCCCCTGGACCCGACGCCCCCCGTTCCCTTCCGGGGCAGGGGAGCACCCCCCGCCGTCCCGGCCCCCGGAGAACGGAGGCTGCCCGACGCTAACCGCCACCCTTTCCCCTCCTCGCCCCCAGCCTCCCCGGGCCGCCCCTGGGAGGGGCCGCCTTTCAGCCCCGGCCGCTGCTCTGCGCGGTGACGGCGCGGGACGCAAAGTCCCCGGGGAGAACTTGGCCGCCAGCCCCGGCGCTCGGGCCGGCCCACGCCCGCGAGCCTGGGGAATGACTGGCGAGGGCAGGGGCCGGCCCCGGCTCCCTGCTGACTCAGCGCGCCCCGGCTTCCCAGACCCCGCCGGGCCGCGCACGGCCCTTAAAAGGAGTCGGGCTCCCTCTCGGGGCGGTCGCGCGGCGGGGACCTGCCGGGAGCGAGAGAGCCGGGCCGCTCCTGCCCGGGAGCGCGGGGAGGCGCGGCGGACGTCCCCGGAGGGGCCGGGCCGGCGGGGCGGGGGCCGCGGGGGCTCCCAGCGCCGGCAGCATGCTCCGGGTGTTCATCCTCTACGCGGAGAACGCCCGCACCGGGGACAGCGACATCAGCGACGCCTACTGCTCCGTGGTCTTCCAAGGTGAGCGGCCGGCGCGGGGCGCGGGGAGCGGGGTCCGGGGCGCGGGGCTGCAACCGGGGCGGGGGGCTGGGAATGAAGCGGCCAAGGTCACTCAGCTAGTGGCGACTGGCGTGTAAGCCCGGAGCCCGGACTCCAAACCCAACCTCGGACGCCCCCAACCCAGACTCGGACACCCCCAAATCCAGGCTCGGACGCTCCCAAACCCAGCCTCGGACGCCCCCAAATCCAGACTCGGGCACCCCCAAATCCAGGCTCGGACGCCCCAAATCCAGGCTCGGACACCCCCAAATCCAGGCTCGGACGCCCCAAATCCAGGCTCGTTCGCCCCAAATCCAGCCTCGGACGCCCCCAAACCCAGCCTCGGACGCCCCCAAATCCAGGCTCGGACGCCCCCAAACCCAGCCTCGGACGCCCCCAAATCCAGACTCGGGCACCCCCAAATCCAGGCTCGGACGCCCCAAATCCAGGCTCGGACACCCCCAAATCCAGGCTCGGACGCCCCAAATCCAGGCTCGTTCGCCCCAAATCCAGCCTCGGACGCCCCCAAACCCAGCCTCGGGCGCCCCCAAATCCAGCCTCGGGCGCCCCAAATCCAGGCTCGGACACCCCCAAATCCAGGCTCGGACGCCCCCAAATCCAGGCTCGGACGCCCCCAACCCCTAAAAGGAAAGACACGAAGAGTTCAGGAGACTGGGAAAAAAGGTGGAAGCCCGCGGGAGCGAGCCAGAGCGAGGTCCGGGGGGGAGGCCAGACCCCGGAGAAGGGCTTCCGGAGAGCGGGGCAACCCGAGCAGGTGCCCGCGCGAGGCGGGGGGCGGCAGGCGCCGCTCTGCCCAGGGATGCTCCGGGCGCTGGCGCTCCTTCCGCCGCTCCCGCGCCCCTCGCTCCCTCCGCACCGCCCGGGACCGAGGTTATTTATAACTTCCGACTCGTCCCCATCCCCCTCTTGGGTCCACTCCGCTCCTCTGGCCTCTTCTGCCTCCCCGGGCCAGGCCGAGTGACTCAGTCCCGTCCCAGCCCCGAAGGTTGGCTCTGAGACCTCCCCGCCATCCCCGAACCCCGGCGCTGGGGCGGAACAGAGCTCGCCGCTAGGCAGTCTCGCCCCCTCCCGTTTGAAATCTCCCCGAGGGAGGGGCCGCCTCTCCCCCCAATGTTGGGGGTCCCCATCTCCCTGCCCAAGCTGTCCCCGGGAACCTTGTCCCCGAGGGGGCGAGTTAGCAGCGGGACATTGCAGGGGGAGCTCCGGCCATCCCGGGCTTGAAACTGGGGGCGCCCCTTTTGGAAGAGACCTTGAGGGCGCGGGGGGGGGGGGGGGGGGTCGCTCGGGGCCTGGCTCTGCCGATTCCAATGGTCCTCCCCCATACACCTATTTTCTCCTGGTCATTCTCCCTTCCCCCCTCCCCCTTCCCCCTGGGCTGAGTCGGGGCCACGCCCACCACGCTGGAGTCTGCCTCAGGCTCTGGACGTTTGCTGGAAAACGCAGAGAGATGCTCGCTTTCATTTCCCTAATTATTAAAGAGCCAAGCTGCTCAGAAAGCAAGTGTTTTAGTTAATGGGCCCTTTATTTTTCTTCTACACGGAAATGGATTAATAACTTCAGCGATTTTTCATAAATATATAGATTGTAGTAATAATAACAGTAATCATGATAATTTTTATTACAGCTTTTTATTTACAAAGCATTCACATGGGTGATTTTGCAGCGTGGACCCTTGCAAAACTTTCTGTTCCAAATTTTCCCCTCTCCCCCTTAGCTGGCAGGCAGTCCCATACATCTTAAATAGGTTAAAATACATGTTAAATCCAATATATATAAACATTTATATCATTATCTTGCTGCACAAGAAAAATCAGATCAAGAAGGAAAAACAACTGGGAAAGAAAACATAATGGCAGCAAACCACAACAGAGAGAGAGAACGCTGTGTTGTGATCCACACTCAGTTCCCACAGGCCTCTGGGTGCAGAGGGCTCTCTCCATCACTGAACCAAGAAAGCAATTTTTAAAGCACAGCCAGTTCTCGGTCAGGGGACTGGATCCGCTCAGAATCCTGGCCCTGCTATTTGCTGTTTGACCTTGCACAAATTACCCCATCTCTGAACTTGTTTTCTGCTTTATTAAATCAACGTGGGGGTGGGGGATGGTCTCTGTGTCCTCAGGTCCCTTCCCTGGGAACATTCTGTGATCCCTGATCACGGCCCCCAGAAGCCCGTCTGTTTGTCTGCCTCCAGGCAGGTCCTGGGCTCATAGGGATGTTATGCTCCTTGATTTCTCTTGATGTGAAGGCTACCCAAGAACATGCCCTTCCAGACCGCAGCAGCAGAGCCCTGCACAGGGAGGCTTTTAGTTCCTGGCCTCCAGAAAAGTCGGTAACAGTCAGAGCAGGAGGGCAGGGAGACAGCGCATCCGTGCAGGAAAGGGCAGGGGCAGGCTGGGAAACTGGGCTTCTGCGGGTCAGTGAGTTGCGTGCTGGTGGGATAGACACCTCTGTTCTTAGGAAACTGGCTTTGCCAAGGTCTCGGGGGGGGGGGGGTCTCCAGATGTGTCCTGGGGGGAGGGAGGAAGCCAGGAGCAGAGGGGAGAAGATAGTGCTAGGAATTTCCCTTCTGCACGAGGTGGGGGGGAACCTGCCCTTTTTTGAGGTGGGGTGTTTTATTTTTGCATGGTAATAATCATTTCCCTATTTATCTTCTCTCCCGCTGACTCCTGCCTTGTAATATGGGAAACAGCATAAGCAACAAAGCCCCAACATTGAGAGCGCGTGACCCTCCCATTCTGCAGCCATAGTCCCTCCCCTCTTCACCCAGGACAGGCTTGGCCATTAGTTATCTGAATAGGAGCCTGTCAGAGTGGTCCTCCCTTAGGAGCCTGTCAGAGTGGTCCTCCCTTAGGACAGTGGAGTGCTCCCCTGCTACCTTTTCTTCATGCAGCCTTCCATACTTGGTCTTCTCCAGTGATCATTTTAATGGAATGAGGGCTTGCAGAGTGGACGACATCGGACTTCCATAGCTGTGTGGTATCATAGAGCCAGGAAGGGGTTATTGATCCAATCCCTTCATGTGACCAGTGAGGAAACAGCCCCAGAAGGTTCCAAGATGGTGGGGCTGGTAAAGCTCTGATGTGGGGCCCGGTGTGGGCCAGCTGGGCTGCACGCCTTTCCGGGGCGTCCCTCTCCCAGTCTGGTCTGGGACCTGAAGCAGTAGCTAAATGCAGATCACAGGGCCTTTCAGCTGTCCCTTCCAGGGTCAGTCTGATCCCATTCCGGGCCAGCGACAGTGCTCTTGCCTTGTTCCCAAATGGGTTTCCAAGATAACTCCGGATGCCAGGCTGGTGAATAATTACCCAGAAGGCTTTGGCCCTGGGGAGACTGGTTAATGGATAACATTTTTGGAAAGCCCTCTCTAGCTGTGGAGAAAGTCACTCATTCCTGTCCCTCACCCCTTAACTCGTGTCTCTCATTTGGGCCCTGCCCTCCCCCCCAGTAAGGTCCCCATCAGCTCCCAATAGCTGCCTCTGATGTCTCAGCCTCCATTTCTCCCCAGGCCAGCCCGTCTTTGGCTCAGCTGCCAAAGCGATTTCCCGTATTGTGGGTCTGGCCGAGGCCTATCCCTCACGGCCCTGACACATGCCAGTGGCTCTAAGCCCCCAGGATCAGATATAAACTCCTCTGCTAGGCTTTGCAAGCCCTTCCAAAGTCTAACTCTGACCCATCTTTCCACATGATCTCATCACTGCCCCTCCCTTCCTCCCCCGTCTAAGGCCCGGATAAACCCTGTTCCTGATACATGACAGTTCGCCTCCCACTTCTATGCCCAGGCTGTCCGCCATGCTTAGAATGGATTCCGTCTTCACCCTCCCTTTTCAAGTCCCCAGAACCCTTCCAAGCACCCACTTCTACAGCCTGACCAGCCCCTCACTGCCGGGGCACCCCCCCTCCTGGTACCCACGAGCGCTATTTTTCTCTGTGTATGTATATCTCCCCAACAGAAAGTAGACTCTGAGTTCTGGGGTTGTACCCTGGAAAGCGCTCTCTTTTTACCCGCGCCTTCTGTAGTTCCATTCATGGAGAACCTGCGTCTGTTTTGTTTGTGAAAGTGTGCAAAGGATACGATGGAACACAAATCCAATGAGTGAAATAATCCCTGTTCCAAAGAGACAACAGTGACTTTTTAAATGGAACAGAGAAAATCTATAGAGAACAGGGCAGCTGGGGCTACAGTGGAGAGTCAAGAAGTCACCTTTCTTCTGTCAATAAAAGGTTATAATTATTAAAATTTAAAAAAAAGTCACCTTTCTGAGCTCAGATTTTTAGTAGCTGGGTGACCTTGAGCAAACCTGTTTTTCTCTCTCCTTATCTGTAAAAAAAGAGCTAGAGAAGGAAATGACAAAGTACTCCGGTGTCTTTGCCAAGAAAACCCAAAGGGGATCATGAAGAATTGGACAACGAGTGGACGACGAAGTAAAAAGCGAGGTAGTTTGAGAGGAGTTAGTAGTCGAGGAGAAAGAAGAAAGGATTTGTGCAGAATCAGGAATCCTTGGGCTGCATCCTGAGGGAAGAGAGGGAACTCTGTGAGGAAGAGCTGAGAAAGAGAGATTCCAGCTTGGCTGGATCTCAAAGTACTGGATGGTGAGTCTGGAAAGACAGGCTTGGGCCAGACTGTGTGGAAACTAAGCAGAAGAACTTACATTTGTTTCTAGAAGCAATAGCAAAGTTTATCGGCGTTTATCGACTAGGGCAGCGAGATGGTTGGATGGGAATTTAAGGAAAACCTTTTTGTCGGTAATTGTGGAGCAGGGACTGAAGAGGTTGGGGGAGAGTCTAGGGTGGGAGACCATTTAAGGGGCTGTTGTGATAATCTAAGTAAGGGGTGATGTCGTTTGTCCTTCGCTCTGGATGTGGGACAGTGGCATCAGGTGGCTAATGTCTTGACTTGCAAGTGAATTGGATTTAAGGGATGTCACCAGCCTTACTTTCCCTAGGGTCATCTGCATCTAACGGCCAGATCTAGGTCAGGATGACTGGAGATGATCCCGGATGCAGCGGGAGACCCAGGCCCTTTTAACCTCAGGCCTTTAACAAGTCTCAGTTTGAGGAGGAAACACCCATTTAGGGATTGAAGGGAGAGTGGGAACGATGACTGCCAGGGGAGGGAGCTGCATTTGCCTTCCCTTCTCTCCCATGTTTTGTGTTATTCTGAATCTACTTAAAACTGTTAAAGCTCCTTCCTTACAAGGGGCAGGCCTCAGTCTCTCACTTAATGGCTTTGATTGACTCCAGGAGTCTGATTGAAGGATTGATTCAGTCCCTGAGTGTTCTTAGCTAAGGAAGGTAATTTCTGTGGGGAGGAGAGGGCATAAAAGGGCTGATACGAGAACAGCGCATCCAGCCTGGGGCTTTAAGTGCCAGAATGTAGAGGGAAGAATGGCTGGACTTGGAAAGGTGGGGTCCGGGTTCTAGCTCCACTTGCTGCAGGCACTTGCACATCCCTTCCCTCTCTGAACTTCGGTTCTGTAAATGAGAGGACTGGACCAAAGGCCATCAGGTCCCCTTTCACTCTATGATCCCAGTGGAAAGAGATGGTGAGATTACAGGTCGATCATTATTTTTAGGAGTAAAGGGGATCCATTGAAGATTTTAGAGCAGTGGAGTCACGTCGTGTATGGGGAGCCATGGATCAGTCAGTCATTAATAAGTGCCTACTATGTGCTGGGCGCTGTGCTAAGTACTTTGGGTACGAAAAGAGGCACACACCCTGCCTTCAGGAAGTTTGCAGTCTAAGGCAAATCAACACATATGTGTGTGTGTGAGTGTGAGTGTGAGTGTAGATATACACATATATATGTATCTTTATATCTCAAATAATTAGCAGAGGGAAAGTACTGGAATTGAGACACCGGGGAAGGCTTCTAGCACAAGGTGGGATTTTAGCTGGGATTTACAGGAAGCTGGGGAGGAGCGGAGGAGGGAGAGCATTCCAGGCTTGGGGGACAGCTGGAGAAAATGCCGGAGCATCAGGAAGATTATTTTGGCAGCTGTGTAGGGGAAGCTTTGGAGAAAGGGAGAAACCGGAGGCCAGGCCCTTGAACATCTTGTTTCTCCCTCTGTACACTGAAGGGATTGTTCTGGGCAGACTCCACGGTCACTCTAGGATCCCATGTTGGTTTCCTTCCTTGAATCTCCGCTATTAGAAGGTTCCTCACCTCAAGCTTTTCTACCCTTCCGTGACTGACTTCTCGCTCTAATCTGGGTCCCTTTGGTGATCACACCCCTAGACTTTTGAAATTTGTCAGACTCTCCTTAAGTTACTATTTCTGTCCAAGGACAATCGTCAGATCATTGGGTAGGCCCTGAGCCTAATGACCGACCTCACCGTTTCCTTTTGGGTTCTTTCTGACCTGGTCAGGCCTTTCCCTTCTCATCCCCTGGAATTACCAGGTGATTTTCAAATTTCAGCTTTTTGAAGAGATGTTCCCCCCGAGATGGTGGAGCCAGGTAGATTCCTTGGTGGAAACAGAGGGTTGTGGTGGCCCTTCGGCACCAAAATCGCCACCCCCAGAATTCCAGAGGAGTTATTTTTGATGAGCCCAGACTTAGTGATTAATGTAGCTTAAATAAGAAAATGTCAGCAACACATCACTCCGGACTGCCAGAAATGGACACCTCCTGAATATTTAGCAAGACTTGTAATAACTTGGTGGTTAGAAATATAGAGAAAAAGCTCACATTCTTTCATGGAATCCTCTGAATACTAACATTATAGTCTCTCTGTTCTCCCCTTATCCCCTCCTCCTGCCACCTCCCCTTCTTCCCCAATATCCTGGAAACTGTAACCAATAAACTTTCCCCAAATTGGGTAATTTCCTCAGATGTAATTATTGGTCACAATTTTCCTTCTATAACATCTATTCCTATGGACTGAAGGATATTTTATTTTATTTTTTAAAAATTTAGTTATTTATTTTTGCTGAGGCAATTGGGGTTAAGTGACTTGCCCAGGGTCACACAGCTAGGAAGTGTTAAGTGTCTGAGGTCAGATTTGAACTCAGGTCCTCCTGATTTCAGGGCTGGTGCTCTATGCACTTCACTGCCCCTTAAGGATATTTTAAATAGATATCATCATCCCAAACACAACCTCTAAGCTTTATGGGATTAAAAAAAAACTTTCAAAATATAGAGATCTAGAAGAGGAAATCACTTATATGAATGTAATAAAGTACATGTTATTCCTACTGTTCTGTCTATAATTAGATTTGTGTCGAGGGATGCTTTCTGAAAAGAGATGAAATGCTGTTTCTTTTATTAAAACACAAAAAGACATTCCTGGACTTATAGTCGGAATTATGGGAGTTCAAATCCAGCTTTGACATTTCCTAACTGTGTGATACTGGGTAAGTCTTTAATTATGGCCTAGTTCAGTTTCCTCATGTTTATATAAAAATAACAATAGTAGCTCCCTCCCAGGATTGTTGGGCTGAAGGTAAAACGAGATAAGGTTTTGTAAAGCGGGTTGCAAACCTTAAAGCATTTCTGTAAATGCTTATCTTTATCATCATCCAACAGTGGAACAGTCTATAGAACATTAAATATCAAAGAGAAACATCAGGAAGACAACTTGTTCCAGAATCATTTTTATCTCAATTTCATAAAAAAGATGAGAACCAAATAATAATAATAATTAGGATGATAATTGTTATTACTAATCCTCAGACATTTAAAAGCTGGTGTGACTCATTCAATCCTGTTTGTCTCGGTTTCCTCATCTGTCAGATAAGTTAGAGAAATGGCAAATGACTCTTGTTATCTTTGCCAAGAAAACCCTAGATGGATCACAAAGAATTGGACTTGACTGAAATGACTGAACAACAACAAAGTAGGGGATTTGATGAATTTTTAGGTTCCTTCCAGTTGTAATTCTATAATCCTAGCACGGATGTGTAAGTTATTATTATTATTGTGATTATTGTTATTGTCTGAGGGAGAACAGAGCAGCCTTGGCTTTGTGATACCCATAGGGGAACCCCGGGTGCCGAATTGTGAGCCATGAAGGGGTTCAGGTTGGAGAGGGGCGGGGAGGAGGACGAGGCTAAACACTCACTCTCCTCCCTCACGGCTTCTCCTGGAGGTCGGCCCTGTTTAAATTCTGTCTGCTTTCAAAATCCAATTTTTTTTGTACAGCAAAATAACAGTTAGGACATGTATAGTTATATTGTATTTAAATTCTACTTTAACATATTTAACATGTAGTGGTCAACCTGCCATCTGGGGGAGGGGATGGGGGGAAGGAGAGGAAAAGTTGGAACAGAAGGTTTGGCAACTGTCAATGCTGTAAAATTACCCATGCATAGAACTTGTAAATAAAAAGCTATTAAAAAAAAAAGACAAAAAACAAAACAAAAAAAATTCTGTCTGCTCAGGGAATGATTTAAATTTGCTGTGGGAGAGACTGAAATGAAGGGTCAACACTTGGAAGCAGGTGGGAAATTTGAGACTGGAGGTGGGGGTCAGAAAGCCCAGAACAGGGGTATGGGTACTAAACAGACAGATGAAAGCTCCTCATTGACTTACGGCATTTCGGCCTTCAGGAACTGGAAGGAACATCTACTTGTGATGGTAAGATCAAGGGGGTCACGGTCTCTGGGCCTGGCCGGGTCACTGGGAGAAGGCCGTAAATAAAATCAGATTCCAATCAAGAAGCATTGAATAGCTGCATTTAAAATAAAAACTAACGGGCTAATACTCTTTTTTTTTTTTTTTTTCCTTGAGAAAAAAGCATGAATTGTGTTAAGTAAATAAGTGTGGTACTTTCAACATGTGAATTGCACAGAAGCTAGCTGGCTAAATGCGCTTCCCTTTAACGCTGACCTTCCATTCAGATAATTTGCCTTCATCCCAGGAACTGCTCCAGCTGCTCACACAGAGGGGAGTGCCCGGAAGCCGTCCCCACCTGTTCTTTCCCATTTCCCTAATTTCCCATCCAGGCTCCATTACCCGGAGCTTTACTTGAATGACTGGCTCCATCCCTGGCTATTTTAGGACCTGGCTCTTGTTTTGGACTCAGAAATTGTTCTCAAATGATAACCGAGACCTCCTCACTGAACTGAACAGGAACTGAAAGGAAAAACAAAACAGAACTTGGGGTCCTTGTGATTGTAGACGGGGCTCGGACCCTGGCGGGGGCCACCCTGACTTGGTTGGGGTCCCCCCGTCCCTGCCTGACCCATGTCAGAGCGCCCATCCTGTGGGGTATGTGGCTGCCCCTCCCCCAGGCACTGTACATCATTCCCAAAAATAGGCCGGGCCATGTAATGCGGGCTGTCAGTGGCTCCCAAAAGGCCCTCGGAGACATATGGGGGGGTTGTTAATTTGGATGGGAAAAATGACATCTTTATTTCCAAATTATGGGTTTCTTTTGCCATCTTCCGTGTTGTATTATATGCATTTAAAAGCATGATTCTGCACGGGGGCCCACAGGCTTCTTCCACAGACCCCACGGGGTTCCTGACACAGAAAAGGTCCCTGGTCCCTGGTGGCCTGGTCTTGGAGGCAGGGAGATTAAATCTCACCCCCACACTGTGCAAGTTAATCCAACAAGGGCCTACTGGGGCTTAGAGAGCTTCTGGATTTCTCTCAGTTCTATTGTAAAGTGGGGCAGGGAAGGAAGAAAATCTGGTCAGAAGCACAATAACGAGGGTCCTTTCTTTAATGTTGACCTGTCAACTGCCTGGGGATGGGAGATCCCACAGGGGGAACTGGGACTGTTTGGGGGATGTAGCAAAGACGGCTTATTAAGGAGGTGCAGGTTTTCAGTACTAGAAAATGCCTGATTCACTCAGGCACTTATTTTGTGATTATTCATGTTTAGTGAAGGCTCAAAACTCCAAATCTGTCAAATGTAAAACCCTCAGCACAATGCCCGGCCCATGGCTCCTAAAGTACCAGCCAAGCCCCAGTTGGTCATTGTTTAGGCCCTGACTGACTCAAGATAGCTTGAATGGCGATTTCTTCTGTTTGGGCCGGAACCCCGAGGGCCCCCCCCCCCTTTCAGACACACACACACTTATACAGATAAATGCAGATGTGCGAGTGTGGGAATATGTGTAAGGGGGGTGGTCGCTGTCCTCTGTCTTTGAAGAGGCCCAAAATACGGGGGTGAGGACATCTCTGTGTTACAATCAAGTTACCGGCTGTCCGGCTGTGGCTGACAGACCAACACGGCTCGGTCGTGGCTGTGTTGGTCTGTCAGACCAGCTGCCCCAGGTCGGACCAAATAGTCCCTGGGAACATTTAGGATGGCTTCCCTGATTGTGTGAGTGAGTGTGTGTGTGTGTGTGTGTGTGTGTGTGTGTGTGTATGTGGTTGTGAGTGTGTGTGAGTGAGTGTGTGTGTGTGTATGTGTTGTGTGTGTGTGAGTGTGTCTGTATGTGGTTGTGAGTGTGTGTGTGTGTTGTGTGAATGTGTGTGTGTGTGTGAGTGTGTGTTTGAGTGTATGTATGTGTTGTGTGTGTGAGTATGTATGTGAGTGTGTGTGTGAGTATGTTGTGTGTGTGTGAATGTGTGTGTTGTGTGAATGTCTGTGTGTGTGTGTGTGTGAGTGTGTCTGTGTGTGTACATGCACACTATGTAAAAGAGGCCTTTTTTTGCCAGATAAGATTTGGCCTTGATCACTGAACGGTCATTGCCTCAGTCAAAGTAAGATCTGGGAAAGACCTTAACTTAAAAGGTCCCATAACTCGTCCGCATCACTATATGTTACCAACAGAACCCTACAGGGAGAGGCAGCTATAAATATGCCATTGAAAATAACTCTAGACAGTATCTAATACCCAGGAATACATCCATCAAAACAGAGGAGCTACATGAACAAAACCTTAAAAACTTTGTGCACAAATAAGACCAGATTTAAGTAATTGCAGGCGTCTTAATTGCTCATGAGTAGGCAAGACAATATAGTAAACATAACAATTTATCCCAAATTAATTTATCTATTCAATGCCACCTCAATTAAATGACTAAAATATATTTTACAAAGCTAGAAAAAATAATGAAATTCATTTGGAAGAACAAAAGCTCAAGAATATTAAAGGATCTAATAAAAAATGTAGAGAAAGGAGGTTTAGCGGTGCCAGATCTGAAACTATAGTATAAGGTAGTAATTATCAAAACTATCCGGTGCTGGTGGAGCAGAGTGGATATATGATCTGCACCAGCAAATGACTAGTTACCCAACGTTTGACAAGTATAAAAATAAGTGGGATAAGAAGTTTTTTTTTTTTTTGTATAAAAATTGTTGGGAAAGCTGGAAAGCAGTCTGGCAGAAATTGATCACAGACCAAAATCTTACACCATTTATCCAGATAAGGTCAAAATGGATACAAGACTTAGATATAATGGGAGATAAAGAAAATTTGAAGAATATGGCACATATTACTTAACAGATTATGGATAGGTGAACAATTTGTGGGAAAAAAACCAAGGGATAGTATGAGATGTAAAATGAATAATTTTGATTATATTAAATTAAAAAGTTTTTGAACAAATAAATGTAGCCAAGACTAGAAGAAAAAGCAGAAATGATAGTTCCTCAGATAGGTCTCATATCTCAAATATATAAAGAACTTTCAAATCTATAAGAATGTGAATCATACCCTAATTGATAAGTAGTCAAAGGATATGACAGGCAGTTCTCTGATGAAGAAATCAATTTATGATTATGAATATTACATATGAAAAAATGCTCTAAATCATTATTGGCTAGAGAAATGCAAATTACAACAGTCTTGGGATATCATATTACACCTAGCAGATTGGTTAAAATGATATAGATAAATGCTGGAGGGGATGTGGAAAAATCGGGACTTTAAATCATTGTTGGTGGATCTGTGAGTTGATCCAACCATTTTGGAGAGAGACTTGGATTCGTGTTCAAACAATTATTAAATCGCCTGTACCCCTTGACCCAGCGAAACCATTATTGGGTCTATTTCTCAAGAGGATTGGGGAAAATGGAACAGAACCTAGAGGTGATAAAATATTTATAGCAGCTCTGTGTGTGTGGCAAAGAACTGGAAATTGCAGGGATGCTCATTCATTGGAGAGTGGCTGAGCAAATTGTGATAGTGTTCATGGTGGAATATTACTCTGCTGTAAGAAATGAAGAGCTTGGTGATTTTCAGAAAAGCATGGAGGGACCTTCGTGAAATAACGAAGAGAGAAATGAACGAAACCGAGAGAACATTGGGTACAGTAACAGAGGATTGTCTTAAGAACAATTTTGAGCAATCGGGTCATTTTGACTGTTATAAAAACCCAAATTAACCTCCAAGATCCTCTGAAGGAAGCTGCTGATTGGATCTAGAAAGGAATATTGCCGGGGCGCTGGAAATGATGAGCTGGTTAAAAACATGGAGAGGCTTGGACTTGGGAAGAAAGATACCCGCCGCCTTCAGAAAAACCGCGGATGGGAAGAAATGAGCATGGTGCGGTTTTCATATATCTGTGTAAATATCTACGCTGATAGATATTTGTGAATTTCGATCTCTATTTATGTCCATATTTAATTGTAGCCTTCTTTAGGTGGGGGAGAAGGAAAAGGAAAAATGAAGGAAGCAAAGGAAAGCTGGGCAGCTTTGAAAACAGTGTTTATTACATAGGTTTTCTCTGGATCCCGGTGACTCTGGAGGGGAAAGTGAGGCTGGTGATTTTGCTCAGCTGCCTTCCCTGTTTCAGCCCGATTAATTTGCAAATGATGACATCACTGAGCACCATTCTTTAGTGTGGGACACTAGAGGGCAGCGAGGGGCTGCTGAGGAGAGAGGGCCGGGCTGGAAGTCGGGAAGACTCTTCATGAGTTTGAATCCGACCTCTGATACTCGCTCGGTGACTCCGGACAAATCACTTTGCCTCAGTTTCCTCATCTGTCAAATGAGCTGGAGAAAGAAATGGCAAAGCACTAAGCCAAGAAAAGCCCGGTGTCTGTATGAAGGGTTGGATAAGACTAAAATGACTCCAAAATAACAAAAAGTGTGGCTGGATCCTTATTATTGGGGCAACGACGGGGTGCAGGGACAGCGGCCGGACCTGGAATCGGGAGGAGGGCCATCTGAATTCAAATCTGACCTCAGCTAATATCGGTGTGAGTTTGGGCAAATCAGTTAACCTTTTGTCTGCTTCCTCATCTGTAAAATGGGAATAATAAATACTACATCCCAGGATCATTGTGAGGATCAGATGAGATAATAAAGGCTTAGCATGCTGCCTGGCACGCAGTGAGTAAAGTCTAAATGCTAACTTCTATTATCCCTCTTTTTTTTTTTTTAACCATGTGACAAACTCATCTTCTCTTTTTGTCACATAATTCCATGATAATTTATTCCTTTTCTTCAAAGTTTCTCATTGGTATTTACACATATACACACAAACATACGTCTCAATCATTATATACATATATATATATACATGTATATACACACATATATGTAGTTTTATTACTATTAAATATTATATTATTAAAATATATTATTGATATTTTTGTTTTGACATGACATGTAGTTCTTTCTATAATGGTTCCCCACCATCATCTCCTTTTATTCTCAGAGAGCCATCCCTTATCATATAGAATTTTTTTTTAAAAGAGAACCAATTTATTTTAAAAATTTATTTATTTTAAAAGAAAACCAATTTATCAGAGAACATGTAACATTAAATGTGGCATCCCATAGCCATGCTCCCTGACTTCTACAAGTGGAGAAGGGGGTCTTCTCCTGGCCTTTCCCTGGGGCCAAGTTTGGTCATTATAATTTCATCGAATTTCATTTCAATTGTTTTAGAGTTCTTATTTTTTATAGGGTTGTAGTCATTGTCAGCATCGCTTTGCTCTTCTACCTTGCATTAGATCATGTAAGTTTTTCCCTGCTTCTCTGTATTTCTCCTCATGCAGCATTAAGGGACCAGTAAGTTTTCTGTTCTTCCAAGGTAGTGTTAAGGGCCAGAACTCTGAACTTGAAACAAAGATTCTCACAAGGTGCTAAGTCGGTGGAATTGATAGAGACAATGGTTATCTAATTTAGCGTCTAATTATGCCCAACATAATTTAGCATTAATTATTATCTAATAAGCAATCTAATTTGCTTAACAGTTCTCTAGTTCAGTGCATGTGCTTCATACTTACTATAGTTCTACAAGATTCACATCTTTGATAAGAGACCATATATAAGCTGGGAGCCTCAGCCAGGATTCAGTTGGGGAGATTTGGAAGCCAGAGAAGGCCCTGGGATGGCCAACCAGGTCTGCCCTTGAGATCCAAGTATAGGCAAAGAGATTCCCGTATTCTCCTGAGGTTACTCCTCCCTGCTGTCTCCTTGTCACGGCAGCTGCTTCTTCAGTGGCTGCCAAGGTCGCTCCTATGTGCTGGGGCCTGGTCTGTGTCAGACTGAGCCCCATCCTCACCCCGGTGCTTTCCTGCTGACCATCTAAGGTGCCTGTGGCTGAGAAATGATTTCACCCGCTCCTTTTGTGGCTTCTGCTGCTCCAGGGATTGTTTTATAGCGTTATTTAAAGGCGTTCAGGGGGGTTTTGGGGAGAGCTCATGAGAGTTACTCCCTTTTCTTTGCCATTTGGTCCTGCCCATTTCTAATCTCTATTCCATCTTTAACTACCATACAGCACACTAATAGATATTGGTATTACAGAGATGGCCCTTTGTTTCTTGGCTGCAATTTTCAGAAGGTAATTTAGCCTGTTCTCCTTCTCCTCCTCTTCAACTCCAGGACCTATCCCATTACCCACTGTGCTGTGTGTCCCAGAGATCCACAGAAATGGGTAACCCTCTAGTTTTCCAATTTGTTAAAATCTGGGCAGGAGACAACCTCCTTTGACACTTCCTGGGTTCTTCTGGGGCTTGATACGGTCCATATAATGTCACCTGAGATATAACCAGGACAGGATCACCAGCGTTTTGTGCCAGGGCACTGAAATCTGCCAGTTTCTTCCTGTGACAGTCCGGAACTCCAAGATTCTCTCACGGCCTGAGCCTCTCTTCCCTTGTCTGCTCCAACTCCACTGTTCCATAGGCAGTCCTCCTCTCCAGTGCCTGCAAGAGCAAAGGTGTTTCTCTAGGCAACATCCAGCACCTCTCATAGCACAATTGTAATTTCTCCTCAGTATCACAGTATCTGCCAGCCCTAACATATGAAAAAAACTTTTAGTTCTACTTATGAATTTGTAGGGAAGACGAGTCCTGTTTCAAAACAAAACATATCATTTTTAAAAAGAGAATTCATGTTGACATGCAGCAACCCACTTACTTAGTCTCTGCCGTGGCACTTACTGGGTGAGATCAACACTGGCTGAATTTTGCTATCAGTGAATAGGCTTCTTTGTGAGTAAGTCATTGAAAGAACAATGTTCTTTTTTTTCCTCCTAATATATTCTCTTTATTTATTTATTATTTCTTTTTATTATTATAGTTTTTAATATACAAAGCATATGCATGGGTAATTTTTGAACACTGACCCTTGCAAAAATTTCTGTTTCCACTTTTCCCCTCCTTCCCTCCATCCCCTTCCCGAGATGGCAGGTAGTCTCATACATGTTAAATACGTTAAGAATATGTTAAATACAACATATCTATACATATTTATACAGTTATCTTGTTGCACAGGAAAGATCAGATTTAGAAAGAAGGTAAAATAATCTGAGAAGAAAAAACAAAAATGTAAGCAGACAATAACAGAAAGAGTGGAAATGTTATATTGTGGTCCATACTCATTTCCCAATGAAAGAACAATTTTCTAAAGGCAAGCAAGTCTACTCTCTGCTACTTAATTTTGGTCCTAGTTTATTATCTGTCAGCAGCACCCATCTAAGATCAAATCACCGAATTGGCTTGGTGTCTGGCTTGCCTGTCGTAATCTGAACAGCATTTATTTTTCATCCACTTTGTTTTTCCAAAAAGCTTGATTGGATGAATCTTTTTTACACTGTTGTTTCTTTTTTTTTTTTTCTGATATTTATTTATTTATTTAATTTATTTATTTAATAGCCTTTTATTTACAGGTTATATGCATGGATAACTTTACAGCGTTAACAATTACCAAATCTCTTGTTCCAATTTTTCACCTCTTACCCCCCACCCCCTCCCCTAGATGGCAGGATGACCAGTAGATGTTAAATACATTAAAATATAAATTAGATACACAATAAGTATACATGACCAAAACATTATTTTGCTGTATAAAAAAGAATCAGACTCTGAAATATTGTACAATTAGCTTGTGAAGGAAATCAAAAATGCAGGTGGGCATAAATATAGGGATTGGGAATTCAATGTAATGGTTTTTAGTCATCTCCCAGAGTTCTTTCTCTGGGCATAGCTGGTTCAGTTCATTCCTGCTCCATTGGAAATGATTTGGTTGATCTCGTTGCTGAGGATGGCCAGGTCCATCAGAACTGGTCATCATATAGTATTGTTGTTGAAGTATATAATGTTCTCCTGGTCCTGCTCATTTCACTCAGCATCATACACTGTTGTTTCACCAGGGTTCAGTGAATTGAATCCAGTGTCACCTGGGAATAGGAATGCTTGGAGAACCCAGCATAGAAGTCCAGTTTTGTTTACCTTAGGACTTTACATCTTTCTTGAAACTAATGAAGAACTGTGTAGGAACATACAGCAGTAATATTCTGTGCAGAATATATACATCTCGAGCCTCTCTTTTCTTCCAGATCCTCCACTAGGAGCAGCAATTTAGAAAAACATTATTAGATTAAATCTCTCTTTCCCCTCCTGATGTTTTTCTCCTCAGTAACTTCCTTCTAAATACATTCTCATTAAGTAGAGCAAATCCTTTTGATTCTTTATTTTTATTTCTTCTTAGGTCAAATTGAACATCGATATTTGATTATGTCCATATGTTATATTTTATTTAGCCTTTTGCTGTGTGATGGGTTTCTGCTTTGATTTCATTTTTTTGCACAACTAAATGCTGTTTTAAATACTTTGGGGCATATGGGAACTTTTTATCTTTTATATTCTTGAAGTATATATGCCTTGCAGTGGGATCTCGGGCACAAGAGGTAGTGTTTTTAGTCCAGAATGATCGGAATAATTCACAATTCAACCAAAAGTGACTTGATGTACCGGGCAGAGGGGCAGATTTAGGTTTGTTATAAGGAAAAAATCCTCCCAAAACCTTTCTAATAAGGAGAACCATCTTTAGTTGGTGGTGAGACCATGGGCTTCCCCTCAAATTGAGCAGCTACTAAATGCATTGTATAGATGCACCTGCATTATAATGGGGATTCTTGTTCTGATAGGTTTGATATATTTATATACTATATTTATAGATATACACACATACATATATACACGTATATTTGTAAATATACGTGTATATATAAAAATTACCTTTCTAGAGATTTCACTTTCTGAAATCTCTAGATTTCAGTAAAATCACTTTCCTGATACTTTCTCAAATCCAGAGACAGACACTGACTGGTGTTTACCAATGGGAGGCAGTGTGGGACAATGAAAAGTCGCTGGCTCTGGATTCTGAGGACTGTATGACCCTGAATAAACCTCTTAATCTCTTTAAGCCTCAGGAAGACCCGAGTTCAGATCCTTCCTTTGTCAAAGGAAGGATGTGATGAGGGGTAAGCCACTTTATATTTCTCAGCCTCAGTCTCCCCATCTGGAAAATGAGAATAATAAGTCCAGTCTCACAGGGTTTTTGTCAAGATCAAACGAGATAGTATTGGTAGAGTTTTGTAAACCTTAATGTGTTCTCTATAACTCTTAGCTATTATTATTAGTAATCCTCAGTTTCCATCTTAATTTTTTTTAAAATGAGAGTTTGGCTAGGTAATTCTACCTTTGTACTATTGATATAGTCAGTCATTCCCTCTGGTCAGTCCCTGTGCATAAGGAACTTAATTCTGTTGGAGGATGAAGCAAAGAAATAAATATAGAAGAATTTGAGGATCACTGGTCTGGGAAGAACGTCAGAGATGATCTAGTTCAAACCTCTTCATTTTACAGATGAGGAAACTGACGCTCAAAGAGGTGGTAAGTGACCTCCTCAAGGTCACACAAGTAATGTCAAAGAGAGAAAGCACTGAAAAAAGGGGGGAGGGACATCAGAAGACTTTACCTCCTCTGTGCTTACTGTGGAAGAAAGGATCGGTAGTTCGTTTGGAATATGGAGGAGGATTTGGCCAAATTTGAGGAGGAGGGAGACCCAGAGAGGGTGGGAAAGGGAATAATGTGAAATAAAGGTGCGAGATTTTTGAAGATCTTTGAACATGAGACTGAACAATTTATATTTTATCTTACAGCTAATAGGGAGCCATAGAAAACCTTTAAGCAAGAGAGTAACATTCAATGAAAAGTGTCAGAGGACCTAGTTTGGAATCCTGACTCTGCCACTTTCTCCATGGGCCACTTTGGGCAAGGCACGGCCCTTTATGGGCCTCCATCTTCTCCCTTGAAATAGAGAGCTGTAATTGATTGCCTAATTTAAGGCCCTTTCCTGTTTTAAATCCATTGTCTTATGATCCTACCTGTGCTAGTCTGTGCAGAATGGATTGAGCTGGGAGACCTTGGAGGCTACAGCTCAGGAGGAAAGTAAGGGAAAGAGGCTTCAGAGCTGACCTGGGCTCTTGTTAAGCCAACCTGTTTGCATTAAAAATAAATTCAGACTTCCAAAGAACAGACTCACCAAAGAATTTGGTGGGGCTGCTGTGTTGTAGCCTGGGAATTTCCGGCCCGGAAAAATTTTTTCCAGAGGAAAAAGGTGTTGGCAGTGGAAGAAGTATAGACAAGGTGTTAACCCCACTGATTTTGATTTTTAAAAAATTGATAAGTGCACTTTAATATAATTGGTTTCCTTTGGAAGACTATGCACTTTATTTTACTCATTGAAAAGCATTCTTCTGAGGAGTCCAAAGGCTTCACTTGACTATTCAGGGATTCTGTGACCAAGAAAATAGTAAGAATCCCGCTCTAGTCCAATATCCCCTTGTCCCCATCCCCTTTTTTACATGAGGAAAGTGGAGGCTTACTTGGGGAAAGGACTTGCTAAGACCTAACAGCTCCTTTAGCTGCTCTGTTATGATTACAATCAAAGTCTCCTGAAGGAATGATTTTTAATTCCTTTTAATGAATCCCAACAGCTGATGTGCGCTGACCCATCTCCTAAGCTCTGGGTGGGAGACTAAGGTACCATTCCCTTTCTCTTGGAATTGATCTGCTCAGTGATTGTGGATCTGATGGTTACACACATAATGATAAGAATATCATAGAATAAGTGAATTAAACATTTTCCATCAGTTTCATTTCGATGTCCTGTTACGGAGGGTTCCTGGGGTTCTGGAAGGCTTTGCCAGAGGACAAGCTGGGGTAGGTCTTCCTATGCTAGAAATCCACAGCGTTTGTCAAGCTCCCAGTGGACAGAGCGTTCTGCTTTTTATCTTGCTCAGTTGAGGGCCAGCCAGGAGGGCAAAGACTAAAGGGATGGGGGAGCAGAGGTCCCAGCCGGGAACCAGCCTGACTCTATTCCCCCTACCCCTCCTTCCAGGTTGCCCTGTGGTATCAAGGTAAGAGGCAACTGTAGGGTAGAGAATAGAACATGGTCCCAAAGACAGGAGCCTCCCCTATTTATGGGCTTTTGATCCTGAGCTAGTGACCTTTTATCTCTGTACCTCAGTTTATTCTAAATTGCCATCTTTAGTGATGGTGACCACCCAAGGTGCACAAGGGCCGGGATCTGCCTTGGTGACGGTGATGATGCCTCCATGAAACGGGGAGATATTGCTGTGGTTCTCTCTGGGACACTCAGTCGGTGGGCAGCGCGCCTCTGGGTGGCCTGTGGCAGCTGGATTCTGCTGTGGGGCAGGCCGGGTGAGGGACCAGACTGTGTGGTCCTGCTCTAAGGGCTAGGACAATTCGGAAGGTGATGGGGGACAGGGGGCTGCAGAGCGGACCCGAATTCGGACTCAGATACCCGGATTCCAATCTTCCCTCCGCTCTGTGGGATTAATTTGTCCGAATCTATTTTTCCTCATTTGCTAAATGGAAACAGTAACTGTAGCAGTCCCCTCCGAGGGCGGCCGCTATGGGAACCAGTCAGTGGGCAAGACCTAGGGAAGCCCTCTGTCGTCCTCAGTTATTTTTGGTTCTGGGGGGATTTTGTGGGGGCGGGGCGGGCTTCTGGCGGGAGTAGCGGACTTTAAGCTTTATAACGGACTTTATTGCGGCGGAGCCTCACTGGGACTGTTAGAAGTGTTGCCTTGCTCAGTCACACGGCTGGTAGCTATCGGAGGCAAAGAGCTGGATCCAGCTGTGGTGGGAGAGCCCTGGACCTGGAGTCAGAGGAAGTGGGTTCAAATTCTCCACATCTGCCTCCTGTTTGATGGTGGATACATCCCTTATCCCAGCAGGCCTCAGTTTCCTTATTTGTAAAGGTCATCTGAAGCAGCTGACCGTAGAGGTTGCTTCCAGCTCGGGATCCTACCCGGTCTCCTTCTCCCTCCCCCGGGCCCCTACCCCAGTCCCCAGCCCGGGGCTCCTTCTCCAGCGCCGCTTCCAGCTCTCCCGAAAACTTCCTCCTCCTGTGTCTATGAGAGTGTGTGTGTGTGTGTGGGGGGGGGGGGGGTCCTGATCTCCCCTTTAGACTCCAGGGGAGGAGGGGCGTGTCCCAGCCCAGGCTGGCCAGGGTACCCCCCTCCCCTCGGGACGCGCTTCACACTCCACGGGCCCCCGCGGCGCTCGCGCCAGCCCCTGTGGCTGCTGGGCGAGTTGGGAGGAGGGGTACCCGTGGGCCGAGGAGGGAAAGACCCCGCCCCGCCTCCGGTGTCCCGACCCGGCCCCGCCCCGCGGGTGTCCGGTGTCCTCCTCCCCGGCCGCGCTGGGGCAAAGCCGCCTCCGCCCGGCCCCGTGGCTGCCCGCTCTCCCTCCTCCCTCCCTGCCCGCTGTGCCCAGGCCGCCTTCCCCCCATCCGCCCCCCCCCTCCCCCCCAGCGCTGCCCTCGCCAGGCTCCGGCTGGCCCGGCTCTCCCTGGCCGCCGGGCTCGGGCCGACCCCGGGCGCCCGTGGCCTCCCTCGCTCCGGCTCCCGCGCCGGCCCCTCTCTCCTCGGGCTCCCCCGCGGCGCTTCGGAGCCATGCTCTGCTGCCTCCTGCAGCGGGCCATCAACCTCCCCAATGTGGAGAAGAAGGACCGGCACAGCGACCCCGTGGCCAGCCTGACTTTCCGAGGTGAGGGCCGGGCCGGCTCCCGCCCGGCCGCAGCTCCCGGGCCCCGAGAGCCCGGACTTCGGGAGCTTAGGCTTCTTCGGGAGGGCAGAGCCGGGAGAAGGAACTTGAGGCGCGCGGGGTCACTGGTGGAAGGGGTCCCGGGAGACAGAAGAGGTCCCGGGATAGGGAAGGGGTCCCGGGTCCGCGGAGAGAGAAGGGGTCTGGGGCAGGGAAGGGTCCGGGGCAGGGAAGGGTCCGGGGCAGGGAAGGGGTCCGCGGAGAGAGAAGGGGTCTGGGGCAGGGAAGGGTCCGGGGCAGGGAAGGGGTCCGGGAGAGAGAAGGGGTCCGGGGCAGGGAAGGGTCCGGGGCAGGGAAGGGGTCCGGGAGAGAGAAGGGTCCCGGGAGAGAAAATCTCCCAGCTGGGAGATGGGGTAGAGATCCAGGTTGGGAGGAGACGGCTCAGGACGGCGACTCTTACCTGCGGTGATCCTCCCACGGGATCTGAGGGCAGTGTCGGGGCCGTGGACTTGGATGGGCTGGGTGGGGAGGGACCGCCGCCGCCTCGAAAATCCTGCCGAGCCTTGAGAGCAGCCCAGCCTCTAAACTGTGGGACCCCCCAGATGGGGTCCCCTAACTGAAGGGGACGCTCATTTCATCATCATTGATTTGCTTGATCTCTATGCCCATTTTCTGTATCATTTCTCGGGAAAAGGTGTCGGTAGTGGCAGAAGTATAGACCAGGTGTTTTAACCTGGGAGCCCTGATTTTAATATTTAAATCTGCACTTTAACATGATTGGCTTCCTCTGGAAGACTATGCACTTTATTTTATTCATTGAAAAGCATTCTGAGGCTCCAGAGGCTTCACTTAACTATCCAGGGATTCTGTGACCCAGCAAATAGTAAGAATTCCCGCTCTAGTCCAATACTCCCTCGTCCCCCCCCTTTTTTACATATGAGAAAACTGGAGGCTTACTTGGGGAGAGGACTTGCTAAGATGGAACAGCTCCTTTAGCTGCTCTGTAGTGATTACAATCGAAGTCTCCTGAAGGAATGATTTTTAATTCCTTTTAATTAATCCCAACAGCTGATGTGCGCTGAGCCGTCTCCTAAGCTCTGGGCGGGAGACTAAGGTACCATTTCTTCTCTCTTGGAATCCACCTGCTCAGTGATTGTGGATCTACCAGTTACACACATAATGATAAGAATATCACAGAATAAGTGAATTAGAGGTGGAAGCAAAGTACTCTGTAAAGTATGGCTGAGGCACCTGTAATTCAGCAAAGACTATGAGCCAGTTGTTAAATTTTTCGTGGGAATGCTGACTCCTCAGAAAATAATTACACATCAGGGCTCGATTTATTGTTTTGTGGATCGTCTCGATGATTAAAAGTGATGGAGAAAAATTGAACAATGCAGTTTGTCCCCCAGACAGGATTTTGCGGGGTTTTATTTTTTAAAAAGAGAGCTGGTTGTTAAACATTTACCCTCACACCCCATAGGGCATTAAGAGCACTGGGCTCTATAGAGTCATAATGGGAAGGAAATAAGGAGGGGAGAAGGAGGGATAAACATACTCTAGATATAAGGAACAGCTTGAACAAACACAGGAAGGCAGGAAGTGGGACTGTGAGTAGCTTTCCTGGGTTGGAGGTGAGAGTGAGGGTGGAGACGAATTGGGAACTCGTCTGGAAGCCAGGAAGATTTAGGTTTGAGTCCCACCCTGATACTTCGGGCCTGTGAGCAGGTCTAAATCATTTCGGTTTTCGTCTCCAGGCAATTCTCTAAATCTTTAATTCCAGAGGAGGTTTGCTCCTGCCCCAGTGGACAATCCTTGTATCTGCTTCAAAAAACAGAATGGGGAGAGCCAAGGAGGGGATGAGTCTAGAAAGGGAGGAAGCACTCGATTGTGGGGGGCCTTGGAGAGCAGTCAAAGCTTTGCTTTCTCCTGGGAGGGAGTCCCTGGGGGGATGAGCAGTGATGTGCCTGAGCTGGGGATCAAAGCTGATGTCAGTTTGATGGAACTCATAGAACCCTTCTCATCACAACGTTTGATCCCACATCATGCTGGCTTCCTTCAAGTTCCTTCCACAGGAAGCTTTCCAAAGCCTCTCCATTCTAGTGTTAGTTAATTATTCCCTATTTTATTTATTTTTAAATTATTTATTCCCTATTTATCCTACACAAATAATTACAATAGATATATCCCAGAATTCTAACACCACGTTGTCTGTGTGTTGCTGCTTCTTGGGATGGGAGCTTCACCCAGACAGAGACTGTCTTTTATGTATTCAAAGTTTAGCACTGGGCCTGGCACATAATGGGTGCTTAATAAATGCTTAAGCATTTATAGGCAGCCAGTGGCAGAGGGGATAGAGTGTTGGGCTTGGAATCCAGAGGCTTATCTTCATGAGGTCCCATCTGGCCTCAGACACTTGCGAGTAGTGTGACTCTGGGCAAGTCACTTAACCCCGTTTGCCTCAGTTTCCTCATCTGTAAAGTGAGCTGGAGAAGTAAGTGGCAAACTACTGCAGTATTTCTGCCTGGCAAACCCCCAAGAACCCAAGAAAGAGGGAGGAAAGACCCCCTGAAATAGATAAAACTCCAAGTTAAGAACCTCTGGTCCGGAGAGAGGAGAGGAGAGGAGACACCTGTCAGGGACATTGCAGATACAAGGTATCGAGGACTTGGTCTAGAACTAAGAAGAGAGGTTTTCACTTCCCAGCTGAGTGCCCTTATGATACTGTACTGCCTTTTATTACCCAGGTATCCATGGGAATGGGTGATGATGGACACTAGTCATCCGTTTCTGTATCACCTTGGGGCGCAGGCTCAGTGAAGGGCGGGCAGGCATAGCTGTACTTAAACTCCTCTGGTTTTCCTTAACTCGTTGTGTGGCTGTGGGTAACTAACATCTCTTTTGAGCCTCAGTTTGCTTATTTGTCCAGGGACAGCATGACCTCATGGATGGAGTGAATTAACCAGGGATTAGTGCTGGCAAATGCTTGCCAACTGGCTCTCTGGGGGGAAAATGTTACAGTATACACTTTTAAGTTTAATCTGTTTAAGTTTAATATTAATAATTAAATCATTATACATTATATTATATATTTATTATATATTAAATAATTAATCCATTTAAGTTTAATAATGATACCCATCATTTTTTTTAAGTCTAGACAATAAAATAATACATTGTGCCAGCCCCAATTTCTGTTGTTTGTGGATTTCTGAGGTGCAGATGCTCACATTGATTTTAACAATTGCTTCTCGCAAGCCTGGTTCAAGCTTGTACTGTTAAATTTAACCCCCGTGGGATTTAGTTTCCTCATTTGTAATGTTGGACTTCCTGTTCAGTCATTTCTCTCTACATTGGGATCCCATTTGGAATTTTCTTGACAAAGGTGCAGGAATAGTTTGCCATTTTCCTTTCCAGCTCATTTTACAGATGAGGAAACTGAGGCAGAGTTAAGTGACTTGCCTAGGAGCATGCAGCTAATAAATGTAAGATTTGATTAGTAAAAAAAGATATTGATAATGAGAAGTAAGATTTGAGCTCACAAAGATGAGGCTTCCTGACTTCAGGGCTCATCTTCTAGCTACTTCACCAGGGGTGTGGGACTAGATGACCTCGAAGGTCCCTTTGAAGTCTAGACTTGGGATTTCATGGTGGAGAGGGAATGGATTCCCTCCCCCTCCGACTCTCTTTGGAAGTTTTCCTGGCCACGGGCAGGTGTTGTGAGGGTCCTGTCGGACTAAGTGGCTTTTCGAGTCCCTTTCTACTCATTAGTTCTGGAAATGGAAGCTAGAGCTCAGAAGGAAATGCTGAAGAAAATTTCACATTCTCTCTCATTGTCTCATGTTCTCTCTCATTCATTCTCTCTCATTGTCTCATGTTCTCTCTCATTCATTCTCTCTCATTGTCTCTTATTGCCTCTCATTGTCTCTTATTGTCTCTCATTGTCTCTTATTGTCTCTCATTGTCTCTCTCATTCATTGTCTCTCATTGTCTCTCTCATTCATTGTCTCTCATTGTCTCTCTCATTCATTGTCTCTCATTGTCTCTCTCATTCATTGTCTCTCTCATTCATTGTCTCTCATTGTCTCTCTTTTTCTCTCTCTCTGTTTCTCTCTCTGTCTCTCCTCATATCCTCTGTCTCTGCGTGTCTCCCGGTTGTTCTGCTTCAGAATAATTCAACACCAAGGATTTGTAGTTTCTTCAGCCAATTACTCGCATTTGTGATGATGCTCGACATGCAAGACACGTGCCGAGACTGAATCAGTGGGGAATAAAGGCCCCTCGCCCCCGTTTAATTTCTGATGGGGGCAGCGCCCAAAGGGAAATTGAAAGGGGTGGAGCGCCTGCGTCTGGCGGAGGAAGGCCAGAAAGGAGGATTAGAGCCCCCGAAATTTGGTCGATGAGCACCGGGGATCGCTATGGCCTCAGGAATTCCTCACCCAGCATTCCTGGGCTTCGGGCTCTCAGGTTTCGTCCAGTCTCCTCCAGCCTCGGGTGACTCCTGCTTCTCTGCGCTCAAATATGCGACCAATTGTTCCAAGAGCGACTTGTTAATTGTATTCATTCATTTTCTCTCTGTCTCTCTCTTTGTCTCTCTCTCTCTCTCTCTCTCTGTCTCTCTCTCTCTCTCTCTGTCTCTGTCTCTGTCTCTCTCTCTCTCCCTCCCTCTTCTGTCTCTCTGACTGTGTGTCTGTGTGTCTGTGTGTCTGTGTGTCTCTGTGTCTGTCTGTCTGTGTGTCTGTGTGTCTCTGTGTCTGTCTGTCTCTCTGTCTGTCTCTCTGTCCCCCTCCCTCTCCTTCCCTCTCTCCCTCTTCTGTCTCTCTCTGACCCTGGATAGGAAAGATTTGGCTAGACAGAAGGAATCACTGCTTTCCCCCTTGAAAGGACTTTTCTTCATTCCAATTCGAGGCATTTTATCAAATTGTTAAACATATTTTATATACAGTATGAATAGTTGACTTTGAGGGGTCTGGAAAAGGCTCCATTCAAATTCCTGTTCTGTTGCATGATCTGTGTGATCTTGAGCAAGTCACTTCCCGGCTCTCTGTAGAAGAGGATTCTGCCCTAGTCTTAAAGTTCTCCCGCTTTTTGTGTGTCCCAGAGCCTTTGGCAGCAGTAGGGCAGAGTCTGTGGATTTTTCTCAGAAGTAGGTTTTTAAACCCACAAAATAACATACACAGGGAACATGGAATAAACCAGTGATTGAACATCATTATCAACATTAAAAAAATAAGTTCTTGGACCTTCTGAAGCGGTTCATCTTTTGGCTTTCGAGCTTTGAGTCGGGGATCCTGTGAATTAGACTCAATCTTGGCTCTCAAGGACGTTAACTTCTAGAAGGAGGGACGGGCGAGCAGCCAATCAATGGATAAACATTGATTAAGCACCTACTGTGATGGTAAAGATTCCAGGACAAAATGACATCGTCCTTTCCTGCAAGAAGCTCACGTTTCTATAGAGGAGACAGCAGTGAGTGAGTGAGTGAGTGAGTGAGTGAGTGAGTGAGTGAGTGAGTGAGTGAGTGAGTGAGTGAGTGAGTGAGTGAGTGTGTGTGTGTGTGTGTGTGTGTGTGTGTGTGTGAGAGACAGAGAGAGACAGAGAGAGACAGAGAGAGACAGAGAGAGACAGAGAGAGACAGAGAGAGACAGAGAGAGACAGAGAGAGACAGAGAGAGACAGAGAGAGACAGAGAGAGACAGAGAGAGACAGAGAGAGACAGAGAGAGACAGAGAGAGACAGAGACACACAAACCCATGGGCAGAACTCGGATGGGAAGGACTTGGAATGAAAAGCGAGGATTTGCCTTGGACCCCAGGGGCAGGGAACGCGGGGCGGGACTTTTAGGGGAGCCGCTCGGGCAGCGCGGGGAGGCTGGAGAGGGAGGGATGCGGGGCAGCCGTGCAGGAGCCCCCGGAGGGGGCGGTGGGAGCCTGGGCTAGGCTGCCCCTCTCCCAGTGGGGAGAGACCGTGGAACTGATGGCGCTTGGGAGCTCGCTAAGTTGAGTTACAGAGAGGGCAGTGAGGGGGACGTGGCGGTGACCGGATGGGTTGGGGACGCCCTTGGCAGAAACTGGGAATGGGGGGGAGGGGGATTTCTCTGGGGACGGGGACATAAGTTGTATTTTGGAAACGTCGGCAGGCCCCGGCCCAGCCGCCCCCTCTCCTGTTTCTGCTCAGGCTCCAGGGCTCCTTCCAGGAAGCCTCCAGGCTCTCCAGCCGCTCCTGCACCCCTCTGCACCCCGGTTCCTCGGGCTACATCTGATCTTCCTTTTTGTCTCGGTTGCCGCCTCCTCCCCTCTCCCCGCATGCTCCAAGAGGCAGCGGGGCCGGCCACGCTCCGCTTCCCCTGCGGCGGGGGAGTCCGTGCGGGTTCCATTGAATAGAAAATAGTCTGTTGTATGTCAGAGAAGGGAGAACCAAACCGCCGCAAGGGATCCCGGGGGGAAACCTTTCCACACCTGGGGAAGCGCCTCGGGGCAGAAGGGGGAGGTCTGGGCTTTTAGACTGAGCCTTGAAGGCTGGGTTAGAATTTCAGCAGGTAGGGATGGGGAGGGGGCGTTCCTGGCAGAGAATGCAATCCCTAGTTAGCTCACCTAGCATTTATTAAATGCCTATTGTCTTCTTAGCGTTGATAGAACTACGGAGGGGAAAATCTTTTAAGAAATGATTGAGTGATCATCCTTTCTTTTCCAATCTTCCATGGCGCACACTCACATACACACTCTGTCTGTCTGTCTCTCTCTCTCTTCTCTCTCTCTTCTCTCTTCTCTTCTCTCTTCTCTTCTCTCTTCTCTTCTCTCTTCTCTTTTCTCTTCTCTTCTCTCTTCTCTTCTCTCTTCTCCTCTCTTCTCTTCTCTCTTCTCTTCTCTCTTCTCTTCTCTCTTCTCTTCTCTCTCTCTTCCCTCTCTTCTCTCTCTCTCTGTATGTATGTGTATATATATATATATATATGTGTCTCTCTTGCCTCCTTCTCTGTTTCTTTTTAGTTCTTTTTATCTCTTTCTTTCTCTCTCTGTCACTCTCTCCCTGTCTGTCTCAGTTTTTTTCTCTGTCTCTGAGTGTGTCTCTATCTCTTTTTAATCCTCTTTTTATCTCTCTTTCTCTTCCTCTCTCTGTCGCTCTTCCTTTCCCTGTCTCTGTCTCAGTATTTTCTCTCTCTCTTTCTCTCTCTCTCTTTCTCTGTCTGTTTATGGTCTCTTTCTGTCTCTGTCTGTGTCTCTGTCTCTTTTTATCTCTTTCTCTCCCTTTCTCTGTCTGAGTTTTTTCTCTCTGTCTCCCTGGTTTCCTCCTTTTCCTCTGTGAGGATTTCTGACAGAGGTTGGGAGCAGGGGGTGGGTTCTCAGAAGAATTGAAGGGGAAGAGGAAGAAACCATCAGGAGACGGAGATACAGAACAATAGTCCCGAGTCAAACCTTGTAAAAAAGAAAAAGAAGCAAATGCAGAGCGGGAGCGGGCTTTCCTCTCCTCTGCCCCCACAGCTGCACACAGTGACTATATATGGCCACACAAACATCCTGCAGGCTGAAATCCGTGTGAAGGGGAAGCGACAGAGGAAGTTTAATTAGGCCTTTACTAATGAATCCACCCTCCCCCTCCCACCCGAAAGCCAGGCCCCAGCCTCCAGCCCCACCCCACATCCAGCCCCCCGCCCGCTCTCTGAGCCTGTTGGCATGTGGCTGCACCCCGGCATTCTCTGGGTGGAATTTCATGCCCTGCTTCCCAAAATAGCCTGGCATGGCGGGGAGGAGGGCTGCCTGAAATGTTTCCCGAGCCTGCTTTGCTCTTCTGGGCCGCCTGGGTGGGATGATCAAGGAGAGAGCGAGGTGGTCCCTTGTCTTTTCATTCATTCGTTCACTCACTTGTTTATTTTTTGTAGCAGAGATTCTCACCCTGGGGTCTGTGAACTGGAAAAAAAAGCTTGGCAACTATTTCAATATAACAGGTTTTCTTTATTATTCTGTGTATTTTACTTGATGGGGTCCAGGGGCGTCATTAGGCTACCAAACAAGGGGACCAGAAAGAAAAAGTTTACAACTCCTGCTTAAGGAAATTTGGGCCAATGGCAGCCTAGTTAGCTAATCTAATAATACAATACAATCCAGTTATCCAGGCCAGACCAATGTTCCCTCTCTTGTCTCTGAAAGCCCCAGTGAATTCCACCTGGTGAGCATTTATTAAGTGCCCACTGTGTGCAAAGCACTCTGCATGTTGTATGCCATTGGGGTCATGAATGCAGAGCTGGAAACAAACTTAGAGACCCTCTAGAAAACTCATGATTTTACAGATAAGGCAGCAGGCGAGGAGAGGTTGAATGATTTGTGCAGGATCACACAGGAAGTGTGTCTCCAGTGCCTCCATCCGCCAAGAAAGTGATTTTCCTAAAGCTGGGGTCTGATCACATCCCGCTTCCTTTACTGAACTCCAGTGGCTCCCTGTGGCTTCCAAGAGCAAATACTAAATAGGGCCCTTGGGAGTCACAGCCTTCAGAACTTGCCCCCTCCCCCTTCTTACACCTTTCACCTCTTAGCTCTGGGCACACTCTCTGCTGCCCCTCCCTCCTTTGCTCTGACCACTGACCTTCCTGGCTTTTTGAAATTCTTACCTAAACCCCCACCTCTTACAGGACCCCTTCCCGCCCCTCCCTTAATTACCTTCTGTTTGTCCTCTGTGACCCACATTAGACTGAGGGCGACTCGAAGGCGGGACTCGCCTCTTGCCTCTTTTAGTATCCCCAGAGCCTGGCACAGCGCCTGGCACCCAGCGGGTGCTTCACAAATCTCTGTTGACCGATTATGGGCCAAGCATCCTGCTCACCCCCAGAGAATGGCCCCTGATGTGGTGAGTAGGCGGCCCTGTAGGAGACCCAGAGAATAACCCCCGATCTCACTGAGCATCTGCAACACTCCGGGCACTCCTGGGTTACTCTGGGAACGGCCAGACTGAAAGGAACCAGGCAGGCTGTTCCTGTCCTCAGTGGTCCTGGAGCCCTCGGGCAGTGAGGCTGATGGAAGTTATGGGCCCCTCCTGTTTCTCAATGAAGAAAATGAAGTCAAATACATCCCATCACAGGGGGAGCCAATGCTCCTGCGCCACAGCTGTAACACTTTTAAAAAACAAGTTCACAGATCTCAGGTTAAGATCTTTGGTCTTTTCATATCTGGTGACCCTGAGCAAGTCACTTAGCCCTGTGTTAGCAGAGAGAGGAGAGGGAGAGGGAGACAATGAATGAATGACACAGAGAGACAAAGGGGAGAGCCTGGCGCTCCTGGAGGCTCTCGGGCTGTTCAGTAGTGTCCAAATCTGTATGATCCCATTTGGGGTTTTCTTGGCAAAGATACCGGAGTCATTGCCATTTCTCTCTCCAGCTCCTCTTATAGAGGACGTAGCTAGGGCAAACAGGGTTAAGTGAATTGCCCAAAGTCATCTTACCAGTCAGTCTGGGGCTGGATTTGAACTCAGGAAGAAGAGTTCCTGGCTCCAGGCTCAGTGTTCTGCCCCTGCACCCCCAGCTGCCCACCTTGAGGAGATTAGGGGTTGTCCCCAAGTGGAAGGAGCTGCCCGGGAGTCTGAGGGTCTGGTCTCACTGGAGACAGATGGGGCTGCTCTGTATGCGTGCGTGGAGGACCAAGCGGCCGCCTGGTACCCAGAGGCCCTTCCTCCCCTTCATTTGTCTCAATGCCTTCCTCCGAGCCCGCCTCTTTCAGTTTTAGGGGGTCCACTATGTGATGGTGGCAACAGTAAATCAGGGTGTGTGTGTAAGGTATTCAGAGGTCCTGCTCCTAGCAGCAGGTGGAGCAGGAGACTGGGAAAGCCCCTCCAGGAGACTTTCCCAGGCTTGAAGGAAGCTAAAGATGCTGGGGTGTAAGGAAGGGAGGCTTTTCAAAGATGGAACAGGGGGCAGCGAGCAGGCAGAGGAGCTCGGTGCTGGACCACATGGAGGGGAGCGGTGGGTGACTAGGAGACACGAGAGCTAAATGCTGAGTGGGTGTTGCTGTTGGTGCCTAGGGAGTCACTGGAGTTTACAGAGTCCAGAAGGAATATCATCATCTCCCAGCTCTAGGAAAATCACTTTGGCAGCTGCATCCAGAGTGAGAGGGGAGGCAGGAAGGCCCAGAAGGAGGCTTTTTTGCTGGTAAAGGCACAGGTGATGAGGGTTTGTTCTAAGGTGATGACTCTGGGAGAGAAGTGATGTTGGGAAGATTTGGCAATTGATTGGATATAGGAGGGGGAGAAGAACCTTGTCTGGGTGGTATTTAAGCTGCCCGAGGACAGGGTTCTGGCCACATTAAGTAGAGTGTGAGAAGTTCTTTCCTGTCCCCTGTACTCTTAGCACTGGCCTTCGGTGATGGGAAATGAAAACGCCTTGGGTGGGGAGTCACCCATCCCTGATAAACATCTCTGATTCTGGGCCAGCTGAGCAGGAAGAGCCTGCCTTGGCCAACTTGGTCCCCTTCCTTTCCCTCCTCCTCCAACCTCAGTGACCTTTCCCAATGACTCTTCACATCCCTCTGGTGACTCTGGCTTCCAGGCTTCTTGGAAAAGAACCAAGGTAGTTCATCCATCTCACTGCTTGTACCCCATACTGGACTTCTCACTCTTTACATCACTTGGGTTCCTCGAAATCCCACCTTCTGAAAAAAGTCTTTCTTAATCCTCCTTAAGGGCAGGAAAGGAGCTGCTGATGCACAGAGCACTGATCCTGGAGTCAGGAAGACTCATCTCATGAGTTCAAATTCCCCCTCAGACACTTACTAACTTGCCTCAGTTTCCTCATCTGTAAAATGAACTGGAGAAGGAAATGGCAAACCTCTCCAGTATCTCTCCCCGGAAAACTGCAAATGAAGTCACAGAGTTGGACACAACTGAAGTGACTGAACAACAAAATCATCTTTAATCTGACTAGTTCCTCTGAGCTAATCTCCAATCTATCTTGTACACAATTATTTGCTTGTTGTTTTTCCTGTTAGACTTGAGTTTCTTGAATGCAGGAATTGGGTTTTTTGGCCTTTCTCTTTATCTCCAGAACTTAGAATGAAGCCTGGCACATAGTAGGTCCTTAATAGATGCTTCTTGACTTGGCTCATACTGCTCTTGAAGGCATCCTGAAGGGAGCAGATTTTGAGGATTGGGATAGATATGGATGAATGGAGAAGAGATGGGCGGATTCTCATTTAAGGAATAAAGTGAGCAAGGTATCAAAAAAACCCCAATCAATCAAGGTGTCATGATTGACAGGAGGAAATGGAATAAAGAGGAGTGATAGGAAATAGATGAGCTTGGCTCCAATTGGAACCTGAAGAGACCCCATGGTAGAGTTGCACAGTCTCAAATACTAGATCCAGAAATCTGGACTCAACCTTGTAAGTTGGACAGGTTAGCTTGTTCCCTCCCTCACCAAAGAATGGAAGCTCCTCAAGGGCAGGACTGTCTGATTTTATCTTTGCATCCTCAGCGCACAGTATGCTGGTTGGCACATACTAGGTTTTCAATACACAAAACTCAATATTTTTCTAATGTGACTTCTTGGTGGTGAATTGGAGTGAATATTCCTTTTGATTTTGTATGATTCTTTTTTGTGGGGAGAACATGTCTCATTTCTTCATGGCTGAGGGGAATCATAAAACCCTCTGACACATCCTTTCTTTCTTCCCCAGGAGTGAAGAAGCGAACTAAGGTCATCAAGAACAGTGTGAATCCTGTGTGGAATGAGGTGAGAAGCTGTTCAGAGAACACGGAATACTGCCGCCTTCCTGGAGGAGGCAGATTTTTAAGGAATACATTAGAAGAGGGGAAAGTTCTAGCAGTTCTAGCTATGGGCTGGATTCATGAAATCTTGTGTGGTATAAGGGAGAGGGGAGAATAGGTAGGCCCACCTTTGGTCTTGGAGTCATATCCTAACCAGCTACTTTCTAGCTCCCTGACTTTACTGCTCCAGCCTTACTTATTCATCTGTAAATTGAGGGGTTTGGATAATTTGGTCTCAGAGGACCCTTTTGGCTTAAGATCCAAGACTTCACCTTACTAATCTCCCTTTTTGAAAAATTATAGCTAAGTCCACTTACTGATTATCTGCATGTTATTCTGAAAATTGCCCTTCTAACAAATAGAGATTCACTAATCAAGGCATTGGGGGCTGCTTCTGGGGTTCTTCCTCCTTTAAATCACATCCTTCCTCCTCTTTCTTTAAGATTCTTTCCCAAAGTCATCTCTTCCAGGAAGCCCTTCCTGATTAGTGCCTCCCTGTTCAGTTCCTTCTCTCACCCCTATCCCCAGCTGGAGGCTGGTAGAAAGTGTTTTCAGATCTCTTTTCTGGATATGTCAGGCTTCCTCCCTTAGGCCAGCCTGAGGGAGCACTGAAGGAGCAAAAAGCTTCCAGAGAATGTGAATCCAACCAGACCAGAATCTGGCCCATTATTTTACAGATGGGATCCCTGAGCCTAAGGAGGGTGTCTCCCTTTCCTCCAGGAGCTAGAAGGAGGAAACATAGCCTCTGGCCCAGGGAACTGAAGGAGTCAGATCCGTTCCAGTCCTTAGGGCGCCTCCAGGCTGAAGGGGCAGACCTGCCTGTCCTCAAGGAGCCTTTAGTTCATGGAGAAAACCTAACCTTCTCTCTGGGTGCCTCTGGTCAGGGGGCAGACACAGTCCTTTTCTCCAGGAAGTTCTGGACTGATGGGGAGGTGGTATAGAAGGTGGTGGGAGAAGGTGCTCCTGGCTTGGCTCCCTAAGAAAGCAGCCAGGTTCTCTGTGACTTCTCCCCCAGCCCTGTCTCTTCCTGCAGCCTCTGTCCCAGGTGCTGATCTCCGGCCACTTAGCGAGTGGGGCAGTGATGAGCCAGGTGCTCGTGGGGCAGTGATGAGCCAGGTGCTCGTGGGGCAGTGATGAGCCAGGTGCTCGTGGGGCAGTGATGAGCCAGGTGCTCGTGGGGCAGTGATGAGCCAGGTGCTCGTGGGGCAGTGATGAGCCAGGTGCTCGTGGGGCAGTGATGAGCCAGGTGCTCGGCCCTTCCTTTGTCCCTCCACCCACTGCTGCCAGCCCTGGGCTCTCTACTAATGCTGCCCTTGCTCTCCTTCCAGGGATTTGAGTGGGACCTAAAGGGCATTCCCTTGGACCATACCTCTGAACTGCACGTGGTGGTCAAAGACCATGAGAAGGTCGGAAGGAACAGGTGAGAAATCAAGGATGACTGAGAAAGATGCTGCCCCTTGGGACCCCCACCCATCTTGTGGTCCAGATGTTCTTTTATATTTATTGTTTATTATTCTTGTTTTAAAAATGATTTGATTTTATTTTCCTCAATTACATGTAAAACCAATTTTTAGCATTCTTTCTTTATAATGGTTGAGTTCTAAATTTCCTCCCTGGTCTCCTCCCTCCTTGCTAAGGCGGGCACTTTGATGTGGATTATTCATATTCAGGCACACAAAACACCAGCCTTTCATTTGCCCCTGGGTCATGTCTGAGAGTTTATAAATAATGGACAGCATCGTTGGAATTATGAGCACTTTGCGAGTTATATTACTAAGAATTAATTAATTATGATGATTATTCATGTAGTACTCTAAGATGTTCAAAATGCTTTACAAATATAATATTTATAATTATTATGACATATAATAATTATTAAATATTATAATCCTTATAATAAATAGGTAAATGATTTGCCCGGCTCACAAAGTTCATTTCCTGAGCAAGAAGATGGGAGATCAGTTCCTTTGTCTAATATTAAAAAAATCATCCTGGGAGGTCAGGATCTGGCAATGGGTGGGGGTGGGGCAGAAGATAACTTACTTGAATCTCAGTTTCTTCATCTGTAAGATGAGGGACTGAGGCTAGGAGGTCCCTGAGTTTTCTTCTGGATGTAATATTCTGTGATTTTTCTGGGATTATCGGTCATGTTACTCACTAAGATTTATTTAAATCAGAAGGTGGCTGTATTCTGCATACATGGGGTATGAAAGGGCTTCTGTTTGAGAGAATCACAGATCCTTGGACTGAACTGAGACATGGTCTTAGGTAACCTTGGGAAAATATAGTAAGGACAGAAGAGCAAAACCATCCTCCCTGTAACCCCACATCAGGGCCCATTCTTCGCTTGGGGAAAAGCTGAAAGAATTAAGTTACACATGTTACTGAGGAGCATCCCAGGACTCCATCCCTGAATGCTGTTCTCCCTTCTGGGAGTTCCCATTGAGTTTTTCATGGGGTGAGGGTCTTCCTTGCTCAACTGAGCTCACTCTTCCCAAGATGCAATGTCTCCCCTAACAGTTCACTGCCAAGTGGGGTCAAGCAGGTTGTTCCCTTGCCATACTGGCCCCTCCTCAGCTGCAGATACTGGTTCTGGGCATCCAGTTATTACTGAGACCCTGGATGCTTTTGATGGAGCTCCAGCTACCTGGGCCCTTCCCTCTCAGAATTCTTGTTTCCCTAAAATCGCAAGAGAAGAAACACAAAACAGAGATTTATGTGTTCTAGGACACCAGGAAGCTGGGAGGGAAGATTAGGCAGCTGTTCCTAAATCCTTACCTGACAGAGAAAGTGAAATCTTCTTCTTGAGCCTTTTGTATACACTCTCGGCTACCACATTCACTCAATGAGAATTTATTTTTCCCCAACAAGCATCAGTCCCCCTGTCACTCATGTTGGGAACAAGCAGGCTCATCAAATCTTCATACTTTGGATTGAAATCAGACAAGGAACACTGTGCAGTCTACAGGACTTTAGACTTGCAATCAGGAAGTCGAGTTCAAATCCCGTCTCAGACACTAGTTGTGCAATTCTGAGCAAGTCACAACCTTTGTTTATCTTGGTTTCCTCATCTGTAAAAGGAGATAAAAATAGTTATTATTGAGATATATCTCAGTCATATCTGAATGTTTATGACAGTTTGGGGTTTTCTAGATAAAGGCACTAGAATAGTTTGCCATTTCCTTCCCCTAATTCTTAAGATAGTTGTGAGAATTAACATATATACAGTGTTTTGTGTGATACAAATAAATACTAGTTATAATCATCATCATCATCATCATCATCATCATCATCATCATCATCATCATGACTAGTACTCCATTTCTCCTGTTACTCTTTTCTAAACATTTTGCATTCTAACCCTAACCCTTATCATTCAACTGCAGCTCCTCTCTCCAAGGTTATCAGCGATCTCTAATTTGAGCCAAACCTAAAGACCACTTCTTGATCCTCTTCCTCCACACACACACACACACACACACACACACACACACACACACACACACACCCCTTTATATGTGATCATCACCCGTTAGAGTGGATGTTCCTTGAGTGAGAGAGCTGTTCTGAGTGCATCCCTAGAACTTAGAAAAGTGCCTGGAACAGAAAGCCACTCATTAAATGCTTTGTCCACCCACCTCTCCTCTCTGTCCGTCCTGCTGACCACTTTCTCCTGGTTACTCGGCTCTCTAGGTTTTCATGATTTTGCCCTCTTGGTTCTCCTTGTTGTATAACCTTTCTTCCTCATGCTCTTTTGCTGGATTCTGGAGATCTCCTCCCACCAAAGTTCTGACCTGGACCCTCTTATTTTTTCTCTTTCACTTTCATACGCTTTCACTTGGAGATCTCACCAGCTCCCATGGCTTAATTTATTCTATCTTTTTCTATCAGAGATGATTTCCAGGCATATAGATATATTGGAATTTTAGCTTCTCTTTTGAGCTTCAGGCCTGCATCACCAACTGGACGTTTCTAACTCTGTCAGTGATTCCAAAGCAAAATTAATTAATTACATTTCCCTCCAAATTTTCTCCTCTTCTGAACTTTCCTATTGCTGTCAAGGATAGCAGGTTCCCCCAGATTCAAAACTTTGTTGTTACCCTTAACGTCTCTTTTTTACTTAATTCTGACTAATTCCAAGTCAGTTGCCAAATCTTACAATTCATTTCTCTGCATCATTTCTCACATATGTCTTCATTCCATCTCCACAGCCACCGTCCTAGTTCAAACCCTCATTGATCATTACCTGGACCACTATAGTTCTGTCCTCAGTGGTTCTCCTTCTTTCTGTCCTTTTTCATCCTGATCCATCCTTCATTCAAAGGATTTTATTAAAGTTTAGATTTGATCATGTCACCATCCTGCCCAATAAATTCCAGTGCTTTCTATTATTTTCAAGATTCAGACCTGGCCCCTTCCTATCTTTCTAATCTTCTTTATTTTAAATTTACTTTTAACTAATGGATTAAAAATTTTTTTCTTTAAAATTTTTATTAAAGCTTTTTATTTTTAAAACATAGGCAAGATAATTTTCAACATTCACCCCTGCAAAACCTTGTGTTCCAAATTTTTCCCTCCCTTTCCCCACCTCCTCCCTTAGACCATAAGTAATCCAATATATGTTAAACATGTGTGATTCTTCTACACATATTTCCCCAATGATCATGCTGCACAAGAAAAATCAGATAAAAAAGAGAAAAATGAGTAAGAAAAGAAAATGCAAGCAAACAACAACAGAGTGAAAATGCTATGTTGTGATCCATCGGAACTGGCCTGAATCATATCATTGCTGAAAAGAGCCACGTCCATCAGATTTGATTATTGTATAATCTTGCTGTAAAACAAGCATTTTCACAACATAGTAGAATAAAATGGAACTGTAAATATATAACCGATTCTTCCTTTCAAATATACAACTAAGTTATCATGTAGATTTTTCTCTCATTTTTCTTCCACCCCCTACTCTAGAGATGGCTACCAGTAGACACAAGTATATATGTATATATGTAAAATTATTCTATACATAATTCTATTTATTCTTTCTCTGGATGCACATAGTGTCTTCATATGTCTTTTGTAGTTAATTTGAGTACTTAAAATAGATAAAATAGCTTACTCAAAATTGTTCTTAAAATAATATTGCTATTATTGTATACAATGTTCTCTTGGTTCTGTTCATTTTGTTCTTCATCATTTAATGTAAGTCTTTCCATATTTTTCTAAAATCATTGAACTCATCATTTCTTATAGCACAATAACATTCAATCACAATCATATTCCACAATTTGTTCAGCTGTTCCCCAACTGATGGGCATGCCAACAATTTCTGATTCTCTGCCTACTAGAAAGAGACCTGCTATAGTCATTTTAGAACATATAAGTTTTCTTCCTTTCCCCCTACTTCTTTATGAAAATAGATAAAATATAATGATATCACTGGGTCAAAGTTTAGGTAGTTTAATAACTGTTTGGGCATAATTCCAAATTGTTCTCCAAAATGGTTGTATTATTTCATAATTCCACTAGCAATGAATGAGTGTTCCGATTTTTCCACATCCTCTCCAACATTTGTTGCTTTCCTGTTTTATCATTTTAGCCAATCTCATAGGTCTAAAATATCTCAAGGTTGTTTTAATCTGCACTTCTTTAATCAGTAATGATTTAGAGCATTTTACGTGACTATAAATTGCTTTGATTTCTTCATCTGAAAACTGCTTGTTATATCCTTTGACGATTTATCAATTGGGAAATGGCTCTTATTTTTATGAATTTGATAAAATTATTTATATATTTGAGATAGATTTTAGTTGTCTATAAATGTTTTCCTCCATTTTTATACTTTCTAATCTTGGCTACATTTTTTAAAATACAAAACCTTTTTAATTTAATGCAATCAAAATTATAAACAAACCCTACTGTCTTGTATGATCTAGCTATTCCTTGCATATCTTACTTAGTCTCCTATCTCCATGGCTTTGCATTGGCTGGAACTTTCTCTTCTAGGCTCTGATTTTTATAATCGTTGGCTTCCTTTAAGATTCTGCTCAAGGAAGGAATCTTTCCTGGTTCCTTCAGCTGCTATTATCATGCCCTTTAAGGTTATCTTCCATCTAGTTATATTTATCTTTATGTGCTATCTCCTGGTTGAAATTTAGCTTATTTGAGGACAGGATTGCTATTAATTTTTCTTTCTTTTTCCAGCACTTAAGGACAGTACCTAGCAAAAAAAAAAAGATGCATAATAGTTGACGATTTGCCTTTGTAGTACTTGGTGGAGAGTCTATCATAAGCAAGTGGTTAAGGCTTGCTGGCTGACAGATTGGTTGTCCCGTAAAACCAGAAGGAAGATTAGTGGGTGAAGGAAGGTGAATCTGAACATACTTTAAGGACTGAACCCTCATTGGCCACACCTCCCATTACATTTAAACTGGCTTCTGAAATTAGTAATTGTGGTTCATGGTTAAATTCCTATTTACACACTCCAGGCAGTTTGCTCTTTGCCATCTTATATTTTCTTGCCTCTTAACTTTGGCTCAGGCTACCTTGTCCTCCTCAAATCTTATTTCTCCTCAGCCTCGGGTCTCTACCTGTTGAAATCCTATCTGTCCAGTTTTTACAAAGAATGGAGCCGTCCATTGGTGTCAATCCTTTTTCCCATTCCCATTCCCCTGTTCTGGGGCATCTTAACAATGAGTGGTGGTTTTCTTAGAATATCCCTCAGTGGGGAGTAGAGAGGCAGAGTGGGAAAGGGTTCGCATGCCAGACCCGTAGTCAAGAGGAGCTGGATTCAAATCCCTCTTAGGAGACCCTGGACCAGTCACTTAACTTATCCATCTCTCAGTCTCCTGGATTCATTGACTTCTAAGGTGTCTTCCAATTTTAAATCTGTGATCTTGTGACCGTGAGCAATATTGTTCCCATTTAACAGTTGAGAAATAATCTTAACCAGTGGAATTGACCATGGAGCTAGTAAGGGACAGAGGCAAAACTTGTTTCCTGAATCTGCTGCTCTTACTTTACACTAAATTGATGTTCAGACAGTGGTCACCATTGGAAGTCTGGCTTTATGGGTCAAAGTAGCTGCAGCAAGTGGTATCAAAAAGTTAATCTTTGGTAAAATTGTGACTCAGCCAGTGTTTGCCTTCTGGACTTTCCCTAAAATCCTTAGCACAGTACCCAGCACATTGTAGGCATCTAAATGTTTATTTTCTTCCTTCTGAATCCCACATTTGTGGCTGATTCCTGGAAATCTTGTTTTCATATTCTTCCAGTGGTTGTGTGTTTGTCAGGGAATACCCTTAACCTCACTTGAAAAAAAAAGATGTTTGACCCTTGATTTAATTTCTCTTTCTATTGCCCAAATGATTCATTTTTTCTTTCTTTTTTTAAATTAAATTTTATTCTTTTCAATGAACAAAATTTTATTTTCTCTCTTTCTTGGTCCAACCATGAACAATCGATCTTTGTTTATAGCCTTCTCTATTTGTCTGAAAATGGTTTTGTAATTGTATTTATATAATTCTTCTGTGTGTCTTGGCAGTTAGACTCTTGAGTATTTTATGTTGTCTGCAGTTATTTTAAATAAAATTTCTCTTTCTACTTCTTTCTCCTGGGTTTTGTTGGTAATATATAGATATGCTATGATATATGTTACAACTTTACTATAGTTGCTAGTTATTATTTTAAAATGATTCTCTAAGTGTACTAACGTATTATCTGCAAAAATGGTAATTTTGTTTCTTTGTTTCCTCTTCTTATTGCTTCAATTTCTTTGTCTTATTTTTTTTTATAGCTACATTTCTAGTACAGTATGGAATGATAGTGATGATAATGGGCACTCTCACTTCATCCCTCTTACTGGGAAGACTTTTAGTTACAGATCATTACAGACAATGCTAGCTGATGGTTTCCAATGGTAGCTGCTTATGATTTTAGGGAAAGCTCCATTCATCCCTGTGCTCTCTAGTGAGTCTTATTGGTTTCAGTGCTTCCGGACCACGGTACTTACTGTGGCTTTTCTCACGGTCTCTGCCTTCTCCTCTGTTTCTCAGAGTTTTGTTTGACTGGTATTTCCATCCTGAAGCTCCTTTCCCATTATCGGTGCTGCCAGGGCTGATTTGACGTCCCCTTGATCCCATTCTGAATAAAGTGGCTTCCTGTATCTGCTTCCTATAGCCCCGGATATATCTGTCTCAGCCGTCCCCTCCAATACTTCCTGCCTCTCATTCCCACTGCAGTGACTGATCACGGAATCAGCCGCTTGTCGGTGACTTTGATCAATCAAAGGGAACAGTCTGGTGCCGAGGTCTCCACACTCAGTGCTCCTGTCAGTCAGAGCTCGTGCGAGGCTGTCGGCTGGGTGGTACAGTGGGGAATCAGAAGCTTGGACCTGCAGTGGGACACTCGTGTTTCTGAGTACAACAGACACTGCCTCAGTTTATTCTTCTGTAAAATGACTTAGAGAGGGAAATGTCAAACAGTTCCAGGGTCTGTGCTCAGAAAACCCCCAAATGGGGTCATGAAGAGCTGGACACAAGAAAACAACCACCACAACATCCCAGCGTGATCATTTAGCACATTTTGCTCGGCCATTCTCCACTTATCCCCTCAGTTCCCGTTTCTTTGCCAGAAATCATTGTAGAACTCTTGACAACAGGGTGTCTGTTTTTGTCAAGATGAACGGGTCAGTACATAGAATCTCTCCATGTCATGGAAATACCCCCAAAAGCTCTGGTTGTGACGGGGCAGTCAAGAACGCCAGTGGCCCGTAGAGTGTCCGGAACAAAGGAGGCGAGTGTCTTACTGTCCCCCAGACTCTACCTGGAGTACTGCATTCAGTTCCAGGTACCACCATTTAGGAAGCACGTCCATCAGCTGCAGAACCTATGGAGGGGAGAGAACGAAGGTGATGATGGCCCCTGGGATCCTCAATTACAAGGACGGCTTGGGGAAGTGTTGTTAGAGCTCTTGGGGAGAAACCAGGTGGCACAAGTAGGTAGGGATCTGCACCTGGAGTCAAGAAGATCTGAGTTCAAATCCAACCTCGGACAACATTTCTAACACAATATTAAATAACAGTGATGACAATGGGCATTCTTGTTGCCTGACTTGGTTTACTCATCTGTGAAATGGGAATAGTGATAATACCTCCTTCCCAAGGCGGTTGTGAGGATAAGATGAGATAACATTTGTAAGTTGCTTTGCAGACCTTAAAGCACTATATAAATGCCAGCTGTTATTTTATCTTCTTATTATTAGCATAACTACCTTCAGATATTGGAAGGGCTCTCACCAGAAGGAACAGTCAGGTTTTTTCTGTTGGACCAGGACAGTGGGAAGTGCTAGATTTAGACTTTCTCTTATCCAGAAGAAACTCCTTCCTCGCCATTTATAAAACTTGTGCCTTCTCTTTGTCTTTCCATGACTGGGTCTGTATCCCAAAAAGATCAAAGGACCCACATGGGCAAAAGTGTTTCTAGCAGCTCTTTTTGTGATGGCAAAGAACGGGAAACTAAGGGCTTCCTCATTAAATGGAAAACAGTTGAACAAGCACATGTGAATGTGATGGAAAACGTTTGTGTTCTAAGAAACGATGGAGATGGTTTCAGAGAAATCTGGAAAGACCTGAATAAACTGGTGTGAAGTTCATTGTGTGTGGGATCAGGAGAATAATTTATACCATGACAACTGCCTTCTAAAGAAAGTCTTGGAAAGACTGATCAATGCCTTGATCAGTTCTGGAGAACCATCGGTGACGAAGCATGCTGCCCACTTCCTGAGGGATTTTGGGAAAGAATAAGACATATCTTTCTGGGATATACCAATGTGGGAGTCTGTTTTGTTTGCATATTTCTTACAGGGATTTTGTTTTTCTTTTTTTTTTTAGCAGAGGGAGAGGAAGAAGGAGAAAATAAAATTTGTTCATTGAAAAGAATAAAATTTAGTTTAAAAAAGAAAGAAAAAGTAAATTATTTGGGCAATGGAGAGAAAAATTAAATCCAGGGTCAAACATCTTTTTAAAAAGTCCAATAAGCGCTTTAGCATGTGTTGGTTTCGCCTTCCTTGGAGGCCCTGGAGGTCTCCAAGCAATGGTTGGAAGGGGCCACTTATCAGGAATGTGGCAGAGGAGAAAGCCATAAGCAAATGCAAAGGAGAAAGGCTACGTAAGGCACATTCTCAGGATGATCAGCAGTGCAGTGTAGCTAAGAGTATATGTCTGGGAAATGTGAGAAATCCAGTGGTGGCTACATCTTGGAGGGCCTTGAATGCCAGACGAAGGTCCAAATTAAACCATTTAGGCCATGTGGAAGGAGGAGAGTGACTGGGTAGAAATTTAATCAGACTGGACTATGTGGGAACGATTAGAAAGTACCAAGAATGTGGACTCACACACATTTGTTAATACTGTCCTTGTGGTGGCAGTGTCTTAGAGCTCACTCCCAGCACTTTTCTCTTAAGTCTTGATGGAAATGATGGAGAAAAAATGAGAATAAAAACAGAAGGGGGAAAGCCATGAGCAGAAATGGCATTTCTCCTTTTTAAACGTAGCGCATGGAAGGCCAGGGCAGGAGGGGCCACCGAACAAGGAATATCAGAGCTGGAAAGGGCCTGAGAACATAAAAAGCCAGAACTGGGAAGGGCCTTAGAACATAAAAAGCCAGAGCTGGGAAGGGCCTTAGAACATAAAAAGCCAGAACTGGGAAGGGCCTTAGAACATAAAAAGCCAGAGCTGGGAAGGGCTTGAGAACATAAAAAGTCAGAGCTGGAAAGGGCCTTAGAACATAAAAAGCCGGAGCTGGAAAGGGCCTTAGAACATAAAAAGCCAGAGCTGGGAAGGGCTTGAGAACATAAAAAGTCAGAGCTGGAAAGGGCCTTAGAACATAAAAAGCCGGAGCTGGAAAGGGCCTTAGAACATAAAAAGCCGGAGCTGGAAAGGGCCTTAGAACATAAAAAGCCAGAGCTGGGAAGGGCTTGAGAACATAAAAAGTCAGAGCTGGAAAGGGCCTTAGAACATAAAAAGCCGGAGCTGGAAAGGGCCTTAGAACATAAAAAGCCGGAGCTGGAAAGGGCCTTAGAACATAAAAAGCCGGAGCTGGAAAGGGCCTTAGAACATAAAAAGCCGGAGCTGGAAAGGGCCTTAGAACATAAAAAGCCGGAGCTGGAAAGGGCCTTAGAACATAAAAAGCCGGAGCTGGAAAGGGCCTTAGAACATAAATCAGAGCTGGAAAGGGCCTTAGAACATAAATCAGAGCTGGAAAGGGCCTTAGAACATAAAAAGCCAGAGCTGGGAAAGGGCTTAGAGCAGAAAATATCCAGGAGGGAGGGGTGCTGGGTTGGACACGGGACTTTCGGACAGCATGTGAGCCTCAGTTCCCTGGTGCCCCATTAAGTCCCACTGCTCTGGTTAGTGTCTCACATGTAGCAAAGTACAAGGCACCCTGGGCCCTTTCCAGCCTTCATTTACATTCCTCCCTTGGCTTTTGGCCGCTCTCTCTCCTTCCCCACACACGTGAGCCGAGTCTGTTCCTGCACATGGGCCTGGGCCCCGGAGCTTAGCGTGGGGTTTACGGGCCAGTAAACAAAAGCAGAGAGAGCTTGTTTTCAGAGGGAAAGACTGAAGCCTCTCAGGCTCCTGAGCCAGTGATCTGCCTGCCTTCCCTCACTAAGGGAGGGAAAGGGGAGAAATATCGCCATGAGTGGGCTGTAAACCCTTTTCCTAATCCACCCCCCACGCCCCTACCCCGGCCCCACCTAGTCTTAACCAGGCCCATTTTCCCAGTGAGAGTTCTGGGACCCATTAGTCCAGCCTCCCTCCTTTGACAGATAAGGAAGTTGAAGCCTTGTGCAAGTCACCCTGGCAGAGCCAGGATCCAAAGCCAGTTTTCTGGCCCCACTGATTATTTCTTAGTTTCCTCTCAGGTCCGACCCTCCCTTCCTGCCACACGTAGTGAAGTTTGGTTCTGGGGGTGACCTTTTGGCCTCTCACCCTTTCTGATTCTTTACCTTCCTCCATGTGCTCTGGGCTCCAGAAATTCCCTAAAAGGGGACTGTGTACTCAGCGCTGGGAGGGCATCCGAGTTTAGATAAAACACTTTCCATGTGAGTGGACAGAGAGGACATGTAACATCCTATGGGCTGCGTTCATTTTGCTCATTAAGTTTTTCAGCCACGGCTCATTTTACAGATGAGGCAAACAGGGTCAATAACAAGCATCTCAGGCCATATCTGACCTCGTGAAGATGTCTTCCTGGCTCCAGTGCTCTATCCACTGTACCACCTAGCAGCCCATGAAGTTCATTAAAGAGGGGCAAACAAAGTGCTATGGGAGGCCTGTCCAGTCAAAGTATGTGGGGGCCCAGCTCCAGCCAGCGACAGAACCCTGGGAAAAGAGTGTGAACCACTACGTAGCATTCCCAACCCCTCTGTTTTTGTCCACTTGCATTTTTGATTTCCTTCTCAAGTTAATTTTACCTTATTTCTAAGTCCGATTATCCTTGTGCAGCAAAATAACTATGAACATATAGACATATATTGTATTTAACATATACTTTAACATGTTTAAAAAACAAAGTATGTGGGGGCCCTCTGCCTTTCTCTCTGTATCTCCCTCCCCAACCCTCTCCACTCTGCTGGTAAATATTCTTCTTCACTGATTTCATGCCATAAAATAGCCAATAATGTGTGACTCACCTGGTCATTGTGGGAATGTTGATGGCTCTTCCCCTCCCAGATTGCTTTTTAAAAAAAAATTTTTAAGGTAAAGGCTTTTCACCTTTTTTAGGCTTTTTTAGGTAAAAGAGGTCATTCTTTGCCTTATTTCTTACCTAGCCCGAATCCCTGAATGGGTGTTGCCTCAGGCAAACTGAGCTTAACAAGACCAAGGTCTCCCACTACATCCAGAGCCATCTCCATTCCTCCTGAGCTGGATCTTCCCCCCTGGACCCAGTGGTTCTGGAAGGGAAAGTGAGGCAGGGGCCCTTGCCCAGCCCCCTCTCCCTCAAATCCAGATCACTTGCATTTCATGGCATCTCCTCCCATCATTGTCCTGAACGAAGGATAAAGAGTGTGTCACCTCCTAGTGGAATCAACATTGTGACACTTCAGTGCTTTCATCCTAAAGGAAAAAAGCTCTGATGGGAGAATTAAGTCTGTGTGGGAGAGGTGGGAGAGACACAGGAGCACCGTACGGTCCCACTGGACTGCAGCGTCTTGTTTTGTCTGCTTCTGTTTCCCTAGGCTGTGCCCTTCTGCCTTTTGGGGAGTCACTTTCCCCCCAGGTTTTGTGTGAAATCTCGAAGACAGAGAGAAGGCCCAATGTTTTTTGCAATCAGAAGCTGGCATTCTGGTCCTTCTGTTTCCTCCTCAGTAAAATGGACCTTTTGCACTAGAGGATCTTAAAGATCTTTCTAGAGCTGAAGAAACTGAGTCCCTTCTCTCTTTTTGTCCAAAAGAACAGCAGAATTATCTGCCAATTCAGGTGGATAAACCAGATGGTGATAAGGCCCCCTTCCAGGGGTCTCAGGATCTAGGGGTTCAATGCCGGGAAGGGAACTTGGCCCTCAGGCCCCTAGTTCCCACTTGGGCATGAGTTTGTGGGAGCTGCTAATGCTATCACTCAATGGGCTGGTGTGGTTCTGGCCAGTCTTATCTGGGAACGGGGAAGCCAGCCCAGTTTACTTCTGTTCTGCATGGGTGGGTGTGGGCAGAAGCATTATACAAAGGGCATTGGAATTAAAACCAGTGTCCTGGGCTCTAGTCCTGGAGCAGTCACTCACTGCTTTTTTTTAGCTTGGGCGGATTGCTGTGCCTCAGTTTACTCAGCTGTCACAGGGAGATAGGTGCACCACCTGTCTTGAGAAAAGAGCTCTGACAAACTGAAAGCTCTGAAGATGGGAGCTTATTACTTTTTGTTTTGTTTTTCTCTTCTCATTCTTCACATATATCTGAAGACGCTCAGATTAAACAATCTTTTATGTTTAATATTTTTAATCCTGTTTCTGTTTGTTTTTTTTCTGCTAGACTTCTCTTTTTTTGAAAGCTTCTCATTCCGTGATTATTTGGCAAAGTAGCATTTATTGGAGATATTATCCTTATGTTTTTTATGCATCAGTGTTATTATGGCCTGGCGGTCGGGGGGCAATAGTTTTGTCTCCATTGACGTTTTGCCTCCAAAAGGCTTTGTGGTATGCTTAAGGATTTGGGGGAGCCTTTATTTGTTGGGGACTGATTGGCTATTAGTTAATGAAGGACAGCTGGCTTCTGATCTGTGGTCTAGGCACTGGATTCTATCTTTCCACGTATTTGATAAGTGTTAAGTTTTGGCAATGGTTTTTACTTCTTTTACTACATCGATCCAACAATCCAGGTCAATCAATCAGCAAGCACTTATTATGTGCTTACTATTTGCCAGGCATTGTATTAAGTGCTGGGGATTCAAATATACTCAGGAAAAAAAGATAATTTCTGCCCACAAGGAACTTACATTTTAATAAGGTTTTTGTTGCTGTTCAGTTATTTTCGATCTATCTGACATTTCCTGACCCCATTTGGGATTTCTTGGCAAAGACACTGGAATGGTTAGCCATTTCCTTTGCTAGTTCATTTTGTAGATAAGGAAACTGAGGTAAACAGGATTAAGTGGCTTGCTCAGGGGCTCATAGCTAGTGAGTGTCTTTGGCTAGATTTGAACTTGGGAAGATGAGTCTTCCTAATTTCATCTAGCTGCCCCCTCTAATAGTTTTAGATGGATATAAAAGGAAGGGGGAGGGAGTTAGAGAAAGTACTCAGTGCACAGCATGATAGGAAATCCTGAATATAGTCTGGGGAGAAATGAGGAGATGGCTGACCTGGGTGCCTTAGGGATAACTTTCTTCAATTTCTTGTGACAATGAATTGATCTCAAATTATCATGAACGCCACTGTTTTTGTAAACACATCTCCATGACTCGTTGACTTTGTTGTTTGTCAACTTATGGGTCGAGTTTATGTAGTTGCTACCAGTGGAGAGTCCACTCATGGATCCCAGTCATTTCCTAAGTACTAAATTACTTTGGATCCCATTCAGTAGGTCCGGCGATTTATCATCCTTTGCCATTACTCTATGAAGTGATATCTTTGCTTTAGAAGTATGTATTTAAGGTTTTTTTTTTTTTTTTTTGTCAAGGCACTTGAGGTTAAGTGACTCTGCCAGGGTCACAGAGCCAGTAAATGTCAAGTATTTAGGTCCAGATTTGAGCTCGGATCCTTCTGACTCCAAGGTTGCTGTTCTATCTACTGCTCCACCTCACTGTCCCATTATAGGTTTTTAACCTGTTTACCAAATGTTCTAAGGATCTAAAGAGTCCTCTTCCTTGTTTTAGAAATGAACCTTTAAACTTTCTATTGCTGGAGCATTGGACTCAGTTTTTTGTTACCATTGTAGATTTTATTTTTTGAACTTTCTAAATCTGTCATTTATTTTATTCTTTTAAAAGCTTATATTAAGGCCGGTATTGCCTGCATGCTAATAGCTCTAAATGTATCCTTTCCGCTGTGTTTTGACTTCAGGATGCCAACCAGTCTTTTAGCGTATTCACTCACCTTTCTCTTTAATAGTTTATATTGATATCTTTTCTCAAGAAAACCAAAGTACCTTCAAATATTGCCTTTGTATGCTGGATACTTTTGACTTCCATATTTATGCTCAGAATTTCTAGACTTTATTTTTTCCTTAGTATACACTAAGATTTTGCCCTTATTGATTCCAGATGACACTTTGATATCATTAGGGAGTTCCCATGAAATGAAATGAAATGAAAGAGCTGTTTTTAATGGAGACATATAATGATGTTATATAGTGAGCTATCTTATTATAACTATCCATCCATCTATCTATCTATCTGTCCATTTGTCTGTCTATCCATCATCTATCTATCCATCCATCCATCTATCTATCCATCCATCATCTATTCATCCACCATCTATCTATCTATCTATCTATCCATTTATCTATCTATCCATCTATCTATCTATCCATCTATCTATCTGTCCGTCTGTTTGTCTATATCCATCCATTTATCCATTCATTTATCTATCATCTATCTATCTATCCATCTGTCTGATTATCTATTATCTATCTCTTCATCTATCTTTATCTATACATCTGTCTATCTATGGAGTTAAAGTTTGCAAAGAGCTTTAGATATTTCAACTCATTATATCCTTGTAACAACCCTATGATGTAGATCCCATCATATAGTAATCTTATATATGAACATAAGGGAGGTTAAGGGACTTCCTCAGGGTTATGTAGCTTGTAAATATCCAAGGTTAGATTTGAACTCGGGTCTTCCTTGTTCCAAGTCCAACATGTCATAACATCAAGTTGCCCCAGGATGTATATTCCAGCCTTGTACATTAAGTGATTAATATAAAATGTTGGTATGACTCCTCCTTTGACTTGGAAGCCATACTCAGTTCTATGTAAAATTAGGCAATAATACTTAGCATTTATATAACTCTTTAAGATTTATGAAACATTTTATATGTATTAAGTTATTTGATCCTCATAATAATTGGGGAATTGGTGCTATTATTTTTATCATTTTATAGAGGAGGACACTGAGACGGATAGCAGTGTCTTGCCTAGGGTCATATAGCTAGTACATGTTTAAGTCCAGACTTGAATTCAGATCTCTTGACTCCTGTCCCAATGTTCTAGCCATTTCCTAAATACAGTTTTCCATGTGGCTGTTCAGTACTCTAATATTCTTACTCAGCTTGGGTTTATTATCCAGTCAATAAACTACACCATAAACTCCTGGGACTTTGGGGCACGTGCTTTTTGCTTACAGTTCATATATTGTTTTCTTGTATTTATAGTTTTTTTTTATTTGAGCAGTAAACACAGTGAATGCTTTTCATACATAAATATATGTAATCTTTGTTTCCAATGTCTAACTCACAGAGACTATAGAGCCCATTATTGTCTCTTTGAGTGTAGGAGTCAAAGAGTAGGCTGAAAAAAGTAATTTATGCTGTAATTTATGTAATTTATGCTTAAAATATAAAATTATGTTTTAAGTACAATTGAGAAATGGATTACAAGGATGTGATTTTTTTCTATCAAGCCAAGAAGGGTGTGTTTGTTCTATGATCTATAAAGATCTATGTAGAACCTGTGGAGAAGACAGGAAGAAGGTCGTGTGAATCTTCTTCCTTCACAGAAATGTCCTAAGTGCCAAGTTATAAAGAAACCCTGAAGAGTTTGTGAAGATTTGGAAAATACCGTATATTTTGGAAAGATTGTCCTTTGATTTAAGTAGACAAAATGAATGGAAAGGACTAATTCAGCTTATTTCCTAAAAGATTCTTACGAGACTTTTTCAACATCAGGAATGAACTGAGTGATGTGAGACTGAGATTTCATCCAAGTGAAGAGGAGTCATCTGCCCCATATTATACTGAAAGCTGAAAGTGATTCTGGCTTAAATAGTTAATAAAATAAGAAAATATTTTGTTAATTTGTTAATTTCACTTTCTAATGAAGTTTATGTATTTAAGAATTTATATATATAATATATATATCTATAATTATATAATTTAACCCTCAAGGAGTTTTAAAATCAAATGGGGGAAGCCAACACATAGAAAAAAGCTGAAAAAAATGGGCTGGGGAAAGGGTACCTAATTGGGAGAGAATATGATGAAGTCCTAAAGACAGGGTGGAAAAGGATTTGAGGAAGTCGGAGTTATTTATAATGCAGAATGATCATTTCCCAGAAAGCATGAAATTCAAGAGATTTAACAGGGTGGGAAATGATGAAGTAAATGCCCTGAGTCCCCTCCATAAATGTTGATGGACTTGGGAAGAATTCTCCAATATCTCCCCATCCCTGCTCCAAGCAGAGGAAGGGAGAGGCCCCCAAGGCCACGGGCTGCTTAGAAGATGTGACTTTCAAAGTTGATTTCATCTTGCAGAATGAGGAATTTCCAGGATTGTGAAAACCAGAGAGCAGCTGGGTGGGAAATGATGAGGTACATTCCCTCAGCATTAATGAGAAAGTGATTACAATTTCATTTTTGAAAAATAGATTAATCAGACATATTCCTAGGTGATGGTAGGGCTTGGGAGAACAAATAAAGACTAAGAGAATGAATTAAGTGGCCAGCTGAAGAGTGACCAATGAGGTGAAGCAGGCAGAATGCCATTATACCTCGTTGTATGTCCCATTCATAGTGGTTACATGGGTGACTGTCCTGTATTTTTAAGGGCCATTGGTTTTCTCACTTTTTGTGATGCTTTGTGTTAAGAAACATCAGATTGGTCTCGAGTCTAGGAAGAAGTTGCTAAAGCTCTTTTCTCAGACTCTCATGCACCATCTTGAAGTATTCGAACCCATACAATTACAAAAATTAGAGTTTGAGCTATTTCTCTTGGGAGAATCATTCTTTTATTTTATGAGTGGTTCATTTGGTGCCTGTTTTATGTTTGAGCCAACTTTCAGCTTTACTGAATTGGACTTCTTGTACCATGTATTCCACCAGGCAGTTTCCACATGTTTTTCAGGAATTTTCTCCTTTTTCTGTCTTTTTAAAAATCTTTTCAATGGTGTCAGACTCCAAGAATTTTTATTTTTCAGTTAACCAAACTCCTCAACTTACATGAGGATCCCTATGGGCCACATATTTACTTAAAAAACCATATTGTTTATGTGTGTGTATATAAAAAATATCCATATGTATTGTATATATTTTAAAATAAATGCATTAACACATCAGAACCATATATGAATTACATTTTAACCTGATTAAGACTTCACTAGGGAGTAGTATGGGCTATATGGGGTCCGCAGGTCATGTTTTTGTCATTTCTGATCCACAGTATGGTTTTTACTTGACTTTGAACCGTTTTGTCTTGACATTTATTAGACTCCTTATATAATTTTAATCTTTTGGCTTTCACTTTCAATTGTTGATCAGAAGTATCTCACAGTACCTTTTTGTGGGTGTTAAAAGCTTTCTCGGGATGTTCCTGTATCATCTTTCTTCTAAGTTACCATGGTGACACACGTGTCCTGTTATGTGCAAGCCTTAAAATGTTTTTACTGCTTAATGAAACTTTGTGGGAGAATGCAGTCATTCATGATGGTTATAGCAAATGCTAGCTTTTAAAAATTATGCTGCTTTGGTATAGCTGCTCTACTCGTTGGGTTTGTGCTGTTAAACTGAGAAAAGACATTGAAATTCCAATCTTAGTATGCCTATCTCCTCTTCAAAATAATTCGACACATCAGCACTGTTTTATTGTCTTGTTTTCTATCATTATATTATCTTTTATTCTATTTTCTTGTTATAATTATTTTTATTATTGTTAGACTTTTTGGAATTGTTTTAAGTGAAAATTTTCAATTACTTTAGGTCTTCTCCTTTCAGATTTAATAAACTCAATTTCCTCTGTATTCCACCTAATCTGGGCTTAGAATCAAAATAAATTCTTACAATAGTGCTATACTGATATATACACATATACATGCACATCTGTAATATATTGTCAGTCATATGACAAATACTTATTAAGTGCCTGCTGTATGCCAGACCCTAGGCTAAGTACTGGGGATATAAAAAGGGGAATAAAAATAGTTCTTGTCCTTAAGTGGCTCACAATCAGAAAATATGAACAAACACATTTTGTATAGGAAACTGATTAACAGGGAGAAAATGCCAGACTTGGGATTTTGGTTGTAACTTAGAGGAATCGTGGGAAGGCAGTAGAGGAGCTGAGGCAGAGTGTTCTGGGTAAGAGGCTAGCCAGAGAAAATCCCCAAGGGGAGAGCTGGCATGTCCCATTTGTGAACCAGTCAGGAGGCCAGTGTCCCAGCACTGAAGAGTACTCCATGGGGAGTAGGGTATCAGCAGACTAGAAAGGTGAAGGGAGACTCTGTTATGAAGGGCTTTGAACGCCAAACAGGATCTGTAGTTCTGATTCTTGAGGTAATAGGGAATCAATGGAGTTTATCGAATGAGAAAATAATATGGTCAGAATTTGTGCCTTATAAATTAAAGTCTTTCTAAAGAAATTTATATTTTTCAATTAACCGACATCTATGTTTGGGCACTTGGAAAAGAAATACACTGGTCAATAAAACACCATGAATGCTTGCTGTCAGTGAAAGCTGGAAAAAGTGGCTTCTACTAGGAAGGACTCTGTTTTTAAAAACTCAGCTCGACTGGCTGGCCTTTCCGTACGTGGGCAGATCTCCCTTCCTTTTCCCCGCACGGAGAGACGTTCCTAGCTCTCTGCCCTTTTGTTTCCAACGGCTTTGGAAGCTTCAGAGGTATTTTTGTTTTCAAGGATTTTTGTGGATATATACTATATATTGTCTTGTGGCAAACAATGCAGGAAACCCCTGGGGTTCTGAACGTTTCTGAGATTTTGTCCTGGTCAGGACCAAAGCAGGAAACCCTTAAAAGTCGCACATGGGCCCAGGCCTGGAGCAGGGGCTTTTGGCGGTGAGCCTGGGCGAGCTCCCTGAAGGGAATAACTTCAGCCACTGTTATCTCCAGCTCGGCCCTTTGGCCCTTCACCGATGGCCCCTTGTTTTCTCTGAATCACGTTCTTGCTGGAAAAGATCTCTGAAGCACAAGGTCCAATGGGAATCGCCCACTCTTTCATCTTCTGCTTAAAGATCTCCATTGAGGGGGCACCCGTTACCCCTTTGGCAGTCTGGCCCACCTCGGGAGGACTGCAGGGGCTCTTTGCATCCCCCCTCAATCAGAGCCTAAACTTGCTTCTTTCTAAGTCCAGAAACGGCAAAATCTTAACATTGGCAGGTGCCCAACCTAGAGCTTCAAAAGAGCAGCTACGACAAATAGCTTGTGTTGCCTTTGCTTGGAGGCCCACAGAGATGGGGTCACATTTTAGTGGGATCTTGAGTGAGTTATGGTGCTTCTCAGCCTCAGGTTTCCGATCTATAAATATGTCTAATAATACTCACGTGGCCCGCTTCAGGACAGGGATGGAAAAGCTCTTTGCATTATAATACCCTAGAAATGAGATCAGTCAACAATCTGGGGGGTTCGTTGGGGTGTCGCATATTTGGAACAGCATGAATAATCTGGCGGGTATGTCAGCGAAGGGCACCAGGTGGAAAAGGAGCTCGAGTTCATGACGTGTGGACACGGGAAAGTGTAGCTTTCAAGTCTGTGGATGTTTTTGTCCCAACTCTTGCTTGCCTTGGAGTCCCCACAGATGACTCCTTCTCCTCCTCGGGGTCTTAGGGGTACCCCTGAGGGGCAGTAGAGCATCTTCTGCTGTTGGCTCAAGCCTCCATTCCAGTGAATATTCCCTAATCTAATTTCCATGATTAACTCCTAGTATCATTTAATAAATTAAGATTAATTAGCTTTTACAAAGGACTACCTACTGATAAGCTATAGCAAGCGGGTGCTATAGGTTATAGAAACTATGGTAGTTATATATTCTGTTTATTCAGAAATATAAACACATTCCCTTTGAACTGGGGTCACACTCCCCACATTACACCTATGTCATTACAGAGAATGGCCTCAAACATTTGGAGGGCTGGTGGATTCACTCTCTCACGTTCACTTTCATAGGTAGTGTAGATGAAGTGAGCTGTCTGTCTGTCTCTTTCTGTTTATGTCTCTGTTTCTCTCTGTTTGTCTGTCTCTGTCTCTCTTCTGTCTCCCTGTCACTCTGTCTTTGTCTTTACCCCTGTTTCTCTGTGTCTGTCTCTCTCTTTTCCCCCCTCTCCTTTCTTCTCTTTTCCTCATCTCTTTTTGTAGGGATTAGATGAGCCATGATAGAAACTGATGGGAAGCGCTTTTACCTTAACCTCTGAAGAAAAAGTATCCCTTCTCTCAAGTCTCATATCATTGATTCTATACCCTCTTTTCTCCTTTAAGGGATTAATTACCCTTAGAATTACCCTCCCCACTCTTTTCCTATCTGTCTGGCTCCTTTCCTGCTGCTGCCTGCAAACACACCCAGGCCCCTTAACCTCCTCCCTGCCACTTGACCCAATCATCCCCTTAAGTTTTAGTCCCCTATCTCTCTTCCTTGGACCAAAACTCCTAGAAAAGGCTTCAGATACTTTCTCTGCATCCACTTTTTTGCTCCCTCCTCTACCCTTTGCAATCTGGTTCTAACCTCATCATCTATATTCCACTCCCAAACTATGGATGTAGCCCAAGATTCTCTCTTAGTCCCTCCTCTCCACTTTTCCATTATAATCATGTACCTTGTTTAGCCATTTCCCAATAGATGGGCAGCACTTCCACTTCCAGTTCTTAGCCACTACAAAAGAGTTACTATAAATGTAATATTTTATTTTCAAATACACATAAAAATAATTTTTAAGATACATTTTTGTAAAACTTGGTACTCTAAATTTTTCTCCCCTCTTCCTTTAATATCCCCTTCCCAAGACAACAAGCAGTCTGATAAAGATCCAATATGTGCTGTTCTTTCGAACATTATAAATATATTTGAACAAATAGGTTCTTTTACCTTTTTTTTTAATCTCTTTGGTATCAGACCTAGTAGTGGTTTTGCTGAATTAAAGGATATACACAGTTTTCGGGTCTTTTGGACACAATTCCAAGTTTCTCTCCAGAATGGTTTTCTAAGTTCTCAATTCCACCAATAGTTCCCAATTTTTCCACATCCCCTCCAACATTTATCATTTTCCTTTTCTGTCATATTAGCCCGTCTGATCGGTGTGACAAATTTCCTCCGAGTTGTTTTAATTTACATTTCTCTATCCGGTAGTGATTTCGAGCATTTCTTCATGACTGACCATTTCCTTTTTTACATCACAGTGTGGCTTATTCTTGATCCAATAGGTTGTTGACCCCCTCACCAGGTTCAGCTGCTGGGAAACTTTCTGATGGATTTGGAACTTTTTAAAAAGCTCACAAAATCACAGCCCTTACTCCTTTATCTAAGTGCAAGGTAGATCCGATACAACTGGACAACAGAACAATGTATTTTCGACTTCATGTATTTAAAAAACTTCCAAATATATTTATCAATTGTTTTTTAGTCAAGCAAAACGCATTTCCAAATGAGTCATGGTTTCCTGTTGACGTGGATAGGAGGAATAAGCTGCTGGCTCTGGCTCTGTCTTTCTGTCTCTGTCTGCTTTTCCCTCTCTCTTTCTGTGTCTCCCCATCCCTGCCCCAAAGGCTTCCATCAATTGTTACTGCCTCACTGGAACATAACCAGGGAAAAGGAGTCTTTACTACCTGTGTGTGGTTGTGGCTCAGCAGCTAATTGATGATGCTCATGTTTTCACCAGTTGGAAATTGGACATGAAATAGCCACTCACGCCTCCCCGTGAAATCCGTGTGGGAGCTGGGGACTCGGGCCAGCTCCTGAGGGCGGGCTCTCATTAGCTGGTACCTGTGTTCTCGTGACCTTTATGGCTACTTGACTTAAGAACCGTTGACTGCGGCGGACCAACTCTCAAAAGGGGACCTCCGACGGCCGACTGTGTTAAGGCTGTCAAGAGGGAAGCATTTTGTATGAGCATAAGTGCACTACTGGTATCTCAGCCTGCTGAGAAGCCATTTATAAACATGGTGGATGGAGAGCTAGCCTGGGAATCAGGGGGATTTGGGTTCAAGTCCTGACTCACCAATTGGGTCATGGAGTGTTTTAGCCCTAACCCTCAATGGGCTCCCTCTACAATCTTTAAAAAAAAAAAAGACCTAGGGCAGCTAGCTGGTATAGTGGATGGAGCACCAGCCCGGAAGTCAGGAGGACCTGAGTTCAAATCTGGCCTCAGACACTTAACACTTCTGGGCAAGTCACTTAACCCCAATTGCCTCAGGAAAAAAAAAAGACCCTAGCTTAGTTTGGCTGCTTAATCCTTATGTATTCCAGTAGAATGTAAACTCTTTGAGGGAAAGAAATGTCTCCCTTTTATATTTGAATCTCCAGTGCAAGCACAGGGGCTGAGATACAGAAAGGGCATAATTCATGTTAACTGATGATTGCCAGAGGCAGCTTCCTGGATCTCATCTCCTCCTTCTCTGAAAGGACCCAGATCTGGAGGGGAGAACTCCATCTCAGGCCAGCTTCTGCCATCTTTCCTTCCTTTCCTCTCTTCCCCCCAATTTAAGATGGTGCGCAGTGCTGAGGGAGTCGGGGCTTGTGGAGATGCTCAGTTATCTGTGAGCCATGTTGTCACTTGGAAGATAAATTAAAGACCAGATTCCAAGGAAGTCAGAGCTGGAAGCTGTCTCAGAGCTCCAACCTCTCCATTTTACGCTGGTCCAGGGAGGGGAATTACTTGTCTGAAACCCAGAGTGACCTGGTGGCAAAGCTGAGAATAGCACCATGGTTCCAGATACTGAGGTAGCATCTGCTCTTTCTTCTTGGTCCCCATGAAGGAACATGATGAGCCTTAAGAGTGTATTATTGGTGGATGGGACAGGCCTTGTGGAGGGGGTGTGAAAGATAGAAAACTGTCGCCTTTAGTGTTGTAGCTTTCTGTTTGAAATGACACGAGGGAGGGGGAGAGAGAGAGAGAGACAGACAGATAGGTAGAGACAGACAGACAGAGACAGAGAGAGACACAGAGAGAAAGAGACAGACAGAGAGATAGAGACAGGCAGAGACAGAGAGACAGGAAGACAGAGAGAGACAGAGACAGGCAGAGAGAGACAGAGAGAAAGAGAGACAGAGACAGACAACAAATGACATGAAGAAGCATCTTGGGGTCATGAGGGGGGGTTAGGAAGACCCATGTCCAAATTCTGTCACTTAGTCAGTTTTCCCATTGGTATAATGGAGGGGGAGTTGGACTTGATGGACTCCAAGTTTCCTTCTGACGATGAATCTAGTTACCCAGACAGATTTAGAAATGAAACTTTCCGATTTCCTCTTTCATAAGAACACAGATTCAGACTTAGAGGGGAACGTGGAGGTCACACGTTCCAACACCCTAATTTGCCAAGCAGCTGTGTCCCAGAGACGCCGAGTAGCCTATACAAGACTATCCAGGGGATTGGGATCGGGATCCGGGTCCCTGCTTCCAGACTGAGAGAATCCCACAGCCTCTGAGCCTTGGGGATACGGGAACACTGGCTCTCCTTCACTCCTTCCTCCCTGGAGAATCTGGGCTCCCCTTTTCTTTTCTGGGGAAGAGATGTTGCCTTGCAGGCCAGTCAGTGGTCATTTACTCCCAGCCTCAGCTCCGGCCCCCTCCCACCGGAGCCCTGCTCCCTCGGGTGCTCCCAGAGTCAGGCCTCCCTCCTCCTCCCTTCCTTCCTCCTCAAATTCCAGCGTCGCCAGTGGAGTCGAGGGAGATGCTCGGCATTCTCTGAGTGTGAGAAAGCTGCCAAGGCCGTTGTTTCTTCTTCTCTTTCCTGTGTGGGGGACAAGGCCAGGGACGCTGGGCAGTGCTGTGTGGTGGATGGGGTCCTGGCCCGGGATCCAGAAGTTCTGATTCTGATTCTTCCCTGTGATGCTTTCTTTTTTTCTTTTTCTTTTTCTTCTTTGCAAATAAAGGCATGTGTCTCTCTCATTCTAGCGGTACTTCCTGTTCTTGTGGTCCTGATAAAGTCCTTTAACTCTTTAATAGGTGTCTCTCCATTCCCTGCTCCTTCTGTGGGAACAGATGGGAGAAATATACTGTCTCTTGCCTTCCTGCTTGTGTGATCTTGTACAGCTCATTTCTTTGGGCCATAGTTCTCTCTGTAAAATCAATCGATCAGTCAGCATTTATTAAGCACCTACAATGTGCCATACACTTCAGAGGCATTGGATTATATCAGGCTTTCTTTTAATTCAAGCTTTTTATTTTCAAGATACGTGCATAGATAATCTTCAACATTCACCTTTGCAAAGCCTTGTGTTCCAAATATTTTCCCTCCTTCCCTCCGCCCCCACCCCTAGACGGCAAGTAATCCAATATATATGAAATATAAGCAATTCTTCCATACATATTTCCATAATTATCAGGCTGCACACACAACAAAATCAGATCAAAAAGGAAAAAATGGGAAAGAAAACAAAATGCAAGCAAACAACAACAAAAGTGAAAATACTATGTTGTGGTCCACATTCAGTCCCTTCTCTGAGAGAGCAGATGGCTCTCTCCACCATAAGACCATTGGAACTGGCCTGAATCACCTCGATATTGAAGAGAGCCATGTCCATTGTATAATATTGATGTTGCTATATATAATGATCTCCTGGTCCTGCTCGTTTCACTCGGCATCAGTTCCTGTCAGTCTGTCCAGGCCTGTCTGAAATCCTCCTGCTGGTCATTTCTTACCAAACTATAATTTACCATACCAACAACACAATAACACTCACACACTTAACGTATTCAGTCATTCTCCAGCTGATGGGCACCCACTCAGTTTCCAGTTTCTGGCCACTACACAAAGGGCTGCCACAAACATTTTGGGACATGTGGGTCCTTTCCCCTTTTTCATAATCTCTTTGAGATGCAGGCGCAGTAGAGATACTGCTGGACCTTCCTAGGAACTGTAGGAAGGTAGGTGCTTAATAAATGCTTCCCCTTGTCCTTCCTCCCTCCTCGGGGAAAGTCCTCCTCTGCCGCCTCATTGTTCCCTGGAGGTGCTCCAGACCTCTCGGAGGCTTTGCTGGGCAGCAGTGGGTCCCATCCCTCATCTTCTCCCAGAATGGGTTAGGGGAGTGACAAAGCTGGAGCTTAGTGAGCGTTTGCATCATCTTCCTGTTCTCCCTGAGCACGGCCGTGGTCCTGGCCAGACCGATTTCTCAGTCCCGGCGGTCGCTGGCTGAGATATCTCCTAGGCCCAAGCTTTCCCCACTCCCATCCCTCCTCCTCTTGGCTGCCAAATTAACCTTCCTGAGCCCAGATCTGAGTGTGTCTCCCCCATTTGAGAATGCCAGGGGCTCTCCCTCCCTCCAGAGTCAAATATAAATCCGTCTGTTTGGTGTACGGGCCCTTCCCAGGCTGCCCTGTCCCACACCTTAATCCCCACCAGTGACCCTGGCCTCCGGCTGTTCCTCCAGCCAGACCCTCCCCGACCCGTCCCCTGGCTGCCCCGGCCTGGAACACCCTCCTCCTCCTCTCTGGCCCCCCGTTTCCTTCCGATCCCACCCTCGGCGAGCAGCCTTTCTCCTTCCTCCTCCCTGTTCATTGTCTCTTGTCTATCCGCTCCCCATCACACCAGGAGCTTCTTGAGAGCAGGTTCTCTCTGGGCTGGGCCCACAGTGAATGTCATGTTTATTGACATGTTTATTGAGCAATTATTGAGTGTCATGGATAATGGCTTCCACTTCATCCATGAAAGATGAGCTGAAAGAGCTGGGGGGGATTGGGGGGAGCGGGCTGCGTACTAAGTAAGTGTCTAATAAATGCTGCAAGGAGCTGGTTCTATTTTATTTTTTTCTCTGAGCCACCGCTGTGGTCCCTGGGCCTTTTTTCCTGCAGAAATCCTGTTCCCTCCTTTTTTCAGAGATCCCCAGAAATAGAAGCAAGAGGAAGAGGCCATAAATCGACTCTAATTAGAGCCAGTGATTGATGCCCTGGTCTAGGAACAGGAAGCTGAGAGGCTCCCGGAAAGAGGGATGGCTCAGGCCGGCCAGGGGCCTAATGGAGCGTGTCTTCCGGGGAATTGCACTTAGTGGGGAGTGAGGACCTTAACAAATGGGAGGAAGTGGCAGTTAGTCAATGCTCAGCCCCCCTGGGACTGGCTCAGGCTCTTCTCCCGGCTCTGGAGACATCCCTGGGTTGGCCTGAGCTGCTCGTCAGGGATGGCGGCCGGGCTTTAAGCTGCCACGGTGACGGCCACTTCCTTTCCAAGCTTCCGGCCATTGTCCCCTCCTTTTTCCGGGAATTCTTCCTCTCACAAGAAGTCCCAGGATCTCCAAGCTGGCCGGGGCCTCAGTGGCTGCAGCCCAGGTTGTGCCAGACCCCAAATCCTCTCTGGCCGTCCCCATCAGGGACCCGAGAGCCCGCCATCCACTTGGGGGATTCTTGTGGTTGGCTGGTTCTCCCTTAAAGCAAGACTTCCCGGCCAGGAGGGCAGCGAGCCGCCTGCCAGAGGGTCAGAAGTGGAAACTGTCTCTTGGGTATCCGGACGTCCAGACCTTACTGGAATCCCTTCTTGTGGCAAGGACTCATTTAAGTCCTTCCATGGCGGAGCTCAAAATGACAGGAAACGTTTTTGCTCACTTGATGGGATGTAGCTGTAGTTCTGGAGGGGACCCGAGGGGATCAGCAAGTGGGGAAGAAACTGAGACAGCTTCAAACCGGGCACTCTGGTCCAGATTCTCTCCCCCCCCCCCCAGGTTCTGACTGCAGGCCTGGTCAGCTCTCTTCCCTGGGCAGCTCAGGCCCATCTGTGGAAGGATCAGCCTGTTCAGAGTGCTCTGCTCCATAGCCCCCAGCGGGTGACAAGATGTCGGGGTCCTGAGCACACCCCTGGGAGCTGATGTGATGCTTTTTTAAAAAATTAAATTTAATTTTTTATAGCTTTTTATTTACAAGTTTTATGCATGGGTAATTTTTCAGCACTGACAATTGCCAAACCTTTTGTTCCAACTTTTTCCCTGCTTCCCCCGACCCCTTCCCCCAGATGGCAGATTGACCACTACATGTTAATTATGTTAAAGTATAAGTTAAATACAATATATGTATACATGTCCAAACACTTATTTTGCTGCAAAAGAAGAATCAAACTCTGAAATAGTGTACAATTAACCTGTGAAGGAAATCAAAAATGCAGACGGACAAAAAAAGGTGGGAATTCAATGTAGTGGTTCCTGGTCATCTCCCAGAGTTCTTTCCCTGGGTGGAGCTGGTTCAGTTCATTACTGCTCCATTGGAGCTGATTTGGTTCATCTCATTGCTGGAGAGGGCCACCCATCAGAACTGATCAGATTGCTCAGTTTTCTCACCTGGGACTCTCCTTAGGCGGCCTGGGGCTCACTGTCCTGCTTCCAGCCAGTGACTGAAATTTAGTTCTCTTTCCGCTCAGGCCACCCACCAGGCTCTGTCTCCTCAGCCTTTACAGCAGAAGCAGGAGTGAGTTGTGGGGTCTCAGAGCCCGGACGGGCGCTTGGCAGAGATGGGGAGAGGGGCTTCCAGAAGTCCAGGCTTCCAACCTTGATAGCTTTTGGGGTGATGGGAGTGACAACAACCTGTCCCACAGAGCCGTGAGCTGCCTTGGGGAGGGGAGGCGCTGGCTCCTTCTAAGGGCTTTAAGCAGAAGTTGGATGAGTCCAGGATATAGTTGAGGGAATCCTTGTTGAGGTAAGACCCGGACAACAGCCTGCCGAGAGCTCTCTTAGCTTGGAGTCCATAGTTCTGCTATTCCGAGTCAAGGGAAGCCACGCCAGAGGCTGAGATAACAGGCTTGGAATCATGAAGATCTAAATTCAAATCCAGTCTTGGATACTAGCAAATCATCCTCTCTGTCTCAGTCTTCTCATACATTAAAAGAGCTGGAGAAAAAAATGGAAAACCATTCTAGTATCTTTGCCAAGAAGGCCCTAAAAGGAGTCACAAAGGAGTCAGACATGACTGAAAAACAATGCAACAGCAATAATATCTGTTATTATTTCTATTATATGTAGAAAAGTGCGCATTGATTCGGTTTGATCGGTAGCCTTTCCCAGAAAGGAATCCCTTTCTACCTTCATTAGACAGTATTTGCCCTCCTGAGCTCCGTGATCCACTCAAATTGACAGCGGATTTCAATCAACAGATACTTATTTAGCACCTCTATGTGCCATGTCAGTGCTAGGGAGACGAGCACAAAGAACAAAGTAATCTCTATGTGTGATGACTTTATGTTCTAGCAAGGTAGACCAACAGCATTAATATTATTTCACTAACTCTCCATATGTACACATACACACACAAGTAGCAATTATGGGAGAACGCTATTGTCATTACTTCTCATTCTAAGCCACCTCCCACAGTGTCTGGCCCATACTAGGTCTCAAAAGATCCTTGTGGGTTGATTAATTGCTTGGTTGAAAGGTGTATTGGGTCAGAAGCACATCGTGATACAAAAGGAAGTGGGAGAGTCAGGAGGTTGGAAGAACATCAACAAATACACTGACCTGGTTGTGCCTTGGATGGCCGGGAAGTTTAGTCAAAACCTTGAGTTCTTTCCTGCCCACCCCCATGGCCCCAGTCACTCAAGTCTTTGGAGTAGTTTCCATGCCTTTTAGGGGAAATCAGCCCAGTCCTCTTGTCTGGGACTCTAGCACATATTGCCCAGACCCCAATAGAGAACTCACTCTTTAACGAGGCAGTCTAGTCCATTTTCTAAGAGTGGGATAGACTAGATGGTCTGACATTTAACTTCTCAGACTCATTTTCATCATCTGTGAAATGGGGATGCATTTAATACCGCTTACTTCTGTAGGTTGTTGTGAGGACTCACTGAGATAATGTTTGTCACACACTTTGCCTGTCTTTAGTTGCTTTATAAACGTGAGCTGCTGTTGTTGTGACAAGGGTTACCATGATTATTACGATCCCTTTTAGCTTTAAGATTATGTTCTGGGTTTTTGTTTTTTTTTTTGACACTGAAGTATACTAAAAAGATGATGGGGCTAAGGAACAGAAAATCTGGATTCCGAGCCCCTCCACTGACTAGACATGTGCGCTTGTTTTAGGAAGACACTAGGAAATTCCTTTGGCATTTTTGCTTTAATTTCTTTTTCATTGGTAGTGAGTTTTTGATGCTGGTGATTTGCTTTTTTTCTTTCCTTTTTCTGATCAAATTAGCCAAAGGTTTATCTATTTTGTAGTTTTTTCATAAAACCAACTCCTAATTTTGTTTATTAGTTCTCTTAGTCTCTATTTTATTAATCTCTCCTTTGAGTTTCAAAATTTCTAATTTGATATTTAAATGGGAGGTTTTAATTTGTTCTTTTTTTTAGTTTTTTAGTTGCATGCCTAATTCATTGATTTCTTTTTCTATTTTATTTCTATTATATTTAAATATAATGTAAAATATATGAAAATGATATTCTATTATATTTAGAGACCTTCTGCATTTTTGGCTTGGATTTTCCCTTATGGTCAAAGAGAATGGAAGATGATGAAGCTAGCTAGGTGAACTCAATCGAAGAAAGGCAGGAGCCCAAGATAGATTTTAAAGACTTATTTAATAAGTACAAATTTGCCTGAAAAAGATCTGGGGATCTTAGGGAACTGCAAGCTCATAGATCGAGAGATAGAAGGGATACCAACATTCATCTAGTCCAACTTCCTTCATTTGACAGATCAGGGAACCAAGGCCTACAAAATGAAGTGATTTACCCAGAGTCACCAGTTCTAAGTATCGGTTGAGATTTGAATTCAGATCCTGAGACAATAGTATATAATGGTCTCCAGAAAAGCTAATGCTCTTTGAGGCAGCACTAAGAGTGGTGCAGTGTGGGGCAGTGGATAGAGCACCGAAATCAGAAGGATCTGAGTTCAAATCCAGCCTCAGACACTTAACACTTCTTTGCTATATGACCCTGGGCAAGTCACTTAACCCCCCCTCCCAAAAAAAAAAAGAAAGAGAGAAAAGAAAAGAAAGGTGCAGTATCCAAGAATAAGGCAGGGGCTGTCCTGCAAGCTCTGCCCCTTTCAGATCAGATCTAGAGTATTCTGACTACCATTTATGGTCAGTCCGTCACCAAGGGTTCATAAGGGCCACTTCTAAGAGCCACAGGCCAGGAAGGAGATTGCTGTGTTTTAGAGCATCTAGAGGAGGATGAGTTGAGATGGTGAAATCCCTTGAGTTCATGCCATATAGGATTTTCCTTTCCCCATCCCCTCGTATATTTTGCATGTCCATATTTGTTGTTTGGTCATTTTTCAGTCCTATCTGACTCTGTGTGACCCAATTTGGGGTTTTCTTGGCAAAGATCCTGGAGTGGTTTGCCAATTCCTTCCCAGCTCATTTTACAGAGGAGGAAACTGAGGCAAGCAGGGTGAAGTGACTTGTCCAGCTAGTCACACAACCAGTGAGTGTAAGCCAGATTTGAACTCAGGAAGATGAGTCCTCCTGATTTCACACCAAACTCTTATCCACAATGTCACCCAACTGCCTGTATACATGAAATAGATATGTATTTATATGTATATATTGTCTCCTTGGGCTAGAACGTAAACTCCATGAGGGTGACAAAAACTCTTGTTTTTGTCCCTGTGCTTTTGTGCTCTGTGTGTAGCCCACAATGGCTGGCCTTTAATTATTAATTAGTCGTATCATATAATAATATTATTAATAATTATTCATTATAATACTTATAATCGATCAATGCTTGGAAGAATGGGGAGTATTTAGCCAAGAGAAAACCCTTAAAAAAAACCCTTAAAGACATACTTCTAAAGCAAAGCTACCACTTCACAGAGTAATGGCAAAGGATGATAAATCGTCGTACCTACTGAATGGGATCCACAGTGATTTAGCACTTAGGAAATGACTGGGATCCATGAGTGGACTCTCCATTGGTGGCAACTACATAAACTCAACCCATCAGTTGACAAAGAAACAACAAACAAGTCAACGAGTCATGGAGACGTGTTCACAAAACCAGTGGCGTTTATGATAATGCTGTGATAACTCATTGTTACAAGAAATTAAGAAATCGGGCTCTTACCCCTTTGGGTCCCAGCCCCCTCTTCTTTCGTGTCGGGGGTAATGAAGCCAGCCCTCCCTCGCTAGGGTGAGGAGTGAGTGGGACGGCCATGGGAAAGTGCCCCGCCACCAGCCAGCGGATGGAGATCGCCATTTCTGTGGAAAAGATCTGTGTCTGCTGAAGTGACCTCTCTGTAGCCCCCACGCCCCAGGGCCCCCTGGAATTCCAGAAGCCAAGTACGCTCCCTCTTCTCTGCCGTATTCCCTCACGGGTGCGAAGGCAGCTGTCACGTCAAGTCTCTTGCTCGGCCCCTGAGTCTCTCCCTTTTTCTCTCGGCCCTTCAGTGCTCGCGGCCTTTGCTGATCTCCAGGGATCTGCTGCGGGAGTTAGGGGGCCGGCCTTAGTGACCATTCTCTGTCAGGATTTAGGGCTCTGTCCTTCAGGAGTCTGTCCCCAGGCTGTGGGATTGCTTGGGGAATGAGTTACCGTCTATATGGAGACTGGTCCCCATCAGGGGTAGGAGCTCTTAGTGCCAGGGTGAGGTTTGGGCTGTGGTCCCTCTCAGACTCCTTAGCCGGAGTTAGAGGCCGGACGAGCCCCCCTGAGGGAGGCCTGGAGGCCCAACTATGCTGTGCTCTGGACCGGGGGGAGCCAGCCGATGCCGGGCTGGGGGCTCACAGGCACTGGTGTTCAGGGTTGGAATGCAGCTGAGAAGGTGTGAGAAATTGTCATTTTTTTCCTCTCTAGAGGTGGTTTGGGTGTTTTCCAATCCTCATCCCCCCCCCATCTTAAAGACTCCCTTGGTGTTTCTTTTTAATTTTCTCATTAACGAATCCCTTCATAGCTGTGTCTGCTTGGGGGACGTTACCAGGGAGACTGTGTGAGGTCAAGAAACCAGGTATATTCTCGGGGGACGCGTCCCCCCCGCCATGGAGCAGCTGTTGCCTTTTCTAGGTTCTCTCTTGGTTTCCTCAGTGTCCTGGGACCTGTCCCTAGAACTTGCATCTCCTTACCTGTGTCTGTGGTGTTTCCTGACACAGAAAGGAAGGTTCTGAAGGGCGGGAGGGCTTCCTTGGCTCTACTAAGTGCTTCATTACCCAGGGTTCGACTTCCGTTTTGACCTTTTTTTGTCTCCTTCCTTGTGCTTGGTCAGATGGGGGTGAGGATGGGCAGAGGATGATGAGTCCTGGGACAAGCTTCTGGGGGGGGTCATTAGTCTAACTATCCCCCTATGTTCCCTCTTCCTCCTCTCACCCCCTTTGTCTCCTCCAGGTTCCTGGGGGAAGCCCGAGTCCCCCTCCGGGATGTCCTCACCAACCCGAATCTGGCCGCCAGCTTCAACGCCCCCCTTCTGGACACCAAGAGGCAGCCGATGGGAGTAAGTGCCCGTCACCGTCGATGGGAATCCCTTGTTAACCATGGCCAGGGTCACCCTTGAACCTCACTCAGGCTGGGGGGGGGGCTTGGGTCCAAGAGCTGGTTCGGCCACTTTCCGTATGTATGACTGGGCAAGAGCTTCGCTCTTCTAGGACTTGGTTTCCTCATCTGTGAAGTGCTGGACAAGAGGCCCCCAAGGTTCCCTCCAGCTCCCGAGGCTCTGCCGGTCCCCAGGGAATTTGGCAGCCAGAGCCCAGCTTTGCCAGGAGAGAGAGAATGGGGTGGGAGAGAGAGCGGCCGAGGAGAGTGGGTGGGAGCTTGGGATGCTGGGAAAAGTGTAGGGCCCACGAGCACCGGAGGGCTCTGCTCTGGGACACAAGACCCGCTCTCCAGCCAGGCCTTTACACAATAACAACAACTAACATTTCAATGGCTCCTTAAGTTTTGCAAAATCTTTTCACAAATATTAGTGCATTTGATCCTCACAACAACAATGAGAAATAGGTGCAACTATTATCCCCATTGTACAGACGAAGAAAAGTTTCTGAGTCTGAATTTGAACCCAGAGCTTCCCCACCAAAGTTTCTGAGTCTGGATTTGAACCCAGAGCTTCCCCACTCAAGAAGCATTGTTCTCTCCACTGGGCCACCCAGGTACCTTTCACAGCTCACTGGCCCTTATAGATCATCCCGTCAGCAAGCGTTCAAGGCCAGTTCTTCCCCCCTCGGCCACGTCTCTCCTCTATAACAACAGTAACGATAATTTGGGGGATGAAAGCCAGGAGTCTGGCCCTGTGCAGAGAACTCTGAGGTGAGGAAATCCCCCTCACGGTGTAGGGGAGCACGGTGCCCTTCCCCTCTGCTCCCAGATCGCTGGCCAGGGTCCTGAGGGTGGAAGGCCTGGCCTCCCAGGCAGGATGAGTCTGAGGGAGCACCGGAGGGAGGCCCCAGTCTCTCCATCCGCCATCTCTGTAGCATGTGGAGGTTCGCAGAGCACAAACTAGAGCTTCTTTCATTTGGTCCGTGCTGGGGACCCCCTCGCTCCATCTTCATCTTCCTTTTCCATCATACAGTGACCTCCCCAGCTAATCTAAACATCAGCCATTGGCCAGGCCTTTATCAAGCCCCCTCTGTACCCCTGGCCCTGAGCGTCCCTGCCCATGGCACTTACAGTTACATACAAAATACAAGGGAAGCTCAGGGTCTGGGGATATGGTGGGGAACGGGCTGGGAGAGGGAGAAATCCTCGCAGGGACACGGCTGCTCCCCGGATTTGTTCCCTGGGAGCGTCCCACCGCTTCTGTTCCTGGCTGCTTCCCAGCTCGGGTTTGTCCCTCTTCCACAGCTAATTCGCCACCATCCTCCTCCTGATTTAGGGAACTGTGAGTCATCTGGTCTCACCCTAATTCCCCCCTGACCCAGAGGGAAGGAGGCTATTAAAAGGCCTCTTCCATTGGCCAGAGCATTTTGTCCCCGTGAGAACATGTAGCTTCCCCTTCCCTTCCTCCCACAGGCCCCGGAGCTGGCCCCCTCCCCAAACTGTCCCATCCAGTCAGAGAAGCCCCTCAATTTTCCCTTTTTGGTGAACTAATGATCCCCTGGTGGTGGGAGGGGGGACCCCAGGTGGGGAGAAGCCTGGCTTTCTGCCCCATCTCCCTCCTCCCTCTCCTCTCCAAAGGCAACAGCTGATGGTCTCCCAAGTTAGAAACAGGCTGTGGCTCGGGGAGGGCTCTGGATGCAGAAGTAGCCCGGTTCAAATGGAGGGGACCCCGCTTCAAATGCCAGCTGGCTCCCTGGAGGGTCTTAGGCAAGTCACTTCCCTTCTCCAGCCCAAGGTCCCCCTTCCAGCTCTAGAATCTGGTTTTTGGAGTCAATTGGGGATTAACACACAGCTAGTAAGTGTCTGAGTCCTGATTCCAGCACTGATGCTTTATCCATTGTGTCCCCCTCCCCTCAACTGCTCTTCTCTAATCTATTTTTTAAATTTATGCTCTACAAACAAAATGTATCCTGGGAGATAAGAGGGGTCAGGAGGCCTAGGTTCAAATTGTGGGCCTCTGGGACTTGAGGAACTTCATGTCTTGCATCTGGGTTTCTGGCATGATGGTCTTTTCCAGCCTTTGCTCCTCGGTTCCTTCCCTGTGTCTGCCCTGGCTTCCCTGTGTCTCCTCCGGAGCGGGGTGAGGGTGGGGTAGGAAGGTTACTGGGCTAGTGAACCTAGAAAGACCTTGGTGCAAACAGAGAGGACTGGGTAAGAATTGAGGCTTCTGAGCACTCACTTCCCCATGGGGGGAGGAGTTACCTCTTAGTTCCTCTTTTGCCTTTTGTGGGATTTGTGCAATGATGGGGAGTCAGTTGGGGAGCACGACACTGAGATTCCTTGCTAAGGATGAAGGAGAAGCCACAGTTTGGGGTCCCTGGAGGACAGACCCCCTTATATGCCTTCTCTGACCCTTTGGGGCTGCTAGAGGCACCTTCTCTCCCCGCCTTCCAGGCCAGTGCCATTCTTCTTCATGGAGACTTCTGGGGGCTCTGACCTCTTCTGGGGTTCAATGGTGTGATGGTCGCTGCCCGAGAGGACAGTGGGACCCAAGGCTTATAATGAGCCAGGACTCAGAAAACAAGACTGTCCACTGCAGGCCCGCCTTTGTTTCCTCTGTCTTTGCTTCCTGGTCAGTCATCCCAATGCCATGGGAGCTGTATCCCCCCATGTTCGCCCTGACTCAGTCCCCTAGCCATCCCCCACCCGTCACTCCCTGATCACACTCTGCACTAGGGCCTGTTCTCCACCCAGCAAACCCTTATCAACTCCCTCCCTCAGACACAAATTGGACCTCGTTACCAGCTTCAGAAAGAGCTATTCCATCCTTGAAAAATTCTTCATTTTAGTTCTATATTCTCTCCCTCCCTTCCCCATCGAGAAGGCAAGAAAGCCGGTAGCAGATGTAAGCAGAGAAAACGGCGTCAGGAACGATCACCACGTGGAGGGGGCTCCTAGGGCTCTCGCTCACTGAGGGGCTTTGAGGAGGGGCTGCAGGGGGGCTTTGGGAGAGGGTGAGCACCTCCTGGCTGGACTATGTGGCTTCTGAGCCTCCTGCTGACTCAGACTTGGATTCTCAAAATGTTGCTTCTTTTACCGGGGACCGATCTGAAGACCTGTCAGGGACCGATCTGAAGGCCCATCTCTTTTATCGGGGACCGGTCCGAAGGCCTGCTTCTTTTACCGGGGACTGGTCTGAAGGCCTGCCTCTTTTTTGGGGGACAACCTGAAGGTCTGCTTCTTTTATCAGGGACCATACCAAAAGCTTGCTTCTTTGATCAGAGTTCTCTTTTACTTTGCTTTCAATTTATTTCCTCCCTTAATTTCATATTAGAATCTTATGTCCTTTTAATGAAGGGAATGAAGGCTCCAGAAAGTCTGGGACAGAAAAGGGAAGTTTCCATTTGGTGACTGGGGCTAGAAGAAGCTTTCCGGGGCATGTTTTGGGGGATGGGAACAGAAGTTGCCTCCATCTTTCCAGGCCAACTAAGTCAGAAGCTGCTGGAGCAGGGAGGGAGCTGTGCCTTCCCTCCCCTCCCTCACTCTGAGTAAATTGGACTCTGACCTTGGCCATTTTGCAAATGGTGGAGCCCTTGGCGGTCTCAGGGAAGTGAGATCAGTGCTTGGGAAGGGGCAGTCACCCCCAGTGGCTTGTCCAAGGTCATGAAGCAGTAGGATTTGAACCCTAGTGAGAGGGTCTGGAGAGGAGAAAAAGGTCAAATCTGAGGCACAAACAGGTCAAGCACCTTGCCCAGAGTCCCACAGCTAGTAAAGTTCAGAGGTGAGACTTGAGTCCAGGTCTGGAAAAAAAGGAAAAAGCTTAGAATGAATGACTAATAATCAATAATGATGTTGTTAATTTATTACGATCACAAAACAAGATGCTAACAAATACAAAGAAAGTACAAACTGACACAGATCTGGGGGAAAGCTAGTTCCCTTCACTGGGGACGAGGCCGAGGAGACATCCTGGATTTTACACCTGCTCTTCCCTCCCATTCCTCTGCTCTCTAACCTCTCAAGGCTCCTCCTGAGGCCTCTGGGAGCAAACATATATTCTTTTGTTTGGTTTTTAAAGCCTCTCCCAAGCAGTGCCCACCCGATTCATTTTATCGGGTATGTTGGGAAGTCCGAAGTTTAAGTGGCAATGCCCTAAACCTGCCCCAAGAATGGGGGAGCAGCCAGGAGGCACCTTCGTGCACAGAGCACCGGCCTTGGAGTCAGGAGGACCCGAGTTCAAATGTTGCCTCAGATGCTAATTGTATGACACTGGGCGAATCACTTAATTCTGATTTCTTCAAAAACAAACTTTGGGACACCTTGAGCGTTATTTCTCCTGCCCTCTACGGTCTAGTGCAAGTGTCCTTCTTGCTGCTTCCTCCATATGTCACCATGCCTCCTCTCTTTGTCTTGGCGGTCCCCCGTGCCTAGAATATACTCCTCCTCATTTCCTCCTTTTAGAATCCTTTACTTCCTTTTAGATTAGCCTCGGAGAGCTGGAGCTCATTCATAGTGTTGTACTTAGAGCTGAGTTCAAATCTGCCCGGGACACTTACTGGCTGTAGGATCCTGACCCAACTTCTCTCTGTCCTGGTTTCTTCTATAAAATGACAGATAATAATTTTACCTAGAGACAATCACAGCACCTGCTTTCCAGGGTGGTTTTGAGGATCAGATGGGATAGTTTTTGTAAAGTTCTTTGCTCAGTACCTGATGCATAGTAGGTGCTTAATAAATGCCCTTTCTTTCCCCAAATGCTTCCTTCTACATGGAGCCTTTTGGGGACGCTCCAGCTTCTCATGCTTTTGCTCTTCATATTGCCTTGTCTAGGAGCAGCTAAAGCGTAGTGGATAGAGCCCCAGCCCTGAAGTCAGGGGGACCTGAGTTCAAATCCAGCCTCAGACACTTAACACTTCCTGGCTGGGTGACCTTGGACAAGTCACTTAACCCCAATTGCCTCAGAGGTAAAAAGAAAATCACCTTGTCTTTTGTATTTATATCCTGTCTATTGTTGCAGACATGTTGCACATGTCCCCCTTATTTTAGACAGGAGCTCCTGGAGAGCCAGGACTGTTTCATTTCTGCTTCCATAGGTACAGCACAGTGCCTGGCACACAGTAGGTCCTTTAATTAGGAATTGATTCAGAAGAGCTGTGTTCTCAGAGGGGCGAGTGCCCCCCGCCCCAATCAGGGCTTCCCCAGGGCTGAGAGGTTGTACTTACAGGCCATGCAGATGTCATCCATCACGGCCCCAGAGAGAGAGGGTGGCTGCCTTAAAGCCCCACAGAGCTCAACAGCCTGGTACACAATAGGCGCTTAATACGTGCTTATTGACCGACTAGAACTCAGGGCCCTGGTTCCAGCTGAGTTTCCCCGTTATCCTGTGCTGCCTCCTGTGATCTTTCCTCCCCTGGGGACCTTTGGGTGTCCCGTCTCTCTCGAGCCTGTTTCCTCCCCATCCCTTCTATGGCATCAGCATCATTTCTTCCCTACTTATCTTAAAACGGCTCAGAAAGTGAAAGGGAGGTGGGGGCCGGAATTGGATGGTCAGTGGGCGACATCTAGTGGTGGCTTTGACGGTTGCAGCGGATGAACCTCTTGCGGACCTTGCTGGGCTCCAGCTTCCTACTTCCCACATTTACAGGATTTTGGGGGATTTGAAGGTGGGAGGGTCCTCCGGGCTGGCTCCTTTTTCAGCGAGGGGAATCCAGGACAATAAGAGCAGGGCCAGGAGTGGCCGAGACAGCCAGCTTAGAAACTGCGGCCACGGGCACGGCTTCTGGGCCTCGGTTTCCCCCCCTGTTAAAAGTAAGGGATTGGGCCAGAATAACGGGGCCTCCGATCCTGGGGCTTCTGAGCTTTCTGAAAACAAATCTCCTCCTACCTGGCAGCAGGTGGGTGGTCCCCGGGCATTTCCTAAGTGCTGACTGTGTGCTGGGGACAGAAACAAGCCAGAAGGAGGCCGGGTCTTGCCTGCCCTCGAGCAGGATCCGGTCTAACCAGCGGCCTTCGGTCCTCGTTCTCGTTGTGAGCTTCTATGTTTCATGTTACAAATTTAAGCACATCCTTCTGAAAAAGGGCCCATGGTCCTCCCAGAGCCCACCAGGGCCGGGCCATAGGATAGTCTACAACCAAGGCCTGTTCCATGATCTTGTGAAAGAAGCTTTCAAATAAACGTGTGTCCCGACTTTCTAGCTCTGTCACTCATCTAGCTACGTGCTAGTTATTACAACGGCTTGCCTTCGATCTTCCCTCCAGTCCGGGGCTTTTCCATAGAGTCCTGTCTTCTCATTAGGGGCCAAAATAGTCAGGATTTAGCCTCCCAGGGAACGGCCTAAATTAATTTCTCTTAAGTATTGCTTGATTTGCTCTCTCTGCCGTCCGAGGGACTCTGAGAAATCCTCTGCAGCAGCACCATTGGAAAGTGCTGACTCTGTGGCACTCTGGAGTCGTGCTCTCATAGACACGTTGCCACGAGAAAAACAGTACAATAGGGACTCCTCACCAGGGGACGGCTCGGCTTCTCCAGATGCTGTCCGGATTTGCCAAAGCATCTTTTCATTTCACGGCAGCAGACAAGTTTGCGGCGGTCTCTGAGCTCAAGAATACAAAATCTGACTTCCATTTCTCCTCCCTATAACTGGACAGAAAATCATGGGACTGGTTGCTAAGATCTTAGGTCGTTGTTGTTTGTTTTTGACATTAAACTTTACACCAGCTTTTACCCTTTTCCCTTTCACCCTCATCAAAAGATGTTTTCATTCTTATTCATTTTTTGCCACTCTCACATCTGAGGTGTTTGTGATTTTTCCCAGAATCCTTCATTCTGTTTTTTGAGTCAACCAGGCTGACGCTTTGTATTATGTTCTCTGCACGTAAGTTGAATAATTAAGGTGATGATAAAAAAAAAAAATAAAAACCAGTGTCCCAACATGGTGAGTATGTGATCGGTCGGATGACTTCCCCCTCTCTCTTTTAAAAACTTCATTATGAGGCGAGGCTGTTCTGCTGAGGGAGAGGGAGGCAAGACTGTACAAGGTGTCCCCCAAATCTTAGAGCAGTCGGACACTAGACTTTTGGGAAAGCCCATGTGGAAAAGTGAATGGGAGATGAGCACAAAAGGCACAAATAAAGAGTCTTCCTCTTCTGAACTCATCAAAGAGGGAAAGAAGGGCAGGTCTTTCATGTGGACACTGTCCCTCCCGGCCAGCCTGATTCCTGATGCTTCTGTCCTCTATACCTTTCCTTCTTCTCTTAGAATCCTTTTCTCCTCCAGGAAGCCTGCCCTGATACCCCTTGGTCTAACCATTCTTTTCTCTTCTCGAATTTGGTTGCGGTTATTTTTGTGTCCAGTGGTGTGCTGGTAAAGGTTTAACAAGTGACTGAAAAAAACCCAAACAAAACAACTCTATACTGGATGTGCCGCCTGGTGCAATGCTTGGCATGTAGTAGGGGCTTAATCAATGCTTATGGGATTTGTAGAATTTGTAATCTTGGGATCTAATACGTGGTTATTAGGTAGAATTCTTCTGTAGCTGTAACCTTGGTACCTAAAATGATGATTAGTCCACAGTGGGTGCTTAATCAATGCTCATTGGACAGAATTCTACTGTATTTGCAGCCTTAGTACCTAGCCCACAATGGGTATTTAATTAGTGTTCATTGCATAGAATTCTTCTCTATCTGTAACCTTGATACTTAGTATAATGATTGGCCCCCAGTGGGGGCTTTATCGTTGCTCATTGGATAGAATTCTTCTGCATCTGTAAATTTGGTCCCCAAAACAATGGCTGGCATACAGTAGGTATTTAATGATTGCTTGTTGATAAAGTTGTTGTGAGGAACAAATGTCCTAATGTCTCTGAGGAGCTCTGCAAACCTTCAAATGTCACAACAAGCTCTTGGGATCCAAATCGACTTCTTTCATTTGAATGGAATTGGTTTCCACAGTTGTTTTATTAAGCACTGGGCACTTCCTGCCTTTCCCCCAGACCTCCTTGGGCCTCTCTCTGGGGCTGGGGGCGATGCCCCTAGCCATGTCGGGGTGGAGGCTGTGACATGTGACGCGGTGATCCCCCCTCTCTGGGGCTGGGGATGGGGGCGATGCCCCTAGCCACGTCGGGGTGGAGGCTGTGACATGTGACGCGGTGATCCCCCCTCTCTGGGGCTGGGGATGGGGTGACGTACCCAGCCAGGTTGGGTGTGACATGTGGCAAGGTGACCCCTCTCTCTCTCCCTCTCTCCCAGGCGTCCCTGGTGCTGCAGGCCTCCTACCTCCCTCCTCCTGGAGCTGCCCCCCTGTTCCCTCCCCCTGCCCCGACGGACGCCTCTCCTTCCCTGCCTGAGATGGACATGAGTGCCGGTAAGGATCCCCTCTCAGGACACCTAGAGAGCCCCCAGACTCCCCGCTGCTTCCCGGGCTGGGACAGGCCCTGGCGGGGGAGGTCTGGAGCTCACTGTGGTCCAAGAAAAGTGACCGGGTGGCCGCCCCTCAGTGGGGGACAGTGGATCCAAGGGAAGATCTGGGAATTCTTACTCTGCAGATGATCATAATGGCCACTGATTCATTATTGGCCCAGGCCTGTGATTAATTGGGGGAACTGGCAGAGTGGAAATCCCTTGTTGTGCTGGGCATGGGGGGGTCGCTTCTTGTCTCAGAGAGCAGCCCGGGGCTGAGGTCATCCACCCCCTGCAAAGGCCTCACTATACAGGGTCAGAGAAGGGATTGGAACTCGGAGCCTCCTCACTGAAAGACCATTCTCTAACCACTGGGCAACACGGCCTGACCCATTACAGGCGGGGCCAGACAGGATCATGCTCTCATATCCCAATCTCAGGATGTGTTAAGCTGGCAAAGCAGCTGGATAGCCACTGTCTCCTTGGATGACTAGTACTTGCCGTGTGCTCACTTCTGAGCCCAGTGATTCCTTAGACTGGACTTGGGTCCGGATCTCCCCTCTTGGGGCTTTCTTACTGGGCAATTCTGGGCAAATTACTTGGTCTCTAATACCTCAAGCTCCTCATCTGTAAAATGGATAGATCCTTGAAATGGGCTGCTGCCAGGCTCACCTGAGAGCGGGGGCTCCCTGTTACTGGGGTGATTCCAGCAGAGGCCGGTGCCTGCTTTCTGGGGATGGAGGGGAGGAGTTGTTAGGGAGGGAATGGCCCGCAGCTTCCTATGGTAGTACATTACACAGCCGGCATTGGGCAAGTCGTAGAGTGGCCAGGCAGAGGGTTCTGGGTCCAGGGCCTGCCTCTGACTCCCTCAGCGGCTCGCTACCCCCGGCATCCTCCAAGGCCCGGAGTTCCAGGCAGAGCCGCTGATTTGCTTTGCTGGAGGGAGTTTCCATACTAGAAGGTCCCTGAGTAGATGAAACCACAGGTGTAGACAGGAGAATAAAGCAAACCATGCCCCAAGTAGTCCTTCACACTGGGAGGAGCGGGAGGGTGCGGACTCTCAGGACACAGGAAAGAGCTAAGTCCTGGCAGATGCCACAGGCCACAAGCCCCGGAATAGAGCCCCATCCTCCCTTCTGCAGCCTTGCCCCTTGGGGCCCTGCTCCCGTGGCCGGAGAAGGCCCCAAGAAGGGCTCCGTGTTTCCTCCTTTTGACATAATCCGGGAGGACCTGGCTCTTCCAGAGTTAGAGCTCTACTGTTCTAGCCTTTAGTCCTCACAACAGCCCTGGGAAGTGGGCGTGATCACGATCCCCATTTTATAGATGGGAAAACTAAGGCAGAGAGGTTAAGTTACCAACTGATAGGTCAGAGGCAGAATTCTAATACAGATCTTTTTGGTTCCGATTCAGCGAGTGGCCTTGTGGGTCTGCATTCAGAGTCAGGAAGACCTGTCAAATCCAGCCTTAGACACTTACCAGCAAGTCATTTACCCTCTTCTTGCCTCAGTTTCTCCATCTGTAAACTGGGTTGATAATACTCGCACCCCTTCCCAGGGTGGCTGCAAAGATGAAAGAGATGATATTGTGACGTGCCCGACACTCGGGAAGTTCTCCAGGGGAAGTTGGCTGACTTTGTGTTAATGATACTTTAATCTCCCAGTTCCTCCCCTCTCCCGTCCCCTGACCAGTCAGTTACCCAAACAGAAAGGATACAGAACAAAGAGCAGGTGGCCAGAGAGGCCACACTTCAGACCACTGGAACGGAGCTGCAGGGTTGCACCCCCCAGTCCCCCCTCAGCAGAGAGTGCTGGGAGCCTTGTTTTCTCGGATCTTTCCTGGGCCAAACTTGGCCATTAGAAATGGATATATATGTGTATATGTATACACACACACACACACACACACACACACACACACACACACATGCTTTGTTAGAGTAGCTGCAGACACAGGGAATGCGGGACTTTGAGTCAGGAGGACCTAAGTTCAAATGTGATACTTATAAGCTGCATGACCCTGGTCCATCAGTTAACCCAATGCCTCAGTTTCCCGATCTGTAAAATGGGCTAGAGAAGGACATGGCCCACCGGTCCAGGATCTTTGCCAAGAAAACCCTCAATGGGGTCACGGAGAGTCAGACGGGACTGACAAACATTCTGTTGTTACTGTTCTTTGCATTTACAATTTTACCAACTTTTATGATGTTTACAAAGCACTTTGATGGGCATGGGGGGGAGGGGGAGAGCGTGTCCTGCACAGGCACATGGGACATAAAAGCCTCCCAGAGCTCCCGGTGGGAATCCCTCCACGGGACAGAAACTCCCACTACTGGATAAAAGGAACTCCCATATGAGAAAGCTCCCTTCTCCATGCAGCAGCCCCTCCTTTGACAGCCCATAATCTTAGAGGACTTGTGTGGGCGGCCCAGCGCCCGCAGCTGGCCCGTGTCCAGCCCGAATCCGGCGCTCCTGGATCTGAGACCGGCTCTGGGTCACTTGGCCATTCCGCCTTTTGTACAAAGTAGCACATGCTGTGCACATGGCGGGGCCCAGGTGCTGTTTGAGGCCTGAAGGCGAGGGACGGATCCCAGAGGGCTTCTGGGAGGAGCTGCCTCTGAGTGTGGCGCTGGGCACTTGTGCGCTCCCCGAGGGCCGGGGCTCTGCTCAGGGCTGGGGGCACAAAGAAGGGCAAAGGCTCGCTCCTGTCCCAGAGAAGCTCGCAGCCCGAGGGAGCGTGACAAGCCGGGCACAGGATGGACGGAGGCGGTCGGGGGGAGGCCCCAGAATTAGGGGCCTGAGAAAAGGCCTCCTCTAAAACAAGACTTCTCCTGGGCATCAGAGGAAGCTGGGGAGGCCGGCTGGACAGCAGGAGAACCCGATTTTTCCGGCCGGGCGGGATGGGACAAATTGCGGCCCTGGGAACTCTCTGGAGAAATCCTCGCTTCTTCACTGGGAGCTGGGAGGGAGTAATGGGGGGGCTTCCTGGAGGTGGCAGACTTCCCACTGGATCTGGAAGGAGGGGGGGCGGGGGGCGGGCCGTCCCGGCCATCCCGGCCTTCAGCTGCTCCCTGGGGGGCTGCGCCCCGCCTTGTGCTAGGTGTGGGCCCGGAGGAGACATGGTCCCTGCTGAGCGAAAGCACCGTGGACACGCGCTACTCGGGGAAGAAGTGGCCGGCCCCCACGGGTGAGAGAGGAGCGGGGTGCTGCCCCTCCCCCACCACCTAACTCCTCACTCCTGGCTCCAGGACACGCGCGCCAGGGCGGGCCGGGCCATCTCACCTTCTGTCTGCTAACACGGCGGAAGCGCCTCCTCTCCTGCTCTCTCTCCGGTCATTTAATTGCCATGGGGCGGGATGGCGGGGTGTGTGTGGGGGGTGGGCACTGCCCCAAGGTGAGGGGCCCGGCGGGCTGCCTCTTACCCCGTCCCTCTCTCCCTGCCGGCGGCTGGCCAGACACGGGGGGAGAGGAGGATGTGGAAGACCAGGGACTCACGGGAGAGGAGACGGAGCCCTCTCCGGACAAGGGCGCTCCCCCTGGACCCCCCCAAAAGAAGCTTCCCCCCCACCCGCCGGCGCACCCTGCGGGGCTCAAGAGGAAGAGGGCCCCCGCCAAGAAGCTGCTGTCCGACAAGCCTCAGGACTTCCAGGTGAGGGAGAGGTGTCTGTGTCTGTCTGCCTGTTTGTCTGCCTGTCTGTCTGTCTGCCTGTCTGTCTGCCTGTCTCTCTGCCTGTCTGTCTGTCTGTCTGCCTGCCTGTCTGCCTGCCTGTCTGTCTGCCTACCTGCCTACCTGCCTGCCTGTCTGTCTGTCTGTCTGTCTGCCTGTCTGCCTGTCTGCCTGTCTGTCTGCCTGTCTGTCTGCCTGCCTGTCTGCCTGTCTGTCTGCCTGTCTGTCTGTCTGTCTGCCTGCCTGCCTGCCCGTCTGCCCGTCTATTTTTCTGCCTGTGTTTCTTCATTGATCCCCTTTCCTGTTTTTCTCACGGCCCATCAGCAGCTGCTCACACACCCAGTACATACAAAACATCCTGGAGACAAGGAAACGTCTTTAGTAAATTGTAACAGTTAGCCGTGTATACTACAATGTATCTCATACCGGAAGCCACAGTAAAATGCTGGGTTTTGGTTTCTGACCTAGACCTCTTAGGTCTTAATAATTGGCATTTTGGCTGGTGGGTCTCAGACTCTGAGACGGGTCCCGAGCGCTCGGTGGAGTTGGAGTCACCGAGCACAGACTTGTCTGCCGCCTCTGCCCAAAGCTTATCTTTCCATCCTGGCAGCGCATGTTCAGCCAGTGCTTTAAGAAAGGTCTGCAAGTGGTTTTTGTAGCTTAACTGAAGGAGGTGGTATTATTATCCCATTTTGCAGATGAGAAAACTGAGTCTCAGAGAGGTTAAGGGACAGATGGCCAGGAGGTCAGATCCTAGAGTTAGAGCTGGCACAGTGGTATAGATGAGGAGCCTGAAGTGCCACAGAGGTGACATGATTTGCTCAAGAACCCACAGGGGAGATCTGGGAGGGGAACCCAGACCCTCTGACTCTGCATCCATTCAATGAAATTTAAGTCGACTAGGATTTGGTGAGGTGGTTCTGAGGGTGCCAGGCTTTGTGGGGGGCGTTAACTAGCATGAAAAGACACAAATGAACCTAGCCCTTGTTCTAAAGGAGCAGGAGGCGAATATGGAGAAAAGTCACTGGGGTGGGGGAGGGATTCTAGCAAGAGAATCAGGGGAAAGGCCTCCTGGGAGGGTGGTTGTTGATTTCAGTCCTGAGGGGATGAAGGGACAACAAGGGGTAGCAGTGGGGGTAGGTGGGCTGTCAGGCTTGGGAAATGAGCAGGAAAGAGACACTCACAAATGTGGGATGGATGCACAGGAGGGAGTGAGATCCCCATCAGCAGAGGGCTACACCAGCAGAGGCTGGATAGCCTCCTGGTGAAAATACTATTCCTCCTTCCCTCCTTCCCTCCTTCCCTCCCTCCCTTTGTTCCTTCCTTCCTCCCTCCTGCCTCTCTCTTCTTTCCTCCATCCATTCATCTATCTCTCCATCCATCTTTCTGTTGGCCTGTTCATCTGTCTGTCCCTCATTCTATCCAACCATCCATCCATCCATCTTTCTATGTCTGTTTATTCATCTACTTATATTTATCTATACCTATCTGTTTATCTGTCTGTCTGTCTATCCATCCATCTTGCTATTGGTCTGTTCATCTCAACTCAACTAACCATCCATCCATGTCTATTTATCCATCTCTATTTATCTCTACTCATTCATATCTACCATTCTATCTGTTCATATATCCAATCTCATTCTCTCCCTCCTTCCCGATAAATCCACCCATTCACAGATGTGTGCTGTTTTTCAGCAAGTTACTATACTTGCAAAGCACATTATTTTAAGGGACCCAATGACAAGTCATTATGGCGAAGCTAAGAATCCCTCCTGCTCCTGAAAATGGCAATAAATAACAAAATAACTCTCCTTTCTGTACCTGGCATGTGACGCCTCTGAATTTCCATTTCCTCTTCTCTGACTTGGAGTGGAGTAGGGAAGAGAGGGATGGTAGCACTTGATTTTCAAATTTCTTTCTATTCTATGATTCCCTGACTAGCTGAGGGAGAGAGACCCAATATAGTCACAAGGTTTGCAAAAGTCCTGTGAGAAAAAGATCTGGGTTATTTAATAATTTTGTACTTAAAAAACAATTATTATTGATAAAATGTGTAAACATTGCCAGACATTAAAACAGTTGCCAATGTTTTGTTTCTTTCCACACTTTAGAAACTAAGCTGTTGCTGAGATATAGTTTTCCTGATTTTTAATATTTCTAACCCCAACTTCCTGCATTTAATGTTCACTTTCATGGAAGTAATGGTACCATATTAACGTCTCTGGGACTACTCTTGCTAAAGACTTAAGGCTCACTTGTGTTTTCACAACCATGGGCATAATGACAGAAGGCCAAAGGCCAAAAGCTTGATCAGTATTCTTTCCCTGTCTGTTTTGGATTATAAGATTCCTTTAGGCTCGGGTCTTATAGATAGCTTGATGTCATCACTTGTACAGAACCACTAAGTTTCAGAAATATCAGTGATCTTGGAGAAAGGGGTATGTTGTTAGTTATTTTATTCATAATTCTTCTTCTAGTGACCTTTGGGATTGTTCATCCATTGACTTTTAGGAGATCTGTTTTATTTTTTCTTTTAAATTATTTTTTATTAAAGCTTTTTGTTTTCAGAACATGTGAACGAATGCTTTTTTTAAACACTGACTCTTGCAGAGCCTTGTGTTTCAGATTTTCTTCTCCATAGATGGCAAACAATCCAATATATGTTAGACATGCTAAAATATATGCTAAATCTGCTATATGTGATAAACATATTTATACAATTTTCATGCTGCATGAGAAAAGTCAAATCAAAAAGAAAAGAAAATGAGTAAGAAAACAAAATGCAAGCGAACAACAACAAAAAGAGTGAGAATGTTATGTTGTGATTCGCACTCCAAGGCACTGTAGGTTCTTAAAGTGTTTTGTGTCAGGGAACATCTTTCCTTTCTTCCCGTTTCCCCCTCCCCATCTTGGGCTGTCTCTCTGGCTCCCTCTGACCTCTCCCTCTGCTTGCAGATCAGGGTCCAAGTGGTAGAGGGACGCCAATTACCCGGGGTTAACATCCGGCCGGTGGTCAAGGTCACGGCCGCTGGGCAGACCAAGAGAACAAGAATCCGCAAAGGCAACAGCCCGGTCTTTGATGAGGTAAGCGACCCAGGGGCTTGTCTCTCATGGTGGAGATGGGAGAGACTTCCCCGTTGCTGTTTGTATTTATATGATGAGACCGTCTCTCCAGAGCTGAGGTCATTTCTGATGAGGAGTCTTAGCCTTGACTTTGAACCTGAGCTCCTTCATAACTGAATTTTAGCAGGTCTTAAGGACACTTTCCATGACACCGCCCGAGACGGCAAGAACTGTTGTGGCCGAAATGATAAAAAAAAAAAAATAAGATCATCAAAAGCCTCATCACCCAGAAGCCGCCCCTTGGCCAGTGGCTGCCTCGGGCCTCCTGTCCCTACTCTGTGACCCTGCAACCCACCGTTGGCTTGTCTGTGAATAGTGATTGGTTCTTCCTTGTTTTGGCAGACTCTTTTCTTCAATGTCTTTGATTCTCCATTGGAGCTGTTTGATGAACCCATCTTTATTACGGTAAGTAGAGGAAGGGGGAGAGAGGGAAGAGGGAAAGGGAGGGGAGGGGAGAGGAGAGAGAGGGAGAGGGAGAGAGAGAGACAGACAGACAGACAGAGAGAGAAGCAGAAAAAGAGAAATAGGCAGAGTTATTGCTTGAATGTGCTTAAAATAATCCTCAACACCACTGACCATTTTTGTTCAGGATTAAGATAAAGGCACTCTGGGCTGGGGTGGGCAGAGGTGTGACATTTGCAGATGACATAAGCCTGGGAAGAACAGTTAACCCTTTAGGGGAGGGGTCCCAGAAGATCTCAAAGCCTCGGAAATGTTATAAGGATAAATGTGGAGTCTTATATTTGAACTCAAAATACCCACTTCATTCACGTGAGTCAGGGCAGCAGCCGCTTTTAAGTGTTGGACTTTTCCCTCCTCCAGGTGGTGGATTCCCGTTCACTCAGAACAGATGCTCTTATTGGGGAGTTTCGGGTAATTATCGTCTGTGCTTATCACTATCTCTCAATCACGCACTGTGGGGAGGGGTCACCCACAGATCATTTTTCTTGGGCTTTGTAATGTAATCTAGGCCACACATGTGTGTGCAAATGTGTTATGCTCGCACCACACACACTCACACTCACTCACACACATTCACACACTCACACTCGCTCACACACATATACACATGCACACACAACTGGATTCCCTGAATCTAAGGCTGGGCAAGGTTGTGCTGGTAAGTATTTAGTAACTCCCAGCACAGCTTTAAACTTCACCCGATTCTCAGATTTTCTTCATCACTTTCTCAAGCCCAGACAATTGACTGAACGACAAATCAGACCCTGATCGGTGGCACTGACTGATCTCCGAGGCTCTCGTGAGCTGGTCAGAGCTGCTGCAGCATGGCCGGGGACACGGGGGGCTCAGTATGTGCTTGTGGGGGGGTGTAAAGTACATTAGAGGAAGGGGGAGACTGTCCTGGGACTGAGAGCATGTCCTGGATAAAACCCAAAGTGAGTAATGCTCGTGTGGGTCATTGAGTGTGTAATGGAGGCCACAAATGGAAATTTAGAAAACGGAGACTCGGAGGCTGGATCCTATTTGTTTCAGAAGGGGCCTGAGCTTTCATTGGTGGAGGGCTCTCCCACTGAGGTCCTTAGCATCCAGCACCTTCTCTGCAATATGGAGTGTTAAAGATGCTCAGTGATTTACCTAATGTCACAAAATGAGGGGATGTCAGAGATGAAAGTTTAACTCAGGTCTTTTTAGACGGCAAGACTGTTCCCTGTGTGGTTAGGCCATCTTTTTATAAAAAGGAGTCTTAGGGTAACTAGGTGGTGCAGTGGATAGAGCACCAGCCCTGAAGTCAGGAGGACCCAAGTTCAAATCTGGCCTCAGACACTTAACACTGTGTGACCCAGGGTAAGGCACTTAACCTAATTGCCTTAGGACCCTCCCCCCCCAAAATGGGGTCTTTATGTCTGCTAATTCATCAATAAAGAGGTGGAAGATTTTAATCTCTCATTAATAGGTTAAATAAAATATTCTTTTACTTTATAGGAGGCAACATGCCATAATGCAGGATTCTAAACAGTTTTTGAGGGGGTTCTGGACCCCTCAGGAAGCCTGGTGAAGCCTGGGGAGCCCTTCTCAGAATCATGTTTTTGGAAATATCAAATAAAAAAAATAATCAAATAAAACAGTTAAGATTAGAAAGGGAAGCACTTATAGTGAAACCCAGTTATGAAAGTGTTACAAAACTGGCCCCACGCCTGCCCTCGTGGCCACAGTACTGGACGCAGACCCATAAGCTCAGAGGTCCGGAGAGGGAAGGACCACTTAACATTATGTCCCCATTCTACAGATAAAACTAAGGTCAGGAGGAGCCGGGTGTGATTCCCCCATCAGATAGTTCTCCTTCATGTCATTATTAACAAATCATTTTACTCCCAGCTATAAAATGGGTGGGGGTGGGGGTGGGGGTGGCCAAGTGGTCCGAGGGCCAGCCGTGGAATCAGGCGGGTCTTGGTTTCAGAAGGACAGACACCTGTGTACACATGTATGTGTCATATATGTGCAATATCACCCACATGACACACGTACAAGGTAGATGTAATATGGTATATGCATAACACAATGCGACATGCAGTGCACATGGACATTACACACATGTATATACAACACACATGTACATGTATTATATATGCATACATTTGTCCTTTGTGAACAGCAAAGTGTTATATAAATATTATCTATTATTTTGTTTTTGTCAATAAAATTCTCAGGGCCAATGCACGCTAACTTCCATTTCCCTGGAAAACTCTGCTCTACAAAATGGGCTTTTCCTCCGCCATTTTAAACAATGGAATTTTAGTTATATTTCGGCCCTGGAACCTCAGAGACCCCTCGCCTTTTGCTCTTACACCCGGGTTGGGGGGAGGAGTTAATCATCCATTTCTTCTTCTTTTGATTTCCAGATGGACATTGGATCCGTTTACGCAGAACCCAGTGAGTTAAGGGGGTTTTTCCCAAATGGGGATTCTGGGAAAACTTTGGGACCCGCATTTCAGATCTCCCCTGATGGCTCGCCCGGCCCAAATTCAGCGTAGAAGGCTTTGTCTTGGGGTTCAGAGTTAGACTGATAAGGGAGAGAAGCCACCCACTGATTAAGCTCAGAAATGGCTGCCCCGGAATCTTCCCAGGCCAGACTCCTCCATCTAGAATCCCGGTTCTGGTGGGGGCCCCTAAGTGCAGTTTAAGCAATGTTGGGGTCTCCCTCCCTATTGCTGCTGTCACAGAGTAGGGAGGGTCCCCCGTGCTCCAAGTGCCCCTCAGTGACCGGTGGGGAACCCCCTTCCCAATCCTCTCCAGCCTGGGACTCTCCTTTGGGGGGGTCCCCCTTCACCTCCCTCAAGCCTTAAGGAGGGCACTTGCTGGAGACCCAGGGTTTTCCTCTCTGGGACCTCCTGCCCACAGCCAGAGCCTGCCCCGTGTCAGGGGCCTGTCTCACCTGCCTCACGGGGGCCTGCTGCTCTCCCTCCCTGAGCCTCAGCCAGGCCTGGGGTTCGAGCTCAGGGGGCGGCCATGACTCTGAGGCCCCCCAAACCTGAGGAAAAGGGGGGTCATCACTAATGGGCGCCCTCTTTTGTAGGACACGCCTATCTCAGGAAGTGGCTGCTGCTTTCTGATCCTGATGACTTCTCAGCAGGGGCCAAAGGCTACCTAAAAGTCAGCCTTTTTGTGCTGGGCCCCGGAGATGAAGCCCCCGTGAGTACCAGCCTTCTCGGGCGTGTTGTCCGGGCCCACGTGGCCCATGGTCAAGGGCCTTCCTGTTTGTAGCCTAGTCCTGCCTGGGAGCCACAGCCCCACTGCCCTCCTGAGTCCTGGGCAACATCCCCTAGGACATGCAGCCAGTCTTTGGGAGCATGGAGTGAAAACCTGGGGGCTCTGGCTCCCAGCCTATGCCCAGGGAGGACACATTACCCGGCCTGGGAGGGAGCTGCTGCCCTCTGCTCCCAGGCTGGCTTTACCCTCTGGGCCCATCTGAGCAAACCGGGTCTCTGGGACAGCCGGACTGCTTGGGGGTGCCCCCCAGAGGAGGTGCCCCCAAACAACCCCCCACTCTCTTGTTTGCCTCCTCAAAGGAGGCAGCTGGGTGGCCCTGGGGGGGGGGAGAGCTGGAAGACCCTGAGGTCAGATCTGGCCCCCATACTTACTGTGTGTGCTCGGTCTCCTCAACAATACACTGCCTGACCTCCTGGGGGGGGGGTGTTGAGAGTCTATTCATTCTTTTTGTCTGTTTGTCCATCTATCCATCCATCTGTCCCTTTATCCCTCTTTCTATCTGTCCATCCATCCATTCCTCATCCATCTCTGTCTGTCTGCCTGTCTATCTGTCTTTCTACCTGTCTATTTATGTATGTGTTTGTCCATCTTTCTTTCTGCCTGTCTGTCTGTCTATCTATCTGTATTTCTGTCTATGTGTGTCTGTCTCTCCTATCTATCACCTATATCTTTATCTGTCTGTCTGTCTGTCTATCTACTATCTGTCTGTCTGCCTACCTACCCCTTTTTCTCTGTCGGTGTATTTGTCCATCTCTCTGTTTATCTAATTTTTAACTTTAAAGGATTTTAAAATCACAAATTATTATTATTATTATTATTATTATTATTATTATATAGATCTCTCTACCTGTCTAGACTAAAGATGGCTCTAACCCCTCCCCCCCATAGATGTCCAATCATTTAACCCTCTCCATAGCCCCTGGGAAGTGAACAGGGCAGAGATTATGGTCTATGACGGACAGGTCCAGAACCAGACCCAGAGTGAGTGACTTGTGTCGTCTCACAGCCGATTAATGGTAGGACCAGAAGGGAGACCCTTTGCCCCCCAGGCTGGCGCTCTCGGCCTCGGTATTCTTGAACAAAAAACAAAATAGAGAACAACTGGCCAGCAATGTTCAAACTAGCCCCCCTGCCTAACCCCGCCGCTAATCTGGGTCCGCTCTGCTGTTTGCTCGGCTCCTCAGTTGGAAAGGAAAGAGGCCGCAGAAGACAAGGAGGACATCGAGGGAAACCTGCTGCGTCCCACCAGCGTGGCCCTGCGTGGGGCTCATTTTTGCCTGAAGGTCTTCCGGGCCGAGGATCTGCCCCAGAGTGAGTCCCGGGAACCGGGCTTGGGTGACCAATGAACCCAAGAGTCCCTGGAGTCCGAGCCTGTGACTGTTACCTCTTGGGCAGCTCCTGGCAGGGGCTGTTTCTTTACGAACTCCAGCGAGATTGCGGCCAGTTTGGGGGGAAGCGGCCTGGCCGTGGGGGTCCCCTGAGCGCTTGGCTGGATTTCTTTAGCAGAAAATTTATCCGTCTATTCGTAAAGTCCATTGTTTAAGGGAGGGTTTCTGTCCTGATTATGGTCAGTAGGAAAAGGAAGGGTGTTTTATTTCCATTTCAAAACTAGAAAGACCGAAGTCTTCCTAGCACTGCCTTTGGCACTTCTTGACTGAGACTCTAGACAAGTCCCTTAACCTTCACGTGCTATAGGCCAGTCTCTGAGACTCTGAGCTGCAGAGAAAGTGGCTATCTGTGCTGTGGAAGGAGTTTCCTCATTGGGGAGTTCCCTATGATGAGCTCCAGTCCTCTTCTTGTTATTCTTGTTGTTATTACTGTTAGGAGTCATAGGGGCAGGTACTGGGTGGTTCGGGTGCTCCGGCATCCTCGTAGCTCTCAGGGGTCACCGGCAGGCAGAGGTGCCCCATCAGCTCGCAAGTTTTCAGCCCCTTTCGCAGAGCCTGCTTCCCTTGGGGACACAATCGCCCCACTAGAAGCCACCCAACCTGCTCAAAGCTGGAACAACCAGGCTGGCGGCTGCGGCATCTGGCTGCTTCCTTGGGAAGCAGCGGCAGCTTCCATGGCTGCTCAGGGTGCAGGGGAGCAGGGGGAGGGGACTGAGCCACAAGCCAGAGTCTCCCATGGGGGCATGAGCGCCCCTCACTCAAAGCAAGCGTCTGGGGTGGCCCAGCCCTGCCCCACTTTATACCGGCCTCCCTTAGGATGGGAATGGCGACCAAACCTGGAGATCGTTGGTGAAGTAGGGAACGCCCAGGGGAGAAAACTTTCTCCCAAGGGGTTGTGACTTGTCCAGGGTCCCACAGCCAATGAGTGAGGCAGTTCTTAAACTCAGGTTTCCTGGTTTCAAGGTTAATCATCCACAGCCCCAACTGTCTCTTGGCACAAAGTAGTTGCTTAGCCTTTACTTCATTCACTCGTTCATCCATCCATTTACCCATCCATTCTTTCAATTATTCATTCTTTCATCCATTCACCCATCCATTCTATGATTTATTCCTTCATTCATTCATCCAGTCTTTTATTTATTCATTCACATTTATTCATTTTCACATTCATATTCATTCACTCATCCATCCACTCATTTGTTCATTTTCCCATCCATTTATTCATCCATCATTCGTTTTTTTAATCCGTCTCAAAATGGTGCCCTAGTGGGACCCCACGTGCGTATTTATGCGTCTTCTCCCCGCTCCCACCCTAGAGTCACAGCACAGCAACATGACTGAGATGATAACTAGGCCATCCGACCATTCACTCTTTCATCCGTTCCCCCATCCATTCTGTGATTTATTCCTTCCTTTATCCATCCAGTCTTTCATTTATTCATTCACTCATCCATCCATTCATTTGTTCATTTCCCATTCATTCATTCATTTTTTTTAAATCCATCTCAAAATGGCGCCCAGGTGGGACCCTATGAGGGTATTTATGCATCTTCTCCCTGCTCCCACCCTAGAGTGACAGCGCAGCAACATGACTGGGATGAAGACAGGGTAGAGACTCCCATTTCTCTGGATTTGATGAGGGAGGCCCCAGGGCTGGGAGGTGAGGAAGGGCCAGGCTCTGTGGGATGGAGGGTCAGGGGAGGGGCCGTCCCCCCTGATCCCGGCCTTCTCTTCCCCCTCAGTGGATGACGCGGTGATGGACAGCGTGAAGCAGATCTTTGGCTTTGAAAGCAACAAGAAGAACCTGGTCGACCCCTTTGTGGAAGTCAGCTTTGCGGGCAGGATGGTAAGGAGGCGCCGGGTGTGGGAGCGGGCGCCCGGGCCCACCTTCTCTGGGTTATGGTCTGAGTTTGCTGTTCCTGCTCTCTTTACCTTGTGGGATGTGCTGGAGGGGGTGGGGGGGGGCAGACAGACAGAGACATAGAGACACACAGAGAGACACAGGAAGACAAACACAGAGAGAGACACAGACAGAGTCATCAACTCAATCAACATTCATCAGGAGTCCTTGAGGTGCTGGGACAGCCAGACAGAGGCCTGACTTTTCTTGTCCTGAGGGAGTTCAGAAGTCATTGAGGGAAAGGGGAAGGAGGATAATATTTTTACACATGAATAAATACAACAGAAGTTCTTTCTCTGTCTCTCTGGTTCTGTCTCTGTCTCTGTCTCTGTCTCTGTCTCTGTCTGTCTCTGTCTCTGTCTTGGTCTGCCTCTCTCTCTGTTTCTCTTTCTCTCCCTTTATCTCTCTCTCTTTCTCTGTCTCTCTCTTTCTCTGTGTCTCTCTTTGTCTTTGTCTCTGTCTTTATCTCTTTCTGTCTCTTTCTGTTTCTGCCTCTCTGTGTCTCTGTGTCTGTCTCTGTGTCTGTCTGTCTGTCTCTCTTTCCTTCCCTTCCTCCCTTCTTCTTTCCTCCCCTCTCTCTGTCTCTCTCTGTCTCTTTGACTGTCTCTCTCTCTCTCTCTCCCCCTCCCTTTCTCTCTCCTTTCCTCCCCCCCCTCTCTCTGATAGAGCAGGGGGCAGGGGTTAAGGACGCCAGTTCAGTTACACCATTAGAGAGCTTTGCCAAGAGCCCTCACGCTGAGGCTGACCGCCATGTAGAGAGACAGCCGTGATGCCGGAGAGGATTTGAGGCAGGGAGGACAGGCTGGACAGAGCCAGCCAGGTGGGAGGTGGGAGGCCGGGTGGGTCAGTGGGCGGGGTGAGGGGCTGGGTGACAGGGAGACTTCAGCTCAAATCCTGCTTTGGGTCCTTAGCTCTGTGACCCTGGACAAGCCACTAGCTTCCCATCTATTAAATGGGACACTAAGAGCACTTACCTCAGGCTTATGGGAATCCAGTAAGGGCCCCGTTAACTGCTTTGCTCGCCTTAAAGGGCTGAAGAAACGCTGGCTTCTCGGTGGTGAAGATTTCCTTTGGGGGCGGGGGGTTACATGAGCTAAGTCCAGCCATCTTGGCTGGACCTGGGCCCAGGATTAGAAACATCAGAGGATGGGAGGTTTTTTTCAGACACGAGACTGAGGCTCAAGGCAATGGGCTTGTGAAGCTCGATAAGGGTCTGACTGAGCTGGCTGGGGCTAGAGTACTGAGGATTTGTCCAGATGGAGAAACTGAGGCCGAAGTGATTAAATACATGTTCATAGAGCTAGAAGGGGACTCGGAGGCTTTTTCTAGGAAAGGAAATTGAGCCTCAAGGCAATGGGTTCATAAAGCTCTACAAGGGTCTGCCTGAGCTGGCTGGGGCTAAGTGGTGGGGATTTGTCCCAGATCACACTGGTTGGAGGCAGGAGTGGAATCCTGGTCCCCGGCTCCAAGGGTGCCCCCCAGAGCCACGCGGCAAGTCCCTGATGGTCCCAGACCACTCTAGGCCGCTCTCCTGCTCTCTCCCCGACGGCTCCCTGGGCATCTTTGTACCCCGAATTTTGCTGCCTCCATTTCTCACTAATTTTTATTGAGGTGAATCCTGCTCTTTGGACTGGCCTGTAACATAGCGGCGCCTTCCTCCGAGGCTCCCAACAGCCCTGGTCCCGCTTTTCCAATGAGGAAACTGAGCCAGAGCAGTGCCACAAAGCCGCCGGAGAGGGGATTCAGGCTCGGGCCTTGGTGACTCTGAGCCGAGCCCCCGAGCGGCAGCCCCCGAGCCCCTCCAGGGGCTGGGGAGGGGGTCGGTGCTGTGGAAGGAAGGCCTTGGGAGGGGGGGAGGGGGGCTTGCCGGCTGGGTGACTTGAGGCAGCTTGGTCCCGGTGGCCTCACCTGGGCCAGGAAGGCTGGGTCTGGCCACGGCTTCCAGCGCCTCCCACGTGGCCCCGTGGATCTTTGCCTGACATGCTCGCGTCTGGGAAGGGAGGCGGGGGCTGGGGTGCGTGCATGGGGGCAGCGTCAGCCCCTGTGATGTGGCTTTCTGCAGACGCCGGGGCTGCCAGCATGTTATTGCAGGAAGCTCATCTGTGGGGAGCCGGGGGCTGGGGGCCAGGCTCTCCCTCTCCGGAGGAGGGGGGCAGCCAAGGCTTCCCGGCAGAACCTCAGCCCCTTTCCTCTGGCCCTGGGCTCCCACCCATCTCCTTGGGCCCGACTCCTTGGCCAATCAGCTGCACCCCCATGTGTGAGCTCCGGGGAACTGGGGAAGGGGCTTTGGCCACATGCTCTCCAGAGCTGCAGGCTGGTGCCCCCCCATCTGTGTCCTGTGGGGGGTCCACTTTTCTGATGCTTTCCTTGTCTGCGTGTGTGTGTGTGTGTGTGTGTGTGTGTGGAACATCTGGGTGCCCAGGGCTCCTCAATGCGCCCATCAGCACAGTGGGCATCGCCTGTGTCTCTGCGCAGTGTGTTTGTGGTGGGTGAGCGGGTGTGCCCAAGAGACGCCCTTTTCTTAGAGCCGCGGCCTGGGTCTATGTGTGGGGGCGGGGCCTCCCAGTCTTTGGCCCAGGCCTCCGGGGATGCTCAGCCCCATCTGGCCTGGCCTGGGGCCTTGGCTCTCCCCGGCAGTTCCCCGTGTGCACACACTGTGGTGCTGCTGTCTAAGGAACAGGCCCGAGGCAGAGCTGCCTGGCTGAGCAGAGAGAGCCAGGCCGGTCCCAGAGAGGCTGGGCTAGTCTGGGGGAGGCTGGGACAATCCCAGAGAGGCCAGGCTAGTCCAGGGGAGGCCAGGCTAGTCCGGGGGAGGCCGGGACAGTCCCAGAGAGGCCGGGCTAGTCCCAGGGAGGCCAGGCGAGTCTGGGGGAAGCCAGTCCAGTCCCAGAGAGGCTGGGCTAGTCCGGGGGAGGCCGGGACAGTCCCAGAGAGGCCAGGGTAGTCCCAGGGAGGCCAGGCTAGTCTGGAGGAAGCCAGGCCAGTCCCAGAGAGGCCGGGCTAGTCTGGGGGAGGCCAGGCTAGTCCAGGGGAGGCCGGGACAGTCCCAGAGAAGCCGGGCTAGTCCCAGGGAGGCCAGGCTAGTCTGGGGGAAGCCAGGCCAGTCCCAGAGAGGCTGGGCTAGTCCAGGGGAGGCTGGGACAGTCCTAGAGAGGCCGGGGTAGTCCCAGGGAGGCCAGGCTAGTCTGGGGGAAGCCAGGCCAGTCCCAGAGAGGCTGGGCTAGTCCTGGGGAGGCTGGGACAGTCCCAGAGAGGCCAGGCTAGTCCGGGGGAGGCCAGGCTAGTCTGGGGGAGGTTGGCCTAGTCCGGGGGAGGCCGGGATATTCCGGGGGAGGCCAGGCTGGTCCACAGTGGTCTGTGGACAGGAGTTGGAGGCCACGTGAGGTACTGGGCTGGCCCCTTGTCCCCTCATCCCCATAATCCAGGGCTCCAAAATGCCATCCAGGCAGGAGAGAGGGGCGCCAAGCGTGGTTCAGGGCCTGGGGGGGCCTGGGCAAGGCTCAGTGCCCAGAGTGTGGGAGGGGATGGTCCTGGAGAAGAGAAGACTGGGGGGGGGCTTCTAGATGAAGGGCCCTGTGGAAGAGAGACTGGTTCCTGGGACCAGGGGTCCGGGGACGGAGGCGGCGAGTGCAGCCAGGAGAGCTGCCCACCGTGGAGTGCTCCCGGCAGGAGCAGCGGTTTCTGCCCCTCGGAGGTCTCGGGCGGAGGCTGGATGGCCACTTGTTGGAGGTTCTTCCTCAGGGCCCGCCTCTGAGCCCCCATACTCTGAGACTGTGGGAGACGGGGCGGGGCCGGCCCCTAACGGGTCCCAAGGTCACAGGCGCGACCTTCCCCAGGGGGGCCGGCTTTGGAGTCACAACCTGGCTCTGGGCAATACCCAGCAGGCACCAGGCCCAGGGCTGGGATACAGAGAAAGGCAAAAGACGGGCGCCCCGGGAGGCTTTTGGGCGCCCTGGGAGGGGCTTTTGGGTGCCCTGGGAGGCTTTCGGGCACCCTGGGAGGGGCTTTCAGCCTCCGGAAAACGACCGGTTACCACAGGCCTTTGAGGCCATGATTGGGAGATGATCAGGCCAGGGAAGGCTCCACAACGAGAGGAACTGGCGCCAGCTGGTGGCCAAATGCACAATAACACGTGGAATCAGGAGGACCTGAGTTCAAATGCAGCCTCTGACCGTGACGCTTTCCAGTTGTGTGATCTTGGGCACAGTAATTAATTCTATAAACTTAATTAACTTAATTCCTGATCACTTTGGGGGGAAAAAGCAGAGGGATCCAGCAGCCTTTTGGAGAATTGGGATTTTAGCTGGGCCTTGAGGGCTGGCGGGCGGCCAAATGGTGCTGCTGGGAGAGGGAGAAGCTCAGAGTCTCACGATTCCGATCCCGTGACCGTTCCGTTGTCTTTTGTCTTCCCAGCTCTGCAGTAAAATTTTGGAGAAGACAGCCTACCCTCAGTGGAACCAAAACATCACGCTGCCGGCCATGGTGAGGGGGCTTGGGGAAGGCGGTCCTGGGAAGGAGGAGGAGACCCTGCTTGCTCTCCCCTTTCTCCACCCTCCCCATCTTTCTCCCTGACTGAATCCCTGGGCCGATCCACCGCCCTCGCCCCTTTCAGATCAGCCCGGGAGGTCAAGATCATTGGCTCTTCCCTTAGCCAAGGGCCCTCGGGATGTTTCTGGGGTCCTTCTGGTCCTTCTGGGGGTTCCTTTCCCAGGAGACCCCTTTCACTCAAGTCTTATCTTCCCTTTCCTCAGTTTCCCTCAATGTGTGACAAGATGAGGATTCGGGTCATGGACTGGTGAGTGCTCTGTCTCTGTAAAATTACTAATAATTTTAGTAATAAAAGTATCTTTTAACATCTGCTCAATTCAATTCGAGTATTTATTAAACACCTACTGTATGCCAAGTGCCATGCCAGGTGCTGACAGGTGCTCACTTGTTTTTCATTTTACTTTGTTTAAAGTAAAATGTCTTTTACTCTTTTATTTTTCATTTTACTTTTGTTTAAATTAATAAGCATGTATTTTCTCTCCCTCTTATCCACCTCAATGTAAAAGAAAAAGAGAAAAAAAATAACACACCCCTTGTTAAAAACATGCCTCGCAAAGCAAAACCAGTTTCCACATTGTATCCAAAAATGTATCTCCTTATGCATCTTGACAAGGGATATTTACGCAGGGCCTTTTAAAGATTACAGGATACACCATTTTTCCATGTGACCCTCTACAGTCCTGTGAAATAGGTACTGCAGGTGTCATATACCCATTTTACAGATGAGGAAATTAAAGAGGGACAAGGGGCCTTGCTTGTGGCAAGCGAGAAAGTGTGGGACAGTGGGAAGAGCCCGGCTTCAGATCCCACTTGGGCCTCTTCTGCTTCTCAGTCTCCTCATGTGTAAAATGAGGAGGTTGAATCCGATGGCCCCCGAGGTCCCTTCCTGGGATCCTAGTGAGCCCGGCTCAGGCCTTCGAATGATCCCTCTTATTCCTGGGACGGACTTTCTCCTGCTAGTTTCCTTAAAAACTCGGCTGCCGCCTTGTCCCCGAGCCCTCCCAGAGCCCCCTCTTCCATCCAGCAGCCCCCTCTGCCCCCCGGGCCGCCTTGCGTTCGTTTTTTTATTTATCGCACTTGGGGGAGGTTGCATTTGCCTGCCTTGGCTGGGGCTCCTCGAGGGCAGCAGCAGCCCCACCTCTGTGTCTGGACCCCGCCCGGCACAGCTTCGCCCCCCATACACGCCTTGTGAATGTTTGCTGATTGATCGATTTGAATCCGAGTCTTCTCGGTTCCAAGTCTGGCCCCGCCCAGATGATGGTCCCTCCCTTCCCTTGGGAGCCAAAGCCCAGTTCAGGATGAAAAGCTCATACCCAAGGCCCACAAGCTCAGAGATATTATTATTATTATTTTTGGCTGAGGCAGTCGGGGTTCAGTAACTGGCCCAGGGTCACATACAGGGAAGTGTTAAGGTCTGAAGCTGGATTAGAACCCGGGTCCTCCTGACTTTGGGGCTGGCGCTCTGCCCACCGGAGCTGCCCCCGGACAGATATTATTGACGAGGTTCTGGGTCAGAGACAGATGAGCCTGATGGTGTTGAGGGTTCCGGCTCGGACAGTCGTTCACTGCAGGGAACCCAGGGGCTGTGTGAGAACTGGGCCGCGGCGGTGGGCGGGAGTGGCCGGGGAGGCCCTCCTGGGGGCCGTGGGGGGCGGCATCTGGGCCTGGGAAGCAGCAGGGTCTGGGCCGGCAGAGAGGAAGGGCCGGAGGGCAGAGATGCTGAGCTCCATCCCAAGGCACTGTATAAGTATCTCTCTCTGGCTGGAACGAGAGAGGGGTGTGTGGCGGGGGAAGGAGGGGGGTGGGACTGGCTGGGCTGGGAGGGCATGTGGGCCAGGGCTGAAGCGTCCCTTGTCAGAACTGGGCCGGACAGTCGGGCAGGATGGGACCACAGAGCCGGGAAGCCCCCGTATGGGGCGGGCCGCAGGGTCGGTTCTGTTAGCCTTCGTTCCGGACCGGGCCCACAGAGATAGAACAAGCCCCTCCCCCCCCCCCAGGTGGGGAAAGCACAGTCAGGACTGTGTGAGCCGGTGAGGGAGTGGGGGGCTGGGGGCCCGGGTGGGGCTCGCAGGGGCCTGTGGGTTGGGGATGGAATGTCGTGGGTAGGGGGACAGCGGAGAGGCTGGCCGGGCTACAAAGGCTCTGCAGCTGGGAAAGGCATCTTCCCAGTGGAGTTTCAGGAATCACAAGAATTCCCCTTGGACCGGAGGGGACGTCTTGAGGTCTGGGCTTGGGTTGCGCCCCAACCCCCCAGGTGGAGAGCGGGGAGCCCTGTGTCCCTGAATAGCCTCGTCCGTGGGGACTCCCCGGTCTTCCTGGGCCTGGGTCACGGGGGCTCCCAATGAGGAGGATGGAGTGGGGAGGAAGGAAAAACAGGCTCCAGCTCACCGCAGAGCCGCTGCCACGGGGCCAGGTTCTCAGGGCTAAAGAAAACAGCCTGTGGGAGTCTGAAGGGAAAACCCAAATGAGAGGGGGGGGGCCAGCAGTGGGGGGGTTCTGGGGCCCGGCCGCCGGTATGTGCCGCTGGGAAGTGGTTTGGAGCAGCCGGGCTCCGGGGTGGGAGACGCTTGTCAGGCAGCAGGCGGTGAGTGCGGGGGCGCCGAGTATGGGCCTCCTGGGCGAGTGTGAACCACTGGGGCTTCTGCATGTCCACCTGGGTGTGGGTGTGGGCGTGGGGATCCCGAGTCCTTGTGTCTTTGTGGGTGTCCTTGTGGTGTCCTCACTGTGCATGCTTGGGATGTGTGTGCACATGTGTGTGTATGTGTGAGTGTGTGTGTGAGTATGTGAGTGTGTGTGTGAAAGTGTGTAGGTGTGTGTGATTGTGAGAGTATGTGTGAGTGTGTAGATGTGTGTGTGAGTGTGAGAGTGTATGTATGAGTGTGAGTGTGTATGTGGATGTGTGTCTGTGTATGTGAGTGAGTGTGTGTGATTGTGTATGAGTGTGTGAGAGTGTGTCTCTGTGTGTGTGTGAGTGTGTATGAGTGTGAGTGTGTGTGTGTGTGTGTCTGTGTATGTGAGTGAGTGTATATGAGTGTGAGTGTGTATTTGAGTGTGAATGAGTATGTGTCTGTGTGTGTCTCTGTGTGTGTATGTGAGAGAGTGTGTGTGATTGTGTGTGAGTGTGTGTGTGAGTGTGAGAGTATGTCTGTGTGTGTGAGTGTGTGAGTATGAGTGTGTATTTGAGTGTGTGAATGAGTGTGTGTCTGTGTGTGAGTGTGTATGAGTGTGAGTGTGTGTCTCTCTGTGTGTGGGTGAGTGTATGTGTCTGTGTGTGAGTGAGTGTATATGAGTGTGAGTATGTATTTGAGTGTGAGTATGTGTCTCTGTGTGTGAGTGTGTGTGAGTATGTGAGTGTGTGTCTCTCTGTGTGTGGGTGAGTGTATATGAGTGTGAGTATGTATTTGAGTGTGAGTATGTGTCTCTGTGTCTTTGTGTGTGTGAGTGTGTCTTGTGTGAGTGTGTATGTGTATGAGTGTGAGTGTGTGTCTCTCTGTGTGTGGGTGAGTGTATGTGTCTGTGTGTGAGTGAGTGTATATGAGTGTGAGTATGTATTTGAGTGTGAGTATGTGTCTCTGTGTGTGAGTGTGTGTGAGTATGTGAGTGTGTGTCTCTCTGTGTGTGGGTGAGTGTGTGTGTCTGTGTGTGAGTGAGTGTATATGAGTGTGAGTATGTATTTGAGTGTGAGTATGTGTCTCTGTGTCTTTGTGTGTGTGAGTGTGTGTCTTGTGTGAGTGTGTATGTGTATGAGTGTGAGTGTGTGTCTCTCTGTGTGTGGGTGAGTGTGTGTGTCTGTGTGTATGTGAGTGTGTATGAGTGTGAGTGTGTGAGTGAGCATGTGCACTGGGAGTGTGTGTTCAGCCTGTGGCGGAGCTGGGCCACAGCCGTGGGTTTGGGGCAGGCCTGGGAGCCATTTTTCCTGGGGATCTATTTTGAGATCTCTGGCATTTTCCAGCCCCCAGCCCTCAGCCTTGGCCAGCGCGAGCGCCTCCCAAGCTCCCCTCCCAAAGCCGCAGGGCGCTCTCTTCCCAGCACACTCAGATAAACTCGGGGTGACCCGGCTCCTGGAAACACGCTGGCTTCCAGGGGGTCATTTTCCAGCTTCTTGGTTTTCTTTCTCCGTTCCCTCCTCCCGGCCCCGTCCGAGCCAGAATCCGGCTCTCCCGAAGGCCCCGGGAGTCGGTGGTCGGTCAGGCCGCGACCCCCCCGGTGGGGCGGGAGAAGCCGGGCTCCCAAATACTTTGGGTGATGGGGGAGGGGGCAGCGAGTCTGCTGAGCCATCCTGGGAACCGGCTCAGGGAAAGCCTCGCTCAGGTCGGGGCAGGACTCGCTCCTCGCCGGCCTACTCCCCTCCACGGAGCCCGCACTTGGAAGTGCTTGAAAACCCAAACCCTTAATTACCTCCCTGGAAAGTGTCAGCCCGGAAAGTGGGGGGGGGAGGGTGTGGGGAGACACTGAGGCAGGGCCTGAGCTGGGAAGGACAGAGGAACATTTAGTGAGCACCTCCTATGTGCCGGGCTCCCCGATGAGCGTTTATAACAGTCTTATGAGATGGGCACCTTAGTCAAAGACCCTGAAGTCCACAGAGGTCCATGACTGGCCCGGAGTCACACAGCTGGGGATTGTCTGAGGCTGGCCTGAACCCAGGGCCGCCCGACTGAGGCCTTGCTCTCTCTCAGGAAGAGATGAGGAGACAGAGACAGAGAAAGAGACAGAGACAGAGGGAGATAGAGAGAAAGAGAGAGACAGACAGACAGAGACACAGACACAGAGACAGGAAGGGACAGCAAGACACACCAAGGGATGCTTTGTTCTCCAAATAGAGCAGGGATCAGTCAGTGCCTCAGGGGCTCCATGTGTTGCAGGTGAGGCATTTGTGATCCACAGAATTTAGGGTTCGAAGGGAGGAAGGCAGAGCTCCCTCAATGTCACTCAGCTGCTCAAACTTCCCTGGTTCTCTAGCCCTCTAGGAGCAACCACAAGGCCCTTAACTTGTCTTTTCCAGCCCTTGAAATCAATCAATCAATCAACAGACATTTATTAAGCGCCTACTGGGTGCTCTTCAATCACAGGAATGCACAAAGGAAGAGCAAGGCAAGGATCTCTGGCTCTTCTTGCATCAGTTTCCTCCTTCCCCCAAATGGCAGGGTCAAGACCCAGATGACCCAGAAAAACCTCATTTCAAATCCCACTAACATTTACATTTGTGTAGCCTGGAAAGGGGCCAGGTGGGGACCCCCCTTTCCCTGGAGCTAAAGACTTTTCTGGGACCTCGTTCTAGGGACCGTCTGACACACAACGACATCGTGGGCACCACTTACCTGTGTATGTCGAAAATATCCGCATCTGGAGGAGAAATAGAAGGTGAGTCCCTCCTCCTCCTCTCAGGCAGTTCCCTCACTCCCTTCTTCCTCTTCTCCCATGGTACTGGGTCTGGGGTTCTGGGTCTGAGGTTCTGGGTCCGAGGTGCTGGGTGGGACTTGCTAGTTCTGTGACCCTGCTTGCTAGGGAAACTGGCTCCCAGTGAGCTCTCAGGCCCTTTCCCCACTAGTCTGAGGAGTTTCACAAAATCCCATCTAGCTGGATGTCAGTAAACATTTATTAGTGCCTACTGTGTGCCAGGCACTGGGCCAAGGGCTGTGGAAGGAGGGAAGGAAGGGCTGCTGGAAGACCTGGGGCCAAAATCCCGTCTCTGGTGCTTGCTATTGAGCAAGTCACTCATTCCCTTTGCCGGAGCCCTTAGTTTCCTCATCTGTGAAATGGGGGGATCGGACTAGCATGACCTTGGCTGTCCTTTCCTGATGGAAAACTGTGATCTCTAACCTCCCTTGCCTGATCCGTCCTTGACGATGATCTCCCCGGGGAGACGGTCTGGGACCATTTAAGAGAGATCAGGGAGCTTCGGGGAGCTGTGGGGCCTAACACTGCGGGGGTGGCCAGAACGGCGGCTCTTTTCTGGGACCAAGGACAGTGTCAACAAGGATGTCTTGGAGGCCATCCTCCCACAGTGTTTCTCTGATTTCCAATGTGTTGCACCCATAGCCAGCGGCTTTTGCCACTAGATGGTGTGTGTATCAAGGGTCTCTGGGAACATAGAAACCAAGTGAGAGAAACCCTCTCCAGGAGGGAGCACATCAGAGCCCCCAGCCCCCTCCCCTCACCCGGCTCCCCGCTTTGTGGCTAGTGAGTGAGCCACTCGCAGAGCAGGCTGGGTGTCGAGAAATTGATTTCTTGTTGGATGCTCCCATCAGAAGCTCTTGGTCCTGGGCACCGTCCCATGGGTGTGGCGGTCAGAGGCCCCTGCTTCCAGCCTTCCCCTCTGATCAGCTTGCTCCTGTGGGACCTTCCCCTCCCTGAGAGCAGTCTCAGAATTCCCAGGTACCTCTCCGGGTGGGACCCTAACCTTTCCTGAAGCTCTTGGGTCATAGGATTTTGGTTTTAAACCATCAGTCATTGCTTTCCAAACAGCTATTTTCACCCAGTTTGGGAATCAGACCCACCATTTTCTGCAGAGACCAGTTAAGGGGATAGAGTGGAGAAGACCCAAGTTCAAATTCTGCCTCAGACTTCTTAGTATGACCCCAAGACAAATCTCTCAACTTTTCATTCTGAACTCCAGGTTCTTTATTTGTAAAGTGGGGATAATAATTGTTATTGTTCAGTCACGTCCTACTCTTTGTGATCCTATGGACTTCAGCGAATCAATATCATCCATGGGGCTTTCTGGGCAAAGAATAGTTAATTCAGGGTTGTGAGAATTAAATTAAAGACTATCTATCTATCTGTCTGTCTGTCTAGCTATTTATCTATCTATCCATCCGTCTGCCTGTCCATCTGTCTGTCTATCTATCTATTTATCTATCCATCCAGCCAGCCAGCCAGCTATCTGTCTGTCTGTCTGTTCATCTATCCTTCCATCTGTCCATCCATCCATCCATCCATTTATCTGTCTAGCTATTAGCTATTTATCTTTCCATCCATCCATCCATCCAATTATCCATCTATCCATCTATCTGTCTGTCTAGCTGTTTATCTATACATCCATCTGTCTGTCTGTCTGTCCATCCATCTGTCCTTCCATCTATATATCTGTCTGTCCATCCATCTATATATCTGTCCATCTGTCTGTCTATCATCTATCTGTCTATCTATCTATTTATCCATCCATCCATCTATCCATCTGTCTGTCTGTCTAGCTATTTATCTATTTATCCATCCATCCATCTATCCATCTGTCTGTCTGTCTAGCTATTTATCTATTTATCCATCCATCTATCTGTCTATATGTCTGTTCATCTGTTTATCTGACTGACTAGCTATTAGCTATTTATTTATCCATCTATCTATCTATCCATCCATCCATCCATCTATCCATCCATCTATGTCTGTCCGTCTGTGTCCATCTATCTGACTATCTGCCTGCCTGCCTGTCTGTCTGATTGTCTGTATATCCATCCATCCATCCCTCCGTCTGTGGGTCCGTCTATCCCCTCTGTGTATCCGTGTCCATAATATGTGTGTCCACATGGGTGCGGGGCTTTGCAGACTTTGGCCTGCGTTGTTATCCCAGTTACTATTACTGTTACTGCCTGTTTGCCGGGTCTCTGGGAAGCAGGAAGGAGCAGACCTCTGCCCCCCCCCCAGCCGTCTGGTGGCTCAGGTTTGCCAGGGGGGGTCCCCCCCTCCCCACTGCCCTCCTCCTTAAGACAATGGGCGGCTTTTCTCAGATGCAGCCCCTAGGACCGACTGGGTTGAAAGAGTAATTGGTTTTCCCGAAAGTCTCTGATGTTTTAATGACTTGCACACAAGTAAACAAAGGCAGCACAGGCTGAATTAGCCAGAGGAGATTCCGCCGCGTTCTCCCGGTGTGGAGAAGCCAGACTGGTTCTCTCTGACCTTCCTAGGAGTTGTAGTCTGTGACCCCCCTCCTGTCCCCCCTTTATTCCGTCTGGCTCAGGTTAATGGCCTAATGAGTCTGAATTCCGAGGGCGCTGGGAGGAGGGAGAGCTCAGCATGGAATTAGTTCTTTGTCACTTGGGTGGTTAATCCGCAGAAAGAGGGGGATGGGAGGATGGCGTTTTCTTTGGGAAATTGTCCTTTTTTATCATAAGAGAAATTGTGATGGAGTCCTGAAGGTGAGGTGGGGGTGAGGAGGGTAGGGGGGAAGGGGGGGGATCTTGCATCTCTCCCCCTTTCCCTTTGCTCTCTCCCCTTTGTTATCCCCTCATCCTTTGGGGGCGGGGTGGGTGGGAGGGGAGGGTTTAAGCCCCAGGGAATTCTCGGTCCACAGACTGGGAGGAAGGCTTTGGGTCTCCCCACCCGGCAGGCCCTGGGCTGGGGATCCCGCCTCCCCTCCCCGGTGCTTTGGGAGGCAGACTGGGAATGATTAGGGCTTTTTATTGGGTGTGATCTGCTAGCTGCCCTGTCCTGGCACTTTATGGGGAAGGGAGGGGGAGGGGGAAGGGGCGACGGAACGGGGGCTGCCCTTGGGGCAGGGGGCGCTTCTCAGACGTTGCTCGGAAGAAGAGAGACTGGAAGATTCCTGGAGGTCTCCGCTGTGAGAGAAGGGTCAGGAAGCACCGGGAACCCCCCGGGGGTGGTCCCTCTCTGAGGGCAGCCCTGCCCCTTATATGGCCATGTCCGAACAGCGGGGGAGGGGCTGCGGCCGGTCCGGCCGGTCAGTCTGAGGCAGGGGGAGGGTCAGGTTGTGGCCCAGCCGGCCGAGGGGGGAGGGGACCGGCCTTTCTCTCTGTGAGAAGCCGCCCCTCCAGATGGCCTCAGGCCTGTGACCTTGACCTCATTAGCAACAAGTTCTAACCACTGAGCGCCTGGGCCTGGTCTGTTTGTAATAATTCTGCGGGAGCTTAAGGCTGAATCTGCTTCCTTCTCCCTAACAATCCCTGATGCTTTCCTCAGAGCTGCAGCAGTTCCTGCTCTGACACGCCCCCCCCCCTCTCTTGCCCCCCCCCCCCCAGTTATTGCTGAGAGGCCCAGGTCACACTTGTTTCTGGGAGACATGAAGAAAAACCCTGTGAATTATTATACCTGTACCTTCAGCCATCACTTGTTTCCTCCCTCCCTCCCTCCCTCCCTCTCTTCCTCTTTCCCTTCTTCCCTCCCTCCCTCCCTTCCTTCCTGTTCCCAATTTTAACCACTCTGAAACGGCAGAGGCTGTTGGTGGGTCCAAGAGGGTGAGGGTGGGCCCAGTCCCACTGCTGGTTGGCAGGGGCGTTTGACCCCCTCCCTTTCTGACTGGGGCTGGTTTGCCCCCCTTGGGCAGCCGGGTTGCCTCGTAACCACCATGCTGGTGGCAGCCTCAGTGTGGCCCTGATCTCCTGCTGACTCCTGAGCCCCAGTTTCCCAGCCCTGGTAGCCCCGGGCAGCTGCAGTGTCTCACTCTCCTTTTCCTTTTAAATGCGGCATTTTCTGCCTCTCCCCCTTGCCCCGGCCCACCACGTCCCCCCGCGGCCGGCTCTGCTTCTCCTGTTGGGCATCCGGTTGGTGCCCTGACATTGGGCCTCCGGTTCTTGCCGCCACCTCTTCCTCAGTGACTCCTGCCTTTGAATCAGTGGCCGTTGTTCCGGCTGTTCCTCCCTGCGTCTGCGATGTGCCCAGAGCCTCACGCAGCAGGCCCTGCCCCCACCTGCTCCTTGCTCAGGTTAAAGCCCCCGACTCCCAGCAGGGATATGTTTCCCGGGTCTCACTGGGCGCCCACCCCCGATCGCTCTGCCACAGTCCTTTATTCTCAGTTGTTGCCCATAAGCCCACCCTCTGCCCCCAGTGCCAGCTTCTTCACCAGTTACTCCTGTCCCAAAGTTGCCTTTTCTCTCCCAGCATCCCTGCCTCCCTCGGGTGGTCGTGGTTCAGCCGCCCCTGCCCTTCGGTCTCTTGCCCGTGGCTCCCCGGCCTTAGCAGCGCTCGCTTGGTTCCTTTGTCCCCACGGTCAGAAGCCAGGCGCGGTCAGATTTCTGGGGGGCCAGATAAGGAGGGCGTCCTCTGAGACTGCCAGCCCGTGTGGGTGGGTCTAGAGATGGACCTTGGGTCTTCTAGATATAGAAACAGGAGGTGGGGGAGCAGAGCACCCTCCCCCAGGCCAGCCTGGGACCGAGCAGACATACGGACGGATGGATGGAGAAAAGTCATTAACCAGACAGAGGGGAGCTTGGGAGGCAGAGGGGCAGTGGCCAGAGCATGGCTGTAAGGTCAGGGAGCGGGGGTCAGCCCCCCTTGAGCCCCCAGCCTCTTCTGTAAAACACCAGGGTGGGACTTGGGGTCTCTTACAGCTTTAGAGCTAGGGCCTGGCTGGGGGGACCCCCTGGTCTCTTCTGTAAGGGTTTCTGAAGTCTCAGCCGTGGGACCAGGATCCTGTGGCTTAGTGTTTGCGCCACCTACAGCCCAAGGAGAGGGGCATGTGCTGGGGCTGCAGGCAGGGGAGGGAGTGTGTGGGGGGGTCCCATGGCTGCCTGAGAGGGGACACGATGGAGAAAGGGAGCCTGGTCTTGCCTCAGGATCAATCTGGGGAGGCTTCCTGGAAGAGGAGGGGTAGGAGAAGGAGGAAGGGGAAGAGGAGGAGAAGGAAGGGAAGAGGAGGAAGAGGAAGGGGAGGTGGTGGGGAGGAGGAAGTTTCTGGGTTTGCTGACCCTGTCTCTGAAAGGGCCTTGCTTTGTTCTTTCCCTCCTCAGGTACGGTATCTCTGCCAGGGACCTGGGCCAGCTCCCTCCTTTACCAGCCGCTTTGGGACTTCTCTCTACCAACTAATTCCTCTGAGTAACCCCGTGGCTGCCCGTGCATGAGCCGCCTCCTGCCAGACTAACCCAGAGCAGCTTGTCCGTGAGGAAGGGTCTTGCTTGATTCCCCCCCCCCCAACCACATCCTTTCCAAAGCCCTTCGCGCCCGTTCTCTCGTGGAGCCTTTGGGCCCCCTCGGGAGGTAGGTCGGTGGCTCGGCCTGGTCTGATCGGCTCCTGCTGGTGCTGGGCAGGGTGGCGCAGTGGGCAAGGGGCCGCCCTCAGGCCCGGGCTCGGCCTTCCCCTCCTGGCTGCCCCTCAGCCTCTCCCTGTGCCCCCCGCACTGGGCGGGGGGGGGGTCCTTCCTCGCCCGAGAGCTCCTGAATGCAGGCTAGGTTCCGGGCCCTTCTGTGTGGGGGCAGAGAGCAATCCCCCTCCCCTGCCCTCTGAGCCAGTCCCTGAGCCCCTCACAGCTGCAGGAGGGCGGCTCCCGGCCCTTCTGGGAGAAAAAGTTTTGTCCTTGAGGGCGTCTGCTGCCTGTGGGATCCTTGGCTCTGCCCTAATCCCCCCCCCCGAATGTGGGGGAACACAGGGAGAAAACGGTCCGTGCTGTGCCGGGGGGAAGGGGACAACGCCGTCTGCCAGGGATAGATGCGATCATCAGCATGTGTGACAGAAAAGAAGGGATTGTTCGGGGGCGGGGGGAATTCTCACCCAGGGCAGGGCTTCTCGGTGCTTCAGGGGCTGGGGATCCTGTGGGGATCTGAGGGATCTGCATCCCTGGGCTCTCGCAGAATCATGTTTAAATCCAGGAGCTATAGCGGGTCACACAGAAATCAGTCATTCTGGCATCAGATTTAAAAAAGCAACTTCTGGGACTTAGCCTTCGAACTGGGTAGCATTTGGTGACAAAGAGGAAGGGGGGGGCTGGGACCGGACCCTGGCCACGAGGGCTGGCACAGGGCAGTGCCCGCCTCTCTCTCTGGCAGTGCCTGCTTCTCTCTGGCAGTGCCTGCCTCTCTCTGGCAGTGCCCGGCCTCTCTCTGGCAATGCCCACCTCTCTCTGGCAGTGCCCGCTCCCCTCGGGGCCGCCGACCTCCCTGGCCCTTCTCAGCTGAGTCAGATTGGGAGGAGGACGAGTGGCACTCGGGCAAGTGAGCTCTATTTTCCGAGTGACTCACGGCCCCGGTTTCCAGGCTGCTCCGTCACGGTTTCTTGACGTGCACGGGGGCTCCTCACGTCCGGCCCCTCTGCCCCCCGTGAGCCACGTCCCTCCTGGTTAACGAGCAGGAAGCGTGCGTAACTGCGCCGGGGAGAGGCTCCTGGGACCGAGGGCTTCTGCGTGGGCCGGGTCGTGCGGGCTGGAAAGCAGGCCCGTGTCCCAGCCTGGGGACCTCAGGGAGGCTCTTAACCTTTAGAGCCTCATTTTCCTGCCCGTGAGATGAGATGCTTGGGCGCGACCAGGGGTCCCGGACCTTGTTTTTCAGTATTTTGGTAACCGTATTCCCACACAGTGGGTTTCCTTGGTGATGCTGAGGATTTTATTTGGGGCATTTTAAAGCATCCTTCCGAGGGGGGCTCCGGGCCTTCTGGGACCGCCCGCCAGAGGAGGGCAGGACGCAAAAAGGTTATTGCGCTGCTGGCTTCCCACTCTCCCTGCCTGAGAAGCCTGGAAAAGCCATCAAAGGTGGGAGCCGGGAGCCGGGTGCAAATCCGGGCTCTCCTGGGGGAATAGGTGGGACTTCTCCAGCCCTGGTGACTCTGCTGTAAAACCAAGGGAAAGGGTAGGGATGGGTGAGTGTGAAGGGCAGCGGAGAGAACAGCGGCCATGGGAGAAGAGGGCCCAGGCGCAAATCCTTCCTCTGAAGCTCTCTCCTGTGGGCGAGAGGCAGGAACATGAGCCCCCTGGAAGAGTCCCGGCTGGACGTCCCTTCCTTTCCTCAGGTTTTAAAATTACTGTCATCCATTTAATCAATAAATGTTTACTAAGCACCTACTATGTGCTAGGGATAAAAAAAAAAAAAAAAAAAAAAAAAAAGCAAATTTAGTCCCTGCGCTCCAGGACTTTACAGTCGATCAGGGAGACGACACACAAGTAGCCGTGTGCACACAAGGCACAGGATCTGTAGGAGATAATCAGTAGGGAGAAGGACTGCAGCGAGAGGGGCTGCCTGCAGGAGCTGGGGGTTTACAGGAATCCAGGGAGGTCAGGGGTCCCAGCTCAGGAGGGATGAGGGCCCGTGCCCCGGCTCCATAAGCAAGCCCTTGTCTCTGTCCAGATGCAGTGTCCGTGCTGGCCGAGGCCCGAGGGCTCCTGGGCAGAGGGACTGCATGGCGAGGCCCGGAGCCTTGGCGATGGGCAGGGGCTTTTGTTCTCCCTGCAATGGGCACAGCCCGGTGGGGAGGGGGCGGGCCTGGATTAGGAAAACCCGGGTTCGAATCCAGCCTCTTTGGCTGTGTGATCCTGGGTAAGTCACCGGGCCCGGTTCCTTGGGTGTAAGATGGGGCTCGGGGCACCGTGAGACTGTTTGCTGAGCGCTTCGCCAGCCTCCGAGCGCTCTGTGCGTTCCAGCTGCTTCTGCTGTCACTGTCAGTGTTACGGCTGTGGTGGTTGTTGTCTCCCTTGGCTGGTGCTGGGCCAGCGGGCACCCGGGCACCCTGACCCTGGGCTTCCGGTGACTGTGAGTGCTCACACAGCGCACAAATGCAGCTCCTTCCCCCCCCCCCCCCCCCCCCCCCGCCGCGTGTGCAGCAGGTAAACCCTGCTGGGGAATGGGCCACAGTCAGAACCGCTCAGACCAGACTTGGGGGGTGGTGCCCCCATCCCCAGGAGACACACAGTGACCCCCTGCACAAGCCCACAGGCCCCCCTGTGCCAGCACCGCCCGAGCCGGGGGCACCTCCTCTCCTCCTTGGAGCTCCCAATGGGGGAGGCCGCCCTCCGAGGCTCCTAGGACCGCCTGGGTTATGGCCGGGAGGCTCGTTCCTCTGCCTCACGCCCAAGCAGGGTCTCCTGCAGATGTACCACATTAGACCCCAAGGCCCAGAGAAGGCGGCCCTCGGGAGGCACTGCCCTCCTCGGGGAGGCCATCGCTGTCCTTGTTGGGGAGTCAGGATGCAGGCAGCCACACTACTAGGCTGTGGGAGGGTCTGCCATATGTAGATTGGTCAAGCACTTACACAGCACCTACTGTGTGCCAGACCCTGCTCATGAACCTGGTCTAAGGGGAACAAAGAGGCACAGAGCCCAGGGCTGGGGTGTGGGACGGAGAGTGGGGCTGTCTTAGACATGCTGATAAACCTGCTCCGGTCTGTCCGTCCGTCTGTCTGTCCCTCCATTCATCCGTCTGTCTGCCTGCTGCCCATCTATCTGTCCATTTGTCCGCCCGTCTACTGCCCGTCTGCCCAAGTGTGCATTCCCGTCACTTGCCCTTGGATAACAGGCTCTCCCGTGACCACACTAACCCTCTTCTCCATTTCTTTATCCTTCAGAGGAGCCGCCCGGTGTGGCCAGCCCTTACCGTGCCTCCGACCGTACGTTGCTTGCCTCCCACTGGGGAGGGGGGTTCCTGGGCCGGGGCTCTTTGGGGCTCCAGGCAGGTGGGGTGCTGGGCGATGCTCTTCTCAGGGTAGGGTGGTCCGGGCAGGAGGCAGGGACCCCAGTCATCCATCAAGCACAGACTGTGGGCCAGGTCCTGAGTGCAACGCATTAAAATCCCTCCTCCCAGGGAGCTTTCATCCTAACGGGGGAGAGAAGTACGTGATTAAATAAGAGTTTTGTCCCTCCTCCCCTGCCCTTTCCACCCAGCGTCCTTTTTTCTCTACTTAGGGGCCTGGGGCAGGTCTTGCTCGTTGGGACAGTCTATGTCAGGGGTCCTCAAACTACGACCCCCGGGCCAGATGCGGCAGCTGAGGATGACTGTCCCCCCTCCCCCGGGGCTGTGAAATTTCTTTATTTAAAGGCCCACAAAACAAAGGTTTTGTTTTTATTATAGTCCGGCCCTCCAACAGTCTGAGGGACAGTGAACTGGCCCCCTATTTAAAAAGTTTGAGGATCCCTGGTCTATGTAAACGCTGGGAACAGAGACAGCTGCAATAAAGAAGAAAGGGACCAGTTGGGTCCAGCAAGGAGCTCATGACCTATCCTCTTGGGCCAGGGTAGGAAAGGAGGCAGGATTCTGTCTCGGGCCCTCTGGGGAGTCCCCAAATCGCTTGCAGTCCCTTATGTTAATTCCATTCTCCCCCTCAGTGAATCTGGTCACCTGAGGTTTTAGGGTCCAGATGGAGGTTAATGAGATTCCCATCTCTGGGCTGACCTTCACCAAGTGGCATGGCTGTGTGGCCAGGATGGGGCGGCCTCTGGGCCCAAGAGGGCAGGAATTCCCCCGGCCAGTGACCAATGCCCCTGGGGGATGAGGACCTGATCGGACTTATAAAGGTGACATTAATGCCGTAAGCCAGGCCCTCTCTGCTGTCTGACCAGTCCTCGCCCTTAAGGAGACCTCTGGTCTGGGGGAGTGCCTGCTGTCTCAGTATTTAGGGGAATCTCGGTTTCTTGGGAGCAGCCGTGGCTCCCGTCCTTAGGATGAAATTAGTCTGTCCCGGGCAGCAGGCCCTTAACCCTGACCATGTCAGCCCGGGCACAGCGCCCTGGGCCTTCCTATTCTTCCCACGGGGAGCACAGTGTGGTTCTTGGTGGCCGAAAGCTGGGATTCCTATCACGACAGCCTCCATGGTCTCTTCCTCTTTTCAGCAACAGTGGCAGCTAATAATAACACTAAAAGTAGCTGTTACTTTCCACCCGATGTCCCACTTTCGACCATTTTTCTGATTTCTGATTGTTTCCTTTAGACTTTCCTTCCAAAGTCATCGATTTAACCTTCTCTATATGAGGATGTTCTAATTGTGACCCTTTTCTGCCCTTGGGATCAATGACATGGATCATGGCTTTCCCTTACAACCGTTCTCTCAATGAAGGGGAAACCCGGTCCATCTGAGCTTCTAGAATGTTGCAGCTAAAGCCCCAGGCTGAAAATGAATGAATAGATGAAAAAGTAATGAGCTTTAGTTGGAAATTTTTTATTTGAACGCCAAAGAAATAGTATAGAAAAAAGGGTATCTGCTCCTAACATTTATTTTATCTTTAAAATTTGTTTCAACTTTATTCTTAACCTGGAGGTTAACCCAATTAACCTAATTAACCTAATCCAGAGATTAGAACTGATGTTGAGATTGGATGACTTTGCTTTTCTTCCTCCCCTTTCTCCTAGGGAGCAAGAGACCATAACCCTCTAGACCCTGAGGGGTAGAGAGCCCCTCCTTTTTCCTAGGAGTAGGATGTAGTCTTTCCTTAGTCCCCTGACCATCTGGCCCTGTAGCGTGGCCTCTGGGGCTGGATCTGGCCTGAAATCTGAAATTAGCATCATTTGCTTTAACAGTTTCTTCAGCTGACCCCAAAGCCTGGAGGGCAATGAGCCCAAAGGGAGGGGTTTGCATGGGACACAGGGCAGGGACAGCCTGAGCTGACCAAGCTAGGATTCCATGGAGACTGAAATTTAGTATTGGGTGGAGCCCAGGGCCTGGGGAAGGAGAAAGCAACAAAAGCTGGTGATTCAGACTCGGGGATAGAGATCGGGGGTCAAGGCCAAGGAGGGAGAATGAGCTTGGTGGCTAAGGGTCAGGGGTGGAGAGTGAGGGTGGGGGTGCTAGGTTCTCCGGACTGGCAGTGATGGGAGCCTGGCCAAAGTCGGGCGGTGGGCCGCTCTTTCCTCTTCCCCCCTGATGGGTTCTCTCCTGTGGCTTCCCAGTTGACGACGGGCTGGGTTTCCTCCCCACCTTTGGACCTTGCTACGTGAACCTTTATGGCAGTCCCAGAGAATTCACTGGCTTTCCTGACCCCTATGAGGAGCTCAATCTAGGCAAGGTGAGTCTGAGGCTGCGGCCAGCTGGGAGCTATGGCGTTGAGGATGGATAAGGGGAGGGGCGGGGATCAGTTTTGGGGACTCCCGATGGGGCTATCCATCGGGGAAGAGATGAGTTAACTCTCAGCACATGTCCATTAGCTCCTGGCTATGATGTATTAAATAATAAGCACCTACTGTGTGCCAAGCAAAAAAGACACAAAAGAGATTCAAAAGGAGGCAAAGATGGCTTCTTCCTGGGGCCGTCACCTCGGAGACAGTGACCGCTCCCCCTTAAGGGTTCCCTGTTTTGCGCCTCGCCAGCTGAGCCATCACTGGCAGTGCCATTGGCGCTGCGTTTCTCAAGCCTTTCATCGTAGTTTTTGAGAGTAGGAGACCCAGGCGCAACAGACCCCCTCTCATGTGTTCGCCTTTGGCCGTTCTGAGTATCCCAAATCTGGCCAGACATAGGCTTAATTAGAGAATCAGTCAGTAAGCACTATGCACCAAGCACTGTGTTGTTATTCCATTGGGGTGGCTGGGTGTGCACTTGCCCCTGGACTCCTCTGTCTGACCCCAGAAGCTGCTCCTGCCTAGGTCTGGCTTTCCCAGACTCCCTGAGGAACCCGACTTTGTTTCCTGGATCTCACCTGATTTTCCTTCTGACTTAAACCATAGGTGCCCCCTGCCCTCTTTTTTCTCCCTGGCCTCAAAAGACAGATCTATCTAAGGGGCCTGCCCTGGCTCAAACTAAAGCCCCCAGACCCCAATCCTCAGAGCACCTGAGCCGAAGGCCCAACTTGTCCTGTGTGTGCTGGCCACTTCCTTTCCACACTCCCCTTTCCTTGCCTTCCGCCTGCTGTTCTCCTCGATGTCTTGATTGTTTTTTGCATTTTATATTTGGCCCAACTGGGTTTTAGTCCTTCATGCTAAAAACTCCTCCTCCCGACACATTCTCCCAGCCTGTCCAAAGTGGGTGAATTGTCTGTGGGACAGCCACGGAGGCCCGGGCAGGAGGGTGTCCTCTTTTGTTCCCGGATAATCACGTCTGGAGCCTGCACTCAGCAAATGCCCAAATCGGGAACAGCTAGCGGGGTTTCTAGGCTGCGTGTGCAAACGGGGGCTTCTCTCTGTCCGAGTGCTGAGCCCCCGAGAGGTCCGTATCTGGGCCCGGGGCTCCTAGACTTAAAAAATAAGATGCTCGCGAGCCGGCTCTGCGCCTTAGACCTCTGGCCAGTGACCGGGCAGGAGCCCCTGGTCAGCCTTCGCACCAGGGAGCTCACAGGGTCACAAACACAGGCGGACCTCCGCTGGTCTGACCTCCCACCTGCACGGGGCCGACTGAGGCAAGGCCCCCCTGCAGAAGGCCCCGGGGACCTGCTGATTCTTCACTTTGGGCCTTTACCAGACTCGGCTCTCCGCAGGAACGACCGCGGGAGAAGGTGGCGGATGGGCCGCGGATCCCTCTCCCGGTGTCCTGCCCTCATCGCCCTCCGGCCCTCAGGGGCTCACTGCCCCCCAGAACGGGCGCTGAGGCACAGCTAAGTCCTCCCCGGGCCCAACGCGCCCGCCCCCGGGCCCAGCCTCCCCCTCCCAACCAGTGTGGACCAACCCCGTTCCTTCCCCAGGGAGAAGGCGTGGCCTATCGGGGCCGGCTGCTGGTGTCCCTGGAGACCAAGCTGGTGGAGCACACGGAGCAGCGGGTGGACGACATTCTCGGCGATGACATCCTGCGGGTGGAGGTGCCAGCAGTGGGATCGGGAGGGGGACCCCCGGCCCGGGACAAGGGGCCGCTGCCGGACCGCTCGGGGCATCGGCCTGCTCTGCTACTTAGTGCCAGGAGGCTGCGGTCCGGGGCCCAAAGTCCTCATCTCTCCGGGCCTGTTGTTCTCATCTGCCAAATGGGGGGGGGGGGTTCTGCCTAGCAGCCACGCCCGCCGGGAGGCGGGGCCCGGAGCCCCTCCCAGAGAGAGCCGCCCGCCCCTGGGAACGCAGCTCTCCCTCTCGGCAGAAGGGGGGGGCGGCGCCGTAGGCCCCGGGGCCCCCCAGCTTCAGTCCCGAACCGAGGCCCCGCCCCCCGGGCCGCCCGCCCTCTCCGAGCCCCCCTGACCCTCCTGCCCCCCGCAGAAGTACCTCCGGAGGCGCAAGTACTCGCTCTTCGCCACCTTCTACTCGGCCACCATGCTGCAGGACGTGGACGACGCCATCCAGTTCGAGGTCAGCATTGGGAACTACGGGAACAAGTTCGACACGACCTGCCTGCCGCTGGCCTCCACCACCCAGTACAGCCGTGCGGTCTTCGACGGTGAGCCCCGGGGCGGGGCCTGGCCCGGGGCCCCTTTACTCCCCTTCGTGTCCCCGGGCTGCGCTGGGGAGGCCCGCGCTGCGGGAGGGCCGCGCTGCGGGAGGCCTGCGCTGCGGGAGGGCCGCGCTGCCGGAGGGCCGCGCTGCGGGAGGCCCGCGCTGCGGGAGGCCCGCGCTGCGGGAGGCCCGCGCTGCCGGAGGGCTGCGCTGCCGGAGGCCTGCGCTGCCGGAGCTCACGGATGGTGCCTCGCTCTGTATTTCCCGGCTTACCCTGGGCCTGGCGTGTGGGGGGCGCTTAGTGAACGTTTGTTCATTGAATGGGACTTCAGGTGTCCGCGCCCCCGGGCCTCTGCCCTTGCACCCGGACCTAAGGGGGCTCACTTCTTGTTTGGGTCCTGGCCCCTGCCAGCTCCTCCTTCCCCTCCTCCTCCCTCTCCCGCTTTCTCTCCGTTTCTGTCTCTGTCTCCCCTCCGCCCCCCATGACTGACCGGGGTCCCACGGCCACTGGGGGTCAGAGGCAGGGCCTGGCCCCGGCACTTCCTGACCCCTGACCTCTGACCCGCGGTGCATGCTGGGACAGGGAGCAGCTCTTCTCTGAAGGTGCAGGGCCCTGTTTACCTTTGTGGCGGGGACTGTCAGCACCGGGGTGTAGATGCTGGCGCACCGCCCCGGGCCCCGCCCCCCCCGGGGCTTTCCCGGCCCCGCCCTCCCTGACCCTGGGCCCGCCCGGACCGGGCACTCCCGCCGCGCTCCCGGCAGCTGCCGTTGTTGACTCGGGCCCTCGGCCCAAACCACGGGGGCGCTGCCCCGGCCGCATCTGGGGCACCGGCAAGGCTGGCAGGCCGGGCTCCGCTCCCCGCAGCCAAGGGCAACATCCCGGCCCCGCCCCCGTGCTGGCCTAGGATCCCGGTGTGGACCCGCCTCCGCCCGAGCGGCCCCGGGAGGAGGAGTCTCTCTGGTCCCCACGGAGCCCAGGGTGTCCGCCAGGGCGCGGCCCCGCCCCCGCTCCCCAGGATTGGCCGCGCGGGCTGCCCGTCTCCGGGGGGCGGGGCCTTCTCCCACCCCCCCCCCCCTCGGCTCCGTCCCACCCCCCCTCTCCTCCCCAGGGTGTCACTACTACTACCTGCCCTGGGGCAACGTGAAGCCCGTGGTCGTGCTCTCCTCGTACTGGGAGGACATCAGCCACCGCACGGACACGCAGAACCAGCTGCTGAGCGTGGCGGACCAGCTGGTGAGCAGGCGCCGGGCCCCGGGTCCCGAGCCCCCTCCCGGCCCCAAGCCCCCTCCGGGCCTGGCTCCCGAGCCCCGGCCCCGCCCCAGACCCCTCCTGGCCCCGGCCCCCCGAGCCCCCTCCCCAGGCCCCGCTCCCCGGGCCCTCCGTTAGTGGGGGCAGCCCGCCAGCAGGGGGCGGGACCGGGCCGGGGGTCACTGGCTCTCTCCCTGCCCCCCGGGGGTCTCTAGGAAGCCGGCCTGAACCAGGTCCACGTGGCCCTCAAGGCTCACTTTCCCGCCGAAGAGCTTGACGGCTTGGTGGCGCAGGTGATCGACAGCCTCATCTCGGACTGCAGGTACTGTGGCTTTTCTCGCCTCCCCCTCCCCCCCAACGCCACGCCCCCACCCGGCTCCCCCGAAGCCCCGCCCCCATGCCCCGTTTTCCCCCGACGCCCCGCCCCCATGCCCCACCTCCCACACCCCAAAGCCCCGCGGGGGGGGGGAGGGGGGAAGGTGGGGGTGCCCGAGGCAGGGTCTCTGGCCCAGCCCAAGCTCTCTCCCCCAGGCCGGGCCGACCTCTCCCACAGGTAAAGCTGTGCCTGGGGGCCTCGGGGCGAGAAGGGGGGGGGGAGGACAACTGGAGGGTGGGGAAGGTTCCCCGCACAAAGGGAGGCCCCGTAGGTGCCACCGGCCGTGTTCTCCTTCCCTCCGGTCAGCAAAGATTTATGGGCAAGATGCTGTCCCTTGGGAGCCTGCTGGGGTGGGGGGAGCGGGGGTGTCCCGGGCATCCCATGCCCATGTGCCAGCCGATGCCCACATGCCAGCTGATGCCCACACACCACTCCATGCCCACATGCCAGCTGATGCCCACACACCGCTCATGCCCACGTGCCAGCCAATGCCCACATGCCGCCCCATGCCCACATGCCAGCAGATGCCCACACTCCCTTCTCAGCTGCATTAGATCAGGGTCCGCAAAGGCGGGGCCTGAGATCCCCCCAGTCCTCGGTGCACTGGGAGTTCCTGTCCCACGGGCGGCGGGCCGTTCTGGGGCTTGGTCCCAGACACCCTTGGGGAGTGTTGTGCGGCACCCGCCCCTCCTGGGCACGGTCTCTGGCCTGTTCCCAAAGCCAGGCAGAACACTCAGGGCCGTCACCTCTGGCAGTGTCTGTGCCCCACTTTGTCCCCCTCCCCCCAGGCAGATACTGAGGATCTGACTGTCCCGGCCCCCCGGCGCCCCCTCCCAGCTTTCCTGGAGCAGGAGGGGCCTGGGCTTTCCTTAGCCTGGGGGGGCACCAGGCGCTTGCTCAGAGAGCCTTAGCCGGCTCTCGGCCTCCCTGAAAACCTCCCCTCAGGGGCTGGCCTCCCGGCCTCCCAGCCTGCCCTGACCGCCATCCCTCAGCTGCAGACATAAATCCCCACCGGGGCTTCCCCTTCCAGGGGCTGCCTGGGCTTCCCTCCCCCGGCCCCCTCACTGGCAGGCGGGGGCCCCTGGCCGGGGGCTGCGGCTCTGGGCCCCCTGGGAAGGACCCCTGGCCCCTGCAAGGGCCCCCGCCCCCAGCCCGGCTCATGGGCCTCAGAGCCAGCCCCAGCCAAGCTACGTGACCCGAACCAGGCCCCGGGCTCCGGTTTCCCCAAGCTGGAGCCGGCGCTCAGCTCCCCCTCCCTGCCCGCCCCCCTTCGAAATTCAATTAAAAAAAATAACAGGAAAAATGTTGAGCGGCCGCCGGCTGCCAAGGCAGCGTGTCTGGGGCGGGCGCGGGCACTGGTGCCGCTCGGGCGGTAATTGCTTCTGCATCGCTCGGGAGCTTGGCAGGGAAATAAATCAGCGTGGAGCCGGGAGCGGGGGCCCAGACGGGCCTTCTGCTGCCTCCGCTGGGGGGGGGCAGGCGGGGGACGAGCCCCCCCCAGGCTGGAGCCCCTCACCCAAAAGGGAGGCTTCGGACTTGGGGGGCTTGGGGTCCCCCCTCCCCAGGGGAGACCTCGATTCTGATGGGAACAAAGGCTTCTCCCGCTCCCCTCAGGGAGCCCCTGCCCAGTTAGGGGAGAGCCTCCCCCCAGGTCTGGCGAGCTGCTCCTCCCCCACTTGGGGCGATCAGGGTTAGGGGGATCCCTGGAGGGGCCCGTGGGGAGCGGGCTTCTTGGCCCTTAACCTGCCTGGTCTCTGCCACACGTCGGGGCCTCACATTTATCCTCAAACCAGACGTAGAACTTACTGTTCAAACATGAGCGCAACTGCAGCGCATCTGGTCCTTGGCACCTGGGTTCGAATCTGGCCTCAGGCGCTTACTGGCTGGGGATTGTGGGCAAGTCAATAGACCACCTTTTCCCTCAGTTTCCTTGTCTGTAAAATGGGGATAATAATAGTGCCTCCCCCCAGTTATTGTGAGACTCAAATGGGACAATGTTGTAAAGTGCCAAGCAGAATGCTCGGCACACAGTAGGCACTGCATCAAGGAAACATTTAGAAGCACCTACTGTGCACTGAGTGCTGGGGACACAGAGACGCACATTCTAGCTATGAGGGGCCTTCACTTCAGAGATGAGGCTGCGGTGGCTCACACCACTAGGCCATGGTAGCTTTCGAACCCAGATACCCCTGATTGAGCTCAGCCCCTCTCCCCAAAGGCCCCTGAGACTCAGTTTCCTCATCTGTAAGTGGGAACAATAATGCTGCAGGAGCGCCTGTTCCCACGTGTTATGGAGAAAGCACTTCATAAGTTTGGGAAAAACTGTGTTTTCTTGGGCCTTCTTAAAGACCTCGTGTCGCTCCCGCGGGCCCCTTGGCCTGGGCGCCACCGGGAGGGCGAGGGAGGGCACTTCCAGCGCCCACTCGCTTCTTTCTCCCTCTGCGCACAGTCAGCCTCTGGTGGACGTCAGGGAGAAGCCGGCAGCCACACACCTGGACCACTACCTGTACCGCCTGCGCACCAGCACCCTGAGCCAGATCGTGCATGCGGCCCTGGAGCTGAAGCACGCCGGGGCCCACGACGACCTGATGGCCGCCCTGGAGCAGGCCGAGGACTGGCTGCTGCGCCTGCGGGCCCTGGCCGAGGAGGTAGCCGGGGCGGGTCAGAGGCCGGTGTGCGCGGGGGCCCCCCCTCCCTCTGGGCCGGGGGGCTCTGGGAGCCCCTCTTTCTGGGGCCCTCCTCTCTCTGGGGCCCCCTCTCTCTGGGGGCCCCCTGAGCTGCTCCGAGTTATTTTGGGTCCAACATTCCCCTTTAGGCCTTTGGTTTCCTCGTTCCTAACCGAGGGAACAATGGTAGCCCTGTCCCAGTCGTTGGGAGGCCAGGACGAGATAGCGCTGGCCCTGTGCCATCCCTGAGCAGTGCCAGGGGGAGGCTGCTGGCAGCTCCTTGCCAGTCTGCCCCAAAGCACTACAGGCCCCCCCCCGACAGTGCACTGGGACCCCTGGAACATCCACCCTTCCTGTCCCTATGAGTGTGACGAGGCGATGGGAGCCCCCATGCCCCCCAGAAAGGCTCATTCTCTCTCCAGGAGCCCCCTCTGCCCTCGCAGGGCTGGCCAGTGCTTAGTGACTGGTTTGGGGGAGGTCAGGGGATCTCGCTCGCTGATCCACAGCCCAGGGGGGAGATGACGGGTCCTCAGGAGGGGGAACCTGCTCTCCCAGGAGTTAAGTAGAGCCGGAAGGTCCCAGGAAGTCCTGGGTGTCCAAGCCCCGACTGAGAGCTGCAAGGGCGTTTAGAGGGCGGGTGGCCCGAGCCCCGCTCATTTTGTGGGAGGGGAAACTGAGGCACTGAGCCCGGAGTCTCTCCAGAGGGGTGTGGGGGGGGCAGGGAGCTCCCCGTGGAGGGAGGCTGGAGACCCCCGCAGGCAGGCCGGGGGGCCGGGCCGGGCATGGTGGAAGCGGCTGATTTATTGCAGTGCGTGCTGGGGGAGGGAGTTGGAGTAGGGAGGGAGAGGGAAGGCTGGGGAGAAGAATTTCCGGAGCAGTTCGCTTTCCCAAAGGCTGGGGGGGCTTGGAAGGCAGTAGGATTCCAAGGCCCAAGGAAGGCTTCCAGAAACATCCATCCTCCAGAGCTGGCTTGGACTCCTTCCCTGTGAAAAGCAGCCCCGGCTGCAGCTGGTTAGCGCAGTGGTTAGACCCGGTCCTGACGGGACCAAGGTTATGGCTCCCGTCTCCGTCTGGGCCACAGAGCCAGAGACCGCCGCTCCGTGACCCCGTTTGGAGACCCCTCCCCTCGCTGAGTACCATCGGAGGCGTGTCTGCCTCAGTTTCCTCAAGTATGATACCTCGGGGGCGACCTTTAGGACTAAAGGAGACACTAGTTTCTAAAAAGGTGCTTAGCACAGTGACCTGACACATAGTAGGCCCTATATAGAAGTGCCTAGTGCCTCTCTGCTACAGGTCATAGAACCCCCTGATCTTGTTCATAAATTGTTCCCTCATCCTGGACATCTTTGCTGGAGAATAGACTTACTCTGGGGTACAGACTGAACCCCAATCAGAGCCAAACCAGTGAGGATTTATTGAGCGCCGTCTGTATGCTAGGTGCTGGGGTGGGCGTCCTTGCCTTCGAGGAGCTGTGCTGGGAGGGAGCATCCATACGGCGCTAAGTGTGTACAAAAGGGCCTGGATTTCACGGCGATTGGTCCGGGAGCTCCCAGGCCGGGACCCGGCGCCAGTCGGCCCCTTTTTGGCAATTGGCAGCCCCAGCCTGTGGCCACCACGTCACTCGCCCAGGATGATGTTGTCATGAGGCCAAAGGCAAGATTCGAATCCGGGTCTTCCTTGGCTCCAGAGCCAGCTCCTTCTCCGCTCCCGGGCTGCAGATGGACCCAGAAAACCACAAATTACCCTTCTCTTTGCTGGATTTTTAGTTACCTAGTTAACCATTGCCCAGTCCCACTGTAGTCAAGCCATGAGCCTGCCCCCGAGCAGTTTATCCCCCCCGGCTCCTCTCCCACAGACCAGGTGGAGATAGCGCGAGAGGGAGCCATAGAGGGGGGCCCCAGGGTCCCGGGCCCTGGAGGAGGCCCCTGGGTGTAACTGGAGGAAGAAAGGACATCCTGGGGCTGGGGAAGAGCCTGAGCAAAGACACAGAGCTGGGAGGTGGGGCGGCGCTCGTTTGCCCAGACTCTCCAGTCCAGAGCCAGCCCCAGACACGGCCCCGCCGGCCTCTGCTTCCTCATCTGTAAAATGGGCATTGGCACCTGCTTCCCAGGGCTAGTGTGGGGCCCAGGGAGACGGCGGATGTAAAGCGCTTTGCCAGCCTTCGAGGGCCGGGCGAGATCAGCTGTCGGTAAAAATAAAGACGTACTGATCCCTCCCTGTGCCCGACCCGTGCGCAGGGCCCTGCTCGTGTCTCTGGGGCCCCCGGGCCCCTCAGCAGGCCCCGCTTCGGGCAGCGTCACGGGGACCGTAGAGTTAGGAGAGCTCGCACCCGAGTCTTCAATGGCATCGATCTAATTACTGGGAGATGGGGTAATAACCCTAACCCCAAACCTCATAGGCTTAGGGCAGTAACGGCACCTAATGTTTGCACAGCCCTCAGCACCTGTACCCAGCAGGCACTACATACATGCTGGCGTTTGTCACTGTCATTACTGGGACTCCTTTCTCCAAGACTTTTCCCGCAGCAGAGGCTGAGTCTCGCCTCCAGCCACTTCCATTCCCACTTCCAGTTCTGCCTCTGGGGCCGGTGGAATAAAGGGAATGTTTTGATTGTTGAGGGGGCTCTCGGGTCCCTCCTAGAGGAGCCCAAGACCGGCCCTTGCTCATGAGGCCCTCCTAGGCCGTTGGGGAGTGGGCCTGGAGGGTCTCAGGCAGGGGGGCGCTGAGCTCCTGGAGCTTCCTGGAGGAGGTGGGCTTTGCAGCAGGGATTGGGCTGGGGGAGGGAGGGGCTGCCCGGGATGTTGGGGCCAGGGGAGGGAGAGGTCAGCCCCCTGCCCGGCCCCTCCCCCATCACGGTCCCCTTTCTCCTTGCCCACCAGCCCCAGAACAGCCTGCCCGACGTGGTGATCTGGATGCTGCAGGGGGACAAGCGCGTGGCCTACCACCGCCTGCCGGCCCATGAGATCCTCTTCTCCAGGGGGGGGCCCCGGTGCTGTGGCAAGAACTGCGGGAAGCTGCAGACCGTCTTTCTGAAAGTAAGTCTCCCCCGCCTCCGGGATCCTCAGTGCCCCCCCGAGGGTACCACGGGATTAGGGGGCAGCACCTGGGGAGCAAGGGCAGGGAGCCCCCCAAAGCCCGTAAGCCGAGAGTGGGGTCCTGTGAGTTAGAATCAGGAGTCCCGGAGGTCATCTGATCCTGCCTCCCATTTTACAGAGGGGTAAACCGAGGCCCAGAGAGGGAGACCTAGGTTTGTACTTGGGAGAAAGGAGCCGTCCCGCAGGGAGGCCCTCGAGGGAGGTAGGCAGGGGCAGCTTCGGAGTCTGAGCTCAGGACCTTTGGCTTCAGAGCCTTCCCTGGTCCTGTCCTGGAGGCCACCGTCAAGGGAGGGGCCACGGCTGCCTTTGGGAGGCTCCCTGGGGGTCGCAGTTGAGGGCTCCTCTCCTGACCTGGGGGCTTCAGAGGGCAGGGGGCCGTGGCCCCCTCCTCACCCTGGGGCCCTCCTGGGGACCCTGCTGAGCTGGCCCACTGTGGCGTCTGCCTTCGGAGGCTTCCCCAGGCCTCTCTGGGCCAGGCCGGGGTCTCCCCTCCTGCCTCTCCCAAGGGGCTGCCCACCCCCTCCCTGGGGCTCTCAGGCCATGGACCTCAGCGTCTCTGGGGGTCTCTGCACCCCTTCTGCCCTCCTGGGGGGCCACGGGGCTGCTCAGCACCAGCAGGTGCTCGGGAGGGGGGTCAGGCACTTCATGGCCGGGGTCTCTGGGGTCGCCCGCAGGCTCCTTTATTTGGGGAAAACCCAGAGGATTTGGCCCCAGAGCTTGGGGTCAGGGCATGGTGCTATCTGTCGTCCAGGGCTCGTGGGCTGGGGGCTCTTGGACACCAGATACTGGGCTCGTGTGGGGGCAGGGGAAGGGAGGGGGGATGGGAAAGGGGAAGAAAGAAGGGGGGAGAGGAAGGGGGTACCCCAAGGGCCGAGCTGGGGGGGACATTAGGGGCCATTGGGTTTGCCTTCTCCCCCATGGAGGAGGAGAGCAGCTTCTACGGAGGAACGAGGGCTGCCTCTGGCCAGCGGCCAGGAAGGGAGTGACCGGCCGGGGCATCTTGGGACACTGAGGTCGGTGCTGCCTCTAGAGCTCGCCACCGCCTCCAGAAGGTAGGGCAGGGGCCAATCAGAGAAGACTTCCCAGAGGAAGAGGCACATCCCGGAGGAGGAAGAGTTCCCCCTTTGGCACCAAGGCCCTGGGTTCAAATCCTTCCTTTTTGCTTGACCCGGGCCGAACCCTTCCTGGGCCTCAGTCTCCTCCCTGGTAGAAGGGGCAGAAAGGCCGGGCTCCGGGTTCTTGGGCCCCCTCGGGCCGACATTTTGGGGAGAGGGGCTCGTGACGCGGGTTCCGATGGCAGGGACTCAGGCCCCCCCGCCCAGACCCCACAGCGTCAGGGAAACCTAAGCCGAAAATTTACCCTGGCTCCGAGTGTGAGAAAAAAAATAGAAAATTGTTCCTTCGAGTCTTCCCCGCTCGGCTCCTGAGTCCTCCAGCGTCCTGAGTAAACGGGGGAAAAATGTTGGCCGGGAGCAGAGACCAGAAAAACATTGGGTTTCTCCACTTGAGCCGAGGTCGGAAAAAGTGATCCGCAGCCCGGGAGCAGCGGCCGAGGAGCCGTCTCTGCCCGCGGCTATTCTGGGAGCGGGCGGGGCCGGGGGGTCGGCGGTGGGTGGGAGCCCCAGCCGGCTCTGGGGGGGGGCACTGAGTGATGAGTGAGAGCATGAGTGATGGGGGATATTTCCATAGTCGGAGGCTTGTGGCGTGTGGGGGGGCAGCGTCTGGGGCCAGCGGCCTCCTCCTGCCCCGGGGGAGGGCAAGCGCTGCTCAGGCCAATGGGGGCGGCGGGGGGGGGGGCAAACACGGCGAGCCCCCCCAGGGAACTGGGAGGGGCAGCTCTGTCACCCACTAGCCGCCCGTCTCTGTCCCGGCCTCCCGTGGGACCCTCAGGGAGACTTTCCATGATGGTGCTGTGAGCTCTCTGCACGTGGTCGGGCTCCAAGACGCGCGGGAGCCGGACGGACGGCCCAGGCTAGGGGGTCCCGGGGGCCCTTTGGTCCTGCCAGAAATGAGTGAGGAACTGTATGAAGCGCCTACTGTGAGCTGTGCCAAATGCGGGGATGGAGATGAGAGCGCCCGCCCTCAAGGGGCTTCCACTCCAAGGGAGAGGAGCGGGGAGCGGGGGCTCTGGTCCCAAAGGTGCGAGGCTGGTGAGGCCCTGGGGAAGCAGGAAGTATGTCCTGCATCTAACGCAGTGAACAAATACATCCTAACTGCAAATCAGGGAATAAAAGAATAAGTGAATAGATACTAGCATAGTAGATGCTTAATAGCTATTTATTGACTTTCAGCAGAACAGAAGCTCCGTGAGGGCATTTACTAGCTAGATGCCAGCTGTGCTCGTCTGGGCGAATCACTCACCTGCTGTCTGCCTCAGTTTCTTCCTCTGTAAAATGGGGATGATATTGATAACTCCCTCCCAGAGTTTTTTGGGAAGATCAAACGAGATAACAAACGTAAAATACCTGGCGAACATTAAAGCACAGGCTTTGTACTATTATAATTAATCTTTGTTGTTCGATTGTTTTCCGTCACGTCCCCATGATCCCACTGGGGTTTTTGCAGTTCGCCGTGTGCTTCTTCAGCCAATTTGTATAGATGGGGAAACTGAGGCTCAGGGCTGAGTGACCTGCCCAGAGTCACGGAGCTAGCGAGCGCCGGGGCTGGATTTGCCCCACGAAGCCGTCCCCTGTCCGGTTCTGTGCTCTGTATGGAAGCACGGGCAGCCGGTGAAACGTGGGCCCGCAGCCATTGTTGGCCCCCGGGAAGCGGGGCCAGCTCTGTTTGTCCTGAAAGGCCGCCCTGGGAGCGGGGGAGGAGGGCCAGCTGGGGCTGGAGGAGGGAGATTTCCCGGCCTTGACTGCTGTCCCCCTCCCTGTTGCCTGGGAGCTTCAGTGACTCGCCCCTGGTCTCTGAGGCAGCTGGAAGCCAGGGCCAGGTTCTGCCCCAGTGAGCCTTTGGCTGAGCCCGGTTCTGTTACTCAGAATGGCTAACGAGGGGCTGGGGCAGGGGGGGCAGACATGGAGCTCTGGGCCTGCAGCTGAATCAGGGGCATTTCCTCTCTGCAGGTCCTCTGTCCTCCAAGTGGAGAGCGAGCTCCCCTGGCAGGGCCCCTTTGGGCCTGGGCAGGAGGGAGCCGCTCGATAAGGGGCAGCCAGTGGTCTCTGAGGGCATGCGGTGCCATGGCAGCTGCTCCGGGGTACAGGCCCCAGGGAGCCGTGAGCTTGTGGAGGGCACAGAGACCAAGGGGCCCTGGCGTCCATCCCGGGGGGCTCTGGCTGGGCCAGGGCCGGATACAGGAGCTCTGGTTTTCTTTCCTTCCGCTTCATGTCCAGTACCCGATGGAGGGTGTGAAGGGCTCCAAGATGCCGGCCCAGATCCGCGTCCAGCTCTGGCTGGGTCTCTCGGTGGATGAGAAGGAGCTAAACAAGTTCGCCGAGGGGAAGCTCTCTGTCTTTGCCGAAACCGTGAGTAGCCCCCCAGGCTCTTCCTCCTTTCCCTCTCCTCCTGGCGGGCAGGGGCCCAGGCCCGGTGGCTCCCCCGCCCCCCCTGGGCTCACACACTTTCTTTCTTTCCCCGTCCAGTATGAGAACCAGACCAAGCTGGCCTTGATGGGCACCTGGGGGACCATGGGACTCACCTACCCCAAGTTCTCCGATGTCACCAGCAAGATCAAGCTGCCCAAAGACAGCTTCCGGCCCTCGGCAGGCTGGGACTGGGCCGGGGACTGGTTCGTGAGCCCCGAGAAAACGTGAGTCTGGGCTGGGGGGCCGGGGGGGCTGGGCAGGGGCACCTGGAGGTAGGGACTGCCAAGTACCAGGGGCCCTTTCCATACTTCTCCCTTCCCTGCGTGTGGGCGTGTCTGTCTCTGTCTGTCTCTGGGTCTCTCTCCCCCCATGTGTCTCTGTCTCTGTTTCTCTCATTGCCTCCCTCTCTGTTAGGGCCAGAACCCTGGCACCCCAGTGACCCATGTGCAGGCTCCGGGGTGGGAGGAGGCAGAGCTTGTCCCCCATAAGCAGCTCTTTGGGGAGGCTCTGACCGTCTTCTGAGCAGCCCTTTCTCGGCCCAGGCTGCTGCACGATGCGGACGCTGGCCACCTGAGCTTTGTGGAGGAGGTCTTTGAGAACCAAACCCGCCTGCCCGGAGGCCAGTGGATCTACATGAGCGATAACTACACAGATGTGGTGAGCCGGGGTCCTGCATAGGGGGCGGGGAAGGTTGGGCAGTGGTTACGGAGGATGGTCTGGGGGCCAGACTCCCGCAGCTCTCTGGGGGCTAGGCTCGGTGGCCTTGGGTAGGTCTCAAGCTATTGCTTAACTCTGTCTCCATCTTTTCCTCTTTTTCTGTTTCTTTTTCCCCCATCTCTTCCTTCTCTTTATCTTCTTTTTCTCTTTTCCCCATCTCTTTCTTCTTTTTTCTTCCTTTTCTATCTCTTTTCCTGATCTCTTTTTTCTTTTTTCTTCCTTTTCTTTTTTCTCCCTTTTTGTTCCTTTTCTATCTCTTTCCCCCATCTTTTTCTTCTGTCTTTTTTCTTCTTTTTCTATCTCTTTTCCTAATCTCTTTTTTCTCCTTTTTTCTTCCTTTTTTCTTTTCCTCGTCTCTTTCTTTTCTTTTTCTTCCTTCTTTCTCTTTCCCCCATCTCTTTCTTCTCTGTTTTTTTCTTTCTTTTCTATCTCTTTTCCTCATTTCTTTTTTCTCTCTTTTTCTTCCTTTTCTATCTCTTTCTTCTCTCTTTTTCTTCTTTCTTGTCACTTGCCCCATTTTTCTCCCTGTCTCTCCCCTTCTCTCTCCCACACCTTTCTCTTCCCTGTTCTTCTTTCTCTCTTTCCTCCATCTTTGTCCCACTCACTTGCCTCTTTCTTCTCATTTTCCTCTCCTCCCTTCTCTGTATCTCCCTCCTCTCTCTCCCTCCCTTTCCCCTCCTCCTCCTCTTCTCTCTCTCTGTCTCTCTGTTTCTCTCTCTCTCTCTCTCTCTCTCTCTCTCTCTCTCTCTCTCTCTCTCTCTCTCTCTCTCTTCTCTCTCTGTCTCTCTCTCTCTCTTTCTCTCCCTCCCCCCTCCCTCTCTCCTCCCCCTCTCTCTGTCTGTCTCTTTCTGTTTCAGAATGGAGAGAAGGTGCTTCCCAAGGATGATATCGTCTGCCCTGTGGGGTGGAAGTGGGAAGATGAAGAATGGTCTACAGATCTCAACCGAGCTGTTGATGAACTAGGTAGGAAGGCCTGGTGGTTAGGTGCGAGGGGGCGCAGGGGATCTCACTGCCTGGAGGGGGGGGTCCCCTCTGGCTTCAGGGGACTGTCCTGTCCGGACTGAGCTCTTGGCTTCACTTGGTGGGAAAAGCATCACTGGCTTTGGGGAGCGAGCAGCGCGGTTTCTTTGGCTTGGATGAGGTGCCGGCAAAGATGCTGAATCCAGGGCAATCCGCTGGAAATACATTCCACTCAAGCAAGCATTTATCAAGTGCCTGCTGTGTGCCTGGGAGCTGGGGATGCAGCTACAAGAATCCCTGCCCTCCAGGAATTTCTGTTCTAGCCAGGATTCTGAAAGCAACTGAGCGGGCCCTGGCTTGAATGGGCCACCCAGGAACCTGCAAAAAAGGCCTGTAACCAGGCCTAGGCTGCCATAGGCATAGGGAGAGAATCTGGAGCCACAGGACCTGGGTTCAAATCCCACCTACGCCGTCCACGTAACCTTGGGTGCGAGAGTGAATTGATCCACATTTTTTAAGCTCACTCTGTTTGCTGGGCCCTGGGGAGACCTAGAGAAAAACAGAGCAATTTCTGCCTGCAACGAGCTTGTGTCCAATCAGGAAAAACAACGTGTGCCTCCTGTGGTGAATGCAGACTCCTCCGAGCCTCCTCAGGGTTCCTCCTCTGCAAAAAGTGCTGGGCTCGATGTCTCCCAAGGGCCGAACCAGTTCTAGGGCTACAATCTCATGACTTCCTAAGCTCCTTTTCAGCTTGAAAACTAAGATCCTAAGACCAATCACCAACATTTATTAAGTGCCCACTGTATGCCGAGCACCAGGCCAAGCTATAATCCCCTCTCCCTCATCTAGAACTGTGCGTCCCGTCCCCAGGAGACCGGTCAGGGGGCCGGGGGCCAAACCCCCTTCTCTTCCCTGGGAAAGGACCCCCGGTGGCCCTGTGCTCACGCTCTGGGGGAGCGGGGGGCTCTGCTATGGGAAATGACAAGGGACCCGGGGCTGGTCTCTCGCAGGCTGGGAGTACGGCCTCACCATCCCGCCCGAGCGGAAGCCCAAGCACTGGGTTCCGGCCGAGAAGATGTATCACACCAGCCGACGGCGCCGCTGGGTCCGCCTGCGAAGGAGGGACCTTAGCCAGATGGAGGCACTGATAAAGGCGAGTCCCGGGGAGGGGCCAGTGGGGGGGAGGCGGGGGGGGGTCCGGGAGCTCCTGCCGGAGCGGGGGGACAGGGGCCAGAGGGGATTTGGCCCTGTGGCCGTGGGGGGCTTTTGTCCGACGCCTCAGGGACGCCCTCTCGGTCCGTAACGCTAGCCCTGGTCTAACCACCGGTCAGGGTCAGCTGAACAACAGGTTGGGGAGGGTGGGTCCGGGTCAGAACACATGCCCTTCCAGGCAGGGCCTCTCCAGACTGAGCCCCTTCCTCAAGGGGGGCACGAAGGGAAGGGGACGCCCAGTCGTTCCCATCTCCCAGATGCTTTACTTCTTCCCCTGCTTCCCCCCTGTCCCTGCAGCACCGGAAGGCAGAGTCCGAGGGGGAGGGATGGGAATACGCGTCTCTCTTTGGCTGGAAGTTCCACATGGAGTACCGCAAGACGGACGCCTTCCGCCGTCGCCGATGGCGCCGCCGCATGGAGCCTCTGGAGAGGACGGGCGCGGCGGCCGTCTTTGCCCTGGAAGGCGCTCTGGTGAGTGGGCAGTGCCCGGAGGGAGGGGCTCTATGGGCGGAGGGCGGCTCCCGACTGGGGGAGGGGACCGTGGACCATCCTCGCGTGGGCGCTCAGAGAAGGTCCGAATGTATATATAATCATAACACACACACGTTTTATATATATATGTGTGTGTGTGTGTGTATACACAGGTATGTTTAGTCATTTAGTCACTTCAGTTGTGTTCAGCTCTTCGTGTCCACGTTTGGGCTTTCTTGACAGATACTGGAGGGGTGGCCGTTTCCTTTTCCAGGTCATTTTACAGATGAGGAAACTGAGGCAGACAGGGTCACAGCTAGGGAGTATCTGAGGCTGGATTTGAACTCAGGAAGAGGAGAGTTCTTGGCTTCAGGCTCAGGGCCGAGACGGGAATGACATTATTCTTTATTATTAACAACATTCACTTGGGCAAACCAACAAGCCCATGGGGTGACTTGCATAATTATTGTCACTGTTTTATAAATGCGGAAACTGAGCATCACATTAAGTGACTTGCCCCTGCTCTGACATCCCCTGTTCTAAGCCCCCTCCCAGCTCTGAGTTGTCCATATTTGTTATCTAGAGTTATTAGGGCTTCCCCCGGCCCGACCCCGGCTCCATCTCTTGCTTAAAAGCTGACCCTGGCCTTCACATGACACTGAGACCGAGTAAAACTGGCAGACGAAAGGCAGGCCCCTTGCGGTCCTTAGTCTGGACCTGCTCAGCCATGAAAGTCGGAAGTGGGCAGAGAGAGTGTGACCAGGTTAAAACTGCAGCGTTTTCTGGACAAGTGTCAGTTAACCCCACTTCCTGTTCTCACTCCCACCCCAGTTCTCCAAGTTTGCTGGAAAATTCAGTTTGATTAGAAAACTCTTTGGCCAATGTCCAGAATTTGTCTAATGTACACAAAGAGCAGCTAATACAGCAGAATTTGAAACACACACACACACACACACACACACACACACACACACACACACAGACAGACACTGACACAATTATTTTTGCATTGGCCCTAAAAAAGGCTTATTAAACAAATGTTCTTCAACGAGCTCATATTTGCAGACATTCACCTCTCAGTCCCTTAGTCAGTAAACATTTATTAAATACCTAATGCGTGCCAGGTCTTGTTCTAAGGGCTGGAGAATACAAGAAAGGCCAGGGTTCCCTTCTTCAAGGACCTCATGGTCAATTGAAACAAAAAAAGCTACATTTCTGTGCCACCTGAAGATTTCCAAAGCAGGTGCTGCATATGCTGCCTCACCACAAGCCTGTAAAAACAGGTGCTATCCCAATTTTGCAGATCAGGAAACGTCCACCCATAGAGGTTAGATGCTGATCTGGGAGGCCTAAGAGGCCTTTTGTAGTTCAACCTCCTTCATTTGTATTTGGGGGAACTGAGGTCCAGGGAGAGCTGGTGATTCATCAACATCACCGAGGAAACCAGTGGCAGGAGGTCTATGTAGGGAAGTCTGGATGGCATTGGGCTGTCAGGCCAGTTTGTCTGGGACATGAAGAGGTGAAGAGTTAGTGGTATGGAACAAATCTGGACATTAGATCTGAGTTAGACTAGGGAGATCCTTGGAGAAATCTGGACATTAGGTCTGAGTTAGACTAGGGAGATCTTTCGAGAAATTTGGACATTAGATCTGAGTTAGACTAGGGAGATCCTTGGAGAAATCTGGACATTAGGTCTGAGTTAGACTAGGGAGATCCTTGGAGAAATCTGGACATTAGACCTGAGTTAGACTAGGGAGATCCTTCAAGAAATCTGGACATTAGATCTGAATTAGACTAGGGAGATCTTTCGAGAAATCTGGACATTAGATCTGAGTTAGACTAGGGAGATCCTTGGAGAAATCTGGACATTAGATCTGAGTTAGACTAGGGAGATCCTTGGAGAAATCTGGACATTAGACCTGAGCTAGACTAGGGAGATCCTTGGAGAAATCTGGACATTAGATGTGAGTTAGACTAGGGAGATCCTTCGAGAAATCTGGACATTAGATCTGAGTTAGACTAGGGAGATCCTTGGAGAAATCTGGACATTAGGTCTGAGTTAGACTAGGGAGATCCTTGGAGAAATCTGGACATTAGACCTGAGCTAGACTAGGGAGATCCTTGGAGAAATCTGGACATTAGATGTGAGTTAGACTAGGGAGATCCTTCGAGAAATCTGGACATTAGACCTGAGTTAGACTAGGGAGATCCTTGGAGAAATCTGGACATTAGGTCTGAGTTAGACTAGGGAGATCCTTGGAGAAATCTGGACATTAGACCTGAGCTAGACTAGGGAGATCCTTGGAGAAATCTGGACATTAGATGTGAGTTAGACTAGGGAGATCCTTGGAGAAATCTGGACATTAGACCTGAGTTAGACTAGGGAGATCTTTTGAGAAATCTGGACATTAGACCTGAGTTAGACTAGGGAGATCTTTTGAGAAATCTGGACATTAGATCTGAATTAGACTAGGGAGATCCTTGGAGAAATCTGGACATTAGATGTGAGTTAGACTAGGGAGAAACTTGGAGAAATCTGGACATTAGATGTGAGTTAGACTAGGGAGATCCTTGGAGAAATCTGGACATTAGATTTGAGTTAGACTAGGGAGATCCTTTGATAAATCTGCGTATTACATCTCAGTTAGACTAGGGAGATCCTTGGAGAAATCTGGACATTAGACCTGAGTTAGACTAGGGAGATCTTTCGAGAAATCTGGACATTAGATCTGAGTTAGACTAGGGAGATCCTTGGAGAAATCTGGACATTAGATATGAGTTAGACTAGGGAGAAACTTGGAGAAATCTGGATATTAGATATCTCAGTTAGACTAGGGAGATTCTTTGAGAAAGCTGGACATTAGATAGGAGTTAGACTAGGGAGATCCTTCAATGCTCAGCTGAGGAGTTTGTGGCCATGTTGTCCTTCAGTCATTTTGGTCATGTTAGATTCTTTGTGTCCCCATTGGGGGTTTTCTCAGCAGATATTGGAGAGGTTTAGCTAGTTCTTTCTCCAGCTCATTTTATAGATGAGGAAACCGAGGTAAACAGTGTTAAGTGACTTGGCCAGGGTCATACAGCTCAGAAGTCTCTGAGGTTGAATTTGAACGTGGATCTTCTTGACCCCGGGTTCAGTACTTGAGGGTAGCTGGAGGGGACAGGCAATGTAGACTGGGAGTAGGGAGAACCGCGCAATCTACTGGAAACATTTGGGTGAAATATGGTGGCATGTAGGAGCAGGGGCTTCTCTGTTCTCCATGGCCCTCCCTCCCTCCCTCCTCACTTAGAGCGTGAGGTTGGGCCCTTCTCAGACCCCCCACTCACAGAGAGGCAGGTGTGTCCAGCCTGTATATGGGGGCCAGAGTGCGGGGGCCCATTCCCTTTGTCCAGAGTTGCAGTCCCGGTTCCCCTCTGCTGTGTCTCATCCCTGTGTTGTCCCCCATGACCGCTGCCCCTGCTGTCCCTGGGCTCCTGGGTCCCTCGGGCAGACCCCGGGCCATGGGGGCCCAGACCGATGGCCTCCCAGCGCTACCGGCCCTTTGTGTCTGGTTCCCTTTTCCCTTCCCGGCACGTAGTCCTCTCCCTGGTGCTGGAGCAGAGCTCTGGGGCCTGGCTCTTCCTGTCCCCCTGTGAAGACAGCTCCTTGGAAGGCAGACCCTGTCTGGTAATTAGCACATGCAGCCCAGGCCTTCTCCCTCCTCCCATCCCCACCCTCCTGGCTCCTTTCACAGAGCAGGAGGCCTTGGCTGCCAGCCTCGGGCCAACGGGAACGGTCTGCAGACTCCATCCCGAGCATTATTTTATTTGAGTATTATTCTTTTTCCAGCTAATATCCTGGCGTTCCCAAAGACACCGGGTTTCATAATCTTCCTGGCGTTCCCAAAGAACCTGGGAGTGGAGCACAAAGCCGCTATTATAGCAAATTGCCTCCTCCCACCCCACACCCGTCCTCTACCTCCCGCTCCCACCCGACCGCCCCTCTGCCTGACATTCAGGGCTCCCTGGGAAAGTCAAAGCAAGTGACTGCATTGGATGAGCTCACGGAATTAGACCGTCTCCCTTGGCGCAGGCCAGCTCCCATGCCCTTCGATTTTTCCAGAGTCCATCCTCGCTTCTTGGCCCATTTGTCTTGGGAGGGACAGCTCAGAATAGCTTTTTCACTCAGGGCTTGGGCAGGGAGGAGAGGGGAGCTGGTGGGGGGGGGGACCTGTGTTCCCAGGAGCTGTTACAGCAAAGCCCGAGCCAGAGCCCCCAGCCACACCCCTGCCCTTCTGCTGGGCCTTCTGCCCACCAAGGAACACAGTCCTGCTGGGTGGAACGGGCCTCAAAGGAGCCAATTCAGAAAGTCAGTGGCTAAAATCCCTCAGTGGGGAAAACGGGCTCTTCCTCCCCACCCTCAGTCATCCCCAAGAAACTCTGGAGTAGAAATCAGAGCCATCTTAGCTCAACTAGGGCTTAAGGAGACTGGGGCCGTGGAGGCCAAACCTCTCATTCTACAAGGAAGTGACCTGTCCAGGGTCAGCTGGCTTGGGAGGGGCCCTCACAGGAGGAAGGCAGCCTGCTCTGCCTAGGGAAGCTGTGGGCCTTGGCTCCGGGGTGGCCTTGGTCTGAGATCACTAGTAATTACTAATAATTCTAGTATGTGTTTGGGGGCCCAAGTAGTGGTGGGAAATGCGGTAGTTAGCCTTAGAAAGTCTGGCCCATGGGGGAGCCAGCCTCAGTCTGCTCTGCTTCCTTGTCTCTCCCCATATCTCCCTGCCAAGGTGACAGCCTCCCAGTGGCCAGTTTGTGCCCCCTCCCCAAATCCTGCTGACGCGAGGCTGGGTAGGGCAGCTGGTGGTTTTGGCTTCAGTTCTCTCATAGGGCCCAAACCAGCCTCGTGAGGCTCTTTCTTGCTTCTTTTACAAGGATGCTTCTGCTCGTTTCTGGGCTTAAGGTACAAGCAGAATCATAATTATGTGGGGGCTAGGAGGAGGCGGAAAATGGGGGCTGAGTCTAGCTCTCAGCTCCTCCGGCCCTCAAAGCTCCTCTTCTTCTGGGGAGGCTGCACCAACCTGGCCAGGAAGCAGAGGCCCCAGGCTCAGCTGGCGGCAAGGAGAGAAAAGGAAATTAAAGGGGAGGCTGCTCTGGGCCGGGGCGGGGATTGCAGGCCTTGAGAAACTCCCCCTCCCCACTTAATCAGAGCTAAACTGGAGGGGGGTGATGGGGTCTCAAAGCACCTGCTAACATCCCCGAGGTAGGCCTGGGCTCAGGGCCAGAGTCTGGAGACTGACTCAGTGATAGTGTAGCCCTGGGTAAGGGGTGTGTGCACACGCATGTGTGTGCTTGTACGTGTGTGTGTGTGTGTGTGTGTGTGTACATGTGCCCCTGCACTCCCAGAAGGGTTTATGTGAAATGTGCGTCCACATTTGGGGCACTAGGTATGTGTATGCATGAAATGTGTGTATCAAGGAATTTTTGTAGGTACACAAAATTCCTAAGTGTGACTGTAGCTATTTGTGACAGTTACATGTACATTTATATATATATATATGAATTTTATTTTATTCATTTATTTTTTGGGGTGACTGCTTATGAACCCTGGGCCTTGGTTTACCTTCAGGAAAAAAGGAGAGGGTTGGGCTAGGTGGCCTGTGAGGTCATGCAAAGCATATTATATATATATAATATTATTAATATATTTATATATATTATATATATTTATGGATATTTATAGATATAATATATCTATTAGGCATATTACAAAAAAGCGAACCAATCTGCTTGGTCCTCTATTCAGGCTTGCTCTCGGGATGTCATTTTCCATCATAAGCCCTTCAGCATTGTCTTGGCTCCTTCATGGCCGATCTCACACAGTATTGCTGTTGCTGTGCACACGGTTCTGCTTCTACTCATTTTGCATCAGTTGATGAAAGTCTTCCCAAGTTTTTCTGAAAGCATCGTGTTTGTTATTTCCTAGTCCATCAGAATCATACACTGGAACTTGTTCAGCCACTCCCCGGCGGAGGGGCATCCCGCTGATTTTCCAGTTCTTTGTCACCACAAAAAAAAGCCGCTATAGATATTTGTGCATAAATAGGTCCTTTCCCCTTTCTTTGATCTCTTTGGGAACCACAGTATAGGTCTTGATGCACAGTTTGAGGGCCTTTTGGGCATAGTTCCAAACCGCTCTCCAGAATGATTGGATCAGTTCACAACTCCACCAACAATGCACGAGTGTCCCATTTCCCCCACATTCCCTCCAACATCTGTCATTTTTCTTTTCTGCCATTTTAGCCAATCTGATAAATGTAAGGTGGTCCCCAGAGTAGTTTTAATTTTCATTTCTCTAATCAGTAGTGATTTAGAGCATTTTTCACATCCTCATCGATAGCTTTGATTTCTTCTTCTGAAAAGTACCCTGTTCACCTCCTTTGCCCACCCTCACTTTTCCACGGCTGGCTCTCTGCTCTTGGCTCTCTCCTTCCAGAGCCTCAGTTCCTCCCGGCAGCCTATGCTCCCAGGTGGGCGAGAGGGCTGGGCTGTGGGGAAGGGCCTCCCTTCCAAATCGTGCTCCCCAACCTCCTCGCTCCCGGGAACGATCTTGCCCTTCTGGAAACCCTGAATACACGCGGCTCTCTCGTGCTGGATCTTTAATGGTGTCTTTTCTTTTTCTTCTTTCTCCATCGCACACAATTAGTGGGAAGGGAGAGGGGCTCTGTGGCTCCCAGAGGACGGAGGGCCGTGTCTCTCCCGTCAGACAGGACGGAGGCCCATCCCCTCCCTCCCTGTCTGTCTTCTGCCCGTCCCTTTCCCAGGCATCTCTGTGTTTTTTAACGGGAACCTAGAGTAAGGAGGCTGAGGGCGGGCAGCTGGGCAGGGGCAGACACACGTGGACACGTCATCCATCGTAATCATGGTGAACGTGGGTATAGAGCTTACCTGTGCCAGCCCTGGGCCAGCTGCTTCCCAGGCATGATCTTGTCTGAGCTACACAACACCCTGGGAGATACTATCGTCCCTGAGGAAACCGAGGCGAATGGACACCAAGTGTGTCTCACACACACTCACAGACACACACACACACTCACACATTCATAGGTGCACACACAGCAGCCGCCCAAACCTGTTCCCACTGGCACCCACCGACCTATGGGATGGGGGCCCCCTCTCTCCCCGTGACCCCTGCCCTCTGCCCCCCCACCCTCTGCCCCACCCCCCTTGGGCTGGGGCTCTACATTCCATTCCCCCGCTCTCCCCCGACCCTTCCCTCCCTCTCTACCCCAGGCTCATCGGGAGGAAAGCCTGTGGTTGTGGCCAGGGTTGGGCCGGGGTGGGGGATGGTGGCCCGAGGTCTCAGCCCAGAGCTAACAGGGCTCTGAGACAGCCCTTCGGTGCTTGGGGACTAGAGCTCTTTGCTCTTTCCCTTTTTTTATGAAAATGAAAACCATAAAGAACATCTCCCCTGGGAAAGTGACTCCCCAAAGGAGACCCCTGAAGGGCCACCGCCTCAGGGCAGGGAGGAGCCGGGGCCTCAGGGCAGGGGGGAGCCGGGACCCCAGGCTCTTCCTCCTTCCCTCGGGGCCACAAAGGCTCCCAGGAGGATGGGACTGCTGAGGTCGGCCGGGCTCAGGGAGATGGGCCGGCTTCAGGAGGAAGGACGGAGCCAGCCCGAGTTCTGGAGGGGTGCAAGCGTTCCCCCCTCCCCCATTCCCTTGGGTCCGTCTGGACCCTCCCCACATCCCCCCTTGCCATGAAGGGGACTCCTGGCCACGGAGAGAGAAGGGGGAACCTGCTGGTGCTCCTGGCCCCAGCCCACAGTAGCTGACCTCTGGGAAGAGCACCTGGTCCTGCCCACCAATCGAGGGCTCTCCCTATTTCCCCTGTGCCCCCAAAGGTCGTGGCCCACCTCCCGCCCCCTTCTCTGTGTCAGAATAACTGACAGGCCTCCTGCCTCCCCCGTCTCTGCCTGCTCAGCACAGCGTCCAGAGCCTGAGCCCGGGGCCCGTTGGACGCCCCTTCTCCCAGGCCTCGGGGAGCTCTGGCAGCCTGGGCCAGACCCCTCCCCCGGCCCACACACCAGGATGGCCGCGGGGGCGGAGGGGAGGCCGGGGAGCTGGCTCTCGCTGACCTGGCGTGCTCCGGAGGCAATTAGCCTGACAGATTTAGTGCTCCCGTAGGCCGCCGGTGGGGCCCGGCCTGGGCCAGGGTGGGCTCGCTCCCCCTCCCTCTGAGAGCGGGGGCAGCTCCGTCGGCTCCTTAGTGCAGGGAGCCCGGCTCTGGGGCAGGCCGGGCACGGGGGGCTCCCCCAGGAGGGAGGAAGGGCCCTGGGCCGGCGCTGGCCGGATCCCCGGGGCCAGGAGGGGTCGGACGGCCTCGCTCCGAGGCTCCTCCAGGGCCTCCTCCTCTGGCTTTCTGACTCCTGGGTGTGGCCTGGCCAGGTCCCAGGGGGCTAACCTGGGGCTGAGGCTCCTTTAGACTGGAATGGCTGTGATAGGGCAGGATTCTCCTCAGACCAGGAGCTCCTGAAGGCAGGGCCGGGACTCCCGCCCCTAGCCAGGACATGGCGGAGGGGCAGGTCCCTGTCTCCCTCAGAGCGGAGCGGGCTCCCCGGGGCCGGGTCCTGGAGCTCCCCCCCTTCTTTGAGGGCAATGGCGGGTCTCCCCATTCCCACCAGGGGCCCTGCTCTGTCACAAGGCCGAGCTGAGGCTGTCGGAGGCTCGCAGAGAAGCTCTGGCTCAGGCTGGGAGAGGAGGCTTCTTGGGAACAGCCTTCCCTGGGCCAGGAGGGAGGAATCCGGCTTTGGGCGCACAGAGAGGAGAGCCAGCCCTAGGGGGGGGAAGGGGGCGTCCGCTGGGCAGTGAGGGGAACGGGGAGGAGATGGGGCTGGGAGAAGCCGGTGTCGGGTCATCTGTGTTGGGGGGCTTTCGAGGAAAGCTGAAAATGCATTTTCTTCTGGCTGCTCGGGAGCTATCGAAGACTTCTGAGCAGGGGAGTGACACACACAAGAGCCGTAGTCAGGGATTATGGGACCCAGAGGAATCTGGAAAGAGCGAAGGCCGTGGCCGTGGGTGCAGAAGACTGGGGCAGGGACCCCAGCACACTGAACCGAGCCCCCCACCAGAGGAGTCCTCACTCTAAGTGCCTGAAGGGCCCTCCTGCCCCATTGGAGACCCTCCACAGAGCAGAAGCTCTTCGCTTCCTTGTTGGGAAGTTTTCCCTGACGTTGGGTCTGCATTTGTTCATTCCTCCTGGGGATCAGAGCACAAAGGGAACAAATCTGGCCCCTCCAAATGATAGTCCATCACATGCTCGCATTCAGCTGTTGTGCACCCCCCCCCTTGCCGGGCTTTTCCTCTCCCCCCAAACAGCCCTGCTTTCCCCAGTGGCTCCTCACCTGACACGTCCCCGCCCTTCACCAGCCTGAGCACTTCTCGGCGACCAGAGGCCACGCTAAGCTGTGGCTCCCAGTCCTGAGCCCAGGCGATGGGGAGGGTAGAAGTCGACGGGACAGCCCCGTGCCCGAAAGCTCTCTCCTAGTGTGGCCCAGGCCCCCTCTGCGATTCGGGCTCGGTCACGGCTCGGGCGGCCCTCGCTGTGTGAGCTTGGCTGGGTCACTTAGCTTGCCTTGCCTTGGTTTTCCTCCACTGTACAGCGTAGGCTTGTCCTGGACAGAAGTCTTCAAGCGCCAGATGTTTGTCCACTTTGGGGGGATATTGTACCTCAGGGGCCCCTTCTCACTGAGGTTCGGGGATTCTTCGGGGACCAAAGCTCACTTTCAGAGTAGGAGCCATGTTTCTCATCCCTGGGGCCGCGGCTCTGGGAGTTGGCCCGTTCCCCGGGGCTCGGCATGTCTCAGGCCCCCTCTCCTTCCCCCCTAGGGCGGTGTGGTGGATGACAAGAGTGAAGACTCCAAGTCAATCTCTACCTTGAGTTTCGGGGTCAACAGGCCCACGATTTCCTGCATCTTTGACTGTGAGTGACCTTGGGCCGTGGGGACGGTGAAGGGGAAGGGGGTTGGGGGGGTCTCCAGTCTTTCTTTGTCTATCTTTGGGAGTCTTTGTGTGCACAAACATGCCTTTGTCCTTTTGTTTGTGTTTCTGAGTGGGATGTGAGTGACTCTCTCCTTGTACTTGTGTCTCCACGGGTGGGTGCCCGTGCACGTCAGTGCCGGACTTAGTGCATGGTTTGCAGACACTTCTGAGACTTCCCCTCTCCCTGGTCAGCCACGACATCTCCTCCCTCAGTCAAAGGCGCCCGGGGCCCTAGAGAGCTAAGTGCTGGCCCCCGAGTCCCACCGAGTCCCGAGTCCCACTGAGTCCCACCAAGTCCCACCGAGTCCCACCGAGTCCCACCCTTGTCTCCCAAGCCCTCTGGACTGAGTCCGGCCCCTTAGGTGCTCACCCCGGCTTTCCTTTCTTTCCCATTCCGTGAAGATGGGAACCGCTACCATCTCCGCTGCTACATGTACCAGGCACGAGACCTGACCGCCATGGACAAGGACAGTTTTTCTGGTATGTCCAGGGACTGGGGGGCTCCCTTGGGGACGAAGGGGCCCTGAGGACAGGGGAGAGAAATCCTTCTGCGAGACGCTTCTTGGAAGACAAACAATAGATAGCTCTAAAATGTCGGACCTCTTCCCTTAAGCCAGAGCTGGGAAATCTGGGGGTTTTGAAAGGGAAAGAAACAAGACACATGTTTATTTTAGGTCCAGACTAACTTCTTTCAGGTCCTGGCCTAACATTTCATTTATTTTTTAATAATAGCCTTTTATTTTCAAACTATATGTGAAGATAGTTCCAACACTCACCCTTGCAAAACCTTGTGCTCCAAATTTTTCTCCCTCTCTCCCCCCACCCCCTCCCCTAGACGGCAAATAATCCAGTATAGGTTAAACATGTGCAGTTCTTCTATCCCTATTTCCACAATCCCCTTGCTGCACAAGGAAATCAGGTCAAAAAGGAAAAATGAGAAAGAAAACGAAAAGCAAATGAACAACAACAAGAATGAGAAGGTTGTGTGGTGATCCACGTTCAGTTCCCACAATCTCCCTTCTCGGTGCAGCTCATCTGTCACAAAGCTATTGGAGTTGTTGGGCTGATCTTTGGGATTGCTTTTGACCAATAGTCTGGGACTTGGGTTTCCTCCTGGAGGCCATGCCCTTGCCTTCAGACTGAGGGGTCTCGTCTTAGACATCCAGGGACTTATGGGATATGGGGTGGAAGAGTAGCCCTTATTTTCCAGGATTGTTGTTAGGATCAAGTAAAAGGTTTTGCAAGGATGGAGACATTCTATGTATGTGCTCTCTATTAGTTATTACATAGAGATAAAGATTGCATTATTTTTCATATATCAGTGATGGAATAGATTATAGAGCATAGGTCAGCGCCTTGGGAATGGGGCACTTGAAAATGCTAATTAAATAAGAGGATGAATGAATGAATAGGAGTCTCAGAGTCACAGGCACTAGTGTCTTGCATGTAGTAGGCGCTTAATACGTGCTCAGTGAATGGATGAATATGTAGAACACATACAAAAATCATGGGCCAGTGATACAGATAAAACAGACGTAAAGGAATATGGTGTAGAGTGAGTCTGTAGGCCATGTATTCCATCCCTCCATCCATTCGTCAGTCCATCCACTTATTTTTATTCTTCCTGAAAGGAGCGGGTGAGTGTCCATGGAGCATGGTGGGCCATTGGCCCAGACAAGCAGAGAGATGGGGGTGGGCAGGAGTGATTTGGGTTCAGCTTCCTCTTGTTTTGGGACTCCCTGGAGGTTCAGCATCCTTGGAAGGATCCTGGGGCCTTAGCACAGAATGTGAGAAGGAGGAAGGGGCTGCTGGTCTGGCAGTGCAGAGCTTGGGAGGACGGGTGGGGGGCCCGGAGAGGGCTGCTCTGGAGAAAGTTGGTCCCAGCTGGAGGAAGTTCCTGGGAGCTGTTGGCTCTCGCCTGCCCACCCGCCCTCCCCATCCCTGTGCGGAGCCATATTTCATCCGCCCGGGAGCTGTCAGACTGTGACTGATGATCCCATTAGCCTCCGCTCTCTTGGCCCTGAGCACGCTCTCCGGCACCCTGGGCACATTTGGAGATTTATGAGCCGTCACCGGTGTGTGTGTGTGTGTGTGTGTGTGTGTGTGTGTGTGTGTGTGTGTGTTCATTCAGAGGAGGAGAGGAGCCAGGAGTCAGAGGGAGGGAGTTGTGAGACATATGGAAAAGTTGGGACCCTGCGTAGTCTTGGAGACTTGGGGGAGGCTGCTCTGTGGGCCGAGTCGGCTGGTCCCTGACCAAGCAGACAAGGCAGCTTGTTCCCTCTTCCCTTAGTGGGCCGGGGGGGGCCTTCAGATTGGACCTGGGAGGGGGAGCCTGGCTTGGGAAGGAGATATGGACTCCTGGGGAGCCAGGGAGAAGCTATGGGAGCTGGATAGAGGGGCCGGCCTCCCCCATCCCTGTGCTGCTGCCCACTGGAGGGTCGGCTCATCCTCCTGGTCCTCCAGCTTCCGGGCTGGAAGAGGGATCTCTAAGGCCACTTCCCTCCACTCTGGCCAGGCCACAGGTGGAGGGCTGGGGTCAGCTCTGGGCATCCCATTTCAGGAGGGAAATCAGGAAACAGGGGAGCGGGCTAAGGAGGGCGGCTGATGGGAGGAAGCCTGAAGAAGGGAAGGCTTGGGGAGGGAGGGGGACATAAAGGCTGACACATGCAAGAGGGATTTGCCTCTGGCCCTGGAGGACACAGCTGGGAGGGAGTGAGGGGCGTGGGGGAGGTCACGGACGTCGACTGGGGTGTGATGTCAGGGAAAACATAACCATGAGAGCTTTCCCCAAGTATCATGGAAAACGGGAGCGGTTGCCCACGTCTGGAGATGGAGCTGTGTCCCAAGTTTCCGAAAGGGAGGCTTTTCTTCCCTCTCCTTCTATTTATACAGAAATGTCCATTTTTGTACAGTGTTAAGTTCAGAATAAAACAAAAAAGCTTTAAAAAATGCAAGAGGGAAGAGAATAGTCTGCAAACTCTAGACCAGTGAGCTCGATTTCAAGTCCCGGGAAAACTCTAGAGCAAATCATTGAAGAGATGATTGGCGAATGTTCAGAAAGAAGCATTGATGGCAGGAAAGGGCTTCGTCCTAAGCAGGCCGTGCCAGATTCCCTCTTTGACAGGACTAAAGTCGGAGATGAGGGCAATGCTTTGGACATCGTCCAACTACAGTTTGCCTAGATTTTGGCAAAGCTTTTGATATGATTTCTGGGGAAATGGGGAGGGATAGAAATCAGATTAAAATTTAGTCAGATGGTTCCAGGACTGGTTGGATGGTCAGATTCCGAGTCAGTGCTGAGACTTCGGGGTCTAGAAGGCAGGGCTCTCTCCCTAGCGAAATGCTGCAGATTGTGCCTGGTTCTGGCGGCGTAACCCATTTATCAATGATTTGGTTAAAGATGGAGATGTGGAGGTGGGAGGATGTCAAGATGCAGAGAAATCTCCACAGTTTGAGCCAAATCGAACAGGATGGAATTCAGTAGGTTAAGGAGTCTTCCATTTTAATACCAAAAAATCAACGTTACAAACATAAGATGGAAGAAGCATGAGTTCACAACAGTTTTGAAAAAGATCTGGGGGTTTTAGTGGACAGCAGACGGGTGAGGGCTCTTTGTGGCCAAGCTCTGGGGAGTCTGATAATTTGTGTGGATTTCCAGGTGTCCCCCCTGTCCCTGGGGGAGTGTGCCGGAGACATCTCGAGTTCTTGGGAGTCAGAATGAATATCACAGGGCTGGGTGGATCCCTCCCGAAGCCCCCTCCCTGGACCTTTAGCTCTTTATTTATAAAACAATGGGGGTTGGACTCGGTCTGACTGCTTCCCCTCTTAAGCCTAGGCCCCTGTCAGGGTCCCCGGACCTTCTGTGCCTGCGCCCATTGGGACATGCTTCTGTCCCCTGTTGGGGGCCCCGGCAGGTAGCAGTTGGAGGACCCCAACAGGGAGAGTGGGCTGGGGCCAGTGCTCTGGGTTTCAGTGAGAGAGGCTGGGCTTTTGCCAGGATTGGTGAGGCTGAGATTTGAGGGAGGAATGGCGCCGTCTTCCCTCTGTTTCAGTAGCTCTGGGATGGGATCTGCCCCACCCTTGCCTTCCCAAGCGCAAAGGCCCCGAGTGGGAATTAGCGGGGTGCGAGGGCCCCCGGCTTTCCTGCTTTGGTCCAGGGCAAGGGATGGACCCTGGAGAAAAGACACTGGGGGAAGGCCGTGCTTGTAGCTCGCCAGGAAGAGGGGACTGGGGAAGCTGGGGGAGGACTGCGGCACCCAGGCCTGAAGCCTGAGCAGAGGAAATGTCACACTTTCCATCTCTACCCTCTGCGCCCTCCCCCCAAATAAACACTGTGAACTTTTGGGGGCTTTGCCAGGTAAACTTCCTCGGGGCTCCCTGTCGGGTGTGAATGAAAGAATTGATTGAGCGGCCGCTGGAAAGGAAAGCCGGGGCCAACGTGAGCAAACCCATAAAACCTCCAGTGTTTATTTTCACTCTCAAACACTAAATCAGGCTGTTCCGTCGTCCCCCCCCTCCCCGAAGTCTCGAGGCTGGGGTCGCCGGGCTGGGGGGCAGGATGAGGGGGGTGTTTCTGAGGAAACCGAAGCTTTGAGTCAGAACTTTTTAAATTTGAGTGGGGAGGGCGAGTTCCAGGAGCGAGCTGGGGTGAGGCCGTGGCCCTGCATGGCCCCGCGGGGGGGTCCTCGGCCCTTGAAGTGTCGGGGCTGAAGGGCTTCATTTCAGAAGAACCACAACAGTGACCGGTGCAGTCTGACTGGGGAAAACCTTCCCATGGCCTCTGTGCTCTTCCTCCAGCCCCATGGGAATCTCAGTAGCAGCCCTTTCAGAGCAAGGTGAGGCAGCAGCCCAAAGGGAGCGGATTCTCCCCTGCCCGCCCCCAAAAGGGGTTTGGGGAAGCCTCCTGCTTCCTGCGTCATGGAACTGGGCCTTCCCTGTAGTGCAGGCATTGGGCACTTAGGGGTCTGGGTCTCTTTTGCTTCCCAGAAACCCAAGAAGTAGACATAGGCTGTGTCCAAGGGCCAGCCCCCGGGGCTGTAGCCAGAGGACCCCACTCTGCCAGTGTGTCATATGGCCTCGGGCACGTTCCCCAAACTCTGGGAACCTCAGTTTCTCCATCTGTCTTTGGGGAACAATAAGGCTGACCCGGCTTAGCTCAGGGGACTGCTGAGAAATCTCATGAGGACCTAATATCATTGTGTACCTGTAAGGAGGGAAGGAGGCGCTTGACTGAGCTTGGCCAGACCTCAGTTTACTCGGGGGAATTGGGGGGGGCACATGTTGCCTGAGGTCCCTCAGCCCTGGAGCTGGCATTTCTGAGGCAGCTTGAAGAGAAGAGGCACAGATTACGGAGCCCGGACCCCGCAGGGCTTCAGAGGACGCCCAATCACAAGGGCTCTCGGAGGGCATCCGGCTTCCAACTCGGATGGAGACGGGGCCATCAGCCCTACCTACCCCGAGCCCACCTGGAACATCTCTGGAGTTCTCGGATTGACACATCAGGCCTCTGAGGCCTCCCAGCCAGTCTCTGCAGGGGAATATCTCCAGTCTCTGAAGCCACTGCTTGGAGACCTCTGGGGATTGGGACCGAATGTGCCTCTCAGGCCTGGCTCCCAGGCCTGGCTCCCAGTCCTGCCTCCGAGCTGGGTCTGGCCAAGTAATTGCTTGGCGTGAGCCTGAAAATCAGGGCTTTCACCCGCTTCCTTTAGTCTGTTGCCCCGGCAGCTTGATCCCCTTTCCCCCAGCTTGGGGGACCGGCTCAGAGGCGTTCGGGTGGGAAGAGGGCTGCTCTTGGAGACAGGGAGCCCTGGGTCCGAAACCTGCCTCTCCCATGATGGCCTTAGTCACTTTTTTCAGACTTGAGACCATAGAGAAGTTGAGGACCCAGGGGGGGAGGGGAGGGAGGTAAGGGAAGGGGGAGGGGAGAGAGAGGTGCAGGCCCAGGCAGCTCAGCAGGGGCTGCTTCTCAGAGGGGATGCTGGCCGTGGCCGGGCCAGGGGAGACCCAAGGCCTTCTCACTCTTGTCTCCCCCTCCGCTCTCAGGCCCTTTCCCGCTTTTTCCAAAGAAAAAGAATAGCTTGCATGTCTCTCGGGCATCGGGGGTCATAGGAACAAGACATCACCCCTTTGTTTTACATCGGGGAGAAACTGAGGCTCCGCCCTTTGTTTTACGGGGGGTGGGGGTGGGGACCGAGGCTCAGCCCGCCCTTTGACACTGGGCCACGCTGAGGGAGGGGGGTTGTCGGGGGTCTCCTCCCGCCCCTCCGCACACTGGGGGGGGGAAGCCCGGGCGGCGGGAACAAGGCCGCAGTGTCTGCCACCACCATGCCCTGACTGTGCGCGCGCGCCCGCGCCCCCCCCCCCCCCCCCCGGCGTGCGTGCGCGCGCGGGTTAGAGCGGCTGGTCCCGGCCCGCGGGGCCTCAGGGCGGGCCCCACGGCAGCCGCGCCGCTACAATGCCCAATTGTGGTCTCTGTGGGAAGCTGGCGGGGCCGGGGCCTCCCGCTTATAAAAACAAAGCGGGGGGGGGGGGGGGGGAAGGGGGGAAGAGCCGGCGGTCGGGAACAAAAGGGGCTTTTAGGCGGGGCGGCCGGGACAGACTGGGGCTGTTTACCCCGCCGGGGGCTCCCTTCCCTTCCTGGAACCGGGCAGAGGCTCTCGCCGAGCCCCGAGCCGATGATATCACAGCCAGACGAGCCCTCATTAAGCGCAGACGCCGCCGGGCCGGGCCAGGGGAGCCGGGGAAGGGCCTCGGTCCAGCCGCCGCGGGCGCGCGCGCGAGTGCGCGCTCGCTGCACATGCGCCGGGGAGGCGCGCACACGCGGGCGTGTGCCCTGCCGGGGGCGCGCGCGCCTCTGCGTCCGCGTGCGTGCGCGCTGTGTAGGGAAGGGCCCGGCTGAGGGTCCGGCCGGGAGAGTCAGGGCCCGAATCCCCCCGGAAGCCTCGGGATAGCGCGCTGGTATCGGGAGGTGCACGCGCCGGCCGGCCGGGGCGCAGCGCGGGGAACCTGGAGCGGAGACCCGAGCCTGCTGCTGCCCCCCCCAGCGGTCAGACGGGTCACTGCTTGTTCCGCGCGCTCGTTAGCAGCGACTTCCTTTTTTCTAGTTCGTTGTGAGAACAAGTTTAACGTTCTCTGCTTTAGAAATCTCCCCCCTTCCCCTTCCTTGCGAGGGCGGGCGGGCGGCTTGACGCAGAACGTGCCCCCGCATCAGTCACGCAGAACGTGCCCCCGCATCAGTCACGCAGCTGAGCCCGCGCGGACGGAAGCGCCCGGGGAGGCGCAGGGTTAATGCTAGCAGGCCTCACTTCCGCTGCGGCCTCGCCCGTTCTCCCTCTGGGGGCGGAGCCTTTGCCAGACCTTCCAGAACTGTCCCGTTGCGTTTGCCAGAGTCGCCAAGCCGTCGCCTCTCCTCCGCCTGGCGGCGCTGCTGCGCGCGATGCTCCCCGGTCCTGCTGCTTTTCTCCCATCGCGGAGCCTTCGCGAAGCGCCCGTTGCGCGCACACGCCGTGACTGGGCTGTTCCCCGAGTCTCTGGGGCTGTCCTGCCGCAGGCAGAGAGAGCTGCTACGGCCTGTGCGCAAACGGGCCCTTTTCTTTTCCTTAAAATGAACCGCTCTGGGGCGGGCCCAGCGGTGGGAGCGCTGCCTGGAGGGGCGGCCCGGTCTCGCGCCCCCTGGGCCGAGCCCCGAACCTCCCTCTGCAGGAGCCTGCGCGCCCCTGCTCCCGCACTCCTCCGGCCCTGGTCCCTCTCCTCCTCTGTCGCGTCCGTCCGCCCGGTACCAGGGAGAGGTGCCCCAGAGCCGGACTCGTGTCCGGGGCTTTAATCAGTAACAACTTAGCGTGCTAGGGTCCCCCCCCCCCCGGACTCTGGATAGCTTTGATTCCTTCAGCAGAAATCTACCGATTCACAGTTTTTGGCCATTGATCAGTGGGGGGGCTCTCTGTACCGGGCCTCAGCCCCTTCCCTCTCTGGCTCCTTGGAGCGTAAGACGAACCTCTGGGCCCGTGTTTGTTCTTTTTTTGAGTCAGTTCTGATGAGAATAAGGTCCAAGGATCGTCCGCCACTTTGCTCTTCCCCTCAGCCGTGAAGTTCTTTTGTAGCTCTTTTACGTGAGCGCGTCTCTTTTTCTCACCTCTTAATTTAGCTGTTTTAGATAATCATCCCAACCAGAGTCAACTCATTTCCATGCCCTCTATTTATGTATGTTACTTCCAATTGCCCCAATAATGAGAAAGTTCTTAGGTGTTACAAGTATCATTTTTCCATGTAGGAATGTGGACTTTTTATTTATTTTTTTGAATGTAAACTTTTTAACCTTTTTTCTTTTTTCTGTTTACCTTTGTATGCTTCTTTTGAGTATTGTATTTGAAAGCCAAATCTAGCTCAGTCATTTCATCAGAAATGTTTGGAAGTCCTATAAATATCCCTTTTCTCTATTTATTAAATATCCCCTTTCCCCTGAAAGATTATATTCAGTTCGCTGGGAATTATCCCACCTCCTTTGGCTTCTGGAATATCACATCCCAAGCCCTCCTCTCCATTGATATAGAAGTTGCCAAATCTTGTGTTATCTTTACTGTGATTCCACAATATTTGTATTGTTTCTTTCTGCCTACTGACAATATTTTCTCCTTGTTCTTGAGCTCTGTGATTTGGCTATAGTATTTATAGGAGTTTTCATTTTGGGATTTCTTTCAGGGGGTGATTGGTGAACTCCTTCATTTTCTATATTATTCTCTGTTTAGGATACTGGGAGAACTTTCCTTGATCATTTCTTGAAATATAATGTCTAGACTTTTTTTTTTTTTTTTTGGATCATGACTTTTAAATAGTTCAATAATTTTAAGATGATCTCTCTTGATCTATTTTCCAGATCAGTTGTTTATCCAATGAGGTATGACACCTTTTCTATTTTTTTTCATGTTTCATTTGTTTTGTTATTTCTTGATGTCTCATGGAATCATTAGTTTTCACTTGCCCAGTTCTAATTTTTAAGAAATTATTTTCTTTAGTAAGCTTTTGTACCTCCTTTTCTATTTGGCTAATTAAGCTTTTTGAGAGATACTTATGGATTTTTCTGCCTCTTTTACCATTTGACCTATTTTTTAAGATGTATTTTTTTCAGTATTTTTTGTACCTCCTTTACCAAACTGTTGACTTTGTCTTGTGATTATTTTGTATCCTTCTAATTTCTTTTACTACTTTTTCCTGCTATAACTCTTATTTGAGTTTTTAAATCTTTCTGAGCTCTTCTAGGAATCATTTTTTTGAGGCCTGAGAACAATTCACTGTTTTCTTTGAGGCTTTGGATAGAACTCTTTTGACATTGTTGTTTTCTTCTGAGTTTGTATTTTGATTTTCCCTGTCATCATGGTGACTTTCTATGGTCAGGTTGTTTGTTGTTGTTGTCTGTTCATTTTTCTAGCCTTTTTCTTGAATTTTAGTTTTCTGTTAAAATTGGGTTCTGCTCCTGAAGTGGAGGGGCTAGTGTTCCAAACTTTAAGTCTTTTGTACTTCTGTTTTCAGAGTTTGGCATGTAGTAGGTGCTTAATGTCTCTCAGCTATGCTTCTGGAAGCCAATCTGGGCCTTGATGGCTTGTATCAGTATCCTCACACAGAATTACAATTAGGAACTCTTGGGTACATTTAGTTGAACAGGATTTGGTGTGGTGATGGGTGAATAAGCACCATCTGCCCTAAACTGGTGCACAATACCAGTGAGTTGGTGGTCTGTCTCCCAGAGAGACTGACCTCGATTCTTATTTCTGAATCCTCTTCCCTTGGGAGGAGGAAGGGAAGGGGAGGTGATAGATAAGGGCATACAGTAGCGGAGGAAGTAAGTTGTACCTGAGGGGAAAAATGCTGTGGAAAAAAATGTCTTGGGGGCAGTTGCTTGGTGGATCACTCACCCTAGTTCTGGCCTCATCCTGGATCCTCTCTGTTACACATCAGATATTTCCAAGGACCAGAATCTGAATCTTCTCCCCATTTCATAGTTGGGGTCACTGCAGGACCTCTCTTTGAGTTCTGATTTCCTCTGCAAGGGACACCTTGAGTCTACCTTTCATTAGCAGAGATGATTGGCAGGTCCTGAACCCAGTGACCTGGCTCAGGTGATCACCCTACCCGTTTCACCAGGTTCTTTTTCATGAATCCTGGAATATAGGTTAACTCATTTCCACCATGAGTCAGAGGTTTGCTTTCTCACAATTCTGACCTGTCTCTTCTTTTTCTCCTGCTCAACATAGACCCTTATGCCATAGTGTCCTTCCTCCATCAAAGCCAGAAGACGGTGGTGGCCAAGAATACACTGAATCCCACTTGGGACCAAACACTCATCTTCTACGAAATTGAGATCTTTGGGGACCCCAAGACTGTTGCAGAGAACCCCCCTAGTATTGTGGTGGAGTTGTATGATCACGATACTTATGTGAGTACACCTCCCTCTGGTTCCTTCACCCCACCCAAAGGTCTGAAGCCCAGAGCAGCATGAAGTGATCCTCCTAATTAGGAAGGAAGCAGTCTGGTATAGTTTATAGAGGCAAGGGGACTTCTGGCTTGGGGCAAATCACTTTGCCTCTTGGCTTCCGTTTTCTCATTTTTAAAACAGGGCCTAATAATAGCATCTACCTCCTAGGGTTGTTATGAGGAGCAGACAAGATAATTTTGTCATTTCTGGATATATCTTCTTACCAAACCCTGCTTCTACCTTAGAATTGAGCTGTCCCTATAATAAAGAAAAATAGTTAAAAACCAGCTCCTCCAATGACAGTATTTGACAACATGTGCAACATCCTGCTTCCTTCGTGCCTTACCTTGGTGCTGAGAGCAGGGGATCTGCCGCTCTGCCTTGTTTTTCAACGACTCGGCACGGTTTGTGATGCTGGGTTTCTCCGTGTTTACCGTAGGGCGCCGACGAGTATCTAGGGCGCTGCATCTGCCGACCGAGTCTGCAGCAGGCGCCGAGGCTGACGTGGTTCCCGATTGTGAGGGGAGGCCGACCTGCTGGAGAGCTTCTTGCAGCCTTTGAACTCATCCAGAGAGAGAAGGTGAGACATTGGCCAGGGGAGAACAAAAGAGCATGAGGCAAGATCCTGGATCTTAGATGCTCTATGATGATTGGGACTGCCTTTGTGGGCTCTGAGATAGCCAAGGGTTGGACTCTGAGATAGCCAGGGGTTTAAGTCCTGATTGCTTCCTCTCAGTTGGGAAAGGGGATCATGTTGCAGCTGGATGGACCTTATCAGGGAAGGCTTCTGGGAGGAAGTGTTTTCTGAGTAGCATATTGAAGAAGGTCAGATAAGTAACTCAGGAGAGAGGATTCTTATGGGGAACTTGGAGGAAAGATTTCCCTGGAGGAGTGAAATTGGGAAAAGTATCAAATAGTTTCAGATTGTGGAACGGATAGGAATGACATTTTTTCCTCCTTTTTCCCCTAGCCGGCGATTCACCATATCCCTGGTTTCGAGGTAGGCCCTATACTTTTTCTGCTTTGCAAAATTTTTTGCTTATATGAATTGAGAAAAAAATTAAAGAGAGAGAGAGAGAGAGAGAGAGAGAAAGAGAGAGAGAGAGAGAGAGAGAGAGAGAGAGAGAGAGAGTGTGTGTGTGTGTGTGTGTGTGTGTGTGTGTGTGTGTGTGTGTGAAGCTCCATAAAACCTTAGCCAATATTGGACAGGAAGGGCTCTTACTATTCAAAAGCCCAAGTTTATTTTCCTAGGACTGCTGCCTCAGGGCCACAACCCTTTTAGGTCTTGTCACCTTCCTGAGCACTGAGTCAGTAGGGCTACTCCTTCAGCCAAGACATCAGGAAAGCCCAGAAGTTCTTTCTTGGCTCCGTCCTGGGTGACAGGCTAAGGACAGAGGAGTCACAGAATCCTATCACATCCAGCTCAGCAAATGAGCCTCCATCAAACACCATTTGGGGATTGGACGCTTTTCTCAGCCAGGTCATTCTAGTTTGGCTTATTGGAGGAGTCTGTCTTCCCTAATTATTGTTGTTGTTGCTACTATCAATATCATTATCATTAATATTATATTACTAGGAACCTCCAGAATAACTGCCTCAGATTTGAGGAACTTGGTGGGCAGCTCGGTGGCGCAGTGGGTAGAGCACCAGCCCTGAAGTCAGGAGAACCTGAGTTCAAATCTGGTCTCAGACACTTAACACTTCTAGCTGTGTGACCCTGGGCAAGTCACTTAACCCCAATTGCCTCAGCAAAAAAACCCAAACCAAACAAAAAGATACATCACAGTGAGAGAGATTCCCCCATGAACAGACTTGTACATTCAACTGCAGAATGTCACTCTGTCAGTGGAGAAGAGGACACCCCCCAAGGAGCAAAAAAAGGCATATCTGATGGGAGCACAAATAGGCAGTAAATTCTCAGAAAGGGGCACTCGGTTAAGGCTGCATTTTCTAGTTTACAAAGTTCTTTCTTACAATCTGCCTGTGTAATGGGTAGCATGAATACTGTTGTCACCATTTTACAGACAAGAAAACTGAGGCCCAAGGAGGTTAAGTGACATGTCCCAGATTACTTAGGGAACTGGTAGTGAGGGACAGAGCTGGGATATGCACTTTAGTTTTCTGATCCCAAATCCATTTTTTAGTATTTCCCTGCATATTTTTTCTATAGTTTCTGTCCGGCTAATTCTCTTTTCTTCCTTTTCTTTCAGCATTTACAAAGTCTTATGTTCAAGGGCCTTTGTTTACATAGAACACTCAGAGAGAGTTGGCTCTAGCCCGTCCAGGGCAGTTACAGAAAGCAAGAGCGTGATACTGGTCACCCTCATCCCTTAGCCTTGGTAACCTCAACCAACGTCTCTTTCTTCTAATGATCAGGAACTTACTTCTTTAATCTAACCTAAGTGGGCATATGTGTCAAGACTTCAGTCAAGCTGCCAGTCTTTAGCTCTTTGAAACCCTTCTCCAAATGATTGTTCCAAGATTCTGAGGAAATCACGGTTGTGAAGCTTGTCACAAGCAATCTGAAGTGGTCCATGAATATTCATGATTATTAATGAGGGATGTATTTTTTTTTCTCTTGATTTTCTATTTCTTCCTTTCCTGAAAATCCTGGACTAAACTAACCTCGTGCCCCAGCCGAGTGAGATCTCCAGCGTCGTGGATGAGGTGAGTTGCGCTGCATTGGTTCCGTAAGCTCCTTGGGAGCTGGGATTGGGCATGGTGCCTTCCGTATGATTCACTTGGGTTCTGTATTGTTGGAGAAATAAGAGAAGGGGCAGTTAATGCCCTGACCTCAAGAAACTCCCAGACCAGGGACCCCCTCCTATGACTAGAAAGCTGCAGAATGACACAAAACCAAGGGCCGCACGGGGTGGTTCCTCTTCCCAAGTTCAGGGTCAGCGTGGGTAGGAGCAGCTTCCCGGAGGAGGAGGAGTGGCTTCCTCCAACCAGTGATGAGGAGGATGTGGAGGAGAAGAGCTGGAACACAGAGGGCTTGGGGACAGAGAGAAGGAGAGAGGGAACGGGGCTGGCTGTCGGGACTGGGAAGAGGTTTAGATGGTCTTTGGGGGAAGGGAAAGCTCATCCTTTCAGTGGGCCGAGAGGCATTTATTAAGGGGCTCCTGTGGGCTAAGCTCTGTGTTTGGTGGAACGAGAAATTGGAGGCAGGACCAACCATAATGGTCGCGGTGGGGAAGGTCAGAACTGGGGTGATGGTCATGTGAGTGTGGAGAAGGGGGCGCATGTGACTGATACGGCGAAGGCAGAAATGACAAGATTCACCAACAGGCCAGAAATGTGGGCTGAGAGCAAGGGAGGAGCTGAAGGGGCTGCTGAGGCCGAGGGCCTCACTGGTGGCCTTGAAATAACGGGAAAGTTGAAGAAGCATCATGTGTGTCAGAGAGAAAATGGGCTCAGGCCTGGACGCGTTGCATTGGAAATTATATTGGTCGAAAGGCAGTTTGATGTATGATCGGGGGAGTGTGTTCGGTTTGCGGCGCCACGTTTTCGGGATGAAATTGATAAATGGATGTCCAGGGAAGGGCAGGAGGATGGTTAAAGTCCTTAATGCTGTGCCTTAGGAGCACCGTTTGAAGGAATTGGAGAAGAGACCTGAGAAGCGAGAGATAATGGCTATCTTCCAGTATTTGAGGGGCTATTATGGGAAAAGAATTAGGTTAATTCTACTTGTCCCCAGAGGGAAGAACTTGAAATATTAGGTAGGAATTGCAAAAATTTCCTAAGGAGAAACTTCCAGGCTCCGAGTGTTATTCCGTAGTGGAAAACTGAGTTTCCCTTTCAATGGGGGCCTTTCTTTTTTAAAGTTAGTATTTTATTTTCCCCCAGTTATTTGTAAAGACAGTTACCATTTGTTTTTTAAAACTTTGAGTCCCAAATTCTCTCCCTTCTCTCCCCCTCCCCCCGCCATTTAGAAAGCAAACAGTTCAATATGTTATACAAGTACAAAACATTTCTCTATACCCCCCCCCAAAAAAAAACCTTCAAGAAAGACAAGAAAAGCAACAAAAGGAAGCTTCGTTCTGTATTCAAACACCATCCGTTCTTTCTCTGGGCATGGATAGCGGTTTTCATCCTAAGTCCTTCAGAGTTGTCTGGGATCTTTGTGTTGCTGAGAAAAGCGAAGTCTCAATGGAGGTCTCTAATCAAAGTGGGGGAGTGATCGCTTGTTGCTCCAAGGGGGGGTTCTTGGGCCAAGTGATACTTGATGTCCTTGCCGATCCTGAAACCCTCTCCCCTTGTGATATTCCATTTTCTGTGATAATCTCCCTTAGCAGAGAACTTACTTAGGATGGGTCCCCGCCTTCCTCCTCCGAGCCTCAGAGCCTTTCTAGGTTGGACAGAGCCCAGAGTGTTTGTGGGAGAAGCTGCTTTGGAGGAGACGCATTTCTTGCCCTGAGGAGCCCTTGTTCTGGAAACACTCGCTTTATGTTGTGCCCTATTGTGCCATTTCCTGGTCCCTCTCATGGTCTGATTCGGGCTCTCTGCTCTCCACTTTGCCCTCTACACAGCAGACTCAGTAACCTTCTGGCAAGTTCACGTCTGCCCATGTCATGCTGCTCGCTGCCTCTGACACAATACAGACTCTCAGGCTGGCACTGAAGGTCCTCCCCAGTCTGATTTCCTCCTGCCTTCCCGGCTTTGTTTCATCTTCCTTTCATATATTTTGTTTTCCATTTAAGCTGTTTTCCAAATTCTCACACAGGTCGCCTTGTCCCAGGCTGTGGATTGGTTTTTGATGTTTAGTCCATTTTCAGTCATGTTCAACTTTCGGTGACTTTCTTTGGGGTTTTCTTGGCGAGGGCACTGGAGGGTTTTGCCATTCCTTCTCCAGCTCGTTTGGCGGATGAGGAAACTGAGGCACACAGGGTGAGATGACCTGCCAGAGTCAGTGTCTGAGCCGGGTTTGAACTTGTGAGTCTCCTTGACTTCAGACCCAGCTCTCTGTCCACCGCCCCATCCATGAAATGTAGGCCCTCCCCAAGTGCCCAATACAAAGGTAAAAAACTAAAGGCCAAAACCTGATTTTGAATTTGGAATCGAGGGTAAAAAACTAAAGGCCAAAACCTGATTTTGAATTTGGAATCGAGGGAGCTGGGCTCAAGGGCTCTGACTCGGCTGCTCACCTGATGGACCTCTGGGAAGTCAGGACAGAGAAGGAGCTTCTCAGTTTCCGGATTTGTTCAATGGAAGAATTGGATTGGATGACTTTCTCTCTTCAGCTTGAAAGCTCTTACACTCTGCTTTTCCTTTCCATATTTCCCTTCTGGGGGTCTCAGTTTCCTGATTTTTGATGAAAAGATTGGCCTGAATGACTTTTAAGATCTCTCCAGCTTGAAAGCTCTTATGCTGTGATCTCCTTCCCTGTTCTGGGGGCCTCAGTTTCCCAGTCTGTAAGTTGAAGGTGGTGGCTCTGATGACCTTGAAGGTCACCTCTCAGCTCTAGTCTAGGACCTAGGAAGGAGCTAAGACCTAAGCAGGCTGTGATCCCCCCCAGCATTCCACAGGTATCAGAATTGGGTTGGATCCCCGGCCTCCTCTGCCTGCAAACACTGTCCCCAGGAGGGGCCTGAGCCCCTCACATTCTCTAACACTAAAGGCTTCTTTTTGCCTTCTGTCTTTTTCCCAGATCAGCCCCCCCTTCTTCTCTGCCCCTCGTTCTCCCATCTCTCCTTTGTTCAGAAAACAAAAGCAGGGCGCCATGACCAGAGGGAACAGACTGGAAAAGCCTGTGCGGGCTGGGAAGGGGCCTGTGTGGAGGGAGGAGGCCCCTTGCTCTCATTCCAGGGTCTGGAAAGGGAGGTGACCCTGTCTGGGGCAGGGAATCGGGGCCTGCAGCCAGGTGGCCCGAGCTGAGGTCCGGCCCCCCATGTCCGGCTCCCGTGGGTGAAAGCGCCAGGGCAGGGCAGCTGCCATCGGCCTTGGTTCCACTCTAAGGGCTTGCTCTGATGGCAGGAGCGAGCCCCCCTTCTCCCTCTGCCTGCTGCATGTGGGGAGGAGGGGCGGGGGCCAGATGCCAACAAAGCCCACTGGGAACCGTCCCCCCTGAGTTGGGAGTGGGAAAGAGCCTTGGCTTTTGGGAAGTTGCCAGGAGCTGCTCTACCTGTCTCCCCCCACCCCAGCTTCACAAGAAAGGGGGCAATTTACTTTATAAGTTACCGAATCCTCCCCCAGAATCAGCCCCCCCCCCACTCCCCCGTCCAACCCTGGCTTTCATTTAAAACATTGTTTTTGCTGGGAAGTGTAATTAGAGCAACATGTTATCCCTAATGAGCCCTGGGAGCACGAGGGGGAGACAGTGGCTGTCTCCAGGCTCTGTTGCTTAGACCAGGCCCTGCCCGCTCTGGTAGTGGCTACATTGGACTCCCCGGCCCCTCTGGTCCGCCCCGAGGCAGCGCTAGGCAGTGGACAGGCCGAACCACGGGTTGTCTGACTCTTCATGACCCCATTTGGGGTTTTCCTGGCATCTACTGGAGCGGTTGGCCATTTTCTTCTTCAGCTCATCTTACAGCTGAGGAAACTGAGGCACAGAAAGATGAAGGGACTGGCTCAGAGTCACGGAGCTAATAAGTGACTGAGGCGGCTCCCGACGCCAACTAGTCACTAGAACAGTCCCCTTCTGGGTGCTTATGGACCTTCCAAGATGAGGGAATCTCTCTCTGGCTAGTGGATGGCTCAGGGGTTAGAGAACTGGCCCTGAAGTCAGGAGGATTCAAGCTCAGATCCAGCCTTAGACACTTAGTAGTCACTGGCTTTATGGCCCTGGGCAAGTCACTTAACCCCCATTGCCTCAGGGGTGGGGGAAGAAGATCCTCTGTCCCATCTTTGAATAATTCCCCTTGTTAGGAAATCTTTCTGGCCCAAGGCAAACGGGACGTCCCTTACCCATAACTAAGGGGGGTCCCTCCTTTCCCCTCACCAGCTCCAGGCTGTCCCCAGCAGTGCGGACACAGCTGCCAGTCAGGGTTAAAGGCCACAGAGGGTCCCCCCCCCCCAATGGCGAGAGCTGGCGGGCGCCCCAGCCTGGGACTGCTCGTCTCTTATCTCGGGTCTCACGGACATGGCTGTTGTGACCTATCAGGGGCTTTCCTGGCAAAGACCCCGGAGTGTTTCCCCCTTCTCAACCTGACTGGGAAGTCCTCAGGCTCCCGGGGTCCTCGGCTGAGCCCCTGAGCCCCTCATTTGGCGTTGAAGCTCTTCCCTTCCCTTCAGGGGGTCTGGGCTGCAGACAAAGAGGCCGACTTCCTGCTCTCCAAACTGGGCTTCCGTCTCCGGGCCCTTGAAGCCAGAGAATCCCTGGCGCCCTTCAGGGCCCAGGGAAGGTTTTCCCAGTTCCCCCAGATTTTTCTGCTTTTTCCCTTCTCCGTTACTCTCCCGCATTCATGGGGAACACAAGTTCCTTCAGGGCAGGCGACCCCCCTTAGTGTGTCTGTGCCCACAGTGGGTGCTTAGCCTTGTAGTAGGAAGGATGGGGGTGTGGGGGGGGCGGGGCAGAGTGCAGAGGTCACGAAAGCTCCTGGCCAGGCAGAGACCACAGGGGTGGGCAGGGGCTGGGCCTGGGCAGAGGGCACTCGGGGCCTTCAGGTGTTCTCGAGCAGGGGACGTTCCGGGGCAGGGAGCCTGGCCTGAAGGAGGGGGCGGCCGCCGGGCAGGGCCCCATGAGGGGCAGTCTCCATGGAGCCGGAGAAGCCCCAGAAGCTTCTGGGGAGCACTTGAAAGGAGGTGGGCAGGGGGCAGGGCTGGCTCAGGGTCCGCTCAAAGGCAGGTGACCCCAGACGCACCTGCATCACTCTCTGGGCCCAGCAAGGAGGCACTGCTCCCCGGACTTCCAGTCCGTGTCTGGTTTTGCAGAGGGGGACTCGAGAACCTCCGAAGTGTTCTGGGGCCCATCAGGAGAAAAGGTGGGGCTTCCCGGAGGCTTCTGGGTCTGGGAGCGCTGCTGGGGCCGGCCCCGGGACACGGACTCCTTCTAACCTCCTTCTCTGCTTGTTCTCTCCCGGCCTCCTCCCTCTGGCTGGCTCTCCGCAGCTGTGCGCACCTGCCCTCTTCCTCCAGGGCCTCATCCAAACGGTACATGCTCCCTCTGCCCTCCTCCCCCTCCTCCTCATCTTCCTCCTCCTCTTCCTCCTCCCCCTCCCCTGCTTCAGGGTTCACAGGTTCTGGGCGCAGCTTCTGTAAGGTGGGGCAGATTTTAAATGTGCTGCAGGGGGGGAGACCTGCAAGAGAATGCTGGGTTGTGGGAGAGGTCAGAGACGGGGACCGCGCTAGGCGCTGGTGAGAGGAAGGGGCCCCCGAAGATGAGCAGTGGGCAAGTTCACCAGGCCGGGCCGGTGGCAAGTTCCCAGGGTGCTTCAGGGGGAGCCTAGGAGCTGGATTCCGGGTGTCCGAGAAAGACAAAACCCGCCCCTGCGGGAGACGCAAAATACAGACAGATAAATGCATCTGGGACAAGATAGACTGGGAGTCGGGGGGAGCATTCATGCAGCACCTACTAAGTGCCCGGCCCACGCTCAGGGCTTCACACACTATCTCACTGAGCGCTCACAGCCCGGCTCCCTGACGATGCAGCGGGAGGGAGCTGGAGTCGGCGAGGCTCAGATCCCCGTGTCCGGCTGCGGACGCTTCGTGGCTGCGTGACCCGGAGCAGGACACTTCCCCTTCTCTGCCTCAATTTCTGCGTCTGTAAAATGGGCTGGAGAAGGAAATCCCCCAATGGGTTCCCAGAATCAGTCGTGGCTGAGCAACTACAACAACACTCATGAAAACTCCAGGGGGGAGGTGCCATTATTGTTCCCATTCTAAAGATGAGGAAACCAAGGCAGACAGGGAGAAGTGACTCGCTTAGGGTCACACAGCTGAATCTGGACTCAAATCTTCCCCACTCCAAGCCCAGCTGTCCATTTGGACACTTAGCTGGGTTCCGATCCCGCCCATCCCTGACACGGCCAGTGAGCTGTGAGGCCCGAGTCATTTAGTGCCCTCCGTCAGCCCCCTGGGACGGAAAGTTCAAATCAACCCAATAAATATGAAGCGCCTACTGTGCGCCAGCTGCTGGATGAAATCATTCCTGCCCCCGAGCAGCTTGCCTTCTAATGGGGGGGGGGGGGCGCGCAGAACATAGACACAGACACAGATAAAATACAGTTAAATGAGAATCACCATCCTTGGAGAACTGGTTGCACTGATTGATGAACAGTAACTGTCTGTGCTGCTGCATAGATTTTTTACACAGGAAGCTCCTTACCAGTGACATCAGAAGTCATGTGTGAAATCATACCCTCCCCCCCCAAACAAACAACAAATAGAATAAAAATCTCCCAAACCCCAATCAAAGTCATTTCCAGTCATATCTGTCTAGTGGCGACAACAATCCCAAAAGGGAGACAGTAGGCCATTTCCCCAGGACTCAGTTTCCCCATCTGCCTCATGGGGGCAAGGATCCCAAAGGGAGAGAGCAGGCCATTTCCCCAGGACTCAGTTTCCCCATCTGTCTAATGGGTACAGGAATCCCAAAGGAAGAGAGTAGATCATTTCCCCAGGACTCAGTTTCCCCATCTGTCTTGTGGGGACAAGGATCCCTCCCCAATCTGGTCACAGAGAGTTTGTTAGAAACGACGCCTCACCAAGCAGGGGTACTACGGAGGGTGTCTCGCGTGCCCTCTCAGACTTGCCCCGCTCCCCGCATCCTGTGCTTTTATTGTGGGAGCAGGGGATGGATTGGGCTGACTCAGAAGCCCTGCTCAGGGAGGCCCTGTGAACCTGGAGTCAGATCTGGGCTCGGATAGATCTGGGTTCGAATCCGAGCTGAGCCTGGCACGTTGGTCATCAGGTTTAACTCTGTGACCGCATCTTGAGTTTTCTTGGCCACAGTGCTGGAGAGGTGTGCCATTTTCTTCTCCAGCCCATTTTACAGACGAGCAAACTGAGGCGAACAGGAATAAGTGACTTGCCCAGGGTGACACAGCTCGTAAGTGCCTGAGGCCGGGTTTGAACTCGGGGAGTTGAGTCTTCCTGACTTCAGGCCCAGCGCTCTGTGCACTGCACCACTTAACTGCCTTCCTGGCACACAGTAGGTGCCAAATAAATGTTAACTGATTAAGTGATCCATCTGCCGGATCCAGTGATCATCTAATCCCACCTTCTCGGGCTACAAACAAACTGGGGCTCCGGATGTCGAGGTCATGTATCCAAAGTGAAACCAACAATAAGTGGCAGATGGATCACTTAATCAGTTAGCATTTATTAGTGTCTCCCCCCTCCCGAGAGCCCTTCACAGCCTGCATTACTGGGCACTCCTCACCCTGGCTTCCTACTGCAGCTCCCAGCCCCCCTCATCTCCTGACCCCAGGCCTTTGCCCCGGCTGGGTCCCCTCCACTCAATCCTGAAGTGCTCTTCCTTTTTCCTGGGTCCCTTCAGGACTCGGGACCCTCTTCAGAGGGGCTTCCCCGCTCTCCCAGCTCGAACAAGCTCCTACAGTTCCTTCTCCCCACTTTTACCTGTCTGAAGGGACCTGGTTGTTTCCCTTACGGTGATGGGAGCTCCTTCAGGGATGGGCCTGCCTTTTAAATTTTCTTCCTATCTCCAATGCTAGAACAGTGTCTAACATATTTTCAACATTCAGAATAGTACCTGGCACATAGTAGGCGCTTCATAGCTCCAAAGCTCAGGATGGTGCCTGGTACATAGTAGGCGCTTCATAGCTCCAAAGCTCAGGATGGTGCCTGGCACATAGTAGGCGCTTCATAGCTCCAAAGCTCAGGATGGTGCCTGGCACATAGTAGGCGCTTCATAGCTCCAAAGCTCAGGATGGTGCCTGGCACATAGTAGGTGCTTCATAGCTCCAATGCTCAGGATAGTGTCTGACACATAGTAGGCGCTTAATAAATGCTTTGGGATTGATTAGTTGAATTTATATGTGTTCTATTAAATGTCTTTCCCCATTTGCTCCTTTCCATTGCTTTCATCCCTTTTCATTCCAAATCAATGCTGTGATCCTGAGGGCCGGGCCCCGCTGGGACCACAAGGCGGGGGCTAGGACACGGTGTGTGGGGGAGACAAGGGGCCAGACGGGGCAGGGGGTGCAGCAGAAGGACGTCTGGTTGCATTGGCTCCTGTTCGATAATGACTGTTCTTAGTCCTTTTAATTTACTGTGTCTCCCTTTGTTCCTCCCCTCTCTCTGTTTCTGTCTCCCCGCTCTTTGTCTCTCCGTCTCTTCCCCCCCCCCCCCACAGACCGGGGACACAGACCTGCCGTACCCTCCTCCCCAGAGAGAGGCGAACATCTACATGGTCCCCCAAGGCATCAAGCCCGTCCTCCAGCGAACGGCCATCGAGGTGGGTGGGGGCCCAGGAGGCTGGGGGGGGGAAGTCCCGGGCTCAGGTCCTCGCCTACGGCCCCTGTCCCTCCTGTCCCCGCAGATCCTGGCCTGGGGCCTCCGCAACCTCAAGAGCTTCCAGCTGGCCAGCATCACGTCCCCGAGCCTGGTGGTAGAGTGTGGGGGGCAGGCGGTGCAGTCCTGCGTCATCAAGAACATCAGGAAGAACCCCAACTTTGACATCAGCACCCTCTTCATGGATGTGGTGAGGGCCGGCCCTGCCCATCTTCCTCCCTGCGGCTTGGCCTGACGGGGAGCCCCTCGGCCCGCCCCGAGTGGGGGAAGGCAGCGGGGCTGCGACCTTTCCCCCTTGGGGATTGGGCAGGGAGAGATCCCGGCTTGATGCTCAGTCCCGCCTGGACTAGTCCTGGCTCTGGGACCCGGGGCAAGTTATCTGTGGGTCAGGCGCCCCTTCCTGGTGTCCTTGGGAAGATCAAACTGGGCATTAGCGAGCGCTTTGTGGGCCCCCAGGCCTTGGGGAGGCCGTTATTATCCTGGGACGTATCTCCAGGAGCCCCTGGCCAGGACCTCTGGGCTCCCGGCCTTGTTGGGCCTCCAGGTAGCCCTCCCTGTGGGGAAATTCACACTGGGGAGAACACTAAGGGGAGAACGTTGAGGGGAGGATCACTGAGGGGAGGATCACTGAGGGGAGAATTCTGAGAGGAGGATCACCGAGGGAGGATCACTGAGCGTCCTCTCCCTCTTGCCCCCACAGAGGCTGCCTCGGGAGGAGCTGTACTGCCCGCCCATCATCATCAAGGTCATCGACAACCGCCAGTTTGGGCGGCGGCCCGTGGTGGGCCAGTGCACCATCCATTCACTGGAGCAGTTTCTGTGTGACCCGTACTCAGCCGAGAGCCCCTCTCCAGACATGGGCTCAGGTACGGCCCTGATGGGGGAGGAGTGGGGGGGAGTGACGGCATCCGGGGGCTGGGTGAGCCTCGGCCCCTGGGACAAAGGCCCGCAGCCTTTCTGGGCTCTCCCGCCATGTCTGCGCCTCCTCAGCTTCCCAGCAAGCATTGTGGTCCTGTCTGACATTTAGCCCAGGCCCGGCCTTCAGGGCCCCAGGACCCCGGGTCTGGCCCTGTCCCTCCTTGGGGCACTTAATGCAGGGAAAAGCTGCAAACCGGCTGTGGCCGAGCCCAGACATGGGCCGGCAGGAGGCCTCTGGGTAGGCCTGGGGAAAGAGGGACGGGGAGAAAAGGAGGGGGGAGGGATGGAGAGATTATGGGGAAGAAAGCAAAAACGAGAGAGAAAAGAGAAGGAGACAGAATCAGGAGAGAGACCAGAGGGCAGAGGGGGAAGAGGAAGAACAGAGGAAGATAGTGTCGGACAGAGGCAGTGAGGGGGGGAGAGACGCTGTATGGGCTGGGGGCCTGGGCGATGGCGGCCCGAGCTCCAGCGCAGAGCCCCCGGCTCTCTGGAACGATGTGGGCCCGAGCCCCCAGCTTTGGGCCGCATTGATGGGGCTGAGCTTGGGGAGGGCGAGGGGAGTGCTCCCACCCCTGGCCCCTCTGAGCCTTCCCTCCTCCCCTCCCTGCAGATGACGTCAGCATGCTGACCCCCAGGGAGGAAGTGCTGATCGACATCGATGACAAGGAGCCTCTCATCCCCGTGCAGGTAGGGCCTCGCCATTGCCTCTTTCTCTTTTTCATTTCGTATTTTTGGTTGCACTTTTAAAATTACAAAAGGCTCCATTTCTCGGCCCTCTGGGTGCCTTAGTCTGACAGTTCCTAATTAATGGAGGGCCCGCAGTCTCTGGCTTCTGTGGAGAGATACTCACTGCCCCCAAGACTCCTGTTCTGGTGGGGAGACCCAGAGCCGGCCCTCAGGGCACCCGGGACTCAGGTGGGCTCAGTTCCTGTCCCAGGGCCCACGGCCTTGCTTGGTTCGGATCAGGGTTCCCACCCTGGGAGTTGGGGGGGGGGAGACAAGGGGACGGGGCCTGGGCAGCTGGGAACAAAGGAGCCTGGTGTGCTCGGCCCCTCCTTCTCCGGAGCCTCCCTTGGGGAAGCTGGGGAAGATGCCCAGTCTGGGTTCAGACGTGACTTAATTGGGCCTGGGAACGTTGGCATGGGCAGCCCACCAAGGAGACCTGGGGCACCTTCCAGCCCCTTCCTGCGCCTGCCCGGCCCCCCTCCTCCCCCCCCCCCCCGCCCAGCCCGTCTGGGACCTGGCCCCACCTCTGGGAAGGGAGCCAAGCCCACAATTCCTGGGAGAACCAACGAGCCCCAGGGGAGGAGGGGGCTCCAGCTCACGTGGCCGCCATTTGTAAGGGGGGGGATGTGCCCTCGTGGGGGGGGGGAAGCTGATCTTCTGCCTGCCCGTGTCATTGCCAACGGAGTCGATATGAAGCCCCTCCCCTGTGCCGGGCGCCAGGCGCAGGCACAAAGAACGGGGGTCTCTCCCTTCCAAGGGGGACACGGCACCACGTATGGAACTTGGCTTGTGGCTCTCCCTGTGCTCACAAAGTCACTGACCACAGGGGGGGTCTGGGGAGGAGGCAGGGGGAGGACCGGGAGGAAGATGGGACCTTAAAGAGAGGGGGAGGGGGAGGAGCAAGAGCACCTAGGCCTGGGTGGTAAAGCCCCAGCGTGCCTCCTGCTGCCACCTGGGCCTGAGGAAGAGGGAATGCGGCAGTCATTAGGTTAATTAGCAAGCATTCATAAAGCACCCACTCTGTGCCAGGCCTGAGGAGCATGGTCCTGGCCTTCAGGCAGCTGGTGTTCTGCCAAAGGAGGCAACGTGCCCGTAGACAAGCGGGCAAGGGTCTCATTGTATGCTCCAGGACCCTTCACACGCCTTACGCCGTCACGTCCCCTCCCTGCGAGTTACTGAGGTCCTGTTATAGAGAGGGAAGCGCTCGGTGCCAGAAGTGGGGCTTGCCCGCAGCCCTTGCTGACTACCGGGGGTGGCCAGGGTCTCTAACGATGACAGCCCCCAGACCGTGGCACACAGCCTGGTCAGGGGTCCTCGGCCACCGGAACCTGGGCTAGGAGAGGGACTGATGGCGGCGCTTCCCAGGTTGGAGGGGCCCAGGTCAACCCTTACCTAACAAGGAGGTTCCAGGGCCTGAGGAAGTGACCCAGGGCCTGGATTCCGATGTCAGCCCTGCCTCTTACTGAGGCCTCAGGAAAGCTTCCTGTTCCAGGGCTTCAGCTACAGAACAAGTTTAGTGCAGGTGTCCTCAGGCCCCTCCCAGCACAAGCTCTGTAATTAAGGGCTAGATTGTGGAGAGAAGAAGGGAACATGGAGGAGAGACTGAGACAGAGACAGAGACAGACAGAGACAGAAGGAGAGAGAGAGACAGAGACAGAGAGAGAGAGAGAGAGAGAGAAAGAGAGAGAGACAGATAGAGAGACAGAGAGGAGAGAGACAGAGAGAGAAAGATGAGAGACAGACAGAAAGAGAGATGGAGAGATGGAGAGAGAGACAGAGACACACAGAGAGAGAGGCAGACAGATACAGGCACGCAGAAACAAATCTCAGAACTATTGCTCCATGGAAAGGTATCACACCCCAGCCAGGATTTTGCAGGACCCAGAAGCTTCTACCTGAATGGAGAGAAGGGCCTGGAATCAGATATTCCAGATGCAGAGCAGCTGACCCTTTCTCCATGAAGCTTCCTTGGTTCTCCCCAGTTAATGATGCTCCCCCTCTCTTCCAGTTACTTTATATTTGCTTAGAGCAGAATACAGGTTGTGGCCATAGACAGAAAGTAACTCCATCAGACCAGCTGATTATTTTATTAGTGGGAGCTCAGAGAGCTTTATCAGGAGTGATTTATCAGGAGTCATTCAGGTAGGGGCCTAACCAGAACCTGGGACTTCGAGGGCTGTACTGTGTCCTGGGCCAGACCACCCCTCCTTGGCCCTTGTGGGTCCTGGGCCAACAGGAACGAGCATGGCTGGTGCATGAGCCGGGGACCAGGACGTTTGAAGGGTGATCAAAATGAATACTGAGTACTGACGGCAGGGATAAATGTGAAAAGGAAGATGGAGGAGGGAGAGAGAACATAGAGACAGAGAGAAAGCGCTCTGAGGAGGGAGAGAGAGGGCAGGTGGGGAGACAGAACTGGACAATGCCAGCAAGAAGTATTTGGGCAGTGTTGGCAGAGGGAGTGAAATTTGAAGGAATGAGTGGTTGAATAAATGATTGATTAAGTTAAAAAACCATTTATTAAGGACATGCCCAACATTGTGCTAAATAATGAACAATCAAAAAGATAAGAAAAGCAGTTTCTTCTTCTCTTCCAATAAGGCTTCCCAGATTTAGTTAATGGAAAGAGACAACAGCAGCCTTCTGGTGGTTGGAAAGGTCCCGTGTAGAAGGAGCCCCCAGAAGTGTCTGTTTTTTGTCTCTCTGTGCGAGGCTCTAAGGTAGTGGAATGGCAGATGGGAGGGTCTGTGGCTAGGAAGGGCCCCCCAGTATCCAAGGCACTGCCAAATCCTCCCACCTCTTCCCAGCGCCTCTTCCCTTGGCCCCTTTCTTTCCACCCACCCAGCCATCACGCTGGTCCAGGCCCTCACCAACCTCCCTCCCGGACTAGTCTCCTAATTGGCCTCCCTGCCTCCAGCCTCTCCAAAACATCCTCTACTCAGCTGCCAAAATCAACCTTCCAAAGGCACCACTGGAGAATGAAATCGGAGTCCCCTGGCCTGCCCCAAGGTCCTTCCACATTCTGGCTCCTGTTAAACGACCCGGCTTTATTTCCCATCACTCCCTTCACACACCCTACATTCCAGCCAAAGGGGTGCCTCCCGCTCTGAACGGTTCCCCAGATGCTCCGGCTGTCTCATGCCTCCGTGCCCGGCGGCTGCTCAGGGGGACTGGGGCCTTCTGGGTTTTGTTTGTTTTTGTCCTAGCCCAGGACCTGTCGATCTCCCACAGTTGGGGTCCCTTGGGAAATTCAGACTGTTGGTTCTGTCTGTCCAGATTCTTGCTGTCAGTACGGTGGGCAGAAGAGCCAGGAGGGGCAGAGTTAAGAAGGGGTGACTGCCCAAGTGACTTCTGCCATACCAAGGCTACAGAGTCAGGACTCTAATCCTGTTCCTGCCCCTCCCTACCCGGGTGACTACAGACAGATGACTTCATCTCCCTAAGCCTCAGTTTACTCATCTGCAAAATGGGGATGAAACACCTGCCTGAGCTCAAACAAGACAACATATAAAGGAGCTCTGTGAACCTGAAAGGCAATATATAAAGAGCAGCTTTTATTCTCATTTTCACCTGGAGCGTCTGGGAAAGTTTGCCATAATTTTCAGCTTGCTCAATCTTTTCTCCCCCTCCCTCTGCCTTAGTTTTTCACATCTTTTAAGTGGAGGTATTGGACTATCTCTCCTTGCTAGTCATTGAGCTAAGATCCAGCCAGCCTGGGCCTCTGGCCTGGCTGAGCTCTCTGTCCAGCAGGGTTTGCTCTTGGGCTGCATCACCCTGAAAACATCCCCTGGCCCCAACCTCTTGCAGGGCTATTTTGGGTCCTGCTGGCCCTAGGTAACCAGCATCGGCGGAGACAGAGGGTCAGGACCCAGAGGACCCTGGGAATGTCTCCAATTCCTGTCTCCACCCCTTTCTGACAGGAGTGACCCAGCCCCGCCCTGGGGAGTGGGTTGGGTGCAGGGAGTGGCAGTGCCTTTCCTTAATTGCCCCTGGGGTAGCCTGGAACTTCTGACTGTCTGGCAGAGCCAGACTGGGCCTCCCTTCCACAGTGGAAAGCGAGGAGGGCAGTGGGAGCAGCAGATTGTCAGCCCAAAATACAGGCAGCTGGGAGGCTCAGTGAGCAGGGTTCCAAAGGTGGAGTCGGGGAGATCCCAGACCCTCTCCCAGACACTTAGCACTCTCTGGAAAATGAGATTGAATGAGATACTGTTATAGTGAGACAGGGAGATCCCAGACACTTACTACTCTCTGAAAAATGAGATTAAATGAGATACTGTTACAGTGAGACTGGGAGATCCCAGGGAGACATTACGATCCTTGGGTTGCCCGGCTCCAGGTTCCCCTACCTCGGAGGTCCCCAATACCCCCCTTCTCATGGTCCAAGCCTCATTCTAAGTTAGGACCCCAAACTTCTGGATGAAATGGTGATCTTGAGGCTGCCCTCGTGCTGCTCAATCCCCAGGACTTGTTGAAAATTGGAAGGTTCAGGGGATCGTGAGTTTGACCCACTGGGTCGCCGGTGGTCTAGCCCAGAACCTGGCAGGTGGGAAGCACTTAGTGAGTCCTTATTGACTGAAGGATGAAGGCTGTGCTTCAAGGGGCCGAGGAACTTATGAATTTGGCCTGACGGTCAGCCAGACATGAAAAAAGTTGGCGCCGTGAGTGATTATCATGAGGGAATTCTCCTGTCTGGGCAGAGTCGGAGCATCGAGTTGGGAAGGGCAGGACCATTTCCTCCATTTCCTCCTTGCAGTCAAGGAGGGTCTTCCAAAGCTCCCATAACCTTCTCTTGTTCTATCCTTTAAATTAACCCTCTAGGAAATCTTCCTGAGAGAAGCCAAGCTCCTTGGTTCTGTACTCTCTGGGGCCATGAGGTCATGAAGGGCTTTAAAACCCAAATAGGATTTATATTTGACTTTGAGGAGAATAGGGACCCACTGAGTTTATTGAGTAGGATATAGTGTGTGTGTGTAAATAACATAACAGACCCGTATTCTGGGAGGATCACCGTGGCCGATGGGCCAGAGTATCAGAGAGACTCTGGGCAGACGGACCACCCACTGTCGATAATCTGGTTGTGAGAGGGCCTCTGGCAGCCTGTCTGCTGTTAGTGTAATAGTGGTGCCCAGGACAATTTGGAAGAAGGGGCCAATCTGTAATCAAACCAATGCAACCATTGTCTCTGGAAAAATAATCAATGATAATAATATAATAATCTTAATATATAGTGAGATAATAACAAAATTATGATTTCGCTCATCCAACATCTTTATGATTTCTCATATTCTCTGTCCCTTTCTTGCCCTCTTCTTCCCTATATCATTTCCCCCATCATAAGCTCCTTAAGGACACTTTTGTATCTCTTTATCCCCGTCCCTTAGCACGGAGTTTGGTGCGCCTGAGTTCCGAGTAAATTCATTCCCTCCCTCCTGAATTGGGGATTTGATGCAGGGAGGAATGAACTCCCCATCTTCCCTGGCTTGTATTTGCTACATGTGTGACTTTGGGCCTGAGCTTCCTCCTGTAGAAGATGGGAAGGATGTACTGGATGACCGAGGATCCTTCCAGCTCTGCAGGCTGGCAATCCTATCATTACCTAGGGTGTGTGTTCCCCGGTCTAGTCTCTCTTCCTCATCTCTCCTCCTCCTTGACTTCCCTTCATGTCCCCATTCTTTCTGACACAGGGCAACTGAAAAAACTCAGCCGGGTTATTTTGCTCCTTTTCCAAAGCTCCGAGCCAAAAAAAGCTGGAAACCTTGGCCCGGGGTGAGGTTTTTGGCCTGTGGGGAAGGGGAGGGTGGGGATGTGTGCATCCCAATTCCCCTGACCTCCCTGCCCCACTCCATGACTACATATGGCGGAGAAGGAGACAGGAACAGTGATGACAGCATCCATTTTTCCTTCCTCTCATTCACACCCAACCCTGGTTTCTCACATGGGATAGAATGTCATCATTTGCCATGGATGTCAGGACGGAGGGGCCGTGGTGGAGAGAGGGGCCGATGTGCTTCTGGGCCATGACCTTGAACCATGATGCACAGGGCAAAATGACTGCCTTTAGGCCCAGGGAGTACTGGGGACACCCTCTTTGTACCCTTGTTGTCTCTGCTGTGGTATTAGTCATTGTCGTCCTCATCATCGCTCTCTCCAGCAAAGGCATCGTCCAGATTGCCCAATTAGGTAAAACCCCCAGTGACTGTGTAGAATCACCTCCCCATTACCATGACCACCATATCCTATCATCTCCACCACCTAGAATGCCATCCTTCTTTTTTATGCCATTCTCTAGGAGGCCTTCCTTGACCATGCCGATTTTAGGGCTCTCTTCTTTCTCCAGTTATGCATCCAGGATGTCCCTTAAGTCCTCCAGCTCAGTTTTAAGCTACTGAATACTAAGGCTTAGGGATATGCTTTATGCCTGGTGACATATCATACCATAGAATGGGAACCTTTTGAGGGAAGGTATCATCTTTCATCTGGTTTTGAAGCATAGAGAGCCGGCTTCAGTCACCCCATTCTGGCTTCTGACACGTGCAGGCTGTGGGGTCCGGAGTTGAATCTCTCGGTACTAAATTTACGCAAATCTCTGAGACCAGGCTATGCCAACCTGTCTTAGGAGATGAATTTCCTCACCCGGGAAATCCTCGTATGTGTGAAATCATGGGTCTAGTTCCTCTTTTTGTCCCCAACATGTAGCACTGTTTGGAGTGGCTTGATTAACACAGCACAGTCACCACTGTTTCTGTCATTCAGTTTAAATAATTGAAGACCTACTCTGTGACTGTTAATCCCCACCATTGCCAGCTCCACCCTTGTTATCCCTTATCATTGTCATCCCCATCATTGCCCTCCCCAACCCCATCATTGCCAATTCCACCATTGCCATCCCCCTCATTGCCATCTCACCGTTGCCATCCCCAACCCTACCATTGCCATCCCCATTACTGCCATAACCCCTGCTGCTACTATGACAGTCATCACTGCTCTTGCCGCCATTGCTGCTGCTGTCATTATGTTCAGCTCCCCAGCTATGATCACTTCCATGTCCATGTCTGTAATCACTGCCATCCTCATCTCTGCCACCAGAGGCTTTCTCCAGGATGTGCCACAGCAGGCATTTCTCTCACCGAGATCTTTCTGAACCCAGCCAGATGCTTTAAGAGAAGAACGATTGGCTTGGACTTTAACCCTATTCTCAAATCTATCAATTGACCAACTGAGCACTTATTGAGCACCTGCTGCATATCCCTCTGTTAAGAGCGGTGAAGGAAACAAGGGAGGGGCATCTTGATTGTCTTGAAGTATTTCCCAGTCTGGGTGTCTTAGAAATGGCCAGAAACAGTTAAGTTCAGCTGTTCTGTCAAGGAGCCATCACTGTGAGCTGGAATAGCTGGAGAACACTTAACGGAAGGAGCCGGTGTCAGCAATGGAGAAAGTTCTCAGGCTAGAAGGGATGGAGAAATGGTTCTTAGAAAAGCATTTGCTATTTCCAAGGTCAAAAACACCTCTGTCTCCTTGAAGGGCAGCATTGCTCAGAGGAAAGAACACTGGATTCAAATCCTGGTCCTGGCAGATATGGGACAAGCCAGTTCACTTTGGGCATCAGTTTCCAGAGCTGTTAAAGATTGTGTCGATGGAATGGAATAAAGACGTAGATTATCAGATTTTCAGAAGCCACAGAAGTGGAAAGGAGCACTAGCAGAAAGGGCAGGATCCCCACGGTTTTGAGAAGGGAGCACCTTGAGCTAAATGGAAGAAGATAGGATGGACAAGGGAAAGAGGGCAAGGTCTTTATCTGGATTTTTCGAAAGTAATTTCACAAAATGGAGGGAGACATCAGTAGGATGAAAAGAAGTTTGGGGTTTTAGTGAGTGGCAAACTCAGCAAACTGGTCAGTCAACAAGTATTTTTAAAGTACCTATTATGGGCCGGGCACTGCTTTAGGCTTCAAGGGTACGATAGAAAGAATGGAGCAATCCCTACTCAGTGTGACAGAATGAACAACAAGCCGACTGAGCTTGGGCTACACTGACAGAGGGTCCCGTTCCAGGAAGATGGTCTTGTGCACCAAGGGCACCGGGGTGCCTCCGGCTCTGGGCTGATCAGACACGTCTGCGGCACCGTGTTCACCTCTGGGAGCCATAAAACGCTGATGAGCTGGAACGTCAGCCAGGGTGGGAAGGAACTTGAGTCTGTGCCATCTGAGGAGCTGTCGGAGCGACGGGGCAGAAGCGTCCACGCTTGCTGTGATCGGTCTGCTTTTCCTGCCCCCTGGGCCCTCTGCTTTCTAGGGTTAGCTCCAGAAGGCATCTTGGTCTGCACCGAGAACCCGAGTATGTTTCTAGATCGGGGAGAGCGAACTATTCTAGGCCCATCTTTAATCCACAGTATCACTATCAGCTCATAGTCGCATCAGAAGCCACACCATCTCATTTAGGGGGAGCACTGTCAGCATTATCTGCCTGATTCTCTAGTTGATGTCCAGCGCTCGAGTGACTTGGAAGAGTCAAATTCCTGTTTGACTTTGTTCAAAAACACTGATTTAATTTTATTCAGATTTTGGGTGGATCTTTTGGAAAGGACTTGGGGCTTCTGTAGCACAAAAGGTTCCTATTTCCTTGAGTCCTCATGGGTGAGCTCCATTAACTCCCTTTGGGACAAGGCCCTGTCGGTACTTTGATCATTTGTACCTGGAGAACAAGGCTCAAAGTTTTATCTCCAATTCTTTACTAGGAAAACTTTGATAGAGTAAATTGGGGATTTACCAGCTTTGGTGTTTCCTCCACGTTGGTTTGGTTGGTTTTCCTTCTCTGTCCTTAATGCATCTGTATAAGATTGGGAACTTTGGAAGGAAGGGAGAAGGGGAGTAGTAGTTCCTGAAAGGAGACTATGGCTGATATCAGACACACAGAGAGGGACACAGAGAGACAGAGACAGAGACTGAGAAACAGAGACAGGGGATAGAGCCAGAGAGTGAGTGAGTGAGAGAGACAGAGACAGAGACCTCGAGACCCTCAGAGAGGCTTAGAACTTGGGCCTCTTGGGAGTGGGAGGCCCAGACCACCTTGTGTGCCCCTCGCTCGCAGCCTGGAATGGGGAAAAGCCCTAGTCATGGAGGCAGAGGACCTGGGTTCGAATCTCACCTTTGACATCGGGCTGCAGATTTTTCCTTTGTTAGTAATGGGATGGTTTCCAGGACTCTCCCCAGTTCTAGATCCAGCAGGAGACCCCGGGCACACCGTTGAACTCGGTGCCTCAGTTTCCCCACATATGAAGCGAGGAGCTTGGACTCCCGGTGGTTTCCGAGCTCCCTCCCAGCTCTGGGGCTGAGGTCCTTTGTCTTGAGGGAGGGGATGAAACGGGCCCCCTCCCAGCCCTCCCTGCCGCCTCGGAGAGCTAGCCGGAGGCGCGGGCGGAGGTCAGAACCTTCTGTCTCCCAGTGTCCCTGGAACTTTGGGAGCCCGGGCTTTGGGCTGCGCCGAGGAGCCGGGGGAGGGAGCAGAGGCGGGGCAGGGAGGGAGGCCGGCCCTGCAGCCTGGGGAGCCTTTTGTACCCGGGGACTGCTCTCGGCACCTGGGGAGCCTGGGGTGGGGGGGGGCTTGCGGCCCCCGGTCCCTAACTCGGAATAAGCATCCCAGGTCCGGCCCGGGCACTCTGGGGGAGGTGGGCCTGAGTGCCCGGCAGGGGGCAGGGGGGGGCCTTGAAACAGTTGCTGCCCTCTGGGAGCTTCTGTTCTAGCGCAGTAGGGGGGCTTCCCATGTGGGGCAGGACAGCCCCAAGGTCCCAGTGGGAGGGAGAGGGGCCCCAGGCTGCCTCTTGCCCCCGCCCAGGGGCGGATGGGCTCTGGGATGGCTCCCGGTGGGACTGCGCAGGGGCTGCTCCTCAGGCCCCGGCCCTCTCCGAGTCCCGAAGGGGTAATTTCGGAGGCTGCCCCGTGTCAGCCAGGCCCGTGTTTAGTTCTTTCTCTCCTTCCCCGCCAGAGTCCGGCCCCCACGCGGAGGCCGCGGGGGGGGGGGGGCTGTCGGCTCCGTGGTCCCTGGGCGGGAGGGGGGCCAGACCGCCGGCCTCTGCCGGCCACCACCCCTGACAGGGACTCTGGCTGGGGCGTCCCTCTGCTCTCGAGGCCAAGACCTGGGCGTTCCACAGGCCGAGCCACGGGCCCTCCCCGGAAAGTGCCCCTGGGGTACCTCCCGCCTCGGGGCCTGAGCTCTGGGAAGCTGTGGGACCCCCTCCTCCCCTCCCCCACCTTCCTGCCTGGGGTCCCAACTCCAAAGTCATCTTCCGAACCCACCCCCCAAGGGCCCAACTGTGAGCGGCCTGGGGGGGCCTGAAGAAGTTTCTATTTGGCGATCTGGAGCTGGCAAGTGACTGGGAAGGGCGGACATAGCGCCAGGAAGGTCTGGATTCGGATCCTGTGTATGTGAATGTGTGAGTGAGGGTGTGTGAGTGAGTGTGTGTGTGTGTTGTGTGTGTGTGAGTGAGTGTGAGTGTGTGTGTGAATGTGTGAGTGTATGTGTATGTGTGTGCATATGTGTGAGTGCGTGTGTATGTGTGAGTGTATGTGTGTGAGTGCGTGTGTATGTGTGAGTGAGTGTGTGCATGTGTGTGAGTGTGTGTGTGTGTGAGTGCGTGTGTGTATGTGTGTGTGCATGTGTGTGTGTGAGTGCGTGTGTGTGAGTGTGTGTATGTGTGAGTGAGGGTGTGTGCGTACGTGTCTGTGTGTGAGTTTGTGTGTGAATGTGTGAGTGTGTGTATGTGTGAGAGTGTGTGTGCATGTGTGTGTGTGAGTGCGTGTGTGAGTGTGTGTGAGTGTGTATGAATGTGTGAGTGTATGTGCATGTGTGTGAGAGTGCATGTGTGTATGTGAGTGAGTGTGTATGTGTGTGTGTGAGAGTGTGTGTGTGAGTGTGAGTGTGTGCGTGAGTGTGAGTGTGTGGGAGTGTGTGAGGGAGACCAGGGGATTAAGTCCCACTCCAGGATCTGGCCAAGTTTCTCCAGGCCCTCCCTGTGGGTGCCTCTCTCACTGGCCGATATCCCCTCCCTCTGCCATTTCTGGGCCGCTCCCTGTAGGGGACAGAATGTCACGAGTCTCCCGGGAGGCCCCCTCTCCATCAAAGTGTTTGGGGACCAGAGCTGTCCCTTGGCCCTCTTCAGGCTTCTAGCTACAAACGCCGTCTGTGGAGCCGCGGCTTTCCCCATTGAGGGGTCTTTTTGTTCCAAGGCGTTCTCTGCTCCAGAATGTCCCAGCTGGGGAGGTTGGGGGAGGGCTCCGACCGGGTGCTACAGGGGGAGCAGCCTGCAGGTGGGGGGAACGCTCCCCTACCCCGGGTGCTGCGTCTGTCAATACATCAGGTCGAGGCGGATTTCATTTCATTGCCGGATGGGAAGCACCAAAGGGGGCCCAAATACTTCCTCTGAGATCTGGTCTCAGTTTCTTCATCTGTAAAATGGGAAGGTCATCTCTGAGGTTCAGCTCTAGGTCGTATCCTCTGAACCGAGAGACATAGATAGGAAGTATTGGTGACAGCTGGGTAACGGGTTCAAATCCTGCCTCAGACACGTACTTGCTGTGGGACCTAGAGTAGGCTACTTAGCTTAGATCTGCCTCAGTTTCTTCATCTGTAAAACAAGGACCAGTCTCACTGGTTTGTGGTGAGGATCAGACTGGATTATGTGTATAAAGTGCTTTGCCACCTAAGCTGTTTCAGCCTGTGGGCCATTATTAGCAGGAATGAGTAAGCCAGCAAACTGAGAACTTCCTGACTTTAGAGGTACCCGGTGGTACAGGGAGCAGAGTCCTGGACCTAGGGTTCAGATCCGACCTTTGTACCATCTACGTGCCTCTGGGGGAATTGCATAGCCTTGGTCTGCCTCAGTTTCCCATCCATAAAATGGGGATAATAATAACCCCAATCAGGGCTGCTATGAGGATCACGTGCTTAGCACAGTCCTGGCACATAGTAGGTGCTTACTAAATGCTCACTTCCTTCCTTTAAGTCAGTCAGTCAGTCAGTCAGCAGAAAACATTTTAAAAGCATATTTACTGCCCGGCGGCTAAGGGGGAGGTTGGAAAGGCAGCCCCGGAGCTCCTGCTCACTGGGAGTGTCCGTCCCAACAGGGAGAACAAGAGTGAGACTGATTTAAGTGCACGTCACGCTGCGCAGTGGGGGAGCGCTCATGGGCTGGGGGGGGGGGGGAGGGACCCACAGGTGGCCCGGGGGGCCTCCGGGGGAGGGGGGAGAGAAGAGGGGGCGGGCCTCCTCCAAGCCTGTCCTGGTCCCCAGGGCGGGCCTGTCTAACCCCATCACTAACCTGCCTGTTTAATTTGTAGCTTGCGGACGGTATGATTGGCTCAGCCACCACTAACTTGAAGTCTTCATCTGTCGTCCATGTAGGTACCGTTAAGTCTTTTTTTGGTGGGGGTGGGGATGGACGCTCCCTGAGGTCCGAAGGGGCCCAGCCGGCTCTCAGTTATCTGTGCAGGCCCAGAAGGCTCTCGAAGAGGAGCCTTAACGTGGCGGCCGTCTCGGGATCGGTTCTGAGGGTTCTTGGCCTGCGGCATGTCTGCGTCATTGGCAGCACGTCTGTGCTTGTAGCCGCTTTGCCCAGAGGGGGTTAGAAGGGTCTGTGTGACCCGGAGCTCTCCCCTCTGAGGCAAGGGGCCTCTCGGATCAGCCGGAACTGGACCTCGGTGCCGGGAAGGCCCTGGTGCCGACCGAGATGGTCCCTGCAGGGTTATTTAGCGCCCGGCAGATGAGAGGGCTTTTCCTCACCCAGAAATTTGTGAGACGAGGGCCAGGCGCTGGTTGGGTGCTGGGCCCAGCCAGACAAAAGGTGAAGTCGCCCTTGGCCAAACTACTAATGCACTAATTTATTAACGCTTCCTTCCCACGGGCCTCTGAGGGGCCAGCAGATGTCACAGATCACATGGTACTCATCGGGAAGGCTTAGAAGTAGGGGGAGATAACAGTGAGAAGGGCGCAGGAGCCGGGACTGGGTTCAAATCCAGCCTTGGACACTCCCCAGCTGAATGGACTTGAGGAAGTCCCATCAACCTCTGTCAAGTTCTGTGTCTTGGGGGGGAGGGGGAAGCGTGTTCGATGACCTTTCTGGGCTGTCCTTCTCAGTCCCTCTGAGTCTCCCCGGGCATCCGGCAAGTGGGGGAAACAGGTTTAGGGTTTTAGCTTTAGGGTCAGAGCCGCTGCTCAGGGGCCTCTCGGATCCTGGCTGGTAATGGAGAGTTGATGGATGGGGACACAGAAGGGAGGAGGAGGGTCCCCAGGAGGGACAGGGATCCCTGGGAGGGACAGGGATCCCCGCCCCCCCATCCCCAGCAGTCCAGTCCCCCTTCTTGGCAAGCAGGGCAGATGGGCGTCCTCGGTGGCTTCTCAGGGACTGGGGAGGAAACCTTTGGGCAAATTGGACTTTATCAGGGCCCGTTTCTCCCAAGTCTGTTATCTAGGCCCTGGTCGAATCCCGGGAGGTCAGGCCATTGGAGGGAGGCCCAGGCCCCGGCCCTCGGGCAGCTTCCAGTCTTGTGGAGTAGATGCCTCCTTTGTCCTGGACACCCCCCAGGGGTTGGGGAGAGACGGGATGGAGGGACTTGTGAATGAATCTTAGAATGAGGCAAAATGATATAAATACTATATAATTACAGAATAATAAAGTTGATGATCATATATAGGCCCCCTTTTTTATAGCCAGAAAAGGCTGTTCATAAAGTACTTTCCTTATAAGGATTGTAGGAGAGACAGATAGTGCTTATCCTTATATATATATATATCTCCATCCATCCCTCTCTATCTTTCTTTCTATTTATCTACTATCTATTGATCTATCCACCCATCCATCCATCCATCCATCTGTCAGCTGTTAAGTGACTTGTCCAGGTCTCAGAGCCATATTTGAACTCGGGGCCGGGGCTTTAAGCACTGGGGCTCCTCGCTGCCCTGTCAGGAGACAAAGTCTGGAAACATAAAAGCACTGTCTAGTTTGATGGAAGGACCCCCCCCTGTGACTCAGGCAGTTGCTCCCTCTCACTGGGCCTCAGTTTCCCTAACTGTCACATGAAGGACTCCCGGGCTCCGAGGTCCCTTTCCTCCCCAGACCTCGGATGCTGTGACTTCCCTGGAGCTGTCCCAGGGCCAGTGAGTAAGAACACAAGGCTCGGGGGCTGCGGTTTCCCCGAGCCAAGTGTGAAGCTGCCGCCGTGGGTTCTTCTGCCCCCCTGAAAACAGCTGATTAGGACCAGCGGGGGGAGCAGCTGGTCAGCGACCTGGATGGGATGGACCGAGGCCGCCCGGGAAGGCTTCCTGGGGAAGGCGGCTGCTCCGTCCCCCTGCTTTTGTCCAGTCTTCCCTGGAAGGGCTCTAGCTGGCCCAGCTGGGATGGGTCTCAGGGGGCATAGATTCAGACCTTACAGGTCACCCCATCCCCTTAGCAAAGGAGGAACCCAGAGCTCACACGGTGTCCTTGTCCCAGCTCTAGAGACAGTGAAGGCCGGGGTCAGGGTCCACCTCATCCTCCCTCCCTTCCCCGCCATTGGTTGTACCGCGGGGCCCCTTTTCTGGGGGTGGGGGGTAAACAACCATTTCCAGCAGCAGCCCTTTGCCCAGTGCTTTTAACCAGGGCCTGGGTTCCGCCTTAGTGCAGGGGGTAGAAGCCTGGGTTTGGGATCAGGAAGATGAGCTCAGTTTGGCCTCAGGCACTTCCTCGCTGGGGGAGCCTGCTTGCCTCAGTTTTCCCCTCTGTAAAATGAGCCGGAGAAGGAAATGGTGAACCCCCCCCCCCCGGTGTCTCTGCCAGGGAAACCCCAAGGGGGTCACGAGGAGGGGGGCGGGGTGAGTGAGTGATCCTCAGCCCGGGCCCAGCCTTCAGCGTCCAGGGGGACTGAGGGAAGGGCCTGCCGGGCCATGTGGCTGGTCTTTGGGAGAGCAAGCAGAGCGTCCGAGACCCCCCCGTGAGGCACCCGGTGTTGCCGAGAAGCCGGTTTCCGGCATTTCAGCTGCACCCATGGCTCTTTTAGTCTAGACTTGGGATTGGGTTGGGGGAAGCAAGCCCGGCCAGGACTCCTTCCAGCGATGGATATCTCGGCTAACTGAGTTTGAGAACCGCTCAGGGTTCTGAGCCAGCCCTGGGCAGTCCAGGGGCAACAGAAGGGGAGGATTTGAATCCACCCCTTCGGGCCCTTAAGGCTGGCACCAGGGGCCCGTGCTGGACCACCGGCTTCTCCCACGTGGCCTCCACAGCCTCTGCCCTCATGAGCCCCGGGAGGCGGCCAAAGCTCCTTCAATCGGGGGCCGGCTGGCTTGGGGTGCCCCCGCTGCCTATTGGGCCCTGCAGTCTGGCCTGGTCTTCCGTGAGTCATCCGTGGCAAATCCAAATCCTCCATCAGATGACAAGTGGCGGGAGGGGGGCGGGGAAGCCGAGTCTGAGGCACATACTTTAGGTCTCCCCCATTCGGGGAGCTGGAGTCCGCGCTGACATCGGATCCCACTGCTGTAGGCCAGAGCCGGCTCTGGGCGCCTCCCCCTGCCCCAAACATTCTTGTGGTCTCCTTTGGGGGCCCAGCCCTTCTCCCCAGAACACCCCGTGGGGGATGGCTCAGGGTGAGACTGTCTCCTGGCAGGAGCCCCAGACCTCGATGGCGAGAAGCTGGCCCCAACTGCTCACCCCGTTCCCCACTCTGGCTCCTTGGCAAGAGAATTCTAGAGCTTTGGACTGGGAGGGCCCAGAAAGGGTCATCCTGTCCCTCCCCCTGCCTCTGTGCTTGGCCCACTGATCCCGTACCAGAGAAGGAACAAGCCCCAGGAAGTCTGGAGGCTCAAAGGAGCCCAGGGCCTCATTGAGGCCCCAGGAGACCAATATTCATCCTGAAGGCAAAGGGCTGGGGGGGGGGACGACCCCCTGAGATTTTTAGCATCGTCCTTGGGAAAAGGCCACGGAATCGGAGAACCCAGCGTGGGGAGGGGCCGGCGGCTGCTTCTGCTCCGGGCTGGACCATGTGAAAGAGGAATTAGCTTTTGTCTGCTTGGCCCTGGAGGACAAGGAGCACCCCCAGGGGCTTCAGGGAGGCAAACTGGGGCGGGGGGACAGCCAGTATCCTTATCTTTGGAGCTAAAAGGCAGCTGGTGGGGACCCCCCCACGTCTGCACTCCCGGCTGCTGTTGTGGGGTCGCCTTTTTGGGAGGGAGAGGACTGGACGGCCAGGCTCAATGACTGGAGGCCTATGATCCTGGGCCTGAATCTGACCTAGAATCAGGGAGCTGCTGTCGGACAAACCATCCCACTTTCTTGGACATAGCATCTTATGTTTGCCAAACGTGGTGGACAGAGAGAAGAGGCAGGCGGGGAGAAGAGTGAAGGGGGAGGGGATGGGAGGAGGGTCCAGGAAGGTGAGTGAGCGGCCTGCCTTGTCCCGGCCCGCTTTCAGTTCCATGAGGCTGAGTGGGCAGACTCCCACAATGAGGCTTTACTCTGGACGAGGTGCTGGGGATGGGAGAAATGAGAGAAAAAGCAGATCCTCTCTCCAAGGCATTTGCACTCTGCAGGGAGAGGGGGCTTAAACCCAGCTGTCTGTATTTCCAGAATATTTACACCTGTGCCCAGGGCGCGGTTATTTACAGGAGTTCTGTTGGAAGTTGTCTGGATCGGGCCATTCAGGGAAATGACCACAGTGACCATTGTTGACCCAGGGTGGAAATCACTGACTGTCCCCGGGGGTGTAGACAGACACTTGTGGGATCAAAGGGAGTGTCCAGTTACGGGCCTGTGTGGTTCTGCTGATCCCTATGTGTGTGTGTGTGTGTGTGTGTCTACATACGTGTGTGTACATGTGCACGGGCAGCCATGGCTACTTAGCGCTGACCTTGGGGGCGGGACGTGTGTATTTTGGGGTTTGGCAGCTGTTAACAAGACGTATGTGCACGTGCAACGTTCTACTCCCACACACATGTAGTTACAATACATGCAGTAAATGCAGGTACAGAGAAATTCACAATGTATGTGTATGTATGTGCAGTGACATATGCACTCATGCACATACACGTGCGCACATAAATGTGTCTATATGTCTATATAAATATGGTCTATATTTAAGTATATATACATAAATTATATATGTATATAAAGAATATTTTGTTAATTTTACTTAGAAGTATTTTAAATAGATATTTAAATAAACAAAACCATATTTAAATAAATATATGAACATTGCATATTTATTATATATAAATATAAAAATTTATAATTTTTATTCATTTATAAACAGTGTTTACCTGTGAATATGTAAATTGTTGTATAGATATATTTATGTATATGCAATTATACAATCCATCCATATACAATCTGTGTGTGAGCCTGAGTCTGATTTCCACTTCTACTTGATAATGGAAATTGGGCTTTAGCTTTTTCCTTGGGGATGTGGAGCAGGCAGGGTGGGGGGCTAAAAAAGATGGTGGATGGGAGATGGGGAGATGGGCCAGCCTACCACTCCCTGGGGTTTCCCTCTTTCCAGCTTATCAGGCTACCCCCATTTTAGATCCAGATCAGAAAACTTCCCAGTTTTCCCTAAAACCTCGGGTTCCTGGAGGGGAATGTGTGCTTTGGATTTCTCCCCGCGTCTTTCTGTCCACACGTGTTTCTGTCTGTGGGCACTGAGCTTTGGTGCATGTTTGTAACTGGTGCTTGACCCCAGAGCCGCAGTAACGTGGGGGCAGGTCAGACTCAGCCCCCAGACCCGATCTAACCGCCTCTTGTTTCTTTGGTGCTGCAGAAGATCCTCCTGGTGAGTGGGGCAGACGGAGCTTCTCCAAGTAGCCTTCCCTCCCTGCCCGCCCTCTTTTCCTGGGAGGTCCCCGCTTGCAGCCACCTTTTCTATCCATGGGCTCATTGGTCTTCCCGGCGTTCCCAGTCCTTAAAGTGAATGTGATCTTGGGAATTCTGGGGATCAGCTTGAAGAAGAGCCTGAAACGTCCAGGCAGTCGTGTAGGATTTATCATCTGCCAGTGTCATATTTGCGAACTCACTTTTATCTGATTCAGTTCCTCATCTGCAAAGAGAAGCTCACTGGTTGTAGGGGTCGCTTCCCCTGCCCGACTTAGCCCGGCACTGGCCTGAAGGGGCTGCAGAAAGGCCGGGGGCTCTGTCTCAGGCCAAGCCCTTCGTGAGGCTCTGAATCATGACCACAGCCAATATGGCGCCAGGAAACATAGGCTGGGACTGCTTGGATAGAATGTGTGTGTGTGGGGGGGCTTCAGGGGGCTGTTAGGGGGCTGAGAAGACCTGGAGGCGGAGGGTCACTTATTGGGACTCTGAGGCCAACAAAGTCCGCAACGAACCATGCAGGGAGGGTGAGCAGCCGGGACAGGACCCAAGCCTCAGCTCGCCGTGTTCTTTGTCCTGAACCATCTGCTCTCTCCCCGACCCCCAACCTGACCCCCTGTTCAGGAGGAGGAGTTTGTTGATTGGTGGAGTAAATTCTACGCCTCAACGGGAGAGAACGAAAAATGCAGAATATACCTGGAGAAGGGGTTCGACACCCTGCAGGTGAGTGCGTCACGGTGGCTCCACCGGAGCTTGTTCGGGGGCTCAGCTAGTGAGGGGGAGTAAATGATGAAGGAGACATAGCCTCTGTCCTGGGGAATCCTGGAGTCTAGTCGGACGGTGGGAAATCTTCACACTCACAAGATAATTGGGATCAGAACAATGGAAGAAGATGAAGGGGTTTGGGCCAAGAGTTGTGGGTTATCCCGGGATCTCAGAGGAGCCTCCACATGATTCTTGGAGCTGGCACCCTGGGCCAGGCCGCCCCCAGCCTCTTCCTGGTGGCCCAAAGGGAAAGGAGCTCACCATCCGGCTGCCCCACTGCCAGGGAGCTCTGGGTTACTCAGAGTCCAAAGCAGAGGTCGCCATGGGCAGGGCTGATGGACTCCTGGAGGAGCTGGGGCTTGGCTGGGACCACGAGGAGTGGGCAGCGTTTGGGTTTCACTCTAGGCTCCAAGCACCTCCAACCATGCAGTTTTCAAAGCTCCTAAAACCTCATCAAAGTCAGCCTAAGCTTTGTATTCACTTAATATTGTCATGTTCTATAATTCGAATATCTCCTTATTCTCTATTCTACTCTATTCCTCAGCCACACGGAACTAACACTCTGCCCTCTGCTTCTCCTCCCTCTTCCATCTTTCTCTCTTGGTTCCTTCCTGTTTCTCAAATTCCCTTCCCGCTTCATACTCCCTGATCTCCCCTCTTCCCTTTCCGTCCCTTCCCCCACCTTCTCCCTTTTTGTACCCGCCACATTTGGCAGGTGTATGAGACTGAGCTGGAGAACGTGGAAGGCTTTGAAGGTCTATCTGATTTTTGTAACACCTTCAAACTGTACCGGGGGAAGACCCAGGAAGAGATAGAGGACCCGTCTGTAATCGGGGAGTTCAAGGTAAGGAGGCCCTCGTGGGCCCCTCGACCCTGGGATCTGCAGTCGGTATTGAAGGGACCAAGGACTGAGTATTTTATATTATGGAGGTTTCTGGTCTCATGGGGAAGAATAAATGCACAGAATAGATGTCACCGACTGATGGTGATGGAGATGGATCAGTGAAGGAAGGAATGAGGAGGAAGGCGATGATGATGATGGCTTTGGCAATAATGGTGGGTGGGGGTGCTGAGAGGATGGCCCTGCTGGGGGTAGCCATAGTGGTGGGAAGGGAGATGGTCACAGTGACATTGCTGAGCTCAGTGGCGTGTCTAGTGAGAGGCAGGGGCTGGCAAACAGGTGACGGGGAGGATGCTGATGGTGCTGATGGGAGCTACTCCCGGTCTCTTTGCAGGGACTGTTCAAAATCTACCCCCTCCCGGATGACCCAGCTGTCCCCTTGCCCCCGAGGCAGTTTCACCAGCTGCCTGCCCAGGGACCCCAGGAGTGTCTCGTCCGTGTTTACATCATCCGAGCTTTTGGCCTGCAGCCCAAGGACCCCAACGGAAAGGTACCTCACAGTCCCGTGTTCCCCATCATGAGCAGGGTGTTGCGCTAAAGGGCAATGGGATTCGGCCCTTGCTGACCCGTGGGGAGCCTGGCTGGCGGCCAGGCCAGGTCGGAAGGAGGAGACTCCATTGGCGAGAGCTTCCTGGAGGAGGTGGCCTTTCAGCCGCACTGGGAAGCATGCACAAGTTGGGGGGATTGGGATCATTCTGAGAGGAGAATGGTATAAGCAAGTAGCGCGTGCGGGGGGTGGGAGAATCCCAGCTAGACACGCGGCAGCCTGGCCCTTACCCCCAAGTTCCGTCATGAACATTTTCCAGCAGCATGAGCCCAAATGAGTGAGTTACCTCACCTTCCTGCTTTGCAAAAGTTAAAACATAATCACGCATCAGCCGCTATCCAGAAACGTTGAGCCGAGGGGTCTGACCTTGAAAAGGCAATCAGCCTAGTGGACAAAGCTGTGGGCTGGGCCGGGGAGGCCCGAGTTAGAATCCTGCCCCATCCGCTTGCTCGCTTCGGTCTCTGATTTTCTCAGCCTTCGTTTCCCCATGTGTAGAAAAGAGAATAGTAGGAATAATGTTTACCCCCAGGGTGTTGAGTTGGGGTGATGTGTACTGTAGACTTTAAGGTGTTACATAAGTGAGAAGGCCGGGTCAGCCCCTGGAAGGCTTAGAATCATCCGGAGGCAGGATAAGCAAAAGTCCTCGGTCTTTATTCTTGGTCTTTAGGGGGAGAAGGGAAGGGGACAGTAAAAAGGAGAGGGCTCCTCAGAGGACGTCTGGTCCCACTCTCTGGTCTTACAGAGCAGGAAACGGAGGCCCCGAGAGCTTTCAGTGTTGTCCAAGGTCACACAGAGGTAGAATTTGAATCCAGAGCCTGTGACTCAGAGGCAGTGCTTTCCCCTGATACTGCAATACTTAAGAGGAATTTCCAAGATGCGTTGGATACTCCAGCACTGTTGCTTTTATCTGTCCCGTCCCCTAGTGTGACCCTTACATCAAGATTTCCGTGGGGAAAAAATCAGTGAATGACCAGGAAAACTACGTTCCCTGCACTCTGGAACCTGTGTTTGGGAAGTAAGTGAAGAGCTGCACAGGATGAGGTGGGAGCGGGGGTGGGGGACTGGGGGCCGCCTTGGGGGGGCACAAGCTAGAGGCAGGGATGCTGGGGGGCTGCTGGGGGAGAGGGCTGGGAAACACCACCGAGGCGCTTACATGGTCATGTCCATATCCTTACTGTGTCCCCTAGGATGACGCTGGGCACATAGTAGGTCTTTTAGCAATGCTTCTTAAACCCTGTTAAGTTTCTAAGTCTTTTCATGCCCAGGAGTTGGAGAGAGTCAAGGTCTGGGCGGTGGGCTCCCCCAGAGAGGAGGCAAAGCACTTGTCACCAGGAGAAAGAGGGGGGACAAAGGGCCGGACTCATTGCTGCCTAATTCTGTGTTGGGGAAAGTCACAGAAAACGTGCCTTCTGACTGGCTTTTCAAGGCAAATTCAGACGTGTGCATGTATGTGCGTGCGTGCGTGTGTGTGTGTGTGTGTGTGTGTATGTGTGCGTGTATGTGTATGTATGTGTACCTGTCTATAAATAGCTCAGGTGACAGAGACCGAGGGGCACAAAGAGATCGTGCTGGTATGGGGACATCACAGAGGAAGAGCCATCTTTTAAAAATGATTCTAACTACTTATTTTTGCTCCTTGATGCTCGGTTGGTTGATTCTTCCCTGGTGGCCGCAGGTGCTGGTGCTGCCACACTCTAAAGTTGGTTAGCATTGGATCCGAGCTCTGGTTGCCCTTGCCTTGGGATCGTTCTGCTAAGAGCAAGGGCTTCTCCTGCTTCCTTTTCCCCACTCGTCAGCAGACTATGGCCAGGCCTTTTCCCAAAGCAGAACCTAAGTCTGTCACTCATTCACCAGCCCAGATGAAGGAGAAACTTCTGCTGCCATCCATCCTCTGCCCATCCCCCCATCCTCTGCCCATCTACCCATCCAACCACTCATTCATCCATCCTCTGCCCGTCCCCCCATCCATCCATTAATTCATCCATCCACTCACCCACCATTCATTCATCTCACCCATTAATCAGTCCATCCATCCCTTCCCATGTTCCTTCATGCCTTCACACATTCATCTGTAAGTCCCTGCTTCCCTTTTCTCACTCACGGAACTGTAACTGTGGGGCCGTGCTCAGCGAGGACAAGGCTGCGCTGTGGGAGAGATGGGGGGGGCCTTGGTGCTTGTGCTCAGGGAGCCCCGTGTGGGGCACTAGGGTGGCTGCCCGTGCTGGAAGGGAGGCTCAATTGGGGCCAGAGCCAAAGGCCTCTGGGGGGGGGGGGAGGGGTGGCAGTTCCTTGGTTCCTCCGGCCCGACGACGGGGACCCCCCTGGCTCTCTCTCCCCTGCAGGATGTTCGAGCTGACCTGCACACTGCCTCTGGAGAAGGACCTCAGGGTCATGCTGTATGACTATGACCTCCTCTCTAAGGATGAGAAGATCGGGGAGACGGTCATTGACTTGGAGAACCGGTTCCTGTCCAAGTTTGGGGCACGATGTGGCCTCCCCCAGACCTACTGCATGTAAGTGCCGAGGGCACTTCTCCCGGGCCCGTCTGTCACAGCTGTGGGGGCAGAGCCCCCCATGAGGGCGGGGTGAAGCTCGGGTCCATGTGCATGTGTGTCCCATCTGCCCTGGCCTCGTCTCTGAGGGGTCTCCTGTTGCCTCTGCTTGGTCTTAGCTCGGGCCCGAACCAGTGGCGAGACCAGCTGCGTCCCACTCAGCTCCTGCATCTCTTCTGCCAGCAGAACAAGGCCAAAGCCCCCGTGTACCACCAGGACCGGGTGGTCTTCCAGGACACCGAGGTCACCCTTGAGGACATCGGTGAGCCGCGGCCCCCCCCCCCCGTCCGGCCGGTGGCTAACTGACCAGCCTGTGGGGGAGGGACGGGGCCCACTCTCTGATTTGGGGCTGGGGTGGAAAGAGCTCTTGCCCAGGAGCGAGAGGTCCGGGTCCAGATCTTGGTTCTGCTCCAAACTAGCTGGGCTGAGAATGGGTCTGGGGGATCTCCTTACCCTGCCTGAGGCTCCAGGTTTCCCGGCCCAGATAGGGTTTTCTTGGCAGGGAGAGTGGCCGGTCGGCCATTTCCTTCTCCAACTCCTCTGGCAGATAGGGAAACTGAGGCACACAGGGTTAGTGGCCCACAGGGTCACAGCAGGGTCACAGCCAGTGTCTGAGGCCGGGTTCGGATTCGCAAAGCCGAGCCTTCTGACTCTGGGCCCCGCAGTGCACCCACTGCCCCACGGGGCGGCCCTAGGAGGGAACGAGGCCCTTCCTTTCCCCAAGCACAGTTTGCTCACCTGAGGAAAGGAGGGTTTGGTCTGGCCTGATGGCCGAGGTCCAGGCCCAGGGCTCGGGGGCCAGGGGGGCTCCCTGGAGGAAGCAGAGCTTAAATAAGGCTGTGGAGGACGGACCCGGGAGGTGGGAAGGGAGAGAACAAGGAGGGCATCTGCCCTGGAAGCAGAACCTTGAAAGGGCACTGGCTCTGATGGTGGAGCCCCAGGCAGTGTCTGGCGGGGCGGGGGGTTCCTGTGCTTGGGATTTTGCGGCCCCTTTCCACATAACGTCTGGGGTCTTCCGGAGGCCCCACCAGGCCTCTCAGTCATGTGGGTGAGGGCCACCTGCCTGCTCAGGCCCAAGCTGGCCCGGTTCCTTGCTGATCCCGCGCCGGCGTTTTTCTTTTGGGGACAGAGAATGGCAAGGTGGCAAATCCCCACCTGGGTCCGGCGGAGGAGCGACTGGCACTGGCGGTGCTGAGGCAACAGGGCCTGGTCCCGGAGCACGTGGAGAGCCGGTCCCTCTACAGCCCCCTGCAGCCGGACATCGAGCAGGTGGGACAGCCGAGGGCCCTCCAGCTCCCCCTTCTCCGGACCGTCCTGCCGGGCTTCCCGTGGAGCGGAGCATCTCCTGGGGGGGGGGGCGCTGTGTCCTGCCCCCGACTGTCCAAGACGGGCTTGGGGAGTCATCATGGTCAGGGGCCCAGGGCCTGGGGCGGCTTAGAATGTTGCTTTGGGCCACTTCTTGCCTTAATCCAAGTGCCCTGTGGCGGGGAGCCCACCCCCTCCTGGGACGGGATTTTCTTCCTTTCATGGAACTGCCCTTGTCAGAAAATTCTCCATGTCTGAGGGGAGGCGGGGTGTGGGGGGGCTCTGAGGAGAGGGCCGGGGAAGGAGGCCCCAGGGCAGCAGGAAGCCAGAGCAGAGCAGGTCTGAGGGGACACGTTGGGGGGGAGGGGCTGCCGAGAGGACACGAAGGGAGGGGCCACCGAGGGGATACATAAGGAGGGGCCGCTGAGGGGACATGTTGGGGGGGCTGCCAAGGGGAGACGTAGGGAGGGGCTGCTGAGGAGACACCCAAGGAGGGGCCACTGAGGGGACACGGAGGCAGGGGCTGCCACGGCATTCTGATTTCACGGGCCAACTCTCTCCACAGGGGAAACTACAAATGTGGATTGACCTATTCCCAAAGGCCCTTGGGACGCCCGGACCTCCCTTCAAAATTACTCCTCGCAAAGCCAAGAGGTGACTTTCTGTTGGAGCCACGCCCCGAGGGCTTTGTCTGGGCCTAGCGCTGTCTGTCTAGTGCTTTGTTTCTGTTCAGAAATTCATGGAGAGCCAGGGTTGGGGTCACCTTGAGGCTGGGAACAGGGCGTGATTCTGGGAACTCTCCGTGGACACACGGAGGCTGGTCTTTGGCCGGCATTTGGAGCATTTTTCTGGGAAAAGTTGAGCTCCTGGGAGGCAAGAAACCCAGGGCCCTGAGCTCTGCGAGTTCGGGGTCCCCCATGACTTCTCCTTCCTTCTGCCATGACTTCTGTGCCTTCCTGTTCTCCCCAGGTTTCTCCTGCGATGTATAATTTGGAACACTAAAGATGTCATCTTGGATGATGTCAGCATCACCGGGGAGAAGATGAGTGATATCTATGTCAAAGGGTAGGAACTGCCCTGGGGTCCCATAATTCCCTTCACCACCATCACAAACGAGCATTTATTAAGTGCTTATTGTATGCATGTTAGGTAGATATAAAGAACAACATAAACATGGCCTGTGCCATCAAAGAGACACGGATGTGAGGCTGCTCTGGAGGGCCTCCAGGCTGGGCCCGGCTTTCTCTGCATGGCTGTTTCCTTATCAGAAGCCCGGCAGGTTAGATCGGACTATTTCTCAGTCCGGTTCTGATATTCTGGGGGCCAGGAGCTATGCAATGCATGGAGAAGACTGAAATAAGCTAAGGGGATTTGGGGCCATTTGGTGTTTGTCAATTGAAAATAATGCATTTAAATCTCATCTAGAATAAATGAAAATCCTGACTCCTGTCTGTGAGGGGCAAACATAGCCCCTGACCTTAGGGAACCCTTAATATGATGAGGGAAGGTGTGACCTGCACTTCCCTGTCCTCAGAGACTCCCTGGTCTGGTAGAAAAGATCCCTACACCATATCCTCAGGGATCTCCTGGTTGGAAGGGGATCCCCCCATTCTTAGGGATCCCCTGGTCTGGTAGGGAAAATCTCAGCCCCCATACTCAGGGACTTCCTGGTTTGATGGAGAAGCCCTTCTTCTTAGGGATCCCCTGGTCTGGTAGGGAAGATCCTCCAGCTCCTATCTTCAGGGATCCCCAGTCTGGTAGGGAAAATAGCTCCCATACTTAGGGATCTCCTGGTTTATGGAGAAGCCCCCGTTCTTAGGGATCCCCTGGTCTGGTAGGGAAGATCCTCCAGCTCCTATCTTCAGGGATTCCCGGTCTAGTAGGGAAAATAGCTCCCATACTTAGGGATCTCCTGGTTGATGGAGAAGTCCCTGTTCTTAGGGATCCCCTGGACTGGTAGGGAAGACCACCACCCCCTAGCCTCAGGGATCCCCTGTTCTGATGGTGAAAATTCCCATCCCCCGTCCTCAGGAAGCCCTTTGCTGACGGAGGAGACAAGCCCTTCTGTGGAACTCCCATAATGTCTTTCCCTGCAGGTTTTCTGTATCCCCCTCTCTGGAAGGAGGAAAGTAGTCTAAATGAGGTAGTTTTATTTTAAAGAGCTCAGGAAATGAAAGAAATTGAGAATTCCAGCAGCTCGTCCCTTCCTGTTAGCGGCTTTTATGTTTATGACATGTTCTCTTAGGCCGGTGGCCAGTGAAGAATTCTTTCCCCTTCGGGAGCCCCCTCACTTGCCGAAGGCCCTGTTTGTCCTCGGTGTGTCCCACAGACTGTGAGAAGCATTCAGTGAATCTGCCCGCTGAGGCCCAATCCGACTAGCAGACTCTCTATCAAGTCCATCTCTTGTGAGAAATCCAAAATGTACACGAAAGATCCAGTAACTGAGGGAGAGGGAATGAGCTGCTCAGAAGGAATCTTTCTTTACACGTGTCCAATAGGGACTTAGAACTTGGGAGGTTAGAACAAAAGTCCTGAGCAGGAGGAGAACCTAGAACCAGAAGAGCAAACAGAATGTTCGAATGGAGGACTTAGAATTTTGCCTTCAAGTCCCTTCTGGTCCAATCTCCTCATTTGACAGATGAGGAAATGGTACCCAGAGAAGTTAATGGAAAATGGCAGACTTGGAAGTCGAGCCTCGGTTCTCAGTCCGCGTCCATTGCTCTTGCCCCGGATGGAGGGTCCCGTGGGATGGATGATGGGGTTCTTCACAGCCCAGAGCCGATGGCCTCGTGGGTAGCAGGGCCGACGTTTATCCCCTTTCTCTCCGTCCTTCTCCCCTGGCCCTCCAGATCGGGATGAAGTATTCTTCTTGTAAACACAATGAACCTTTTCTTCTCTCTAGTTGGATGCTTGGCTTTGAGGAGCACAAGCAAAAGACAGATGTTCACTATCGCTCGCTGGGAGGAGAGGGCAACTTTAACTGGCGCTTCATCTTCCCCTTCGACTACATGCCCGCCGAGCAAGTCTGCACAGTCGCAAAGAAGGTGAGTGTGATCCTGGGTCCTGGGCCATTACCGCTACCCTCTTCTGCCTCTGAGCGCCAACAGGGAGCTCGGGCATCAGGGCCAGCTTGGAACCGATGGACAAATGCCCCTGGGGAGCCCCACTGAGGGGGGACAGCAGTCTGTCCCCCAGGAGCCTGAGGGGAGGGTGTGAATCCTTTCCTGGGAGAAGCTCTGAGTTAGGGGGGCACACAGCACTGATCTCCCTAAGGAATGCGTAAATCCTAAGATAACATTTACTAGGAATAGTATAAAGGCTTAAAAGTCAATTTCCAAAACACAAAATGGGGGTGACATCTAATCAGCAAATTTTCTGGGGGTTTTAGTGGATCGTAAGCCCAGCACAAGTTGCCAGCTGAGAAAGCTCATGTAACCTTAGACAGACTTGAGAGGCCTTGGGTCCCCATGGGCTGCTTGTGCAGTGTTGGGCCTGGAGTCAGACTTCTGGTCCTGAGTTCAAATCCAGCCTCAAACACTAACTATGTGACCCTGGACATAGTTTCCTCATCTGTAAAATGAGCTGGAGAAGGAAACAGTAAAGTACTCTGATAGATTTGCCAAGAATACCCCAAAATGTGGTCAAATGCAACTGAAAAATGGGAGAACAACAAAAAATATCCTGATGGTTGTCAGACCACATCTGTAGGACTTTTTATTTCTTTTTTTTTTTTTAAAGAAATGTTTATAATTTTATATAAAAATAGTCATCATCATTACAGGTGCTACATTTTAGGAAGGATTGCAAAGGTTGAAAAAGATTACAGAGGGCATTAGGTCTAACTTCCTAATTTTATAGATGAGGAAACTGAGGCTCCAGAAGGCTAAGTGATTTGTGTAGAATCATGCAGCTTACAAATATCCAACGTGGAATTTAAACTCACTGTCTTAAATGTAGAGGGCTTTCAGAGAGTAGGGTGTTAAAAGGCCTTGAGGATATATCATATATATGTTATAATTATTTTATATATTATCATATTATACATTATATTATACACATGATTTATTTATACATATATACAGTATATATAATGTATATATTCATATAATTATATGTAATTATATATGTATGTATATATATGTACATATTTATATCTACATATAATATATCAAATTAGGTTAGGAAGATAAAAGATAGGTTGGGAAGTATAATGGAGTGTCATAGAGGCAGAGCCGGAGTTTGAATGTGGCCCCAGACACTCCTTAGCTGTGTGATCTGGGCAAATCACCTAACATCTCAGTTTCAGTTCCCTCATCTGTAATATGGGGATAATAGCAGCGCCTCCTTCCCAGAGCTGCTGTGAGGATCAGTCGGAATCATACTGTAATGTGCTCTCCTTGTGGAGGGGGGAGTGCCCCAGATGTGTTGGTGGCCTCCTGGACTTTAGTCAGAAGAGCTAAACCTGGGAATAGGAAAGGAAGGAAGTCACTTCCCAGTGACGAACCTCGGGAGAGGTTCTGGGGCCCCTGGACTCAGTGAACTTGAATAAGAAACAGATTTTGAGTTTTCTCTTTCCAATGCGCTTGGTTTCCTTTGCAATCCTATGGACAGCATGCATTTAAAACCATTGGCCTGGCAAGATTTCCCTGGGCTGCCAGAGGGTTCAGGACACAAATGTACCCAAAGGCCAAGGACATGCCCTGGGTTCCTGAGAGGTGATCCTTTGTGTGTCACTGGACCACCAAGGTTGGGAATGGGACAGAGTCCGGAGGGTTTGGCTCAAGGGATGCAGTGGGGGGGGGCACTTGTTGTTGGTCCATTCTTGAGGAGAACTATGACATCGGGGAGGTGCTGCCATGACATGTAAGTGAGCTGAATTGAAGGAGGGGCAAGGTCCCCTCCTCACCTTCTCCCCCAGAGCCATTTGGATCCTGTGGCCAGACAAAGACCAGGATGACTGGAGATGGCCCTGGGTGCAGTGGGAGACCTTAGGTCTCAGTGGGTCTCAGTTGGAGGGCCGTACCCACTCAGCAATTAAGGTCAGGTAGAAATCGAGGCAAAGCATCTCCTCTTTCACTTGTTTAAAAAAATCTAAACAAATAAATAAATGGGAGATTTAAGTCTCCATTGCAACTCCCTCCCCCCATGCCCTCTCTTCTCCCTAATTAACTTTGTCCTTAGTTCTTATACTCAGATCCATACGTCGTCTCCTTCATTAGAATGGAAACCCCTGAAGTCCGGCACTGCTTCATTTCTGATCTCCAGGTCTCCTGTACCTGCAACGAACAGAGACTCAGTCAGTGCTGGTCGATTGACGTGATTATCACCTTCATTGTCTGGAAGGGTGTAATGTGAGAAAGGAAAAAATGTCCCAATGTACAGAAGAGCATTTTGGAAGAGAATGAGGTTCCTCTTTCAAGAGGTGTCCAAGTAGAGAGTGGGGGGAGCATTTATCCGTGTGTCACAGAGAGGCTCTGTTTCCAAGTACGGTTTGGTCTAGTGGTCAACTAGAGGGGGCCCTGAGGCCCCTCCAAAATCTGAAACAGAGCTGGTCGAAGAGTAAACTCAGGAAGAGACCTAGAAGGAGGTTCTGTGGCAGTCATGACCTCTGCCATCACTGCTGCAATCACTTTTTCCACCCCTGTAGCCATTGCAGCCTTATTCCTACAATCACCTTCATCTTTGTAGCCAGGACATTCATTGTTGTTCTCATCCCCATGGCATCATCACCATCACCATTCCCACCACCAGTGTTGATATTATCCTTACCATCATCCCTATGGCCATTGTTGCCTTCATCCCCATGGCCACACTCAGCACATCATCACCATTCCCACATTCACTGTTGCCACCATCATTATAATTACCCTGATAACCATTGCTACCGTTATTTGACATCATCCCCATGACCACACTCATCATCATCATCATCATCATCATCATCATCATCATCATCATCATCACTGTTACCTCCACCCTGTCACTACTCTTTCCACACAGATCCCAGAGTCACCGCTCCCTGCACTCCACCCCTATCCCACGTCCTGTTTTTAATTACATTTGCCTGAGTTTGAATCGGTGCAGCTAATTGGGAGTTCTGAATTGCTGCTCTAATGGGAACCTCAGTCTTTAATGTCAATGGGTTGATTAATTCTAAAGCCATTAGCCACATAATTGCTCTACTATGACAAGTATGAAAATGGACAGATGGGAAACAGATGTGGGCATGCGAGGTCAGGGGGCCATATAGGGACAGCACGTATGGGGAAAGTCATGATGGAAGTCCCAAAAGAGGAAGGCCTTGGAAGAAAAGAGAGATGGGGTTGTTGCAGGGGGGTGGGGTTTGCCTGTGGTATAACTTTTCCAGGTCTCGAACTCTTCATCTGCAAAATGGGGACAGAAATGCTAACCCGTTAGGGTTGTTGTGAGAAGTAAGCAAAATGTATTCATTTAATAAGCTTTTATTATAGTATATATAAAGTGCTTTTCAAACCTTAAAATATTCAGTAAATGCATAGGATCATAAAATTGCCTCCATCATCACCGGCGTCCGTAATCCTTATTATTAACAGCTAGCATCAGGTATTGCAACAAAAATGACCTAATTGGATCCTTGTGACACCCCTGAGAAGAAGCAGGTGCTATTATCACGCCCATTTTATAGATAAGAAGACTGAGGTTCAAGGCAATTATATGTCTAGGGTCACACAGGCTTGGTAGATGTCTGAATCTGGATTTGACACCAGGTCCAGCACTCTGTCCACTGAGTCTCCCAGCTGCCTCCCTCTAGAGAAGTAAGGGTAGCATTGCGGATGGAGATCTCAGAGTCAAGAAGTTTGAGTTCCTCCCAGAACAGAATTCTAATGGGAATTCTCTTCCAGAATGGGTGCTCAAATTCTGTGATTCTGTGATGTGACTTTCCCAGTCACCTCACTGGTAGTAAATGTCTGAGGTGGGATTTGAACCTGATTCTCCTGAGGCCCAGATTAGAATTTCTGTTGCACCATTTGCAGCTTCTTGGCTGGGACATTTTTGTCTTGGAATTTGAGGGTGGTACCCCTGGGGAGGAGGGCTGGGTCCCCCACGCTCTGCCTGAGGGAAGGGAGGGCACAGAATCTGGCCTTCTGGCAGGTGTGGCTTCCTGACCAGCCAGGACCCGGCACCTCAGAGAGGCCTCAAGGAGCCAATTACCCCAGCCTTTCAATCCCAAATAGCCGCTTGTGGGGTGAAAGGCCGTGGCCAGAAACCGCAGAAGGGCCTGACCAGAGAGGGCAGAACGGGGAACGAGTATATATGGAAAAGCAGGGCTTCGGCAAACTGTCTGATTGCAACCTTGGGAGAGTTTTTTTGTTTCTTATTTTATTTTAAAAGGTATTTTTTTAGCTGCACAACCAAAGTGGAAGATTTTTCTACTTATAAACTGGGAAATACCTCAAGTTGAACACAGCTTGAAAGAAACAATTAAAAAAAACTTCCCAGGCAGCAATTAGCACGCCTTGTATAAGGTCTGCCTTCCAAATATGTTTGTCTCGCGCGCGCGTGTGGGTTGTGCTGGGCTCTTTCCTGGGCCCCCATCTCTTCCCCTTGTCCCGAGCTATCATCATGAGCCCCAGGGTTAATTACAACCTCCGGGCTGCTCTGTTTTTGGCCCCCAGAACCCAGCACCTTCCTCCGACTAAGACCTTCTTCCCCGAGATCCTTGCCCTCCTTTCTTTCCTTCCAAGGCGCCGAGAACGGCTGCCTAAAATTGGTGCATGAGCCAGAGCAGTCTGCCCTCCATGCCTGGGTGGCTCTAACTCCCTGGGGGACGCTGCCACCGTCTGCCGCCCCCTTGCCCGAAGGCCCCGGGTCCTCACGCTTTCCAAAGGTTTTAGGCTGTCCAGCAAGATGTGGCTGAAACAGAGACAGACAGATTTTCTCCATGGGCAAGGCTGTCAAGGAGACATGATTCAGGGTAGCTTTTGGTTCTCGGAAGATCCCTCCACCCCCCCCCCCCCCTGCCCTTTGCCCTTCTGGTTTCCTGTGAGAAGCCTCTGAGGGCATCTCTGCAGCTTCTAGAGAGGGAGCTGACTCCCGAGCTCGAGCCCCGCTTTGATGCCTCCTGGCTGGGTGACTCTGGGATAGTCACTGTTGGCTGCGACCTGGCCAGCGCCGTTTCTCTAAACCAAGTCCTGGCTCTGACCACAGAGAAGTTCTCCGGGGATAATGAGGGCCAGAGGACACAGCCGGTTGCAGCTCGCGCTAGGAGGGCCAGGCTGAGACCCTGGGGGAGAACCACAGCCCTCCCCACAGTCGTTAGCTGCTCCCAAGTGACTCCAGTCCTCAGAGTCCCAGCGGCAGGAAATCCTGGTGACATTTGAAAATGGCCGAGAGGGAAGAAGGGTGTAGGAGGAAGGGCTCTGGTGTAGAAAGCTTTGTTCCCACTTCTGTCACCAGCTGGGGCACCCTGTGACCCAACTCTGTGACCTTCCTTAGCTACACAAGGAGCACTATATTCACAGTGGGGCTCCATGCAGTGACAAAGCGGCAAAATGGGTTCTGTCCATCTGTGGCCGAGTCCGTCTATGGCAAACTGTTATGGATGAATGCCACGGAATATTCTGGTACTCCGAGAAATGAGAGGGCTTAGTATGATTGAGAAAGAACCAGCCCCTGTCCCTGACACATCCTGGCTTTATAACCCCGAATAAGTCACATAACCTCAGGGTTACTCAAGGCAGTTCTCCAGGACATCAGGTTGCTGAGAAGAAACTTATTGGAAGAAGTCCTTACACGAGGGTTCTGAAGACCCTCACCAAAAAATGAGGAATATGAGAAATTTAGAGAAAGGAGAGATATTTCTAGAAACCCATGTTGATGAAAGAAGCCCAGAGAACGACATCCATAATGAATCCAACAACTTAAATGGGAACATATCAGAAAGGTGCTTATGTTATATGGAATGGTTCATTTTGAGTAGGGGACCCCAAAAGAGCCACAAAAGGAATTTTGTAACAGAAAGTAGCAAACTATTTTTAAAAAATTCAATGAACAAACATTTCCCTAAACATATATATATTTAAAATAATAGGATATGATAATGTATTAGAATGTGGGTGGTATGGGAGCCCAGGCATTAAGCCTGGATGACTGGGAAAATGGTAGTATCCCAAAATGGGGATGTCTGAAAGACAAGCTGTTTTGGAGAAAAGATGTTAAAAAGGACTGAGATTAAGGAGGCCTGGGAAAGAAAATGAGATTTAGGTGAGACTTGAAGGAAGCCAAGAGAAATAGTAAGTGGAGGAGAAGGAAGAGAAGGAGAGGATTTAAGGTATGGGGGGCAGCCAGTGAAAAAGCCTGAAATTGAGAGATAGAGTTTTGACTGAGAAACAAAACAGGCCAGTGTCCCTGGATCACAGGTTATAGGTGGAAAAGAAGAGTATATGTAAGAAGACTTGAAAGGACAATGGGGCCCGGATTATGAAGGACTTAAAATCCAGACAGAATTTTATATTTGACTCTGGAGCAATAGGAAGGCACTGGAAGGCGATTGTGTGTGTGTGTGTGTGTGTGTGTGTGTGTGTGTGTGTGTGTGTGTGTGTGTTTGTGTGTGACAGAGACAGAGAAAGACACAGAATCAGATCTGTTCTTTAGAGATCCGTTTGATAGTGGAATAGAGAATGGATTGGAGTGGGGAGAGCCTTGAAGCAGGCAGCCCCAAAAGCAGCTATTGCAGTAATACAAGACTGAGGTGATGAGGGCATGGACCAGCATAAGGATAGTTGTCACAAGGGCAGAACAGAGAAGGAGCCATATTGGAGAGAAGCTCAAAGGGGGTATGCGAAATTGATGAGAGATATTGGAGAGGTGAAATCTACAGGAAAGGTGCAGTTGGGAAATTGATGAGAGGTTTGTAAGGGGGAAGTGAAATTGATGAGAGGTTTGTAAAGGGGAAGTGAAATTGATGAGAAGTTTGTAATGGGGAAGTGAAATTGATAAGAAGTGTTATAGAGGTGAAATCTACAAGAGATGCTGCAGAGGTGAAATCCACAAGAGATGCTGCAGAGGTGAAATTGTCAGGCCTTGGTAAAAGCTTGTGTATAGATGTTGAGAGAGAGTGGGGAGTCCAGGATGCTGCTAGATTAGAAGCTGGAGGGGTTGGGAGGATGGCGTTATCCTCTGCATTAATACAAGAAGTGACGAGTTGGGGTTAGGGCTGAGGTGGGGAGATAAGCTCTGCTTTCGAGTTTAGGATGCTCACTGAACATTCGGTTGTAGATATTCAATAGGCAGTTGAAAATGTGACAGTAGAGGTTAGGAGAGAGGTCAGGGTTGGACAAATAGATCGAGAATCAGGATAGAGGTGATGATTGAATCCATGGGGGCTGATGAAATCATCAAATGAAATAATAGAAGAGGGACCCGGGACAGAGCTTTGGGGGGTACAAGTACCTCCTTACACACAGTTCTCTATTACTCATCTCATTTGGCATAGACATGAGACTCATCCTCAGGCTGGCTGCCCTCTGGAGAGTTTCCATGTCCCTCCTAAAATGAGGTACCCAGGCCTGAACACCATTCTCCAGATGTGACCTGAGGAGGACAGAACAAGGCGCCCCATGAACTCAGGCCCATGGAGGCCAGTTAGCAGAGACTAGAAGCAGTGGCAAATTATTGGGATCTTGCTTTGAAAGCCCAGCCCCTCCTCCTTGGCCAGCAGCCCCCCCCCATTCTGGGGCCCAGCACACCCACTGGGTCCAGACTCTGCCTCGGCCCAGGCCACATGTCTGCCAGCACCACACATCCAATAAACAGCTAGTAAAAGGCCTCTGGATGGGAGAGGTAATGAGCGAAGCGCCAGGCTCAGGGCAAGCGGGGGCACATTCCCCTCGACGGGGTCCCCCGTCCCAGCTGCTCCCATCAGGAACTGTTTGAGCTCCTGGTTCATTACTGGCCCCATAAAACTAGCCCCGAGGGCTAGAGTGCAGACTGGCCTGAGCTGGCCATAAAACCCACGCCAGAGAGGGGAACCACCTGCAGGAGGGAGCCTCGACCAGCCGGAGGCCCCGGCGGGGGAGAGAACTGGCACGGGGGGCAGAGAAGAGGGAAGAATGTGGCCAGATGGGAGATCGAGGCAGCTGTCTGAGGCCAGAGCGAGGCTCACTCTGTGCCTGGGGTGAGGGATTCACTCACTGTCAGCCTCAGTCTGGAGCCAAGGTCACCCATCAGTCAGAGTCTGGGGCTCAGGGTCCATTTATTGCTGGAGTAAAACCCTTTTCTGAGCTTAGGGCCCAGAGAAATCCTCATGTAGGGAAAGAAGCTCCTGACTCTGTCATGTGGGAGTTGGATGACCTTGGACAAGTAGCTGCGCCTCAGTTTCCACATCCATAAAATGGGGTTAATAATGCTCATATTATACCGACATCCTCAGTACTAGTGATCCTCCTGTGCGAGATTTGAGGGAGTCAGTGGACAAGCACACAAAGGAAAGGATGGGTTGCAGTCTGAACCCTTGCAATGAGTGACCCTATGAATGAGATCACAGCCTCGTTGAAGTCTATCAGTCTCCAAGGGCAGTGGTGGGGATAGAAAGCAGGCTGCCTTCCCATATAGCTTGTTGGGAGGCCGAACCTCCCCTGCCATTTGGAGGCCCTTGTCCAGTCCCTCCCCAACCCTCTGCTCCCCTGCACTCTCCGAGTCTGGGTGGGGGCAGCTTGCTTCCCGCTGGGACCCTTTTCCTTCTTTTCTCTGTCCCGCTGCGTCCCTTCTCTCTGCCCCATGTGGCTGGAGATCTCCCTTTCCAACACCAAGGAAACGCCGCGCCTGCTCTGACTCTCTCTCTGCCCTCCCCGCTGGGGGTTACAGGAGCGATTTTGGAATCTGGACAAGACAGAAAGCAAGATTCCTGCCAATCTCATGCTCCAGATCTGGGACAATGACAAGTTCTCTTTTGATGATTATTTGGGTAAGTGGGATTTTTCACAAGAAATGTCCTAGAAGCAAGAGGGAATCACAGAAGGTCCTTAAGGAGGGAAAGAATGGAATCATATCAAGTAAATCAATTCATTTCAGTAACCATTTATTAAGTGCCTGCTATGCTATGTATAGCAGGACAGATGTCTGGAAAACTAGACTGGAGCCCCCTTCTTTCCCAGAATCCCAGCATTTCACAGGGAGAGTTTCTCAGCTGCCACCTCTTCTATCCTCACCCCATTACGCTTAGCTGTGACCTGAGGTCCCCCATTAAGGGGAAGTCTGCTGCCTCTTCCACTTTGGGCGAGGTCTAATTGTTTTCCTAACATCAAGCCTACATTTTTGCCTCTTTACAACTTTCAGCTTCCCCCCAATTACTCCTGGTCCTGGTCTTGAGATCCAAGCAGAGCAAGTTTCTCTCTCTCCTAGCATGAACTTGAGGGAAGGCACCACACCCTTCCACTTCCCTCTCTCTTTTCAGCCCTTCCCCACATGGCCAAAGTATAGGGCCCCTACCATCTTCTGGACACTCTCCATCAATGTCCTTCCCAAACTGGTGCTGAGAACAGACTTCCATCTCCTCTGTATCCTCCACACCTCCAGGCGCTGTTTCTTCCCCTGCTTCCAACTCTACAAAAACAAAACAAAATGAAATCCTCTTCCCTTGACTTTTCTTGCCTGGATGTGATGATGAGAATAATAACAGCTAACTTTGATATTGTACTTTACAAATATCTCATTTTATTCTTGCCACCACCCTGGAAGCCATTATTATCCCCACTTTACAGATTAGTGAAACTGAGGCTGAGAGAGGTGTATTTGGCAATGAGAAAGTCACTGGTGATCTTTGAGAGAGCCATGGTAGTGGGACTGGAAGCCTGAACATAAGCAGTGAGTTGCCTAGGGTCATACAGGTAATAAAATGTCTGAATCCACATTTGAATTCAAATCCAAAGGATTCCCAAGTCCAGGATTCTGTCCCCTGCCTGCTGTAGCTGACCCATTAGCCTCCCATTTCCCTGCTCCCTTCCATTGCTCAACTTCTTTAAGAACAGGCTACTTTCCTCCTTTACTGTCCAATCTTTTCTTAAGGCGAATGTTCTGGCCTCCATCCTTTTCTCTCTTCAGTTCCTTCCCCAGGAAAGCCCATTCCCTCCCATGATTTCAACCACCTTCCCCTCCCTCACGTTTAGCATTGGAGACTATTGTGGGACAGAGCTCTGAGTCTGGAGTGCAGGGACCTGGATTTGAAAGCAGTCTCTCTCACTTGTGCGACTCTGGGCAAATCATTTGTTGTACTATTGTGCCTCCATTTCTCCATCTGTAAAGCTGAAGGTGTGGTATTGATGATCTCTAAAGTTGCATTTGTCTCCAAATAGATGGTCTGAGGCCTGAAACTGAGCCAGACCTGACATCTTTGCACATAGACCTTTATTCCAATTCCCTCTGTCTGTTAATGTTACTACCATTTGCCCGAGTACCTTTGTTTGAAAGTTTGGATTATCATTGATGATCCTTCCTTCCTCATTACCCCCTCCAACCAATCCCATTATCTGCTTCTGTCATTTCTGTCTCTGTGATAATCGAAGCATCCATTTGCTCCTCTCTATTTTCACTGCCTAGGAAGAGCCTGATCATCATCTTCCTACTTATCACAATATAACCTGGCTCTTTCCTACCGATCCAGTTTCCTCCGCTCATTCTGTGAAACACTGGTCTGCTGGTTCTTATTTTCTTTTATATTTGTCGGTTCCAAATTCTCTCTTTCTTCACCCTCCTCCATTCATTGAGAAAGCAAGAGATACAATATCCATTACACATATAAAGTCATGCAAAACCAACTTGCACGTCAGCCATTTTGAATGGATGGGGAGCAAGAAAAGGAAAGCGAAAAAATATGCTTCAGCCTGCATTCGGAGTTCATCCGTTCTCTGTCTGCAGGTAAATGGCCTTCGTTTTTTTTCATGAGTCCTTCAAAATTGTCCAGGGTAATTTTATTGAGCAGAATAGCCAAGTCTTCTATAGTGATAGTTGCTACGATATCACCATTACTCTGTGCAGTGTTCTCTTGATTCTGCTTACTGCATTTTGCATCAGATCATATAAATCTTCCCTGGTTTATCCATTAGCCATCCTGGCCATATTTTTCTAGCACAGTCATATTCCATGGCACTCATAACCCACCACTTGGTCATCCATTTCCCAAGTGATGGCCAACCTTCAATTTCCAATTCCTTGCTACCACAAAAAGAGCTGCTATAAATACTTTTGTACAAGTAGGCCCTTTTCCTTTTTTCTTGATCTTCTTAGGATACAGAGCTACTAGTAGTATTGCTGGGTAAATATGAATAATTTTATAGCCCTTTGGGTGTATATGCATAGTTTTACTCTCCCCTCCCCTCTCCTCTCCTCTTCCCTCCCCTCTCCTCCCCTCTTCTCCTCTCCCTTCCCCTCCCCTCCCCTCCCCTCTTCTCCTCTCCTCTCCTCTCCCCTCCTCTCCTCTCTTTTCTCCTCTCCTCTCCTTTCATTTCTCCTTTCCTTTCTCCTCCCCTCTCTTCTCCCCTTCCCTTCTCTCCTCTCCTCTTCTCCCCTCTCCTCCCCTCTTCTCTTCTCTCCTCCCTCTTCTCCTCCTCCTCCTCCTTTTTGAACTTTTGTCCCCCATGAGATGCTTCCTGTCTTTCCTCTGCTCTCTGAAATCTACTTCTTTCAAATCTAGGTGTATGTCAAACTATTTAGGGCCAGATTTTTTTCTCTTTCTCTATCATAAATTCTAGTGAGTAGTAGTGACTTCCACAGTTCCCATCATTCCTCCTGATTAAGTAGGTAAATGGAGGCAAAGATGGGTCTTTCTCAATTTCCTGCTTAATTCTAATGCCTTCCTTCCTTCCTTTATTTTTTTCCTATTTCTCCTCTGTATAACTTATTTGTACGTATTTGTTTGCCTTATTGACTCCTCCACTAGACTATAAGCTCCTTGAGGGCAGGGACTATCTTTTACCTCTTTTTGTATCTATAACACTTAGCCCAGAGCCTGGAATATGGTAGATACTTACTAAGCACATCAACAGGTGGGTAGATAAGTATGCTGTAAAGCTATAGCTGGAATCTTGGGTAGATGGAAAAATGGATGATAGACAGGTGAATGAGGCAACACAGTACAATGGAAAAGGCACTGACTGATAAGTTCAAATCCTGCCTCTTGTGGTTTATTATCTATATGTCTTATAGTTATTTAATCTTTATGGGTCTCAATTTCCTCATCTGTAAAATGAAGGGGTGGGGCAAAATGGTTTCCGAACACCTTGTAGCTCTTGAGCTGTGATCTTATTATGGATAAGTGGATGGATAGCAAGGCATATAAAGAAATAGTTATGGAAGATACAGGAGGAGATACAGGTATATGGATGACCAGACCAGATAGTAAGTGGAGTAAGTGGAGAAGCAACTTTTTCTTCCCTCCCTTTCCTTCCTTCCTTCCTTCCTTCCTTCCTTCCTTCCTTCCTTCCTTCCTTCCTTCCTTCCTTCCTTCCTTCCTTCCTTCCTTCCTTCCTTCCTTCCTTCCTCCCTTTCCTTCCTTCCTCCCTTTCCTTCCTTCCTTCCTTCCTTCCTTCCTTCCTTCCTTCCTTCCTTCCTTCCTTCCTTCCTTCCTTCCTTCCTTCCTTCCTTCCTTCCTTCCTTCCTTCCTTCCTTCCTTCCTTCCTTCCTTCCTTCCTTCCTTCTTTCCTTCCTTCTTTCATTTAACCAATGTCCCACTGTATCCTTGCCTCCTAGGGAAGCCCTGAATAATGAACTCTGTATCCATTTTAGGTTCCCTTCAGCTGGATCTCCATCGGATGCCCAAGCCGGCCAAGACCGCTGAAAAGTGCTCCCTGGACCAGTTGGACGATGTCTTCCACCCAGAATGCTTTGTGTCCCTTTTTGAGCAGAAGTCAGTGAAGGGTTGGTGGCCCTGCACAGTGGATCTGGAAGAGAAAAGGACGCTTGCAGTAAGTCTTCTCTGCCTTTCGCTGGATTGGCAGTGCTGTGATTGGGGGAAATGCCCATTAGTGCTACCATTATGGCTGTCTTTGCACCATCTACCCGGGCATAGGAAGTCTAGCACCTGAGCAGGCAATCTGCCAGCAAAGCTTACCATGGGCCCCTGTGTTCAGTTCTAGAAATACAAACACAAGAAAAAGCGAGGACAGTTTCTGCTTTCATAGAACTTATATTCTAATTTTTTCTCTCGATACATAAAAGGGAGCCATAGAGGAAAGGGGGATGGGGACAGTGTGGGTCCCTCCTCAAAGTGGAGGTTCCCCAGGAGAAACTTGTTAATAGAAGAAGGGGCTGTGGGAGCTGAGAGAGGCTTAAGGGTGAGAAGTCCACAGGTACTGAGCAGTCTAGCACAGTAAACGCTGATTAAGCACTTACTATGTGCAAAGCAATAGGAGCTGATGGAGCCCCGAGGTTTAGCTAAAATGAATCGCCAGTCTGAAGGAGCTACCAGGTTACTACCTGCATTCTCCCCCCTCCAAATACCTGTGGGATGGAAACTCTTTGAGAATAAGGACTGGTTCATTTATTTATTTTTATTTTTTGCATCAGAAGCACCCAGCTTCTGGCCCATAGTAAGTATTGAATCTATGGTTCTTTAACTGCAACAGCAATGGGCAGAAGAAGCTCAGTGTAGCACGGTGGGAAAACTGCTTACGTTTGGAGTTAGAGGACCAGGGTTTAAGTCTTGCTCTTTAAAATCTGGTGATAACCCTTAATCCCTCACCTGGGTGACCTGAAACACCTCTTCTGTTTTTGCTCCATTGCCCTTTAAAAGGATCTCAAAGCTCCCTTCCAGGTCTCTGACGTTCTACATGATCCTAAAATCCAGGGCAGGAGGCAGAGTTTCTCCAATTCTAACATGTTATAATTGGCTCTCCCAGCTCTAGAATTCTCTGTTTGGAGATTCTGTCTCTTCCAAGTTCTTCGTTCTGTAGTAGTTCCAGGTTAGGATGTTTTGTGTTCTGAGGTCTCTGTCTCCAACACTTGATGGTTAAAAGACCTTTTCACCTTTACCTGACAATTTAGTCCTCTTGGAAGAGTCATGAAGACTTGGATTCTTGGGGCCAGTAGGTTTAATCTTCTCAAGTGATTCATCTGAGATCTCGTGACTGGTGATGGCAGAGATGAGACTCAAATCCAGCTCTCTTTTCATGGGACTCCTCTGCTTTCCAGCTGGTCCCTCACCATGTTTCCTCGAATAACTCGCTCCCTACCTTCTCCTTGTAGGGTCAAACAGGTGCCTTCCCAACCCCAACCAGATCCCTCTTGTTTCTATAGGGCAAGTTGGAAATGACTTTGGAAATTGTTTCCGAGTCAGAACATGAAGAACGACCTGCTGGGATGGGCCGTGATGAACCCAACATGAACCCCAAGCTGGAGGATCCAAAGTAAGAGATTTATCTGCATTTAAATCTCAGCTCTGTTGTGTACCTTGTTGGGTGCCTGGGTAGTTTTGGGCCAGAACATCCTTTTGGATGGTCAGGAAAAGGGCAGGAATTGATGAGGGCCAGAGAAAAACCATAGTAGGCCCCCAGGGAAGGGAGCAGTAGATACCAGACTAGATACCATTTTACAGAGGAGGAGCCAGAGAAATCCATGGCTTACCAAGGTCACATAGTTATTGGTCAGAGGTAGAAATTGCAACTGGAACCCTGATCTTTTCCCTTTAATCATCACAAAGCTGAAAGCCCCTGGTACCTCTCATTTCTCTGGTTGGGACTGAGAGCCTTGCTGGCCCGCCCATTGGGCTACCAGGTCCCTCTCTCTGCTTCCCCATTGTGGAGAGCTCCAGGGAGAATGGCCTAGGATGGCCTTCTACGAGCCCCTGCTCAGACTGGGGAGACTCCGCCCATCAGGAACCTCCTGTGAGTGAGAGGGAAGACAATAGAGAATTCAGGGCTCAGAAGTCCCCTCTTTATACAAATGAGGAAAGTGAACCCCACAGCAGAATGACTTGCCCTAGCTCCTATAGAAAGTAAGCATCAGAAGCAGCATTTGAACCCAGGTCCCTTGATTTCAGAGCTATCGCTCCTCACTGCAGCATGCTGTCTCCACCCATAGCCAGCCAACAAGTACTGATTATTCACCGACTTGGGGCCTGGCTCCTTGCTGAGTGTTGGGGGTAGGTGCAAACAGTACCACCTCAGGAAGCTCACCATCTAATAGGAAGAGACCCCACAGAAAGGCCCAGGGGCTGCCTGGTCCCTCGCCACAGTGCCTGGGCTTTTTCTCCTGTTTCTGGGATCCAGTCTTTCCTCCCCTCCCCAGCCTTCCCTCGGCCTGGCCCTGGGCTTCCCTGGGGGCAGCTGTTTGACTCACCCTTTGTGTTACAGGCGGCCAGACACATCCTTCCTCTGGTTCACGTCCCCGTATAAAACAATGAGATATATCATCTGGCGGAGGTTCAGGTGCTTCATTATCCTCTTCATCATCCTCTTCATCCTGCTCCTTTTCCTTGGAATCTTCATTTATGCTTTCCCGGTAAGGAGCTTGGGGGGGCAGGGAAGTTGAGGGAGGGGCTCCAGAGGGAGGGGGACATGAACCACTGTAATCAGAGCCTCCTTCATCCTGAGTGGGTTGGGGAGGGGAAGGAAGGAGCCCTGAGCTGGCAGGGGTTGGGGGAGGGAGTCAAAGGAGAGAGGCTGGGGAAGACAGGGTGTGATGGAGGAGCCATAGTCCCTGCCCCCTGGGAGCCCCTGCGTAGAGTGGGGAGCCCCTGCCCTTGAGGAGCCTCCTGTGGGTAAGGGGGAAGATGTAGTTCTGCCTTTTGGGAGCCCCTGGTTGAGTCAGGTAGAGTTAATCAGGACAGGATGAGGGGCCTGGTGCCCTTCTCCATGGTACCCTACAGGTCCTGTGGGAGTCCAGGCATCGGGGATAGGGAAGTCTCAGAGCCAAAATGGGCTTTTGAGGTCATAATTCAAGTCCCTTATTTGTCAGCACATTCCCTGCGACCCAGAGAGGGGAAGGGGCTTGTGAGAGCCATCATGGAGCAGCAGGTTGTTGGCAGGATCAGGATTTGAACCCAGATCTCAACTTCAGGAGCTTTCCACCCCTCGCCCCTCTGGACTTTTCCCCACTGGCTCCAGCCAGCCCGGGCCCTGGCCCAGTTGGGAAACCTCACTCTGAAGGGAACAGGCTGGGGAAAATCAACAGCTCCAGGCAGTCTGGTTGGATTCCATCCATCATTTGTACCCCCCTTCTCCCTTCCCCCCAGTCCTGGGGAGGAGCCATGGCAGGGGTAGGGTGGAGGGGGGGAAGCTTGGCCAAGGGGCTGGAGGCCAGGTTTGATCCAGAGCTGGCTTTCCCTGGGACAGGCTCAGAGAACATCCTGTCCCAATTAGAGTCCCCCAGTGCCGGGTGGGGGGAGGGACGGAGCAGGGGATGCTGGCCAGGCTGGCAGGCCCAGGCTATTCAGGGGCATTAGCATTTGGGATCGCTTTCTCTGGGGCCAGCCCTGGGACAGGGGCCTCCCATCCAGGGAGTCTTTGGTCCCCCTTTTCCCCTGGATCTCCCCTCCCTCCCAGCCTTTGAAGCCAAGCCCTCCAGGTTTCCAGGGATGGAGCTGAAGGGAAGCCTTTTCCTTTCCAGCTCCTGGGGCGGGGAGTGGGGATGGCTGAGCTTTCATGGTTCTGCCCTGAACTGTCTCTCATTGTGGGCAGACTGGATGGAGAGGATCCACAGGGAGAGAGGGAAAAAAAGCCCCTACCCTTAAGGGACTCTTGCTGGGAAGGAGAGACGCAGTCTCTGTCCTGGGCAGCTCTTACCTTAATATGGAAGGCTTGAGACATGTTTCTAAAAGACCTAGGAGGCAGAAACATGCCCAAAAATTAATAAAGAGGGATTAAGATCTGTGCTGTGAGCACCAAATATTACAGGGTCAATCAAGGAAGACTTCCTGAAGGAAGAGACTTTGGAAATAGAATGGTAGATTAACTGTAGTGGGGCTGATGGGAAGTTTGGGGGTTGCTCCTCTACTGAGGGGCAGGGAGGTGAAAGTGGTGAGAGGGCAGCAGGAGTGGAACCATAGAGAGAAGGTGCAATTCCAAGTGGTGTAGCATCTAAATTCTTAAAAGAGAAATTAAGAGAGCTGCAAGAAGAAATAGACAACAAAACTATAATAGTGGGGTATCTCAACCTTGCACTCTCAGAATTAGATAAATCAAACCACAAAATAAATAAGAAAGAAGTCAAAGAGGTAAATAGAACACTAGAAAAGTTAGATAGGATAGATCTTTGGAGAAAACTGAATGGAGACAGAAAGGAGCACACTTTCTTCTCAGCAGTTTATGGAACCTATACAAAAATTGACCATATATTAGGACATAAAAACCTCCAGTTCAAATGTAGTAAGGCAGAAATAGAAAATGCATCTTTTTCAGACCACAATACAATGAAAATTACATTCAATAAAAAGTCAGGGGAAAATAGACCAAAAATAATGGGAAACTAAATAATCTCATCCTAAAGAATGATTGGGTGAAACAGCAAATCATAGACATAATTAATAACTTTACCCAAGAAAAAGACCAATAATGAGACGTCCTACCAAAATGTGTGGGATGTAGCCAAAGTGGTAATAAGGGGAAATTTTATATCTCTAGAGGCTTACTTGCATAAAATAGAAAAAGAGAAGGTAAGTGAATTGACCTTGCAACTAAAAATGCTAGAAGAAGAACAAATTAAAACCCCCCAATCAAACACTAAACTTGAAATTCTAAAAATAAAAGGAGAGATTAATAAAATTGAAAGTAAAAAAACCTATTGAATTAATAAAACTAAGAGTTGATTCTATGAAAAAAACAGGAAAATAGAGAAACCCTTAGTAAATCTGATGAAAAAAAGGAAAGAGAAAAATCAAATTATCAGTCTTAAAAATGAAAAAGGAGAACTCGCCACTAATGAAGAGACAATTAGAGCAATAATTAGGAATTACTTTGCCTAACTTTATGCCAATAAATTTGATAACTTAAATGAAATGGGAGAATATCTTCAAAAATATAGCTTCCCCAATTGAACAGAGGAAGAAGTAAATTTGTTAAACAGCCCCATCTCAGAAAAAGAAATGGAATAAGCTATTAATCAACTCCCTAAGAAAAAATCCTCAGGACCAGATGAATTTTATGTGAATTCTATCAAACATTTAAAGAACAACTAACTCCAATGCTCTATAAACTATTTGAAAAAATAGGGAATAAAGGAGTCCTACCAAATTCCTTTTATGGCACAGACATGGTAGTGATACCTAAACCAGGTAGACTGAAAACAGAAAAAGAAAATGATAGACCAATCTCCCTAATAACTATTGATGCTAAAATCTTAAATAAGATATTAGTAAAAAGATAACAGAAAATCATCCCCAGGAGAATACACTATGAGCAAGTAGGATTTATACCAGGAATGCAGGGCTGGTTCAACATTAGGAAAATGCTAATGTGTGAACTCTTAAAGGTGTGAACTAAGTACATAAGCATTGTTTCTATCAATTCCAGTGAGTGAGCACCTTGTTTCAAGTTCTGGCCCATAACACAAATTAACAAAAAACATATGATCATCTCAATAGATGCAGAAAAAGCATTTGATAAAATCTAACATCCATTCCTAATAAAAACACTTGAGAGGATAGGAATAAATGGACTTTTCTTTAAAATAGTCAGGAACATCTATTTAAAACTGTCAGCAAGCATCATATGTAATGGAGATAAACTGGAACCATTCCCAGTAAGATCAGGAGTGAAACAAGGTTGCCCACTATCACCATTATCATTCAATATTGTAGTAGAAAAACGCTAGCCTCAGAAATAAGCGTCAAGAACGAGATTAAAGGAATTAGAGTAGGCAATGAGGAAACCATACTATCGCTCTTTGCAGATGATATGATGGTGCACTTAGGGAACCCCAGAGATTCTACTAAAAAGCTTTTAGCTAGAAGCTGCAGTCCTTGTAAATCAAACACAGCTAGAACTGTTAGGTCCAGAGGAGACCTGAGTTCCAATCCTGCCTCAGACACTCCCTGTCCTGTTTCCTCCACTGTGAAGTGGGTCTGTTCCAGCTCTAACTCTGTGCCCTGAGAGGCTGATGCGCTATAGGGTTGTTCTGAAATGCAGATTCCTCGTTCTCGGAGGGAGCTGAGAGGGCACCCACCCCTTCCCTATTTGGGAACAACCTCCAGAACCGCTTTCAGGTCCATTCCACTTCTCCTTCACTCCCACGAGGCTCCAGAGCACTGTGTTCCCAAGGATGCTCTTGTGGGTCCTGGTTCTACAGGGAACCCCAGAGGCTTCTGGTCTAGCCTTGTCATGTGATGCTTGCAGGGACCTGTCCCAGCTGAGACTGAAGTTTTCTACCATCCTCTGTTTCTTGCCCTTCTCTCCCTCCAGAACTATGCCGCCATGAAGCTGGTGAGACCTTTCAGCTAGCCTACCTCTGGAGGCGCCCCAGGAGCAGGGCCCCAGCATCCCCAAGACTTTCTCCGCCGCTGTCCCGCTCCTCTGTCACCCAACCCCAGCTCGTCCAGGCAGTGGGAGCTGTCTCCAGCTCAAGGAATGGGCGGGAGGGGATCTGGTGCCCCAGGATCCCCAAAGCCGGGAAGCTCCTCCTGTCTCAAACATTCCTCCTTTGGACTTTTGGGACAACATGGAGTTTAAGTGGCCATGACTGCTATTCTGGGAGGGATGTGTGAGGATCCAGCTGGGTGGTTTCTGGGTATGAGCCTGATCTTCCAGGAGAGGGTCCTTGAGGGAGAGCATGCGGGGGAGGGGGGAGGAAGAAAAGAAGAAGAAAGGAAGGAAGGAAGGAGAGAAGAAAGAGGAGAGAGAGAGAGCCTCAGGCAGGCAGGAGGTGGTAGCCTCCGTCTGGCTCCCACTCTCCCCTCTGTGTGACCTCTGGGGCTGCCTGACTTTTCTCCCCTTCCCTCCCTTTTTGGAGCCCTCAGGATCCCAGGATCTCAGGGTTGGGAGGAATCTACAGTGGCTGCGCAGCCTGAACCAGGTGTGAAAGACCCCCGCTCGCCCCTGGTTCCCGGTGCCCGACCTTCCCCCCAAACTGGCCCCGGCTTCCCTCCCCATAATCACTTCCTCCTTCCCTGCTTGTAGCGTCGAATGAAAGCCCTGCTTTCTCTCCTCTGCTCCCCCTCCTTGCTGCCCTCCCTCCCTGCTCTGTTCCCGCCTTTTCAGAATCCCAGGATAGCTCCGAGGCTCTTCTGTCCAGTCCACACCTGGACAAAACTCTGGCAAAAATGACAGAGCCAGTCACCTGGTCAGCATTGAGTGCCTCCTGTGGATGTGCCAGGCACCGTGCCAGGCTTGGGCATATCCTGTGTCCATCAAGAACAATGTTATTAAGCACCTACTAAGTGTCAGGTGCCATGCCAGGCTTGGGAATATCATGTGTCCAGTCAAGAAGCATTTATCATTAAATGCCTACTAAGTGCCAGGCACTGTGCTGAGCTTGGGGATATGATGTGTTCAGTCAAGAAACATTTGTTATTAAACACTTACTAAGTGCCAGGCACTTTATTAACTTGGGAATATCATGTGTTCCATCAAGAAGCATTTATCATTAAACACTTATTATGTGCCCAGGTGCCATGCCAGGCTTGGGAATATCATGTGTCCAGTCAAGAAGTATTTATCATTAACACCTACTAAGTGCCAGGTGCTGTGCCAAACTTAGGAATATCATGAGTCCATTCAAGAAGCATTTGTCATTAAACATCTACTATGTGCCAGGCATACAGGGAGACCTCAACCTTGCACTCTCAGAATTAGATAAATCAAACCACAAAATAAGAAAGAAGTCAAAGAGGTAAATAGAATACTAGAAAAGTTAGGTAGAATAGATGTTTGGAAAAAACTGAATGGAGACAGAAAGGAGCACACTTTCTTCTCAGCAATTCATGGAATCTCTACAAAATTCAGCATATATTAGGACATAAAAACATCAAACTCAAATGCTGTAAGGCAGAAATAGTAAATGCATCCTTTTCAGACCACGATGCAATGAAAATGACATTCAATAAAAAGCCAGGGGAAAATGACCAAAAATAATGGGAAACTAAATAATCGCATGTTAAAGAATGATTGGGTGAAACAGCAAATCATACACATAATAACTTCACTCAAGAAAATAACAATAATGAGACATCATGCCAAAATGTGTGGGATGCAGCGAAAGCAGTAATAAGGTGAAATTTTAAATCTCTAGAGGGCAACTTGCATAAAATAGGGAAAAAGAAGGTCAATAAATTGAGCTTGCATCTAAAAATGCTAGGAAAGGAACAAATTAAAAACCTCCAGTCAAACACTAAACTTGAAATTCTAAAAATAAAAGGAGAGATTAATAAGATTAAAAGTAAAAAAAAAACTATTGAATTAATAAAACTAAGAGTTGGTTCTTTAAAAAAAACAGGAAAATAGAGAAACACTTTGTAAATCTGATGAAAAAAGGAAAAGAGAAAAATCAAATTGTTAGTCAGTCTTAAAACATGAAAAGGGAGAACTCGGCACTAATGAAGAGGAAATTAGGGCAATAATTAGGAATTACATTGCCCAATGTTATGCCAATAAATTCCATAACTTAAATGAAATGGAAGAATACCTTCAAAAACATACCTTGCCCAGAAGAACAAAGGAAGAAGTAAATTGGTAAAACAGCCCCATCTCAGAAAAAGAAATGGAACAAGCTATTAATAAGCTCCCTAAGAAAAAATCCTCAGGACCAGATGTATTTACAAATGAATTATATCAAACATTTAAAGAACAATTAACTCCGATGCTCTATAAACTATTTGAAAAAATAGGGATTGAAGGAGTCCTACCAAATTCCTTTGAGGACACAGACATGGCACTGATGCCTAAACCAGGTAGGTTGCAAACAGCGAAAGAAAATGATAGACCAATCTCCCTAAGGACTATTGAAGGTAAAATCTTAAAGAAGATATTAGCAAAAAGATAAGAGAAAAACATCCCCGGGACAATACACTATGAGCAAGTAGGAGGCATAGCAGGGATGCAGGGCTGTTTCAATATTAGGAAAACGATTAGCATGATTGACTGTATCAGTAGCCGGATTTGTTATGGGCCAGAACTTGAAACGGTGGAATCGATAGATACAATGCTTGTGTATTTGAGTAAACACTTTTAAGAGTTCACACATCAGCCAGAACTTGAAACAAGGTGCTAACTCACTGGAATTGATAGTGTACACAATGCTTAAGTCCTGGAGTTCACACCTTGAAGAGTTCCCACATTAGGGAGCTTCACAGGTCAGGAAGGCACAATCCCACCCTGGGAGGAGGAGTCAACCTTTGAGTTCACACCTTGAAGAGATCCCATATAAGGAGCCCCCTCCCACCAAGCCAACTAGACAATTTTGGCAGATGGAGAAGCCAGGATTCGGAGAGAGAGCGATAGGCTGAAGCTGGCAGAGGCAAAAGACGAGCAACGAGAGCTTTTGGAACCCTGGGGGGAGAGAGGCCTCTGAGAAAACCAAAGAGACAACTTTGGGAGAAGAACTTTTAACAGCTGCCTGCATTCCAGGGGATTGTTACTCAGCACAGCAACCAAGGCTGCTTCCGGAAGCCCCCAAGGATCCCGCTCCCGGAGGACAGTATAATTTGGAGAAAAAGACTACTACAGCAGCTGTGTGCTGTCTTGGAACAAAAATGCTTCCACTAAATGTTTTTGGGAGGGACAGATGTTTCCAAAGAGATGAAAGCCTGAGGGAAAATGAAGCTGAAGAGATACAAGAAAGAAATACTCTCTGTTATGAGTGTCGCTTAGAGGGCTCTAAGCAGATCATTGTTGGATGTGGACACACTGTGTGCAAGAACTGTCTCCACCAAAAACGTTTGGCATCTTCCTGTTGCACTGTATGCCGGGAATTCTCCCAGCTGCGAATTCAGCAAGATGAGATCGTCATGTACCCTGAAGGAGAAGGCGTTTGTGAGATGCACAGGGAAGACCTGAAGATTTTTTGTGATACCAACCAGACCCTACTGTGTGTGACCTGTTCTAAATCCGAGGACCATGAGACCCACGGCCACTGGCCCATTGCGGTGGCTGCTCTCCTTTGTAGGAGGTATATCTTGAAACATTGGAAGCTTTTGCAAGAGTGTATGGAATATACCGAGGACCTCATAATGGAAGAGAAAGAGAAAACGCTGGCGTGGGCTGTGGAGAGCGTTGGCGACGAAGTGATCTACTGGAGGATGTTTGACAACGAAAGTCTTGCCATACAAGAACACCTACTGGGCACACAGGAGGGAACGGAGACAGCGCAGCATGAAGAACTTACCGTCGAGCAGATGGATGAGGAGTGTAGGGAGCTCTATCAGACACTGAAGGAGGTGGAGGCTGCCATGGAGCGTGAAGTAGTGGAAGAAAAGAAGAAGTGGGAAGCTCTGATAACCGAACAAGGCAGACTTGTAGCAGAGGTCATCCAAAAGTGGGAAGAGAAGCTCCAGAAGCCCAATATCGAACTACTCCAGGATTTTGCCCATGGGATTTTCCATAGCGATTATCAAAGGGTTTATGCCCAGCAGTTTATAGAACCTTTCATTTTAAAGTTTGATTTTTCTTTTTATCCTGTGGCAACTCAATTTTTGCAATATTTCCAGAATTTAAAGTCCCCAGATCGCTCTTATTTCTACAGCTTGTCTGGAGATAAAAAGAGATGCATCATGGTTCGAGCTAGCTCCTCTGGACAGAGGTATGCCATTTATCTAACTGGGTGTGAGGAAATTGAGACCATGATAGAATCTTGGAAGAAGAATGATTTTGTTGGGCAAAACCAGTAACAATGTGTGGTGACAACCCTGCATGACTGAGAGTTCGGACCTTTTGCTGAGAGGCTAAATGTATTCAACGCTTAAATCGGGACCTTACATCATTACCTTGACCATAAACTTCTTTAGATCTGAAGACTGATACAAGATGTTAATGTAACATTGTAAGTCAATCATTGTAATTATGGGCTATGTAACTTGTTGGGTAGAGTACTGGGCATTGAGTTAGGTTAGCTGTGGTGGGGCTGCTGGGAAGTTTGGGGGTTGCTGCTCTGCTCGGAGGTGGGGTGGGGGTGGGTTGGGGGGCAGGGTGCCGGGTTCACATCCAGTCTCAGACCCTTGTTAACTGTGTAATCCTGCTAAAATCAATTCACCTGTTTTCCAGTTTTCTTAATTGTAAAATGAAGCAAAGAACAGACTGTTGTATGCATGAAACAAAATATGTGTGGGGCAGAGTACAGCAGACATTGACTCCATGTGCATTAATTTATTGGTACAATGTAAGACTTGAAAACTTGTGGGCCTGGGTTGGATTCCTACTTCATATTTTTAAACTAGGTCTCCTCACTCTGGGAGAGCTAGAAAGCTCCAATGAAGGTATAGAATGAATGTAGAATAAGCAAAAACAATCCATGCCCACCATAACCTTACAAAGCAGAAAAAGGGAAATGTTAAGAATTGCGCATAAACCGCAAGCTCTGTTGTACAAGAGACGTGGACTTTCTCAAAAATAAAAAAGATAAAATGATTTGTGCCTGTCTTGTGTCAATTGGGGGATTCTGTCTGGGAAAGTTAAGAAGGTAGAATTGTTTGAAAAAAGTAAAAATTGGGGTAATTTAATAGAACAGGCACCAAATGAAATGGGAAATCAAATCAGATTAGGGGATTTCTATAGGGGCACACTTGCAACAGGTTTACATAAATTCATCACCATGTGAGGTATTGCACAAAATTACATCAGTGACATAGGCACATAACAATATAACACAGATCTAATTTATATTTTAATATACTTAACATCTACTGGTTATCCTGCCATCTGGGGGAGGGGCTGGGGGGTAAGAAGTGAGAAATTGGAACAAGAAGTTTGGCAATTGTTAATGCTGTAAAGTTACCCATGCGTATCACCTGTAAATAAAAGGCTATTAAATTAAAAAGAAAAAAAACAAATAAATTCTTATCAACAGGCTTCTTGGGAAAAACAATACTTCTTATCTTACTAACATGAATATTGATTGTGATAATTAATTAATCCTCTTGAAAATAGGAAATATTTTAAAAGTCAATTAAAGCTTAAATTTTCCTGAAAAAAAAAAAAACCAATATATCACAGGCTAGTGGTGATGCAACAAATAACCTAAATCAACACGAGAATTTATACTTGTCCATAAGCCCTAGAAATAGTCTAAAAGAAGTCTATTATCCACTTTTTCATGTGCCAGGAGTCCAATAATTCCTGCAAGTTTTGAAGTCCTGCAATAGTCTCATCCATAATTTTTCTTCTCCAAGGCATCCAATGATTCCTGCTGGTTTTCAAGTCCTGCAACAGTCTCATCTTGTGGTAGGGAATCCAATGTTCCCTGCAGATTTTGTTCTAAGGTTTTCTCCTTTGTGTCCAGATTCTTTTTTTCTTTTTCTGTCTCAATCCAGGTGCTCGTTGCCACCCATCTGTTTCCTTCTCTATCTATCGGAATAAAGCAAACCCTCTCTCCCAAGCAGTTAACCTATCTAATTCGCTTCTACTTACCACTTTCTAAATCTCCCTTTCTAAATATATGGAAGGTGTTTGCACTGGGCTCTGCCCTTTCGATTTAAAAAGCCTGTATTCTCCCCACTTGTAATCCCTTTCTCCCATGCTATTGCTTTTCTGTTAGTTGATCATGGAATCCCTTTCTGCCAGGTGATGACCTTGAGGCTGATTGATCACATCTGAGTGCTGATATTCTCCAGATTCTCTGGGTGTAAAGTCAGCTGCCATCATGCCTGACTTATCTTTTGATTGATACCTCGGAGCTGGGCCTTGCCTCTCTGGGTCAATCTACATTCAGAGGCCCAGTGAAAGCCCCGGTTACATTTTGGACATGGGGTTTTTGGGTTTTATTCTCTCACCCTGTCCTCTCTATCTCTGTATCTACATTGGGCTCTCAAGTGTCCAGCTTTTCCACACCGAAAACATCAACGAGTTTCTCTAGAATTCCTTTGTCAAGAACGACCCTGTCTTTCCATGTTCATCATAGTCTGGGTATAATAAGCATTTGTGCCCACTGCGACAGAGCGCAGTCTTATGATCTCCTCTAAAGGAGCATCTTTGTCTAGTCCCCATATCATTCTTTTGCAAACCTGATGGGCATTTTCCTCAGCCAGATGTCTGGTCAGTATTTCTGTGGCAGCATTATCTCCAATGGTTCTTATTACAGCTGTTTGCAAACGTCCCAGAAAATCTGCCAAAGGTTCTTTGGGACCTTGCTCTATTTTTGTGAAAACTTGACTTCCTTCCATCTTTCTGTCCAGGGAGAAAACGCCAAGCTTTTATTGCAGCCTTAGAAATCCGCTCATACACTGTTATGGGAAAATAAATCCATTCTGAATACTCTGCACTCTGACCCTCACCAGCTAGCTGGTCAGAAGTGTATCGTCCAATAGCTCCTGTTTGCCTATTGTGTTGGGCTTGAATCCTACATAATTCACGAAACTCCAAAAGCCACAACAAAGTTTGTCCAGGTTCTAAGCATGTCTTTGCTATGGATTTCCGATCATGTGGGGTTAAGATTTCCTAAGACCAATGATCTTGTAACAGCTTAACATAAGAGGATGTAGCCCCATAAAGAGCGCCGCCCTCTTTCAAATCTTTAATTATTTCCAAATTAAAAGGAGTGTATTTTCTCTCTTTTTGGCCTGAAGAGGCAAGCTTTTCAATCACAGGATATGCTTTTATCAAATCAGATCTATCTTCTCCTTCATTTTTTGCCTTAATTAATGCCTCTTCTAATCTTGTCATCTTCTGCTTCAGGGGAGATGCTGATTGTGTTTTTGCCTCTCTCCCTCCCCCTTCTTCCTCCACCCATGAAAGGTTAATGGGGGGCGGAGGGTCATGAGATGGGGAATGATCTAATTTCTCCTGCTGTGAAGTATCACACTCGGAATTGTCTTTCCTGCCATTCTTATCTGATTCTTCCTGCTTTTCACCTCCTTTCGTTGGCACTTTCCCTTCTTGCTCTTTCTTCTTTTTCCTTATTTCAACACTTAGAAAATTTCCTAATGCCAGTTGTATTAAATTATATGTTTTAAGTATGTCTTTGGAAATTGGGTCAGGTCCATTTTTATTGTAGATTGACAAAGATCCTCTCCTAGTAATTTCCCCTCGACTAGATCCAATTCTTTTTCCATAGAGAAACAGGGATATGTGTGCTTTACAGATGCTAAAAGTTCAGCGATCTGGTGCAAAAGTACAACCAAACCTAGGCTTTTCATAACTTTGACAATGCTCTCTAAACGTTTTCCTTGAACAGAAACGGAAGCCTGTTTTCTAAACATCTGTCCCGTCTTAGCTGAAATTCTACTTTTAAAAAAATTTCTTTGTTGTGCTCATCATCATTTCTGGGTTGAGGAGACTTTTCCTCTGGAAAGGGATCAGAGGCTTTTCCACTGAGATCAGGATCTGAGCTTTTCCACTGAAATGCCCTGAGGGGCCTGGCCTGTCAGTCCCACCTTCAGGGCACCAAAATATGGTGTTCTTGTTCGTTTTTATATTAATATAGAGTTTCACGTTATTTTATTATTAATGAATTCTTACATTATTTTATATTAATATATAAACCTTTAAAGAACAATTAACTCCGATGCTCTATAAACTATTTGAAAAAATAGGGATTGAAGGAGTCCTACCAAATTCCTTTGAGGACACAGACATGGCACTGATGCCTAAACCAGGCAGGTTGAAAACAGCGAAAGAAAATGATAGACCAATCTCCCTAAGGACTATTGAAGGTAAAATCTTAAAGAAGATATTAGCAAAAAGATAAGAGAAAAACATCCCCCGGATAATACACTATGAGCAAGTAGGAGGCATAGCAGGGATGCAGGGCTGTTTCAATATTAGGAAAACGATTAGCATGATTGACTGTATCAGTAGCCGCATTTGTTATGGGCCAGAACTTGAAACGGTGGAATCGATAGATACAATGCTTGTGTATTTGAGTAAACACTTTTAAGAGTTCACACATCAGCCAGAACTTGAAACAAGGTGCTAACTCACTGGAATTGATAGTGTACACAATGCTTAAGTCCTGGAGTTCACACCTTGAAGAGTTCCCACATTAGGGAGCTTCACAGGTCAGGAAGGCACAATCCCACCCTGGGAGGAGGAGTCAACCTTTGAGTTCACACCTTGAAGAGATCCCATATAAGGAGCCCCCTCCCACCAAGCCAACTAGACAATTTTGGCAGATGGAGAAGCCAGGATTCGGAGAGAGAGCGATAGGCTGAAGCTGGCAGAGGCAAAAGACGAGCAACGAGAGCTTTTGGAACCCTGGGGGGAGAGAGGCCTCTGAGAAAACCAAAGAGACAACTTTGGGAGAAGAACTTTTAACAGCTGCCTGCATTCCAGGGGATTGTTACTCAGCACAGCAACCAAGGCTGCCTCCGGAAGCCCCCAAGGATCCCGCTCCCGGAGGACAGTATAATTTGGAGAAAAGACTACTACAGCAGCTGTGTGCTGTCGAGGAACAAAAATGCTTCCACTAAATGTTTTTGGGAGGGACAGATGTTTCCAAAGAGATGAAAGCCTGAGGGAAAATGAAGCTGAAGAGATACAAGAAAGAAATACTCTCTGTTATGAGTGTCGCTTAGAGGGCTCTAAGCAGATCATTGTTGGATGTGGACACACTGTGTGCAAGAACTGTCTCCACCAAAAACGTTTGGCATCTTCCTGTTGCACTGTATGCCGGGAATTCTCCCAGCTGCGAATTCAGCAAGATGAGATCGTCATGTACCCTGAAGGAGAAGGCGTTTGTGAGATGCACAGGGAAGACCTGAAGATTTTTTGTGATACCAACCAGACCCTACTGTGTGTGACCTGTTCTAAATCCGAGGACCATGAGACCCACGGCCACTGGCCCATTGCGGTGGCTGCTCTCCTTTGTAGGAGGTATATCTTGAAACATTGGAAGCTTTTGCAAGAGTGTATGGAATATACCGAGGACCTCATAATGGAAGAGAAAGAGAAAACGCTGGCGTGGGCTGTGGAGAGCGTTGGCGACGAAGTGATCTACTGGAGGATGTTCGAGAACGAAAGTCTTGCCATACAAGAACACCTACTGGGCACACAGGAGGGAACGGAGACAGCGCAGCATGAAGAACTTACCGTCGAGCAGATGGATGAGGAGTGTAGGGAGCTCTATCAGACACTGAAGGAGGTGGAGGCTGCCATGGAGCGTGAAGTAGTGGAAGAAAAGAAGAAGTGGGAAGCTCTGATAACCGAACAAGGCAGACTTGTAGCAGAGGTCATCCAAAAGTGGGAAGAGAAGCTCCAGAAGCCCAATATCGAACTACTCCAGGATTTTGCCCATGGGATTTTCCATAGCGATTATCAAAGGGTTTATGCCCAGCAGTTTATAGAACCTTTCATTTTAAAGTTTGATTTTTCTTTTTATCCTGTGGCAACTCAATTTTTGCAATATTTCCAGAATTTAAAGTCCCCAGATCGCTCTTATTTCTACAGATTGTCTGGAGATAAAAAGAGATGCATCATGGTTCGAGCTAGCTCCTCTGGACAGAGGTATGCCATTTATCTAACTGGGTGTGAGGAAATTGAGACCATGATAGAATCTTGGAAGAAGAATGATTTTGTTGGGCAAAACCAGTAACAATGTGTGGTGACAACCCTGCATGACTGAGAGTTCGGACCTTTTGCTGAGAGGCTAAATGTATTCAACGCTTAAATCGGGACCTTACATCATTACCTTGACCATAAACTTCTTTAGATCTGAAGACTGATACAAGATGTTAATGTAACATTGTAAGTCAATCATTGTAATTATGGGCTATGTAACTTGTTGGGTAGAGTACTGGGCATTGAGTTAGGTTAGCTGTGGTGGGGCTGCTGGGAAGTTTGGGGGTTGCTGCTCTGCTCGGAGGTGGGGTGGGGGTGGGTTGGGGGGCAGGGTGCCGGGTTCACATCCAGTCTCAGACCCTTGTTAACTGTGTAATCCTGCTAAAATCAATTCACCTGTTTTCCAGTTTTCTTAATTGTAAAATGAAGCAAAGAACAGACTGTTGTATGCATGAAACAAAATATGTGTGGGGCAGAGTACAGCAGACATTGACTCCATGTGCATTAATTTATTGGTACAATGTAAGACTTGAAAACTTGTGGGCCTGGGTTGGATTCCTACTTCATATTTTTAAACTAGGTCTCCTCACTCTGGGAGAGCTAGAAAGCTCCAATGAAGGTATAGAATGAATGTAGAATAAGCAAAAACAATCCATGCCCACCATAACCTTACAAAGCAGAAAAAGGGAAATGTTAAGAATTGCGCATAAACCGCAAGCTCTGTTGTACAAGAGACGTGGACTTTCTCAAAAATAAAAAAGATAAAATGATTTGTGCCTGTCTTGTGTCAATTGGGGGATTCTGTCTGGGAAAGTTAAGAAGGTAGAATTGTTTGAAAAAAGTAAAAATTGGGGTAATTTAATAGAACAGGCACCAAATGAAATGGGAAATCAAATCAGATTAGGGGATTTCTATAGGGGCACACTTGCAACAGGTTTACATAAATTCATCACCATGTGAGGTATTGCACAAAATTACATCAGTGACATAGGCACATAACAATATAACACAGATCTAATTTATATTTTAATATACTTAACATCTACTGGTTATCCTGCCATCTGGGGGAGGGGCTGGGGGGTAAGAAGTGAGAAATTGGAACAAGAAGTTTGGCAATTGTTAATGCTGTAAAGTTACCCATGCGTATCACCTGTAAATAAAAGGCTATTAAATTAAAAAGAAAAAAAACAAATAAATTCTTATCAACAGGCTTCTTGGGAAAAACAATACTTCTTATCTTACTAACATGAATATTGATTGTGATAATTAATTAATCCTCTTGAAAATAGGAAATATTTTAAAAGTCAATTAAAGTTTTAATTTTCCTGAAAAAAACAACAACAACAATATATCACAGGCTAGTGGTGATGCAACAAATAACCTAAATCAACATGAGAATTTATACTTGTCCATAAGCCCTAGAAATAGTCTAAAAGAAGTCTATTATCCACTTTTTCATGTGCCAGGAATCCAATAATTCCTGCAAGTTTTGAAGTCCTGCAATAGTCTCATCCATAATTTTTCTTCTCCAAGGCATCCAATGATTCCTGCTGGTTTTCAAGTCCTGCAACAGTCTCATCTTGTGGTAGGGAATCCAATGTTCCCTGCAGATTTTGTTCTAAGGTTTTCTCCTTTGTGTCCAGATTCTTCTTTTCTTTTTCTGTCTCAATCCAGGTGCTCGTTGCCACCCATCTGTTTCCTTCTCTATCTATCGGAATAAAGCAAACCCTCTCTCCCAAGCAGTTAACCTATCTAATTCGCTTCTACTTACCACTTTCTAAATCTCCCTTTCTAAATATATGGAAGGTGTTTGCACTGGGCTCTGCCCTTTCGATTTAAAAAGCCTGTATTCTCCCCACTTGTAATCCCTTTCTCCCATGCTATTGCTTTTCTGTTAGTTGATCATGGAATCCCTTTCTGCCAGGTGATGACCTTGAGGCTGATTGATCACATCTGAGTGCTGATATTCTCCAGATTCTCTGGGTGTAAAGTCAGCTGCCATCATGCTTGACTTATCTTTTGATTGATACCTCGGAGCTGGGTCTTGCCTCTCTGGGTCAATCTACATTCAGAGGCCCAGTGAAAGCCCCGGTTACATTTTGGACATGGGGTTTTTGGGTTTTATTCTCTCACCCTGTCCTCTCTATCTCTGTATCTACATTGGGCTCTCAAGTGTCCAGCTTTTCCACACCGAAAACATCAACGAGTTTCTCTAGAATTCCTTTGTCAAGAACGACCCTGTCTTTCCATGTTCATCATAGTCTGGGTATAATAAGCATTTGTGCCCACTGCGACAGAGCGCAGTCTTATGATCTCCTCTAAAGGAGCATCTTTGTCTAGTCCCCATATCATTCTTTTGCAAACCTGATGGGCATTTTCCTCAGCCAGATGTCTGGTCAGTATTTCTGTGGCAGCATTATCTCCAATGGTTCTTATTACAGCTGTTTGCAAACGTCCCAGAAAATCTGCCAAAGGTTCTTTGGGACCTTGCTCTATTTTTGTGAAAACTTGACTTCCTTCCATCTTTCTGTCCAGGGAGAAAACGCCAAGCTTTTATTGCAGCCTTAGAAATCCGCTCATACACTGTTATGGGAAAATAAATCCATTCTGAATACTCTGCACTCTGACCCTCACCAGCTAGCTGGTCAGAAGTGTATCGTCCAATAGCTCCTGTTTGCCTATTGTGTTGGGCTTGAATCCTACATAATTCACGAAACTCCAAAAGCCACAACAAAGTTTGTCCAGGTTCTAAGCATGTCTTTGCTATGGATTTCCGATCATGTGGGGTTAAGATTTCCTAAGACCAATGATCTTGTAACAGCTTAACATAAGAGGATGTAGCCCCATAAAGAGCGCCGCCCTCTTTCAAATCTTTAATTATTTCCAAATTAAAAGGAGTGTATTTTCTCTCTTTTTGGCCTGAAGAGGCAAGCTTTTCAATCACAGGATATGCTTTTATCAAATCAGATCTATCTTCTCCTTCATTTTTTGCCTTAATTAATGCCTCTTCTAATCTTGTCATCTTCTGCTTCAGGGGAGATGCTGATTGTGTTTTTGCCTCTCTCCCTCCCCCTTCTTCCTCCACCCATGAAAGGTTAATGGGGGGCGGAGGGTCATGAGATGGGGAATGATCTAATTTCTCCTGCTGTGAAGTATCACACTCGGAATTGTCTTTCCTGCCATTCTTATCTGATTCTTCCTGCTTTTCACCTCCTTTCGTTGGCACTTTCCCTTCTTGCTCTTTCTTCTTTTTCCTTATTTCAACACTTAGAAAATTTCCTAATGCCAGTTGTATTAAATTATATGTTTTAAGTATGTCTTTGGAAATTGGGTCAGGTCCATTTTTATTGTAGATTGACAAAGATCCTCTCCTAGTAATTTCCCCTCGACTAGATCCAATTCTTTTTCCATAGAGAAACAGGGATATGTGTGCTTTACAGATGCTAAAAGTTCAGCGATCTGGTGCAAAAGTACAACCAAACCTAGGCTTTTCATAACTTTGACAATGCTCTCTAAACGTTTTCCTTGAACAGAAACGGAAGCCTGTTTTCTAAACATCTGTCCCGTCTTAGCTGAAATTCTACTTTTAAAAAAATTTCTTTGTTGTGCTCATCATCATTTCTGGGTTGAGGAGACTTTTCCTCTGGAAAGGGATCAGAGGCTTTTCCACTGAGATCAGGATCTGAGCTTTTCCACTGAAATGCCCTGAGGGGCCTGGCCTGTCAGTCCCACCTTCAGGGCACCAAAATATGGTGTTCTTGTTCGTTTTTATATTAATATAGAGTTTCACGTTATTTTATTATTAATGAATTCTTACATTATTTTATATTAATATATAAACCTTTAAAGAACAATTAACTCCGATGCTCTATAAACTATTTGAAAAAATAGGGATTGAAGGAGTCCTACCAAATTCCTTTGAGGACACAGACATGGCACTGATGCCTAAACCAGGCAGGTTGAAAACAGCGAAAGAAAATGATAGACCAATCTCCCTAAGGACTATTGAAGGTAAAATCTTAAAGAAGATATTAGCAAAAAGATAAGAGAAAAACATCCGGGGGACAATACACTATGAGCAAGTAGGAGGCATAGCAGGGATGCAGGGCTGTTTCAATATTAGGAAAACGATTAGCATGATTGACTGTATCAGTAGCCGCATTTGTTATGGGCCAGAACTTGAAACGGTGGAATCGATAGATACAATGCTTGTGTATTTGAGTAAACACTTTTAAGAGTTCACACATCAGCCAGAACTTGAAACAAGGTGCTAACTCACTGGAATTGATAGTGTACACAATGCTTAAGTCCTGGAGTTCACACCTTGAAGAGTTCCCACATTAGGGAGCTTCACAGGTCAGGAAGGCACAATCCCACCCTGGGAGGAGGAGTCAACCTTTGAGTTCACACCTTGAAGAGATCCCATATAAGGAGCCCCCTCCCACCAAGCCAACTAGACAATTTTGGCAGATGGAGAAGCCAGGATTCGGAGAGAGAGCGATAGGCTGAAGCTGGCAGAGGCAAAAGACGAGCAACGAGAGCTTTTGGAACCCTGGGGGGAGAGAGGCCTCTGAGAAAACCAAAGAGACAACTTTGGGAGAAGAACTTTTAACAGCTGCCTGCATTCCAGGGGATTGTTACTCAGCACAGCAACCAAGGCTGCCTCCGGAAGCCCCCAAGGATCCCGCTCCCGGAGGACAGTATAATTTGGAGAAAAGACTACTACAGCAGCTGTGTGCTGTCGAGGAACAAAAATGCTTCCACTAAATGTTTTTGGGAGGGACAGATGTTTCCAAAGAGATGAAAGCCTGAGGGAAAATGAAGCTGAAGAGATACAAGAAAGAAATACTCTCTGTTATGAGTGTCGCTTAGAGGGCTCTAAGCAGATCATTGTTGGATGTGGACACACTGTGTGCAAGAACTGTCTCCACCAAAAACGTTTGGCATCTTCCTGTTGCACTGTATGCCGGGAATTCTCCCAGCTGCGAATTCAGCAAGATGAGATCGTCATGTACCCTGAAGGAGAAGGCGTTTGTGAGATGCACAGGGAAGACCTGAAGATTTTTTGTGATACCAACCAGACCCTACTGTGTGTGACCTGTTCTAAATCCGAGGACCATGAGACCCACGGCCACTGGCCCATTGCGGTGGCTGCTCTCCTTTGTAGGAGGTATATCTTGAAACATTGGAAGCTTTTGCAAGAGTGTATGGAATATACCGAGGACCTCATAATGGAAGAGAAAGAGAAAACGCTGGCGTGGGCTGTGGAGAGCGTTGGCGACGAAGTGATCTACTGGAGGATGTTCGAGAACGAAAGTCTTGCCATACAAGAACACCTACTGGGCACACAGGAGGGAACGGAGACAGCGCAGCATGAAGAACTTACCGTCGAGCAGATGGATGAGGAGTGTAGGGAGCTCTATCAGACACTGAAGGAGGTGGAGGCTGCCATGGAGCGTGAAGTAGTGGAAGAAAAGAAGAAGTGGGAAGCTCTGATAACCGAACAAGGCAGACTTGTAGCAGAGGTCATCCAAAAGTGGGAAGAGAAGCTCCAGAAGCCCAATATCGAACTACTCCAGGATTTTGCCCATGGGATTTTCCATAGCGATTATCAAAGGGTTTATGCCCAGCAGTTTATAGAACCTTTCATTTTAAAGTTTGATTTTTCTTTTTATCCTGTGGCAACTCAATTTTTGCAATATTTCCAGAATTTAAAGTCCCCAGATCGCTCTTATTTCTACAGATTGTCTGGAGATAAAAAGAGATGCATCATGGTTCGAGCTAGCTCCTCTGGACAGAGGTATGCCATTTATCTAACTGGGTGTGAGGAAATTGAGACCATGATAGAATCTTGGAAGAAGAATGATTTTGTTGGGCAAAACCAGTAACAATGTGTGGTGACAACCCTGCATGACTGAGAGTTCGGACCTTTTGCTGAGAGGCTAAATGTATTCAACGCTTAAATCGGGACCTTACATCATTACCTTGACCATAAACTTCTTTAGATCTGAAGACTGATACAAGATGTTAATGTAACATTGTAAGTCAATCATTGTAATTATGGGCTATGTAACTTGTTGGGTAGAGTACTGGGCATTGAGTTAGGTTAGCTGTGGTGGGGCTGCTGGGAAGTTTGGGGGTTGCTGCTCTGCTCGGAGGTGGGGTGGGGGTGGGTTGGGGGGCAGGGTGCCGGGTTCACATCCAGTCTCAGACCCTTGTTAACTGTGTAATCCTGCTAAAATCAATTCACCTGTTTTCCAGTTTTCTTAATTGTAAAATGAAGCAAAGAACAGACTGTTGTATGCATGAAACAAAATATGTGTGGGGCAGAGTACAGCAGACATTGACTCCATGTGCATTAATTTATTGGTACAATGTAAGACTTGAAAACTTGTGGGCCTGGGTTGGATTCCTACTTCATATTTTTAAACTAGGTCTCCTCACTCTGGGAGAGCTAGAAAGCTCCAATGAAGGTATAGAATGAATGTAGAATAAGCAAAAACAATCCATGCCCACCATAACCTTACAAAGCAGAAAAAGGGAAATGTTAAGAATTGCGCATAAACCGCAAGCTCTGTTGTACAAGAGACGTGGACTTTCTCAAAAATAAAAAAGATAAAATGATTTGTGCCTGTCTTGTGTCAATTGGGGGATTCTGTCTGGGAAAGTTAAGAAGGTAGAATTGTTTGAAAAAAGTAAAAATTGGGGTAATTTAATAGAACAGGCACCAAATGAAATGGGAAATCAAATCAGATTAGGGGATTTCTATAGGGGCACACTTGCAACAGGTTTACATAAATTCATCACCATGTGAGGTATTGCACAAAATTACATCAGTGACATAGGCACATAACAATATAACACAGATCTAATTTATATTTTAATATACTTAACATCTACTGGTTATCCTGCCATCTGGGGGAGGGGCTGGGGGGTAAGAAGTGAGAAATTGGAACAAGAAGTTTGGCAATTGTTAATGCTGTAAAGTTACCCATGCGTATCACCTGTAAATAAAAGGCTATTAAATTAAAAAGAAAAAAAACAAATAAATTCTTATCAACAGGCTTCTTGGGAAAAACAATACTTCTTATCTTACTAACATGAATATTGATTGTGATAATTAATTAATCCTCTTGAAAATAGGAAATATTTTAAAAGTCAATTAAAGTTTTAATTTTCCTGAAAAAAACAACAACAACAATATATCACAGGCTAGTGGTGATGCAACAAATAACCTAAATCAACATGAGAATTTATACTTGTCCATAAGCCCTAGAAATAGTCTAAAAGAAGTCTATTATCCACTTTTTCATGTGCCAGGAATCCAATAATTCCTGCAAGTTTTGAAGTCCTGCAATAGTCTCATCCATAATTTTTCTTCTCCAAGGCATCCAATGATTCCTGCTGGTTTTCAAGTCCTGCAACAGTCTCATCTTGTGGTAGGGAATCCAATGTTCCCTGCAGATTTTGTTCTAAGGTTTTCTCCTTTGTGTCCAGATTCTTCTTTTCTTTTTCTGTCTCAATCCAGGTGCTCGTTGCCACCCATCTGTTTCCTTCTCTATCTATCGGAATAAAGCAAACCCTCTCTCCCAAGCAGTTAACCTATCTAATTCGCTTCTACTTACCACTTTCTAAATCTCCCTTTCTAAATAGATGGAAGGTGTTTGCACTGGGCTCTGCCCTTTCGATTTAAAAAGCCTGTATTCTCCCCACTTGTAATCCCTTTCTCCCATGCTATTGCTTTTCTGTTAGTTGATCATGGAATCCCTTTCTGCCAGGTGATGACCTTGAGGCTGATTGATCACATCTGAGTGCTGATATTCTCCAGATTCTCTGGGTGTAAAGTCAGCTGCCATCATGCTTGACTTATCTTTTGATTGATACCTCGGAGCTGGGTCTTGCCTCTCTGGGTCAATCTACATTCAGAGGCCCAGTGAAAGCCCCGGTTACATTTTGGACATGGGGTTTTTGGGTTTTATTCTCTCACCCTGTCCTCTCTATCTCTGTATCTACATTGGGCTCTCAAGTGTCCAGCTTTTCCACACCGAAAACATCAACGAGTTTCTCTAGAATTCCTTTGTCAAGAACGACCCTGTCTTTCCATGTTCATCATAGTCTGGGTATAATAAGCATTTGTGCCCACTGCGACAGAGCGCAGTCTTATGATCTCCTCTAAAGGAGCATCTTTGTCTAGTCCCCATATCATTCTTTTGCAAACCTGATGGGCATTTTCCTCAGCCAGATGTCTGGTCAGTATTTCTGTGGCAGCATTATCTCCAATGGTTCTTATTACAGCTGTTTGCAAACGTCCCAGAAAATCTGCCAAAGGTTCTTTGGGACCTTGCTCTATTTTTGTGAAAACTTGACTTCCTTCCATCTTTCTGTCCAGGGAGAAAACGCCAAGCTTTTATTGCAGCCTTAGAAATCCGCTCATACACTGTTATGGGAAAATAAATCCATTCTGAATACTCTGCACTCTGACCCTCACCAGCTAGCTGGTCAGAAGTGTATCGTCCAATAGCTCCTGTTTGCCTATTGTGTTGGGCTTGAATCCTACATAATTCACGAAACTCCAAAAGCCACAACAAAGTTTGTCCAGGTTCTAAGCATGTCTTTGCTATGGATTTCCGATCATGTGGGGTTAAGATTTCCTAAGACCAATGATCTTGTAACAGCTTAACATAAGAGGATGTAGCCCCATAAAGAGCGCCGCCCTCTTTCAAATCTTTAATTATTTCCAAATTAAAAGGAGTGTATTTTCTCTCTTTTTGGCCTGAAGAGGCAAGCTTTTCAATCACAGGATATGCTTTTATCAAATCAGATCTATCTTCTCCTTCATTTTTTGCCTTAATTAATGCCTCTTCTAATCTTGTCATCTTCTGCTTCAGGGGAGATGCTGATTGTGTTTTTGCCTCTCTCCCTCCCCCTTCTTCCTCCACCCATGAAAGGTTAATGGGGGGCGGAGGGTCATGAGATGGGGAATGATCTAATTTCTCCTGCTGTGAAGTATCACACTCGGAATTGTCTTTCCTGCCATTCTTATCTGATTCTTCCTGCTTTTCACCTCCTTTCGTTGGCACTTTCCCTTCTTGCTCTTTCTTCTTTTTCCTTATTTCAACACTTAGAAAATTTCCTAATGCCAGTTGTATTAAATTATATGTTTTAAGTATGTCTTTGGAAATTGGGTCAGGTCCATTTTTATTGTAGATTGACAAAGATCCTCTCCTAGTAATTTCCCCTCGACTAGATCCAATTCTTTTTCCATAGAGAAACAGGGATATGTGTGCTTTACAGATGCTAAAAGTTCAGCGATCTGGTGCAAAAGTACAACCAAACCTAGGCTTTTCATAACTTTGACAATGCTCTCTAAACGTTTTCCTTGAACAGAAACGGAAGCCTGTTTTCTAAACATCTGTCCCGTCTTAGCTGAAATTCTACTTTTAAAAAAATTTCTTTGTTGTGCTCATCATCATTTCTGGGTTGAGGAGACTTTTCCTCTGGAAAGGGATCAGAGGCTTTTCCACTGAGATCAGGATCTGAGCTTTTCCACTGAAATGCCCTGAGGGGCCTGGCCTGTCAGTCCCACCTTCAGGGCACCAAAATATGGTGTTCTTGTTCGTTTTTATATTAATATAGAGTTTCACGTTATTTTATTATTAATGAATTCTTACATTATTTTATATTAATATATAAACCTTTAAAGAACAATTAACTCCGATGCTCTATAAACTATTTGAAAAAATAGGGATTGAAGGAGTCCTACCAAATTCCTTTGAGGACACAGACATGGCACTGATGCCTAAACCAGGCAGGTTGAAAACAGCGAAAGAAAATGATAGACCAATCTCCCTAAGGACTATTGAAGGTAAAATCTTAAAGAAGATATTAGCAAAAAGATAAGAGAAAAACATCCCCCGGATAATACACTATGAGCAAGTAGGAGGCATAGCAGGGATGCAGGGCTGTTTCAATATTAGGAAAACGATTAGCATGATTGACTGTATCAGTAGCCGCATTTGTTATGGGCCAGAACTTGAAACGGTGGAATCGATAGATACAATGCTTGTGTATTTGAGTAAACACTTTTAAGAGTTCACACATCAGCCAGAACTTGAAACAAGGTGCTAACTCACTGGAATTGATAGTGTACACAATGCTTAAGTCCTGGAGTTCACACCTTGAAGAGTTCCCACATTAGGGAGCTTCACAGGTCAGGAAGGCACAATCCCACCCTGGGAGGAGGAGTCAACCTTTGAGTTCACACCTTGAAGAGATCCCATATAAGGAGCCCCCTCCCACCAAGCCAACTAGACAATTTTGGCAGATGGAGAAGCCAGGATTCGGAGAGAGAGCGATAGGCTGAAGCTGGCAGAGGCAAAAGACGAGCAACGAGAGCTTTTGGAACCCTGGGGGGAGAGAGGCCTCTGAGAAAACCAAAGAGACAACTTTGGGAGAAGAACTTTTAACAGCTGCCTGCATTCCAGGGGATTGTTACTCAGCACAGCAACCAAGGCTGCCTCCGGAAGCCCCCAAGGATCCCGCTCCCGGAGGACAGTATAATTTGGAGAAAAGACTACTACAGCAGCTGTGTGCTGTCGAGGAACAAAAATGCTTCCACTAAATGTTTTTGGGAGGGACAGATGTTTCCAAAGAGATGAAAGCCTGAGGGAAAATGAAGCTGAAGAGATACAAGAAAGAAATACTCTCTGTTATGAGTGTCGCTTAGAGGGCTCTAAGCAGATCATTGTTGGATGTGGACACACTGTGTGCAAGAACTGTCTCCACCAAAAACGTTTGGCATCTTCCTGTTGCACTGTATGCCGGGAATTCTCCCAGCTGCGAATTCAGCAAGATGAGATCGTCATGTACCCTGAAGGAGAAGGCGTTTGTGAGATGCACAGGGAAGACCTGAAGATTTTTTGTGATACCAACCAGACCCTACTGTGTGTGACCTGTTCTAAATCCGAGGACCATGAGACCCACGGCCACTGGCCCATTGCGGTGGCTGCTCTCCTTTGTAGGAGGTATATCTTGAAACATTGGAAGCTTTTGCAAGAGTGTATGGAATATACCGAGGACCTCATAATGGAAGAGAAAGAGAAAACGCTGGCGTGGGCTGTGGAGAGCGTTGGCGACGAAGTGATCTACTGGAGGATGTTCGAGAACGAAAGTCTTGCCATACAAGAACACCTACTGGGCACACAGGAGGGAACGGAGACAGCGCAGCATGAAGAACTTACCGTCGAGCAGATGGATGAGGAGTGTAGGGAGCTCTATCAGACACTGAAGGAGGTGGAGGCTGCCATGGAGCGTGAAGTAGTGGAAGAAAAGAAGAAGTGGGAAGCTCTGATAACCGAACAAGGCAGACTTGTAGCAGAGGTCATCCAAAAGTGGGAAGAGAAGCTCCAGAAGCCCAATATCGAACTACTCCAGGATTTTGCCCATGGGATTTTCCATAGCGATTATCAAAGGGTTTATGCCCAGCAGTTTATAGAACCTTTCATTTTAAAGTTTGATTTTTCTTTTTATCCTGTGGCAACTCAATTTTTGCAATATTTCCAGAATTTAAAGTCCCCAGATCGCTCTTATTTCTACAGATTGTCTGGAGATAAAAAGAGATGCATCATGGTTCGAGCTAGCTCCTCTGGACAGAGGTATGCCATTTATCTAACTGGGTGTGAGGAAATTGAGACCATGATAGAATCTTGGAAGAAGAATGATTTTGTTGGGCAAAACCAGTAACAATGTGTGGTGACAACCCTGCATGACTGAGAGTTCGGACCTTTTGCTGAGAGGCTAAATGTATTCAACGCTTAAATCGGGACCTTACATCATTACCTTGACCATAAACTTCTTTAGATCTGAAGACTGATACAAGATGTTAATGTAACATTGTAAGTCAATCATTGTAATTATGGGCTATGTAACTTGTTGGGTAGAGTACTGGGCATTGAGTTAGGTTAGCTGTGGTGGGGCTGCTGGGAAGTTTGGGGGTTGCTGCTCTGCTCGGAGGTGGGGTGGGGGTGGGTTGGGGGGCAGGGTGCCGGGTTCACATCCAGTCTCAGACCCTTGTTAACTGTGTAATCCTGCTAAAATCAATTCACCTGTTTTCCAGTTTTCTTAATTGTAAAATGAAGCAAAGAACAGACTGTTGTATGCATGAAACAAAATATGTGTGGGGCAGAGTACAGCAGACATTGACTCCATGTGCATTAATTTATTGGTACAATGTAAGACTTGAAAACTTGTGGGCCTGGGTTGGATTCCTACTTCATATTTTTAAACTAGGTCTCCTCACTCTGGGAGAGCTAGAAAGCTCCAATGAAGGTATAGAATGAATGTAGAATAAGCAAAAACAATCCATGCCCACCATAACCTTACAAAGCAGAAAAAGGGAAATGTTAAGAATTGCGCATAAACCGCAAGCTCTGTTGTACAAGAGACGTGGACTTTCTCAAAAATAAAAAAGATAAAATGATTTGTGCCTGTCTTGTGTCAATTGGGGGATTCTGTCTGGGAAAGTTAAGAAGGTAGAATTGTTTGAAAAAAGTAAAAATTGGGGTAATTTAATAGAACAGGCACCAAATGAAATGGGAAATCAAATCAGATTAGGGGATTTCTATAGGGGCACACTTGCAACAGGTTTACATAAATTCATCACCATGTGAGGTATTGCACAAAATTACATCAGTGACATAGGCACATAACAATATAACACAGATCTAATTTATATTTTAATATACTTAACATCTACTGGTTATCCTGCCATCTGGGGGAGGGGCTGGGGGGTAAGAAGTGAGAAATTGGAACAAGAAGTTTGGCAATTGTTAATGCTGTAAAGTTACCCATGCGTATCACCTGTAAATAAAAGGCTATTAAATTAAAAAGAAAAAAAACAAATAAATTCTTATCAACAGGCTTCTTGGGAAAAACAATACTTCTTATCTTACTAACATGAATATTGATTGTGATAATTAATTAATCCTCTTGAAAATAGGAAATATTTTAAAAGTCAATTAAAGTTTAAATTTTCCTGAAAAAAAAAAAACCAATATATCACAGGCTAGTGGTGATGCAACAAATAACCTAAATCAACACGAGAATTTATACTTGTCCATAAGCCCTAGAAATAGTCTAAAAGAAGTCTATTATCCACTTTTTCATGTGCCAGGAGTCCAATAATTCCTGCAAGTTTTGAAGTCCTGCAATAGTCTCATCCATAATTTTTCTTCTCCAAGGCATCCAATGATTCCTGCTGGTTTTCAAGTCCTGCAACAGTCTCATCTTGTGGTAGGGAATCCAATGTTCCCTGCAGATTTTGTTCTAAGGTTTTCTCCTTTGTGTCCAGATTCTTTTTTTCTTTTTCTGTCTCAATCCAGGTGCTCGTTGCCACCCATCTGTTTCCTTCTCTATCTATCGGAATAAAGCAAACCCTCTCTCCCAAGCAGTTAACCTATCTAATTCGCTTCTACTTACCACTTTCTAAATCTCCCTTTCTAAATATATGGAAGGTGTTTGCACTGGGCTCTGCCCTTTCGATTTAAAAAGCCTGTATTCTCCCCACTTGTAATCCCTTTCTCCCATGCTATTGCTTTTCTGTTAGTTGATCATGGAATCCCTTTCTGCCAGGTGATGACCTTGAGGCTGATTGATCACATCTGAGTGCTGATATTCTCCAGATTCTCTGGGTGTAAAGTCAGCTGCCATCATGCCTGACTTATCTTTTGATTGATACCTCGGAGCTGGGCCTTGCCTCTCTGGGTCAATCTACATTCAGAGGCCCAGTGAAAGCCCCGGTTACATTTTGGACATGGGGTTTTTGGGTTTTATTCTCTCACCCTGTCCTCTCTATCTCTGTATCTACATTGGGCTCTCAAGTGTCCAGCTTTTCCACACCGAAAACATCAACGAGTTTCTCTAGAATTCCTTTGTCAAGAACGACCCTGTCTTTCCATGTTCATCATAGTCTGGGTATAATAAGCATTTGTGCCCACTGCGACAGAGCGCAGTCTTATGATCTCCTCTAAAGGAGCATCTTTGTCTAGTCCCCATATCATTCTTTTGCAAACCTGATGGGCATTTTCCTCAGCCAGATGTCTGGTCAGTATTTCTGTGGCAGCATTATCTCCAATGGTTCTTATTACAGCTGTTTGCAAACGTCCCAGAAAATCTGCCAAAGGTTCTTTGGGACCTTGCTCTATTTTTGTGAAAACTTGACTTCCTTCCATCTTTCTGTCCAGGGAGAAAACGCCAAGCTTTTATTGCAGCCTTAGAAATCCGCTCATACACTGTTATGGGAAAATAAATCCATTCTGAATACTCTGCACTCTGACCCTCACCAGCTAGCTGGTCAGAAGTGTATCGTCCAATAGCTCCTGTTTGCCTATTGTGTTGGGCTTGAATCCTACATAATTCACGAAACTCCAAAAGCCACAACAAAGTTTGTCCAGGTTCTAAGCATGTCTTTGCTATGGATTTCCGATCATGTGGGGTTAAGATTTCCTAAGACCAATGATCTTGTAACAGCTTAACATAAGAGGATGTAGCCCCATAAAGAGCGCCGCCCTCTTTCAAATCTTTAATTATTTCCAAATTAAAAGGAGTGTATTTTCTCTCTTTTTGGCCTGAAGAGGCAAGCTTTTCAATCACAGGATATGCTTTTATCAAATCAGATCTATCTTCTCCTTCATTTTTTGCCTTAATTAATGCCTCTTCTAATCTTGTCATCTTCTGCTTCAGGGGAGATGCTGATTGTGTTTTTGCCTCTCTCCCTCCCCCTTCTTCCTCCACCCATGAAAGGTTAATGGGGGGCGGAGGGTCATGAGATGGGGAATGATCTAATTTCTCCTGCTGTGAAGTATCACACTCGGAATTGTCTTTCCTGCCATTCTTATCTGATTCTTCCTGCTTTTCACCTCCTTTCGTTGGCACTTTCCCTTCTTGCTCTTTCTTCTTTTTCCTTATTTCAACACTTAGAAAATTTCCTAATGCCAGTTGTATTAAATTATATGTTTTAAGTATGTCTTTGGAAATTGGGTCAGGTCCATTTTTATTGTAGATTGACAAAGATCCTCTCCTAGTAATTTCCCCTCGACTAGATCCAATTCTTTTTCCATAGAGAAACAGGGATATGTGTGCTTTACAGATGCTAAAAGTTCAGCGATCTGGTGCAAAAGTACAACCAAACCTAGGCTTTTCATAACTTTGACAATGCTCTCTAAACGTTTTCCTTGAACAGAAACGGAAGCCTGTTTTCTAAACATCTGTCCCGTCTTAGCTGAAATTCTACTTTTAAAAAAATTTCTTTGTTGTGCTCATCATCATTTCTGGGTTGAGGAGACTTTTCCTCTGGAAAGGGATCAGAGGCTTTTCCACTGAGATCAGGATCTGAGCTTTTCCACTGAAATGCCCTGAGGGGCCTGGCCTGTCAGTCCCACCTTCAGGGCACCAAAATATGGTGTTCTTGTTCGTTTTTATATTAATATAGAGTTTCACGTTATTTTATTATTAATGAATTCTTACATTATTTTATATTAATATATAAACCTTTAAAGAACAATTAACTCCGATGCTCTATAAACTATTTGAAAAAATAGGGATTGAAGGAGTCCTACCAAATTCCTTTGAGGACACAGACATGGCACTGATGCCTAAACCAGGCAGGTTGAAAACAGCGAAAGAAAATGATAGACCAATCTCCCTAAGGACTATTGAAGGTAAAATCTTAAAGAAGATATTAGCAAAAAGATAAGAGAAAAACATCCCCCGGATAATACACTATGAGCAAGTAGGAGGCATAGCAGGGATGCAGGGCTGTTTCAATATTAGGAAAACGATTAGCATGATTGACTGTATCAGTAGCCGCATTTGTTATGGGCCAGAACTTGAAACGGTGGAATCGATAGATACAATGCTTGTGTATTTGAGTAAACACTTTTAAGAGTTCACACATCAGCCAGAACTTGAAACAAGGTGCTAACTCACTGGAATTGATAGTGTACACAATGCTTAAGTCCTGGAGTTCACACCTTGAAGAGTTCCCACATTAGGGAGCTTCACAGGTCAGGAAGGCACAATCCCACCCTGGGAGGAGGAGTCAACCTTTGAGTTCACACCTTGAAGAGATCCCATATAAGGAGCCCCCTCCCACCAAGCCAACTAGACAATTTTGGCAGATGGAGAAGCCAGGATTCGGAGAGAGAGCGATAGGCTGAAGCTGGCAGAGGCAAAAGACGAGCAACGAGAGCTTTTGGAACCCTGGGGGGAGAGAGGCCTCTGAGAAAACCAAAGAGACAACTTTGGGAGAAGAACTTTTAACAGCTGCCTGCATTCCAGGGGATTGTTACTCAGCACAGCAACCAAGGCTGCCTCCGGAAGCCCCCAAGGATCCCGCTCCCGGAGGACAGTATAATTTGGAGAAAAGACTACTACAGCAGCTGTGTGCTGTCGAGGAACAAAAATGCTTCCACTAAATGTTTTTGGGAGGGACAGATGTTTCCAAAGAGATGAAAGCCTGAGGGAAAATGAAGCTGAAGAGATACAAGAAAGAAATACTCTCTGTTATGAGTGTCGCTTAGAGGGCTCTAAGCAGATCATTGTTGGATGTGGACACACTGTGTGCAAGAACTGTCTCCACCAAAAACGTTTGGCATCTTCCTGTTGCACTGTATGCCGGGAATTCTCCCAGCTGCGAATTCAGCAAGATGAGATCGTCATGTACCCTGAAGGAGAAGGCGTTTGTGAGATGCACAGGGAAGACCTGAAGATTTTTTGTGATACCAACCAGACCCTACTGTGTGTGACCTGTTCTAAATCCGAGGACCATGAGACCCACGGCCACTGGCCCATTGCGGTGGCTGCTCTCCTTTGTAGGAGGTATATCTTGAAACATTGGAAGCTTTTGCAAGAGTGTATGGAATATACCGAGGACCTCATAATGGAAGAGAAAGAGAAAACGCTGGCGTGGGCTGTGGAGAGCGTTGGCGACGAAGTGATCTACTGGAGGATGTTCGAGAACGAAAGTCTTGCCATACAAGAACACCTACTGGGCACACAGGAGGGAACGGAGACAGCGCAGCATGAAGAACTTACCGTCGAGCAGATGGATGAGGAGTGTAGGGAGCTCTATCAGACACTGAAGGAGGTGGAGGCTGCCATGGAGCGTGAAGTAGTGGAAGAAAAGAAGAAGTGGGAAGCTCTGATAACCGAACAAGGCAGACTTGTAGCAGAGGTCATCCAAAAGTGGGAAGAGAAGCTCCAGAAGCCCAATATCGAACTACTCCAGGATTTTGCCCATGGGATTTTCCATAGCGATTATCAAAGGGTTTATGCCCAGCAGTTTATAGAACCTTTCATTTTAAAGTTTGATTTTTCTTTTTATCCTGTGGCAACTCAATTTTTGCAATATTTCCAGAATTTAAAGTCCCCAGATCGCTCTTATTTCTACAGATTGTCTGGAGATAAAAAGAGATGCATCATGGTTCGAGCTAGCTCCTCTGGACAGAGGTATGCCATTTATCTAACTGGGTGTGAGGAAATTGAGACCATGATAGAATCTTGGAAGAAGAATGATTTTGTTGGGCAAAACCAGTAACAATGTGTGGTGACAACCCTGCATGACTGAGAGTTCGGACCTTTTGCTGAGAGGCTAAATGTATTCAACGCTTAAATCGGGACCTTACATCATTACCTTGACCATAAACTTCTTTAGATCTGAAGACTGATACAAGATGTTAATGTAACATTGTAAGTCAATCATTGTAATTATGGGCTATGTAACTTGTTGGGTAGAGTACTGGGCATTGAGTTAGGTTAGCTGTGGTGGGGCTGCTGGGAAGTTTGGGGGTTGCTGCTCTGCTCGGAGGTGGGGTGGGGGTGGGTTGGGGGGCAGGGTGCCGGGTTCACATCCAGTCTCAGACCCTTGTTAACTGTGTAATCCTGCTAAAATCAATTCACCTGTTTTCCAGTTTTCTTAATTGTAAAATGAAGCAAAGAACAGACTGTTGTATGCATGAAACAAAATATGTGTGGGGCAGAGTACAGCAGACATTGACTCCATGTGCATTAATTTATTGGTACAATGTAAGACTTGAAAACTTGTGGGCCTGGGTTGGATTCCTACTTCATATTTTTAAACTAGGTCTCCTCACTCTGGGAGAGCTAGAAAGCTCCAATGAAGGTATAGAATGAATGTAGAATAAGCAAAAACAATCCATGCCCACCATAACCTTACAAAGCAGAAAAAGGGAAATGTTAAGAATTGCGCATAAACCGCAAGCTCTGTTGTACAAGAGACGTGGACTTTCTCAAAAATAAAAAAGATAAAAAGATTTGTGCCTGTCTTGTGTCAATTGGGGGATTCTGTCTGGGAAAGTTAAGAAGGTAGAATTGTTTGAAAAAAGTAAAAATTGGGGTAATTTAATAGAACAGGCACCAAATGAAATGGGAAATCAAATCAGATTAGGGGATTTCTATAGGGGCACACTTGCAACAGGTTTACATAAATTCATCACCATGTGAGGTATTGCACAAAATTACATCAGTGACATAGGCACATAACAATATAACACAGATCTAATTTATATTTTAATATACTTAACATCTACTGGTTATCCTGCCATCTGGGGGAGGGGCTGGGGGGTAAGAAGTGAGAAATTGGAACAAGAAGTTTGGCAATTGTTAATGCTGTAAAGTTACCCATGCGTATCACCTGTAAATAAAAGGCTATTAAATTAAAAAGAAAAAAAACAAATAAATTCTTATCAACAGGCTTCTTGGGAAAAACAATACTTCTTATCTTACTAACATGAATATTGATTGTGATAATTAATTAATCCTCTTGAAAATAGGAAATATTTTAAAAGTCAATTAAAGTTTTAATTTTCCTGAAAAAAACAACAACAACAATATATCACAGGCTAGTGGTGATGCAACAAATAACCTAAATCAACATGAGAATTTATACTTGTCCATAAGCCCTAGAAATAGTCTAAAAGAAGTCTATTATCCACTTTTTCATGTGCCAGGAATCCAATAATTCCTGCAAGTTTTGAAGTCCTGCAATAGTCTCATCCATAATTTTTCTTCTCCAAGGCATCCAATGATTCCTGCTGGTTTTCAAGTCCTGCAACAGTCTCATCTTGTGGTAGGGAATCCAATGTTCCCTGCAGATTTTGTTCTAAGGTTTTCTCCTTTGTGTCCAGATTCTTCTTTTCTTTTTCTGTCTCAATCCAGGTGCTCGTTGCCACCCATCTGTTTCCTTCTCTATCTATCGGAATAAAGCAAACCCTCTCTCCCAAGCAGTTAACCTATCTAATTCGCTTCTACTTACCACTTTCTAAATCTCCCTTTCTAAATATATGGAAGGTGTTTGCACTGGGCTCTGCCCTTTCGATTTAAAAAGCCTGTATTCTCCCCACTTGTAATCCCTTTCTCCCATGCTATTGCTTTTCTGTTAGTTGATCATGGAATCCCTTTCTGCCAGGTGATGACCTTGAGGCTGATTGATCACATCTGAGTGCTGATATTCTCCAGATTCTCTGGGTGTAAAGTCAGCTGCCATCATGCCTGACTTATCTTTTGATTGATACCTCGGAGCTGGGTCTTGCCTCTCTGGGTCAATCTACATTCAGAGGCCCAGTGAAAGCCCCGGTTACATTTTGGACATGGGGTTTTTGGGTTTTATTCTCTCACCCTGTCCTCTCTATCTCTGTATCTACATTGGGCTCTCAAGTGTCCAGCTTTTCCACACCGAAAACATCAACGAGTTTCTCTAGAATTCCTTTGTCAAGAACGACCCTGTCTTTCCATGTTCATCATAGTCTGGGTATAATAAGCATTTGTGCCCACTGCGACAGAGCGCAGTCTTATGATCTCCTCTAAAGGAGCATCTTTGTCTAGTCCCCATATCATTCTTTTGCAAACCTGATGGGCATTTTCCTCAGCCAGATGTCTGGTCAGTATTTCTGTGGCAGCATTATCTCCAATGGTTCTTATTACAGCTGTTTGCAAACGTCCCAGAAAATCTGCCAAAGGTTCTTTGGGACCTTGCTCTATTTTTGTGAAAACTTGACTTCCTTCCATCTTTCTGTCCAGGGAGAAAACGCCAAGCTTTTATTGCAGCCTTAGAAATCCGCTCATACACTGTTATGGGAAAATAAATCCATTCTGAATACTCTGCACTCTGACCCTCACCAGCTAGCTGGTCAGAAGTGTATCGTCCAATAGCTCCTGTTTGCCTATTGTGTTGGGCTTGAATCCTACATAATTCACGAAACTCCAAAAGCCACAACAAAGTTTGTCCAGGTTCTAAGCATGTCTTTGCTATGGATTTCCGATCATGTGGGGTTAAGATTTCCTAAGACCAATGATCTTGTAACAGCTTAACATAAGAGGATGTAGCCCCATAAAGAGCGCCGCCCTCTTTCAAATCTTTAATTATTTCCAAATTAAAAGGAGTGTATTTTCTCTCTTTTTGGCCTGAAGAGGCAAGCTTTTCAATCACAGGATATGCTTTTATCAAATCAGATCTATCTTCTCCTTCATTTTTTGCCTTAATTAATGCCTCTTCTAATCTTGTCATCTTCTGCTTCAGGGGAGATGCTGATTGTGTTTTTGCCTCTCTCCCTCCCCCTTCTTCCTCCACCCATGAAAGGTTAATGGGGGGCGGAGGGTCATGAGATGGGGAATGATCTAATTTCTCCTGCTGTGAAGTATCACACTCGGAATTGTCTTTCCTGCCATTCTTATCTGATTCTTCCTGCTTTTCACCTCCTTTCGTTGGCACTTTCCCTTCTTGCTCTTTCTTCTTTTTCCTTATTTCAACACTTAGAAAATTTCCTAATGCCAGTTGTATTAAATTATATGTTTTAAGTATGTCTTTGGAAATTGGGTCAGGTCCATTTTTATTGTAGATTGACAAAGATCCTCTCCTAGTAATTTCCCCTCGACTAGATCCAATTCTTTTTCCATAGAGAAACAGGGATATGTGTGCTTTACAGATGCTAAAAGTTCAGCGATCTGGTGCAAAAGTACAACCAAACCTAGGCTTTTCATAACTTTGACAATGCTCTCTAAACGTTTTCCTTGAACAGAAACGGAAGCCTGTTTTCTAAACATCTGTCCCGTCTTAGCTGAAATTCTACTTTTAAAAAAATTTCTTTGTTGTGCTCATCATCATTTCTGGGTTGAGGAGACTTTTCCTCTGGAAAGGGATCAGAGGCTTTTCCACTGAGATCAGGATCTGAGCTTTTCCACTGAAATGCCCTGAGGGGCCTGGCCTGTCAGTCCCACCTTCAGGGCACCAAAATATGGTGTTCTTGTTCGTTTTTATATTAATATAGAGTTTCACGTTATTTTATTATTAATGAATTCTTACATTATTTTATATTAATATATAAACCTTTAAAGAACAATTAACTCCGATGCTCTATAAACTATTTGAAAAAATAGGGATTGAAGGAGTCCTACCAAATTCCTTTGAGGACACAGACATGGCACTGATGCCTAAACCAGGCAGGTTGCAAACAGCGAAAGAAAATGATAGACCAATCTCCCTAAGGACTATTGAAGGTAAAATCTTAAAGAAGATATTAGCAAAAAGATAAGAGAAAAACATCCCCCGGATAATACACTATGAGCAAGTAGGAGGCATAGCAGGGATGCAGGGCTGTTTCAATATTAGGAAAACGATTAGCATGATTGACTGTATCAGTAGCCGCATTTGTTATGGGCCAGAACTTGAAACGGTGGAATCGATAGATACAATGCTTGTGTATTTGAGTAAACACTTTTAAGAGTTCACACATCAGCCAGAACTTGAAACAAGGTGCTAACTCACTGGAATTGATAGTGTACACAATGCTTAAGTCCTGGAGTTCACACCTTGAAGAGTTCCCACATTAGGGAGCTTCACAGGTCAGGAAGGCACAATCCCACCCTGGGAGGAGGAGTCAACCTTTGAGTTCACACCTTGAAGAGATCCCATATAAGGAGCCCCCTCCCACCAAGCCAACTAGACAATTTTGGCAGATGGAGAAGCCAGGATTCGGAGAGAGAGCGATAGGCTGAAGCTGGCAGAGGCAAAAGACGAGCAACGAGAGCTTTTGGAACCCTGGGGGGAGAGAGGCCTCTGAGAAAACCAAAGAGACAACTTTGGGAGAAGAACTTTTAACAGCTGCCTGCATTCCAGGGGATTGTTACTCAGCACAGCAACCAAGGCTGCCTCCGGAAGCCCCCAAGGATCCCGCTCCCGGAGGACAGTATAATTTGGAGAAAAGACTACTACAGCAGCTGTGTGCTGTCGAGGAACAAAAATGCTTCCACTAAATGTTTTTGGGAGGGACAGATGTTTCCAAAGAGATGAAAGCCTGAGGGAAAATGAAGCTGAAGAGATACAAGAAAGAAATACTCTCTGTTATGAGTGTCGCTTAGAGGGCTCTAAGCAGATCATTGTTGGATGTGGACACACTGTGTGCAAGAACTGTCTCCACCAAAAACGTTTGGCATCTTCCTGTTGCACTGTATGCCGGGAATTCTCCCAGCTGCGAATTCAGCAAGATGAGATCGTCATGTACCCTGAAGGAGAAGGCGTTTGTGAGATGCACAGGGAAGACCTGAAGATTTTTTGTGATACCAACCAGACCCTACTGTGTGTGACCTGTTCTAAATCCGAGGACCATGAGACCCACGGCCACTGGCCCATTGCGGTGGCTGCTCTCCTTTGTAGGAGGTATATCTTGAAACATTGGAAGCTTTTGCAAGAGTGTATGGAATATACCGAGGACCTCATAATGGAAGAGAAAGAGAAAACGCTGGCGTGGGCTGTGGAGAGCGTTGGCGACGAAGTGATCTACTGGAGGATGTTCGAGAACGAAAGTCTTGCCATACAAGAACACCTACTGGGCACACAGGAGGGAACGGAGACAGCGCAGCATGAAGAACTTACCGTCGAGCAGATGGATGAGGAGTGTAGGGAGCTCTATCAGACACTGAAGGAGGTGGAGGCTGCCATGGAGCGTGAAGTAGTGGAAGAAAAGAAGAAGTGGGAAGCTCTGATAACCGAACAAGGCAGACTTGTAGCAGAGGTCATCCAAAAGTGGGAAGAGAAGCTCCAGAAGCCCAATATCGAACTACTCCAGGATTTTGCCCATGGGATTTTCCATAGCGATTATCAAAGGGTTTATGCCCAGCAGTTTATAGAACCTTTCATTTTAAAGTTTGATTTTTCTTTTTATCCTGTGGCAACTCAATTTTTGCAATATTTCCAGAATTTAAAGTCCCCAGATCGCTCTTATTTCTACAGATTGTCTGGAGATAAAAAGAGATGCATCATGGTTCGAGCTAGCTCCTCTGGACAGAGGTATGCCATTTATCTAACTGGGTGTGAGGAAATTGAGACCATGATAGAATCTTGGAAGAAGAATGATTTTGTTGGGCAAAACCAGTAACAATGTGTGGTGACAACCCTGCATGACTGAGAGTTCGGACCTTTTGCTGAGAGGCTAAATGTATTCAACGCTTAAATCGGGACCTTACATCATTACCTTGACCATAAACTTCTTTAGATCTGAAGACTGATACAAGATGTTAATGTAACATTGTAAGTCAATCATTGTAATTATGGGCTATGTAACTTGTTGGGTAGAGTACTGGGCATTGAGTTAGGTTAGCTGTGGTGGGGCTGCTGGGAAGTTTGGGGGTTGCTGCTCTGCTCGGAGGTGGGGTGGGGGTGGGTTGGGGGGCAGGGTGCCGGGTTCACATCCAGTCTCAGACCCTTGTTAACTGTGTAATCCTGCTAAAATCAATTCACCTGTTTTCCAGTTTTCTTAATTGTAAAATGAAGCAAAGAACAGACTGTTGTATGCATGAAACAAAATATGTGTGGGGCAGAGTACAGCAGACATTGACTCCATGTGCATTAATTTATTGGTACAATGTAAGACTTGAAAACTTGTGGGCCTGGGTTGGATTCCTACTTCATATTTTTAAACTAGGTCTCCTCACTCTGGGAGAGCTAGAAAGCTCCAATGAAGGTATAGAATGAATGTAGAATAAGCAAAAACAATCCATGCCCACCATAACCTTACAAAGCAGAAAAAGGGAAATGTTAAGAATTGCGCATAAACCGCAAGCTCTGTTGTACAAGAGACGTGGACTTTCTCAAAAATAAAAAAGATAAAAAGATTTGTGCCTGTCTTGTGTCAATTGGGGGATTCTGTCTGGGAAAGTTAAGAAGGTAGAATTGTTTGAAAAAAGTAAAAATTGGGGTAATTTAATAGAACAGGCACCAAATGAAATGGGAAATCAAATCAGATTAGGGGATTTCTATAGGGGCACACTTGCAACAGGTTTACATAAATTCATCACCATGTGAGGTATTGCACAAAATTACATCAGTGACATAGGCACATAACAATATAACACAGATCTAATTTATATTTTAATATACTTAACATCTACTGGTTATCCTGCCATCTGGGGGAGGGGCTGGGGGGTAAGAAGTGAGAAATTGGAACAAGAAGTTTGGCAATTGTTAATGCTGTAAAGTTACCCATGCGTATCACCTGTAAATAAAAGGCTATTAAATTAAAAAGAAAAAAAACAAATAAATTCTTATCAACAGGCTTCTTGGGAAAAACAATACTTCTTATCTTACTAACATGAATATTGATTGTGATAATTAATTAATCCTCTTGAAAATAGGAAATATTTTAAAAGTCAATTAAAGTTTTAATTTTCCTGAAAAAAACAACAACAACAATATATCACAGGCTAGTGGTGATGCAACAAATAACCTAAATCAACATGAGAATTTATACTTGTCCATAAGCCCTAGAAATAGTCTAAAAGAAGTCTATTATCCACTTTTTCATGTGCCAGGAGTCCAATAATTCCTGCAAGTTTTGAAGTCCTGCAATAGTCTCATCCATAATTTTTCTTCTCCAAGGCATCCAATGATTCCTGCTGGTTTTCAAGTCCTGCAACAGTCTCATCTTGTGGTAGGGAATCCAATGTTCCCTGCAGATTTTGTTCTAAGGTTTTCTCCTTTGTGTCCAGATTCTTCTTTTCTTTTTCTGTCTCAATCCAGGTGCTCGTTGCCACCCATCTGTTTCCTTCTCTATCTATCGGAATAAAGCAAACCCTCTCTCCCAAGCAGTTAACCTATCTAATTCGCTTCTACTTACCACTTTCTAAATCTCCCTTTCTAAATATATGGAAGGTGTTTGCACTGGGCTCTGCCCTTTCGATTTAAAAAGCCTGTATTCTCCCCACTTGTAATCCCTTTCTCCCATGCTATTTTATTGCTTTTCTGTTAGTTGATCATGGAATCCCTTTCTGCCAGGTGATGACCTTGAGGCTGATTGATCACATCTGAGTGCTGATATTCTCCAGATTCTCTGGGTGTAAAGTCAGCTGCCATCATGCCTGACTTATCTTTTGATTGATACCTCGGAGCTGGGCCTTGCCTCTCTGGGTCAATCTACATTCAGAGGCCCAGTGAAAGCCCCGGTTACATTTTGGACATGGGGTTTTTGGGTTTTATTCTCTCACCCTGTCCTCTCTATCTCTGTATCTACATTGGGCTCTCAAGTGTCCAGCTTTTCCACACCGAAAACATCAACGAGTTTCTCTAGAATTCCTTTGTCAAGAACGACCCTGTCTTTCCATGTTCATCATAGTCTGGGTATAATAAGCATTTGTGCCCACTGCGACAGAGCGCAGTCTTATGATCTCCTCTAAAGGAGCATCTTTGTCTAGTCCCCATATCATTCTTTTGCAAACCTGATGGGCATTTTCCTCAGCCAGATGTCTGGTCAGTATTTCTGTGGCAGCATTATCTCCAATGGTTCTTATTACAGCTGTTTGCAAACGTCCCAGAAAATCTGCCAAAGGTTCTTTGGGACCTTGCTCTATTTTTGTGAAAACTTGACTTCCTTCCATCTTTCTGTCCAGGGAGAAAACGCCAAGCTTTTATTGCAGCCTTAGAAATCCGCTCATACACTGTTATGGGAAAATAAATCCATTCTGAATACTCTGCACTCTGACCCTCACCAGCTAGCTGGTCAGAAGTGTATCGTCCAATAGCTCCTGTTTGCCTATTGTGTTGGGCTTGAATCCTACATAATTCACGAAACTCCAAAAGCCACAACAAAGTTTGTCCAGGTTCTAAGCATGTCTTTGCTATGGATTTCCGATCATGTGGGGTTAAGATTTCCTAAGACCAATGATCTTGTAACAGCTTAACATAAGAGGATGTAGCCCCATAAAGAGCGCCGCCCTCTTTCAAATCTTTAATTATTTCCAAATTAAAAGGAGTGTATTTTCTCTCTTTTTGGCCTGAAGAGGCAAGCTTTTCAATCACAGGATATGCTTTTATCAAATCAGATCTATCTTCTCCTTCATTTTTTGCCTTAATTAATGCCTCTTCTAATCTTGTCATCTTCTGCTTCAGGGGAGATGCTGATTGTGTTTTTGCCTCTCTCCCTCCCCCTTCTTCCTCCACCCATGAAAGGTTAATGGGGGGCGGAGGGTCATGAGATGGGGAATGATCTAATTTCTCCTGTCTTTCCTGCCATTCTTATCTGATTCTTCCTGCTTTTCACCTCGTTTCGTTGGCACTTTCCCTTCTTGCTCTTTCTTCTTTTTCCTTATTTCAACACTTAGAAAATTTCCTAATGCCAGTTGTATTAAATTATATGTTTTAAGTATGTCTTTGGAAATTGGGTCAGGTCCATTTTTATTGTAGATTGACAAAGATCCTCTCCTAGTAATTTCCCCTCGACTAGATCCAATTCTTTTTCCATAGAGAAACAGGGATATATGTGCTTTACAGTTGCTAAAAGTTCAGCGATCTGGTGCAAAAGTACAACCAAACCTAGGCTTTTCATAACTTTGACAATGCTCTCTAAACGTTTTCCTTGAACAGAAACGGAAGCCTGTTTTCTAAACATCTGTCCCGTCTTAGCTGAAATTCTACTTTTAAAAAATTTCTTTGTTGTGCTCATCATCATTTCTGGGTTGAGGAGACTTTTCCTCTGGAAAGGGATCAGAGGCTTTTCCACTGAGATCAGGATCTGAGCTTTTCCACTGAAATGCCCTGAGGGGCCTGGCCTGTCAGTCCCACCTTCAGGGCACCAAAATATGGTGTTCTTGTTCGTTTTTATATTAATATAGAGTTTCACGTTATTTTATTATTAATGAATTCTTACATTATTTTATATTAATATATAAACCTTTAAAGAACAATTAACTCCGATGCTCTATAAACTATTTGAAAAAATAGGGATTGAAGGAGTCCTACCAAATTCCTTTGAGGACACAGACATGGCACTGATGCCTAAACCAGGCAGGTTGAAAACAGCGAAAGAAAATGATAGACCAATCTCCCTAAGGACTATTGAAGGTAAAATCTTAAAGAAGATATTAGCAAAAAGATAAGAGAAAAACATCCGGGGGACAATACACTATGAGCAAGTAGGAGGCATAGCAGGGATGCAGGGCTGTTTCAATATTAGGAAAACGATTAGCATGATTGACTGTATCAGTAGCCGCATTTGTTATGGGCCAGAACTTGAAACGGTGGAATCGATAGATACAATGCTTGTGTATTTGAGTAAACACTTTTAAGAGTTCACACAACAGCCAGAACTTGAAACAAGGTGCTAACTCACTGGAATTGATAGTGTACACAATGCTTAAGTCCTGGAGTTCACACCTTGAAGAGTTCCCACATTAGGGAGCTTCACAGGTCAGGAAGGCACAATCCCACCCTGGGAGGAGGAGTCAACCTTTGAGTTCACACCTTGAAGAGATCCCATATAAGGAGCCCCCTCCCACCAAGCCAACTAGACAATTTTGGCAGATGGAGAAGCCAGGATTCGGAGAGAGAGCGATAGGCTGAAGCTGGCAGAGGCAAAAGACGAGCAACGAGAGCTTTTGGAACCCTGGGGGGAGAGAGGCCTCTGAGAAAACCAAAGAGACAACTTTGGGAGAAGAACTTTTAACAGCTGCCTGCATTCCAGGGGATTGTTACTCAGCACAGCAACCAAGGCTGCCTCCGGAAGCCCCCAAGGATCCCGCTCCCGGAGGACAGTATAATTTGGAGAAAAGACTACTACAGCAGCTGTGTGCTGTCGAGGAACAAAAATGCTTCCACTAAATGTTTTTGGGAGGGACAGATGTTTCCAAAGAGATGAAAGCCTGAGGGAAAATGAAGCTGAAGAGATACAAGAAAGAAATACTCTCTGTTATGAGTGTCGCTTAGAGGGCTCTAAGCAGATCATTGTTGGATGTGGACACACTGTGTGCAAGAACTGTCTCCACCAAAAACGTTTGGCATCTTCCTGTTGCACTGTATGCCGGGAATTCTCCCAGCTGCGAATTCAGCAAGATGAGATCGTCATGTACCCTGACGGAGAAGGCCTTTGTGAGATGCACAGGGAAGACCTGAAGTTTTTTTGTGATACCAACCAGACCCTACTGTGTGTGACCTGTTCTAAATCCGAGGACCATGAGACCCACGTCCACTGGCCCATTGCGGTGGCTGCTCTCCTTTGTAGGAGGTATATCTTGAAACATTGGAAGCTTTTGCAAGAGTGTATGGAATATACCGAGGACCTCATAATGGAAGAGAAAGAGAAAACGCTGGCGTGGGCTGTGGAGAGCGTTGGCGACGAAGTGATCTACTGGAGGATGTTTGAGAACGAAAGTCTTGCCATACAAGAACACCTACTGGGCACACAGGAGGGAACGGAGATAGCGCAGCATGAAGAACTTACCGTCGAGCAGATGGGTGAGGAGTGTAGGGAGCTCTATCAGACACTGAAGGAGGTGGAGGCTGCCATGGAGCGTGAAGTAGTGGAAGAAAAGAAGAAGTGGGAAGCTCTGATAACCGAACAAGGCAGACTTGTAGCAGAGGTCATCCAAAAGTGGGAAGAGAAGCTCCAGAAGCCCAATATCGAACTACTCCAGGATTTTGCCCATGGGATTTTCCATAGCGATTATCAAAGGGTTTATGCCCAGCAGTTTATAGAACCTTTCATTTTAAAGTTTGATTTTTCTTTTTATCCTGTGGCAACTCAATTTTTGCAATATTTCCAGAATTTAAAGTCCCCAGATGGCTCTTATTTCTACAGATTGTCTGGAGATAAAAAGAGATGCATCATGGTTCGAGCTAGCTCCTCTGGACAGAGGTATGCCATTTACCTAACTGGGTGTGAGGAAATTGAGACCATGATAGAATCTTGGAAGAAGAATGATTTTGTTGGGCAAAACCAGTAACAATGTGTGGTGACAACCCTGCATGACTGAGAGTTCGGACCTTTTGCTGAGAGGCTAAATGTATTCAACGCTTAAATCGGGACCTTACATCATTACCTTGACCATAAACTTCTTTAGATCTGAAGACTGATACAAGATGTTAATGTAACATTGTAAGTCAATCATTGTAATTATGGGCTATGTAACTTGTTGGGTAGAGTACTGGGCATTGAGTTAGGTTAGCTGTGGTGGGGCTGCTGGGAAGTTTGGGGGTTGCTGCTCTGCTCGGAGGTGGGGTGGGGGTGGGTTGGGGGGCAGGGTGCCGGGTTCACATCCAGTCTTAGACCCTTGTTAACTGTGTAATCCTGCTAAAATCAATTCACCTGTTTTCCAGTTTTCTTAATTGTAAAATGAAGCAAAGAACAGACTGTAGTATGGATGAAATAAAATATGTGTGGGGCAGAGTACAGCAGACATTGACTCCATGTGCATTAATTTATTGGTACAATGTAAGACTTGAAAACTTGTGGGCCTGGGTTGGATTCCTACTTCATATTTTTAAACTAGGTCTCCTCACTCTGGGAGAGCTAGAAAGCTCCAATGAAGGTATAGAATGAATGTAGAATAAGCAAAAACAATCCATGCCCACCATAACCTTACAAAGCAGAAAAAGGGAAATGTTAAGAATTGCGCATAAACCGCAAGCTCTGTTGTACAAGAGACGTGGACTTTCTCAAAAATAAAAAAGATAAAAAGATTTGTGCCTGTCTTGTGTCAATTGGGGGATTCTGTCTGGGAAAGTTAAGAAGGTAGAATTGTTTGAAAAAAGTAAAAATTGGGGTAATTTAATAGAACAGGCACCAAATGAAATGGGAAATCAAATCAGATTAGGGGATTTCTATAGGGGCACACTTGCAACAGGTTTACATAAATTCATCACCATGTGAGGTATTGCACAAAATTACATCAGTGACATAGGCACATAACAATATAACACAGATCTAATTTATACTTTAATATACTTAACATCTACTGGTTATCCTGCCATCTCGGGGAGGGGCTGGGGGGTAAGAAGTGAGAAATTGGAACAAGAAGTTTGGCAATTGTTAATGCTGTAAAGTTACCCATGCGTATCACCTGTAAATAAAAGGCTATTAAATTAAAAAGAAAAAAATAAATAAATTCTTATCAACAGGCTTCTTGGGAAAAACAATACTTCTTATCTTACTAACATGAATATTGATTGTGATAATTAATTAATCCTCTTGAAAATAGGAAATATTTTAAAAGTCAATTAAAGTTTAAATTTTCCTGAAAAAAAAAAAAAACCAATATATCACAGGCTAGTGGTGATGCAACAAATAACCTAAATCAACACGAGAATTTATACTTGTCCATAAGCCCTAGAAATAGTCTAAAAGAAGTCTATTATCCACTTTTTCATGTGCCAGGAGTCCAATAATTCCTGCAAGTTTTGAAGTCCTGCAATAGTCTCATCCATAATTTTTCTTCTCCAAGGCATCCAATGATTCCTGCTGGTTTTCAAGTCCTGCAACAGTCTCATCTTGTGGTAGGGAATCCAATGTTCCCTGCAGATTTTGTTCTAAGGTTTTCTCCTTTGTGTCCAGATTCTTTTTTTCTTTTTCTGTCTCAATCCAGGTGCTCGTTGCCACCCATCTGTTTCCTTCTCTATCTATCGGAATAAAGCAAACCCTCTCTCCCAAGCAGTTAACCTATCTAATTCGCTTCTACTTACCACTTTCTAAATCTCCCTTTCTAAATATATGGAAGGTGTTTGCACTGGGCTCTGCCCTTTCGATTTAAAAAGCCTGTATTCTCCCCACTTGTAATCCCTTTCTCCCATGCTATTGCTTTTCTGTTAGTTGATCATGGAATCCCTTTCTGCCAGGTGATGACCTTGAGGCTGATTGATCACATCTGAGTGCTGATATTCTCCAGATTCTCTGGGTGTAAAGTCAGCTGCCATCATGCCTGACTTATCTTTTGATTGATACCTCGGAGCTGGGCCTTGCCTCTCTGGGTCAATCTACATTCAGAGGCCCAGTGAAAGCCCCGGTTACATTTTGGACATGGGGTTTTTGGGTTTTATTCTCTCACCCTGTCCTCTCTATCTCTGTATCTACATTGGGCTCTCAAGTGTCCAGCTTTTCCACACCGAAAACATCAACGAGTTTCTCTAGAATTCCTTTGTCAAGAACGACCCTGTCTTTCCATGTTCATCATAGTCTGGGTATAATAAGCATTTGTGCCCACTGCGACAGAGCGCAGTCTTATGATCTCCTCTAAAGGAGCATCTTTGTCTAGTCCCCATATCATTCTTTTGCAAACCTGATGGGCATTTTCCTCAGCCAGATGTCTGGTCAGTATTTCTGTGGCAGCATTATCTCCAATGGTTCTTATTACAGCTGTTTGCAAACGTCCCAGAAAATCTGCCAAAGGTTCTTTGGGACCTTGCTCTATTTTTGTGAAAACTTGACTTCCTTCCATCTTTCTGTCCAGGGAGAAAACGCCAAGCTTTTATTGCAGCCTTAGAAATCCGCTCATACACTGTTATGGGAAAGTAAACCATTCTGAATACTCTGCATACTGACCCTCACCAGCTAGTTGGTCAGAAGTGTGTCGTCCAATAGCTCCTGTTTGCCTATTGTGTTGGGCTTGAATCCTACATAATTCATGAAACTCCAAAAGCCACAACATAGTTTGTCCAGGTTCTAAGCATGTCTTTGCTATGGATTTCCGATCATGTGGGGTTAAGATTTCCTAAGACCAATGATCTTGTAACAGCTTAACATAAGAGGATGTAGCCCCATAAAGAGCGCCGCCCTCTTTCAAATCTTTAATTATTTCCAAATTAAAAGGAATGTATTTTCTCTCTTTTTGGCCTGAAGAGGCAAGCTTTTCAATCACAGGATATGCTTTTATCAAATCAGATCTATCTTCTCCTTCATTTTTTGCCTTAATTAATGCCTCTTCTAATCTTGTCATCTTCTGCTTCAGGGGAGATGCTGATTGTGTTTTTGCCTCTCTCCCTCCCCCTTCTTCCTCCACCCATGAAAGGTTAATGGGGGGCGGAGGGTCATGAGATGGGGAATGATCTAATTTCTCCTGCTGTGAAGTATCACACTCGGAATTGTCTTTCCTGCCATTCTTATCTGATTCTTCCTGCTTTTCACCTCGTTTCGTTGGCACTTTCCCTTCTTGCTCTTTCTTCTTTTTCCTTATTTCAACACTTAGAAAATTTCCTAATGCCAGTTGTATTAAATTATATGTTTTAAGTATGTCTTTGGAAATTGGGTCAGGTCCATTTTTATTGTAGATTGACAAAGATCCTCTCCTAGTAATTTCCCCTCGACTAGATCCAATTCTTTTTCCATAGAGAAACAGGGATATGTGTGCTTTACAGTTGCTAAAAGTTCAGCGATCTGGTGCAAAAGTACAACCAAACCTAGGCTTTTCATAACTTTGACAATGCTCTCTAAACGTTTTCCTTGAACAGAAACGGAAGCCTGTTTTCTAAACATCTGTCCCGTCTTAGCTGAAATTCTACTTTTAAAAAAATTTCTTTGTTGTGCTCATCATCATTTCTGGGTTGAGGAGACTTTTCCTCTGGAAAGGGATCAGAGGCTTTTCCACTGAGATCAGGATCTGAGCTTTTCCACTGAAATGCCCTGAGGGGCCTGGCCTGTCAGTCCCACCTTCAGGGCACCAAAATATGGTGTTCTTGTTCGTTTTTATATTAATATAGAGTTTCACGTTATTTTATTATTAATGAATTCTTACATTATTTTATATTAATATATAAACCTTTAAAGAACAATTAACTCCGATGCTCTATAAACTATTTGAAAAAATAGGGATTGAAGGAGTCCTACCAAATTCCTTTGAGGACACAGACATGGCACTGATGCCTAAACCAGGCAGGTTGAAAACAGCGAAAGAAAATGATAGACCAATCTCCCTAAGGACTATTGAAGGTAAAATCTTAAAGAAGATATTAGCAAAAAGATAAGAGAAAAACATCCGGGGGACAATACACTATGAGCAAGTAGGAGGCATAGCAGGGATGCAGGGCTGTTTCAATATTAGGAAAACGATTAGCATGATTGACTGTATCAGTAGCCGCATTTGTTATGGGCCAGAACTTGAAACGGTGGAATCGATAGATACAATGCTTGTGTATTTGAGTAAACACTTTTAAGAGTTCACACAACAGCCAGAACTTGAAACAAGGTGCTAACTCACTGGAATTGATAGTGTACACAATGCTTAAGTCCTGGAGTTCACACCTTGAAGAGTTCCCACATTAGGGAGCTTCACAGGTCAGGAAGGCACAATCCCACCCTGGGAGGAGGAGTCAACCTTTGAGTTCACACCTTGAAGAGATCCCATATAAGGAGCCCCCTCCCACCAAGCCAACTAGACAATTTTGGCAGATGGAGAAGCCAGGATTCGGAGAGAGAGCGATAGGCTGAAGCTGGCAGAGGCAAAAGACGAGCAACGAGAGCTTTTGGAACCCTGGGGGGAGAGAGGCCTCTGAGAAAACCAAAGAGACAACTTTGGGAGAAGAACTTTTAACAGCTGCCTGCATTCCAGGGGATTGTTACTCAGCACAGCAACCAAGGCTGCCTCCGGAAGCCCCCAAGGATCCCGCTCCCGGAGGACAGTATAATTTGGAGAAAAGACTACTACAGCAGCTGTGTGCTGTCGAGGAACAAAAATGCTTCCACTAAATGTTTTTGGGAGGGACAGATGTTTCCAAAGAGATGAAAGCCTGAGGGAAAATGAAGCTGAAGAGATACAAGAAAGAAATACTCTCTGTTATGAGTGTCGCTTAGAGGGCTCTAAGCAGATCATTGTTGGATGTGGACACACTGTGTGCAAGAACTGTCTCCACCAAAAACGTTTGGCATCTTCCTGTTGCACTGTATGCCGGGAATTCTCCCAGCTGCGAATTCAGCAAGATGAGATCGTCATGTACCCTGACGGAGAAGGCCTTTGTGAGATGCACAGGGAAGACCTGAAGTTTTTTTGTGATACCAACCAGACCCTACTGTGTGTGACCTGTTCTAAATCCGAGGACCATGAGACCCACGTCCACTGGCCCATTGCGGTGGCTGCTCTCCTTTGTAGGAGGTATATCTTGAAACATTGGAAGCTTTTGCAAGAGTGTATGGAATATACCGAGGACCTCATAATGGAAGAGAAAGAGAAAACGCTGGCGTGGGCTGTGGAGAGCGTTGGCGACGAAGTGATCTACTGGAGGATGTTTGACAACGAAAGTCTTGCCATACAAGAACACCTACTGGGCACACAGGAGGGAACGGAGATAGCGCAGCATGAAGAACTTACCGTCGAGCAGATGGATGAGGAGTGTAGGGAGCTCTATCAGACACTGAAGGAGGTGGAGGCTGCCATGGAGCGTGAAGTAGTGGAAGAAAAGAAGAAGTGGGAAGCTCTGATAACCGAACAAGGCAGACTTGTAGCAGAGGTCATCCAAAAGTGGGAAGAGAAGCTCCAGAAGCCCAATATCGAACTACTCCAGGATTTTGCCCATGGGATTTTCCATAGCGATTATCAAAGGGTTTATGCCCAGCAGTTTATAGAACCTTTCATTTTAAAGTTTGATTTTTCTTTTTATCCTGTGGCAACTCAATTTTTGCAATATTTCCAGAATTTAAAGTCCCCAGATCGCTCTTATTTCTACAGCTTGTCTGGAGATAAAAAGAGATGCATCATGGTTCCAGCTAGCTCCTCTGCACAGAGGTGTGCCATTTATCTAACTGGGTGTGAGGAAATTGAGACCATGATAGAATCTTGGAAGAAGAATGATTTTGTTGGGCAAAACCAGTAACAATGTGTGGTCACAACCCTGCATGACTGAGAGTTCAGACCTTTTGCTGAGAGGCTAAATGTATTCAACGCTTAAATCAGGACCTTACATCATTACCTTGACCATAAACTTCTTTAGATCTGAAGACTGATACAAGATGTTAATGTAACATTGTAAGTCAATCGTTGTAATTATGGGCTATGTAACTTGTTGGGTAGAGTACTGGGCATTGAGTTAGGTTAGCTGTGGTGGGGCTGCTGGGAAGTTTGGGGGTTGCTGCTCTGCTCGGAGGTGGGGTGGGGGTGGGTTGGGGGGCAGGGTGCCGGGTTCACATCCAGTCTCAGACCCTTATTAACTGTGTAATCCTGCTAAAATCAATTCACCTGTTTTCCAGTTTTCTTAATTGTAAAATGAAGCAAAGAACAGACTGTTGTATGGATGAAATAAAATATGTGTGGGGCAGAGTACAGCAGACATTGACTCCATGTGCATTAATTTATTGGTACAATGTAAGACTTGAAAACTTGTGGGCCTGGGTTGGATTCTTACTTCATATTTTTAAACTAGGTCTCCTCACTCTGGGAGAGCTAGAAAGCTCCAATGAAGGTATAGAATGGATGTAGCATAAGCAAAAACAATCCATGCCCACCATAACCTTACAAAGCAGAAAAAGGGAAATGTTAAGAATTGCGCATAAACCGCAAGCTCTTTTGTACAAGAGACGTGGACTTTCTCAAAAATAAAAAAGATAAAAAGATTTGTGCCTGTCTTGTGTCAATTGGGGGATTCTGTCTGGGAAAGTTAAGAAGGTAGAATTGTTTGAAAAAAGTAAAAATTGGGGTAATTTAATAGAACAGGCACCAAATGAAATGGGAAATCAAATCAGATTAGGGGATTTCTATAGGGGCACACTTGCAACAGGTTTACATAAATTCATCACCATGTGAGGTATTGCACAAAATTACATCAGTGACATAGGCACATAACAATATAACACAGATCTAATTTATATTTTAATATACTTAACATCTACTGGTTATCCTGCCATCTCGGGGAGGGGCTGGGGGGTAAGAAGTGAGAAATTGGAACAAGAAGTTTGGCAATTGTTAATGCTGTAAAGTTACCCATGCATATCACCTGTAAATAAAAGGCTATTAAATTAAAAAGAAAAAAATAAATAAATTCTTATCAACAGGCTTCTTGGGAAAAACAATACTTCTTATCTTACTAACATGAATATTGATTGTGATAATTAATTAATCCTCTTGAAAATAGGAAATATTTTAAAAGTCAATTAATGTTTTAATTTTCCTGAAAAAAAGAAAAACAACAACAATATATCACAGGCTAGTGGTGATGCAACAAATAACCTAAATCAACACGAGAATTTATACTTGTCCATAAGCCCTAGAAATAGTCTAAAAGAAGTCTATTATCCACTTTTTCATGTGCCAGGAATCCAATAATTCCTGCAAGTTTTGAAGTCCTGCAATAGTCTCATCCATAATTTTTCTTCTCCAAGGCATCCAATGATTCCTGCTGGTTTTCAAGTCCTGCAACAGTCTCATCTTGTGGTAGGGAATCCAATGTTCCCTGCAGGTTTTGTTCTAAGATTTTCTCCTTTGTGTCCAGATTTTTTTCTTTTTCTGTCTCTCTCCAGGTGCTCATTGCCACCTATATTCTCTATCTGTAGCAATAAAGCAAACCCTTTCTCCCAAGCAGTTAACCTATCTAATTTCCTTCTACTTACCACTTTCTAAATCTCTCTTTCTAAATATATTGAAGGTGTTTGCACTGGACTCTGCCCTTTCGATTTAAAAAGCCTGTATTCTCCCCAGTTGTAATCCCTTTCTGCCATCTGATTGCTTTTCTGTTAGTTGATCATGGAAGCCCTTTCTGCCATGTGAATACTTTTAGGCTGATTGATCACATCAGAGTCCTGATATTTTACAGATTCTCTGGGTGTAAACTCAGCTGCCATTATGCCCACCTATCTTTTGATTGATACCTTGGAGCTGGGCCCTGCCTCTCATTTCCCTAGGTCAATCTCCATTCTGAGGCCCAGTGGAAACCCCAATTGCATTTTGGATTTGGGGTTTTGGCTTTTCTCTCTGCCTGTCCTTTTACTCCATTTCTGTATCTACACTGGGCTCTTAAGTTTCCTAGTTTTCCACACTGAAAACATCAACAAGTCTTTCTAGAAGTCACCTTACAAGAGGGCCCCTGTCTTCCTATGTTCATCATAGTCTGGATATAATAAGCATTTGTGCTCACTCTGGCACAGCATCTTATGATCTCCTCTAAATCTGCATCTTTGTGTTGTCCCCATATAATTCTTCTGCAAATCTCATTGGCATTTTCCTTAGCCAGATGTCTGGTCATATTTGTGTAGCTGCATTTTCTCCAAGAATTCTTGTGACAGGTGTCTTCAAACATCCCACAAAGTCTGCAAAGCGTTCATTGGGACCTTGCTCTATATTTGTGGAGGCTTCCCCTCCATCTTTCTGTCCAGGGAGGGAACCCCAAGTTTTTATAGTTGCAGTTGCGATCTGCTCATAAGTTGTTGTGGGGTAATTAATCTGTTCTGAATTCTCTCCATACTCACCTTTGCCCTGCTGGTTGGTCAAAGGTGATTTGTACATTAACTCCTGTTTGCCTATTCCGTCTGGCTTGAATCCTACACAATTCATGATATTTTAAAAACCACAACAAGTTTTGTCCACGTTCTAAACAGGTTCTAAATCCTAGTTATGGATTTCCAATCACTGCGGTTAAGATTCCATAAGCCAAACTACGTAGTAATATCTTAATATAAGATGCTGCAGCCCCATAAAGTGTGCAACCTTTTTTCAAATCCTTGATTTTTTCCAAATCAAAAGGAGTGTATGTTTTCCTCTTTTGACCTGAAGAGCCAAGCTCTTCAAAATCAGATGCATCCTGTCCTTCCTTTTTTTCCTTAAGGCATTGGCCTTTTTAAATCTTGTCATATTCTGCTTCACCGGAGATGCTGATGGTGTTTCTGCCTCTTCTCCTCCTCCTTCTCCCTCTACCCATTAAGGGTTAATTGAGCCAAGTAGCTCAGGGGATTGGGAATGATGTAATTTCTTCTTCTGTGAATTCTTATCTGATTCTTCCTCCTTTTCACCTAGTTTACTTTGTACCTCCCCTTTGTGCTCTTTCTTCCTTTTCCTTTTCTAAAAATTATAAAATTTTCTTAAGCTAGTTGTATTATAAAGGCAGTTGTATTAAATTATATGTATTAAGTGTGTCTTTGGAAATTGAGTCAAGTCCATTATCATGATAGGATTGACAAAGTTGCTCTCCTACTAATTTCCACTCCTCTAGATCCAGTTCTTTTTTTATTTTTTTTCCTTTTTTTTTTAATAGCCTTTTATTTACAGATTATATGCATGGATAACTTTACAGCATTAACAATTGCCAAATCTCTTGTTCCAATTTTTCACCTCCCGCCCCCCACCCCTTCCCCTAGATGGCAGGATGACCAGTAGATGTTAAATACATTAAAATATAAATTAGATACACAATAAGTATTCATGACCAAAACATTATTTTGCTGTTTAAAAAGAATCAGACTCTGAAATATTGTGCAATTAGCTTGTGGAGGAAATCAAATATGTCGGTGGGCATAAATATAGGGATTGGGAATTTAATGTAATGGTTCTTAGTCATCTCCCAGAGTTCTTTCTCTGGGCGTAGCTGGTTCAGTTCGTTACTGCTCCATTGGAAATGAATTGGTTGATGTCGTTGCTGAGGATGGCCAGGTCCATCAGAACTGGTCATCATATAGTATTGTTGTTGAAGTATATAATGTTCTCCTGGTCCTGCTCATTTCACTCAGCATCAGTTCATGTAAGTCTCTCCAGGCCTTTCTGAAATTCTCCTGTTGGTCATTTCTTACAGAACAGTAATATTCCATAGTATTCATATACCACAATTTATTCAGCCATTCTCCAACTGATGGACATCCATTCAGTTTCCAGTTTCTAGCCACTACAAAAAGGGCTGCCACAAACATTCGTGCACATACAGGTCCCTTTCCCTGCTTTATAATCTCTTTGGGATATAAGCCCAGTAATAACACTGCTGGATCAAAGGGTATGCACAGTTTAATAATTTTTTGAGCATAATTCCAAACTATTCTCCAAAATGGTTGGATTCGTTCACAACTCCACCAACAATGCATCAATGTCCCAGTTTTCCCACATCCCCTCCAACAATCATTATTATTTTTTCCTGTCATCTTGGCCAATCTGACAGGTGTGTAGTGGTATCTTAGAGTTGTCTTAATTTGCATTTCTCTGATTAATAGTGACTTGGAGCATCTTTTCATATGACTAGAAATAGTTTCAATTTCTTCATCTGAGAATTGTCTGTTCATATCCTTTGACCATTTTTCAATTGGAGAATGGCTTGATTTTTTATAAATTAGAGTTAATTCTCTATATATTTTGGAAATGAGGCCTTTATCAGTACCTTTGACTGTAAAAATATTTTCCCAGTTTATTGTTTCCCTTCTAATCTTGTCTGCATTAGTTTTGTTTGTACAAAAACTTTTCAGTTTGGTATAATTGAAATTTTCTATTTTGTGGTCAGTAATGATCTCTAGTTCTGCTTTGGTCATAAAGTCCTTCCCCTTCCACAGGTCTGAGAGGTAAACTATCCTGTGTTCCTCTAATTTATTAATAATTTCATTCTTTATGCCTAGGTCATGCACCCATTTTGACCTTATCTTGGTGTACGGTGTTAAGTGTGGGTCAATGCCTAGTTTCTGCCATATTAGTTTCCAATTTTCCCAGCAATTTTTATCAAACAGTGAGTTCTTTTCCCAGAAGCTGTAGTCTTTGGGTTTGTCAAAGACTATGTTGCTATATTTATTGACTGTGTTATCCCTTGAACCTAACCTATTCCACTGATCAGCTAATCTATTCCTTAGCCAATACCAAATGGTTTTGGTCAGTTCTTTTTTATAAAGAACCAAGGAGATTTGTACTGTACAGTTTCTAAAAGTCCAATGATCTGCTCCCAAATTACAATCAAACCTTGGCTTTTCATAACCCTGACAATGCTCTCTGTACATTTTCTTGATTGGATTAAGAGAAGGCTGTTTTCTAAACATCTGTCCCATTTCAGCTGAAATTCTACTTTAGCTCTTTAACAAACTTTCCTTATTTTATTCACCCTAATTTCGAGGTTGAAGAGACTTTTCCACTGAAATCAGGATTGTATCTGTCCCACGTTCGAGCACCAAAATGTAATATTCTCTTGTCTAAATTATATTGTTCTCTGTGAGCAGGTTTCTTGGATGGCTTCTGGAGGCAGTTTTAGTTTTGGCTCCTGTTATGCCCCTATGGACTACTCTACCCTGGTAGCTCCTCTTTGAGCTCCTCTTAATGCCCATTCATCAATGGCAAGGCTAGGCCACACTTACCCATCTTCGGGTACCAACACGGATCCCATAGAAACAGACCACCAGGAGGTAGGGGTGAAGCAAAAGAGAACTTTATTCTTAGATAGCACATATTTATATCCCCCCCAAAGATCTGGGGAAAGGTGAGGTCCTCTAGGAACCTGGCATAATGGGATTGGCCAGAGAAGAAGGAGGGAGGTGTGTTAGATTTTTGAGAGCACTAAAGAGGGAGAAATGGTACCTGGGGATCAGACACCGCCTCCTGGGGCTATGCCCCACCTCCATGTAGGACTCACCTGCCCGTCAGAACCTCTCATCCCTCAGGTTCTCCCACATGCCTTGAACTGCATTCCTTGCTCCTAGAGGCTTTTTAACCCTTACAATTCTGTATAATAATCACTTGAAATGCAGTCAGCTGTTAAAAGTCCAGTCCTTTATTGTCTCTTCCAAAATAGCCCAGTTAGCTTTCTGAGAGGTCTCCCTCTCTCCTTGGTTCCCAAGAGCTCTTGCTTCTAGTCCTTTGCCTCTGTCAACTTCAGCTTCTCGCTCTCTCTCCGAATCCTGGCTTCTCAATCTCCCCAAATGTCTCTAGTTTGCTTGTGGGAGCTCCTTATATATGATCTCTTAAAGGTGTGATCTCAAAGGTTCACTCCTCCTCAGAGAGTGGGATTGTGGGTTCCTGACTTGTGAATCTCCTCAACTGAATCCTGACTTGTGAATCTCAAATGCTAATGTGTGAACTAATGTGTAAACTCTTAAAGGTGTGAACTAAGTACATAAGCATTGTTTCCATCAATTCCAGTGAGTGAGCACCTTGTTTCAAGTTCTGGCCCATAACACAAATTAACAAAAACATATGATCATCTCAACAGAGGCAGAAAAAGCATTTGATAAAATCCAACAACCATTCCTAATAAAAACACTTGAGAGGATAGGAATAAATGGACTTTTCCTTAAAATAGTCAGGAACATCTATTTAAAACCGTCAGCAAACATCATATGTAATGGAGATAAACTGGAACCATTCCCAGTAAGATCTGGAGTGAAACAAGGTTGCCCCATTATTATACAATATTGTATTAGAAACATTAACCTCAGCAATAAGAGTCGAGAAAGAGATTAAAGGAATTAGAGTATGTAATGAGAAGCCAAATTGTCACTCTTTGCAGATGATATGATGGTATACTTAGAGAATCCCAGAGATTCTACTAAAAAGCTTTTAGCTAGAAGATGTAGTCCTTATAAATCAAACACTGCTAGAACTGTTAGGCCCAGAGGAGACCAGAGTTCCAGTTCTGCCTCAGACACTTGCTGTCCGGGACTGTTTCCTCCACTGTGAAATGGGGCTGTTCCAGCTCTAATTCTGTGCCCTGAGAGGCTGATGGGCTGTAGGGGCTGTTCTGAAATGCAGATTCCCCATTTCTGCAGGGAGCTGAGAGGGTGCCCTCTCTCTTCTCTGCCTGGGAACAACCTCCAGAACCGCTTTCTGGCCCATCCCACTTCCCCTTCACTCCCATGATTCTCCATAACCCCATGTTCCCAAGGATGGTCTTGTGGGTCCTGGTTCTGCAGCGAGCCCCAGAGACTTCTGGTCCAGCCTTGTCATGTGATGCTTGCAGGGACCAGTCCCAGGTGAGGCTGAGGCTTCCTGCCATCCTCTGTTTTTTGCCCTTCTCTCCCTCCAGAGTTATGCTGTCATGAAGCTGGTGAGACCCTTCAACTAGCCCACCTCTGGAGGTGCCCCAGGAGCAGGGCCCCAGCCCCCCCAAGTCTTTCTCTTCTACTGTTCCACTCCTCTGCCACCCAGCCCCAGCTTGTCCAGGCAGTGCGAGTTGCCTCTCACTTGAGGAATGGGCGGGAGGGGGGTGTGGTGCCCCAGGACCCCCAAAGCTGGGAAGCTCCTCCTGTCTCAAGTGCCAGGTACTGTGCTGAGGCTGGGGATATCATGTGTCCAGTCAAGAAGCATTTGTTATTAAGCACCTACTAAGTGCCAGGCACTGTGCTGAGAGCTGGAGATATAAAAACAAATAACCCCTCCTTAATTTCCAGAAGCTTTCCTCTGTTCTCCATCCCTCTTCTTCTCCCTGTCCTCTTTCTCTCCTCCTGCCCACTTTCTTTCTCCATGGTTCTGTGCCCATTTCTCCCTTCTCATTTTGCTCCCTCTGCTTTTTCCTTTCACCTCCCCATGTCTTGCTCTTCTCGCGCCCCCCCCCCCCCTCCGGCTTTGGTCTGAGCATCTGCTCTCTCCTCCTTGGCTGAGAGCTACCTGGCCCCCCTTCCCCTCATCCCCCCCCAGTCCCATCCATTCAGTACCACTTGGCCAAAGCTGGTTGTATGATGGGATGTGTGTGTGTGAGTGAGTGAGTGGGAACTCCTTTGTGCCGATATCTGTCACTTGGGAACTTAGTAAAGGTCTGTGGGTGCGATTTCCTGATAAGAAGGAAAATTTTGGAGGAAGAAAACAACTGGCATGGAAAGCAAATGGGGGCAAAGGGGGTCTGAGTCTGTCTGGCCAAGGGGAGTCTTAGTCTGGCTTCATCTCTCGGAATTGCCTGGTCTTAACTAGACTGGCTCTCAGGGAACCTTGTGGAACAGATGGGGACCTTGGCACATGCTTCTGCCGAGGATTGTTACAGATCTTCAAGCTGACCACAGTTCTGTGACTCATAGGGCAGCTCTATGTCAGAACCAGGCTCTGTGTTGGAACCAGGCTCTGTATCAGAACCACGCTCTGTGTCGGAACCAGGCTCTGGGTCAGAACTGGACTCTGTGTTGGAACCAGGCTCTGTGTCAGAACCAGACTCTGGGTCAGAACCAGGCTCTGTATTGGAACCAGGCTCTGTATTGGAATCAGGCTGTGTCAGAACTGGGTTCTGTGTCAGAACCAGACTCTGTGTTTTGAGTCCCAGACAGTGCCCTAGGCAGAGTCTCTCTGTCTTTCCAGACACTGAACAAAAGGAGATGCTTAATAAAAGGCTTTTGGATGACAGCAGAGTTTTCTGACTTACTAGGGGAAGGGCGGCATTAACGGCCCCAGGGCTTCTTTGGAGTCTGATTTCTGACTTTATTCCATTTGAAAAACATGCATTAAAGTTCTTGTCTGGGAAAGGCGGGTGCTGGGTTTTGAGGGTTATATAGCTAAGAGGGAAAAAAATCAGTCCTCAAGAGCTTTTACCGAAGTTACAGCATGGGTAAGTGGGGTGTTGCAACTAATTCACAAGGAAGCCAGAATAGGCTCTCTGTCTCTGTCTGCCTCTCCCTCTTTTTTCCTCCTTCCCTTCCTTTCTCCCTCCCTCCCTCCCTCCTCTCCCTCCCTCCTTTTCCTTCCCTCTCTCCCTCCCTCCTTTTCCATCCCTCCCTCTTTTCCTCCTTCCATCCCTCCCTCTCTCCTCTCTGCCTCCCTCCTCCCCTCTCAACTAATTCTTGCCAGCAAGGGTAGGCAAATATTGGAGCCATTCTGCTTTCCTCAGAGAAAGGAGGTTTGGGCTACAATTATGTTTATCTGCTTCCTTAACTATTGCTGGTCTTGGGAAAGTCATTAAGATTCATTTCGACTCCTGATTGCTATTTCTCCATGGTAAAAGGAGAACCTCAAGCTTGAACTGAAGGCTCGACTCCCTTCCCGACAAATACGAGTTCTGGGACAAACACAAATGGCAAATTTAAAGAACTCCATTTATCCAGGTCAAAAGAGTAACAGGAGCCGGAGGAAGTGGACCTTGGAGAAGCTCTGCCTGGCAGTACTGATGAAGTTTTCCTTTTGGAAGCAGAGTAATGAGAGTGAGAAAGAGAGACAGAGACAGAGACAGAAACAGAGAGAGATTCAGTTCTAGCCCCCCAATTCCCTAAAATCTCTAGTGTGGTAACTGCGGATCGGGCCAAGGCTTCTCTTTTGTGGCTTCTTTGCTAAGACTTTCTCTCCCTTCAGGGACCTGAAGAAGAGCAGCCATTGCAAAATTTCTCTTGTGAAGTTTTGAAACCAGAAGAACCTGAAGAGGCTGAAAAGAGCAGTCTCTCTTCCCCAGTCTTTCCCCGCAAATCTGCAGCAGTGACTTCTCCCAGTGAGGAGGAAGCTGCAGACAGAGCACTTGGGACTGAGTTCAACAGATACAAGAGACAAATATAGAGTCCCTGAGGAAGGAGCAAGGACTGAGCTCAAAGATACCATGAAAGGCTTCCCAGAGGAGGGGCCGTGGAGTTGGACTTTGAAGGATGGTTAAGTGTGGGCAAGTGTTGAGGAAGCAGAAGGAGCAAGGAAGGCCGTGAGCCGCAGGGCGAAGGCAACAGGAAAGTCCAGGATTCAGAGTTGGACAGGATCCTAGGGATCTTCTCTCTCATCCGCACTTCCCCAAGTCAGCTTGAAAGCACAGATTTTAGCTAAAGTCCATTTTACTCCCAACTCTGTGGGATCCTCCATTACTCTTTGTTTGAAGAATGATGAAGACACTCATGTGGTTGTGATATGTGGCTCTGGAGAAAGGGTTCTTACACGTTTGTGTGTGTGTGTGTATATATATATATATATATACACACACACAAATCATGTCTGTATGTACACATAAAGTTTGCATCCCTCAGGTGAAGAACCCCTCCTCTGGAGGTAGCACAGTGGGCACTAGAGTTGAACCAGAAAAAGCTGGGTTCAAAAGTTGCATCAAATGCAATTCAAATATATCCACAAAGTGCTTTGCACATCATTTACTGGCCGCGTGGACAAATCCCTTAATTTCCCTAAACCTCACTTTTCTCATCACTAAATGAAGAGATATCGAAGGTTCTAAATATATGATCAAGCAACAAGTATTTGTGAATTTCCTACTGGGTGCCAAGTTCAGTGAATGATTCTGTAAATGAGCTTTAGAGGACACTTGTATTTGGGCAACTGTTATCCTCCTGTTATTGTATTATAATATATATATATATATAATATATTAAAGTATATATACTTTGCATATGAGTAAACTGAGGCAGGCAAAGTGATGGCTCCAGGTCACCTAACAGGCCTGAGAAGGATTTGATTTGAGGCCCGATTCCAAGTCTAGGGCCCTTTCCAATAAGCCAAGTGCTGCTAAAGGCCACACAGAAGGCATGAGGAAGCCTTTTTTCAGGATAGATTTAATATCTGAAAGTAGTGGAAAAGGACGGATTGAAGATGCAGGAGGGAGAGAAGAGTGGTTGATCCCCAGTGGAGGTGAGGGAGGGGAGTGCTGGAGATGGGACCAAGGACCAGAGGAAAAAGTGAGCATCTTGTTCTTCTGACTGCAGATTCATCGCTTCTTCTCCCAGTGCCCTCCTGACCTTCAGCCCCCCAATATCCTCCTAACCTTCAACCCCCCAGTGTTCTCCTAATCTTGACCATCAGGGATTTAGCTTAGGAGGTTGGGGGCTCAGTGTTCCCTGACCCTGCTGCTTCGTACATCCCACCCCTAATCAAAAGGGAGGAACCATACCGGTCCTTGAACAATAAACAAATGAACTGGGCAGGGGCCGGTCACAATGGGCCTTTGGGACTTTATCCTAGAAGTCAGAGGTGAGGATTTCCTGCCTTATCTGGTCCCTGAGTCTCCCCCTTCCCATAACATTAGCCTGTCTCAGAGCCCGGAATGTCACCATTACTGAGCACCAGTCTTTGAAGTGAAGGCTCTGGGTCTATTTAAATGTAGAAAGCCATCCCGGGGAGCACACAACTCTTGGCTGTGGGGAGCACTTTGTGTCCTTTCTGAAAGCCAGCGGCCCACTGGCCCTTCTGGAACCAGACTAGGACAAGCAGAAGCCAGCGCTGGGCAGGAGGTGAGAGGTGAGGGGCTTGGTGTGTGTGTGGGGGGAGCGATAGAACATCATGCTTGGGGTCAGGAAGGCCTGGGTTTGAATTCTGCCTCAGACTCTCAGCAGCCGTGTGAACCTGGCTGAGTCACGTACTCCAGTGTCCTTATCTTCAAATGAGAATAATGACAATACCCACTGACCTCAAAGAGTTGGGAAGAGTAATAAGAGAATATGTAAAGTACTTTGCAAGTCTTAAAGCTCTTTGTAGGTGTTTATTATTATTCTTTTTCAGATATAGGGTGTTTCCTGAGGGAAACAGATCTCAGTGAGGGAACCTTGAGGAAAATGACCATACTGTGGGGGGAAAAAACGTGAGAGGGAAGAAAGGAGGGAGGAAGGAAGGATGGAAGGAGAAAAGGAGGGAAAGAAGGAAGGAAGGAGGGAAAGAAGGAAGGAAGGAAAGAAGGAAAGAAGGAGGGAAGGAAGGAAGGAAAGAAGGAGGGAAAGAATGAAGGAAGGAAGGGAAGGAGGGAGGGAGTAAGGAAGAAAAGGAAAAAGGAAGGAAAGAAAGAAGGAAGAAGGGGAGGATGGAAGGAAAGAAGGAGGGAAGGAGGGAAGGAAGGAAGGAGGGAAAGAAGGAAGGAAGGAAAGAAAAAGAGAAGGAAAGAAGGCAGAAAAAAAGAAAGGAAAGGAGAGAAGAACAAAGGGAAGGAAAGAAGAAGGAAGAGAATGGGGATACTAAGAGGGGCACTAAAAAGATAGGCAATGAAGATTGGTTGACTTCTTTCTTCATTCTGTCCTCTCTTTTTTTTTTTCTATTTTTCTTTCTTCTCCCCTCCAGTTACCTCCCTCTCCTTCTTTCTGCTTTCCCTTCTCTCCTTCTCTCCTTTAAACTTGCTCAAAATCACAAAAAGCTAAACTTGGAACCCAAATCCTTTCTTTGTTTCTAACTTGTGACTTTTCTCACCCTAATATGCTGGAATCTTCCACAAATAAATGCTAAAAACAAACAAACAAACAAACAAAAAAACCCCAACAAAACAAAGCAAGAAACATTTGTTCCAAAAGTACAGAATCTCAGATTCTCTCTTTTCCTCCTCCTCCTCTTCCTCCCCCTCTTCCTCCTCCTCCTCTTCCTCCTCCTCCTCTCCCTTCTCTTCTTCCTCCTTTTCTTTCTCCTCTTCTTCTTCCTCCTCTTCTTCTTCTTCCTCCTTCTCCTCTTTCTCCTCCTCCTTCTTTCTCTGAATGGGGAAGAGTGAGGAGCAAAAGCAACATTTGCATGCTTCTTGTCAGGGAAAGGTGGATCACTGTGGGCTTCCCTGCTGGGTTTTTAGACGGCTGGAGAAGACCTTAAAAGCTGTGTAACCCAACACTTGCATTTGATGGAGAAACAATCTGGGACTGGGGACTGGGGGTGAGCTCCCTAAGGTGCCACAGAGAGTAAAGCCAAGGTAGGATGTGAATCTGGGTCCTTCTGCCCCCAAATCCAACAGACCGGAAGTTTTACTTCAGGTCAATTTAATTCATATCTATTAGGCACCTACTGTATGCAAAGCTCTCTTTCACTGCTATTTTTGAAAAAATTATTTACCAAAGGACCAGTTTACTCCCCCCCCTCCCCTTTTCATGTAGATGTAGAACTCAAGTAATGGCGGTAAATAAGGTCCTCTTATTCATAATATTAATATAGTATAATGATAATTTTATATTTATACATTTTTATTATACATAATTATTAATTAAATAATAATAATATTGAAATAAGGACCTAGAAGAGCTACCTCTAGGAATAGACTCTAAAGCTCCTTTGGGACCCTTTCAAGTTCAGTTCCTCAATTACCCAAGAGGGAGGCTCATCCCAGCCCCAGAGGCCCAGGGGCATTCTCAGTCTCTCCTCCCGGTCAGCTTGCTTCCCCAGCTTTGTGGCTCCCCCCCCATACCCTCTCAACACCCTCTCCTTACCCCCGCCCCGGCAGAGCTGTCCCACCCTGCACCTCCCGTCTGCACGTGTTTCATAAATGTGGGATTACAGGATTTCCAGGGGAAGAGCAAATGGGGCTGGGCCAGGGGACAAGTCGGAGATTTGTCGTATGTGAGAGAGGAGTGTGGGGGTCTTCTGGACTAGCCCCCTCCTCAAGGCCCTTCGTCCTTCCTTTTACACTGTTCAATTTAATAAGAATCAAGCTTCTGTAGCATATTATACATTCCTAGAGCCAGGGACCAGAGTCTGATGAACGAGGAACTTCAGGAGGGGAACCCACCAACGCAGGCCGGCCGTGCAGTACGGATCAATCTGGACAATCACCCAGGGCCCAGAGGGCGAGGCCCTCATCTCTTACAGCTTTTCCTGCGTGCACACGCGTGTCCGGATGCATGTACGTGTGCATGTATGTGCTGCACATGTGTACGGAACACACCTGTGCTAACTGTCGGTTCTCATTTGTCCTCACGATGACCATGTGAGGAAATGCTGGAGACTGACCTGCAACCTGTAACCTTGGGGAACTACTCAGGCTTCTAGAAGTCAAGTGACTTTAAAACAGTAGTTATATTTTATTATTCAATATTACATATTATTAATTATTCCTCCCTCTCTCCTTCCCTCCCTCCCTCCCTCCCTCCCTCCCTTCTTTCCTTTCTTCCTTTTTTCCTTCCTTCCTTCCTTCCTTCCTTCCTTCCTTCCTTCCTTCCTTCCTTCCTTCCTTCCTTCCTTCCTTCTTCAATTTTTGAGATTGGGGATTGAGGATGGGTCTCCCCCATCATACCAGGGACTCCCCTTGGGGGAATTCCTATTTCTTTTATCATACTCTCTGCACCTCAGTCTTCTTTCCTTCCCTGGCTGTCCAGGAGCTCTGCTCCCTGAAGTTTGGCCTCTGGTGGCCTCTGTCTCTGCCTTTTCATTTAGGCGCCTCTATTTTATCCCTAGGAACCCTCTACTCCCCATCAGACACAAAAGCAGAGAAATGCAGAGACAGAGAGAAAGAGAAAGATGGAGACAGGGATAGAGACAGAGACACAGAGAGGGAGGGAGGGAGAGATACAGAGAGAAAGAGAGACAGAGAGACAGACACACACAGAGACAGACAGACAGAGACAGAAAGAGAGAGAGAGAGACAGAGACAGACACACACACACACACACACACACACACACACACACACACACACACACACACACACACATACAGAGGGAGCAGGCAAGAGAGAGTGAGCTGGAGACTTCCTCGGCTTGTTAATCATTCCCAGCAGGCAGCAGAGAGCCTTTCCCATCACTCTCCCCACCCGGCCCCCCTCCCCTTCCCCCAAAACCTTTAGCTGCAGGCCTGGGAGATGGCAACTATTTGGGGAGACAAACACAAATGTTCCATCCTCCCACTCAGAATTCTGCTGGAAGCAAAGGACGGGAAGGGGAGGGGGAGGGAGCCGCTGTAGTCACCTCTTCCCCTGCCCCAAATCCAGCTGAGGAAACCCCAAATCACATTTTTCCTTGAAATCTGAGCCCGGCAGCTTTTTGTGGGCTGTGGGTCAAGGTCATTTGGGCCTCAGACTCAAGGAACCTTCGAGTCAGACCATTGGCCCCAGCGGGCAGGGCTCTCAAACCGGGCTTCCATGAGGTTTCCTTGAGAGCCTCCCTCCCTTTTCTACACTAATGCCCCTGTTTTTTTTTGTCTCTGTCTGTCTCTCTGTCTCTGTCTCTCTGTCTGTCTCTCTGTCTTTCTCTTTCCTTCCCTTCCACCCCTGTCTCTTTCTGTCTCTCTCTCTTTGTCTACTTTGTCTCCTTCCTTCCCTCCCTCCCCCCTTTCTTTTTTTCTCTTTGTCTCTATGTCTCTCTGTCCCTATTTCTGTCTCTGTCTCCTTCTCCTCTCCTCTCTCTCTTCCTTCTTCCTCTTTTCCCATTTATTCTTCCCTCTCCCTCATTCCTGCAAACACCCACCTCTCCTATAAGCCCAGTAGGCAGCTCTCACGATGGGCTAGTTTTCTGTCCTTGCCTATGAAGCAACGAGAACAGGAGCGCAATGAGTCCGGGAAGTCCTAGGATACGCATCTGTAGTAGCCTGAGCCCATTCACTGGGGGGAAAGGACATTAGCCAAGGCGGGGCAGGGGCCGTGTGCCAAGTTCTTTCTCCCCCCCACAATCTAAGCGGGGAAGAGAGAGCCCTGCGCGGCCACACGCTCTCCCAAGAGAAAGCTCTTCTCCCTCCTTGGGACCCTCCCCCGGGATCTCCTCGCAGTCTCCCGCCCCCCTCCCCGAACTTTAGCCCGGAGGCGACATTCCGCAGGTGCGAGGTCTTCTCCCCGGGACCAAGCCCAGAGTAAAATCTCCCCCGAAAAGGCTCCTCAAAGGGAGGCTTTTGGGGGACATCACGGGAACTCACGTTACTTGAGGGATGAGGAGAGAGAACCTGGAGAAACGATGTGAGTGACCCCTTGCCGGAGGCAGGACTTGAACCCAGGGCTCGCTAGTCATCTCTGGCAACTTTGCTATCCCTCGTGCCTGTCTAGGGAGGACGGAAGATGGCTCTGGAGGGGAGAGAAGGGTCAGCTGGGACTGGGAGGCTGGAGGGGAGGGCGGGGGGAGGAAACGGGAAAAGAGGCGAGGAAAGAGGAAGGAACCCTCGCATGTGCGAGAGCACAGTGTGTCATGTGTACATGTGTGTGCATGGGTGTGTGTGTTTGTGTGTCTGTGGGTGCGCTTTTCCTGCCCGCTCCGGAGGGAGTCCTCCCCCTCCCTCTCTCATCTGACCCTCAGTAACTCCAAGTGTAAAACCCTCTTGGCCCACCCCCATCTCCATCCCCCTCCTCCCCAGCTTTCGGAGCAGGGCTGCTGCTGGGGGCCGCCCTCCCGCTCCTCCCTAACTGTGCTCCCCATTGCCTCGGGTGACACTTGTGATGGGAGCGGGACCAGGGGCTCTGAGGGTCTGCCAGGAGGAGGGTCCCAGGGAGGGGGGATCGTGGTCCTGCTCTGGACCGCTCCCTCCCCCCCGCCCCCAGCCCCTCTACCCCTGCCTATGGCTCCCATCCTCCTCCGGGAGCCCTTGGGGCTACTTCTCCCTTCTGGGTGCTGCTTCTCCCCCCATGCTTCTCCCGGGCCGCCCCCCTCCTGCGGCTGCTCTCTCCTGCTCCCCCCTCCTTGCCTGACGCCCCCTTTTTCATCTCCCTCACTATGGCCCCCCAGATTCCCCCCCCCCCAGCCAGAGAGAGCTGGCCAGGCCGGCCGCCGTTTGTGACACCGGCTACGGGAGCTGGGCCAGAATCAGAGGGGCTCCGGCCCTCAGGGGAAGTGACCGAGGGGCTGGGGCGGGGCGGGCCAGGAGGAGGGGGAAGGGGAGCACCCCCAGTGCTCCCTTCGGGTTCTCTCCTTCCCCTGCCAGAGCCGGGAGTTCCCGAGGACACGGGGTGGGGGCTACGCCCCAGGACGCGGGGCGGAACCCCCCGGGGCTGGCGGGTTTCGGCGGGAAGGAGCTCCGAGGGGCCGGGGCCGGGGCTGCATTTTCCTTCTTTCCCGCGGGCCTGGCGGGGGGCCGGCGGCAGCCGGGACTTCTGAGGCAGAACCTGGGGGGGAGGGGCTGTGGCCGGGGGACCCTCCCCAGCCTTGCAGTTCTCATTAGGCGGGAGAAGCCGCAAAATTGCTCCGATTAGCGCTTTATGGCTTTTCTAATGCAAAAACCGTCTCCGGTAATGAGGGCCCCATGTGGGGAAGGGGGGAGGGAGGGGGGAAGGGGGCTGAAAGGCCGGCGGGAGGGGCTGGGACTGGCCCCGGGGCAGCCCCGCGGGACGGGGAAGGGCCGGATCTGGGCTTTGGGTCGGGGTCCCGCCTTTCCATCCGGCCCGTGTCCCAGCAAGTCCCCCAGAGCTCGCCCCTCTGCCCCGGGAGCCCAGGCGGTCCCCCTCCCCAGCTCCACCTGGGGCCCCCAGCCGAGGAACTGCCCCTGGACCACTCCGGGGGTGATGTTCGCCTGAAGCTTGGGAGATTGTAGCGGACACACGAAAGGGGCAGCGGGGTGGTGCAGTGGTGAGAGAACCAGCCCTGGAGCAGGAGGACCCGAGCCCCAGACACTTAACTTTTGTTTGCCTTTGTTTCCCCAACTGTAAAAGGGCGTTAACAGTAGTACTTCCCCCAAGACAGCTGTTGTGAGGCTGAAATAAAATCTCTGTGAGGTGTTCGGCCTAGTGAGCAGCACACAGTAGGTGCTACATCAGTGCTTATTCTCTTCTCTGCCGGTTCCTCTGCACCCATGCCCGGCAGTTGGTCTCTGAGCCTTTGGTGAGAAGGAGACTGTGGCTTGGGTCAGTGGGGACCAGTCTTGGCAGGATTTCCCAGCCCCTTCCCCGGGCAGGAGGGTCAGCTCCTGGAGAAGGGCTGGAGTTCTGCCCCGAATCGGAGGGAAATGCTCAGTGGCCCCCCCCAGGGTCCCTGATTGGGGGGGGGGCAGCTGTGGAGGAAAGGATGGGGGATTTTGAGTCATGGCCCCTCTGGGGAGAGGGAAGGGAAGAGGATGAGGGTGGGGATCAACCCTGACCTTGGGGCTGGGATCATTTTTAAGGGGGGGGGGGTCTCTTCTGGAGAGGCCTGGGGGAGATGAGGAGGGAGTGTTTGGAGACAGGGGGCTGGACGGGATGACCCTCGGGGGCTGCTCCCGCCTTCCTCTGCCTCCCTCCCCTGCTCCCCGAGACTCAGACTTCTCACCACCAGCCCCTGCGTCGGCCCCGATGATTCATGAGAGGCTGCGGCTGACCCGGTAAAAATAGACTTTTCCACCAGCGGCAGTCACCACAGCCTCAACTTTCTCCCAGTTGATGCTCTGCCAAGGCTCCACTGCAGTGAGACAGGGCCCGCCGGGGCCTGCCCCGCCATGGCGAGAGCCAGGGCCTGCCCCATCACCAGCGAGAGCCAGGGCCTGCCCCGGCACCGGAGAGAGCCAGGGCCCATGAATGCCTCAGTGTTTGCCGAGGGGACACCTCGGCTCTCCCCAGGACACTCCCGACTCCCCCGGCCTTGGCCACCCCCGAGAAGCTGCTGCCTTGGGGCAGACGGTCCTGGCCCCTCCCTTCCGACTTCTCAGCCCCCAGCTCCAGGATTGCCCCCTTCTCCGTGGGTCTTTCTTGGATTTCTTTCTCTTTTTTTCTCTCTCTTCCCCCCTTGTTGCCTCTCTAAAGCAATGGTAAAGGGACTGAGCAGCCTCTACCTTCAGGGAGCCCCTGGTTTCTTTAAGGGGGTAGAATAGAGGCCCTGCCTCCCCCTCCCCCCCTCCCCCCGGCCCAAAGAGTCCCTGGTCTTCTGTAGGAGAAAACCAGCTTCCAGGTGACCAGGAAGGAGCTGAGGGATTCAGTCAACCCAGAGCCCAAACTGAGCCCACCAGCCCCTAGTGACTCATGAGCCTGCGGCCTTCATCTCAGGAGCGTGGCCCAGTTCTGGGTCCCCATCTTAGGAAGGCCAGGGGGAGCCCAGGATGTGGGGGGGCATGGGGAGCCCAGGATGTGGGGGGTCCAGGGGAAGCCCAGGATGCGGGGGGCTGTGAGGAGCCCATGATGTGAGGGGCCATGTAGCATCAGCTGAGGAGGCTGGGGAGTCCCAGGTGGCCACTGGATTTCTTCCAGCCTGTGTTGGGGGGGATGCCCTGGCCCAGAGGGCAGGCCGAGCACTGGGGAGAAGGTTGATGGGAGTGGGGGCCCTCTCTCGGCAGTCTCCAGGCAGCAGCAGGAGGACCCCTCGTTGAGGAGGTTCCAGGGGACTTTGGGGTCCATGGGCCAGTCGGGTTCACTTCTGGCAGCCCCGATGTGGGAAGGACCCCCACACTAGGGAATGGTGAAGTCCATATGGGACAGTTAACAGGGAGCTTCCTGAAGGTGGTGATGGGGCCGCACGTAGCCTTTGCCAGCTACATGGATGAGCCTGGATTGAGGCCATTTAATCTGAGGGAGCCGAGAGGTCTCCACTCTCCCCCATGCCCAGATAAGGGGGACCTTGGGGTTCCCTGGACTCAGCCCCCCCATATAGATGAGGAAGCAGACCAGAGGGAGGGGCCGGATCCAAGTCTTCTGAGGGTCTGGGTCTAGAACGACTTGCGGGTATTCTCAGAGGGCACTGTGATTGGGTGGGAGCAATGTTGCTCTCTGTGGCTCCCTCTTCCTGAAACGGGCCTGTCCCCCGGGCCCCAGGTCCCCTTCCTTGGCTCAGCGATTGCTCAGTCTGTTCCTCCTTCCCAGACTCTGATGGTTCCAAGGGCTCGGGCTGGGATTCTGGGACCCAAGGGCCTCGGGACTCCCCTCTGCCCCCTCCCCGTGGTCTGGCCGGGGACTGGAGCTGGGCCAGCTGACCCCGGGCAGTCTGTGAAGGGCTCCCCTCCCCAACTGCCTCCCGCCCCCCACCCTGCTCCCCAGGGATCCCGGGCTCTTGCGGTGGGGAGGTCCTGGGAATTTTTTTTTGAATTGTTATTTTTTCCACCCAAAGACTTCCTGTTGTGTAGGGGGAACCCCGCCGGCTCCCACGGAAGCCTCAGCCGTTGGAGGGAACAAAGACAAGGCTTGATCTGTGGGGAAGCACCCAAAGCCAGTGGCGTCCTTGCCAGGGACCACCAGAGCCAGCCCCCGCCTCAGGCCAGTCTATCAGGGAGGCTTGGGTGTGTGGGTGGGGGCACGAGGAACTCAGGGACCTCTCCAAGGTCAGGGTTGTGACCATCCTGCCCCCTTCTAGCTGACTTTTCCCCCCTCTCCTATGCATTAACTTGTGCCGGCGCCCCTCCCTCGGTCCCCTCCTCCTTTAGCTGACAAACCTTCCTGGCCTTTGAATTGCTGCTCATCCTCCTCCAGGCAGCCTTGTCCGGTCCCTGGTAGATTAGGGACCCCCCCAGAGCTCAGCAGCCCTCCCCCCTGGCTCAAAACGGGTTTCTTAGGGTCCTGTTCTGGGCATTTGGGTCATTGAGAGATAATGAGGTGAGACAAGAGACCTGGACGTGCACACGCACACACACACTCACACTCACACATACTCACAGACACACACACACTCATACTCAGACATACTCACACACACACTCACACTTACACATACTCACACAGACACTCACACTCACACACACACACACACACACACATACACACACACACATACACACACACACACACACACACACACACACACACACACACACCCAAGTCCAGAGCTCTGCATCCTGTAGTAATACTGTAGTAATAATAGTTGATGAATAACAAAGATCATTTTCTTGTTGCACTGTCCGGAGCTCTGGGCTCAGTCCCGACCTTTCCCATTATTGCTCGTGTGACCTTGGAGCGTTCACTTAGTTTCCTGGGCGTCACTTTTCTGAGTCACAGGCAGAAATATGTCTTCTCAATCAATCAACCAACAAGTATTTATTAAGCTCCCAGTGTGTTCTGGGCCATGGGCTGCTACAGAAAGGAATAAATATTCGTCAGTTTGAACTGAAAAAAATTTAAATTAGAAAACCTGTGTCTGAATCCTGGGTCTTTGGCTATTTCCCTGTGGCAGCCCCCTCTTCCCCCTCTCCCCCATCCTGGGCCTGACGTGCCTTTGAATCGCACCCTCCTTTCCCTTCCTGTCCCCAGGTTGTGAATCTGGCCCGTCATGTTGCTGTGGTGGGGATGTCCGTGCTGGTCTGTGTCGGTCGCAGGGCCAGTCTTTGGTATATGGTACATTCATTCCCAAGCCTCCCTTCTTGGCCAGGTCACGGCGCCCAAGCTGGGGACCAAGCCTCCTGAAAGCTCTCAGAGCGCCTCAGCCATGGAAGTCCCCCCTGAGGTCCTCTCACGCCCTCCTGCCTCGGCCCTCTGGGGTGGGGCCTCTGGTCTTCAAGGACCCCTGGCTCCCTACCTTCCCACAGCACATAGATTTTCTGCAGTCTCGGACAACTATGTTAGAATCTGGGCTGGTGAATGGGGGGAGGTGCTGCTGTTCCAGAACCTTTTGGATTCTCTGCCCAGCAGTGGCAGTTGGTATTGGGGGAAGGGCTAAGGACCTCTGTGCCAGGGCTGGGCTGTTCCTCTCACTGAGAGGCCAGACTGGAAGCAGGGACAGTAATTTGGGGAGAGGGGGAGTTCCTCTTGACCTCTTGGGCTCAGGGTCCTTGAGGCTGGCTAATCTCCTTAGAGACCCTTCCTCCAAATCCTGTGGCTCCTTTGGCCCCACTCACTCCTCCTCCCCAACCTGTACACATTTTGCTTAAGGTTCCCTCCTTCATGATGTCATTTAGTCTTTCCAGTCCATAGAGATTTGGGGGTTCTTTGTCTGGGGTTCTATGTTCAGACTGACTGACTGAATACCGCCTTGGTAGCAAAACATTGTTTTGTGCTGCTCTTTTTTGTGTGCTTTGATTTGATTGGGATCAACAGTTTGAGCTAATCCAATCTAATCCGACTCAGTCTAGTCCAATTGGACAGGGGGCTGAATTGGGGGCTCACACCCCCTGGATTCAGCTCCTAACCCCACCCCCAAGGCCCCCGAGAGCATCAGTCACTGCTTCTCTTTAGACCTCATCTGTAAAATGAGGGAAGGAAATGGAGGCTCCCAACATCCCTTTCTGATCTAAAACTCTAGCACCGGCAGATCATCCCACCAGCGTTTGCCAGAGCTCTTCCACGCCCAAGGCTCTGTGCCAGGCTCTGGCGATGCAAAGGCAAGAACGAAACGGTCTGGGCCCCAGTTTTACATTGGCAAATACTGTCTCAGTGGCAACCCCGGGATTTGCTGGGAGGAGGCGGCAGGAGCCCCTGTTAAGTCCCAAAGCTCTTCTCAGACCTGGGAACTGATCAGTGGGGGAACATCCTCCATTGACAGAGATGTTCCAGGGAGTGAGGGGCTGAGGGGCCACGGACTGAGAGGGGCCTTGCCCAGGGGATACCCGCAGCTGGCTCAGAGGTCACACACACACACACAGAGTGTGCACAAACACACACCAGGTATTTTCTAGAGGAGAAAATGTCATTAATGGGGCCAGGAGGAGAGGTCAGGAAAGGCCTGAAGTGGGAAGTGGCCCCTGGATGGGCCTTGGGGAGAGCTGGGAATTCTGAAACGAGCAGACTTGGGGCCGCTTGGGCAAAGGAAGGGAGGTGGGGATGGAAGGCAGAGCTTGGGGTGCAGCCCATAGCAAGGAGCAGGGGGCAAGGAACCCAGCCTGGGAACCAGGCAAACGAGGCGGAAGGAAAGAAACAGCCCGAGACCCTGATCCTCATCCACTCACCCCCCTCCTGGGGGGCTGTAACTGGGGGGAGGGGAGCTGCTGGCCCCCTGGGGGCTTAATCTCTTCCAGGCATTGTGCAGGGGGTGGAGGGGGACTCTGGGAAGGATTAATTAGCAAGGCTAAGACTTCTCCCAGTGACAGCAGTAGGTGGAGCCATCCCATCAGATTTGAGGATCCAGGAGGAGAAGGGAAGAAAAATCGGGGAGAAATGGGAGAAGAGGAGCTGGGAAGGGAGGGGCTGTAGTCTGTCTGGGGCTGGGATTAGGGACCAGTCTGGGGCCAGGGCTGGGGGGCGGTCTGAGGTAGGGGGTGAGGGGCCAGTCTGGGGCCAGCTTGGGAAGTGCTCATAGAATCACAATTCTAGAGCCAGAAGGGAGCTCCCAGACTGTCTAGTTTGGACCCCCCACTTTGCAGATGAGAAAACCGAGGCAGGTAGGGTGACCAAGGTCTGGGAGCTGATGAGTGATAGAGCTGAGAAGTGAGCCCAGGGCTCTCAAGTCTACATCCATTGCACCTCCTGCCTCCCCAGACAGAGGTCAGTTTTTCGCTGGCAGGGTCAGCCTGAGTTACGGAGCCTGTGGCAGGGGTTAGGGGCCAGTGTTAGCTAGAGCAGAGGTCCCAGAATCCCCTGCTCTGCTCCCTCCATAATCCACCCTCCCTCCTGTAGCTCCCTCCTCATGTCCGACTCCTGCTCATGTTCAAGGTCAAACCCAGACCTGGCTCCTCCGTGGCCTTCTCCGAGCTGGCACACAGTGAGCCGCCTTCCATGCCTGGGCCACATCCCTGGGCAGGGGAAAGAAGGGCCAGCTCCGGGGGGAAGGGCTTCTCCCAGTCTCGCTTGGCTCATCTGTAAGAGAGGGTCCGAGTGGGACCGAGTCCGAGGGGTGGGGGGGTGTCAGATGGGGTCCTCATGTGTATGTAGGAAAGTGCATGATACAGACACATATACAGACACATTTATGGCTTTGCAAGTCTTAAGTCTCTGTGTCTGTGTCTGTTTCTGTCTCTCTGTCTCTGTCTCTGTCTCACTGTGCCTATTTCCTCTCTGTCTCTTTCTGTCTGTCTCTTCTTTCTCTTTGTCTCTCTGTCAGTCTCTCCGTCTCTTTCTGTCTCCATCTTTCTCTGTCTACTTTCTGTCTTTTTCTGTTTTAGTCCCTGTCAGTTTCTTTCTCTGTCTGTGTCTGTCTGTGTTTCTCTCTTTGTCTCTATCTCTGTTCTTGACTCTGTCTCTCTCTTCTGTCTGCCAGTTTCTCTCTGTGTGTCTCTTTCTGTCTGTCTTTGTGTTTCTCTCTCTGTTTCGCTGTCTCTCTGTCCGTTTTCCCGCCTCTTCCTGTCTCTCTCTGTTTCTTTCTTTGGCTTTCTCTGTTTTTTTGTCTCTGTTTCCCTCTGTCTCTCTCTTTCTCTGTCTCTTTCTCTCTCACACACACACCCCAGATGTTATTGCCATCATACCTTGTTACCTTTGTCACCCTGGGCGATCTCTGTGCCCCTGAGTTTCCCTCTTCTCATGTTTGATCTAGTCTTTGCCACATGCCCATCCCTTCCTACTCCCTCTGCCCTTCTCAGTTGCTTTTAATGTCTCTTCTCCCATTAGAATGTAAGCTTGTTAAGGCCAGAAGATTTTTGTTTGTTTGTTTATATTTATACCCCGAGTGCTTACCACAGTGCTTGGTACACAGTAAGTGCTTGATAAATGCTTGTTGACTTCAATACTCTCAGCTTGTATCATTCTCGGTCAGGGAGGCAGTCAGGGAAGAACCTTAGAGTTTCCTAATAACCCTTTATTTGTGGAGAAGAAAATGGAAGCCAGAGAGGGTGGGGAAGAAGGGCCTTCCTCAGGGAGCACAAGAAGAGCCCCCTTGTCCTTGTTTCTTGTTGGGCTCCTTTTTCTAAATCACACAACTTCCTTTTCCGGTTTTGTCTCACTGATATTTTTGTTATTAAATCATCCTTGTTTCCAGCACGCTCTCTCCTCCTTCCCTTTCCCGAGAGTGAGTCCTGGTTACCAAGAATAAGGATAATGTGGGAAGAGGGATTGAATTTAGGGCCGTTAGGGAGTTCCAAGGGAGGAAACTCCCTTTCCCAATGCAGGCCAACCCTCTAAGTTAGCATCTGAGCGTGGCCGGGAGCATGAAAAGTGAGATGAATTGTCTAAAATCACACAGCCACACTATATTAAGGGGGGAGAAAGAGAGATATAGACAGAGAGACAGAGAGAGAAAGAGACAAAGAGATAGAGACAGACAGAGACAGACAGAGAGAGGGGAGAGAGAGAGAGACAGAGAGAGAGACAGAGAGACAAAGACAGACAGACAGAGAGAGGAGAGAGAGAGAGAGAAAAGAACAAAGAGGAGACAGAGAAGAAGAAGGAGAAGGAGAAGGAGGAGGAGGAGGAGGAGGAGAAGAAGAAGAAGAAGAAGGAGAAGGAGAAGGAGAAGGAGAAGGAGAAGGAGGAGAAAGAGGAGAAGGAGGAGAAGGAGAAGAAGGAGAAGAAGGAGAAGGAGAAGAAGGAGAAGAAGGAGAAGAAGGAGAAGAAGGAGAAGGAGAGAGGAAAAAAGAGACAGGGAGAAGAGAGATAGAGAGAGACACACACACAGAGACAGAAAGAGACAGAGAGACAGACAGAGAGAGAGAGAGAAGAACAGGAGAGGGAGAAGAGAGAGGAAGAGAGACAAAGAAAAAGAGGAAGAAGGAAGAAGGGGAGGGAAGAAAAAGGAGAGACAGAGAGGGAGGAGGGACAAAAGCAAAGAGAGGGAGAGAAAAGCAGAGACACCATCAGCAAAATAATCAAGATCAACTAAGTCTCACAGCACACACAGCGCTCCGCCTCAGAGCCCTCTCCCTCTGCACTCGACCTAGCCATCAGTCAATGGGCAAACGTTTGTTGCCTAAGTCTCTGCTGCGGGCACTGTCCTAGGTGCTGGGAACACACGGACAAGGAAGGGGGGCCGGAAACGATAAGCCTCGGCTCTGATGGAGCAGGTCTGCAACAGAAATAATATACGTGCGTGTGTACAACAGATAGCAGAGACCTAATGCTAACAGACAACGCGGCAGGCAGACAACTAAAGGGGGAGCCACCAAACCCGGGTCTTCTGGATTCTGTCACTTAGCCATTATCTAAAACCCCAAGGGTTCGAGGGCTTGCTCTGCCCCAGGTCACACAATGAGCAATCGGTACCGCCCCACTTTAGGCTTGTATTTAGATGGCAATAACATCTGTGTGTGTGTGTGTGTGTGTGTGTGTGTGTGTGTGTGTGTGTGTGTGTGTGTGAGAGAGAGAGAGAGAGAGAGAGAGAGAGAGAGAGAGAGAGAGAGAGAGAGAGAGAGAGAGAGAGAGACGGAGAGACAGAGAGAGAAAAAGAGAGAGACAGAGAGACACAGAGACACAGAGACACACAGAGAGAGAGAGACAGAGAGAGAGAGACAGAGAGAGAGACAGAGAGAGAGAAAGAGACAGAGACAGAGAGACATAGAGAGAAAAAGAGAGAGAGAGACACACACACAGAGACACAGAGACACACAGAGAGAGAGAGACAGAGAGAGAGAGAGAGAGAGAGAGAGACAGAGAGAGAGAGACAGAGAGACAGAGAGAGAGAGAGAGACAGGGTCATTCAGTCTAATGCTTTCACCTTAGATACACTAAAACTAGGAGCCAGAGAATCTGGGAAGTGATTTATCTAAGGTCACACAAATAATAAATAGTGAGGAAATGCGGGTCTCCCGATTAAATCCCCCGTCCTCGCAGGGTCTTGTCTCCCCAGTCAGGCTGGGATGGTTCTGCAGGCAGGGACGGAGGCTTCCTTTTTCTTGCCTCCCCCTCCCATCCCAGGGCTGAGGATGACCCAGACCTCACTGCGGTGCTTTGTAATCAGGTTCACAGAGAAATCCCCCCCCCCCTGCAGAGAGCCTTGGTGGGTGTTGGGCTGGTTGGAGGGTTCAGCCTCCCCCCTTCCCCACTGCCCCCGGGCTCTGCACTGAGGAGGGGGGCTGGGCTACCCCAAGAGCGAGTTTTCTTCCCTTCCAGCTGTGGGACTCATTTCCCTTCACACCTCAGGAGGAAGCTTCCCTCCCCCCGGGCTGCTTGGCCCGGGGTCTCACTTCTTCCCCCTCCCCCCACCTCCTTCAAAGTAGAAAACCTTCCCTTTCTCCCCATTACCTTCATTTCTGGGAGAAAAATCATTTTCCCACCTGCCTCCCCCCCCCCCCTCCAGGCTGGCGGGGAAATTGGGTCACCTGAAGAAGAAACAAAGGCGAGGGGAGAGCCGCTCTCGGCAGGCGGGGGCTGGGCCCGCAGCTGGGGTGAGAACACGGGCCTTGTTAACACTCCACACGGGGACCGAGGTGGGTGGGGGTCTCACCCAAAGGGGGAGGGGAGGGCGTGGCTAGGAGAGCTCTGCATGTGTCATGGGAGCAGATGGGTGGGGGGAGGTTGGGGAGGAAGGAGGGGCGTTGAGGTGGGGGGTGTGATGGGGAGGGGGAACAGTTAGAAGGGGGTGATGGAGAGGGGCACAGGTGGGGTGGATGAGGTGGGGGAGGGGAAGGGGACCCTTGGGTGGGTGGGTGATCTGGAGGGAAGAAGAGCAAGGGGAAGGAAGAAGTGGAGGTGATCCCAGTGGGGTGAGAATGGGGGCTTTTCCCTTCACAGTCATGACTGACTGACCCCATTTGAGATTTTCTTGGCAAGACACTGGTGGTTTCCCATTCCTTTTTTCCAGCTCATTTTACAGATGGGGAAACTGAGGAAAACAGGATTAAGTGACTCGCTCAGAGTCACACAAGTACTGTCTGCATTCAAACTCGGGATTTCCTGATTCCAGACCTGGCGTTCTCTCCATGCCATCGCCAAGCTGCCTCCAGTAGGTGCCTAATAAGTGTTTATTCCTTCCCGAATGAAAACGACTAAATAAAAGCACTACTATGTGCCAGGCACTAGGCCAAGCGCTTTACAAATATCATCTCATTTGATCCTCATTATCCCCATTTTACAGATGAGGAAACTGAGGCAAATCCAGGTTTAAGTTGACCAGCATCAATCAGCTATCCAGTGTCAGCGTACAGCACGGCTGCAAGTCAATTAATACAGAGTAAGAGAGAGTGATTTCTAAAAGAAGAGAGTTCTCTCCAGGAGCCTGAAGGAAGTTAGGGATTCTCTCACAAGAACCTACTATAGGCTCAGATGTTCCAGACGGGCAAAAGTGTTCGTTCCCTCCTGGGTCTTCTCCATCCGCAGAACAAAGCTCCTTCAGCCGGTGCTCCCTGACACGGCGCTTCATTTTCTGGCCGCCCCTTTTGGACATCTTCTGTCTTACAAATATCCTTTAAAAAGTGTATCTGACTCTAAGACAGCCCTTTCACCTGTGTCTGCCTCAGTTACCTCATCTGTAAAATGGGGCTAATAATAGCACCCATCTCCCAAGGTTGTTGTGAAGATTCATATTTGTAAAGGACTTAAAGTGTTGCATAAATGTTAGTTATTATTGTTATTATGGGATTCGACAAAGACAGAGGATGCTGAGGCTGTTCCCTCCTATTTGTCCCTTAGTGCAACCCATGACACGTTAGTTACTCTGCTGACTCCTATTGAGCTTACAGCCTACTAAGACCTCCAGATCTTCTTCAGAACAGATATTGTTTATCTGCACCTCCATCTAATGCTTGTGACATTGATTTTTTTCTACCAAAGTGAAAGAATTTACATTTAACTCTATTCAACTTCATCATTTTTTAAAGAATATTTTTATTTTATTTTTTCTCTATTACAAGTAGAAACAATTTTTAACATCCATTTTATTTTTTGAGTTCCAAATTCCCTCCCCTCCCTTGAGGAGCAAACGCTTTGAAATAGATTATATGTGTCTCGTCAAAGAGAACATTTCCATATTAGCCATGTTGCAAAAGAGACTCTTCCCCCCCAAACCAGGAAAAATAAAGGAAGTTTCAAAAAAGCCTGTTTTGATCCGCACTCAGGCTCTCTCAGTTCTTTCTGTGTTTTTCATCCCAAGTCCATCAGAATTGTATTGGATCGGTGGGTTGCTGAGAACATCCAGCTTGAGGGGGCCGAGGCAGCATCCTCACCTTTGTCTTTCCCTGTTTGTCCTTCAAGCCCATTACCCAAGTGCCCACAACTCAGGCCAGTGACTGTCCCTGATTCTTGTAGCAGAGCGGGCCTGGATGCCAGCTTTCTGCCCTCGCCTGTGCTGGCCCCAACTGTAGGACCAGAGGCTCCTCAGGGGCAGCCACTGCCTTTTCTGCCAGACCAGGGCCTGCTCCTGAGGAAGAGAATCAGGTCTTCCTCCCCACCCCCCCACCAACAAGACGCTCCTCCTTCCCACAAATGAAGGGCTGGAAAGGACTTTCAGGGGCCCTCTCCTTTTAGAGATGAGGAAACTGAGGAGAGGTCAGTGGATGTCCCTGGCTCACAGCTACTAAAAAGCAGAGGTGAGACTGGAAGCTCAGACGCCAAGTCTCTGAGCCATGGGTAGTCTCTTGGATCTGAGGGTCCCATCTCATAGACTTGGGAAGCCCAGGAGCAGGGACTGTCCCTCCCCACAAAGCTCTTTTGGAGCTGATTTAGCCTGGAGCCATGGGGTAGAACTTGGGTAGAGGCCCCCTCTAATTCACTTCTCTTTTTCTTTGAATTTTTATTTCTATCTCGCTTTTTCTCTGTGTCTTTGGACTAGGCCGTGGTTCTAAGAGCCCAGGGAGCCACGCCTCCGGCTTCCCCCTTGCTCCCTCAGCAGACCGCCATAGTTGCTCCTCAGAGACCCACTTCCCCCTAACCCCAAATCCCCAGGCCTCTGGTGGGTGAGTCCCTGACTCTCTGTGCTCCTTCTGCCCTGTCTCTGCTTTAATTAGGGCCCAAGTTCATTAGCAGCACAGAATGGTTTCCAGCCTGCTAGCCCCAGCTGCCGCTGACACCTGCCCCAAGCAGCTGCTGCCTGGGTTCCAGGCCCCCTCCACCCCACACCTGGAAGACATCAAGTATTTAAGGCTGGGGCACCAGAGCCCGGCCCTTCCATAAAACTTCGAGTCGGACCAGCTGTGTTCTCTGGCGGCGGGCGGCGGGGCCGGAAGCCCTGCTGGGTAGATGATTGGGTGTTGGGGGCCCCTCTGGTTCTAGGGAGATGAGGCCGGGGAAAAGGCCCCGCTCTGGAGAGGTGGGGCTGCAGGGGAAGTGGGCCCCTTGGTTCACATCCACACACATCTGCGGGGCTATGGGAGAGGTCTCGCCATCCCTGACTGGGGTGGGGACAGTTCTGAGAGACCCCTTTGCTTTTCTCCCACTGGGTCTGAACCCCTCCTAGAGAGGTTGCTTGGAGGCCCTTGATGGGGAGGGTTCTATCTTTACCCATGAACCACTGAGCCTTCCCCCACTTCTCCCAATAAAGGGAACCCAGAGCCCAACTAAGCCGACGGCAGCTTTGCAGGATCCTTGGCAGCCCCACGGGTGGCCAGCTCACCTTTGCTTGAAGATGTCTGGTGGAGGGGCCACTCACCCCCTCTTAAACAGCCGTCCCACGTTGGGCCATCCCAAGTGTTGGGAAGGCTTTTGGAGCTCAGGCCTGGTTGACCTCCAGCCACAGCTCCTGTTGTGTCCTCCAGGCCCAAGTGGGCAAGTCACACCCTCCCCGACCCTTGGTTTCTCCATCTGTAAAATGAGGCGGTGGACCATGAAGGTCTCAGATAATAATCTTCAGATCTTGGAAGAAAGAGGTCAGCTCCTGCCCAGAGTTTGCAGCAGAGGCTCCCAGAAGTGGAGCGTGAGGGGAGCTCGAAGTCAGCTTTCCCACCTTGTGTGTCCTGGGCTCTGAGGGAACCTGGGGGCTTTCTCAGAGACTTGTCCCCAGCACTGGGGCCTAGCACAAAACTCATTGGCCCTTTTGGTCCAGTTACAGAACCTGCTCTCTTGGACAGACCTGGGCTGCTCTCTCCTCTCACGGTCGCCTCGGGGTCTTCCTCTCTCAGGGGCTTAACCATATTAGAGCTGGCCTCGGCCTGTGGGTTTTGGCTCACAGTGGCTCAGAACCCCCAATCCCTGCCTGCTTCAGGCCCCGCCACTGAGATCACAGGCCTGTATCATCACGTCACAGAGTAATGTGTTTTTTTTTTAAATTAATAATGGAAAGAAAGGCTAACTTTTATTTTAGAGCTGGTGAATATAAAGATAATATAATGTATTAATATATAATATATTAAAATGTAATAATATATAATAGAATTAATATATAATATATACAAATATAATATATTTATATATTGTATATAATATATAAATATGAATATAATTTTCCCTCCCCTAATTTTCCCTGAGCTGTACAGGGCAATGGCAGAATACTGAAGTAACCTTCCCAAGAAAATCTCCACAGGGTCATGAAGAGTCAGACGTGACTGGAAAACGACTGAACAACAAACGACTGGAAGGAATGAGAGACTGCCTATCTCTCAGACCAGGGTCCTTCAGAGGGGAGCCTTGTGCTCGGGAAGATGAGTTTCCTGGCCCTTATGTACATCACTTCTCATCTGTGAAATGGGAATAATGGTGGCCGTGTGAGGACCAGGGAATATGTGATGTAAAGCCATTTGTCAACGCAAAAGGTCCACACAGGGACCATAATTCTATTCACAATCTAAGGTGCTGGGTTCAAATTCCACTCATTTCCTCATACTGGGAGCGACTGACCAGCAGCTGAGTTGGGCTCTGGTGTGACCAGGCCACAAATCTGGCACATGGGTGTGATCCAAGTGTGACTCTCCCCAGGGAAATGATCAAGCTCAAAGGGGGTGCTTGTATGTGCTTTGTGTTCCTACAGCCCTGATACAGAGGGGGTTATAGTAAGGACTGGGGGGGGGAGGGATGTTAGCTGCGACAAAGAAGGGGAGCCTGGAGACTAAGAAGGAGACAGTTTCTGAGTCCTTGGAATGCCCTTCTCCGTGAACATGTCCACCTCCTCCAGGAAGTCTTCCTTCCACATGGTTTAATCACATTCTATCAATTAATCACAAAATTCAATTATCTATCAATCCAAATATCTTCAATTATAATTGAAGACTTATCACCACAACTTGTTTTATGCTCAGTTCCTAGGAGTAGGAGCCGCATCCTACATTATAAACCATATGATTTCATCAAGAGCAGCTCAAACCTGATTAGCCCCCCTCCTTATTGAAAGGATGAACCCATAACTCTCAGAGAGAAACTTTCAGCTCCTTTTGCCTGGAACCAGACTTCCAGGTCACTTCCTGGCTGTCCCCAAGCCGTGTTGCCTGAATTCCAGAGGTGAGTTGACGTCTCTTCTTGCTGAGAACCGGACTTCCCAAAGTGCTCCCCTCCCTCCCAACGCCCTTGGTTTCCAGCTCCCCTTTATCGGTTGTTCTTTCTTATTAGACTATAAACCCTTTGAGAGCAGAGATTGTCTTTCTTGTTGGTACACGTAGGCTTCAGAAGGCTTCATTCCTCTCCAGGACTTTCTCTGCCACGTACAAAAGCCTCCTCACCCCAGAACCTCCCTCCGCCACTGGAAGTACCCATGACTCTCTCTTCTGATTGACTGGTTTTGCTCAAGGTCTTCATTTTTAAGGAAAATGCCTGGGCCAGCCACATGGTCATTCCTCTTCAGGATCCACATATACCTCCTAGACTTTCTCCACCATTTTGTTGTTGTAATTTGGTTGTATCTGTGACCCCTCTAGAGGGTTTTCTCTGGTTCATTTTGATAGATGAGGAAACAAAGAATATTATGTGACTTTTCCAGTAAGTCCGCCATGTCTTACCCCCTTTCCTTGAGAACAGTGAAGGGCCTTGAGTCTGTGCCCTTGATGAGGCTCCATCAGAGCACCCGAAGGAGAGAAGATTAGAGGAGAATGATGGCAGTTCTCTAGAATCCAAAGAGGAAAAGGGATTAGACTTATTTTGCTGGGCCCTAGAGGGTAGAAGTAAGGATTGGAACATGTAGAAAGCAGATTTAGGCTCAAGGTCAGGAAAATTTCCAGACAATCGGAGCCATCCAAATGTGGGACCCGCTCTCTGGGGAGGCTGGGTAGTTGGTCACCTGATGAGTAGATCATCAAAAAGATTTTTTACTGAGAACTAGCGATATTAGCCATCTGGTCAGCAAGCATTTATTAAGCACTGGTTGCATATCAGGCACTGTGTGGAGTGCTGAGAGAAAGGAGAACACAGTCTGGCAATGGAGAGGAAGGGGAGATTGCTAACCAAAAAAACTAGGAATGTGGTTACAATGCAACACAGATGGAAGAGCTGTTCCCATGGGTGCCTGGGGCCTTCAGGGAGGACCAGTCCCTCTGGAGTGAGAACTGCTGCTCAGCCTCCTTTGATGCTCCCCTTGGCTCCGAGAATCTGTCCCAGATGCAGCAGCCATCCTGGCCTCTGCAGAAAGGCTTCGGACCCAGCGGCGATTAGGGAGACGTCCCCCCAAACAGGTGAATCTTCCCCCAGTAGAACGGGTAGACAAGAACGATGAGCACGGCTGAAGCAGGTGCTATTTTGTGCTTAGATTTTGTGTCAGACCTCGAAGACTCAAGGTCATCCAGTGCATCCTGGGTCATCATCACTGGTCATCCAAACTTTTGTCCTGCTGGTACCTTCAGAGACTGTGGAAGAGAGAGGCTGACAGCTCTGGGGAACTGCCTCGCTGAAATCCAGTTCCTGGAGGAGGCAGAATATTGCCTGCCGTGTTATGGGTCCTTTCTGAAACAGGATGAACAGAAACATCAGGTCCAATACTCCGCCCGTGCTTTTATTATCTATTGTTCTAGACACACATGTGAAGCTTTAATAACTGCACTAAGAATTTTTGGGACCCTCTATAATTTGTGCTTGTGTAAATCTGGCATTTTTGAAATGATTCTGGTGAATATAAAAATATAATAATATATAATATAAAAATGAGTCTGGCCACAGGAGTTTGAAATATACTGGCAGATTCCAAAAATACTGGTCCCAGAGTGGAGATGGGGGTAGGGGTTGGGGCATTTGGGAGCAAACTGGAAGAAATTTAGCCTCTTTTCCTAGCAACTAAATAGCCCCACATACTATACATTTCTGATGCATGCATAATTTCACGTGTCGTGTTTTAGAAGGCAGCCATACACATTTCCTTCCATTTTCCAGAACACTGGGCTCCGTCTAACCCACTTTGGGAACCGCCGCTCTGGCTAACACTGAAAACTCCGAGTGCAGCCAGGAGGCTTCTTTTGGACAGCATGAGGTCTCGGAGAGACAGAAAGAAACGTGTCCGCTGCAAGCGGCCAATCAGCGCCACAGCAGAGCTGTAATTATTAGCCCCCAGGCTTTGCAAGGTCAGCAGGCCTGCAGGGGTGAGCCTTCCAGAGGTCTCACGATAACTGGCTACTGAAGAACCCAGTCGCCACTTAGAATTCCTAGGCTTCTCTTGTATTTGCCAAGACTTTCCAAGGTGGTGGGAGCGGGGAATGTTCGAATGGCCCTTAGCTATCATGTCGGGGGTCAGACGCCTGGCTATGTGCTTGATCTTTCCTTACCCCATTAAACTGTAAGTCATTGAGGACAGAGGCTGTTTCCTTTTTGCTTTCACATCGCCAACCAGGGCTTAGTGCAGGGCCTGGCACATAGTAGGTGCTTCCTAAATGGCTGTTTCCTGACTGAATGATTCTGGGCCCACAGAAGTAAGATCTAGGGAAGTGGTTGCTAATCTTTTGTTTTTGTGGGGATTGTGGATCCCTTTGATAGGTGGGTGAAGCCTACAGATCTCCAAGAGTGTCTCAGAATAATTGTTTGAAGTCATTGAAGGAAATGCCAAAATTTAGTTTGAGGTTGGTGAAGACAAAGGCTTTTTTTTTTAACCACCCATGTTCATAGGCTTCCTGAAATCTACCCATAGACCTCTTGGAGGCCCAGGTAATGCTTGACTTAGGGGGCTTTTTTTCTGTATTTGTATAGAAGGTCAAAGGAGAGGCAGGATGTATACTTACTGAGGACCTCTGAAGGCAAAGCCTCCTATACCTTCAGCCTGTTTTCTCCTTTGGTCTCTCAAAGTGCTTTGCTGAGGTCCTGCAATATTCCGGTGAAAAATATCCAGAATATTGAACATTGTCTAGAGGAGTCTGGGCGCTGCACTTGGGACCCTCCACCCTCAGCCCAAATTTGCAATCTTGGGGCTCCTGTTGTTACGTCAGGTTCACAGTCTTGTTGTAACGGCTCACCCAGGGACCCCATAGACGTCTGAGCCCCACTCACAGCAAGAAAGTGACTGGTTAGGGGATAAGCTAGAGATAAAAAGTGTGTTCTAATGGGTTTTCAACATCTATTTTCTATCCTCCTCCTCTTCTACTTTCATCTCTCCTTCTCTTTTCCAAAATTTCCAGGCAAAAAAGCAAGACCAAGGCCTCGTGATGGAAGCTCCACACTCGATATTCATGGATTTTTCCTTCCTGACTCCAACATTCATCCCGACTTATTGCTTTGGATGAAAGATTCATTAACCTCCCTCCCTTCCCCATTGGAGTATCTTCCCCGTCCCCAATCCCAGACAACTGATGTCACGGGCAAGGCTTCCTCCATCTGCCAGAAAATTTATCTGATCTTTGAAGTTGGTGCTCCCTTGGAGGTAAGCTGGGGAGCCTGTGAAAGACATCAGAACAAGGCACTGCCGGGAGGGAAAGGAAGGGAAAGAGAGCTCCCTCGCCTTGTCTTGCTGAGCTTGAATTCCCAGGCTTGATTTTTTTCATGTCTTTGAATAAAATGCTTGTTTTACTAAAAATAATAATAGTAATAACACTAGAGGACTTGTGTGGTCCTTTGCTGCTCAAAATCTTTGTTCCTATGAGTCTCATCATCATCATCATCATCATCATCATCATCATCATCATCATCATCATTGTTTATTGAATTCAACTGAATTGGAAGGGCTGTTTTCTCAGATTATTTTTCAAAGTTAGGGAGTGCACTCCAAATGTTCAAAGGGACTATTTGTGTCTGGCCTCTGGTAGAGATTCCAAGCTCCTAATGGTCTGAGCAGTCACAACAGGACATACTTGACTCTACAATAGGGATGCCATTTTGATCTTTGAGAGTGAAGGACAACGACCAGCCAATTGTTTATTCCTAAATGTTTGCATGTTCTCTCCATTAGATGGTAAGCTCTTTGCAGTGAGGAAGGCTTTTCCATTTCATTGTGCGCCCAGTGATTTGATTTTTGGGAGAAAGACAAAGGATGATACAGAGGAAATATCATCTGGGAGTTTGTATAAAAATAACAGTCCAGTGATGAGATCAATCAGATGGAAGATTTCCATTCAGAGGATTCCAGTTTAAAGACCATGAGGAATCCATCTCTCTCTCTCTCTCTCTCTCTCTCTCTCTCTCTCTCTCTCTCTCTCTCAACTGACTATTTACTGGAAAGACTGGACCAGTAGAAAACAACATGTTTAATCCCCTTTGACCTCTGCTCAGAAGGCACGGTGAGGACAAATGCAGATCAACATGAACACAGATGGATACAGGAGGATAGTCATGTGAGGGAGAAAATGGCTTCCAGGTGATGACTCCTTGAAACAGAAGGATTCTAAGAAAGGCCCTCCTATGTGCAGGCCTTCTGAAAAGTGTCCCTTACACGTGTGCCTCCCTACCTATTCTCCCATGGACTTGTGTATACGAGGGGAGCACGTACCCTTGATGGGGAGGGGGTTGTAGCGACTGTTCCTACTTCACTGTCTTAGTGAATAGCCCTTTCTGGAAGCTAACCGAAGTCTGGCTGACTCATGTCAGTGGAAAATACATCAGGGAGGTCTCACAAAACGGAGCCCCTCGGGCTTATTCCTAGAAGCATGAGTCCTAATGACCTCCATCTTGAGACCTGGACGAGTGGTGCAAGTAGGCGATGAAGACAAAGCTCTGGAGGGAATATTGCCTACATGTGGCACGAATCAAATCTCTTCATCATCCCAGTGGTTCTGCTCTGGACCAACACCTTTTCCCCTCAGTTTTTATGCACAGTGACTTTTCTGGAGCATTCAACACCACAGAGCCCTCCCTGCTGTAGATACTCTATCCTACTTTTTTTTTTTTTACTCCTGGCTCTCTCTATTTCATTCTCACCTCTCTGAGCACTTCCTCTCTTTTGTCTTGGCTCATGCCTTTTTTTTCCTTTTGTCTCTGAGGGGCTTGAGTTTTTCCATGTTCTGCTTTCTTCCTGTGCTCTATCTTTGGCCATCTCCTCCACTTCTATGGCCACAGACAAGATCTCTTTGTGAATGGTTCTCAGAGGTCATTTCTGACCCCTCCTGAGATACAGCTGAGCAGCTCCAGTTGCCTCCAGGTCATCTCCCCCTGGACGGTCCACCTGCAGCTCATGTTCAGGATTGAAGACTTTCTATTGTTCAGTTCCCGCTGAGTGGAAACATCTCTTCCTGATTTCCCTCTGCCTAAATGGCACCACCATTTTCTCAGCTACCCAGGCTGACATCTGACCGCTTGCTGATCCTCCCTTCCCAAATCTAGCCAGTTTCTGATTTCTGCCATTCTCTGAAATAGCCTCCAGTCTCCTGCCCATTCCCATCGGCCCTTTACACTAACACTGGAACAATCCTCTCTGATCACATGATGATCCTGCTCTGGAGCCTTTGATGATCCCCTATTATTATACTTTAGAACTTGAGAGTTTATTGTGAAGGGAAAAGAAATCAATGAAGATTCTGTGATCAAAGAAGATTATTATTCTAGCACAATCTTGCTTTAAACATAAACAAACTTTTAAATTTAAAAAGTATTTAAAAATAAAAATACTTTTTAAATTTAAAAGTTTATTTTATTTTTTATTTTTTTTCTGTTTGTTTGTTTTTTAATGAAAAAAATTTCAAACTATTTTTCCAGTCCTGTTTTACATGTTGCCTTTCATGTACAAACCCTCTAATATCTTTTGATTTCTTGCCTCTGGGCCTTTGCATATGCTGTTTCTTATCCTTGGAAATGTTCCCCTTCTTCCCAATAAACTTTCCATCTCTTCCTATTGAAATTATAAACCCAGGTCAAGTATCTGTTTCTTTCTGAATCCCCCCTTCGAGGAAATCATACCATAACTTTCTTAGGACTGAAGATAATTCAACAAACATTTATTAAGAGTCAATTAATGATCAAAAGCATTGTATACTAAGGGTCATGTGTCACAATGTATAGATTAAGTGGATCTGAGAGAACTGCTTCACTAGAGAGAAATCAGGGAAGACTTCAAGGAGAAGATAGTTTGAGCCTTACAAGTCAAGATGTGTCACTGGTCTTCTTCAAGGACCTTCAAAAGAGGAACAATGATTGTTGTTGGTGGTGTTTGCCCTTCCCATTGGAACACTCTCCTTCCTCCCCTCTGCCCAATCTTTAAGGTACCTTCTACCTCTTCCTCTCCTCTTCCTCCTCCTCTTCCTCTCCTCTTCCCCCCCTTCTCTTCCTCTTCTTGTTCTTTTTTTTTTTGATGGGCTGTCCATCCCCTTTAGAATTTCAGCTCCTTGAGAACAGACTCCATCTTTCTTTTGGCTTGGATTTCCAGCACTTCGCACAGCCCATGGCCTTTGTTATTTGTCCTTTTTCCTCAGTCTGACTCCTCAGGGAGGCTGATATATGAGTGAATTGGATTGAAGTTCAGAGTCATCCACCTCACGCTCTCCTCCAAAGCCATCTGGGTCCAACGGCAAGCTCCGGATCAGGACGGCTGGAGATGGCCCGGGATGCAGCTTTGGCTTTAAGGCAAAGTCTCTGACGAGTCTCAGGGTCTGCAGCAACACCCGTTCAGCTGCTTTTTGTGGTGGTTTCTGTTTTTGGTCCTTTGTTCTCAGAGGACCATGGGACGTCATGGTAAACGCTTGAGAAATGCTTGTTGACTTACTAAGGTGAGAAAGTGCAAGGCCTCTGGGGGAGGGGAAGAAGGGCAGAGACCGACATGACCCAGCTTCAGCAGCCGAAGTCCACCCCCGAGGTCCTCAGCATGACAAGGGGCCGTCCGGTCTCGAGGACCTCCGGTGAGGGGCAGTCGGCTTGGCTGCAGGGGACTTGGGGAGACGTGGGAGCTGGAGCAATTAGGGAAGAAGGCTGGGCTGAGACTGCGATGGGCCTTCAAAATCCTTGAGGTCAAGCTTTTCATTCTCTTTCAAGGCAGTCTTAGTGCCCGGCGGGGAGCCGGCCTTGGGTTCTGGCAGAGACAAATGTGTTTTCTCAGGGTGACCTTGCCTGGGCTGGACAGACATCAAATCGGTGACCTCAGTCTCCCAGAGTCCTAGGAACGGGGTCAAAGTGGCCTGTGTGAAAGCTCTGTGCAGCTCAGAGTAAACACATCACTCATCTCAGCAGCTCCTTTCTCTGGGTCTCCATGCTCTGAGTGATGACAGAACATGGGAGTGAGAAGTGAAAGACAACCTACCAGATGTTCTCCACAGCTGGACGGCTGGGAGGGAGGCGGCCCAGCCGATGAAGGGAGCTGTCACCTCTCTGCTGACACTGAAGCTGGATTTGTGGCCACCTTCCCTGCCCGTGGCCAGCACCCATGCCCGAGTGTCGGGGTCCAAGGTGGAGGTCAGAGAAAGGGGAAGGTGGGCCCGGAGAGCTGGGGCTGCCCGGCAGCCTTGGCCCGGTTCGGTCTGGGGCCTGAGGGACGCACCTATTTCAGTTGGTGGGCCTACTCAAGTCTCCATTCATCTTCTCCTTGGAGAGGGCTTTCTCCTCACATAAGGTTCCCATTTGTTCACATGGGCAGAAAGGGCTGCTCAAGAGGGACCTGGAAATATCAGCAGGTCATGAACACTGGAAGAATTTTAGCTCTTGTTCTACTCTCTCCCTCTCTTCAGCCACCCATGCTACAGATGAGAAAATTGAGGGCCAGAAAGTGAAAGGAGCCAGTTAGCTGGGAGCTCTGCAGGACAGTGCTTGGCTGTACACAGCCCAGGTCTCACTGAAATCCCATTCACCTGCAAATCAGGATGCTCCCGTCCTGGTGTCACTGGTCCTATCCAAGAATGAAGGACAAACAACAGTCTCTGTCAAAGCCAGTCTCTTCCCGAGACTGTAACCCCGAGGGCAGGGCCAGCTCTTAGGTCAAAGATGAAAAGGGCTTCTCTGGTCCTTCTCATCCTGTCCTGCTGCCTCACAGACAGGGAACCTGAAGCCCAAGAGGGAAGTGGGGGCTGGGTCAGACAGGAACTAAGGCAAAGCCCATGGTGGGCTCAGGGTCCCGACTCCTATTGGAGCCCGCTCTGCTCCATGATGTCCTGCCAGGCTGTCTCTAGCTGCTTCCACAGCCTAGGTTAAGAGCCGGGCCCAGCAGAGGTCCAGGAAATCCTCTCTGAAGACTGACTGGTGTGAGTGTGTGTGAGTGTGTGTGTGAGCAAGTGTGTGTGTGAGTGTGTTGTGATTGTGTGTGTGCACATGTGCACATGCATGTGAATGCACATTGTGTTTGCAAGTTGACGTGTGAGTGAGCACACATTTTGCAGAGAAAGAGAAAGGAGGGAGAGGAAAAAGCTAGGGCTCCATTAAATCGCTCTCTCTCTCTCTCTCTCTCTCTCTTTCTCTCTCTCTCTCTGTATCTCTGTCTCTTCTCTCTTTCTCTGTCTCCCTTTGTCTCTGTCTCCTCTCTGTATCTGTCTCTCCCTCTCTCCCTTCCCCCCCCCTCTCTGTCTGTCACTGTCTCTCTGTCTCTGTCTCTGTCTCTGTCTCTCTCTGTCTCTGTCTCTCTCTCTCTCTCTCTCTCTCTCTCTCTCTCTCTCTCTCTCTCTCTGTATCTCTGTCTCTGTCTCTTCTCTCTTTCTCTGTCTCCCGTTGTCTCTGTCTCCTCTCTGTCTGTCTCTCCCTCTCTCCCTTCCTCTCTCTCTCTGTCTCTCCCTCTGTTCCTTTCTCTGTTTCTGTTTCTTTGTCTCTGTCTTTCTCTGTCTGTCTCTATGTCCTCCCCCCTTTCTTCTTCTCCTTCCCCTCCTACCCTGGCATGTTTTCTGTCACCCACACGGAGGCTTCAGTCCTGGGCCACTTTCCCAGCTCCACGTCCTTGGGCACAAGATTCACTGTCACCTGTAATATAAGTAGAGGATGAAAATGGGAGCCAGGCCACTCTGGGGCAAACAGATGACTGGATTTCTTTACCAGAGCCCTGAGGAATGCTTGTGCCCTCCACCCCATGCCCACCCTTGCACACATACACATACACACTCTCACTCACACACACACTCCACCCCCAAACTCACACACTCACACACACACACACAGTCACACACATATACACACACTGTTGTACACACACACTGTCACACACACACATACACACACATGTGCACACATGCACACAAACACACACACACTTCAACATTGCTTGGGGGAGAAGAATGAGGAAGAACAGAATTCGATGAAGTTTGTTTCCTGGCTTTAGGGATCATTTCCTGGATTGGGGAAGTAGGAACCAAAAGCTGCTGTTTGCAGCCGGGTCCCTGGGATCTGTCTCAGTATCACTGATGAGTAGTGAGGAAGCCCCAGGAAGCTGGGACATTGAGAGGTCCTGGGGGGGGAGTGAGAATGTATGTGGTGTGTGTGGGGGGACATAGGAGTCTGAATAAATGGTATTTTTCCATCAAGAGATCAATCACCTTGAACTTGAAGATATGACATTCAGGGGAACCTTTCTAAGGGGCCGGTTCCAGGCTTAAACAACAGCATCTCTTGTTGGCCTGGGCTTCCTTGAGCCCTGGAAGTCAGTGTCCTCAGGGACCCCACCCTCCCATGGGTCAATCTTAGGCTTCTTCATTTTTCATCCCATTTTTGAGCTTTTCTCCCTGCTCACCTCCTCCTCCTCTTAGAAAGATAAATTCCCTTTCAGGCTCAGCTCCAAGGTCGTCTCCTGGATGAAGTCTTTCCCCATCACCCACTTGGTCGTGTTCTCCCAAATCACTTTGAACTTCTATTTTGCATGAGTAACGGGGGTATGAAGGGAGGTCTTTGACCTGCTGGCTTGGGGCCTGCAGGGGCTGCCCTTGGAGCCTTCCAGAGCCATCCATGTTTGATCTTCTCAGCACCAAAGAGCCTTTGATTCTGGATTACGTGGGGTCCTTGGGTCTCTGTGACTGGGACAGAGATGGGAATCTCCAGATTTCCATGGAGGCTTCTTCAGAGAGTGAGCTTTCCCCAGTCCCCTGGGGACTCTTTTCAATTTGTGGTTTGGGGGATGCTGTTGCTCACCTTTGGACCGCTGTTACAAGCGCGTTGACACAGCGATGCCATCGTTAGCTTGGGTCTCTCCCTTGGCACGGCAGAGCCCACAGCCACACTGGGATGGGCGCTTCTGGGGAACTTGAGCCATTGGTGATTCCTGGATCCCTGGATGCTGAGTGCCCAAAGGGACGCGGTCTTGACAATGACTTCATGGAGGAGACGATAACAACCACCACAAGAGGCTGGTAGAGATCGGCTTGAGAAACCCAAGTCTTGTCTTATTTTATTGGAAAATACTAGATGAGCTTGCTCAGAACACAGACCCATTGGGCATTTCCACCAGGAATTGTCATATTGGCTTCCTGACATGCCCTTCCTTGAATCCTTTGAAAGTTGCCCAGACAGACCTAGAACCTTAAGGATGGGCAAGGGTGGTCCTTACAGAGAGCAGACACTCACCTGGACAGAAGCAGGGGACTGCTGGAGAGGCAGAGCGGGAGGCTTGGGAGCCCCGGGAGAGCAAAGCAGCCCTGAGGGGAGGGGCCGAGGGCATGGCTGAGAAGGGCTTGTCAGACCCACCCAAAAGGGAGGTCAAAAAGAGAGGCAGGGAGTCTAGCCTCAACCAACAGTATCTAACTCAGTCTGTGGTTTATGTCCTCCCTTCTCCAAGAAGACCATGACATCAGGGAGGTGATACCATGACAGGCAAATGGATTGGATTTAAGTGAGATCTAACTCAGTCTATTACACACTTTAAGGGGGAGGCTGAGAGGAGAATGTAGATAGCTCAGAATCGCCGCTTTCTCTGTTGGAGAGGCTGACCTCCTAGACATGATGAAGCCATAGCAATTCTTTGTTATTTTGTCTTGGAAAAGACAGTGCAAATCCCAGACTTAATAAAAAGCTCCCCAAAACAGGGCTTTCCCCTCTGAACACAAGGAACTTGGTGGTTCCTGAGGTGCTGCTCTTATTGGAAGGCAGATTTTTCAGTGACCTTTGTCACTAACACATGTGACACCTTAAATCCCTAAAACAAAAAAGGTCACTGGTGACCTCGTCCCAAGCCCCAGCTCTAGCATCTACCTAAGGGCTGGGTTAAGAAAAGTGTTGTAGGGTGGGGGGAAGGGTCCCCTGAGTCGGTTGCTTGACAGCTTAAGTCGGAATCCTGTTTAGCCACTTACTGCCCAAGTGATCTTGGGTAAGACACTTCCTCTCTCGCTACCTAAGTTCATTCTTCTGTAAAAAGAAAGTGTCCTAAAAGGTTCTTTGGTGTTAGATCTATGATTCTCTGATACTGGAAAAGCTGCCGATCCCCCTTGTCCACATTTCCTTCTCTATAAAAAGAGGTAATGGGAACTAGTTTCATCCCTTGGAGATGTTTAGCCAACACTGGATGGAAGACTGTACTGGGTAGGTTAGAGTGGGGAGGACTTCCCTCTCTGGGGGTGGGCAGGGAGTTTGCTGAGGTCCCTTCTGACATTCAGGTTCTGTAACTCTGAAGAGGGAAATGCCTTTGTTGAATCTAGTGCTAGATGTGATTTTTTGATCATGGGAAAATCAGTTCTTCATCTTTACACTGGGAAGTTGTTAAGGACCAGACCTAAGTGAAGGGGCAGGTCAATTTTCCGAGAGCCTCCACAGCTGTGGATCGTGACACTTGAGGGAGTTGTGGAGCTGACACAGGTGTTGCTGATTGGGAATGAGATAAATTGGAGGCAGAGGGAAGAGGAGAGAGGTCAGACGCTGCAACGGTCTCTCAGTGGAGAGGTCGGACAACAGCCCCTCAGTCTCCTTGTATCGTCATCATCATCATCATCAATAATCATCATCAATAATCATCATCATCAATAATCATCATCAATCATCAATCATCATCATCATCAATCATCATCCCCTCACATGAAGAGTTCCATCCTACAGGTCTGAGTTAGACCTCCAGCAACCACTGGCAGGTGGCTCCTGTGTCACAACAGGAAGTAATAATGCCTTGAGTGCCCACCTCCTGGATTGTGATTGGGAAATAACCTTGTAAATGTAAGTATTTATTAAAGAACTACTATATCTCAAGCACTAGGTTAGGTGATGGGAACATAAAGACAAGCATGAGATAGTCCCTGCCCTCAGGAAGCTTACATTCGACCAGGTTCGACATCTATATGATGGGGATATAAAATTTAAATCAGTATAAAATGTATACAAAAAGCCCCAAATCACAAAATATATGTGAAGTAAGAAAAAGTAATTTCGTTGGGGAGGAGAGATTATTAACAAGTGGGGGGAATTGGGAAAGTCAATCTGAATTGAGCTGTGGATGCAAGTGAGATTCCAAGAAGAAGGAGGAGGAGGAGGATGGTAAAACTTCTGGATTTTACATTATTGCAGGTCTAAACAAAGGAAGTGTCTTGTTCAGAGAGCAGTGAGCAGCCTAGATTGGTTTGAAAATAGAGTGTGTAAGAGTGTAACATATACAATGAATCTGCCAGGTCTGATTGTGGGGGGAAAAAAGCTTTATATGACAAATAAGAGAGTCTCATTTTATCCTAGAGGCAATAGAGAGCTACAGAAATTTCTTGAGCAGGAGAGGAAGGTATCAATAGCACAAGGCCTCTGGGAGCTTGAAACACATCAAAGAAAAACTTCTTTCTCCAAGATCAGTTTTTCTGATGTCATCCTGCTGGAGAGTGAATCAAAATCTGTTAATCCATGAGCAGGATCCTCCAGGGCCCTTCTCTTGGTTCAGAGTCTGAGGCCCCAAAGAAAGGGAGAGAGGTAACACCAGTTGTTGTTCTGTTTCAGTTACAACCTTGCTAGGTGATCATGGGGAAAAACGTCTTTGGACCTCAGTAATCTCACTTGTAAAATAGAAGGGAGCAAGTCACTTGCCCAGGCTCCTTCTACCTCTGAAATCCTATGACACTCTGAAGGTTTGGGGAAGGCCATTTGAATGGAAGTCCTATACAGCAGTGCTGGAGGCCCAGGATTTCTCCCAGCCCATCTAAACCTTGATTCTTACTTCTAGTCTGAGCTCTCTCAATGAAAGGACTCGCTATTTATTGAGAAGAACGGGTCTCTTTCCAGCTCCTGCAATGAGAGTCTAGAGTTTGGTGGGGAAATAAAAATCCCTGAAGTTGAGGACTGGGACTTCTTCCATTGATACTGGGCAAGGGATCCCTCTCTGGGAAATCTGAACATAACCCTGTTTCTTTTAGTTTCTTCATCTACAAAATAAAGGTGATCTTGGGCCAGTTGATCCTTTTCCCTGTACCTCAGTTCCCCACGTAGTACGATGAGGGAATAGGATGAGTGGATTTCAGAAGTCTCTTTCAGCTCTGAGTCTCAGATCTTAGGCTCTGGTGGGGCTCCAGAGCATCACCTCTCCTCTCTCAGTCCGGGATTCCGCCTCCAGGGGGCACTGGGTCCTCATTTGTCATTAACCCAAATTATCCCAAACATCCAATTCTCTAGGAATTCCACCGCCATCCAGTCCCTTTCACCGCAGACCTCTGGCTCTGCCTTCCTTTGGGGGAAGAAAGAATGGGACAGAGCCGGAAAGAACTTTGTGCAGAGGCTGGAAGATAGGCCAGCAAGAGAAGCTATATTTAACTTGCACTATTGGCTGTTCCATTTCAGTTTCCCCCTAACCCCCCCCCCCCCCCCCCGCTTCACCCCCCAAGCCCGGCTCATTCTGTCTGTCCTGTCCCGTCCCATCAGAGGCCCCGTGTCTCCCTATATGCTCACATCCAGCCGGGCAATTGTGGTTGCCTGCCCGCCGCCGCCACAAGGCTATTTTTTGCTTTTTGCCAGAGATTATTCAGTTATCAGGAATGTGTGTTTAAGTGGCAGGCTCGGGAACCCAGGTTATAAATAGGGATCTGGGGTCAACGCCCCTGGTTTGGCTCGGGGTCCTTCTCCTCGTCTGCCTCCCTGGCCTTGGCTGGAGGATGTTATTTGGTGTCGCCTTGGAAAAGGGAATAGAGTAAATTCCTCGGCTACATGGGCAAAAAATGGGGCCAGAGGTCAGAGGGGACCCCTGATGGGGGGGGGCGCAAAGGCATGAGAATTCTCTCAATTGGTGTCTGCCAAATTATTCAAACAATTCTGAGGCTCAGTTTCTTCATCCATAAAATGGGGGAGACTCGGACCCATCATCCAAAAGAAACCAAAGGAATTAATTGTAGTGTGGTGAGAGAAGAAGGAGGCTTTTCAGCTTAGACTCGGTGGTTGGAAAAGGGAAGGTACAAAAGAAGATTTTGTGTGGATTTAAGGAAGCGCTTCTCAATAATTATTGACCCACTGAAAGTAGAATGGGGACACTGAATTGTTGGCTGGTGATGCTGGGATGTTGCTGGTATAGTCAGTCCTTGATATCAAGAGGGAGTAGTTTAAGCTTTTCAAAAGGCCCTGCCCATATTTCTTCCTTTGATCCACACAACAGCCCTAAAAGATATGAGCAGTCCTCCAGGAATCCTTATCCCAAACTGAGGCTCTTAGAAGAGACTTGGCCATCTCTGGAGACTTAAGAGTGATAAAGGTGATTCATCTTGAGAAATGAGTGCATGGGCCTAGAAACTATCTGAGGTCCCATTACCTGCTGAACTTCTCAGAATATCTAAGAAATATCTAATGGGTGAAATGTCCTCACTTGGCCATACTTTGATGGCAAGTTAGAAAGTGGGAGAAGAAGAGAGAAAGAGGGAGGGATGGAGGGGAAGAGAGATAGGGAGAGAAAAAGGAGAGACCCATCAATGAGCATTTATTAGACACTATGTCGGGCACTGTGCTGAGTTTTTGGGATACAAAGAAACAAACAGCCTCGCCTTCAAAAAGATCAAATCCCAAGGGGGAAAACAATATGTAAATATAATAGGAAAGAGTCTCCTGGTCATACATGTCTAGAAGCCAGCCACCTAAACCTTTGTGTACTACGTTGACAGCAAGCAGAACCCAGAGGAGCACAAGTCTATGTCTGTGTCTATGTCTGTGTCTATGTCTGTTTATATTTGGTCAGCTAGATAGTGCTATGTATAGAGTGTTTGACTTGGAGTCAGGAAGATTCATCTTCCTAAATTCATATCCAGCTTCAAATACTTAATAGCTGTGTGACTCTGGGTGAATCACGTAACCCTGTTTCCTTTAGTTTGTTCTCTACAAAATAAGTGAGTAAAGAAAATGGCAAACCACTCCCGTATCTTTGCTAAGATGACACAAATGGGTCACCAAGAGTTGGACACAAATGAAATGACTGGAAAAACCATATCCCCATCTATGTATCTATCTATGTATCCATATCCCCATCTATGTATCTATCTATGTATCCATATCCCCATCTGTGTATCTATCTATGTATTCATGTATTTATTTCTATTTATCTGTTAGCAGGTATATAGGAGATTTCTATCAAATAGATGGAAGATTGCTACATTGGGTAATCCTTCAGAAAGATGTTGTTGAACTGAATGCAAAAAGAAACCAGGAAATCTCAGAATTGGAAGTGAAGTGGGAGCCCATTCCAAGCGTGCAAGAGAGCCAGGGCAAAGACAAGAGCAGCTGGAAGAAATCTTAATGGTTCTTCAGTGCACCATTTTATAGTTGAGGAAAATGAGGTAAATAAAGATTAAATGATTTGCCCAAGATCACTCAAAGAATAGGTGACAAGATTCCAAGCCAGATCCCCTGACTATTCTTTCCACTGTACCACTTGTACTGCTTTAATGGGATACTTTCTCTCCAAGTGGGAAGAGTTGAAGAAGGCAAAGGAAAGATGGGCAGGATCCCAAAAATAGTTCTAGGAGGCATTAGAAACTCTCTGGAATAAAAATTCTAAAGACATGGAGAAAAATAATTCTGATAAGGAAGAAAGAAACTCAAGAGACTTGTGGGAGAGAGAACTATGGAGCCTGAATGTGGGTTACAGCATGGTATTTTCACCTTTTTTTGCTGTTTGTTTGCTTGTTTTTTTTCTTTCTTGTGGCTCTTTTCCTTTTGGCCTGATTTTTCTTGAACAACACGACAAATATGGAAATGTGTTTAAAAGAACTGCACATTTCAAACCTGTATCAGATTGCTTCCTGTCTTGGGGAGGAGGAAGGGAGAAAAAATTTGCAGCACAAAGTTTTACAAAAATGAATGTTGAAAACTATCTTTACATGTATCTGGAAAAATAAAATACTATTGAAAATGTCAAAAGGAAACATGAGGGTGCTGTGGAAATGTTAAAATCTTCTTAGTTTCCTAGAAATATTAAGAAATAATATCTTTTTCTCAAGACTTTTCCAGATTTGGGGGAAAAGACTCTTGGAAAGGGTGGTGGTGGGATAAATCAGAACAAAAGGAAAATGATCATTCATTAAGTGACTTAATTAAAAATGATAACTAGAAACTTAGACCTCTGATCTAGATAAAAACATTGTCTTTCTATACATCATATCTGTTTAGCTTTCTGAATTTGTATCATTCAATTTAATTCAACAAACATTTATTAAGCACTTATTACGTGACAGGCACTGTACTGCTTATATCTATATTTTGGGGGCACCTGTACTGTCCCATTTCAGTCCATCCAGTAAGGAAATATCTCTACTGATTCAGCTCTCTAACTGTTCACACATGGTTAAGTGATTTGGTAGGAGCTTTACAGTCAATTTGTATCAAAGGCATGATTTGAAACCAGGACTTTCTAAATCTGCAGCCAGTTATTTATGATATTACACTGCACAGTGCTAACTCATACTGATTCTATCTAATTTTGATTCTCAATCTACATCTATATATATACATGTGTGTGTGTGACAAATATTTTGCTATGAGCAAGTGAACGGTCCTCTGTGACCCAGACCTTCCTCATCTACAATATCGACAATATGTAGTAGTTAAAATAGTTGTCTTCACTTGGGAACATTCAGAGTTTCAGGAAATCTGTTCTATGAGACATCAGCATCCTATGAAGGCAAAGTTATAATTATTACATGATCATTTCCCTAAATTATTATGAATATCCTATTGGAGTCAAGAAGACCCCTTCCCGAATTCAAATCCAGTCTCAGACACTTACTAGTTGTGTGACCTTGGGCAAGCCACTTAACTTATTTTGTATCTGTTTCTTCTCCTGTAAGAAGAGCAGAAGGAAATGGCCAACCTCTCCAGTATCTTTACCAAGAAAAGGCCACATGAAGAGTTAACTGAAATAATTAATAACATTAAGATAGAGGCAGTATGGCTTAGTGGGCAGAATTCTGGGCTCCAGTTTCAGTCTTCTCCATGACACTTCTTGTCCTTTGCTCTTTGTTCTCAAAGAGCATCTTGATCAGGAGGGGATGCTAGGACATGCAAATGAGCTGTATTTAAGGGAGGGAAGGTTGTGCAAGGTCACCAGCCTCTGTCTTTCCTCAGAGCCATCTGGGTCCAGTGGCCAGATACAGATCAGGATGACTGGCGATGGCCCTGACTGCAAGGAGAGTCCCTAGCCTTGTTAAACTAAGGTCTGTTCTAGGTCTGTTTGCCCCAGGCTGCACCCATTCACTCATACTTACTAGTTCCCAAAGTGATGTTCCTAATGCCCAAATCTGCCCATGTCCCTGTCGAGTAAACTTGGGTGGCCCTTGATTACTTCTAGGGTCAAAGACAAACCTCTCCCTTTGGCATTTAGAGACCTTCCCCTTTGTCTTCCTTCCCATGCTTTTCCCACATTCCTTTCCTTCACACACTCTGTGGTCCGGCCACATTGGCTCCCTTGCTATTCGTCAAACACAGTATTCTGTCTCCCACTCCATGCCTCTGCCCAGGCTCTCTGTCTCTTGTGCTTGGAGCATACTCACGCCTCTATTCATCCTCTTAGAATCCTGCGCCTTCTTCCGGCCTCACCCCAAACATTGCCTCCAACACGGGGCTTTTTCTGCTTTCAAATCACTCCCCTGCTACTCTCTCTGCCAAATAAAAATCACCTCGTGTCAACTTTGTCTATTTTAAAATTTAAATAAAGATGTATATACTGTTTCTTCCAATGGAACAGAAGTTACTTGAGTGCATGCACTGTTCTATCTTTATATCTCAGGATTCTAGTATAGTGTCTGGCCCATAATAAATACTTAAGAAATGATTATTTGACTAACCGTGTGATCTCAGGTGGGTCCCAGAGATCTCTATATACTACAAGCAACATCTGAAGATCATTGGGTGTGATCTGAACTGGTGAAGGGATTTCCCAAACTGGGACTTCTCTTTATTGCCCAGCTTGTAGATGCTTGATATATATCAGCATTATTAATGGGACTGTAATTTAAGAATATCTCAAAGGACTGAACTACATCAATCGACTTGGTATATGTGGCAAAAAAAAAACTCAAAAAGAAACAGTGGAATGAAATTTATATTTCCAAGTAAAATGTTTTTGTGGCCTAGTCTTTCTAGTGTTAAGGACTGCCACCGATTTGTCATGTGGAGGGGCTTAACCTTTCACTTGACCTTTCAGATCAGTTTCCCCATCTGTAAAATGGGAATAATCACCTTGTCTTACCTATCTGATGGAGTGACTTTGAGGGTCAAATGGCTTCTCCTACACCCTCAGGAGACTGTTACTGCTCCAGTTAAATGCTGGGGAAATTTGTCTGATAGTCCCAAGGAACCTTGCCTCTCTGGCTTGCTGGGGTTGTGGTCTCAGCTGCATTTTCTTGGGAAGAATTTGGTTTGGGCTTTTCTGAAGGCTCTCATTAGGGTTTGAATAGCTGAGCCTGAGGAGCCTGGGGAAGAAAAGTTTACAGCTACAGCTGCTTGGGGCCTGACCTCAAGGACTGAGATCACCTTTGTTCTTTAGCATCAAAGTCATGGCCTGGCCACGGGGACTCCCCTCAATTGGTAGGGAGTCAGAAGGCCATTGTTCCAACTTTGACTCTCTCATGAGTGACTGTGTGGCTTTGGCCAAGTCACTGGCCAGCTCTGAACCTTAGATGCCTCCACTGTGAGATGAGAGGATTGGATCTGCTATTCTTGAAGATCTTTTCTAGCTCTAAGTCATGGGAAAGACCAGCTTCTGGACTCAATTCAGAGCTCTTTTTTTCTCTCTCTATAAACCTTGTTCCCCCTGCACTTTACTTGAGGACTTAACTTCACACTTAAGCAAAAAGAGAGAGGTTATTACCATGAGATTTCTCTTGTCTCCTATTCTATACCTTATAAACTAGGGGCAGCTGGGTGACTGCCTGACTCATTGGAGCTGATCAAGAGAATGGAGCTAAATATTGCTTCAAACACTTAGCTGAGTGAGGCTGACACGTCACTTCCTTAACCTTTTTAAACTTTAGTCTCCCCAATTATAAATTTAAGATAATAATAGCGCCCTCTTCTCTCTCCCTCCCAGCATTGTTGTGAAAATAAAATGAGCTAATATTAGTAAAGTTCTTTGTAAACCTTAGTTACCTAAATGCCAGTTATTATTATTACTTTCTTCTTCTTATTCTGCCCCTTGATATTCTTTCCCGTTCTCTTCTCTTTTACTTCAGCTGAAGACTTGATTCTTCTATGCAAATCTATCCCTCTGCATCCCATTTATCTCCTCCCTTTTCATCTCCTGAAACAACCTGTCTCCTCCCCTTCTACCTACCCATGGTTAAAAAACTCTCACTAGATCCTACTATTGTCTCCTCAAGAAACCATCCTCTATATCTCCTCCCTTTAACAGCCAAATGCCTAGAAAAAATGGTCTATCTATTCTATGCTCTCCTTCTAATTATCAGCTCTTTGTAGTCTGGCTCTTGACCTTATCACCCAATGGAAACTATCCTCTCTGAAGTTACCCACCAATGACCTCTTCTCAATGTTTTTTCTTCTTGACTTCTCTCCAGAGTTAGCCTCCCTTCTCTCGGGTGCTCATTATCTGCCCCTCATTGTTGCTCTTGCCTCAATTTCCTCCTCCTCGCTGGCTGGCTTCTATTTCTCAGTTCCCTCTGCTGCATCAATGGCCATGTCCTATTATTGAACTGAAGACATTCCGAGGCTTTGTGCTGGGTCATCCTCTGTTCTCTTAAGCTCCCCTCCCATCTATCTTATCAACTCCCATTAGTTCCGTCATTACCACGTAGATCACTCCAGTATCTATATTTCTGGCCCTTACCTCTCTTGAGCTCCAGTCTAACAATGCTGCCTAAATATCTTATCAAAGAAATGATGACATCAAAGAGAACTTACAAACTTCCCACTTCTAAATTCCATGGAAGTCACAACCTCAATCATCTTTGATCCCACTTATCCCTCATAACCAATTAACTGACAACACGTGTTCCCTCCATCTCCCTCTCCCCACTCACATAGACCATTGTCCCATGTCAAACCCTCCTCACCTCTGACCTAGACAGTTACATCCAAAGAGATGCCAACTTGATTTTAGAGGGCTGATGACATCACTCCCCCAATCAGAAAACTTTGGGGGCTCCTAACCTCCTCTAAGATAGAATACCATTTTTTTCTTTTGGAACCCTTAAAGTCCTTTACAATCTAGCTCACACCTAACTTTCCAGGTCTATTTTTACAATATTCCCTCCCTCATGCTCTATGTTCCAGCTAAACTGGGCTACTTGCCACTCCCTGGAAAAAATATTCTATACCCCCAACTCTGGGCCTTCGCATGAGTCCCCTCCCCCTCATGTGTAACATGTAGGCCTTCATTTTTGTCTCTTAAAATTAGCTTTCTTTAAGACTCAGCTTAAGTATTGTGTTTTTCCTGAGGTCTTCCTCTAAGTTGTTAGTGATCCCTCCACCCAACTACCATGATTTCCTTGTAATACGTTTGAGTCTACTGTATATATTTAATCTGAGTTCTTGTCTTTTCTTCTGATTGAATGTAAGCTCCTTGAGGGCAGGGTCTGTTTCGTTTCTATCTTTGTATCAATCCCCAGTGCTTAATATACAACCTGCTGCACAGTAGATGAGTAATAGGTGCTTTCCCTTATTCTCCTGAAATTGCCCTGAATCTTGGAGATAAAGAAAGGAAAAAACAGGTTTGCTCTCGGGGAGCTTACAACTTAATGGGGAAGAACCATGCAAACAACCATGTACATGCCATAATGCATGTGAGCTATAATTGATTTCAGAGTGAAAGCATTTGTGAGAAAGCTTGGGAAAGGCCTCTTGTGGAAAATGGGATTTGAAGGATGTTAAGAGGCAGAAGTGAGAAGGGAGGTCATTCCAGATGTGGAGAGAACTTGAAAAATGGATCAAGAATGGCCAGTAGATTATGTAGTATATGGAAGAGATTATGGTAAAAAATCTGGAGAAGTAGAAAGAGACCGGGCTGTGAAAGCCTTAAAAGTCAGGCAGAGAATTTTATATGTGTTCCTGGATGCAATGGGAGCCATTAGTTTACTGAATAGAGTGACATGGTCAGGCTTGGATTTCCCTGACTCAGATCTCTTTCCAATCCATCATGGAAAGAGATCTGAGGCAGGGAGATCAATTAGAAGGCCACTGAGATGGTCCAGGAGGTATAGGTATACAGAGTCTCACGAAGGCAGAGGTGAGAAGATTTGTGGGCTGAGGGAGAAGAAAGGGTAGGTGACTGAGAATTGTGGCCCTCTTGATAATAACAGAGAAGTTTAGAAGAGGGGAAAATCCCGAGTTCAGTTTTGGACATGCTGAGTTTGAGCTTTTTAGGGGCACAGATTAAGATGTTCAAGAGACAGGTATGATGTGAACTTGGAGATCAGGAGAGAGGTTCAAGCTGGATTTATAGATCTGGTTCTTGTCTGCATGGAGATGTTAGTTGAAGCTATGGGAACTAACGGTATTACCAAAGGAGAGAGGATAGAGCTAAAAGAGAAAAGGACTTGGGCTAATGCTTTGAGGACCAACCACGCTTAGTGGAAATGAACTGAATGAAGAAAAGGCAGAGTCGAGTTGGGGGAGAGATACAAGAGAGAAGTGCCCCCCTCCCCAAATCTAGAGAGAGAGAATATTTAGGAAGAGAGCGTGATTGACTGTGGCGAAGCTGTGGAGAAGCATTAGGATGGAGAACAGGCCGTTAGATTTGGCAATAAAGAAATCACTGATGACTTTGAAGAAAGGAGTTGAATGACGAGATCAGGAGTCAGATGGCAAAGAGTTAAGAAGCCATCGAAGGGAGAAGTGGAGACTCTAGATGGTGCTCTTAAGGAATTTAGCCACAAAAGGGAAAGAGATATAGGATGCTAGCTAGCAGGGATGGCAGAACTAAGAGTGAGGGAGAAACAGTATTTAGAGGCAGCATGGAAGGAACCAGTAGTTAGGGAGAGACTGAAAATGAGAGAGAGAATGGGAATGAATATTGAAATCGAGAGCAGGAAATGAAGTATGGAAAAAAAACAAGTCAAACTCAAAATGTCTTGAGGGATGACAGGGGCAGCTAGATAGCTCGATAGATAATGTGCTGGACCTGGAGTCATGGTGACCTGAATTCAAATCTATTCTCCTCTGATACTTATTAGCTGGATGATTGTGGGTAGGTCACTTTATTCTCTCTGAGCCTCAGCTTCTTTATCTGTAAAGTGGGGATAATAATAGAACCTATCTCTTGTTAGGAGCATAAAATTAGAGCACTTTGCAAGGCTCAGCTTAATTTTAAATCAATTGATCATTTTTTATCGAACACCTACTATGGATCAGGCACTGTACTAAGTTTTTGTTATAAGGAGAATGTTCTGAAGCTATGTAGATATCATGTACTAGAATAATGATGGGAGGATAAATATAAACATCAAAGGAGGAGAAGTTACTGACTAATAGCAGTAAGAGGAAGGATCTGAAAGTGGTAATGGGCATCAAGGAGTTTTCCAGTTTTCCCACAATATTTGTGAATGGCAGAGAGGAAGATAAGTGAAAATGCCGCTGGGAAGGAAGACTGCAAGATTTATGAGATGCAAATAGACTTTGGAAGCACAAAGATATTTTCCCATTTATATTAGTCAATGAGGTAGCTGGAAAGATAAAAAAGAGCTCTTACATTAGCAGTTAGGTGGCCCAGTGGGTAGAGATCCGAGTTGGGAAGCACAAGTTCAAATCTTGCCTCGGCTCCTTACCAGTGTGTGAACCCTGGGGAAACCACTTAACCTCAATTATGCCTCAGTTTCCTCATCTGTAGGATGGATGGTTGGGGACTAGCTCTCTTCCTTTACGGCCTCAGTAGTCTTGGATTCTGGGGTTATTTTAAGCCTTCATTCATAAATCTAGCATCTGCATTCTTTCTATTGGCTCATGTCTTTGGACTTAGTCCTCCTCCCTCCTTCTCTCGCTCCCCTGGAACCCACAACTTGGGTTGGCCTGGCTCAGCCCTGTCTTGGGGACCCTGGGACTGCCTGTCCTGCCTCTCTACTATGCCTGGAATCTACCCCCATCCCCCACAGGAAAGGCTGGCCTGGCCAACACATTCCTGCTCCCTTTCATTCCCCGCCTCTAACCCCAGCTCTGGCTTCTTCTGGGCCCTTGGGATGGTAGTGTTGGTCTTGGCTTGTCCAGTCTGGTCTATTCCCGGACAGGCGCCCCTCGGTGTACAAGCATTCCAAGAGCCCTGTTCCCTGTCCACTGGACTGGACTTCATTGATGAGGAAGGATGGCTGGCCCAGAGCCCACCTGAGGCCGGAGGCTGGTGGGATTCCCCTTTTCGAGGGACTAATTGGGGACAGAGTGGCAAAGAGGAAAGAGCGCCATGTTAGGCGTCATGGAGCTTGAGGTTAAATCCTGACTATTATCAGAATGAATGAATCTAGATGAAAATTCCTTGAAAGTTGGGACTGTTTTTGACCCTTTTTGTGCCTAGCCCATTGCCTGGCATACAATTGGTGTTTAATATGTGCTTGTTGATTTGAACAGAATTGAGTTGTGTGATTGGAGCAAGTCCCTTCCCTTCATTGAACCTCAGTTTCCTCATCTATTAAATTAGGGGATTGGAAAAATAATCTTCCAGATCCCTTCCAAATTGATGATCTTAATGATGTACTTAAATCAATGAGCTCAAGCCCAAGTTCAGTTCAGTTACTATGGTGGGGATGATGGGAAGTGGAAAGATGGGATTTGAGGCAAGATTCCTTTCAGATCCAATTAATAGAGAACTCGTCTTGTCCAATTTCTTCATTTTAGAATTGAAGAAACTGAAAACTACATGGTGAAGGTGATGAGATTTGAATGCCCTCCATTCCTGGTGCTCCTGAGATTAGTGGCAACAAGAGAGATGTTACAATTCCCTTCAATCGGCCACAGGTTTAAAAGTGAAAGATTTGACTTATTCCCGAGTTATTAATTGCAAAATGAAAGTTTATTGTTGGTAGAAATGAGGGACTGATTTTTTTTGCTAAGGGACTGATTTCTATAGTGGCAAAGGCCTATTGGGAAATGGAGTTTTACGCCGAGAGAATCAGTGGGCAGAGTCCTATCAGCTGAGCAAGCTACTTTAGGCCTTCTTAAAAGAGTTGAAGGAAGCTGTTATATTGGGCATCTTGGTGGGGGCTGTCTCAGCTGATCAGACCAGGATTCCTCAATTGAATGAGAATTTTGAATTTCTACGGGAGTTGCTTTGCCCTTGAATAGTATTGCTTCTCTTATCCTGGGAAGATGGGCCCTGTCTCTAGACTATTTGGAGCCTGGAAGATCCTGATCTCTGAGATCAGAAAAGGGGACACAATCTCAGAATGATAATCTTAAAGGGATCACAGCTTCAGTGAAGGGAACAGTTTCCTTCCCTCTTCAAATGGACTCACCTAATGTTAAGAGTTAGTAAAGGGAAGAGCCAGGATTTGAAATTGGGTCTTCTGGCTCCAGGGCCAGAAGTCTTTCTAGAGTACCTTGCTCCTCCCCTTGAGGTGAATCCCAAGGATGGGACAGTTCTAGGTGGATGTTATTTCATCCCTCCTCCTGCTTCCAGGACGAGCACAATCAAACTTCTGGAATAGAAAGAAAAATGAATATCCCTTGAAGGACAATGGAGAGATGAACATTGGAGTGTGATTGGGGAGAAGTGGGGTAAATACTGGCTATCAAAATACACAGGGAGAGAGAAGTTGGACTAGAAACATTCATGTTTTTGAGTTAGTTTGTGACACTACCTCTCCTATTCTCTCTTTCTGACTATTATCTCTATCCATATCTTTCTGGACATCCCCAAGTTATTCCTTTGGGCCCTCTTGTCTTTTAGCTCTAAACTGTCTTCTTAGGTAATCTTTCAGCTCTCACAAGTTCAATTATCCCAACAGGTCCATCTCTGTGCAAATGAGTCCCATAGGAAAAAAAATATATACATGCAGACAGCTGTATGCATACATGCACACATAGATATATACATATGTTTATACATATGGACATCTCTCTCTGGGTATATACATATATATATGGGACTCATTTGCATAGAGTTGAATCTATTGGGATAGTTGTGTTATATCTCCATCTCTATATTTGTTTCTTTCTTTCTGTCTCTGTCTGTCTCCCTCTCTTTCCCCTTCCATCTCTCTCTCTCTCTCTCTCTCTCTCTCTCTCTCATTCTCTCTCTCTCTCTCTTTCCCTCTTTCTCTTCCTCCAAAGACACACACACACATCTAATAGCTCTAACCCCTCTTCTCAACTCCAGTTCCCTATTATCAACTTCCTCTTGGACATCTTGGATGAGCTATCTCCAGGAATCTCAAATTCAACATTCCCAGATCTGGCCTTGTAGTGTTTCCCTTAATACTTTCTCTTTTGGGGGAAACTTTTCTCTTATTGCCACGGTCACCACCATTCTCCCAACCACCAGGGTCTCAAGCTGGATTTCCGGTCTGTTGTCAAATCTTATCATTTCTAACATTTCATACCATTTCTTGCATCTTTCCCCTTCTCTCCATTGCTCATCTACCACCTTAGTGCAAACCTTCCCCCTGGACTACGGTAAGAATCTCTTAATTAATTTTCTTCCCTCAACATTCTATCTGCTCCTATTCACTTTTCAGAAGCTGCCAACATGATTTTCTTAAAGCCTACTTCTTCCCATGTCATCCTGCCCCCAGCACCCAACATCAAACCCAGAGTCCTCTGGGTCACTTAAAGCCCTTTGTCCCCTACCCCTTTCTGACCTTTCCAGTCATGTTCTACTTTAGTGCAGGGATGTCCCCACACTGACTTTTGCTATTCCTTGTCCATGATGCTTCCCCTCCTATCTCCATTCTTTTGCATTGTCAGTGCGCCATGCTGGAATGCTCTCCCTCCTCCCTTTCCAGTTTCCTTTGAGATTCAGTTCCAATCCCTCTGTAGAAGGACCTTCCAGGTCTTCCCACCACTGGGATCACCTTCCAGCTACTCTTATGTGTACTCAGATATTTTCAGGCTAGTTCTTTATTAGATTGTGAGCTCCTTGAGGGTATATTTCTTCAGCCCTACTTTGTATTCCTGGGGCTTAGCCCAGTGCCTGGCACATCGTAAACTCTTAAGCAATGGTGGTTGACCGACTCTTGAAGAAATATGGGAAATCTAAGTGCCAGAGGTGAGGAGTTAATGGATTACAAACGCACAAAATGGGAAACAGAACCGTTGTGTAGGGAAAAAGCAAGCTGACCCATTTAGCTGGAATGCATCGTGCGAGGAGAGTAATATGAAAGCAGACTGCAAAGGCAGATGGGAGCCACTTTATGGAAGTCTTTAACTTCCAGGCACAGCATTTTAGATTTTATCCTGGATGCTACAGGGAACTAGTCAAGACCTAGAGGGAATCTCACCCGAGTGACAACTCCCAACTATTCCAGCAAGCGGTGACAGAGGACAGTGAGCTGGGTAATGAGTTCTTCTTCTTTTTTATAATCCCCAGAGCTCAGTACAGCGCCTGGCACTTAGTAGGGTATGCTTATCGATCGACTGGTTAATAATTCCAAATACCAGATAACCCCAAAACTCTAAGACTTAGACTTGGAAAGTATCTGAAACATAATCCTAGTTCAATGTTGCCCTCACCCCTGTACACACTTTACAGATGGGGAAACTGAGGTTCAGGGGGGAGACTCAGCAGACTTCCCAAGATAAAAGTCACATACATAGCTAGTGGGTAATAGAACCAAGATTGGAACTCAATGGGTCTGATTCTGGACTCAAGACTCTCCCCTCTACCTAACATTACTCTCTTCCCTGCCCACAAAGTTGGGTATGACCCAAGACCTTGCAGCCCACTCCCCTTTCTGATTCACTTTGGCCCATTTCTACCGAGTCTCTGAACTCTTAGAGTCAGGATGGAGGGAATGCGCCAAAGGGATAAACCACCTGCAAATAATGGAGAGCAGACCCTTTCAATCCTCCATGATGTAACCTTCGCAACCACAGCTCCTCCCCCCTCCCCCCAGTAGTGCGGCTCTCTCCTCAGTGGGGCTGTTGAAAGCTGAGCTTGGTGGGTTGTGACTAATTGCTAGCAGATTTTTTCCATCCTTGAAGAAGAAAAAGAGAATCAGGAGAAGGGGGGGTGGGACGGGAACCCAGCAGTGAATAGCTCGGAAGAGTTTCAAACATGTGGGCGTTCTCTGGGACCAAGGATGAGGATGACTCCAAATGTAAACAGTCCCAAAATAACTCAGTTCTCCATGCCCAGGACTGGATGTCCCCATGCCCTTTCCCTCTGGGAACTGGAGGTCAGAGAAAGGTGACAACACCAGGTAGCATGATGGGCTATCTGGGCTGGAGAACAGATAATGGAAACTATCTTTTTACTCAGCCCAGAGGCTTCCTGAGGGCAGGAGCTTTGGATTCTGTTTCCCTGAAGCTTCCAGAGGACAGTGATTACGTCCAACTCTGTACAACATGGACTCCTTGAGTCTAGAGACTCTTTCTTCCCTATTAGGTTACAGACTCTCTGAGGGCTGGGATTGTATCTACTGCATTAGAATAAGGAACTCTCCCAGGACACAGGTTGGGACTCTTCTGTGAGACTGTGAACTCCCTAGGGCAGGGGCTACATCTCACCCATCAGACTAAGGCTAACCTTGAGTAGAGATAATGTCTCTACTCTACTAAGCTAGGAGCTAGGTTTCTGAGAAGAGAAATTTGTCTCCATCAGCAGAAAGAGGGCTTCGGAAGAGCAAGGAATGGGAGGCTCTTCCTGATTTCTCTGAAGAGGAAGCAGTTTTTTTGTCCTGGAAGGAATAAGTGCCATTAGGTGAAAGATCCTCCAGTGAGAGACAGAAGAAGGCATGCATTGGTGGTTGGTGACTGCTCATGGAGGATTACTATCATAGTTATCTGCCAACCTGGTAAGATATTAAGAGAGCTCTGTTGTCTTCCCAAGATACAAATCCAAGATCTGTGAGACCTGATGATGACTACTCATTTCAAATGCACAGATGATGTGCCAGGAGGAAATAAAAAAAATATTGCTAAAAATTATGGTCTTGGGCAAGAAACTGAAGATCTTGGGTGCCCAAGCACAGGTGACATTTTTATCATAACTGTCAATTTATAGACAAGAGCTTCCAGAGAGAAAGACCGGTGGGGGAAGTAAATGGTTAAAAAGATTTTGTCAGAAAAGAGGATTTGGATTTCTGAACTGTAGCTTAAACTATAGGAACAACAGACTCATGGCCAGGAATGGAGTAACCCTAACAGAGGCAGCAATGGATCGCATTTGTCTATATTCTGGCAAATCTAATCCCCAAAAAGTGTTTAAATGAAAGGGAAGGAGAAAGTAGAAGGTAAAATGGAGAGAGAATAGTTGCCCAGAAATCCAGAAGTTCACAGAAAACAAAATCTAAGAAGGGAGGTATGGCCTCAAGGGCCTATAAATAAAGGCACAAAATAACAAGCAGAAGAGACTGCTCATTTTAGTGCAAAGATACAAATGTGACTTCATAGAGGTCACTGAGACTTGAGATGAGATCCAGGACTGGGAAATACATCTCTGGGAGGGTGTTTTATTTTTTCAAAAGAAGCAGGCCAGGCAATAAAGAGGCACTGGATATTAAGAAGATATGTTTGTAAGAATTATAAAGGTGAAGCATGATGGGAACTTTTAGGTAAAAGTCAAGAGAAGCAGAAATGGCAAGTGATTTTGTTATTAAAATATACTATAGACCACCTGGACATAAAGAGGAAATAGATGAAGAGTAAGGGAAAGAACACAAAAGTGTGATGGAATAGCTCTGGGACATTCCCTTGATGTGGCAATTCAGAACAGGTAATAACTTTTTGACATATCTGAAGGAAAATTTCATCCTTCAAAAGGTAGGAGCTTAATTATTACTTACTATTTAACTAATTCTTTTTATATATTCTACATCCTAGTCAAGTTGTCCTTTCATTGGTGCCCTGTCTTACTCAGAGCCTTCCCTAATGCTTTTAGTTGCTAACTCTCTTTATGTCCTGAAATCATCTTACAGACATATAATGAGATAATATTTGTCAAGTGCTTAGCCTGGCATATAGTAGGTGCATAATTCTTTATATAATTACAGGTAATTTGTAGACACAAGTTGGCACAGTGCACAAAACATTCATCCTGGAGTCAGGAAAACCTGAGTTTAAATCCAACCTGAGACACTTACCAGCTGTGTGACCCTGGACAAGTCACTTAACCTGTGTTTGTCTTGATTTCCTCACCTGTAAATTGGGGATAATAACAGCATGTGGCTCTCAAGATTGTGAGGATCATATGAGATAATAATTGCCAAGTGCCCAGTTCCTGGCACAGAACATGTGTTTAATAAATTCTTGTGCCTTTCTCTCCCCACTTTCACACATGTACCTCACATCCATCACAAGTAAAATATGAGCTCCTTCAGGGTGGAGTCTGCTTCACTTTTGTGTTTTGACTCTCAGTATCTACCACAATATCTCAAAGATAGTTACATGTGAAAGATTAACCAGTGTTTGTTGGAGGGAAAATTATATTTTGCATCTGATTTTCACCAAGAAAGAAAAACCAGTTTCTGGGAAATGGTGGAAACTTTAGGGAGAACTGACCACTCCATCTTCAAATTTGTGATACAAGAAAGGAAAACTGGAATGCTTTGACCTTAAATTTGGGAATTGCAGATTTCAAAGAATAAGAGAAAGGACTGGCAGGATTTCTTAGCCTAAAATTCCACGCATAATAAACCCAAGAGAATCGGAGAGCTATCAAAAGTGACATTCTGATGACAAAGGATAATTCTGGTTAAGAGACAAAGTTATAGAAAAACCACATAAAATTTATAGGAAAAAAGTTGATGCGGATGCACAAGGATCTCTCAAATGAACTTAGATGTTTTTTACTTGTACACAAGAGATGGAAACAAGGGCAAGTAATGGAGAATGAATATACGTTATAGCATGGTACTGCAAGGATAGTGTAAGGATTGTTAAAGCTCAGGCTGGTGAGAAAAATTTATATAAAAATATTGATATATTTTAAATCATTTGGGGGAAAGGAAGAATCAAGAAAGGGACAGAATTACTTCTTGAGATAGATGGGATGTCTAGAGGATCACAGAGATAAAGCTGAAAGGGATTTGCATATGTCATCAAGTCCCACACCTTCACTTTACAGGGGAGTCACAGAAAGGTTAAATTCCTTACCCAGAGTTTCATAGATAGTAATAGACAGGATCTGAACTCTGGCTCCAGATCAAGGACTCCATCATCTATACAATATTGTCTTTCCACAGGGTTAAGATGATAATTGATAAAGACAAGTTAGCGATGCTTAACTCATTTTTTATTGTTTTCTCTTCCAAGGAGAATGATTTTTAGATTGGAAAGGCCAATACAAAAATAGCTAGTGGAGAGATGATACTTAAAATGAGGAGGGAGAAAATAAGAAAGCATCTAACCGAGCTTAATGAGTTCAACTCATCTGGCTTTTATGAAAGGGAATGACAGATGTGACTGATTGATTAAAAGAAAGCTTGTAGGTAATGGGAAACAGTATTGGTGAAGGCATTCTGTTTCCTAATTTCAAAAAACGAGAAGAGAGTTAACTTTGCAACTATAGGTTGGTGAGCTTGATTTTGATTTCTGACAAAACTTCAACATATTATTTTTTTTATTATAGCTTTTTATTTTCAAGTTATATGCATGGGTAATTTTACAGGATCGACAATTGCCAAACCTTTTGTTCCAACTTTTCCCCTCCTTCCCCCCACCCACTCTCCCAGATGGCAGGTTGACCAATACGTGTTAAGTATGTTAAATTATAAATTAAATACAATATTAGTATACATAAAAATATTATTTTAAAAAATGTTAGGTAACATTTTCAAAATGGAAATGGCAATCACAATGATCTAGAATGGTTTCATTAAGAATATGCCATGCCAGATTAACCACATTTTTTCCTTTCTTGCCAGAATTATTGGTCTATAGAACTATTGGTCTTCTTTCCAGCTCTGAGATTTTGTGATTCTATGTGCCCATAAACCTGGGGGCTCCCAAAGACAGACACAGTTTGTCAATATTTTAGCAAAGGATGTAACAAAGATGTCATGTGATTTTTGTGTAAAAGATATGTATCATCATACAACTTGATGGATTTAGAAGTAGTTAAATATGTGGACCTAAAGAATAGTTATCACTAGTTCAAAATGTATGTATGTATGTTTTTGTGTATCTATATGTATATCAAAGATACACCTTAAAAGGGACAGTAAATATTTTGGACAACAGGGTTAGAATTTTAAAAATTCTTGATAGGCTGGAACACTGAGATGAATCAATTAAGATATAATTTGAGAGAGATAAATGTAAAGTCTTACATTTGGGCTAAAGAAATCAATTTCTCAAGCAAAATATAAGGAGGCATAGTAAAGCATCAATTTGTCTGAAAGAAGTCTTGGGATAGGGGTGGATTGATGATTTAACTGTAATCAACAATATATCATAACAGTCAAGAAAGTGAATGTAAACCTAGGCTAGGTTCATCGAATTTGCTTAATAAAAGCATTCAGTGCTTAGGCATCCTGCTGTACCTTTCCCTAGTCAGACCACATCTATGGTGTGGTGTTTAGTTCTGGGCACTACATTTTAGGAAGAACATTGACAAGCTGGAAAGCATACACAACCAGGGTGATGACGATGGGCCTTCTGATTAGACCATTTAAAGATCAGTTGGATGAAGTGAGGATAATTTAACTTTCCAAATATGAGATTTAGGGGATATGCGATAGCTATCATCAAGTATTTGAGATATATTAGACTTGTGTTTGACCCAAGAGGGAAGAATTAGGAGCCATATGGGAGAAGATACAAAGAGACAAATTTAGATGATGTAAGAAAATTCTTGGAAACAATTGAGATCTATCCTAAAGTACGAAAAACTCCATTGGAGGTAGCGGTATCTCATTCATTAGTGGTCTTTAAACAAAAACTATATGGATGACTCCTTGATGGCTACAATGCAAGAGAATTCTTATGGATTGGACTAGATAATTTGGAAGGTCTTTCCAGCTCTGAGACTTTGGGATTCTATGTGCCCGTGAAGCTGGGTGCTCCCAACGTCAAGGACTGCATCTCTTCTGCCAGGCCAAGTATTCCCTGAATGCAAGGATGTTGGCTTCCTTATCAGGTTGGGGACCTACTTAAGGCTTGCAATTTTCTCTCCTATCAGACTGGAAGCTACCTGAAAACAGGGACTATGTCTTTCCATGAGACAAAGGAGATTGTCTTATTCCTCAGCACTGCCTTCTTTGTTAGATTTGGGACTCCCTGAGGACAGGAGATTTGTCCCTAAATTTTTTTTTGCCATCTAGTTGAACAATGACTACTCCCCATCCAAGAGACAGGCATCCTGGTCCTAAGAAGGCCTGGCCATGGGGTTAGATTCCGTAAAGCTCAATACTAGTTATTTCCTGGGGAAGGACCCTTAGGTCAGGATACCTCCAAGCAATGGTCCACTGTCCTTAAGGGTCATGGGAATTAGACATTTGATCTCTCCCTCTCCTACAGACACTTTGTCCACACCAAAACTTGGGCCCAAGTCAGTGAGAACAACTTTGGTATCTTGTTCTATCATCTGATATAACTCTCTGTCACATGTTTTGCTCCCCAGGATAAACTAATGGATCAAGGAGACTGAAATTTCGGTCACAGAGTCCTTCCCTCTTTTGCAGGCTGGAAAATGGCTACAATTCACCCCTAGCTAAGCAGAGCTCTGTTTTGCCCTCGAGGTTATTCAGGGAAGGCCATTCATCTGGTTTCCCATTCTACTTTCTGTGTCTTGGCTATTTGTTAGCTGCAGATCCTCCCATTAGACCAACCTTTCTGAGAGCAGAGATTATGACCTTTTATTTTTGTAAACCTAGTGACTAATACAGATAACAAATGCTTACAGAATTCCTTAAAGTCCTCATAATCAAATGTAACTTTTCTTTGAGTCTAGATTATGGGATTCCAACTACTTGAGCCTAAAACTTTTTGTCTTCTTGCACATGAAAATAACTGCTCCCCACCCTCAATGAAATAATATCCTATAAATAATAATGGATTTTTCTATGGTTTTGCAAAGACTTTACATATTAAACTGACATGAACCTCACAAACAATTCTGGAGTGTAATTATATGCTATAATGGCACTGTGATTGTCATTGATTCTAGATATCCCCCCAGCACAACTCAGCTCTGTTGGCTTATACCATATGATCTCATTTTATAAGTTCACCATGTGGGGGTCTGCCTACTTGTCATGGTGCTAATGATGATGGGAATGGGGCTATAGCCATGATGGTGGTGATGATGAGAGTGAGAATAATGGAGCTGATGGTGATGAAGAAGACGGTGGTTGTGATGGTGAGAACGGCAGTGATGAGGAGGGCAGTAGCCATAATGGCAATGTTGGTGATGATGGTGATGGTGGGGCTGCCTTGATGATTAGGCTAATGTGAGATGAAGAGGGCATTTGGACTCTGCTGGAGTTAGGATTAGGATGTCACTCTAGCCTTCCAGTCCATTCCCCCCCCCCCAGGAGCTGGAGAAATAAACCTCCCATCCTTTGTTGCTTCATCTAAGGTAGTGACTTCAGGAATGGATAAGGGGTTTCAGATCCAGTAGGAGTGGAGAGAAGACCCATGGCTGCTTTGGGTTGATTGAGGGAAGATGTTTGGGGAGTGGGATGGCCCTGTGGCTTCCCTCACATCACACCTCCTCCATTTCATCTGAAGGCATTTAGCTTCTCCATCAGTCTGTCCCCTGACATTACTGGCATCCCAGAAATCTGAGATGAGTGGAAAAAAAGGGAAACCAAATCTTAGCTCATCCCGGCGGGCCCCCTGGCGCCGTGGTCCCCCAGAGGAACCCTTTTTCCATGGTTCAGTCCAGTGTCTTGTGGATATGACTTCAGCGCTAGAGATCCCCGCCTTGCTGCTCCTGGGAGAGGGGCCCAGGCTTGTGGTGCATTCCTCGCATGCTCCCCTCTGCTCCTGCTCGCTCACCCGAGGCCTCAGACGTGAGAACTGGACTGCAGAAGAGCCGTCTGTCTCCCTACTGCTCTCAAGGGGACAGGGTGTTGTTTGGTGTGGGAGAGAAGGGAAGGGAATGGCCAAGGACATATTTTCCATAGAAGCTTGGCCTTCAAGTTTTTATTTGATTCTACCTGGAACTGTCTTCCCTTTGCTCAAAGGTCCCCATGGCTCCCTATTGACACCTCCCATTCGGCATTTAAAACCTGTCTCAGTATGGTGCTAGAATGGCCATTACTCCCCTTTGCACACTTGATGTTGGAGCAAAGTGCCCTTCCTACTCTTCTTGGTGTCCCACATTTCATCTCCTGAATCCATGTCTCTGCATGGGCCATCCCTCATGCTGGGCTTGCACTTCTTACTCAAGGCTCAGCTCAAGCATTATCCTCCTCCATGAAGTCTTGCCTGATTGCCCTCAGTTGCTTGGATTACACACACACATACACACACACACACACACACACACACACACACACACACACACACACACAGCTTCTCCTGAATGTAAGCTCTCCAAGAACAGGGAATCCTTTATTTTTGTCTTTGTGTCCCTGGTGTGTTTGGCAAATAGTAGGCACTTAATAAATGTTTGTTCAGTTGACATAGGGGATGTTTAATAAATGCTGTTGATTGACTTGACATATGAGGAAATACAATCCCAGAGGAATAATTCTTCACCTTCATACCTTTTTTGTATTTTCCCATATCACAAGGAATAGTTCTCAGTGGGGGGAAGGAATATAAACAGAAATGAGGATAACGTAAAGGCAAAAGATAATAATGAAGTTCTTTAAGAATCTTACATGTAGTTCCATACTTGGTATGAGCAAAGCAAGGAAAGGAAGGAGCAAAGAAAGATGGAAGAAAAAAGAAATTAAAGAAGGAAGAAAGGAGGGGAAGGAGGGAAAAGAAGGAAAGAAAAGAGGAAGGAAAGAAAGAAGGAAGGTAGAAAAGAAGGAGGGGTTGAAGGAAGGAAAGAGGGGAGTGAGGAAGGAAAGAAGGAGGGAAGACGGAAGGGAGGGAGGGTGGAAAAAAGGAAAGAATGGATGGAGAAGGAAAGAAAGAAGGGAGAAAATAAGGGAGGGAGGGAGAAAGGAAAAATGAAAGAAGGGGGGAGGAAGCAAGGAAGGAAGAACTCAGCATTTCTTAAGCAACTGCTATGTGCCAGGCACTATGCTAAGCACCTCACAGATATTATCTAACTAGGTGCCTCATAACAACCCTTAGAGTAAGTGCTATGATCAAAGCCATTTTATAATGGGTTAGGTGACTTTCCCTGGATCACACAACTCTCAAGATTTTAACAAAATGAATTTGAACTCGTCTTCCTGACTCCAAGCCTAGAGTTCTACTTGACCATCCGGTTCAACTACAATTTGTAGCTGAAGCAAGAGGACACAGGAGAAAAGAGAAGTGACTCTGAAGTGGGATGAAATTTGGGTTTCAATCCCACCTTCAATGCTTTTTTGCTATGTGACTGGAAAATTCCTTTAACTTCTCTGAATCTCATTTTTCTCATTTGTGAAAGGGGAGTATGATCTATAATCTGAACAGGGTTGTTGTGAAGATGAGTTAAGACAGGATGCAAATCATCAGAAGCATCGTTGTATAATGGACTGGTGGTACAAGGCCCACCTCTGATACACCTATAAGGCTGTGTGAGCTTGGACAAGTCAATTAACTTGACAGTGATCTTCTCTCTCTCTCTCTCTCTCTCTCTCTCTCTCTCTCTCTCTCTCTCTCTCTCTCTCTCTCGTATGGAGAATGTGCTGATCTGCAGTGCAGTGAGTATTTCTTCACTGAGAACACCTACTGTATACCAGGCACTGAGCTTAGTGCTGGGAATAGAAAGGTAAAGGATAATCCTTAACTTTAAGAAACTCCCAATCTGAGGGGTGGAGAGAGATACACAGAAGACATTTGCAGGGTACGTTAAAGCTCCCATCCACTCCTAAGGGTGGGAATCTTTTTTTAATCCTCTCTCCTTAGTGAGGACTGGATCTGCCAGTTAACTAGACAGCTGAGGGTAGAAAGATTCCCGCAGGTAGGAGCGGTTCCTTTTGCCGGCTTGCTGATAGACATCAGCCAGTTTGTAAGACAGCAGACATCTGGATTTTTGGAAATGCCTGCAGGCACATGAGGGCTTTGAGAGCTACTGGAAGGGAAGCCCAAGGAACTCGAGGAAAAGGAAGCAGTGGGAGGCCTGTGAACTCGCCGGTGTCTACGTCTCCACTGACCCAGCACGGGGCCTCATGTTCTAAAAGGCTCCCCTACGTCAGAGCAGTGAGGTTAGCTTTTCAAAAAGGAGAGAAAATATCCTGCATCTGCATTCCAAGGTGTGGGCCAGGCCTTGGAGAGGACCGGGAATGTCTAGTGGAATTCAACAGGAAAGGCGGCGCTGAGACTTCTAGAGCTCAGGGGATGAAGGGGGAAGAAAGCAGGCTGAAGGCCATCGGGGAAGGGACTTCCCACGCTGGGACTGGAAGGGAGATGACAAGAGCTCCACTCTTCCCCAGGCCATGGCCAGAGTGATTTCAGTTGCTCTTCCAAACTCAATGGCTTCTGAGATTTGAATAGAATGAATTTGGAGTCTCCCTTGGAATAATCAAGCTGGAATGTCCAGGGATAGTGGGATGGACTATCTGGGATTGTAGTGGACTTCAGAGCAGGAAACACAAAGGCTCAAATGCCAAGTCACAGAATGACTTTAAGCATAATCTCTGGTAGTCTCAATTTCCAGAGCTCTAAAATGGGGTCAATTATATTGGCTCTGCCTCACAGAGTTATTGTGAGCCCTAACATGTTACCACAGTGTGATCCCTGTAACAGGCCATCTTTCACATTCAAAAACAAGGCTCCTCCACCCACTTCCTAGCAATACACTACACTTCAGACACCCTCACTGCTTTCTCCTCCGTAGCCCACATTTGCCGTGATGTTAACCACGGCTGACTCCTCCGTAATCTACACGCTAACGGGGCTTCAATATTCTTCATATGCCTATTCCTACATGTAGGCCGAGGAATTTACTACGGATCTTATCTCTACAAAGAAACATGAAACATCGGCATAATCCTACTTCTCACTGTCATAGCAACAGCATTTGTAGGATATGTTCTTCCTTGAGGCCAAATGTCATTCTGAGGTGCCACCGTAATTACCAATCTATTATCCGCTATCCCCTACGTTGGCACCACCTTAGCAGAATGAATTTGAGGGGGATTCGCAGTAGACAAAGCAACACTCACACGATTCTTTGCCTTTCACTTCATCATCACAGCACGAGCCATTGTTCACCTACTGTTCCTCCATGAAATAGGCTCTAACAACCCCTCAGGAATCAACCCAGACTTGGACAAAATCCCATTTCACCCCTATTATACTATTAAAGACGCCCTAGGTCTCGTACTCCTTCTCCCGGTGAGCTGTTGTCAGGAAGTCCTGGGTTAAAATCCTGCCTCAGATAGTCACTATTGTGACCCTGGACAGCTCTAGCCACTGAGCTGTGCAGTAGAGAATTTAAATGACTTCCCCAAATAACCCAGCCAGTCAGGGAGCACATCCCCATCTCCTCCACATCTTCTGTCCTTCTGCCCCTGCAGAAGCTGCCCTCAGGGAAGACTTGGGTTCTGAGATTATTTTGGTTTTTCAGCAATGGGTTCGAACTTTCCCTCAGTCCTTGTTCTAAAGCACTTGTTTGTAAGACAACTTAAGGAATTGGTGATCACTCTGTGGCTGGTTTTTGGAGTCAGTGTATAGCCAGAGCTAGGCATGAGTATAGGGGGGCAGCTAGGGGTCAGTTTGGGGGTGGGCTTCTAGGTCACTCCAAAGCTAGTCAAAGGCTAGGATCAGGGGAGTTGGGACATAGAAAAATGTGAGTCAGAAATTAACCCATCTCATTCAAGGGAAGGTGGGAACAATTTCCTTTTGATTCTTTCTTTTCCCATGGGTGATTTGACTTGGTATTAAACAGACAGACCTGCATTCAAATCCAGCCTTCAAATACTTACTGTGTGACTCTGGACAAATCACTGTTTGCCTCAGTTTCCTCAACTATAAAATGGGGACAATAACAGCACCTCCCTCCCGGGATTGTTGGGCGTGTTAAATGATAAAAGCATCTTGTAAACTTTAAAGTGTAATACAAATGCTAGCTGGCTATCCACTCTGGCCCTTATAGAGAGGCCTGGAAGCAAAGACCAGGTGACCATTTGGCTAGTGTTGGTCCTTCAGAGATGGGATCTACCCTGAGAGTGAAGGACGGAGGGAGGAAGAGCTTTCAGAACCCTCCCTGCCTCCTCATTCGTTGCCGCTGGTCCCAACTGGCTTCTGAAGCCCCTTCCTGTGTCCTGGACCACCCTTCTCTAGCATGCACCATCCCAGAACCCTCTGCATTGTCTTAGTGACAGTCATGGAAGTCCCTGTCCCATTGCCACTAGCTGAGAACTCTTTCTCGTTTCATTTTATTTATCCGTCCAATCCTTCCGAGGACGTCTATGCTTCTCGTGGGTCCCAAGGAGAAGAGAGAGAGAAAAATAAGAATCAGGACATCTAGATTCCGTTTCTGGCTTGCTCCGTAGCATCGCAATGGGAAGGGGGGGGACTGATGCTGGCCATAACTGAGAGTGGTTTGCATTCATTACCCCCAACGAACAACGTCTGAGACTTAGGCAGAGGGGAAGGTATTTCTGTGTTGGGAAAATGACTTGGGCTGGGTTTATCATGTCACCCACGTTGCAACACCCTCAGTCCCTTTCTTCTTACTCCAAACACCAATCAATCACTAATTTGTGTTATTTCTAGCTTCTCAAGGTCATGCCCACGAGAGAGGGATCACCCACATGAAACAGAAAATCCTAATGTGAGCACGAATGACTGTACACTCTAAGTGCTGCTGGGTGGGAGAAGGGAGGGTCATCAGGGAAGGCTTCCTGGAAGAGAAGGGGTTTCCGCCCAGACCTTGGGGTAGAGAGCGGCTCCAGCCCCCCAGGCAGCAACGCAGGAGACCACTGAAAGACCACCAAAGAGCAGAGGACTTACTGCCAGACCCAGAGGCATGCCGGTGAGAAGATGCTTAATTGGTTCTTCCGAGGGGAGGATTTACAAACGGCCTCTTCCTCTTGCTTCCAAATGGAAAAATCCACTGGGCCCGAAGCCCTGAATGAGCTCCAGGCCAAGGTCTGTGACTCAGCCCAGAGTCATAAATAACAAGTCCCTCATGACAAAGTTGAGAAGGGGAGCCGGGCCCAGGGCCACATATTTATTAGAAAAGAGAGCCGAGCCATGATCTGGGAGCTCGGTTTCCGGAAAGCAGAGACCGCAAGGCGGTAGGAAAGGTCAGGAGGCGCTTCCACAGGAAAGCAGGACCTAGCTCGCTGCTCATTCTCACCTTTCATGTTGGGCTGAGAACACTGGGACTTTCACAGGAGGGATGTCCCATCCGCAGGCCAGAGAAGGGAGACACATTCCCTTCCTAGCCTTTCCCCAGACCCTCCCTCTATTTCCACAGCCTTTCTGAGGCACCCCTCGAGAAGACCAGGACCCAATCAGCAAGGAATCAACCAGGAGCTTTTATTAAGCACTTTCTAAATACCAGGCACTGTTTTAAGCACTGCTGATGCAAAGAAAAATAAAAACAATCCCTGCCCTCAAGGAGCTTACTTTTGAATGAGATAATAATACCTTGGTAGAAGAGTTGATAAGAACAGAAGGCCCCAGTGCTGATATTTTAACCTGGGAACCCACCTTAGGGGTTCATGGATAGATTTTTAGGAAAATCAGCCAACTTATTTTGGAAAAAAAAGTATAGCTTTATTTCAATATAGTTTCCTTCATAATCCATGTATTTTATTTTACACATTTAAAATGTTTTTTTTTGGGGGGGAGGGAGCAGATTTCACCGACCTGCATGTCTAAGAGGTCTATGACCAAAAAGAAAGTTCAGAACTCTTGCTCCAGGGGCTGAGAGGACCAGGATTCCATGTCATAGAATCAGTGGCTGCCACAATTCATCCACGTAACTGATGCTTGATGAAAATCCCTCATGGTAACATGCCCAGCAATTGGCCAATGGGGGTCTGTCTGAAGAGCTCCATGGGAAGGGGAACCGGTCACCTCCTACAGTAGCAGCTTGTTCCACTATGGCACAGATCTCTCCTCAGGGGAGTTTCTGCAAAGGAGCCCCAGTGGATGTCCTTGCAGCTTGGACCCCTTGCTTCTCATTCTTCCTCCTGGAGCAAAGATTATTTCCTCCAGTCTTTGTTCCAATTTATCCTGCCCATCTCTTGTGTGTTGTCTCTCTGGTTAGACTGAGAGCTCTTTGAAAGAAGGTCCCATTCTTTGCTTTTCTTTGGGTACCCAGAGCTCATCCCCTCATGCCCACCGAGGTTTCTCTTTCATAGACTCAAGACCTCTCATCCCTTTGACTGGCCCTCCTATAATATGGATTCATAACTCTTCAGGATCTTCTTTGACCTCCTTGGGACAGTTCAGCTTACAAGTTTGACCCACAGATCCGAACTTGGGGCTCCAGATGTGCTCAGGCAGGACCTGAGGCAGTTGAGGGGATGCTGATATTTGCATTTTCAGAAGCTCTGCCCCTCACCGAGCAGCCTTCCATCATGGCATCCAATCTCTGGCCAGCCATGTGAGATAACTGACAATGTGGCTTGTTCTCTCCTTCGTCACCCAACTGCAGTTGACTTGCTGTGTAGATCAGTCGTTTCTCCTCTGAGCCTCAGTTTCCCTATCCTTATTTAGGAGGCAAAATTAACATTCTATCTTTTAAAATTTTGACTAAGTCCTGGGTATGTGCCTCTTGGAACTGCTGTCAGGTTAGAAAAATAAACAAAACAAAACACAATTGTTGGATCGTGTCATGATAAAGCTAGATGAAGTCTTAGGAAGCAACCCCAACACATTCTCATTTTACATAGAAGCAAATGGAGGCCAAGAGGAAAATTTACTCATCCAAGGTCAAATAATTTTACATATATATATAATCATTTGACCTTGGAGATATTATATATATATATATATATATATATATATATATATATATATATATATAAAGTGTTTTGAATTAAAAAAAACACAGTTGAAAAATAAAACACTAAATAAGGAAATCTCGGCTTGCTTTCTGCTCCTCTCTCCCCAAGTTGAACCTAAAGGTTAATGTGTATGGTGAGGAAAGAACCATCAGCAAATTTTGGTGCTTCTGGTTGGCCTCTTACTCCCAAAGCTAATGAACACTTTCTTGGTTCAAATAAGGGCCTCTGCTTTGATTAGGGCACTTAGCACATGAACAGATGATTGCCACCAGGTTCTCTGCCGGAAAATGTGAGACTTGTGAAATGGAAACATAATTTCATTTACTATTCAGCAGCATCCAAGACAGATGGCCTTAGTTAAACAATCAAACCCTTAGCCTTAGGCTGAACAAAAGTCCATTAAGAGGAAGAATTGCAAGCCTGCCCAGGTCTTTATTTTCCTACCTCCAATTTGTACTTTGCAGCTTCCAGACTTCATCATTCACAGGACGGGTCCTATTCCTCCTTTGCCCATAATCCTTCTGGGGTTCTCTGTTGTCTGCCGAACGGGGTCCAGAGTCATTTCCTTGGCATCGAAGCCCCTTAACAATAAGCTGCCACCCACCTTTCCATCCTTGACTCACGCCATTCTCCTCCATGTTTCAATCCAACTGGGCAACTGCCCCCGACCATGCTGTCCAGTCCCTGGGTCTTTGTTCATGCTGTTCCCTTTCTTGAATATCCCTGTCTCACACGCTTTTCCTGTTGCATTCTCAGTCATTCATTAAAACCCAAGAAATAGAGTGTGGGAGCCACACACTAAAACCAGGGAATCTGGGTTTCTCTGCCACACATTAGCTGTGTAACCCTGGGTGAAATCATTTAGCCTATCAGAAGTCCAGGAATCACGATTCCTTAATCTCTAACTCAAGTACCTCTTTCTCCAGGAAGCCCACCTAGATATTTTCTCCCCCAGTGATAGTCCTTCCCCGGACCTCATATTGTGACTTTATTTTGGCTCTTTTTTGAGTGAACATCATCATGTAATGCAAGGATTGCTAGCCTCCACCCTAATTATGACTCAGGCAATATTCCCATACAAGATTATAAATTCCGTGAATTTAGCGGTAATTTCTCATCCAATTTTTTCACTTTCTTCCACTGTGAGTGGAGCACACCGCATACAGCAGGTACTTAATTCATCTCACCACTTGCTTGTCTGATGTTCCTTCCCACCATTCTTTTATCCCTAACTACTAGGCTGAAATACACATAGGGATAGGAGCTTTGTTCATTAAGGAGCTCCTAGGTGAGGAAATTTCCTCTCCTGTGATAGGACAGCAATTCCCCATCATTTATAGCTTTAGAAGTTAAGACTCAGGGTCACCCAGCCACGACGTGGCAGTGTCAGAACTGGAATCTAGATCTTTATGGTTTGGAATCAGGAGCTGTATCCATCGAACTCCAAAGCAGAGGTCAGACATTTGAGAAAAGGGACAAAATAGTTACTCTGATCAAATAATATCTCCTGGTTTCCTCTTACCTTCATTTCCTAGGTCTCTAGATCTGAGCAACAAAGGCTTGCGGCCTGACTTTGGCATTTGACTTCCATATTGAAAACTGGGAATGCTGGCCTTTTGGCACGTGCTTCTGTGTCTTCCCAAGTTTTCCTGAGTGAACATTCCCAGATAAACCGATCTAACCGGGCGTAGATAAAAAAACATGGAAGAGATGGAATATTTGTTTGAAGTTCAGAGTTCTGACAGGAAGGCTGGATACATATGCTTAGGGAAAAAGCTACGAGATTCATGCAAACAAAAATGTAAATGGAACCATTCAAGGGAAGTTTATTAAGCTGCTACTGTGTGCAAGATACTGCTTAGTTACCCAGAAACAGAGATAAGCATGTCTTTTGCATATTTATATAAGAGGGGCCCCACACATCCCTAGCCCCAGTTACTACTACTGACTGACAAGCTTCTGTATACTCTGATCCCTTTTATCAGGTGGGAATATCTTTTTGACTGAGTTGTTTGTTGATTGTTGACCTTTGCTCCTAAAGAAGACCAAAACGATATCACTATAGGGAGGTCAAAGTCATTGTGTCCCCCAGTGGCTGATCTAATCCACACAAGCTCGGAAGGATCCACCTGGGTTGGAACACAAACAGTCCATGAGAACATTTGGAGTGGAGATGTTTCTAAATGTGCACATCTCATGTTTTTTTGAGCTACTACAATTCTGCTTCCATCCCAGAGTACAATACTTTCTCGTAGCCACATCGTGCTGGATGGCCTTTGCCAGTGTCTGCCATTTTTTGCTATCAATTCCAAAGTTGTTCAAGGAAATCTTGAGAATGTCCTTTTATCAGTTCTTCTGATCTCCATGTGAGTGCTTTCCTTGTGGGAGTTCCCAGTAAAATAGTCTTTTAGGTAAATATACATTTGCTATTCAAACAACATGACCAGTCCATGGGAGAGGTGCTCACCACAGTAGAGTCTGACTGCTTGGCCGTCAGCTCCAGAAAGAACCTCAGTGTCTGATTGCTTACATTGCCAGGTGATCTTCAGGATCTTCCTAAGACAATTCAAATGGAAGTGATAAAATCGACCAATTAAGCAAAGGTGAAAACTAGGTGTGAACAATTCCAAGATGCCTCTATTGAATTGCGCAATAAAGATATAAAGTGTAATCCCCTTGAGGGAAGTGAGGTAGTCAGGTTGCTGAATAAAAGTGAGGTGACTTGAAGCTTTGGCTCAGGAGAATCAGTCCCACCCTATGGGGCTTGGATGAAACAGCAATCCCAGTTTGGAATCCAGGATTCTGATCACTAGCCTAGGGGTGAAGCCTTTCCAGTCATGCCCTTGAGAGTAAACTGCTTGGGTGGGTGGCTGTGTCAGAAGGAGAAGGTCTGTCTGCTCCCTGCCCCTTGGCTAGAGGGTGACCTTGCAGACTTCACGGGAAGATTTGGACACCCCAGCAACAGTAGTAGTAGTGGGATAGCAGGAGCTGATGGCAGTGTCTAACTCCACAAGCAGAAGACAAATATCTCTTCCCTTCACTTCCCTTCCCCTCCCCTTCATTCCCCTCCTTCTTCTTCCTTTCCTTTCCCTCTCTTCTCCTCTCCTCTCCTTTCCCCTCTTTCCCCTTACCTTCCCCTCCTTTTTCTTCCCCTCCCCTCCTCTCTCTTCCCCTCCCTTCCCTGCCTTCTTGTCCCCTCCTTTCCTCTTCCCTCCCTTCCCTTCTTTTTCCTTCCCCTCCCTCTTCTTCCCCTCCTTTCCCCTCCCCTCCCTTCCCTTCCCCTCTTTTATTTGTTTTCCAGAAAGTACATACCACATGCTGCATATATTCCCAGAACTTCTGTAATACTAGTCAGCAGCATCGTAGCTAGCACAGTACTTTGAATATATCAAATGTTCATTCATTCATGTTCTTCTGCAAGTTTATGGCCCAGTATCCACCCGACCCAAAGTGGGCCTTCTTCACTTTCTCCTGACCTCTGGGGGACACCACTGGATCGCACTCTCTTGTGGTCATCTCTCCCACTCCCCACCTGACTAGCAGTCTTCTTTTTTACACATTCATTTTGAGGATGGCATATCATTTCTTTAATCACATATGTCATATTACTTCATAATTTCTCATTATTACCCGCTTGCATCCACATGTCAACTGAGTCTCTTTCTATTCTAATTCGTAGCAAACTGAAGTTTTCCTCAACTCATGGTCATATATCATCACCAAAGAGCAACGGCAAGAAGCAGATAAATCTTTCTTCAGGGGAAAGGTTTGAATTATTTGAAGAACTTTGTAGTTTTCCAAGAGCAATCTGCCTGGCTCTTATTCAATCCTGGTTCCAGCTCATCCTGCAGTAGAAGTGATCATCTCAGAGATCTGCTTTTATAGTTGTAACTGCTCTGAGGAAATTCTCCCAACCCTCTGCTCTCCCCGATCAGCTAAGTCTGAAAACTTTGGCTACCATATTCCCCTCCAGTTCTGAGGCTAACAACTCTGAACGGTGCAGCATTTTGCTTTATAATATTATAACTTCTGAGCCCCCATAAATATCTTGTCTTTTCTGATTATCTGTTCATCCCATTTAGTCCCCAGACTTAGTTTTTAGAAAAAGTGTATTTACTGAGATGGCACACTGACACTTGAGACAAACATTTTCCCCAAACTCTAAGAAATACTCATAAACATACATATAGTCTGGGGGAAATGGGCTCAAGCTTAGAGAATAGAAATAGTAAAAATTGTAATTTGCATCTCCTGGAAGTCCTTTTGCTGGAGCCCTCAAGTTGTTCCACTTAGGCAGGATTTCATTTTTTTTTTTTTTGGCTGAAGCCTTAGTGGAGCCTTAAATCAATATCCAGTACATCCAGGACAGACACTGCCACCAGCTCTTCCAGGGATGCTGTTGGATGCTGATCAAAGTCAAGAATCTCCTTTATTTCTCAAGTTTGTGAAGTCCTCTCCTGGTCAAAGATTGAGCAGGGAAATTCAAAACCTAGGGTTCCACTTCTCCCAGTTTCTTCTCAGGGTTTTAGCAGTTTACTTGGGAAACTTTTTCCAACCTTTTTTTCTCTCTGGCCCAAAATGACTTAATCTTTTTTTGAAAACTTTTTATTTTCAAAGCATATACATGGATGATTTTTCAACATTGACCTTTGCATAGCCTTGTGTTCCAAATTTTCTCCTCCTTCCCCCCACTCCCTCCCCTAGATGGAAGCAATCCACTATATGTTATACATGTTAAAATAGATGTTAAATCCAATATATGTAAGCATATTTATACAATTATCTTAACTGCATAAGAAAAATCAGATCAAAAAGGAAAGAAAAAGAATAAGAAAGCAAAATGCAAGCAAACAACAACAAAAAGAGTGAGAATGCCATATTGTGAACCACACTTAGTTCCCACAATCCTCTCTGGGTATAGATGGCTCTGTTCATCACAAAAGCATTGGAATTGGACTCAATCATCTCATTGTTGGTAAGAGCCATGTACATCAGAATTGATTGTCATATAATATTGCTATTGACTGGTTTAATATTTTAGATACCTAATATATATCTAAGTTTCCTCATCCAATTAAAACACATTTTTCCCCTATATAATTTTATTCCAAATGATTAAGGATTTTTGTTTTTAATTAAAGTAACAGGACCTCATTATTTCAACTATTTTAAGTGGGACGGGCTGATTTGATTGATTTTCTCAACATCCATCTATACACACTGGTGGATGAATCTTAGAGTTTGTCTATCAAATTGGACAACAAGCATTTTTCGACTAATTTTTTTCCTGTGTGGATAATTTGGTTGAACTCTCCTGAGTGAGTCTAAGTTTCATGTAGGACATTCCGCAACGTTTTGAGCCTTGATGAACCAGCACGTGCTATTCGTGATCAGGACCTTAATAACTTTGGGGAATCCCTCTTCAGCTTAGTCTCTGTGATGCATCATTTCTTCGACAGTAGGAATGCATTTGGCAAGCATTCATCTCCCAATGTTATGCTTCATCTGATATAAATAATTAGAAGGTCTCCAAACAAAGTTATCTCTTGTCATATCTTTCATGGAATGCTATGTAATCTTGCCATATAAATGATGGAAATCACATTGGATGAGAGCCTTTAAAGAGGCATTTTATGTTACCAAATTAAATTGTTGTTTTGTAGTCAACAAATAATCAACACGGTGGGATCTTATATTCTTTACTTCGATTTGTTGTTCCATTGCATCTGGCTCTCTGTGATCCCACATGAAGTTTTCTTGGCAGAGATACTAGAGAGGTTTGCCATTTTCTTCTTCAGTTACCTCAATTGCATGATGGTAAAGATGTGGGTTATCACATCTTCCTGTTCCCTTCTAATACCCTCTTCAAGGATGTCCTTTATGCAAGTGTAAAATAGTCTCATAAAAATTTATATGACTGGGATAGTAGGTATATAGATGACAGTTACTGGTGTACGTCTAGTCTCCTTTTGGAGGGTAATAATCCGGTCCAAGATTTTTTTCTGTACCATTAGTATCCTCTTTGTCTCCTTTGAGAATCAATCTTCTAACATCCTAAAATGTGTGACATGTATCTCTGGATACACTTGATCCAGTCTGGCTGTTTTTCCCATCTGTGTTTTCTCCCTCACTATTTCTACCTTGCCTATACAGACATCTAAATGCTCTGATATTGGGGTCTAAATGTAATGAGTCTATTATCTTTCATAGTGAAAAAGTTTGCTATTAAAAAAATCTTTGCAAATCTTTTCTACATTGATCTGCTTGGAGGTCTTCCTATCAACTTATTATACTTAAATGTCCTTGGGATGATATTGTTCAGTTGAGTCTTTTCTCAGATTCTTTTTTGAGGGTTTTTCTCTCTACCACTTCTTTCTGTACTAAAAGGAAATACATCATTCTAATCTTCTACATTAAAAGGTGTTTTATAAATGAATTTGTACCCAAATACAGCATTGCCCTTTGTTTCCAATGGGGCTTAGTAACTAAAAATTTTGCTTACTATGTAATTTTTCAGACTCTTGTTCTCCTTGTTCTGGAAATTCATTTATATCAGTTAAGTATCTGGATAAAATTATTATAATTGGTGTTATTTTCCCCTCCCTTCCTTTCCTAATTTTTGGCATTGGCAACTTGATTCAATAGATCGTGTTGTAATTATTGAAATTTCACATACATATATATTATTCTTTCTTATGATTTCTTATTAACTTTACCTTTATATTAACAAATGTCTCTACATCACAGATAGCTGATTCAGAAATGACTTCCATCTCAGTAACAACTAAGTCATTTCCTCTCTAATGAAATATAATTATTTCTCTTACATTATTAGGTATACACCATATTATATGCCTTCTGATTCTTTTCTTAAAGAAAGTATTCATATTATATATATATACATATATATATAAGAAATCTGTGTACTTTAGACTTTAACATATCATTTCTTAATATTTGAACCATATATTCTTATGTATTTTTTAGTTATCATTGTTCAGTCATTTTAGATTCTCTGTGAACCTATTTGGGGTTTTCTTGCAGAGATATTGGTGTCCTTTGCCATTTCTTTTTCTAGCTCATTTTAATGATGAGAAATTGAGGCAAATAAGGTTAAGTGACTTGCCAAGGTTCATACAGCTAATAAATGTCTGAGGCCAGATTTGAACTCATGGAGATGAGTTTTTCTACGTCCAGGCTGGCAATCTATCCACTATATCACCTAGTTGCCCACTTTTGGTATTCTTACCTCTGCATGTAAAAAACCAAGGGGTGTGCTAAAGCTAGCTTGTACAGCTCAATAGAGATGATTCTTCTGTTTTCAGTATGAGCATCTGCACTCTGGAAATTGGCAAATGCTATAAATCAGAGCTCAAGTTATTGTTTTGCTGATTGTCTAGACTTAAGAAAATGATGGAAAAATGATAACAATAAACATTAAAACTGAAGGTGTGTTGTGAATACATTCCACATGCCCCCCTCCCCTCTAAGAGCTGGTATTTATCAGCCCATCCCTGTCAATAAGTATTTATTGATTTAATTTGGAGGTTCTTGTCAACTTCTTTGTAAGATTTCTCTACCTTTCTTCAACAACAGATGATAGCATATGAGCTGCAATAATTTACATGCTAGTCTTTTTTTTTCTTGAATGTTTACCATGAACATCATGACATGAAGCAACCAAGAATCCCAAATTATATTTGTTATTGTCTTTGGATGCATTGTAAAAATCAGTTTTAACTTTTTCTTAATTTGCATCTTTAATGAGAACCTGTTAGTTATCCTTCCACTCAACTATAATGTCTGTTTTATGGGTACCAAGAATGTCAAGATGGGTATTGAATCAAATCAACAAGCATTTATTAACCCTTACTTCCTGCCAGGCATTGTGCTAAGTGATGGGAATACCAAGAAAAGGAGAGAAAGGTCCCTTTTGAAGGTGATTACATCCTAATGAGTGTTGGGGGGAGAGATAACTAGATATACAAAATATATTCTGAAGAAATGAAATTTCATCTCAGAAGAGAAGTCGCTCAAAACTGCATTTCACTGGTGGTGTTGAATGTTTGTTAACTGACTAGTTGATGTAGTAAATTAATGTTTCCAGATGGTCTAAAAACCCCCTCATCTCCCCCTTTTTTGTCACCGTCACATAGGTCTGAGCCCCATGGCTGCCATGGCGAAAGGACTTCTTGCCCAGTGGTCAGGTTGCTGGAGATGAGTGTCTCTGTACTTGGGGAGACCAGTCCTCAAAAGTCAGACCCAGCCTAGCAGCTTGTTACTGGTACCATATTCAAGCCCTCTCCCTTCACCCTTCAACATGGCAGACCTGGGGCTCTATTAACAGAGCCATCAAAAAGCCAGTTAATGCCATTCCATAGTGAGTCATTGGAGCAGGATTTGATGTAAGATTTACGTCAAGTTGCACACACACACACACACACACACACACACACATATATATAATATACACACATACATATATAGAGAGAGCTGAAATGGAGAAGCCATCTTATTCATTTGGTAGATGAATAACCCAGGGCCCAGGGGAGTCAGACCAGGGTCACCAAGGCAGTGTCAGGGATGGGATTTGAAGCCAGGTCCACTGTCTGGAAGAATCAGGGCTCTCACCACTATCCCAGACGGCCTCCCATTCTAAACAAGTCTCAATAAATCAATACACAAGCATGTTGATGCACCAGGTCCTGTTGGGCACTGCAAATACAAATGTCAAAAAGGAAGTAATCATCCCTACTTTCTAAAAGCCTATATTCTGTCTAATCCACCACTAACTCCCCCCCAACCCCCCATCATAGAGTCATTTCAGAGGTCATATCGTCCGCTCCTCACATTGTCAACCAGAGACATAACTGGTGATTGTCATTCCCAGGGAAAGCAGTAAACACATCTCTTCAAGCCAATTGTGTAAGATGAATTCAGTGGTGGTCTAGAGAGGCAGATATTCCAGATTTTGGAGTCCTCCACTAGCATGGAAATGGGAAATGGGGTGTCCCATGTGACTTAAAATAGGCCTCCACCCTGGGCATCCAGAAAATCACAAACTTCCAATTTTAACTCACTCTTGCTAAATAGGGGCTGAGGGCAGCTGTTTCTTTTTTTAATTTTATATTCAAGCATCTCCTCATATAACAGGTGCTTTATATAAATGCAATGGGATTGCATTCTCCCTTCTTGGGAGCTTTTATGCCATAATCATTTCTGTTAAATGCTCCTTACCCATTGTATGTCAGTTAATCAGGGATTGCCATCCTGGGGTCTTTAAAATTATTTTTTTTGGGAACTCTGTTGTAGTAGAAGTGATTTCTTTTGTAATGATTTGTATCTAGATTTATGGGTCCAAGAAATCTTGTTCTGAGATGGGATCCATAGACTTCCCTTGACTTACTGACTGTTCAAGGGGCCCAGGACCTATTAGGGAAGTCCTATTCTTCTCATCTGTAAAGCAGTCGTTATTGCCATTTGAATAAAAGAACTATGGTTTCATTCCATTGGGCTTTCTCTCTCTAAGGCAAGCACCTTTCTGCAGTCTTAGAGCTGCTTTGGCCAAGCAAACCATCCCTCTGTGGCCACTTGGAGATGAGGCTTCTTGAGTAGATCTCAGCCAGTGCTCCGAGGGACATCCTAGCCCAGGCTCATCCCTGGGCCCATCCTCAGAGCCTCGCCGGCTGGGCAAGGTCTCCTGTAGCTTGGGCTCTCCTGATAGAGCCTGCCCGAGGAAGCACTGGGGCCTTGGGGGACTGTGGACAAGATCTCCCCTTAATAATGTGAATAGGAAACACGCTGTGTCAGGCAAGGGTTCCCCATCAAGCCTTGAGTTCCATGTGCAGCCCCCCAAGGCTTGCCCATCATTCTGGAAAGATAAGGAAATAAGAGACCAAAAGACCAGTAGAGCTCCCCAGAAGAGACTCCTTGAAACCGGTGGCTTCCTTTTTTGTTAGGGAGGCTTCCAGGCAGAGAAGGGTTTTGTGGGAGGACAGAGAATTAATGGCTGTTAATTAACTGACAGTCGGTGGGTTCCTCCTCCTTGGAGTCTTGTAAGCTGAGGGCTGGATAATCAATTCTCCCCCTTATCACTTATCATGGTGGGGATTCCTTTCCTGTATGGCTTGGACTTGTGGGGCCACTAAGGGCCCGTCTGTGACTGTTACCTTTGGAGGCAGCGGAAACACCCCCACCCCATTCAAGGCCAGTTCATTCGGCAGCCAACCCCCCCCCCAAAAGGCTCAAGGAGTCGGGTGGGATCCTGAAGACTGCAGTCCAATGCCTCCTGTTACAGGGAAGGAAACTGAGCTTGTGAACGTAAGGAGGGAATTTCCAAGCGACCCCCAAAATGAGTCTTATTTCTAGACTAAGAAATATCTCAGTTTCTTTTGGAACAGATTGTCACGGGACTTGTATCGCCCTGCTGGTGCCTCAGTTTCCCCCTCTGTTAGAAGAGGGCGGTGGACTAGTGATCTCGGAGCTCTTTGGAGCTCTGGGGGCTTGGGCGGCTACAGCTCCGAGGCCGGGCTTCTGGCTTTGTGGCTGTCCGGGCTAGTCTTCATGACTGGCCGGCCCTCGAGGGAGAGCCGGGAACATCCTGAGCCGTGTGAAGAATAATAAACACGGGCTGATAAACATCAATAGGCCTGGTCTGGGCCAAGAGGAAAAGGGAAAAAATCCTCTCCCCAGTGGTGGCCACAACAGGAGGTTCTCTGGGCCAAGGTTGCACTGCCAGGGGCTGATTCATCTGGAGACAGAGGCAGGCCTCTTCCTCCACCCCACCCTGGGCATTGGCTCTGGGCTTCAGGATGGGAAGGGGTTCTGGGGGCCCAGCCTTTGAGCCTTCCAAGGGGAAGCAAATGGGCCAGACCCGGCCACTTCTGACCCCCAGCTCAACCACTGGCCCCTGGCCTGGGGAGGCCCATAGGGGCTGAGGGAAGCCAAGTGGATCATCAGAGAAAGCTGGCACCACCCAGGCAGATGGGCCCCAAGATCAGTGCTCCCTGCGGCTCCAGGAGCCGAGGCTCCGTTCCTAGATGAGGAGTCCCTGGAGGACAGAAGCTGTGTCTTCCCAGCCAGGGCTTCCTGAAGGCGTGAGCCCCAAATCCTCTACCAGGCTTGGGGCTCCCTGAGACTGAGAACCATCCCGGCTCCCTCCTTTTATTATTCTATTTCTTTTTCTTTTTTTTTTCAGTAGTTTGTAAATTTTACTTGCTTGTTTCCCCATATCCTTTCCCTTCCCTCCCAATGCAATTGGGTACTTGACCTTCTCTAGCTCTTCAAGGACCCTCTCGGTTTCCCTTTTATTTCAAATATCATGACAGTGGCTCAGTATCTGAATTTATTCTTAATGACCAGGGAGGCTTCTGGGTACTGGCATCCTCTCTCCAGGGTATTGGGGTTCTGTTGGTTCTCTCCCTTCTGGCATGACTGCCTATAGATTGAGAAAGCCTGTTGCTGTGGCAGGGATAGCTCTTGAACCAAAAAAGGATATAGGTACAATAGAATTTGGGCTCCTCCTTTCTGGGGTCGGGGAGAAAACTTGGGATCCTCCTTTCTGGGGTCGGGGAGAGAATTTGGGATCCTCCTTTCTGGGGTTGGGGAGAGAATTTGAGATCCTCCTTTCTGAGGTCAGGGAGAGAATTTGGGATCCTCCTTTCTGGGGTCAGGGATAGCCCCAATCAGCTCCCAGCCTGGGAAGCTGGGATTTTTTTCCACCTCTCCCCACCCAGAGAAAGTGGCCACGGGCCCATGTGCTGAGTCACTGGAGAGTGGAATGGGAGGAGCCCCTCGGGGGACAAAGGGGCAGGAATCTGGCCCTTCTGCAGCCAGGGAGGCATGGCCCGGATGACCTCAGTGGCTATTCTCAGCTCTAAGCTTCAGCTCCATTCACTAAAAGCTCTTTTCGGAGGGAACGCTCTATTCCCAGAGTGGCTGAGGTTCCGTTACAGTCTCCGCTCCACGTCCAGATTCCCATCCCCGTCAATCCAATTTTCCATGTGGGATTTCCGGAGTCACCAAATTAATCACGTGCCAGGACATGAGATGGGGAACTCCATTTCTAAGATTCCAATCTCATTTCCAGAAGTCCTCCCTGGCCCTCTTCGCCAGCCCCCCACCTTTCAGCATAAAGGCAATTAATTCTGTTTAATTAGGATCTTCCTCTTCATTTTGAAATATTGATGATAATTTATTAGTTTAAGAAAGGCCTTGGCTTTCTGTTGCCAGAGGCCGGATCTCTGCTGTGAGCCGGGGAGGGAACGTGGCCTGTCAGGTTGAACAGTCTGAAGGCAGATGTCGTTGAGTTGTTTCAGTCACATCCAAATTTTTTGATCCTATCTGGGGTTTTCTTGGTAGAGATGACAGAGCGCTTTGCTATATTATTTATATATATTATTATCATTTTATATTATTTAATATATATCTATATTATTTGCTCCAGTGCATTTGATAGAAGAGGAACCGAGGCAAACAGAATTAAGTGACTTGCCCAGGATCGCAATGATGAGTCTTCCTGATTCCTGGCCTAGTGCTCTATGCTCAATGAGCCCCTCGCTATCCCTCCTCAGCAATGGGCCATCATTAATGGAAAAAAAATTACTGGATTTAAAGTGATCGAGAGACCGGTACTCAAATCCTGTATGATCCTAAGCAAGAGTGAACCCTTGTGTTCTCACCAGTATGTGGGGAAATAATCCTTTCATGATCTCCCTCGCAGGAAGTGAGGAAGAGTAGAAAAATGGAGCGTAAACAGAACCAACATTCAAAAATACATCAATTGCCTTTCCTCTGTCTGTAGTGAATTCCCAGAATATTAGAAATGGGAGGTAAAGGTAAAATACTCTTACCCATTATTGTGATGGTTTTACGAGTGTTATAAGAAAAAGACTAGATATTGTAAAGATCTATGGAAAGATGAATTCTTTTCATTTTCTTCCTCCTTCCTTTTTTCTTTTTTTACTTTTTTCCCCTTCCTCCTTCCCCTTTCCCCGCCATTTTCTTTTTCTTCCTCTCTCTTCTCCTTCTTTCTTCTTCTCTCTCTTCTTTTCTCTCTTCCTCCTCTTTCACTGCTTCTGAAATGCTGGGTCTTGAGTTGCTGGACACATGTAGTAATAGTTCTGCTTACTTAATTTGCCCGTGACATGGAGCTGTTCGGGATGTGGCTGACAAATCAGATAAAGCTCTTGACTGGCTAGAAGGCTGAAAATGTGGCGGTAATAGGGAACCACTGCAGGGTAAAGAGTGAGGCAGGGATTTGCACCTATGCTTTAGGCAGACCCTTTGGCAGGGGTGTGAAGGCTGGAGTGGAGCGGAGAAGCAATGGAAGCAGGAGCGAGCAGAAAGCTATTAGAGGGGTTCTCGTGACAGCTGAGGGGGGTTTGAAACACGGCCGTGAGAGTTGGAAGAAAGGGACGGATATGGGGAATGTTGTGGAGAAGAAACGATGACTCTGAAACTTCAAGCCAGGAAGAAGTAAGAATAACAGACCTTGGAGGTAACAAACGGCCCGTCCTGATCCAGGAAAGTTGTAAATTACTTTCCACAAGTTCTTTGAGAAGGGATTAGGAAAGGAAGGGAAAGAGCTCGTTGGAAAGGCGGACGTGTAGTGACACATGGTGGTCACCCATCCACAGCAGAGGGTTTGGAGTCTTCCGGGTCAGCCTTTCCCTTAATCCTCTTCTGGCCCCCAAAGAATTCTGCTTGTTGCCCCTGCTGGGAAGGAGCCCCTGGGCACAGATGGGTCTGCAGGTGGGTGGGGAGGGGAGAGAGCAGCTGGGGTCCCTGGATGGGCTGGGGGGGAATCGGCTCAGCCTCCAGGGCCTCCTGGTGTATCGGTCCAGACTCGGCTCCAGGCTTAGGGAGCCCCTGCTCTCGGGGATCCCCCTGATCTGATGGGAGAGGCAGGGGATAGTCCAGCCCATTCCATCTTTTATGCAGACTTACAAGAAATCCTTCCTCATCCTCCCTGACCTTCTCATCCTCTTCCTCACCCTCCCTGACCTTCACATCCTTGCTAAGCTCCCACCACATCCATCATCTGCTCTGATCCCTCCTTCCCCTGACTGGGAGAAGTCTCTGCAGCTATCACAGACCATTGCAGAACACAGACCCCTCCAGCCAGCGCTGCTGCCTCAGAGCCCAGGACCCGGGTGATCTCCTCTGTCTCTGAGGGGTCGGAGCCTCCTGTGATCAGCCCCGCCTCCCCTCCCCCAGGCTTCCAAAGTTTTGGCATCTACACAGGACCTCAGTCTGCCCGTCTGTAAGATGAGCCATTTGTGCTGCTTCTTCCAGTTCTGGGTGGATAGAGAGCTCTCTCACCAGAACCCCTGCCCCCCTCCTCCCCCTTCCCCAGCCTCCTGGACTTCTCTCTGCCCCACCCTCTGCCCCTGTAGAGCCCCCCTCTTGTTCTAGTTAGACCATGTCCCCGGCTGTCCTGCTGCCCGAGCCCCAGTCCTAGCGCCCTTGAGCATTCTTTGTGACCTCAGGCCCCAGGCCCCACACATTCCTAAGGGCCTGGGCTGGGAGGGGGCTGGGGAGAGCCAGAATGAGGCTAAGGGAGGTTGGGGGGGGGGGCTGAGGGTAAGGTTTAGGTGGGAAACTGTTGAAAAGAAAACAGACTCGGCCTTGATGGTTCTTGGTGGCTAGTCCGGGGCGAGAGGTCTGGCCCTGATGGGGACAGGCCCTGTGAGCTCATGCACAGACCGTCCCCACCTGGCTGGGCCCGGGCCACATAAGCAAGGGCTCCCCGGGGTCAGAGGGTTGTGGTGACCCCAGAGCCTGGGCTCCTCGAGAGCCAGAGCTGTAGTGGGGTCCCCGCCCCCTTGCTCATCCTTCTATTTCTGTGCTCAGAATTGCCCAGAACTTCCCCTGTCATTGGCTCCCAGACTGTGTGTGTGTGTGTGTGTGTGTATGTGTGTGTGTGTGTGTGTGTGTATTGGGGGAGTCTAATTACCCAAACCGACCCATCTCCTGACTCGGAGGAGCGCAGATCTGTCAGACAGAGGGGCCTGGAAGGTCAACAAGTCCAACAAGTGGCTGAGGACGTTAGATCTCAGAGCAACAATGGGCGGAGGCCGGGCCTGGAGTCAGCAAGCTGTCTGGTCTCGGGGGCTTTCCGGCCGTGTGACCCCGGGCGAGTCCCTGTGCCCTGTTTTCCTCAATTTATTCATCTGTAAAATGAGCTGGAAAAGGAAATGCAGCCTCTCTGCCAAGAAAACCCTGGGAGAGTCACAGAGAATCGACATGGTGCGAGTGAGACAACTCAGCATCAGCGACCAGTCTTCTGCCCCTCGGGCTTGCAGCTGTTCCAGCACTCCCCCCTTTTGTCCCGGTCCCCTTGTCAAGCCTGGTACAGTGGCCCCTTTGCCTCCTGTCCCTAAAGTAAGCCCAACCCGCCCCCCCCGCCCCCGACTGAGCTCCCTCTTGCTGCCTGGCCCTGATCTCCGATCCCCTTCACGTCCCCTTCATCCTGGAAGCTGGGGTGCTGGCTTTCCATCAGACCGGGGGTCCCACCCAGCAGGGGCTGTGGCACAGAACCACTGCATTATGGGAAGGACCCCAGTGTCCGTGCGATCCCATGCCTTCCTGGGGCCCTGGGTCTGGGGAGGAGACGGAGAAGTTCCCTGATGGTGAGCAGTCAGTCAGCCTCCGGACCGGGGGGACTTCAGGGAGGCAGCTCCACCTGCTCCCCAAGAGCTCGTCTGCTTGGGGAAAGTTTTAATCTCCCCTCCTGTGACCCCTCCGGCTCCTTCCTCCTCAGAGGCTGCCCCTCCAAATCATTGAAGAATATGTTGTTCTCGTCCCAGACTCCTCCTGTCCAGGCTGGATATCCAGCTCCGTCTCTGACAGATCGGCAGTTTCCTGGGGAAGACACTTTATAAGCACAGGCCAGAGTCTTGGGTTCAAATCCTGCCTGGGATGGTTAATGTCTATAGGATGTGAGCTAACTTTTCTGGGCCTGTTATGTCACCTGTAAAAAAGGAGGGGGGGTCCTTTGCGCCTCTAGCTCTGTGGTCTGGGTCTCCCCATACACAAAAGGTTCTCCAGAGGCCGGAGGTGGGTCTCCCTATGGAGTGGGGGCTCCCTGGGGGCAGGCTCCATGCCTCTCCCATCATACCAGGGGGACTTTGAGGATCACTTGGCGCGGGGGCTCCCTGAGAACCAGGATGCCCGTCCCCCTTTCCTCTCCCCGTTTCCTGTGCCAGGCACTTTCTCTCCAGCCGGCTCCAGAGCCCCTCAGGGCAGAGTTTGCCAGTCCGTGATGTGCCTGAGTTATGGAGAGAGCAGTGCCCACGCAGTGGGGGAAGAGGCAGCCTCGCGCCTGAAATGCCAGCTCGGAGGGTGTCCAGAGCCCGGGGCCGGGCATTATTGATGGCCCATTAAGTATGGATAGCTCTTCCCAGCTCCATGTGGTCCATTACTGATGGCTGATTAAACAGCCATGCACTCTGTCAGGCGGCGATTTATGGGCCTGGGCATCAGCAGTTTCTCCCTCTCCCTCTCCAGCCACTGCGGGCGCCCGACATTATTCATCGCAGACGGGCCCGGGCCATAAATCAGGCAGACGCCAGTGCCACCCGCTCTGCCCGCTGAGGAGGCGGCGGGAGCGGGCTGGGGCCGGGGAGCAGAGCCCGCGGAGGGGAACTGGCGCACCCCAAAAGCTCTGTGTGTGTGGGGGGCCGAGGCACGGTCATCCAAGGCTTTCCTCCTGTAGGCTGGGGGGAACTGGGCCCCCTCAGAGTCTGTGAAAGCCAGGGTCCCGCTTCCACCTGCCTCGGTCAGACTGGGCGGGAAGTATGGGCTCAGTCTGGAAGAGACCACCAAGGAGGGCCTCCGGCCATGTCCAACGGAAGCTGTCTGCTGCGGATACCCCCTGTTGGGCATCTGCCAGACCCGAGGTTACATCCCTGCTTAAGGCAGCTGGGGGGGGGGGCAGGGCACCTGGGAAGGAAGATCTGAATTCAAGCCCTGCTTCATATTTGTGGGACAGGACACTTAATGCCCTTTCTCGCCTCAGTTTCTTTTTCTATAAAATGGAGATAATAATAGCCCCTCCCTCATTTTTCAAATGAAATAACTTATGTAAAGTGTTTCTTAAACATTAAAGTACTTTAAAGATGTTCCTGATAAGGACATTAATAAGCTAGAGACTGTCCGGAGAGGGCAGCTGGAAGGTAGAGGGCCTTGAAGTTGCTCCACGGGACAGTCATCCTTGAAAGCAAGAAATGCATGTATCTCCAGCATCTAGTACGATGTTTGTATGCAGTAAGTGCTTAATTAATTCTTGATCACCAATAAGCATTTATTATAATATATACATATACATACATATATAACATAAATTTATCTATCTCTCCTATAAATCTATATACACTGAATGGGTGCAGCCTCAGGCAAGCTGAGACCTGTTGAAGGCATTAGCTTAAAAAAGCCAAAGGTTCCCATTGCATCCAGGGCCACCTCCAGTTGTCCTATTGACATCTGACCACTGGATGTGGAGGGGAGAGTGAGGCAATCCCTTAAATCCAATTGCCTTGTACTTCATGGCACCATCTCCCCGATATCTTGGTTCTCTTTGAGAACGAAGGACCAACCACGATTAAGTACCTTCATGTGCTGATTAAAGTGAATTGGGTTAAATTGAATTTCTTAAAGGAATTGGGGTGTACAGCTTGCAGGAAAGCCTTGAGATGAGGGGAGGTCAGGAGGGCTGACTTCAAGAGCTGAGAAAGGGGTTCGATTTGCTCTGTTTGGTCTCCAAGGGCAGAAATGAGGAATTGAGTAAATGGGTCTGGGGTAGATTGAAGTTTGATATTGGAGGTGATGTATGGGGGGGTATTTTAACAATTAGAGCCATTCTGAAAAGGGATGGATTTTGTCCACAGGTGCTAGGTTCCTCTTCACCGGAGGTCTTCAAACCAAGTATGTATGACTTTTGGGTCTACTTTTTTGGGTATGGGACCTTAGAGTTCAATCTCTTTATTTTACATTGGAGGAAAATACGCCTGAAAGGGTAAGTGACAAAGTGACTTGTCTAAATATGGGGAGGGGAGGGAAGAGAGGAGGAGGAAGAGGAGGATGAGGAGGTAGAGGATGAAAAGAAAGAGAGAGGAAAAAAGAGAGACAGAGGGAGAGAGGGAAAGACAGAAAAACAGAGCTGGGATGTGAACTCCAATTTTCCTCCTCTTTATTAGAAGGAAAAAAAAGGGAGGGAGGAATACAGAATGATTTCTCAGAATCTAAAAATTTGAGTTGGAGGAGGAGTACATGGAACTGATTAGTCCTTTCTCAGAGCTTTTCAATAAAATTCCCATCCAATTGGATGAGATTCTTGTGGATTCCACAGTCTCCCTTAATCAATCAACAAGCATTTAGTTGGCCCCTACTGTATGCTAGCATCTATGCTAGATATTGGGGATATTAGTACAAAGAATGAAACTGTCTTTGCTCTCAAAGATTTGGCATTCTATCAGGAGAGACTAAGTATGTCAGGAATAAATGTCAACAATGGTTATTTGAGTTCTTTTTCAGGAAATCCTTCCTCAGAACTAACTCCTTGTCCTTAGGACATATTTGAAACCCATGGTTCCATGATGAATCCTTAGTGGGGCTGGACAGTAACTCACACAGATCTGTTTGCAGATCTCAAATCTCAAGTCTGTAGTCCAGGCACCTTGGCCAATGGCCAACAAATCCATAGATTACGCCTCTGTGGACCATTCCCTTTACAACTCTAATCACTTGCTTACTGGATAGGTCTTGTTAGGATCTATTGGTATATTCAAGCATTTAGCCTTGGGAACAAGAGGAAGAAACACAAGGATAATTGTGGGGGCAAAAGGAGAATTCTAGGAGAATAGTCCCCAATTTGGGTAGTAGCTAACCCTCAGATTTGTAAATTGTTAGGTCAAGAATAAAAATACAAACTGCAGCATAATGTATTAATTTCTCTCAGTAATTAGATTCATTAATCCAGCTATTTTATTTAACAGCTAGTTCTAAGGGAGATATTTTTTCTTTATTTTATCTATATCTTTTTTTTGCATTTTATTTCTATATGATATATTCTTCACCTCTCATCTGCTGAGAAAGATATCCCTTATTTTAAAAAAATAATTAAAAATGAAAGAAAAACCCAATTCAGAAAAACTAACCAACAAATCCAAGATGTCTAACAGGGTACATAATATTCTGTGCCCATAGTGCCCACAGTCACTGAAGGGAACAAAATACTGTATCTCAACTTTCTTCTAGAGTCAAATTTAGTTTTTGAAAATGGATGCTTTTTAGCTTTTGTTATTATTGTGTAGTTCTTTCCATCTGCATTACTGTAATCATTGTGTATGCTTCTGGTTACTTCACTCTGTAGCAGTTCCCATAAGCCTTTCTGACACTACTTTGTGTTCATCCCAGTAATTGTTTCTTAGAACACGGTAACGTGCCATGATATTCATATACCATTATATATTTAGCCATTTAGTTCATGGGTATCTACTTGAAATTCTCTGGACTAAAAAGGTTGAGGTTTTATTTTTAACTTATTCCAGTTCTAGTTCTAGTAAAAGACAGAAGGAAGAAAAGATAGGAGAAAAAAAACTCCCTGCCTTTCAGAAGCTCACAGCCCAGCTGATAGGATTCACAGACAGAGGGGACCACGAGGCTATGGGGTATACACTGTCTATACAGTTCAAAGAAAAGAGATACTGTTGTTCAGTCATTTCAGTCATGACTCCATTTTTTTTGTTTTGCAAAGATACTGCAGCTCATTTTATAGATGAGAAGCAGAAGCAAATAGGGTTAAGTGACTCCTCCACAGTAAGTGTCTGATCCCAGTTTTAAATTTAGGAAGATGAGTCTTGCTGATTCTAGACCTGACACTCTATCCGCTGCACCACCCAGCCGGTGCATAACTATTACTAGACATGTGGTCTCTGCTGGATGTTGCTCTAGAGCTTTTGGTTTTGTTTTGTTTTGTTTTTTTTTTTTTGGGGGGGGAAATATCTACAACCTATTTTAAAGTTTAATCTTTATTATTAACATTTTCTCACTTTCTCAAGTCTAGACCATGAACTAAACATTAAATCAAGCCCTGGTCTCTGGTATTTATTTGCCTAATTTCAAGTTGTTAATGCTCATGCTGAAAACTGAGCCTGTTGAGAGTTGGTTCAATACACTCCTGTGAAGGAATTTTAATATCAGCTTGGGCTTTAGCTGAAATGCTCAGATGAAGTCTTACATCTTTCCCACATAAAGCAGAGGGGGGGACTCTTCTGTCTCCCAATCATCTTAAAGCACAGAGGTTTAAGCTCTAATTCTTTGAGTGAGAAAGAAGGAGAAAGGAAAGGAGAGGGAAGGAAAGGAAAGGGAAAGGGAAAGAGAAAGGAAAGAGAAAGGGAAAGGGAAGAGAAAGGGAAAGGGAAGAGAAAGGGAAAGGAAAGAGAAAGGGAAAGGGAAAGGGAAGAGAAAGGAAAGGGAAGGGGAAGAGAAAGGGAAAGGGAAGAGAAAGGGAAAGGGAAAGGGAAGAGAAAGGAAAGGGAAGGGGAAGAGAAAGGGAAAGGGAAGAGAAAGGGAAAGGGGAAGGAAAGGCAGGGAAAGGAAAGGAAAGGGAAGATAGAAGGAAGGAAGGAGGAAAAGAAGGAGGACCTTCACTTACCTAGTTATTAGGTAGGAAAATCCTTCAGCTGCTTTCCCCTCTTCCTAGGAAAGGGATTTGGTGCATGAGGACCCAAGCTTGTTTAGAATAGGCATAGCCAGTCAGTTAATTACAGACCTCAGCCATTTAATCTACTTTAAAGCTATTTCTTCCTTTTCTGGATCAATATCTCTGTCCCAAGCCTATTTCTGATTGATGGTTGGGAAATCTTTCTACTTCTACTTTTCTTTCTGTTAGCTCCTTTTGACAATTATTTCAAGCATAACCTTCCAACAAACTAAAAAGGGCTTTTTAAGTTTGAGGCTTCATGATCCTTTGGGTTTCCTCATGCAAATTAAGGGGAGAGAGAGAAGAGAAAAGAAACATCATTTACTTCAACCCTTTGTCGAAAACTCCAGTATTTGTGCCATAAGTGCACAGGGTGGTATCTTCCATCAAGTGGGGACACCTGAATGTAAAGGCCATGTCTCCTCCTTCCTCTGTCTCTCTTCCTTTCCCCAGTGGCCCTTTCAGCTCTGGTAGGATGATAGGAGGGACCAGATCAGTAAGCTCAGAGCTGGAGACAATTTAAAAGTTTCTATCTTGGCTGTGAACCCCAGCTAACTGCACCTTAGGAAGATGAGAGGTGTTAAAGGGTTAGAGTGGGGAGAGGATGCTGTTTCCCTCTCTCCCCGCTGCAAATACTGGAAGAAGAAGAGGGGATTTGTCTAAAATTAACCGTCCTCGTGTATCGTAAGTGGCTGCTCAGGAGCACATACTTCCCTCCCTCTCCCCTACCCTTTGCATCCTCCAGATACCCTGTTTCCAAAGTGGCCCCTGTAGTGCTTTTTCATCTCATCATAGATAGTCATTAGATGCAGAGAACAAAACAGTTGGTGGCTCAGTATTGCTCCTTCCAGGTCGGAGAACCAGAGGTCATGTTTCCTTCTCCCCTCCCCAAAAAGGACTTTTGTCAAGGTTGGTAACTTTGAACAGACAAAGACTCTGCTTCTTGAGCCTAATCGTAGCTATAGACATTGATCCTACCCACCATTTACTACTTATGTGATGGGATAATCACTTACTCCTGATCCCCAGGGTCCTTATTTGTAAAGTGGTGGTGGGCTGGAATAGGGGGCTTCTGAGTTCCTTTCTGGATATGGATCTTTGATCTTCTGATCCCCTTCAAATGTAAGTAAACTTTTGGAAGGCAGAGATTAGTTTTGATTTGTTTCTCTTCATTCTCAGCCTCTGTTTCCCTTTTCCTTGCTCCTGCCAAAAGAATGCCTAGCATGTAGTGCATCCATATAAATACTGAATGAATATCTAACCAGAGAAAAGAGGAAGGAAGAAAATAAACATTTATTATCTACTATGTACCAGGCTCACTGCTAAACACTTTATAAATAACATCTCATTGATCTTCAAAACAACCTAGAGGTAGGTGCCTCCTATTTTACAGCTGAGGAAACTGAGTCACACATACTATCTAAGGATATTGAGATTGAACTGGTCTTCCTGATTCTAAACCTAAGAGAAATAAAAGGAAACTGGATGAGAGTGTGGGAAGCTCTGTTCTGACCATCCCCACCGCTAGGTACAATTTAGTGTTTAGGTCCTGTGGAGGAGCTCTTACATCCCAGCCAAAATGACTTACTTTCTATTCCCAATTTGTGTTGTACCATCTTTTATCTCTCTCCCTTTGCGTATTTTGTGCCCTGTTCCTAAAATGTGTGTTGTGGAAAGAATATTAGATCTTTGGACTTCATTTCAAATTTCACTTCAGACACTTACCATCTGTGTGACCCTGGGCAAGTCACTTCACCCTGTTTGCCTCAGTTTCCTCATCTGTAAAGTGAACTGGAGAAGGAAATAGCAAAACACTCTAATATCTTTGCTGAGAAAACCCCAAATGGGGTCACAAAGGGTTAAAAATGACTATGGTGAGATCTAAAGTATGACCGATGCTGTGGATGGAGGAGATGGAGTGGAGGAATATGTTGTGGAATTTCAGGAGACTGAGGAGCTGGAGGTTAGAACATGGAAGGGAGCTTGGTGCAGTGGGGAGAGAGCTGGGTTCAAATCTCGGCTCAGCTCCCTATGAGTCTTACGAGTCTTCACCAGTCTGGAATTTCCTCATTTTTGAAAAGAAGGCACTGGACTACCTGGCCTCCCAGGTCCCTTCCAGCTCTCCATCTAGAATCCCACTGTGCCTTTGGGGGAAGTTAGTGCATGCACACTGAATGGACCTCGAAGTCCAGAAGGTAGTGCCGCCTTGTGGCCAAATCTATGTCATACTCCATGGCAGATTAATTAGTTAAATGGAAGGGAACTTTTGTGCAGGTAGCAGGAAGCAGGACCCGGAGACAGGTGTGGACAGTTAGTGCTCCGGCATCATGACGAAGGCTTCACTAGCCCATTGCACCTGTCGCACTTAAGCTAGGTGGCACAGTGGGTAGTGCCGGAGATGGAGTTAGAGAGATCTGAGTTCAAATTCCAGGTATTTGCTGTGTGACTCTGGGAAAGTCACTTTACCTCCCTCTCGGCTTTGGTTTTCTCATCTGTAAAATGGAGCTCATGATATCACTTATTTGTGGGGGGTTATGGGGGTCAAATGAGCTAATATCTGCTGACATGCTTCGTAACCTTCAAATTTGAGCATTATGTCAGTGGTAGTTATTCTTGCTTCTGCTCCTTCAAGTGCCATTCCTACGTGGGTCCTTCCTTGACTTCTTCAGTCACTAATATTCTTCCTACCACTTCTGGTTGGAAATTACTCTCTCTAACATATCAAATTTGTCCATTTCCTTAAAAAACAGGGGCTCTTTTCTTTCTCGTCTTGATGCCCCTTGCAACTGGCCCAATGTCTGACACATAGTAGGTATTTTGTAAATTCTTGTTGAATAAATTGGTAGGGACATGACCCAAGAGAAGGGACATATATTCTTGGGTAATACAAACTTCCTTTGGGATATAATCCGGAGGATGCCCCTGATTGGATGTTCGCCAGCCAAGTGAAGGCTAGAAACTGTGCATCCCCAATTCCCATGAAGGGATTCAGTGGGGAGAATGGGGAAATGCTTATTGAATCTGTATGTTGGCTGGAGAGCGACAGAGAGCACAACTCATTTAGAGAGAAGGATTGAGGCAAAGTGGCCTTGGGGGGGAGTTGGAAGTTAAAGGATGCTGAAAGAATTCTGAGATCAGAGAGAACAAAATGTGTTGTTTGAATTAAATTTAGTTTGTCAAAGCAGGAGACTGTTGGCCAATAACAATTGAAACAACCAACTTGGGATGATTCCGTATGTGTTTCCCACAATAGAACGTTAACTTCTTGCAGGTGGAGTCTATTTAATTTTTGCTTTTATATACAAAATGTGTTTAGTATAGTGCTCTGGGCTTTAAAAGTGCCTTTTTGATGGATTGCATATATATGGGCTTTGATATGATGGGCTGGAGGGAGCAGATCCCAGATGATCCCAGTCCAACTACACCAGCAGAACAACAGAGCAAAGAGCATGATCTTCAGTCATGAAAAACAAACGTATCCTTATTGTGTGTTAATACCCATGAAATAAATAGGTTCTGTCCATCCACTGAGAAAGAAACTCATTTGTTAGTTTATGGATAAGACACTTGATTTATGGTGTCAAGATCTGAAAGTATTGATTGATTCTGGGTCCCTTCCATGAAGAGGGAAAAAAACCCAAAGAAATTCAAATACATTGTCAGTCACTTGAGGAGAGAATGAGGTTTTTTATTGACCAGAATAGATCACAAAAGCCAAAGACTTTATTTTACAGGTATATAAAATAAAGTCTCAGATGGTGGAACAAATGGAGTTTTCTTCTTCATCTAGATTTTGTTCTTGCACAATTTCATTTGCATGCTAATTCAAAAAATATCTTCTCTAGTGTCTATCATTTTTGCTTCTTGAAGAGTCCCACGAATGGATTTTAGAAACACAGAGTCCTCATAAGAGATTGAGTGGGAGTTATAAGGAATTTCTAACCCTAAATCTCACGGTTGTCTGTGACTATGGAGTTTGGCTCAACACCAGACTAGGGCTTTCAACTTTTGCATTCTACCTAACTTTTATGGACTTATCTTACATAGGTTTGGCGCCTCCAATGTCTGCTGTGAACTAATTCCCCCTACCAGGGAAAGGCTTGCTCACCAAAGCAAATAGGAGCCAAGTTTCCCAGAGTTCATCCTGAAGAGCAGAAGCCCACAAGATAGTAGTAGAAGAAAGCTTAGGAACCCAGTCTATATTGGGTACACAACTCATAGCACGGAGAGGGGATGTCCATCATAGAACAAAATGTGATACCCATCAAGACAGTAGAGTCCCATGATGATATTACTACAGGTCCTTGATGGCCATCTGACATTGGAGGCAGGAAATTTCCTGACTACACATCTCCCTATGGCATATGAATCCCTTCTTCATGAATACTTCAGTGCATTGTGTGTTTTAGGTGGGGATTTCCTCCCCATTAATATGGGATCATATATCACAGGGAAACTTTTTCCAACAGTATTTTGTTAATTTTTTTAAATTTTGAATTATGCCTTTGACTGATCAGTAAAAAGTAAAAGGGAATTTAGGATTCATCTGTTATGGTTTTGAGTGGGAGTCAACTCACAGAATGTTTCAGATCTTTGGCAGCTTTTCGGGAGACTCACATGGGAGAAAGAGAGTCCAGGTGATGGGAATCGGTTTTTATTGTTCTTGTTCAGTCGTTCATTTGAGCCCATTTGGGATTCTCTTGACAAAGATACCAGAGTAGTTGGCCATTTCCCTCTCCAGCTCCTTTTACAGAGGAGGAGACTGAGGCAAATAGGTTGAAGTGACTTACACAGCTAGTAAGGGTCTGAGGCCGGATTTGAAGTCAGGAAGATTCTTCCTGATTCCAAGCTGGCACTCTGCCCACCTTGCCACTTTGCCACCCTCATGAAAGCAGGATGTCTAAGTCATGTCAACAAATCCGCCTTGAAAATAGAAGCGTAGATAGAATTCCAATCCATAAATTTGCTTTTTGATAATCGCTAACTTGCTAATTGTTCTTCTCTGCTATGTCTAAAAACCGCATTATATCCTTAGCAGTAACATATTTACAAAATAGTTTGAGGACAACAAAAACATATTTTTTTCCAGAGGAAGGGAAATGAGTGATTTATCTTCAGAATTTTACTGGAGAAAGATTCTTTTCTATTTGCGTAATTATTATGAAAGAGGAAAAATGTTGTCTGTAATTCTCTTTTTTCCACATTAATATGGAGGCCTTCCCAATCAACATGTAAATTTATGCGGAGGACAGATTAGGTGGTCACTCGCTTTATAAAAATTCTCACTGTTGGATTATTTTAGATAATGAACTTTCTTGCCACATTTTAAACAGTCTTCAATTTATGCAAATTCAATTTCTGCACAACTTTTCAGCTACTTCACTGTCACATCCAGCCTGTGTTTCCAGACTTCTTTCAAATGACTTCCCTTCATATTCTCTCTCTCTCTCTCCTGCCAAACAGGCCTTCTTGTGCCCTATCCGTGACATTTCCACTCTTTTTTCTGCTACTGGTAGGTCAGCTTCCGTGACTAGAATGCTTTCTATTTCTTCATAAAACCCCCCATCTCTTTTAAGGCTCAACTCGGAAGCTACCTCCTAAGAGAAGCTTCATATCCTAGGGCTTAAATTTTATTATGTGTTCTTATGTGTGTGATGGGTGGTTGGGTGGGACAGGTGAACAAGATGATGGTGTTTAGGGAAAGGGATCTCAGAATTGGAGCACGGTGAAGCCATTCTGAAATCTGCTAATCACATGAATTGATTGGTTGTGGAACCCACAGTGAGAACATTCAGAAGGCACCACCAGGCAAAGTGAGTGTCTTAGTTTGACTTTCCCCACATTCAAGAAAATGGATGCGCTGAAGTGGGCTTCTGAGTGGGGCAGGAATTGGGGTTCTCCTTCACCAGAAGCCGACAAGAAGCCATAACTCGTGAACCTGCTGTTGTCTCCCTGCTTTTAGGAACAGGAATATTAGAGACAGCCACAACTTTGTAAGTTTGGGGAGGTCAGAATGACCACAATACTAGTCTATGCTAGGGTCTTCAGCCAGCCAACCTAGCAAGGAGGGCTTTAAAAATAACCTTTGACCTTAAGATGAAGCCCTGAGAAAGGACTGGATTTGTCAAGCCCAGAGATGATTCCTCCCTTGTTGATGCTATATTTGGAAATAACCCCTGGATACCTGTATTAAGTAGAAAGTGCTTTAAGTTTGAGCTCACTCTCCCAGGGACTGAGATAGTTTAGGGGAGAGTGCTCCTCCAGGTTTTGGAGTAAACCAGTAAATATTTGTAAGAACTACTTAATAGAACAGGGCTAAATGGATCAGGTTACTATCATTGGTGGTCAACATCAGGAAAAACACCCAGAAATAGAGCTTGAAGTGATAGTACAAATGCCTTCAGGAGCATCCCTGGAATTCTGAAAGGGAGATACAGTTAGCTAGCTCTAGGTACTCTACGGTATGGATGTGAGGTGGGGAGTCAGGTCATGGGCTTATTCTATAGGTTTGAGTGCATTCTCTCCCCAGCCCCAGGAGAACAGAACCTTGAGGGCAAGGATTATTTTTGCCTTGTCATTGTATTTGGGTACTCGGCACATTGCATTTTGCAGTTGCTTATTAAATTCTGGGCTTGGAACCAGGAAGACTCATCTATGAGTTCAAATATGGCCTCAGAAACACAGTGGCTTGTGGCCCCGGATAAGTCACGTCAGCTTGTTTGCCTCAGTTTCCTCATCTGTCAAATGAGCCAAGAAGGAAATGACAAATTATTCCAGTACCTTTACCAAGAAAATCCCCCCAAAGGAGTGACAGTCAGACATGATTGAAATGATTCAACAGTAGTTGATAAATTGAATTCAGTTGCCAAAGGGGATGTTTGTCCTTAGGAATAAATTAGAAAATACCAGAGGTTTCAGGGTGATTTCACATCAAACGTCCGTCTCATCCATCTGATCCTCATAACAATCTGGGGATAGAGAGTGAGATAGCATCTTGATTTTAGAGATGGGGCCACCAGATGGCGCTGTTAGCCACATTAAGTCAAGTCCCAACAAGGAGCATTTATTAAGCACCTACTATCTGCCACTATCTGCATGGACAGCTAACGGTGCAGAGGATGGAGTGCTGGACCCAATGGGGAAGATCCCTCTTCCTGAGTCACCTCTGGCCTCAGACTCTCACCTTTAGTTGTGTGACCCTGGCCAAGTCACTTACCCTTGTTTGTCTCAGTTTCCTCACCTTCAAGCTGAAGAAACAAATGGCAGAGCCCTCCAGTGTCTTTGCCCAGAAAACCCCAAATGGGGTTTGCCTGTGTTTCCGGGAAGGACGGAAAGCTGGGAAGCCCCTACTTTCCCTTGCACCACAGTCCCTGATTCCCCATCATGTTTCCACGGCACACTGGAACTAACTTCTCCCAGGGACAGAAGAGAATACTTAACTCGATATCATGTTTTATTCTAACAAAGGCACAGCAACAGCAACAAGGCAGTAAAGCTCAGACAGCATCTGGGGCTTTTTGAACCCAGGAGTCCTAGGGAAGACGTAGCTAGATTTATTAGTTCCCTCTGGCTGCTCCTCGCACAATCCCCATCCGATAGCCGACTCTCAGTGTCAGGCCAGTCTTTAGATGAAACTTCAGGAACACTGGACTTTGCAGCATGGGGCTTGTGCTGGGAATCTGGGTGAACCGGACTGCTGATGGCTGCTGCTTTTCTTGACTCCATGTCCTGTTCCCAGAGACCTTTATCCATTCCTTGTTTCCCTGCCTCAGGGATTGTAGAACAATGTGCAACAAGGGAAGGTCCCAGATAGAAACTCTCTCTTCTCTGCCCTGTATCCCATCTTTCCTGTGCAGTCTCCGTCCTCCTTCTCTCTCCCCCAACTCTTTAGACTTTACCCCTCAGCTTCAGTTCCTAGAAACTGAATGACAGGTCACATCTCCCTCAAGGGCTGAGTCCTTGTCTGTTTTGCGTCCCTTCGTCTGTCCACACAGTAGTTAGTAGTGTCCCCCTGGGCGAGGAGCCTAGCTGCTTCCCCTACTGCCTGGGAAGAGAGGTCATAAAGTGAGGGGAGTGCTGCACAGATTGACACCAAACCTCAGGGAAGCTGGGTGACTTGGCCCAGTCATACACTAGATTAATGGCAGACAGAACCAGGTCTCTTCACTCCCAGTCTCCCCCAAAGGGATTAATTCCCTTTGACTGTGCAACTATCTCAGCTCTCAATCAAGTTCACTAAAAAACCCAACCAGAATTTTAGTTTGGATCTCTAATTGTGGTTATAGCTAACATTTATAGAGCACTTTAAAGTTTGCAAAATAGTGTGATCCTGGGCAAGTCACTGCCCCCTGTGCCTCAGTTTCCTCATCTTTACAACGAGCTGGAGAAGGAAAGGTAAACTGCTCCAGTATTTCTGCTAAGAAAACCCCAGCTGGGATCATGAGGAATCAGAGTAACTGAAACAACTTTAATCCCTTTTCCACATGACGGATCTCCAGGTATTTGAAAGCCCATCCCTGGCTCCAAGTCCTTGAGTCTCTTCTCTAGCTAAGTGCTCCCAGCTCCTTCCATTCATCCTCCTTTTGCTTGATGAATATTTTATCATATATAAGACCTTCCTTCCTGTCTTTGACCTCCTTGGGGCACATGCTGCCGAACGGGATCTCTGAGCCAAAGAGTATGAACAATTGAGTGATTCTTTCTGCATGATTTGAAGTTAATTTCGGGGATGGGTGGACCAATCTATTATTCCACTAAAAACACATTAGTGTGGCTGATTTCCCACAGCCTTTCCAATGTTGTTTCATTTTTAAAAATCATATTTTCCAATCTCATGAGCGTAAAGTGAGTTCTCTGTTGTTTTAATTCTGTTGGTTTTCAGTTGTATCAGTCATGCCCAGGACCTCTTCTGGAATCTTCTTGGGAGACACTGGCAGGGTTTTCCATTTCTTTTCCCAGTTTATTTTATACATGAGGAAACCAAGGCAAATAGGGGTAAGGCGAGCGCCCAGAGTCACGGCTAGTCAGTGTCCGAGACTAAATTCGAATTCGGGTCTTCCTTATTCTAAGGCCGGGCTATTTTCCCACTGCACCACCTAGTCTGACTTAGCAGATGAGAGACAGCCAGAAGTACCTTGGTTCAAGACCTGCCTCTGACCCAGATGGATTTTAGATTCTGGGCAAATTATTAAAGCTCCTGGGGCTCTAGAACAGAGCTCTGCCACCTGGCCAAGTTCCTGCCACACCAGAGGGCACCTGAACTGGATTCAAATGTAAGTGAGGAATATTTAATAGAATCAATACAAAATACAATAGAACATAGATAATATTACTCTGTGGTTTTCTAGGTCAATGTGCAGCCTATGTGGATTCTCACGTGCATTTTAGTAGCCTCTATTTTTACCTGAGTTTGACACTTGGCTCTAGGTGATTCTCTAAGGCTCCATGTTAGAAAAAACACATGGGAAGAGGGATTTTTCTTACCTGGGAGTTCTCCATGTCAAGGAAATCACATAGAGATTCTTTCCATAGGATTAACAATTAGGAATGTTCCCATACAGTTGTTGATCAATTACAAACATGTCAGGGGCTGTACATTGGTTAACAAGGATGACATCATTCCTGGATTGCTTTCCCTGAACAATCTTCTTGGTAGAATGTTTAGTGGTCATGGTAAATCTCAGTATTAAAAAGCATCTGCTTGTCCCCCTTTATCATGTTGGGAACTGGCTAGTTTATCTGCAATTTGGAAGAAAGCTTGGGAATGGATCTGAGAAAATCTGGGTCTTTGTTTCCTCATCTATAAAATGGGTATAATATATGGAACCTCCTTCCCGTGTTTGTTTTTGAGGAAGCCTTTCATTTTTATTGATGGATTTTGTTTTTTGTTGATATCTTGTTTTGACCTTCAGTTAGTCCTTATCCATTCTTTATTTTTAAAAAAAGAATGAAAAAGAAGAGGAAAAAGATAAATAGAACTAACCCACTCTTGACAGTTCCTGAAATGTTTCATAATTTCTTCTCTAAAGGGGAAGTGATGCTTTTTTCATCTTTTCCTCTAGACACAGAGTTATATTAAGAAAAGCAGTTTGTAAATCCTAGAGCTCATTTTAGTTATCATCATAGCCATCATTGTTATTATAGCGGGCAAATGACAGGGTATCACACTTCTAATGTTTTGGTTGGTAACTGCACTTGGTGAGTTAATAAGGGCCTCAGGCTACATGTTGGACCTTAGCTAAGATAAGGTAAAGATTTAACACTTGCCCTTTCCCCCTCCTCTCAAGCACAGGAATCCAGACTGGGATCACCAAGAACAATGGGTCTGGCATGGGCATTGAGTGCTTTTTTCTCTAATCCAAGATAAATAACACTCAATTCCCACCATCTTTTGTTAAAAGAAATCTGTTTCTACTGGATTATGCTGGGCTCTGCTTTGGGGATTCTGAAGGGACTCAATTATCTTTTCCTTTCAGGCCTTAATTCCTATGTTCCTTTGAATTAATTGGGATGACGGAAAGGTCACCTACATAACTTCTAGGATGAATGAAAAACATAAAGAAAGAAAAAGTAGAGAAGGAAAGAAGAAAGGAAAAAAAGAATAAATGAAAAGCTTAGATTTATTGCTTACTATGTGCAGAAAATATTCTCTATAAATGGAATTTCTATGAGCTCAGATCTGGGGGAGAGGGCTTGCACAGTGGATAATTGTTGTTGTTTGCCCTTCATTCTCAAAGAGAACCATGCTATCAGGAAGGTGATTTGGATTTAAAATGAAAGAGGGCTGTACAGGGTCACCTGCCTCACTTTCCCCTCCAGAGCCAACTGGGTCCGTGGCAAGATGTTGATCAGTACTATTGGAGATGGCCCTGGATGCAGTGGGAGACTTTGACCTTGTTAAGCTAAGGTCTTCAACAGATCTCCTTTTGACTAAGGGCATTCAGTGACTTAGGCTAGTAGAGAATGAGGCAGAGTCTCTTTTTTCACCTAGTTCAAAAATTTTTAAATAAATAAATAAATGAGTAAATCTCAGAGGGAAAGACCCTCAGGATTTCTGGCCAGAGCAGAAATGGCTGCTATTTACATTCAATCTCAGTCTATCAGGACCCAAACAATGACCCAATGAGGCTTGGCTTAGGACGAATTGGTGGCCAATTAAAATCAGATTGATTTTGGTTTAAGATGGGGTCCAAAGGCTGGGCACTGGTCTGAATGAATAAAATACTGATACAGCATTTTAAGGCTAACAAAGTGCTTTACATAAATGATCCTATTTGATCCCCACCATAACATTGGGAGGTAGGTTCTGTGCCCATTTTACAGATGACCCAGACTCAGAGTGGCTAAGCCTACAGTCAGATGATTTGGAAATATATGAGGCAGGTTCTAAATCCAGGTCATCCCCACTCAGGTTCAGCAATTTTTCTACTGTGCCTGTGTATCTTCAAATAGAAAATGTTACATTTGAGTTTTAAAAAAGCACCAAACCTCCCCAACTTCCCAAATGGAAGAAGTGTGGCTGGATGAAAATTTGAAAGGGACTTTGAGCTCAGTATGAGTTGGCAGGGTGATTTGGCTAGTCCCCTCCCTCTCCCCCAGTGAATAGATTGGACTGAGAGTCTGATTGTCCTGATTCTACCTTGGCTGAATCACCCTAAATGTATTTGGGGAGTTCTGAGTGTCCCAGTTTAGGGAGGACATTGATGGGGGAAGAGGCAACCAAGATGGAGCAAAGGGTTGAGATCGAACTGGGGATGTTTACCCTAGAAATAAAGACATGACCATAGTCTCCTAGTTCTTAGAGGTTTTTCCATATTGAAGAGGGGGACCTGGTCTGTTTGGCCCCCGAAAGCAGAACGAGTTTCTGTGGGTATAAGTTTCCGGTGAGTTTAGGCTTGATGTCAGGATTACTTCCTACAATAAGAGTCGCACAAAAGAGTCAGGGGCTGCCCCATATATTAGTGGTACCTCTCCTTTTGGAATTCTTCAAGCAGGGCGTCAGCTGATCATTTGCCAGGTCTATTTTAAGGGGATTCCCATTCAGGATTGGAGTAGAAATCATTTCCCATCTCTTGCTTCTGAGATCCTGTGATGTTGGGTGGATTTGAAGACCTGGATTAGAATCCCAGCTGGTTAGTCCTGGGCAAATCTCACCTTATGCATTCTAAAATGGGCTTTGGAACAGCAGACTGAGAGTCAGGAAGACTCTTCTTCATGGGTTCAAATCTGACATTGGCTTAATAGCTGTTTGAACCTGAGAAAGTCGTTAGACTCAGTTTCCTCATCCATCAAATGAGCTGAGAAGGAAATGACAAACCATTCCAAGGTCTTTGCCAAGAAAACCTCATATGGGGTCACGGAGAATGATTCAGCAGCAATAAACAACAAAATGGGGTTTATAATAGCGCCTACCTCACCAGATTATTGAGAGGATCAAATGAGATACACATGTAAGGTGCAAATCTAAGAAGGGGATAGGGAAACGTTTACTGTTCTCCTATTCCCCTCAGCCTCTGCCCACCTTTTCACTCTCTTTCAGGGGCTCCCCTTCTCTAGATTCCCACATGAAGTTGTACTCAGCTAGCTGAAGGGGTGCAACGTTGTTGAAGGGCCCCACATCTCTGGCCACCTAGATGCTTCCCTTCTAGCCAAAGCCACAGGCTCTAAACAGAAGGCATTTTTGGCTGGGAGGAGAACATTTCTGAGAAGTCATCTGGGTCCCTTTAAAGAAAGGAAGGGCACATGATTTCAAGGAATCAAGGGCAACCCTTCTCTCCTGTCCAACCCACAGCCTGTTGGAGCGGAGGCAGGTCCATCCCGTTCTGTCCATCTTTCTCTCTCTCCGTTTGTCTGAGTTTCTGTCCTTCTGTGGCTCTGTCTTTCCAGTAGACCTATCTCCCTCCAAACTTCTCTTGATTCATTCCTCTTACCACACTCCTCAGCTGTCCTGATTGCTTCCACAACGGTGTCTCCCATAACTCCTCATTTCTGTCTCTAAATGGATCAATCGTCTTGTGTCTCATTGAGTTCCTCTTTCTCCCTATTCCTCTTCAATGATCTCCCTGTATCTCTCCCCAGCTCTAGTCACACATTTCCCCATTTCTCTCCCTACATGCCTCCTAGTCTCTCTCTGAGTCCCTCTTTCTTCGTTTCCCTGGTTTTGTCCAAGTGTCTCTCGGTCTCTCTTCCTATCTCCTGTCATGCACCTCCCTCTCTCTGTTTCTCTCCTTCTATCTCCTAGTCTCTCTGAGTTCCTATGTCCTTGCTTATCTCTCCATCATTCTTTAAGCATCTTCCTCAGCCAGTTTCTTTGTCTCTCGGAAAATGTCAAGGAAAGGGAGTGGGGCAGGGGAAAAGAAGGAAAGTAGCATTTATTGACTTATCAGCTACTGCACTAAGTAATTTCCATAGATCTCATTTGCTCATTGTAATTGCACCATATTGAGATGGAATCTGGGGGGGAGGGAATTCCATGGTCAAGGGCAGAGACCACTCTGTGGCCATTGGGTCACATTCAACTGTTTGGATGAAATGAAATGAACCATTTGAGCCTGAACATGTTTGCTGACTTAGGTGGAGAAGGAAAGGGGAAAACAGACCTTCCTCCTCATCTATAGAAATAAGAATTTGGAAAGAGGATTTCTGAAGATCCTTCCAGCTCTAAACCTGTGATTCACAAGCCTGTGAAAAACAGGGAAGGTAACTCCTCGGAGTTGAAAGTAAGAAAGGAAGCTGGCCCGGCTGTAAGATGGCTAATACGCCATGAATAATACCCAACATGACCCCGTGATCCCCAGAAGTGGTATGGGGTATATGGAATCATCCACAGGCCTTTTCTCTAAGATCCCCTTTGCATTTAAGCAACAGCACGTGTTTGTGGTGGGGATGGGGAGGACTCAGCCTGACTCCAAGGAACAGGGTTTTTTAAATCCATAGTAATGACCTGTGCTCTACTTCGGCTCATCAGAATCTGGGTTTAACCTCCAGACTAACTGGGACCAGGAGGCCCCCTGTGATGAAACCTCAGCTCCAGGGAAGGGTCGGAGTCTGGAAGGACAAAGCTATTTCTCTTGCTGCATTAGTCATTAAAGAACTGACAGAGGGAAAACATGTTGTTCTCTCCCCCACTTACCTTTGAAGTTAAAAACAGGATGATTTGTGGAGATGGAGGGGCTGGGATGCTTCCAGCTCTCACCTACCTCCACTCAAGCTGTCTTTGCTGGGGAAGCTACTAGTCTTGGTGGAATGCCATGGGATTTGAAGCCGACAGACATTCTTGGAGGTCATCTAGACCGACCGCCCCCTATTTTACAGAGAAGGAAATGGGGTCCCAGAAAACAAAAGTGGCCTCTCCCAAGTCATTAGTGAATAAATAAGTGAGAATTAGGATTGTATAATGGATAGATTTATGGAAACAGAATTAGAAACATTTGGGCTTGAACCCTGCCTTGGACATTTACTAGGGATGCGACTACAACAGTAGTTGCTTAATAAGTGTTTGTTGGCTGATAGAGTAAATTAAATTGAATTCTCAGAATCTCAGAGTTACAAAGACCTCAGATGTCATTTAGTCCACCCAATACCTGAACAAGAATACGATCTGTAGTTGTCTTCCTTTGAGCCTTTCCTTGGAATCCTTGGAGAAAGGGAACCCATTGTCTTCTCATGCAGCTTCTCTACCCTTTGGAGGGCTCTAAGTATCAGGGTTTTCTTCCAGGGAGCCTGAATATTCTTGGTTGTAACTTCTGCCCGCTGTTCCTCTCCTCGTGGGTCAAGCAGAGCCAGGCTAATCCATCCCCCACCTGACAGCCCTTCAAAAACTTGAAGACAGCAATCATGTGTCCCCTGAGCCTCCTCTTCTCCAGGATAAACAAGCCCAGGTTCTTCCCTGGCTCCTGAGATGGTGTGAACTCGAGGCCTTTCACTGTCTTGGCTGGCCTCCCCTGGACAGGCTCCAGCTGGTCAGTGGGTTTCCTAAAATATAACTCCCAGAACAGAATTGACAGATGGTAGAATCTTCTGTTATTTTAAAAAAACCATAAGATAAGGGGAAAAAAGACCTTCACAAATTAAGTAGAGAGAAAAAGCGAGTGGGAGCAGGGAAGCATCTGTCACTGAGGCAGGAGGTTAAGTGCCCAGCGTGGGGGCTCTGATAGAATCATTCCAGTTCAAGTGTAATGGAAACAAGGTCAGGCTTCAGAATAAGATGCAGTTTTGCTCCCGGTCTCATTCTGGACTCAGCAAAACAGCACCCTAAACATTAACCCTCCCCAAGCTGCTCAGCTCCTATAACATGGACAAACCAAAATGAGGGATGAGTTCCTTCCCCTCCCCCCATCCCTCCCTGCCTCTTCCCTTTCTTTCTCCCTCTTTCCCTTCCTTCTTCTCTCCCTCCCTCCCTCCCTTCCTTCCTCCTTCCCTTCTTCCTTTCTTTCCGCCCTCCCTCCCTCCCTCCCTCCTTTCCTTCTTTCCTCCCTTCCTCCTTTTCTCTTTCCCTACCTTCCTCATGTCCTTTCTCCCTTCCTCCTTTTCTCCCTCCCTTTTTCCTTTTCTTCTTCCTTCCTTCCTTCCTCCCTCCCTTCCTTCCTTCCTTCCTTCCTTCCTTCCTTCCTTCCTTCCTTCCTTCCTCCCTTCCTCCTTTTCTCCTTCCCTACCTTCCTCATGTCATTCCTCCCTTCCTCCTTTCCTCCTTTTCTCCCTTCCTTCTTTCCTTCCTTCCTTCCTTTCTTCCTTCCTTTTTTCTTTCCTTCTTTCTTTCATCCCTTCCTCCTTTTCTCCCTTCCTTCCTCATTTCCTTCCTCCCTCTCTCCCTCCCTCTCTTCTTTCTTCTCTCCCTCCCCTTTTCCTTTTCTCCTTCTTTCTTCCTTCCTCCTTCCCACTGTACTCCTAAACTCTGCTCTGACTCCACTCACTATCTCTCTAAATTTCCCCGGTGTTTCCAAACCAACCAAATCCCTAGACCTGGATTCATGTCTGGACTCTCTTTTTTGCCTTTCTTTGTGTTTCCATCATTAAGCACAGCACTTGGCACATAATAAATACTTAATCAATGATTGTTGCTTGATTCATTAAACTTTGATCACGTTATTTACTGGGCAAGGCACCTTCCCTCTCAGTCTCTGGTTTGTCTGTTGTGAATGGTAAGACTGGTCTAGACTCAGGACTCCTGAGGTTCTCCTAACTCTGCTTCCTGCTTCCCTGTCCCTGGGGGGACAGTTCCTACCAATGACTAATGCCCCCAACTTTGGACCAACTCAATCACATTTCTCAGACCGTTTCTTACCATCCATTAAGACAATGGTACAAGTGCTTCCTTCAGAGGTCCCCATTCTCTGGCAATATGAAACCAGGCCATGTTTTTCTCTTATCAGAACTGCTGAGCCAAAGACAAACACAAGACTTCACAAAGGAGCATTTATAGAAGGAATCCTTGCTGCAATACCAGAAGCAGAGCTCCTCAGGCTGTAAGGAAGCGTCCTGGCTATGGAAGCACTGACAGCTATCACTGGGTACTTACACCAATGAAAGATGGAGTCAGTATTAACTAAACTCCAGGTAGATGAGTCGCCAGCTCTGGTTTCATGGCACCAGGTTGCCTGCTTCTGGACGTGGGATTATCCTATGGATATATGGAGGAAAACTGGTGAGAAGCTATTTCTGCCGCATCATTTGGCAGACTGACTTTTAAGCTTTCTCATCTTTGCTTCCCTGGGTCGTTCAAATTCTATTCATCAGCCTTTGGCTTTCCTGGTTCCAGGACTGATTGCATACCCCCACAGGACTCGGCTGTGGGTGTTCCAAGGCATTTTTCTCTTGCAAGCAGTAAGAAGTTAATCTTTTTATCTGAACGCTTCATCTGATCACCTTCCCATTCTTCTAGCACCGTTCTCCTATCATCCATCTCTTGGCTCTAACTTCCATGCTGCTTAAAACCAAAGCAATACTTTCCTGCCAGAAACTCCAATCTTGGAGAATGATTAATGGCTGCCTCAGTCACCCCACTACATCAGGACTGGCTCTGACCAAGCTTTATTTCCCTTTCCAAGTTTCTCACCCATCTCCACGCCACTGACTATTCTTCTTGTCAGTCCCTTCTCTGCTTTCCAGGTCTGGAGTCCACTCTGTAATTGATAATGGAAAGGGTAACAATCAACTCCCCTCTGACTCCACTCACCATCTCCCTAAAGTTCCCCTGTATTTCTAAACCAACCAAACACCACTTGCTATTATTCTGTATATGTGTTGACTTTCCCCACTAGAATACAAGCTCATTGAGGGTAAGGACTGTCTATGGTGTTGTGTTTGGATCCCCAATGCTTAACATTGTTTTTTGGCACTTAGTAAGTGTTTAGTAACTCTTCCTCCCTCCCTCCATTCCTTCCTTCCTTCCTTTCTCCCTCTCTCCCTCCCTCCCTTCCTTCCTCCCTTCTTTCTTTCCTTCCTTCACTCTTTTCTTCTTTCCTTCCTTCTTTCCTTCCTTCCTTCACTCTTTTCTTCCTTCCTTCCTTCCTTCCTTCCTTCCTTCCTTCCTTCCTTCCTTCCTTCCTTCCTTCCTCTCCTCCTTTCCTTCTTTCTTCTGTCCCTTCATCCCCCTATCCCTCCCTTGCCTACAAGGATATAGGAGTGGGAAAGATTTGGGGAAGATTCCAGCTGGTTCCTTTCTCTCAAGCTCACTCATCTAATATCCAAAGTTTCCATTGATGTTTCATGAGTTCAGTATTCCTGACTGGAGAAATGGGCAAGAAAGACCATGACTGGCCTGGGAAACTCCCAAATAGTATCATACATGTCTAAGTGATGAAACCGAAAGTAGAATAGAATGATAATAGCAGCTCACATTGATGCAGCAGCTTACGACTTAAGGAGAGTTTAGCATGAATTATGATCCTCCAGGACCTTGGTTCGTCCAACATCCCCATTCTCTTTCATCTTCAGGCTCCCCCTTCTCCACTGGCTCCGTCTTCTCTGCCAGCTAACATGCTCAAGTTGTCCTTATTGGAAAAAGAAATCTTATTTTGTCCCCCAGCTGAACTTTCTGGTCTAAGGGATTATGGAACTAGAGTAGAGATTGCTCAAGGGAGTTAGCATTGTGTTGAGAGAGAGGTCAATGACTGGACTGGATGTCAAGAGACTTGGCTTCTGGTCTCAGGTCATTGCTACTAACTCATCGTGGAAGTCTTCAACCTCTAGCTCCCTAACGTGAAGGCTTTGGGCCGGCTGATCTGCTTTCTAAGGTCTCATTCCCTTCTTTCCCAAACATTCTGCATTCTAAGGGCTCCTCCGAGCTCTGATATTATAAGTCCTGAAGTTCATTTGGCAATTCTCTGTGTATATGTTTATTTATGCATGTGTGTATACATATATATGTATGTATTTACATACACACACATATATCCCTACTGCCTTTTTGAGGATTAGCAAAGACTTCTTGTAGGAGATGGGATGTTAGTTGACACTTTGGGGAAGCCAAAAGGCAGGAAGGAGGAGGGGAAGGATTCCAGGCATGAGAAAGAGCCAGAGAAAATGCCTGGGGTTGGAAATGGAGAGTTTTGTGTGTGATGAATAGCAAGAAGGCCAGTGTTATTGTTCATAGAATAGTTTGGGGGAAGAAGTTTTATGAAGACTGGAAAGGTAGGAGAGAGCCCTCCATAAGATGTGCCTTAAAAGCCAAACAGAAGATTTTATACTTGATGCTGGTGCTGATGGGGAACTACTAGAAGTTATTAAATGGGGTGACAAGATTGGATCCTTGCTTGGGTGAGCAAATGAAGAATAGTCTAGAGAGAGAAGACATTTGAGGGAGATCCATCTGCAGTTATTGTAATAATCCAGGCTGGAAGTGATGAGGACATGGACCGGGGTGAGAGCAGAGTCAGAGAAGGGAAAGGGGCATTCAAGGGATGCCGTAAAGGTGAAGTCCACAGCTTGGATATAGGAGACAAGAGATAGAGAAGAGTTCCCAATGACTCTGAGGTGGGGAGCCTGAGGGACTGGAAGCTTGGTTTACTCTCTGTAGCAACAGAGAAAGTAGGAAGAAGAGAAGTATGGGAGAAAAACAATGGCTTTCATTTTGGATTTGTTGAGTTTTAAGCTGTCTATGGACAAGCGTAGGGCTATGAGAGCTGTCTGTAATTGTCTGTGTCTTTGTGACCTATACTTTCTACCAGGGTGTTTTGCTGAAGCTAATCCTGGGCTCCTCCATCAGGTGATGTACTGCTTTCCTCCCTTCCCACAGAGGACCAGACACTAGGACTTTCTATGGTATGAAGGGATAGACCTGACAGCTAGTTCTTGTTGATGATGTGACATGGGTATAGGGTCAGGAAGAGCTTAGACACTGGGGGCTGCTGGGAGGTGAGGGAGGGGCTTGTATCTCTCTCCCCTCACTCTCTGGGGATGGCCCAAATCCAGGGGTAGGGCATGGACAGGATGGATTCTTGTTAGCTGCTGTGCCCTTATATTTTGTAGGGGCCAACGTACTTATTACTCAAGTAGAAAGTAAGCTTCTTGAAGGCAAGGATTCTTTCATTTTTGTCTCTTACTCCTGTAGCCTAGCTGAGGCTCTGACAAAAATAAGTGTTTCATAATTAATGATTGAATTAATTGATAGAATTAACAATAGGGACTTTATAAAGCATTTATAAAGCACTTTTCTCTTCAATGAACTCATGTAAGAGACATTATGGGTATTATTGTTCCCATTTTCCAGATAAGAAAACTGAGATTCAGAGGGGGGAAATGATTTATTCAGGATGATTTGGTTAGTCAGTGTTGTATGAGAATTTGTATCCACTATCAAGTACCCTTGCAGCGATGGCTGTTTTTATCTTGGAAGTTCTAGGAGGGCTCCTGCCACAGCTTCCACCATCCAAGATCATTCCTACTATGAGCTTTTGAGGAGCAGGAACTGTCTTTTCCCTCTTTTTGAAATCCCGGGGCTTAGCACAGTGCCTGGCTGTGGAGGGGCTGAATAAATGCTTGGCGACCGGCTACCACGGGACCTTCCAGGCTCGGAGCCTGGCTCAGACAGGATCCAGGACGAGTGAAGGGCCTCGCAGTCTCACCGGGAGATTTCCACTGCAGCCACTCTGGAGCCGGGCTGGGCAGGGTCCAGTATTAGCTAAGACTGGAGTCTCATGACTTGGAAGGGAGGCAGGGAAGGGACCCCCCGCCTCTGCTCCACGCCGGGCCGAGGGCCCCGGTTCTCTGAAGGTGAACGCCACCTTCGCCGCTTGCCAGCTCCCCAACGTAGCTCCAGAGCTGGGAAGCCGGAGTCATAAATCCTCCTCCCTCCCAGTCCCCCGAGCTTGTCTGAGCACCAGGAGGAGGTTTGGATCCCTACCCACCTCGTAAATCACTCTCGACTCAGCAGTGTCCTGACAGGCACTCCAAAGACCCTTCATCACCGTGGTTTACGGCTCTGACATTCTCGGCTAGGATTTAGGAGAGCCGGGGACCGGCCTGGCCCGCCTCATTGAAATTCACCTTTCTACCTGCCTCGGCTCCCCTCCCTTCTGTATGAAGGCTACCAATAAATCCAGCAGGTGCCAATTTGCATACAATCTGCATAAATTTCCATCTTTATTTGCATACATCTAGACTTGTGGAATTTTTGAGCTGGAAGTCAAAGAAATACAAGAGAAACTCAGAGTTTGGAGACCAAGAAAGCTCAACTTCGGCCCGACCGAGACGCCTCCTCCCTCCCTAAGTATTCCCGACATGGGGTCGAGCAACCTTTTCCTCCAGATCTCCAGGGAGAGATTTCCCACTACCTCCTACACTGATTCCACTTTGGGGAGACTCAAGCAATTAACAAGTTTTTCTGGGCTTTAAGCCTGTTGACCTTATTATAACTTCCACCAATTAGTTCTGGTTCTGCCCTCTGGGGCCCGAGTAGAATAAACTAAATCCTCATGGGACAGGCCTTCAAATACTTGAAGATATATCACTTTCCTTCTAGGTTTTCTCCTCTCCAGGCTGAGCATCTTCAGCCACTTCAGCTGGGTAGTCGTAGGGGAAAGGGTCTATAGGTAGAAGAACTGGATTCAAATCCCACATTCGGCAGATTATCTAGATAGGAATCCCAGGAAAATGGCTTAATTTCCCGGATCTGTTTCTTTAGGTGAAAGGGGTAAGGATTCTGGTTTTGCAGATCTGAGTTCAAAGCTCATTTTAGACACTCACTACATGTGTGACCTTGGTTAAATCCCTTATAGCCGTATTGGTAAAACGTGAATAAAAATAGCACCTATCTCCCAAGATTGTTGTGCGGATTTAACGGGAAAAATTATATTGCCTTTTAAAATGTTATATAAACAGTAGGCATTATTAGTAGTGCTATTAATAAATATATTATATATAATATTATAATGCTATATAATTGTCCATAAAATGAGAGTTTTGGACCAGAGGGCTTCTGGCAATATAAACCCACTCTCTCCAACATTCCCATTCTCCCAAGAGGAACAAAGTCCTGGTGATGGACAGAGAGCATCAGAGTCAATCCTAAAATCAAGATCTCTTGACTGGACTCCCAGGTTAGGGATGCATCCACTGTACTGCACTCCTTGTATTTTTGATCTCAGTTTCCTTTTTTGTAAGATGATGAGGTTGCTCTTTAAGACCCATTCCATCTCTAACCTGTGCTGTTCCAAGAGTCCTGGCTTTGATATTCCCAATTGATGAGTCACAAGGCTCAACCAGCCAACAGAATCACAAAGACTGATTTGGGAAGTGGGGCGGATCAAGATTAGGGTCTGGAGCACCTCTGCCTCCATTTCCCTCTGACATTCATTCTCTCTAGATGATGCTCAGGAGGGACCTTGGCTGCCACGCCAAAAGACCCAACTTGGAGCAAGTACCTTGGACAGGGCCAAGCAGCCCAAACAGAGCCCAGGTTGGGTTCTCTCACTCACTCAGTTCTTCTTGCCCTCTGCTCACCCAGCCCTGATGGGAGAATTTTTCGCTGTTTCTGACTGATTCACACCCTCCCTCCAGCTCCCTCTGATCCCTGTGTGGCAACAATGGTAGTGCCGGGGATAGAGGAGGGGGACGGTGGAAGGAAAGGAGAAAAGCCAAAGGGGAAACCCCGTATTTGGATCCCCTAAAATGGGAGGCACTTTATCCCTGGTCAGCTCTGCCACGAGGAGGCTGATCAAGCACAAAGGATGCTAGGATTCTGTACAACTCGCATTTGGGTGACGGCTCCCAGTCCATTCCATGAAGGGGAGAGAAGGGACTCCCTGCCCCCTTCCATAGAGGCTGCAAAGCTCCCTCCATGACTTCTCAAATTCCTTAGGACCCACTAGTGAAGGCTGATCCTTGGGAAAGTTTCCATCCCCCTCTCCTCAGCACTACCCCCTCCAGCTGAGGGAAGGCTTGTAATGAAAACCAAGCTCTGCATGGCAAAAGGGCAGGGACCGAGGCTGGAGCTCTGGCACGGCCCACTTCCTCACCCGGGGTCGGCTCTGTTCCCAGCACGCAGGACTTATCGTCGGCAAGCCAAGCTTCCACTCAGGCTGAGCCATGTGTCCGGCCACCACACGGCTGTGAAGGGGGTGACTGCCAAGGTCAAGGCTGGAGCTGCAAGGGGAGAGGGTTTGGCCAGGGACTCTGGGATCCTTTGCTCTGGGAAACAGACAGATGGCCGCTCTTTCCATCCTCTGACCTGTACCTTGGGGGACAGAGGTAGAGGAAGCAGGAGATGTGTTTTCTGACCTCCAGAAGTCCCCAGCCTACTTGAAGGAAAGGAGCTAAGGAGGAGAAAAACAGCTGACAAATCTCTGGCTCTGGAGCTCCTGCCCGGGGGCTCTGGGCTTCTCATTCGTGGGATCCACAGTTTCTGGTCTGACCCAGCCCCACCACGCCATTGGCCCCTCTCATCTTCACGACACGCTGCTGCCAACATTCTGCCCCAACTTTGGGGAACAGCAGTCCCCAACATTACAATCTCTGGAATAGACCCGTCGGCCCATTGCCCTGTAATATCCCTTTTTCTGTCCCGACCAGAGCAGCCTGGGCTGGCCTCCACTCCCCTAAGTGTTGACTTGCTCTAAGAGAATCTAAGCTACTGAAGGGTAGAGATGGACTTTCTGTTTTTGTATGTGCACACTTAGTACGGTGTGTGCTCAGTAAATGCCATTTCATTCATTCATTCATTCACTTGAAGGTTTACCAAGTGGTTCCCATAGATTTTCTGGTTAGATCCTCCCCCAAACCCTATGGGATAGGGCTGTTGTTCTTCCCATTTTACAGATGGGAAGGCTGGGTCTCAGAAAGGTGGAGAGATCTGTCCAGAATCACAGAACTAGGTGAGTTTTTGAACCTAAGCTTTTCTGACTGGAAACCCAGATCCTGATCCCAGGACACAGTGCCAGAGGAGACATTAGCAATCATCTAGTCACTGAATCAAAATTGGGATGGACTTCCGCATCCGTCTAATCCAAACCAGATCCCCAAGGAATACCACTCACACATGTGACTATCAATCCAGCAACATTTCTTAAATGTCAATCATGTGACAGGTCCAGTGAAGAGAACGCTAAGCCCAGAATCAGGAAGACCTGAATTCCAATTTGGCCTCAGACTAGGTGACCCTGGGCAAGTCCCTTAACCCTGTTTGCCTCAGTTCCTCATCTGTAAAATAAACTGCCCTGTTTTTTGAAAGAAATGACAAACCACTCTAGTATCTTTGCAAGAAAACTCCAAATGGGGACATAACAAGTTACACATGTGGAACAGAAGGCTTTGCAAGGGTCAATTTTGAAAAATTACCCATGCATCTGTTTGTAAATAAAAAGCTAATAATAATAATAATAAAAAATACAAATAAAAAGCTATAATTATAATAATAAAAAGAAATGTTAAAAAAAAGTTACATATGACTGAAACAAAAGAACCACAAAAATGTGCAAGCACCATACTAAGCACCAAGGATACAAAAAGAGGCAAAAGACGGTCCCTCGAGGAGCTTACAATCTAACATGGGAGACTGGTGGTTGTCTAATCTCTGAAGAGCACATTACTTTTCCAGTCAGTCTGTTCTGCTTTGGACAACACTTCATTTTTTTTTCCTGGAGCAGTGAGAGGGGAGTTGACTTGCCTAAAGTTATATGGCTGATACTAGATGGGGAGAGCACGATTGCGATACCAAGGATGCTCACTGGCTTTGGAGTCTAGAGATGTGGGTTTGAATGTCAACTTGATTATTTTGCTGTGTGACAGTGGGCAAACTCCTGATTTCTCTGATCTTTATCTTCCTTGTCAGTGAAGTGGGAATGGTGATATTGCTACTACCTCTACCCTAGGTTTGCTATGAGGGAAACTAGAGTTGAAAAATCCCTACAAGGGTGAGTTATTCTAAACAAGAGTTAGAGCCTGGACTCTGAGCCTGGTCACAGAATGTCAGGGCCATGGATTTAGAGCTGGAAGGGACCTCGGAGGCATCCCCCTGCCTCAGGGAGGCTTTGACTTGTCCACAGAGACACAAATTCAGGTTTTCTCCCTTCACATCCTTTACTCCTCAGGGTCCCTTGTCAATATCTTGAAGGCTGTGTTAGGCAGAGAGCGGGAGCTGGAGACTAGCACTGAAAGAGTCTGGGAAAGCTTCTCAGAGGAAGCGTTTCCCATAGATCTCCATAGATCCCAAGATCTCCAAGAAGGTTGAACTGGATTTCCATGTGCAAGTCATCCATTCTCCTCCCCTTTGAGAAATCTACCCCAAACCTTTGGAGGGCACGCAGAGAAGAGCCTGGAAGGGACTCCAGTGCTCCAAGGAACTCTCTCTGGGCAAGATTGTGTTAGAGAGCCAGCGGGAGGGATTGAAGCAGGATCACAGACACGGACCTGGGAGGGAGCTCTGAGACCCTTAAATGGAGCCATTGTGACATAATAATAGAAGGTGAAAAGACAGTGGTTAAAATCTGACCTCAGGTACTTACTAGCTGTGTGACCCCAGAGAAGTCACTGAACACCGTTTGCCTCAGTTTCCTCCTCTGTCAAATAGATTTGAGAAGAAAATGACAAATCCCTTCAGTATCTTTGCTGAGAGAACCCCACAGGGAAACACAAAGAGACAATGTGACTGAAATGACTGAACAACAACAGAAACAAAAATTTAAAGTTTGGGTTACTTATATCTTGTTTATTTGTAGCTGCTTTCATATTCTCCCTCCCGTTAGGCCAAATGAGTCTTAGAGAGTGGGAACCGTTGGTTGGCTAGTTACTTCAGATTTTCCTATTTCCCATGGCTGGAGAATGCTAGGGCAGTGGATTTAGAGCTGGAAGTGTAAAAAAATGCCCAGTTGTGCTGGGGGTTTGGGAGTACAAAGACAAAAGCGAAACATTTGTCCAAGAATCCTCATCGATGACCTTACTAAGTGACTCATGTGGCCCCCATCTGTGCCTCCTATGAACTGACACTCCCGGGTTTACCTCCTTGGGGGTTCTACATCCCCTCATTTTTCTTCGGAATGAGCTTAGTTTCCAGATTCAGAAATTGTCCCATAACCCTTCTGATTTTTAGTATTTATATTTTCCTAACAACTCCCTTGGATACTAGGAGCCCAGGTCTCCTTATCCCCATTTTCCATGTGGGAAATCTTGCTTTAAGCCTTTCTTTGTAGCATTTAGCACAGTGCTGGGCACATCGTAGATACTTAGCAAACGCTTGTTGACTGCTTCCCTGCCTGTCTAGGATTCTTTCATTGATCTTGCTGGGGTAACAGAGCCAAATGGAGGCGTGGAGGCAGGGGGATGGAGGAGATGACTTCTTCAGGTCTCTGCTTCAGTTGCCAGGGATTCTTGGAAAGTGCTGTGTCGGCAAAGCAGCGATGGCTCTGGGTGAAGGGGGAGTGGGGGCCATCTGGAAGCCTTTAGCATCCTCTTCTCCAAATAGCTCGTTCCCAGAAAGGAGGAGGAGAAGTTACCCAACAACAAAATGGGACTTCTTGTGGTGTTGCCCGCTCCCCCCGCCTCTCCTGAAATGTGGCAAACCCTGCTCTCACGCTCCCCCAAGTCATCAACTCGGTAATTGAATCCTCTCTGCCTCCTCTCCTTTGAACCCCACTGTCCTCCAAAGTATACACTGTGCTAGGCTGGGTCACGGCCCCTTTTAAACTTGGTCTCATAGTTCACCTCTTCCAGCGTGTCTGCCCCGACCACGGACCCTGCCCTTAGCAGAAGCAATTTGGCTGACACCCCAGCAGCATCTCTATATGTACAGTTCAAATCTCGGGTCTCTCCTTGGGTTATTTTTGTTGTTATGGTCGTTGAGTTGTTTCATTCATATGTTGGAAAACATATTAGAATGATTTGCCACTTCCTTCTAGAGCTCATTTTACAGATGGGGAAACGGAGGCAAACAGAGTGAAGTGACTTGCTCAGGGTCACACAGCTATTAAGTGCCTGAGGCTGGATTTGAATTCAGGTCCTCTCGAATACAGGATTGACACTTCATCCATTGCACTATATAGCATCTCTGCTATTTTATAATCCTTTGTTAGAAGAGGCTGGCTCATCTAATCCAACTCCTTTATTTAACAAAAGAAGAAACTGTGGTCCAGAGAAGAGGCAGATTTTTCAAGGTCACAGAGCAAATGAAAGGCAGAGCCAGACCTAGAAGCCAGATCCCTTGTCTCTGAGCCTAACATTCTTTCCACCCCACCATGCTTCCTGCCTCCCAAGTGGCAGGAACTGGCTCTGTTTCTTTGGTCTCCCACCACAGATGTCTTCAGTAGGATAAGTATTTTATAGATGCCTGAAGAGCCATGAGAAACGGAGACAAAACTTACCAGGTAAAGAGAATGCATTTCCCCCAGGCTTCGGGTTAGAGCTAAGCATTCCTTCTGTCCTTCATTAATGAAACATTAACTTCATCTTGTACTTGTGGATCTTGGTCATGCTAAGTTTGACTAGGGAGACAATCATGTCACATGCTAATTAGAAATTATTATGGGGGACTAGACTCCCCCATCAGCACTTTGCCTTGGACAGAAGCAAGATGGGGCAAGACCAAGAGAAGGCTGAAGGGAAACTTGGATAGCCCTGGGACTCCTAATACTCTTAACTATAGAACCAAAGATGTTCAAGTCCCAGGACACTCGTGCCTACCATTGACAGGACATGAGACTCTGGCAGAACTTAAAGAATCCTATATGTGATGTCAGGAGACTTAGAGAGGAGTTCTAGCTCTGTCATTTACCGACTGTATGACTTTAAGCAAATTGTTTCATCCTTCTAGGACCCAATTTCAACAAATATTAAGTGAAGGAATTAGATCAGAGGATTTCTAAGATGGCCCCCTTTAGAATGGGAGCTCCCTGAGGGCAGGAACCGTGTTTTTACCTCTTTGTATCCCAGCACTGTGTTTAATTAATGTTTGTCGATGAATTTCAGCCATTCCATGTGAGGCAGAGTGGTTTGATGGAAAGTGTTTTGATCTTGGAACCAAGAGCTTGACTTCCATGTCTATCCTCTATACCTCCTAGATGTGCGACTCTTAGTTCTCTTGCTCCCAGACTTACCATATGGAAAATGGGGATAAGGAGACCTGGGCTCCTAGCATCCAAGGGAGTTGTTAGGAAAATATAAATACTAAAAGTCAGAAGGATTATAGGACAATTTCTGAATCTGGAACTAAGCTCATTCAGAAGAAAAATGGGGGGACGTAGAGCCCCAAGGAGGTAAACTTGGGTGTTTCACTACATAGGAGGCACAGGTGGGGGCCACTTGAGTCATTTAGTAATGTCATCGATGAGGATTCTTGGACAAATGTTTCACTTTTGTCTTTGTACTCCCAAATGCTCAGAACAACTGATACACAGTTGGTGCTTCATAAGTACTTATTGAAATGAATTATGGTTGAGTCTCTTCTCTGCCTTTAGGTCCTGTTGATAAGAGTGGTCTCACAAAGATTGGAGGGTATGCAGTCAGAGAGGCAGAACTCATGTGTAGTAGACAAAGTTATCTGGGGAATTATGTGGGTGGGAGGAAGAAGAGGCTTCATTTCTAACAGGTCTATGATCATTTATTTATTCTTTCATTCATTTATTTATTTTGAGTGACGATCATAGAGATAGAGCTATAAGAAATCCTAGAGATCATTTAGTTCCATTTCACAGAAAAGGAAACTAAGGCTCAATGAAGAGAAATAACTTGCCTTCATTTATTTAAGTCGTAAGTGGAAAAACTGGGATTTGAACCCAGGCCCTTTAAACTCCTGGTCAAGTCTCCACTTTACAGAACTTTTAACTCTAATTTCTCTAGCAATTCTCTTAATATTTTTCCTTTTGTTTATCTTTCTGCTATACTTACTCAAAACTTAAAAAAAAAGCAAAAAAAAAAAACCCAGGTATTAAAGTCTTTAGGCACTATTGTGTTACTGTTTATGTATTCTTGTAGCTCAGACAATGTTTCCTTTATGAATTTGGATGCTAAATAATTTGGAGTGTGTAAGTTTATTACTGATATTGTTTTGTTGTGTTTCCTTTTTCTACATTATCTTTTTATTTTTTGAATATTTGTTTTTGTTTCATCAGACAGCATTGCTACAACATTCCCAGTTTTATTTGTCTTTGTTTTTTAAATGTGTTTTTTTAAGAAATAGATTGTAGGATTTTGTTTTCCTATACAATTTGGGACTTTTTTATTTTATTGGATTATTTAATCCATTCACAATTAACATTATGAGAGTTAGGTTTATATTTTCCTCTATTTGTATCCAGTTTTTTTTCAGGTTATGCTATTTTCCCCTTTTCTGTTGTAAACACAATAGTATGTTTCTTTAGTTACTTCCACTTAATCTTCTTTATGGTGCCCCTATTCCCACTGATTCTCTTCTCCTCACTCATCATATTTTTCTCGTTTGTAGTAGTAATCTCCTCTGTGGGGTTTTGCTTAGTAGCTCTTTTTTCTTTTCTGCTTTTATCCGGTTATATAATTCATCATCCCCCTTTCCTCTCAGTCAAGTAGATTTCCCTTTCCTCTCCTCCTCTTTAATTAATCCTGCTTATTACTTCTTTTGAATTTCATTTTTGTCATCTTCTCCAAAGAATATTTCTTTTTCTTTATTATCTGTATCTCTTTCTGTCTTCTTTAGATCTTCATTCTCTGGTTCATGATCCTTAGGAACATCTAATCCCCTCTCTATTCTCTAAATTACTCATGCAATCAAAACTCAAAATTCCAAGGGATTTCCTTTCTTTACAGTTCTACCAATGCTTTCTAAAACTCTCCCCTTGGATTCTTCCTTAAATTTTTATTTCCTTTTCTGCACAAATTCTCTTGTATTCTTGAATTATGGTGTTCAAGTTTTTCATCTTGCCACAATGTTCTATAAGACCTCTGAGCCTTAAGTTGTCTCTACACATCCTATGTTTGAGATCAGTATGTTTTGCTTATATTTTTTCTTTTTCTTTTTTTTTTGGCAAGGCAATTGCTGTTAAATAACTTGCCCAGGGTCACACAACTAGGCAGTGTTAATGTGTTTGAGGCTTCATTTGTACTCAGGTTTTCCTGACTCCAGGGCCAGTGCTCTCTATCCATTGTACTATCTAGCTGCCCTTGAACATATTTTCTTTTAATGCTATTTTTATTTCTCTTCTAGATTATCCTTCTCTTCTATGTATTTGCATTCCCAATCTTTTATTCCCTCTTTTATCTCTTTGGTGAGATTTAGCACTGCAGAGTCCACATTTTCTATTCTGTGTAACATTTTTGCTCTGTTGACTATAAATTTTATTTTCACAATTTTCATTTCTCTTTTGAACCATTCAGAAACATCGTGTGGTGGTTCTGTGTTCTCACAATCCACAGAGTCCCCTGTCTCATCAAGTATTGGGTCATTATCCTTTATTTTGTAGTATATATTCGTAGACACTTGAACTCATTTACTAGATCTAGAGACCATATTTCCTTCTGTTGTTAATATTTTCCCTGTTGACCTTGCATTCAAGGTTTTGAATTTTCTTTTCCTTAAATCTTTGGTATTTTTACTCTTCCCAACCCCCCTTATTTTCCTCTATTGCTTACTTTCTGACTCTCTCCCCTTCATAGTGTTTTTTGGGGGAACTAATCCTCAAGTGTTTCACCTTCCACACTAAGCTAACTAATTCATAGTTCAACAACCTAGGTCTCTGTTCCCAAGTGAATTTTACTTGATCAGAACTGGATCCAGCTGGACACTGAGATTTATCCCTCAGGTCTAGCAGACTGCTGCACTCCTGTCCCCAATATACACAGTGACCTTTTCCTATCCTTCTCTCTCTGTTACTCAGATATCTAACCTGGCACCAGGAAATTGGAGTATTTGTTTCATTCTTTGTGCTTGTATCCCCAGTAACTGAGACACTGGTACATAATAGTTGCTTAATAAATACATGTTGATTGATGAGTTGATATAGCACCATTCCTAATCCTAATGATTTTTCAAAAATTACTTTTTGACATGGCCGTCATCTCTTTTACTATAATTAGCACAATCTGTACTCCCAGGATGTAACCATCAAGCATTTATTAAGCCCCTACTGTTTGCCAGGCACTGCACTAAATACTAAAGATAAAAAAGGCAAATATAAAGTCCCTGTCCTCAAGGAGCTCATATTTGAAGGAGGGAGATAATATGCAAATAACTATATACATGTAAGTTATATAAACTATAAATGGAAACTAGTCTCAGATGGAAGGCATTAGTAGTAGGAGGGAGTGGGAAAGATCTCCTACAGAATGTGGATTTAAAGCTGAGTCTTGAAGGAAGTTAGGGAAAGCAGAAGGCAGAGGTGAGGAGGGAGCATTTCAAGGGATGAGAAACAGGGAGAATACTCAAAGTCAGGAGATAGAAAATTGTCTTGGAGGAACAATAAAAAAGGGGGTCTAACTGGATTTTAGCATACACTTAAGCGAGGTGTGATGAAGGATCCGTTGAGGATAGCTGGCTGTTCTCCTATTTCCTCACTTGTCTCTAGTTTCAAGTTCCTGATAGTTTTTGGTCTGTCCTTCTCAAACCGAAGATAATTCTCCTTTCCAGAGAAAACAGAAGCAAACAAAATTGAGTGGTTGTGACTTCTTGCTGTCATCTATCATCGTGATTCCATCTGTTCCAAATAGCAATTCTCTTTTTGGAGCTTCCAAAGGAGCTAACAAAGACCTTTTTGTTGTTCTTAATATAATAGAAGTTTGAAAACTGACTGGCATCCTGAAATTTGTAGATCAGAGGGAGAAGTCCTGCAAGCAATTTGGGATTATCACAATCTTTGAACTGGAAGATGGACTCGAGGCACGCCTGGAAGTTCTTAAGTAGATTGTGAAAGACAGACGGAGAGGAAAAAGTGGGGATCCCAGCAGCGGCAGCAGGGAGGTAGCTTCCCTAGCTCTTCTTGGGACTTACCAAGCTAAGCCAAAAGGGGGGCAGCAGTCAATGGAGAAACCAAAAGAAGGACAAAGCTCCTGCAAAGAACATAGAGATCAAGGTGGGCCACCGGGCCTTATAAAGATCTCTGAATGTAGGGCTCAGACCTAAGCTCTCAATAATACTCATGTCTCCCAGAGTTTTGCCCTTTCCCTACTTCCCCAATACTGTAATATTCTTTGCTTATTTCTTTTACCTAAAGATTCCCTACATTTTGATTTTTGTGCTAAATATAAAAAGGACAGAGTTTAGCTAGAGATAAATAAAAATTGAAATTAAGGCAGGGAGCTGGATCTATTTTTCACTGTTAGCAAATTTCCCTGAGGACTCTAAGCAATTGTGATTGCATTAATGAGTTTCTATCAGCTATAAACTCCATAAAATAAAGGAAGATATCGCATGAACTGCTCCCCTCTCAGTTCCCACTCCAATGCCTTTTGATTTAATGAGGTTCCAGGACCATTTCTAGCACTGAGCCATATTCTGGAGATAAGACCTCTTCCATCTCCCCTGGTCTTTTCTTAGACAAACTAGGTCCTCCTGCCTCCTGCCTGGGCTCCTGTCCTCCCACCTGCTCCTGCCTGTTGTTAGGCAGACTATTTGTTTCAGGGGATACTCTATCACTGTCTGAATCTAAAGGGAAGACCTCAAAAAGTCTAATCTTCCACCTCCCCCAAACTGGTGAAACTCTGCCTGGACTCAGTGCTTAGTAGTTAGCCTATGGCCACATCCTTACACTTCCCGAGCCCACTGAGGTGAAACTTCCAGATGCCATCTTCAATGCCTGCTTTCTTCAAGTGATCAGCCTCTCTCTTTCTTCCACACTGCCTCTATCCAGGTCTCCCTTCCACGATGTCCTTTGCACTGACTATCCTCCATATTGGAATCCACTCTCTTCTTACCTCTCTGCTCCATGTCTTTCTTTCTTTAAGACCCAGCTCAAGCCTTTCCTGATTTCCCCAGTGCCTTGCCTCTAGTGATCTTGAGTGTTGCTCTTTTGTATATATTTGCAATTATTAATTTTATATTTATGCTGTAATACACATTTGCATATACTTGCTCTTTCCCCCTGTTGGGATGTGGGTTCCTTGGAGCAGGGATGGTTCCCTTTTTTGTGTTTGTAACTGTAGTGTCTAGTGGATAGGAGGCACTTAATAAATGCCTGTTGATTGATTCATCAAAGAGGAGTTTGACTTTATTAGTCCCCAGAGGACAGAACCAGGGATAGTGAAGAGATGGAGGTGCAGAGGGAAAAGTTGCCTTAATATCAGGAAAAAGCTGACCTTAGAGCATCTCCAGAATGGGCTCCCCCTTATCTTCAACCCAAGGATGAATGAACACCGGGGAGGGATGTTGCAGAGAGGATTCTTGTTCAGGTGTGGGTAAGACCAGAAGGATGGAGATCCTGAGGAGGGGTCATCTCCCCTAGGGTTGCCATCTTTTTTTTTGAGCTGTAGTCTCTCCATACTGGTTGGACTTGGGTTCAGGATATCCTCTTTATTATTGTCAATATCATTTTCATTATCACTCATGATATCATAGTATTCCCTTCAAAGAGTGAAATGCTTATTGAGGCAAGTCACAAATGGCTTTTATCCTTTTGGTGAACCCAGATCACCATCAAATGTTTGGATAATTAAAGATTCTCTTAAATCCATTCTCTTTTGCCAGGGTTGTGATCTGTTTCCCAGATTCCTCATCCCATTCTTTCTTCTATCCAAGTGGTCGATGAAAAGTTTCTTAAACTTTTTCCACTCGTGATCCCTTTTTGCCTGAGAAATTTTTGTATGACCCTGGGTTTATAGATATATAATACTGATAATAAAACATAATTTTGTGATTCTTCACATTCAGTTAGAAGAACCCATATGGGACCTTAAACCACAGTTTAAGAAGTTAATCATAGCAACAGCTGGGTGTTGTGATAGATAGAATGCTGGGTCTGTAATTAGGAAGTCCTGAGTTCAGATCTGAACTTAACCACTTACTAGCTGTGCAATGTTAGGCAAACCACTTACCTGCTATTTGCCTCAATTGCCTCATCTGTAAAATGGGGATAATAATAATAACCCACCACTCAGGGTTGTTGTGAAGATCAAATGAAATATTTTTAAAGTGCTTTGCAAACCTTAAAACATCATTGCTCCAGATAACTGTAGAAATAGGTATACATATATTGTATTTAACATATATTTTAACATATTTAACATGGATTGGTCTACCTGCTATCTAGGGGAGGGGGTGGGGGGAAGGAGAAGAAAAGTTGGAACAGAAGGTCTTGCAAGGGTCAATACTGAAAAATTATCCATGCATATAACTTGTAAATAAGAAGCTTTAATAAAAAAAAAACCATCATTGCTACTATTTACCTCCCTTCACTATGTTTCCTAACTTAGGTTCCTGAATTATCTTATAATTATGAGTAAGATCAGAAAGTCACAGGCTTAAATCTGGAAGGGACCTTCTTAATAGGCCCACCTCACTCCCTCCTTTTGGAGATGAGAAGACTTTTAACTGCACCTCCTCATTCCACTCTTAGCTCCCCTCCTCTTTGTCCAGAGCCATAGACTAGTCATTGATTCCAAGTCAGCAAAGCTCAGCGGCACCTATGTGGTCAAGTTTGTCTCCCTCTGTTTTCTATTAATTAATTACTCATGATTTGTGCTCTTACATAAAGTGTCCTAGCACATGTTTCATCCCTGACTCCTCTTGGATATATTCCTACATGTATTACTTGCTTTCTCCAGCGATTTTTCTTACTTGGATTTCTTAGTCTCTATATTTGTGCCCACCTATGGTAGGATCTTCTGAACTCATATAGATCTTATCAGCCACAGTTGGTCACACTATACCTGACCCCAACATAGTGATGTAATTTTGATCCTCTTCGAGAACGAAGAACAACAACCTCCAGTCAACCCTATAGTACCAGGTTTTTTCCTTCTCCCAATTTTCCCCCTTTCGGCTTAAATTCTGTTTCATCAGATTCATAATAATCCAGGGAAAAAATATATACGCTCATGCATATGCATATAGATGTATGCATATGTGTGTTTTACTTATGGTCCAGAAATCCAAGTTCCAATCTTGGACACCAACTCAGCCATCTGTTTACTTCCCAAATCTGTCTCTTTCTTCTTAAGTCCCTTCTTTCAATCAGCAATTGTGATGAAAACACCACCTGTGCCCCTAAAGCCTTCATTTTTTGCCCAGGACTTCATCATTCTTAGGAATGCTTCCTAGAGTACTTCTGGAAGGATCTGCTCCCCACATGAATCACCATGAGTGGGCGGTGGTCTATATGACCAAGTCTTCCATGGCTCTCTGTCACATCCTGGACACATAGGGAATCAGAAGACCTCTGTGTTGGTTATGACAGGTCCAGAAATGGCTCTTTTGGTAGCCCTCCCCAGTGAGTCACCAACCACTACCTCTTGTTCCTTTGATCTCTCATGGATGACCCTTCATGAGCCACATCATCCCAGGAATGTGCTGATTCCTCTTGAGAACCCACAGATTTCCTTTCCGGGGAGGTGTTTCTTCCTTCTAGCTCTTCTGTGTTTCTTTTTCTCTTTCTCTCTTTCTTTTTCTCTTTCTCTCTCTTTCTTTCTTCTTTCTTTCTTTTCCTTCCTTCCTTCCTTTCTTCCTTCCTTCCTTCCTTCCTTCCTTCCTTCCTTCCTTCCTTCCTTCCTTCCTTCCTTCCTTCCTTCCTTCCTTCCTTCCTTCCTTCCTTCCTTCCTTTCTATCTCTGTGTCACATTCTTTTACAATCTAATCTCCTTATAGACGTTAGGATTCCCCTCTTTCTCTTTACATTCTTGTTCTGAGGAAGAAGAATGGAAATAAGCACAAGTCACTACTAAGTATTTCACAAATATCCCATTTAATCTTTAAAACAATCTTGGAAGGTAGTTCCTATTATTATCCCCATTTTGCAGATGAGGAAATTGAAGTCAACATCAGTTTGTCATAATTCGTGCCTAGAACAGTACCTGACACATGGTGAGCACTTAATAATGGCTCATTGATGGATTAATTGGTTATTCCAGTACTTCTCCCTGCTAGTTATGGGTATTGACCAGCTTGCTTCCCCCCACCCCAATAGCAACCCTACATCAAACTGGTGGAAATATAAAAAGAGGGCACTCACAGTGGACTGCTGCTCATATCGGCTTGGAGCAAGAGTCTAAATCATGTCATTCCCACTGGCAATTCCCTTGGCAAAATTTGTGACTTACTGCTTGGCAAATGCTTGCTCATGGTGCTGATGGGGCCGTCTCTGTGAGCTCCCAAGAGAGTCTTAATTTATTGAGTCCCTTTTCTCTCGCTGGGACCACTCAATCTGCTCAGCTGCCTTTCACTGGCGATTAGCTTCCAGACCCTAACATGAATAGAGGCAAACAGAAGTCAATTCACCAGCAGAAGCTCCATCTTTTATTGGATTTATCCACTTTATCTCCTTACCCCTAATCTGAACTCATTGTGGGTCCCAGGATCCCTCACCAGTACACAAGACCTTGTTAAATAATCGGTTCATTTTAAGCAAATTTAGTAACACCTAAGTTTCATCTGGTTCCCTCTTCTGCTGCCTTGTTGTTGTCCCATTCCACGTGACCCTATGGGTTTTATCATGGGGTTTTCTTGGCGAAGAAACTGGAATGGTTTGACCTTCCTTCTCCACTGTGTCCCATTTCATAGAGGAGAAAAGGAGGCAAACAGAGATTATGTGACTTGCGCAACGATACAACAATCACAGATTCCCCCAGTCAGGCTTTGGCTAAAGAAACAACGGAGCTCATTGCCATGTCTGTTAATAGACAGGCACCCGCAAGGGAAGATGGGGAATGAGCAGACCTGTTCTTGCAACTTCCTTCTTGGAGGAAGTGGATGCAACTGGGGGCAATCGGTCTCCTACTGGAAGATGTCTGTGGAGACTCTCCTCAGTTTCTCCCATCTCTGTCATAGCTCAGTTTTTGTCACTGTCCCTTTTTCTGGGGCCCTTTGCTGCTGCTTCTCCCCCCACCCCAGCCCTTGATATCTCTTTTCTTCTCTCTCTGTTGCCACAAAACTTCTCAGGACCTGAGATAACTTCTCATTTTCCACAAGTTCCACAACCATGACCCAATCCTTCATCCCGCTGACTTCTTGTCGCACTTCATGGAAATTCGCTTTTGCTTAATTCAAGTCTTTCATACCTACCTGCTTCTGATTGAATGATTCAATTAAGAAGAGTCTTTACCTACAAAAAGTAATTACTTTTAAGAAGTAGGGGAGTGATGGAGGGACTCCGGCTCTTACAGATAAAATAAGGGGACAGTGAATTACGGCCTTTCTCTTTTGGTTCTCAGTTTTAACCCTCATAATTCTGACTCATCTGCTCCCCGACCCTGTAATCTAATGCTGTCTCTCGGAGGCCGAGCTGCTTGGGACAGGATAACCCTCGTCTGATTACTGAATTAAGTAACTCTTAGAAGGATAAACAGGGACAGATGGGACCCAAGGCAGTGGAGTTACTGCTTTCACACAAATGTCCAGGGTAATAAAAGTCACTGAGGGGTGTGTGTGTTTGGGGGGGGCAGTTAGTGGAGGGAAGGATGAGACTAGAGAGAATAAAGGAAAAGGAAAGACATGTGGTGTCAGTAGGATCATCTCATGTTGAAATCATTTCCAATTGGTCCGGAGGCAGATTTGTTGGCATCTCCTGCCGCCATTGCCCGCCCAAGCTCGGCGAGGCCCGAGGGAGAAGGGAGGGTTGTGGAGGGGAGGGGGAACCAGCGTTGATGCAAGCCCCTCCCTGCATGTCAAGCCTGGACAGTGTGTGCTCCTCGGAGCTGATTGCATCTCTCTCCATCCGGATCTTTGATGCTGGAGATCAAAGAACTCCCATCCCTCCCTCCTCACTCTTGGTGCCCCACCCTGGGACATGTGGCCAGAGAGGCCTCTGAAAGGGAGGGCCAAGGGCACAGGCCAGGCACAGCAGGAGGGCCTGAACTTCTCTTCTGGGAGACGATTTTTGGTTACCGGAGACCTTTTAGTGTAGGATTATCTTGTCGGGGCATCCCGCTATATATGGGATAATGGATTACAGTCATAGAACCTAGAGCTGGAAGAGACTATCTAATACAATCCCCTTTTTACAGATGGGGCAACTGAGGCCCAGAGAATGAAGCACCTTTTCTGAGGTCATGTAGATAATTAGATCACAGACAGATTTGAACCCAAATCCTTGGGCTTGAGAGCCAATACTTTTTTTCTTATCATAGGATCACAATTTTGATCTGAAAGGGACCTTGAAGCTCTCATTGATTCCAACCTTCTCATTTTACAGAGGAAAAACTAGGGAGAGAAATGACTTGCCTAAATAACAAGAAGTAGGACCGAGCTCTGAAACAAAGTCCTCTGCACTCTCTGATCTGAACTTCATTCACACTTCTGGTCCTCTAGATCTTGGCTCCTCCAAGCAATCGTTGGATCTGTTGGGATAGAAACAGAAGCTCCCCATCGGACCAGGGGCAGGTTAGACAAGTGGAAAGGCTTGATGGAAAAGATAAGGAGTTCCACTTTGGACGTGTCGAGTTTCAGAGGCCTGGTGGCCATTCATTTTGCGATGTCTGAAAGGCAGTTGGAGGCTAGCAGAGATTGGGACGGGAAAGGTAGATGTGAGAATCATTAGCCTAGAGCTAGTCATTCAGTCAATGGAAGCTGATGAGAACACCAAATAAAGTACAATTATCCCCCAAATCCAATTTCCCCCTCTTGGTTTCGATGTATGGCAGGACAGCAGAAGTAATTAAAGTGGGAATATGGGGGGAGTTTTGTAAATATCATAGTCGACACGTGAAGGCAAACAGATGACAAAAAATTTTAGAAACTTAGAAATGAATAAAATATATGCATAGTATTGTGTAATATGGCCAAAATTTCAACCCAAATTTTGCAATAAAGTATAAAAGAAAAAGAAAAACAATCAGACTTTTTCTCTAATACAAAGGGAGGGCCAAAATATTTTACATGGATTTTCCAGATTGTAGGGGCACTGTGCCCCTGGCCCCATGATATGGAAGGGATAACTGGACCCTGTCCAGGGAACGGAATATGGAAGGGATAGCTATACTCTGTCCAGGGTAAAGGACATAATCCTGAAGGACACCTATGGTTAGAAGACATGATCTGGATGAAGATTCAGCAGAGGAGGCCGAGGAGTGCTCAGATAAGTAGGAGAACCAGGAGGAGGTGGGGGTCCTGAAAACCTAGAAAGGAAGGAAGGAGATAAAGAAGCATTTTATTTAGCACTTACTATGTGTTGGTGCTATATTAAGTTCTTTATAAATATCTCATTTCATCTTCCCCGATCCAATGCTTTATTCACTGGACCCCCGAGCTTTGATAAGCTTTTAACTCATCCCCAATTCACCGTCCCCATAGAAGTGATTTGTCTGAAGCACAGATCTGACCATGTCCTCAAGTCCTCCCACTCAAGAAACCCCAGTGCTTCCCTATGACCCCACAGGAGCAAATATAATACAATAATCAGCTTCTCTGAAGCTCTTGCTAACCGGGGTCTGTTTTATGTTTCTAGCCTTCTCACGCCTTCCTGTCTTGTGCACATTGGATGACTGAGTTATCAGCTCCCCTTGTGGCTCCTTGAACTGACCACTTCATCTCCAGAGCCGGCCCCTTTGTGCCAACATGCTCCATACCTGGAAGGTACTGCTCCCTTATCTCCACATGGTAATTTTCCTCCATTTCTTCACCACTTAGTTCCTTCCCCACCTTCTGCAGGAAGACTTTCCTGACCTCCCTTCCCCACCCTGACTCCTACCCTCAACAATGGTGCCTTTCCCTTCTAAATTCTCTCCTGTCTCTTGTATCTACCTGAGTATTTACCGTTCTCTCCCCTATTGGAACAGAAGCTCTTTGAGGTCAGATACGGGGTTGTTTGAGCTGCAGAGTTGATTTTCTTTACCTCTTCAGTGCCCGGCACATAACAAACAATAAATGTTCTCATCAACCTGCCTTTGGGAAAGGGAAACGCTTACAATCTGGCCCCCGTCTAGCTTCCGGGGGTAGCTCTGATCCCGACGCTCAGGGATTGGGAAGCAGTCATGTCCAGACTTATGGGCACCAGAGACAGAGACTGGATTCAGTCAGGAAAATGTGAGTTCAAATCCCATTATAGATACTTAGTAGTGCAGAGACTCTGGGCAAGGCCCTTAACTTCTCTCAGGCTTCTTCCCCTGTAAAACTGGGATAAAATTAGCACACCCAGAGCTGCCATGAGCATCAAATGAAATACAAATATAAAGTCCTTTTTTAACCTTTAAGTACTACACGAATGCTAGCTGCTCCCATCATTATCATTAGCCATTATCATCACCATTACTACCATCATCCTCCTGACTGTCACCATCCCCATCACCACTCTCACCCTCATCGCCATCACCATAACTCCCAGCATCCCCTGACCATCACCACCCCCTCACCATCATCACCCTCACCTCCATCACCATTATCCCACCATCACCCCCAACATCATCACCATCACTACCATCATCACTGTGATCATCCCCCTCATCCCCTGACCGTCCCCACCGTCAATACCATCAGCACTGACATCAGCAACAGCCTCCAACCCACCAGGGGTTTAGAGTCACCGGTCCTGGATCCTGTCTGTATATACTCCTGCTTAATGAGGTTAATCTTACCCAGAATCAATGTAAGAAAACACCCACAGATGGGATCTAAAGGTCACCCCCTGGAAGATCGCTTTGCTGAATCAATTATCACCTCCACCCAGTAAGTCAGTGCCAGTATCTGCAGTTTCCTGGAGCTTCATCTCTCTGGAGGTGGAGCGTCCTTTTATGGGCCTTCCTTTGAGCTCCTCTCCCAAGGAAACTCCTCTCCCTGGAGGGCTAATTCATGGAGTTAAATCTGATTTTGCCACCTCTGAGTTAATAAGTTTATCAGAGGACTTAGAGCTGGAAGATAAAACTTTAGCTGGCATTTTTTTCTTCTACCCGGGGCACATAGCACAAAATCCTGCCAGGGGAATTGGCTGCCAGGGAAATTGGCTCCAAATGGACCTCCAAAGCTGCCAGGGTGGCTGCCAGTGCACCATCTGGAAGCTGCCGATTTTAACTGACTATTCTTGCTAACTAGGTGCTAAGCTTAGGAATTTCTAGGCTTCCGAAAGGACTGCAAATGCTGTCAGCTTCCTTTAAATTCCTTGCCCTGGGACAAAGTCCTCATTGCCCCACCCTAGTTAGAACTCTGCTGGAAAAAGCCCCTAAAACCTTCTAGTTTATCCTCCTCAATTTCCACATGAGGAAATTCAGGGACCCAGAAGGGAAGTCCCTGCCAAAGTCACACAGGAAGCAAGTGTCGGAACAGAAATTCTCATTCAGACTTTTGACCTCAAATCCGGGTTTCCCTCTGCCAGTCCGTCTTCTGGATATTTTCTGTTGCTGACAATTGATCCAAGGAACTGCAGATGCTTATAACTTTGGAGAAGGACCTTGGAGACCATCTGATGCAGCATCTTCCAGACTACATGGCCAAAGGACATACAGGCAAGGCAGTATCTGGTGATGGAAGAGGACTGGGCAAGGAGTCAGATGGCCAAGAGTTAGGTTCTGGTCCTGTCACATCAGTCCTGCTACCTGAGTTCCTTTTCCTTAACCTGTAACATTAGGATGATCATAGCACCGGCACAGGACTTCCTGTAGTACAAAGATGGCTAGGTGGTGTGAGGGTCAGAGCCCTGCATCTAGAGTCAGCAAAACCCGAATCCAAATCCAGCCTCAGACATCTGCCCAACCTCAGTTTCCCCCCTTTGTAACATGGAGAAAATAACAGCACTACCTTCTCCGGTTGTTGTGAGGCTCAAATGAGTTAAGACTCTTCACAATTCCTAAAGTGTCAATTAAATACTATTATTAATAACATCAGTTAAATACTCACTATTATCAATAACCCCCAAACCTCAGGGAGGGAGGATGAGACAATTTGTAGGAAGCCCTTTGTGACCATGTATAGGGTATCCCCAAAGTCTTAAGCTTTAGTGGGACAAAACACCCGTGTGCTTGTACATAAATACATGTATACTCGTACGTATGCATGTATGTAATCATAGAAAATATCTTCCCTATATAAATATATTTGTATATATAGAATAAATATACATTATATATGTGTTTATTATGTATATAATAGATATATGTGCATATAATAGATACACCTCTATGTGGCTTATCATAAGTACATAGACACAGTGATGTAATATTGCTATAGATTATCTGTGTATTTATTATAGGTAATCTCTGTTTTTATATGAATATATGTGTTCACAGCCGTACAGAATGGCCTCTTATGGGAGATGCAGATTTCACAGGAAAGGGATACCCCCAAATCCCATGTCCAAACACTGCCTCGGGCCCCGAGTGCTCTTGGGCACATCACTTCCCTCCTGGGCAGTCTCTAAGCCCTTAAGTTGCTGCCCTGACAGAGGGAGGCCCCCCTAGGAGTTTACATCCCAGTCTCTATTCCCACCAGGGAGGCAGCAGGGCAGAGGCTCTGGGTCTGGAGATGAGGGGTGAGGGAGGGTTTCTATCCCAGCTCACCCTCCTCCCTGGTGGTTTTGGGTCTCTGTTTTCTAGCCGGGAAAATGAAGGGGCTGGGACTCCTCCGCAGCCTCTCCCAACCAGAAGCGGGCCCAGAGGTGCTCACCTCCATCTCCTGACCTTTCCCGGGTTTGACTGGGCCCACAGCTGGCTGGCCTGGTGCTTCCAAGTCTTGCAGAACTTTAATATTATCCCATTCCGTCTTCATGGCACCTCTGCTGTGGGAGGTCCTAGTATCATCACCCCCATTTTATGGATGAGGAAACTGAGGCTTTAGAGAGGCTGCGTGATTTGCCATGGGCCACAGAGCTAAGAAGCATCCGAGGTGACTCATCTGAATCCAAGTCAGGATGTTCTGCTCTCAAACGGGCAGGAGTATAGAGGGCCAGAGCTCCAGGGGTCAGTTTTGGGGAGGACTGGGCACTGGCTCTGCGTGAGGAGCACAGGAAGGAGAGGGGAGCACTGAGAGGGGAGGCTGGACACGTCCCGCAGTTCTGGGAGGGGCGCCCTGCCTGCTGGCTTCGGCCCACCCCTCCCACTCCCCCATCCCGAGAGCCCCATGAGTTCAGCTCCCTGCCGTGCCCACCATGTGGAGGAGATTATGGCCCGGAAAGATCCATCCTTCCTCTTTTCCTTCTTGGATAGAGGATCAAGGGGACATGGTGACAGCCCAGAGACTCTGGGCCCACAGACCCCCTCCGCCCCTTCCCAGCCCCACCCAGCTCGTGGGGAGCGCTCACATCTGCTCTAGCTCTGCGTCCCAGGCTAGACTTCAATCCCACCAGCCGCCTCGGGCCCAGGGGACGCCTTTTCCCATCTCTGGGATCCCATCCCAAGCAGGTAGTGAGAGCGGGTCTGGAGAGAAGCCGGGAGGCGGCCTTGGTCCCCAGCAGAGTCACCAGGAGGGCTTTGGAGTCAGAGCCGTGTTCAAATGCGGGCTCTGCTATTACCTTCTTAGCCTAATTCCCGCCCTGTGACTCAGTTTCCTCTTCTGTAAAATGCCGGGTGGTGACCTGGGTAATTCCGAGAGTCCCTCCCAATCTTGAATCCCATGATGTTATGTTGCTAGGACAATGATCTTAATGAAAACCAGGCAAGGCATAAAATAAATGGAATTCAGCGGGGGCCCGGAAATCGGGGTTCTCAATCCAGCTCTGCCAGGAACTAGCCATATCTTTTCTCTGGAACCGTTTCTTCGTTTGTAAAGGGGCTTGGGCTGGAGGGATCGGCAGGCTTCCTGCAGCTGCAGCGGCCCTCGACTACAATTTCTTCCTTCTCTGATGGTTTTGTGTTCCCTGGGGATGGACGTCTCTGGGAAGGAAGAGCAGGAGAAATTCCTGGCCGGGTGGGGGGCGGGGGAGTGGGAGACATCTTGCTCACAAATCTGTGCTTCAGAAACTGGGGAGGCCGGAATTCTCTTGGTTTCCCCGGGGAGTCCTCTGTCTTCTCTGTCTCTGCCCCCAGCTTCTCCCCTGGGCTCCCAGCCTCCATCTTCATCTTCCTGATGGGACATTGGTCTTCATCTCAGCATAGAGAGGGAAACCATCATTTGGGGACCATAGTGACAAGCTAAGAAACTGTTCAGAAAAGGGCCACTGAGGCAAGGAAGGGCTGAAAGAGTGCTCGGGGAGGAGAGGACTTGGGCCGTTAACTGGAGGATGGATCACGTTATTTCTGCTTGGGCCCCCAGGGCGGAACCCAGAGCAGCGGATGGAAGTTGTGGAGAGGCAGGAAAGCTATCCCAATGAAATTAGAACTGTCCCAAAATGGAGAAAAACAGGAAGGTCCCCTTCATTGGAGGCTCTTGAGTGAAGGCTGGAGGATCACTCCTAAGAGACTTGTACTTTTTGCTTAGGTATATATTGGACTAGGTGGTCTCAGAGATCCCCCTCTACTCTGAGGTTCTTTGATTGTGATCTGCTCTGGTAAATCTCCCCTCTTCCTAACCTTCCTAGTTCTGTTCTTTTGATCATCCCCCTTTGTTCCAAGCACTGAACAAGAGTCACCTCTCTCTTCCATGTGTAAAAAAATCAGTTTTGGAGCCATAATCTCCACTATAATAGACCCAGTAAATGGTCTTCCAGCATTCTCTTGAAGACCTTGAATAAGTCCCTTTACCTCTGGGCCTCAGTTTCCCCATCTGTAAAATGAAGGTATTAGAGGAGATGACCTTTGACATTTCTTTCTTAATTCCTCTACCATGTGTGTTTTTAACTTTCAAAGCTTCAATACCTGGCCTCAGTTACAAATTCACCGAGGGTTCCCCCTCAGCATGCCAGAGGATCCTCACTTTGAAACATCCTGGACCCCTTCTCAGTGTTAAGTTCCTTCTGGGGCGGGGTCTCCATTTTGAGGAGGGACCAATTGACCTTTCCCCTCTTGGATCAGCTTTCCTTCCCTCCTTCCCTTCCCTCCCCTCCCCTCTCCTCTCCTTCCTCCCCTTCCCCTTCCCTTCTCCTCTCCCTTTTCCCTTCCCGTCTTTTCCCTTCCCTTCCTTTCTCTTCTCTCCCCTTTCCCTTCTCTTTGCTTACATAGGGTACCATACTTTTACCAGCAAGGCTCCGACCCAAGGAATATCAATTTTGATGGCTGAGACTTTGCTAGATATCTTGGGATTCAGGAGCTGGGACCTCGCTTTATACCCAAATCTCTCCAAAAATAGGGCAAGGCCCACGTGGCCATACTTTGGGCCCTGATTTGCTCAGAGTGTAAATAGCCATTGTTTCCATTTTGGACTGAAACCCTGAAGGTTTTCCCCTCCCAGGTTGATGCTTTTCTTTTTTGACTCAGTAAAAGAAGTCATTCTTTGCCTCATTTTTCACCTAAGCTCAGTCAGTGATTGAACATCACCTCAGTCAAGCTGGGACCTGTTAAGGATGTTAGCTTAGAAAGACCAAGGTCTCCTGTTGCATCCAGGGCCCTCCCCAGCCATTCTGCTCTGTATCTTGCCCCCGGACCCAGATGGCTCTGGAGGAGAAAGTGGGCCTGATTTTGCACAGTCTTCCCTCAATTAAATCCAATTCACTTGCAAGTCATGGCAGGTGGTTCTCTTCCAGCATAAAGACAAACAATGTTTGTACTCCTAAAATTTAGCGCGGCACTTGGTACTTAGTAGGTACTTAATAAATGCTTATTCCCTTCCTTCAAAGACTCATCATTTCATGGAACCCAGGATGTCTCCTTTTTGCCTTCTCCATTTCTCCATGTCTTTAAGGCTCGTGCTGTTCTCTGTGTCTTGAATGAGTCCCTCCCTACTTCCTCCTGTGAGTCTCTTATTTGTGGGGTTCCATTCTTCCCACTCAGACGCCGCCCCACCAGTTGGAAGTGATCTCACCTCTCCATTTCCAGCCCCGGGTCAGAGACCAAATGACAGATAGATTCCTCATCCTGTTCACACTTAGGACATTCTACCTGGAGCCATTGAATCAAAGACATTTCTTTTTTTCTTTCTTTCTTTCCTTCCTCCCTCCCTTCTTTTCCTTCCTCCCTTCCTTCTTTCCTTCCTTCCTTCTATCCCTCTCTTCCTTCTCTCCCTCTCTTTCTTCCTTCCTTCTCTCCCTCCCTTCCTTCTCTCCCTCCCTTCTCTCCCTCCCTCGCTTCCTTCCTTCCTTCCTTCCTTCCTTCCTTCCTTCCTTCCTTCCTTCCTTCCTTCCTTCCTTCCTTCCTTCCTTCCTTCCTTCCTTCCTTCCTTCCTTCCTTCCTTCTTTTCTCCATTCCTTTCTCTCTCTCTCGTTGGGATTAGTTGGACTAGATAATTGCTAAAAGTCCTTTCTAGTTCAAAAGCCACAGTCCTAGAAGTCCTTGTTTCCCAGGGAAAGGCAGGCTCAGAAAGGATGTGCCTTGTCCCATGTCACATGGTCAGTGAGTGAGCCAGGACTCTACGCCCAGCTTTCTCCCTCCCGGGCCAAGGCTCCTTTCATTGTATCAGGATTAATGTAGTGAGGAGGAGGGAAGGAGAAAACATGGGCAGGTTCCAGCAGGGGCGAGTCGAGCCCAAGTTGGGGAGAAGGCAGAGGGCACAGCTGCACAGGACTGGAGGTCCGGGGCAGTCCTCCCTCTGATCCAGAGTCCATGACCCTCCGGGGGGCACATGGCGAGGCCGCTGATTAGGCTCAGTGAGAACAGCATGAGCTTGTGTCCTGATGGGGCTGACGTCTTCTAGGAGCCACAGCCAGCTTGGAAGGGCAGGTTCTGATAGTGATCCCAGCGTGTGCCCTCATCTCAGACCTCAGAGCACTCCCGTGTCCCTGGGAAGATAAAATGGGTTTCCTCCCTCCTGGGGATGGCAGCCCATCCTCCCCTGTCCAGCCCCCCAGGGTTGTCATTCTGAGCCAGGAGAGTCACAAAGGAGCCTGGGGTCTGGAGACAGAGGCCTGGGGCTTCCATGATATCTGCAGGATCCACCTCTTCTTCCTCATCCCCAGCTCTACTCCTGCCAGTTCATACTTATTACCTCTCAGGTGAACTGTTTCAATAATTTTCTGCTTATTTTCCCTGTTCCAGCCTTTCTCTTCTCCAATCATTCCTCTGCACAGCTGCCAAAATCATCAACTCAGGTCTACCCGAGTTGTCTTTGAATATTCACTGGCTCCCCATTACCATGAAGATAAAATATAAAGTGCCCTGCTTCCCTCTCTGGCTCACCTTGCAGTCATCTAAGATTGTCTTCTTCATGATCTCTCTCTCTCTCTCTCTCTCTCTCTCTCTCTCTCTCTCTCTCTCTCTCTCTCTCTCTCTCTCTTTGTGTGTGTGTCTCTGTCTCTCTGTCTCTGTCTCTCTCTCTGTCTTTCTCTGTCTCTGTCTCTCTTTCTCTCTTGCAAGGCAGTTGTGGTTAAGTGACTTGCCCAGGGTCACACAGCTAGAAAGTGTTAAGTGTCTGTGGCTGCATTTGAACTCAGGTCCTCCTGATTCAGGGGCTAATGCTCCATCTATATGCCCCTTCATGAATTCTCTAAAAGCATCCAAGAACCTGGGTTCATATCTTCTCCCTGACTTTTATGACTTGGGTGACTTAAAGTGAATCACTTAAATTCCCTGGGTCTCAGTTTCCTCATTTGAAAAACAAGGGTGTTGGACTAGATTACCTCTGGGTCTGGAGCCCTCATTCCATTATTCCCCAATCCCAATTCCCCCTCCCCCTCCCAACCCTTTGCCCTAGCTGAGCTTGGAAGGCATTTCTTGCTGGACACCTTTGACACCTTCGACCTGGACAGCTTCGAATCCTTAACTTCCTTCTAGATTTGCTCCGGCTCACGTCCTTGGGGAGGATGCTACAGCATCCTCCAGGTGCTCAGGATGATAACGTTTCCTCCTCCCTACCTTAATTTGCATCATGTATCTCTTTACCATGTATCCTGCAGTGGGAAAAAACACTCTAAACAAGGAACTTTCATTTTTGAAAAGGAGTTTGACATTCGTTTTGTGTCTGGAACCCCAGAGCTGCGCACGTTTGCTTAGCAAACGCTTGGAGGGTGGAACTGAATGGGGTTCAGTTCCTCGTGTCTGCCGGCACGACCTCTGCAAGCACTGGATGGGACCCCCCCTTCCCCGGGGGATTTCGGTTCCACATCTGTGAAATGATAAGGTCACACTCCATCTGGGCTTTTTTCATCTCTTCTCTCTCATCTGTGGCCATTCTGGTGTTCCCTACAGAGTCCTCCACAGAAAAATGTTTTAAAATGTATATAAAACATATACTACTAATAATGAACAATAAAACACCATCATAAAATGGATATAAAATAAGTACATTGAAATAATAAAATGCTTCTGCCATTGAAATTCATGAGCCCCCTCCCCGAAAACTAATTATAGAACTCTTGGGTCCATGGCCTCCAGGCTAAGAGTGGCTGGACCAAAGTGGCCTAAGCCAGGAAAGGGAGTGGTTTCCGCCTCCCGGCAGGACTTTACACCAAAGCCGGACACCCACAAGGCAGGGACAATGGGGGAGATTCTCGTTAAGGTATGCGTTGTACACAGGAGCTCAGGGGCCCCAGATCTCAAACCCTGTGGGAATCAATGTTTCTGACATATGCACCATGTCACACTGAATTATTTTCTTGGGAGTTAGGGTGGGGAAGACTGCCCAGATCTGTGACAGCATCAGGATAAGTGCCTCCTGGTGGGGGAATTCCCTCCTCTATCAGAGACAGATCAGCAACTCATTTGGGACTGAGAGAGTTGTTTGGAAATTAAATGACTTGCCTAAGATCATGCAGCCAATGCTTGTCAAAGGCAGGGCTTGAGGACTTGAATCCAGGTCTTCTAGACACTGAGGCTTGTTCACACTCTCCCATTTAATGTTTAATCGAGACCATATCAGAACTGAAATTTCTCTTCTCATTAAATACAATTCTTTGGAATACAATTGGGAAAAAGGTCAATAAACTGCTTCAAGGAGGACTCGGATGTTTCACACACCTTCTCTGCACAGAAACTAAGTTTCCTGAGGGCAGGAACCATGGCTTCTGCCCCCAAAGGCCCCACAGCATGGGCAGATGCTTATTCCTTATTAACTGGTGGAGACTGAAGAGAGTTAATAACTAAATGAAGCACAGGGACCAGTGGCAGAGATCCTGTGTTCAAATCCTGGCCCTGCCTCTCATTATTTAAGTGTCTTAACTCCTCTGGGCCTCGGTTGCCCCATCTGTCACATGAGGAGGTTGGTCCGGATGACCTCTGAGGTCCTTTCCAGCTCCAGGCCCCGGAGCCTGCTTACAGAAATGGTGACTTCTGTATAAGTGGCCCCCCTTGGCCCAGCTCCACCAAGCCATCCAGACCCAGCATATTGAGGGGACCAGCCAGAACTTGCCCCTTTTTAGGACCCTCACTTCTACCTCCTCAATTGTATAATAAATTTGCAAAATGCTTTACATAGATTAATTCATTTGAACTTTGCAACAATCCTGGGGACAAGGCAGTATTATTATCCTCATTTTACAGCTGAAGAAACTGAGGTAAATAGAAATTAATAGCTTGCCCCATGTTGGTTTTTGAGGCCAGATTCCAATTCGGGTCTTCCTGACTCTAGATCCTGGTCTCCTCCCCACCCCATGTCACTCAGCTGCCTCCTCCTGAGTGAGCATCACTTCTGGGGGGCTGCAGAGCGCATCGTGTGAGGGGGTCGGCACAAGTCTGTGCTCTTAAACTCGTATACATCAATCATACTATTCTATGTGCATGCAAGAGTGCAGTGTGTGTGTGTGTGTGTGTGTGTGTGTGTGTGTGTGTGTGCAGGAAGGAAAACACTTGGCTGAGAAAAAGCAGTTTTTCCCCTTTCCTCTGCCCAGCCCTCCCCTCTCCCCCGAGGCTCTGGTGGTGGAGAACAGAGAGTCCCCAAATCCTGTGATTTGGGACCCGAGCTTCTGTTGAATTCTTCCCTCCTCCCCAGCCCACCCCCTTGTCTAAGACACAAATAGCCCGTGGAACAAACCGGGGCTGGGGATTTGGCTTATTTACACAGGCAACATGAAGCAATTTGCGGTCTCTTTAAATACTTTGTCATTAGGTTTGGGGAAATTCCGAGGCAAACACTCAGGCATCCGCTGAACCTCCAGTTTGGCGCTCCCGGCCCTCTTCACCCTCTGTCCCTGACCTCGGCTTCCACGCTCCACGATTCCCTCTCTGTCCCCCCAAATTCACACACACACACACAAACACACACACATGCACACACACACACAAACACACTCACACAAACACACACACACACACACTCACACACACACACACACACACACTCACACACACACACCTCACACACATCTCCACTTTCTCTCTCTTTGTAGTGATGTGGAAAGAAACCTTAATTTTGGAGTCATAGATGAGAATCTTGGCTATCACCTGTATGACCTGAGACTGGACAAACCATCCCTCATCCCTCATCCCTCTGGCCCTCCTTCCTCATTTATATAATGCAGGAGTTGGACTGGATGGCTCTAGAGCTATGAACCCAAGACTCAAGGAAGCTGATCCTCATTCTCCCAGCCCAGGTCTCCAGTCCTCCCTCTACTAACCTCAGAATCAAAGGATACAGTATTTCCCCCCTCCTTCCTCCTTTCCCTCCTTTCCTCCCTTCCCTCCCTCTCTCCTTTCCCCCTTCCCTTCCTTCCCTCACTTCCCTCCCTTCCCTCCCTCTCTCCTCCCTTTCTCCCTCCCTTCCTCTCTTCCTCCCTCCCTTCTTCCCTGCCTTCCCTTCCCTTCTTTCCTTCCTTCCTTCCTTCCTTCCTTCCTTCCTTCCTTCCTTCCTTCCTTCCTTCCTTCCTTCCTTCCTTCCTTCCTTCCTTCCTTCCTTTCTTCCTTCCTTCCTTTCTTCCTCCCTCCCTCCCTTCCTTCCCTCCACTCTCCTCCAACCCAATATCAATTCCCTTAATTCTAAGCCAATATTTCCTCTCCTAATATCCATTCTATCACCTCCAATCCAGCCTATCCACGTGAATGATACTCTCCCTCTTCCTTCCTAAATCATATATGGATTAGTTAGAGGAACTGGGGCCATTTAGCCTGGATAAGGGAAGGCTCCAAGGAAATGATAACTGTCTTCCAGCAACTGAAAGAGTGTCATGTGCCATTAGACTGGGAGAGCTGGGAGAACTCTTTTGTCCCTTTGTATCACCAGCACTTAGCCCAATGCCTGGCGTCCATCAGACATCACACACTGGATCTCTTGTTCCCCTGCTGCGCCTCTGGCCCAGGATGCTCTCTGTCTAGTTCTTCCTCCGGCCTTCCTATTTGTAAAGCCTAGCATATAATGAGCTGCGGTTGTTCCCTCCCCTTCTCCCTCCCCAATTAGCCTCCTCTATCTCCTCTCCCCGTCTCTTCTCCTCCCCATTCACTTCTCCACTTCTTCTCACAGAGGCAGAATAGAAAAGGGCTTTGGAGGCCATCCCACTAGAACATCAGTTCCTTCAGGGTAGAGACTGGCTTTTGTTTGTTTATTTTAATCTTCCCGTCCCTAGATCCATCTCCCATCTCCATGTCTTTGCACACTGCAGAGAACACTTAGGAGATACTGATGAATATTTCTTGTATTGAATTCTTGAATCTAATCTAGAAGATATCTGGCTAAGAACCTTCCTAGAACAGTCCCCACAAGTGGCCATCTGATGACCTCCAGCGAAAGGGCATCATATCCATCCCTTGCACACAAGGGCAACACCAGATTCCCATTTCACTTTGAGATCATCCTAATGTTAGGAAGATTTTTTCCCTGACATCCAGCCAAAATCTGCTTTGTTTCCCCCAACTCCATCCCCTTGAACTTCACTCATCTCCAGAACTAAATGGAAGTTCTGATTCCTCCTTCAAATGGCAGCCATCTGGCAACTTGAAGGCAGGCGTCAGATTCCACTCTTCCTTTCTCTTCTTTTCCTCTCTTTCCCCCTTTCCCTCTTCATCTCCCCCCCCCCCCCCGTCTCTCTCTGTCTCCCTTTATCTCTCTCTGTCTCTCTGTCTGTGTGTTTTTCTCTGTCTCTCTGTCTATCTCTCTCATATCTCTCTAGATTAGGTCTTCCTTTGTCGCCCAGGCTGGGAGTACTTACTTACTGGCCAGTCCATCCCTGATTAATGTAGCATCTTTAACCTGCTTTGTTTTCCTGCCCTGGGCCGGTTCATCCCTCCTCAAACATTCGCCCTTGCTCTTGGGGCTCACCAGATTGCTTCAGTTGTGAACTCCTGAGGTCAGGGGATTTTCCAGCTGCAGCTTCCTCAGCATCTGAGACTCGAGGTGGGTCCCATCATATCTAGTTTATCTTCTCTCTTTTCAAAACAAACAATCTGGTGAATTCAAGGATCCTCATTCTGGCTTCCATCTTCGGGTTACTCACTAGTTTATCAATGTCCTTAAAATGTGAGGTTCAGAACAGGATGCAATGGTCCAACTTTCATTTGGCCAGGGTCAATTAAAGTGTGATTATCACCTCCCATGTTCTGGACACCGTGCTTCTCATCCTGCATTTGAAGGTCACTTTGGCTTTCTTGGTCTCCATATCACACTGTTGACTCATTCCGATTGTAACTCATTATCCACCCATAACCCTTGGACAGCCTCACCGAATCTTTTTCAGACAAACTGTTGTTTAGTTATATCTCCCCACTTTGTGCTTTCAAAGTTGGATTTGGGGAATCAAAATTTAGGATTTTTAATTCGTCTCTATTGATCTATCTTTCTAACTTATTGTGATCTTTCTGGCATTCAATTTGTTAAATATTCCTTTCAGATATACATAATCTGTAAATTGGGTGAGTATACATTCGTCAGAAAAAAAAATCCTGAACAGGAGAGAGCCAAGAACAGCTAACAGATGTTCACTCTACTGAAGGTTCCTCTAGAGTCAGGGGTGACTATCCTTTGGGTCTGGCCATTCAACTCATTTAGAATCCAGCTGATTGTCCCATCTTTTGTCCCAAATCTCCCCAACTCATTCACATGCATACCTTGAAAAACTTTGCCGAAAGTCTTGCTAAAACCTAAGCAATTTTGTAAAGCATTTCCTTGGGCCACCGGTGTAGGGATCCTTTCAAACAGAACAAAAACATGTTCTTTATGATGTCTCATTAAATCCTAGTGATACCTGTTTCCTTTTCTGAAATGGTCCTTTTAATAATATCAGCTAGGAGTCTTTAGCCAAGTTCTCTTGTCTTGATTAAAGATTAAATTGATTAAAAAGGCAGATCACCTTGTATCTTTTTCTAGTGCGACAATACTTCTTTCATTGTCCTCAGTCTTTCAAAGTCACTGACAATGACTGAGTTAACCTATACGGTGAGTCCTTTGGTGCCTTGGGATCTAGTTCTTCTAAGCCTGAGAACTTGAACTCATCAAGGTCAGTGGAGAGCCCTCTTACTAGCTCCTTGTATTTATTGACTTTCAATTTCTTATTTAGCAAATTTGTTTGAATTTTTCAAGTTCAAGAATCACTCTCATTGGCAGAGAAAATAAAAGGAAAAAATAAGGAAAATGTATCTTAGTTTTCTCGCCATTATTTATTATCCACCTTGAGTCGTGGCCCCATGTCTTCCTTGATCATCTCCTTTTTCTCTTAAAAAACAATGGTTTTGCTGCTTGAGGAATTCCTTACTGGACTTCCTAACTTTCCCACCTTGTTGTACCCTAGTCCCCTCCCTACCCTCCAGCTGGACCACACACAAGTTCTTCCGTTTCTCCAAATGTTCTATCCTGAACCCTCTTCTCTTGTCCTTCTATACTATTTCATTAGATCATCTCATTGGCTCCTAGGCATTCAATTATTATTTCTACATAAACGATTCTCAGAATTATTTATCCAACCCTAACTTTTCTCCTGACCTCCAGTCTTGCATCTCCAATGGCTTGTTGAACACTTTGAACTGTGTGTCCCAAGATATTTCAAGCTCAACATGTCCAAAGATGAACTCGTTATCCTTCCTCCAAAACCTCCCCACTTTCCTTCTGAACTTCACATTACTGTCAAGAGCACCATCCACCCTCTAGTCATCTGACTTATATGCTGGGAGTCCTCCTCTCCTCCTCATTCGGTCTCACTCCACATATCCAATCTGTTGCCAAGGCATATTCACTCTTCATAACATCTCTCGTTCACAGCAACATCCCTCTGCTCTCATAGTCATGAACCATCTAACTGTCTCATACCTGGACTATCACAATAACCTTCATTGGTTTTCCTGCCTCAAGACCCTCTCCACCCCAGTTCCCCTCAGCTGTCAAAGTGAGCTTCTTAAGGTTCAGGTCTGATTATGTCATTTCACTGCCTGATGAACTATTGCTGTTGTTGTTCAATCATTATTCCCTTGTGTCCTATTCTTCATGACCTCATTGGGGTTTTCTTAGTGAAGATAGAGTGATTTGCCATTTCCTTCTGCTGTTCATTTTATAGATAAGGAAACTGAGGTAAACAGGGTGAAGTGACTTGCCCGGGGTCCAGATTTGAACTCAGGAAGATGAATCTTCCAGACTCTATCCACTATTTCATCTAACTGCCCTTAGTGACTTATAGTAGATCCAGTATCAAATTCTACTTGATTTTTAAAGCCTTTCCCAGCCTATTCCCTTCCTCCTCTTCCGTTATTCTTACACCTTAGGCTCCTGCAGTGACTACAGTTCTATGACCCTGGGCTCCTTGCTGTCACAACACCCCATCTCCTGACTGGGCATTATCACTGGCTCTCCCAAGAAAAAGACATTTTTCTAAGACCAGACATTTCAGAGCAAGTGCTGATCTAAATTGGAAGAGGGGATTTCCTAATCAGAAATCCTTCTGTTAATAAAATCCCAAGTGTGGTTTAAAATAGAAAGAATAGAGAAAGAATTGGCACCTAAAGTCAGAGACAAGTGGGAAAACTCTTTTTCTTCAGGTGGGGGTCAGCCTCTCCTCTCCCACCTCTCCCCAGGTCCTTGCCATTTATCCTTGCACCATAGGTATAAATCAGCTACAGGTTTCTGCGTCCTTCTTGGGGGAAGAGGGGGGTTAGAACAAATACTTAGATTGTTAGCCTGGATGGAGACTTATCAAGGGCTTATTCCTCCATGTTGGTCACCTCTTGTCCCACAGCTACGACCAACCCACCGTTGCCCTTCGTGTGGCCACAGCCACTAAGTGGCCTGACCAAGGTCACACAAGGGAACCACTGATGGAGCTGGGATGGGAACTGGGTTTCGGTTCTACATTCAGCACCATGACCGAAAGTATGAATAATTAGCAGGTCCCAATCCAGAGAGGTAAGTTTTATTTCCTGGGCTATCCATATCCTGGGGGAGATTTGACTTTGGATGGATATAGCTTATCTAAAAAGAACAGAAGAGATAAAAACAGTGGGAGACAAGTGCCATATATCATCGCAGCAGGTGTATGAATCTGTCACCGTGGCAAGGTTGTCCCAATGCCGTTCTCTCTCACCCCCTGTAGCCCATCTGTTGCCAGGGCCTGCGGATTTCTCCTCTGCAGCACTCCCCATCTCCCTCCTCCTCTCCTCTGACCCTGCCCCCACCTTGGTGAGGGCCCTCATCCCCCAATGTCTGGACCCTGCAATAACCTGATCGTGGGTTCCTTGGCTTCAAGTCTTTCCCCTTCCAATTCATCTTCCATCCTGACAAAGTGACTTTCCTAAAATGTCGGTCTAACTTTATTACGGCTCTGAGTAAACTGCAGCAGGCCCCTGTGGCCTCAAGGATCCAATATAAAATCCTCTGTCATTCAAAGCTCTTCAAAACTTACTCAGCCCACAATTTCCAGGCTTATTAAAGCCTTCACACTGTGGTCCAGTGACTGCGACTGGCCTGCTGTTTGTCCGACAAGATTTTGTTCCCTCATTTTTAGCCTGTGTGTCTTGTCCTCCATATCTGGAACACTTTCCTCCCCATCTCTGCCTCTTGGGCTCGCTGGACTCCCTCAAGTCCCAACTAAAATCCCACCTTCCTCGGGAAGGTTTCCTAACCTCTTCCTTCTAGTGCCTTCCCTCTGTCCATCAGCTCCCATTTCCCCTGCCTCAAACCTTTTCGGACATAGCTGTTTACATGCCACTCCTTCCCTTAGAGCTTCCCTTTTTCCTTGAGATTGGGCACTTTCCTTTACATCTCTTTGTGTCCTTGGGGTTTAGCACAGTCCCATTGTGAGCAAGTCTATTGACTGGTTGACTGAACTATAAATGTGATACGACTGTCAGACTAATTCCATCTGACACTACATTCACACAAATAAACTGTTCAGATCTAGGAAAATGATGGTTCTACTGTTTTTCCGAGGGTCAGATTTTGTGTGGAATACAGTGATCAATTCTAAGAGCCATATTGTAAGAAGGCATTAATAAGGCAGAGAAGTTGAAAGTCAGTGTTTGTAGCAGGAAGACTTCTAGCCTTGGAGCTAGGAAAAGCTTTGTTCAACTCTTTCCCCAAACTTTCAGCAAACTACTTACCCCTTTAAGTGCCTAAGTTTCATCATCTGTAAAATCAGGGTAATTATACCTGTAATACCTGTTTAAAAGAGTTCCTGTTTAACAAACTGAAATGTGTACCCCTTTCTAACTTCAGCCATTTTCTAGATAATAAGGGTCCAATTAACAAAAATAATCAAAATTAAAGGTGTCCCACTCAGCCTGCATTTGTTCCTGGTATAACATGAGTTTCTTTCAGGAGTAGATCTTTCTCTCTTTTTTGAGTTTTTTATTTTGTTTCTAGTACAGCATGAGTTTCTTTCAGAAGTAGATCTTTTTCTTTTTTTGAGCTTTTTAGTTTTAAAACATATGCATGGATAATTTTTCCAACATTGACCTTTGCATAGCCTTGTGTTCCAATTTTTCCACCCCTTCTCTCACTCCCTCCCCTAGATGGCAAGCAATCTAATTAATATATGTTATACACGTTAAAATATACACGTTAAATTCAATATGTGTAAACATATTTATACAATTCTCTTGTTGCACAAGAAAGATCAGATCAAAAAAGAAAGGAAATGAGTAAGAAAACAAAATACAAGCAAACTACATCAAAAAGAGTGAGATGATTATATAGTGATCCACATTCAGTTCCCACAGTCCTCTTTCTGGGTGTGGATGGTCCCTTCATCACAAGATAATGGAACTGGACTTGATCATCTCATTGTTAGAAAGATTCACATTCATCAGAATTAATCATCGTATAATATTGATGTTGCCATGTAGAATTATCCAGGAGTAGATCTTTCTACTCTAATAAGGAATATGAAGCTTCCTTTGAGAAGCTCATTTCCATATGAAGAAGCCAACAAGTTGATGAACTTACCTAGCATGGATTGGCTCTGGATCTTTTCCCTAGTCACTCATTTGTATAAATCAAAAAGGATATTTAAAAAAAAAACTCAACTCTGAACTCCAGAGCTATTTGATAATTATCAGACCAATGGACACTTCCTGATTATGGCCTACCCTGTAGACATGAAAGATTTTAGACATGCTCTGTATGGTCTACTACAAGGTAATATGAGATCCTCACTTAGGTGACTCAGTCTTTAAGTAGAAAGTATTATAATAATAGCCTCTTTTGAATGGCCTAATGGATGGAATGGAAAGAACTCCCAAAATTTTGGAGAAACAGGGGTGTTCAAGTTTTTGCTTGTCTTTCTTTACTTTGCATCCATTAAATAAGTCTTCCCAAGCTTCTCTGAATTTTACATATTCGTTGTTTCATGCAGCACAGTAATAGCTGATTATATTCATGTATTATAATTCATTTAGTCATTTCCCACTTAATGGGTGTCTGTGATTTACTTGCAGTTCTTTGTTAGTACAAAAAGTTCTGCTGATTATTTGGGGGTACACATGAGAATCTTTGTATTGTTGAGCTCTTTGGAGTATATGCCTGGCAATAGGATCTTTGAAAGGTCAAAAAGTATGAACATTTTAGTGATTTTCTTAGCCCAATTTCAAACCACTTTCCAGAATGGTAAGAGTAATTTACAACTCCCCCAACAATGCAAGAGTGTGCCCTATTTTTCCTAACTCGTTCAACATTGGTGAGGGATGTGGCATTTCTGAGAAAAGCTGGGTGGATTCCATGGAACCCAAGAACTCCTGTAATAATTGTGAAATCTCCAGTGAGTCTTCCAACATATCTGACAGCTTCAGAAACACCTTGGAAGGTCCAAAAAGCACAGTGATTCCACAAATAGTGAAAACAGTTTGGACCGAGACGCTATATTACAACCTCTGCTCTGATAGTTGTCTCTCCAGAAAGATGAAAACCACCGTTGTTTCCCCACTTGGGACCAACCTCCCCAAAGATATTTCACTGTAAAATATAATATGAAAATATCAACAGTAATATCATCAAATGTCCCTCCAAACCCACCCACCCACTATTGCATTCAATACATTAGAAATTGGAAATGGTAAATTATTTTTTAAAAATTGTGTTGTTACATTATTTTATTGTCTGTATCAGATGCACTTTTGTTTTATAGTAAAATGGTAATAAATGATTAATTTTGCTTTAAAAAAGATTTATTTTTTGCATTGATTTGTGAAAAAATGAGATAATAAATAATATAGAGAAAGAAGGAAATACAGAAGGAGACATAAACAAATAGGGCAGGTTTTTTTAACCACCATGTAAAACCTAATGTGCTCTTTAAAAACCCAATTATATATTACAGAAATTGATCAATGTATTTATAATTCTCTTTTCTGATCTTTTTTGTGTTGAAATTTTGTGTTTGGTGATGTTTGCATTCATAATAAAGAGAACATTGGTTATATAAATCAATCAATTGGATAATTAGATTCTCATAGTATAAAACAAGAAATTGAATTTTATTTTTGTTTGACAAATAACAACAACAAAAAGGAGGGAGGAAGGATAGCAATACTTTTGTTAAAATGGGATATGCTGCTAGATAGAATTTGGAAACCAGATGTGCAATGGGAGGACTGGTTGTCTGGGAGCTGGTTCACCTGGGTTTGGGTCCTGCCTAAAAGTGATGATGTGATCTTGGGCAAGCTGCAACCCCCGCTGGGGCCTCAGTTCCCACATTTGTACAAAAAGGGGATTAGACTAAATTGGAGACAGCTATCTGGCACAGAGCAAGAAGTCTGGGCTTAGAATCAGGAAAATCTGAGTTTGAATCCTACCTCAGACACCTCCTACCTTTGTGACCCTGCATTAAGTCACCCAATCTTAGCCTCAGTTTCCTCATTTATAAAATGGGGATAATAATAATAATAATAACCACCTCTTAGGGTTGTTGTGAAAATCAAATGAGATTATATGTGTGTGTGTACATACTCTCTCTCTACATATAAAAGATATATATTATATATATACATACATATATAATGCTTTGAAAATTTTAAAGAGCTAGATAAATACCAGTTGTAGCTGTTGTGTCATACTCAGTATTTCTCTTTCAGAGATCCTTGCTTGTTAAAATCTTTTCTCTTTGTATCTAACCTGTGATTTAATGTTGTGAGTAATATATTCTACCATGTTCCTGCTTTGCAAATAGTGGTTGTATCAAAATTCTTTAGTCCTTAATAAGGAAATACATTTTGCAAGATTGTACATTTCTATCAAATTATTTACCATAATTGGGTAAAGGAGGGAGGGAGAAAATTTGGAACTCAAAAAATTAAAAAATGTTAAAATCGTTTTTACATGTAATTGAGAAAAAGTAAAATATTATTTAAAAAAAACCTTCCATAGTCTTAGAGAGTCACCTGGCGTCTGAAGAATCTGAGTGACCTGAGCTTTAGTACATGGTCAGTATGTGTCAGGGCAAGTAGGAACTGACCGGGTCTTCCTGTCTCTGAGATTGGCTTTCTGCCCTGATCCCACCACTTCTGTTACTTGGCCATTAAGCTCAAGGATTTCCTCTGATTCCTTCACCACTTCATGGCCACTGGGAATGTCTAGCTGTTGTCCCCGCCCACTGCATGATTTGCTCTCTTCCTTTTCTGTCTTGGGTATCTTTAAGGAGGTTTTCTATACCCCGAGTATTGATTAAAAAAAAAAAAATTAAGCAAGACATCACAACAAGAACATAAAAGGAGGCACAAGTTGGGATGGACTTGGTGAGATGGACCTTCATGACAAACAGAAAGTGAAGGGGAAAAACATCCCAGATTGCCACAATTAGGAAAAGCTTCCTGGAAGAGCCAGAACTCCTACAGAGGTTTCCACTCGTCAGGTGGGATTCCTTAGTGCTCAGGCCAGACAAGAAAACCACTGAGCTCCCTTCTAATTCCCTCATTCTGTGATTCTCTGCTTATGTTCCCCATGGCTGGTGTAGACTCATAAAATCATGTGTCCACAGAGTCAGAGTTGGAAGGAACACCTTAAAGACACCTGGTCCAATGCAATTTCCAAATTTAGAAACTAGGTCCAGGGAAAGGGCTGAGTTAAGTGATTTGCTCAACATTACACAGGTAGCACCGGAGACTGGATTTGAACTTGGGTCCCTTTGCTTTCACAAACAATGGTTTTTAAGTTGTTTTCCAGATGTATCTGATCCCTCATGATCCCATTTGGGATTTACTCAGCAATCATACTGGAATGATTTGCAATTTCCTTCTCCAGCCCATTTCACAGATGAAGAAATGGAGGCAAATAGGATGAAGCGACTTGCCCAAGCTAGTGAGCATCTGAATCCAGATTTGAACTCAGGAAGATGGGTCTCCCTGACTCCAGACTGAGTGTTCTATCAACTGTGCTACATAATTTCCCCAGTGTTCTTTAAACTGTACCACAATTCCTCCATGCCGATTCCCTTGTAGGATTTCTTTTTAAAGAAAAAGAAAAATCTTTGCCCATCTGCACTAAAACAAATGAGAAACTTTCAGTCTTATATCAAAAGTCCACCTCCTCCAGGAAGCCTGTCCTGCTTTCTGCCCCAGCTGGTGATTCCATTAAAGTGGAGCCTCATTATGAATCTGGCTTAAATGATAGGATTAGAGCATCTCAGAGAATTTAATTTAGCCTCTTCATTTTACACAGAAAAATGAAATTATTTATCCCTAGGTACTCAGGTAGTGGAGTCAAGGCCCTCTGAAGCTAAGCTCTTCAGCTGGTAAAATGTTGTTTGCAATAATCCTTCAAAATGTGTGTGTGTGTGTGTGTGTGTGGTGTACATATGTGTCTTTGTGTGTATGTGTGCACATACATGTGCATGTTATGTTGTGAATGTGTGTACATGTGTATATGTATGTGTGCATGTATGGGGTGTGTGTGTGTGTGTGTGTGTGCTTGTGGGTGTGCATTGTGATTGTGTGTATTTGTGTGTGTGGTTTAAGTACATGTCTTTGTGTGTGTAGGTGTATGTATGTGTGTGCATGTGCATGTATGGTGTGTGTGTTTGTGTGAGTGTATGTTTGTGAGCATGTTTGTGCACACCCCCTCTCATCCCCTGGGCAGGGGGCTCCCCAAGTCCGGGGCCTCCCCCAGCCATGTTCTGTACCTGCTGCTTTCAGGCCCTGGCCCCCACTGGAGAGGGACCCCGCCGCCAGATCGCCTTCTTGCCCGTCCCTTGAGCAGCCCCCGAGCCCCAGCTTGCGGCTGCCACCGGGGCCTGTGTTTCTGATTAGCCCTCCCCAGATGGGCGGCATTAGCGGAATTTTTCCAGAATGAATCTTGCCTTGTTATTTCCTGCCAGAGGCTCAGGCTCCCCCAGCTAACTCACCTCCTTCCCCAGCTCCCAGCTCCCTGGCACTGGGCGTTCTTCTGGCAGGCCACCCCTGGCACTGGGGGCAATGACAATGATGGACCCCCGTGGGGGAGGAGAGCGAGAAGCAGGGAGCAGTGGAACTTTTATTCAAAGGGACCCAAGATCCTCCGTACCATAGTGAAGGCCTCTGGGGAGACTCAGTTAGATGAGTGGGCCTCTGGGGCACTGGAGAAAGGGGGTCTTGGGCAGCTGGGGGGTAGAAATCTCAACAGAATAAGCAATTACCCATCTGTGGGAAGCCTCCGAAGGGCACTGGACAAAGTGGGAACACACAGAGGTAGGGGAGCTCCCCCATAGGGAAGCTCCTACATAGATGCATCTTCCACATAGGGAAGCTCCTGTTTGGATGGGACCAATCCGGGCCCTGCCCTCAGAGAGCCAGGGGGCTCTGCTGGGTGGGGGGCAAAGGGGCCAAAGAACAGATACTCAGCCCTGCCTGGGGGATACCTCTTATTGGTAAGGCAGAGAGATGGTGTGATGGGGAAACCTCGTCTACCTCTCCTTCTGGAGCATCCCCAGGAAGACCTTGAGAGGCCTGAATCTCTACCATCAGCACACCGAAGCCTCGAGGTCTAAGGGTCACAAGCTCTAGGAGAGGAAGCCCATTCGGCCCCTCAGATAGACTAGGATGAATAACCCACCGCCAAGTTTAGAACAGGGCCGAGAGGAGGGCCACAGAGGGGAGTGGGATGCTGGTGAGAGGGAGAGAGAGGTGCTTTTGGCTTAGGATCGCTCCCCGGGGACAGTTGGGTGGTCTTCCGTGCAGGGCGACGGTGGAGCACGAGGGCCCTGAAAAGAGATCTCAACTCCTTCTACTTTTGCAGGCTGGAGCTCCCAAGGTGCAAGTCTGTCCCTGTCAGGCCCCTTTAACCTGCTCTGAGCAAGGGCCCGTGTCAGCTGCAGCTAGGATGGCATTTGCAAGGCTGACCTAGTGTCTGGTTTGTTGTACTGGGACGGAGCGCCGGGCCTGGGGTCAGGAGGATTCATCTTCCTGAGTTCAAATCCAATCTCAGACACTCACCAGCTGTGTGGCCCCCAATAAGCCCACTAACTACTCTGTGCCTCAGTTCCTCAGCTGTAAAATGAGCTGGAGAAGGAAATGGCCAAGAAAATGCCAAATGGGGTTATGGAGAGCTAGATACTACCTCAAGAACTCAACCACAAAGGGCTGGGGTCTGTCCTGCTGCACGTGGGCTGGTGATTGGCTGAGAGCATGTGGTTGTGTGGGTCAGGGTCTGTGGGCGTTTCCCTGGGGGAACGCCCCTGCAATGGGAAGGACCCGGAGTTGGAGGTTTCTCCATCCCCCAGCTACTGACCGAGCCAAGCCTGGTCACTTCTCTGGACCTCAGGCCTCCGAATCAGCCAATCAGGGGCTGGGGCTCCAGAAGCCTTAAGATCCAGCTGCGTTTTTGTGCCAGTCTATTTGTCTTTGAATCTTTGTGATTGTATCTCTGAGATATGCATGTGGGTGTGGCTCTGTGTGTTTGCCTTTGTGTCTATGAGTTTATATGAGGTGAGTGTGTGTGAGACAGAGACAGACAGACACTGACACAGACATAGACACTGACACAGACATAGACACTGACACAGACATAGACACTGACATAGACATAGACACTGACATAGACACAGACACTGACACAGACATAGACACTGACACAGACATAGACACTGACACAGACATAGACACTGACATAGACATAGACACTGACATAGACACAGACACTGACAAAGACATAGACACTGACACAGACACAGACACTAACACAGACATAGACACTGACATAGACACAGACACTGACACAGACATAGACATTGAAACAGCCAGAGACATTGACACAGATATAGACAATGACACCGACATAGACATTGACACAGATATAGACACTGACACAGACACAGACAATGACACAGACATAGACATTGACACAGATATAGACACTGACACAAATATAGACATGGAGACAGAGAGACACATGCGAGACAGATGCTAGAGACAGACACAAAAAAGAGGCAAAGAGAGAGACACTCAGAGAGACAGAGACAGATGTATATTGATTATCCTTGTGTAGAAAGTGTGAAAAGAGCATTGAATGACCATTCTTGCTAGTGCAGAAGAGACAGGGAGTGTATCTTCCTCATTCCAATTCTGTATTTGTTATCCTTTCCCTGGGGAATCAGGAAGCTCTGGGTCAGAACACTGAATACTCTCTTAGACACAGCAGATGGTCAAGCGTTGAGTCTGGAGTCAGGAAAACTTATGTTCAAATCCAGCCTCAGACACTTACCAGTTGTATAATCTTAGATAAATCACGTCTCCTTTGCCTGCCTCCATTTTCTCAGAGATATTAATAGCCATGTTTGTTATAAAGATAAAATGAGATAACATATGCATGGCACTCTGTAAACCTTAAGACTCTATAGAAAATGCCAGCAGTTTTTCTATGATTCACATGTAGGGTTTTCACATGTAGGATTTCATAGTAGATTTTGCTTGACTGCTTTCTTTTGTTACAAAGAAAGGGTCACTGTATTGAAAAAAGAAAAGCATTAATAAAATATTTATATATAAAGATATACTAAGGAGAAAGAAAGTGAGAAAGAAAAAAAAGAAAGAAGGGAAAAAGACAGAAAGGAAGGAAGGAAGGAAGAAAAAAGAAAGAAAAAGAAGAAAAAGAAAGAAAGAAAGAAAGAAAGAAAGAAAGAAAGAAAGAAAGAAAGAAAGAAAGAAAGAAAGAAAGAAAGAAAGAAAGAAAGAAAGAAAGAAAGAAAGAAAGAAAGAAAGAAAGAAAAGAAAGAGAGAGAGAGAGAAAGGAAGGAAGGAAGGAAGGAAAGGGAGGGAGGAAGAGAAGGAGGAAGGAAAGAAAAAAAGGGAGGGAGATAAGGCTTCCAGAGCTCCTCATCTGTGTTACTAGGTATATGGGCCAGGTCCCTAAGACCTGTCTGGGTGTCAGTTTCTCCATCTGCTCAATGGGGACAATAGCACTCAGCTAAGCTCCCATTCAGGGATGCTGCGAGGGTGAAACGTGCTAACATGTGTTTGTAAAAGAGCAGAGGGGGCTGGCAGACCACACTGCTGTCTGACCCCAGCCTCCTCACACACACACCCAGAAGTCTCAGGCGCTGGCAGCCCTGGGAGTTGCTGGCAGCTCCTCCGGTGGCAGGGGCAGCCATCCAGGGCCTGATGGCTTCCTGTTTGTGGGGCCAGGTTCCTGCCACGGGTCAAAGCTGCCGAGAGAGGAGCAGATGCTGCTGTTTACCCGACTGGGGGAGCCCCTCACTGCCTTTCATGTGGGCCTGGGTGATGGCGTGGGGCTTTTCCATGCCAGGAAGGGATTTACAGACTGAGAGCACGGCTCCACTAATCCGTCCCAGACCCCCTAGGCTGGAGGCCGAGGCCCTGGAATGTCAGGCACCCGAGTCTGCCTGAACTGCCCCCCAGAGCCCCTGGGGCGACGGGGGACAGAAAGCCCCTGCCTTTGGGGAGCCCTTGGCGTGATCCATGAGGAGACGTGGCAGCTACCTTGGGGGAGCTCCTGGTGTAGGGGAAAGGCTCAGATTCTGCCTTTGGGAAACCCCTGGTCTAATGGGGGAGATGTAGGACCTGTTCTAAGGGAGCCCCCGCTGTGATGGGGGACACTCAGGCCTAGCTTTAGGAAGCATTTTGTGTGATTGATGGGGAGCCATGGCCCCTGCTTTTGGGAAGCCCCTGGTGTGATGGGGGATTGAGGCTCGGCCCTCTGAAAGCTCCAAGTTTGGTCCCCTTTTTTTTTCTGGTTGAAAGCTCAGGTTTCTGCTGACAAAATTGGCTTTTTCTGCCCCCTGTTCTCCACACTTCATGGACACAACTGCTCTTTGTCTGAATCACCCCAGCAATGGGGCCGCTCAGCAAGGAGTGACGGAGGGGCTCCTGGGACCCACTCAATGCTCTTGGGCAGATTCCATGATGGCTCAGGACCTCATCTTACAAATCTTTCCAGTGGGATCTCCAAGGCCCCTTCCACATGGAGTCTGGGAAGGTTGGTATTCCCCACTTTTCCATGATTTCCACACTTGCTGGGCACCCAGTGTGTGTGTCTAGGGGCCACCGCAGCCCTCTCGCCTGCTGGGCACAGGGGGGGATGCAAGAAGCTTCCAGTCCAGTAAGGTCACAGAGGTAGGAACACAAAGTGCACAGAATACAAAGTTACCTCTGGACAGAGCAGCAGGAGACACAGGAAACAGTCGGGGGTGATCAGGGAAGGCTGCCTGATGGAGATGGCCTGGTGCAGGAAAGAAATGAAAGGCAGGGAGGGTGCTTCAGGAAGGCTCGGGAAGGACGTGAGCGAGGGATGAAAGCTCTGGGGAATGACAAAAAGGTAAGCTGGAGAAGAGGGGGTGCAGAGGGGAGTGGAGAGGCTTGGAGACTGACTGTGCAGAGCTTTGAATGGCAGACTAAGAAGTCCGTGTTTGACCTTGTAGAGAAGGAAGCTCCCTGAGAGCAGCACTGCCTTTCTCTTCTGTTGGGATCTCCAGCGCTTCGCTTAACTCAAGCGCTTCCTAAATCCATTCACGGTTCAGAGCTCTGAGTCCACCCCTGAATTCCACCCCAGCTCCTCTTTTCTCTTTATTTCCACTGAGGTGACCTTTAAATTATGGTGTCAGCTCCCAGCCCAGACTCCTCTACTTCCCCTTTCTCCATCTGTCCCCTATTACCGGGTGGCTCTGATCCATCTCTTTCTGTTGTTTACCTCCTTGCCTTTCACCCCTTTTTCACTGCCCGCCTCCCTCCAGCTGCCTCCCCTGCTGTCCTGTTCCCAGCTCCCAAAGTCCTGTTCCCAGGGGCGACATGGCCAGGCGTTCCTCTGACAGCGTGGCTCTGCAGCCCAAGGAGAGGCAATGGGGGACAGTCCAGGGCACTCTTTCATCCTCCCAATAGCACCCATCTTTTCCCTCTTCCTCACGGCTCTTTCTGCCGGCCATCCTGGGAAGCCTCCGGGGGATAAGTTGCTCTCTCTCTCTCCTTTTGATTCATCGATCGGATGATAAGTATTAAATGCCCGCTTTGTGCTGAATACTGGAACTACAAATAAAACAATCCTTATTCTCTAAGAGGGTATATCCCATCAAGAAATATTAAAATTGTATTTGTCATGGCAAAGAACTGAGATTAATAAGGAAGTTAATGTACTGACATACAACTGTATTTATTGCAAGATGAAAAGGGTAGCTCGAGAACCCAGAAAGCTGTGTATGAACAGATGCACAGAAAAGTGAACAGAACCAGGGGAACATGTAACGACAGCTTTGAAAGACTCAAAGCTCTCTGATTAATGAAGTGACCAGACATGATTCCAGCGGACCCAGAGGAAGCACGTGATCCACTTGCCGACTGAGAGGTGATGGACTCAAGATTCAGGGCAAATATAGATTTTTAGCTGTGGCCAGGGGAGGAATCGGTTTCAAGTGATTATGAATATTTGTTTCAAGGAGTTTGCTTTTCTTTTAAATTGGAGGGGGATGTGTTAGCTGAAAACTAAAACTAAAAAAAAAAAAAAAAAGAACTAACATGACAGTTGTCACAAGGTGGAATGGGCTGGGCTGCCTCTGGAGGTATTGAGTCCTCCTCCATCAGGGCAGAAAACTCTAAGAAATGGATGGATGGTCATTGTTATGGCTGATTCCCTGACACTAACAGGGCACTCTCCCTGCTTCCCCTTCTCCACCTTCACCCTTCCTGCCTCTGTTTTTTCCTTCTTTCTTCCTATATTTTGTTCTTCTCATCCTCACCCCTTCTTTCTGCTTCTGATCCCTTTCTCAGAGATGGCTAGGTAGTACTGTAGTTTAAAGCTTTGGATTTATCATCAGAAAGCTCTGAGTTCAAATCTTCTCTCAGACACTTGCTAACCTCAATTTCCTCATATGTAAAATAGAGAATAAAAAGAGCACCAATTTCCCAGCATTGTTGAGGATAAAAATGAGATAATATTTGCAAATCTTAAAGTATTATATAAATGCTAGTTATTATTTTCCATTTCCTGAACAGAGAGAGCTTTTTCTCTGAGCCTACAGAGAGATAAGTAGTCAAGAATATAATCTAGATCAGAGCCTCTTAATTTTTCTTATGTCCCAGACCCCTTTAGCAATCTGGTGAAGGCATTGACCCTCCTCAGATAAGGTTCTTGAATGCATAAAATAAAATACAGAGGAAGCAAATTATATTGAAACCATTGTCAACAATTTTTTAAAAACCCAAACAAACAAAAAATAAAACCAAAACCAAATTTGCAAAGTCTAGATTAGGAACTCCTGTTCTAGAACTTTAATATTTCACTCATCATATAGTTTGATGTTGGAAACTACCGATTCCACTTTCAATGCCTTGTCTTACAGAAAAGGAAACTGAGTCTCAGAGGAGTAATTTGCTCCCAGTGGCTGAACTAAAGTGTCAGAGCAGGAAATTGAATCTCTGTCTCCTGCCTCCGAGTCTGGTGGTCTTCCCGTTTCACTGAGTTATTTCTAAGTCAGGCGACAGCCAAAATTTTTTAATGTATTTTTTCTTAACTTTGGAACAAAACAGACACCATTCCTATCAGATTCTTCCCCCCTCTTCTCTCCTCCTCCTCCTTCCCCCAGATCTGAAGAGCACAGGATAGAATCCTAGACTTGGAAGGGTCCCTGGAGATGGCCAAGTCCAACCACCTGATTTTACGGAGGTGGAAAGTGGGGCCCCGATTGGGGAAGTCTCCTCCGTGGCCAAGGTCACCCGGTGGCTACGTGACAGCGAAGAGACTGGAACCCATTTCTGCTGTCTCCGAGTCCAAGTCTCCTTTCCATGAGAGAGAAGTGAACTCTAATAGCACAGCTCTGGATTTTGAAACCAGGAAAAAAGTGTCAGGGAGAAGTCGAGTGTTAATCAAGAAATTTTGACGAAAAGTAATGGAAAGTGTTTTCTAAGAGCCCAACATGTGGTGTTGAATATTTAAATGACATTGTTCATATGTTGCCTGTAAAAGAAAATCTCTTTGAGTTCAGGATTCTGGAACTAGATTCCAATTTGTTACAATGCCAGCAGTTTGAAAATTATTGGAAATAAAATGAGTTTAGGATTTCTGCCTCCTCCAGTCTATTTCTGTGCCTGTTTTATGCCTCTGTCCTGCGTCTGAATCTTCCTTCCCCCATCACATCAGGGGCTCCCTGAGAGCAGGGCTGTCTCCCCTTTCAGAGCAGGGGATTCTGGGTGTCTCCCCATTATAACCCAGCTTCCCTGAGGGTTTTTAAGGGGAGGTCAGTATCTTCTCCACTCCAAGAGAAAGAGGTGTTTCCTTCTTCTCCCTCTGTATTTACCTTCCTCGCCAGGATTAGGATCCACGTTCAGGACCCTCAGAGAGGACAAAAGGGGAAAAAAATGAGAAGAGAAAGAACTATTCAGCCTATTCATGTTGTCTCAGTGGGCCTGGAGAAGGACATTTCTGTAAGACTCTGAAAACTTTAGGCCGACCTTGCTGGAAATTGGAATAGAAAAAAAAAACCCTCAGGGAGCCCTTTCAGAATTCCTTTTAAGTCTGGGAAAAGACAGTTTATAAACTCAGGAACTCTCCCCAGCACACAGTCAAATAGGACCCACTGTCCGGATTCGGAAGGAGCCATGATTCTGATCCTTACTGCAGGCTGACCTCCAGCCTTGGCCACAGGCACACATGGGCCCTAAATTCTGGCCCTACCGACCCCCTCGGAGGATCACGGAATTCCCATCTCTCCCATCCCTGGCCATCGCATCCCAATATAGATTTTGTTTCCCTTTTTGAATGTAAGTTCCTCAAGGGCAGGAAGTCTTACTCCTGTATTTGTATGTCCGGCTGTATAAGATCATCATAACTGAGAATCCTTTTCATTTATTCTCTCATTCACTCACTCCTTCTTTCCTTCCTTCAGTCATAGGATCACAGAGTACCATGGATGGAAGGGACTTGAACTGTTAGCCTGATGGTCACTGAGGCACAAGTGACTCCTGTCTCTGAAACAAGCAGACCTAACCCTAAGAGGAGAGGACCTTCCCAGAATAACCGTCCCTTGCTCCCAGCTCTGCAGCCACAGCTGGAGGTTTTTGTGTCTGGGGTCATGTCCACAAGCCGAGCAGGCAAGACAAAGGTCCTCCCTGCTGAGGGGGCAGAGACTGAGTCCCACAGAGCTCACTGGAGGCAGATAACGAGGCTGGAAGGTGCTGATGGTGAGGGGGGAACTGGGGTTTTGACCCAAGCTCATTCTGCCACAAGGGAAGAGGCTGTCATTGCCCTTTGATGGACAGACAGAGACTTGGAGATACTGACATGAGATAGTTACTGAGGATGGAGAGAGAAGACCGGGATGGGGGGAAAAACTTCCAGGGAACCCCAGAGATCTGAAAATGCTGTCAGCACCTTCTCAGTTTACCACCTTGGGACAAAGCTCCAATTGCCCTGCCCGAGTTATTTCTCAGGGACAGACTAATCATTAACCTTGCCCATAGCTCAAGCCCCCATTCCATTAGACATCTTGTAAACAATTGTCACTGCTTGCAAGGAGAACTGGGAAAAAAGAGCAGAGAAATTTCTGAGTAAGCTTCTGGGGACCCTCTCCTCTGTGCTCATTTATGGCTTACAGGGGAAGCTGGGGGACCCCCATATCTGTCTGGAGTTTCTGGTGACATGCTCCAGCCCTTTCACCTCTGTCTTAAATGCTTGTTGAATAGAATCCTCCTTCTTCAGACTCTCAAGTCTTGCTTTTGCCACATCAGGGAGGATGCAGGGAAATCTCCCCTCCCTCCTGCGCCATTGACAGGGAACATTTCCTGACCTTGAGCCCAGAGAAAGAGAGAAGGTGATCCCGCAGCCCCTCTTCGGTCTCTTGGGCCAGGATTCGATTTTCTGGGTACTACCGAAGTAGATTGAGGTTAGATACAGGGGACTGATCCTTGCAAGATGTTTGCTTGGTTCCCAGGGGAATGGGGAAGCTACTGTCTTTCAGGAACAATTCTGGGGATCTCAGAGGCAGGGGGATGGATGATAAGATCCTAGAAGGGCATCGGAGGAAGAAGAGAGGTAAGAGCTGATGTTCCCTGATTCTCCTAACCTCAGGAGATTAGATCAGTGCTGGCTCGGTCCTGTCCCGTTTGACCAGCGGGGGGCAAACTCGACTTAGTTTTTCATCTTTCTACTGTGATTGGAACTTGGGCCGAAGGGAGTTATTGTTCAGAGCTGACAGGTCCAGGGACCTGTGGGAAATTCCTGGTGGAGTTAGCACCCCACCCAGGATCCTCTAGGCTTGTTCCCAGAAAACCAGGTCATGACTAATTCCACTCGGAGCACTCGGAGGACACCTAGTACATCTAAGCTTGAGCTCACGGGGTGGGGAGACTGCAGGAAATGGCAGAGGGGAAGAGAGTGGCTGTGAGGGGAAGGAGCAGCTGCATTTTCAGGACTGGCTCACCACCTAAGGAGTCATTTTTAAATTTCTGGGATTGGGGGCTCCAGAAGACCTCAGATCTGAGAAAGCCATTATTGAGAGGGACTTTGGGACATTAAATGTCAGGAATAAGGAGGGATCTTAAAATATCAATCATCAGAGCTGAAAGGGACAGAGGGAGCAGTGGAAATGGCCTTAGAGTATAGACTTTTAAGTCTTCAAGGGTTCTTAGAGCATAAAACATAAAATGTTACTGAGCAGGGTTCTTATAAATCATCTCACCAGTCCATTCATTTCATGTAGGGGGTAATTGAGACTCAAAGAGAGGAAGAAAGGCCCAAATTCTTCTTGTTGACAGTCTGACCCTCCAAGATCTGGCTGCCCGGAAATACAGAATTAGTCGTTTTTAACCATAAATGTGAATGGGATGAACTCCCCCATAAAGAGGAGGCAGATAGCAGACTGGATCAAAAGTCAGAACCCTACAATATGTTGTTTACAGGAAAACACGTTTAAAACAGGGATATACATACAGAGTAAAGATAAAAGGCTGGAGCAGAATCTATTATGATTCACGTGAAATAAAAAAAAAAAACAGGGGTAGCCATCCTTACTTCAGATCAAGCAAAAGCAAAAATTGATCTAATTAAAAGAGATAAGGAAGGAAACTATATCTTGCTAAAGGGTACTATAGACAATGAAGCAATAGCAATATTAAACATATATGCACCAAGTGGTATAGCATCTAAATTCCTAAAGGAGAAGTTAGGAAAGTTGCGAGAAGAAATAGACAGCAAAACTATAATAGTGGGAGATCTCAATCTTGTACTCTCAGATTTAGATGAATCAGATCACAAAACAAATAAGAAATAAATTAAAGAGGTAAATAGAATATTAGAAAAATTAGGTATGATAGATCTCTGGAGAAAACTGAATGGTGACAGAAAGGAGTATACTTTCTTCTCAGCAGTTCATGGAACCTACACAAAAATTGACCATATATTAGGACATAAAGACCTTAAAATTAAATGCAGGAAGGCAAAAATAGTAAATGCTTTCTTTTCAGATGACAATGCAATAAAAACTGCATTCAACAAAAAGTTAGGTGTAAATAGACCAAAAAGTAATTGGAAACTAAATAATCTCATTTTAAAGAATGATTGGGTGAAACAGCAAATTATAGACACAATTAATAATTTCACTCAAGATAATGACAACGATGAGACATCATACCAAAATTTGTGGGATGCAGCCAAAGTAGTAATAAGGGGAAATTTTATATCCTTAGGGGCTTACTTGAATAAAATAAAGAGAACTTCAATGAATTGGGCTTGCAACTTAAAAAGCTAGAAAAAGACCAAATTAAAAACCCCAATCAGTTACTAAACTTGAAATTCTAAAATTAAAAGGAGAAATTAATAATATTGAAAGTAAAAGAAAAAACTATTGCACTAATAAATAAAACTAAGAGTTGGTTTTATAAAAAAAACCAATTAAATTGATAAACCTTTGGTAAATCTGATTAGAAAAAGGAGAGAGGAAAATCAAATCAGTAGTCTTAAAAATGAAAAGGGAGAACTTTCCACCAATGAAGAGGAAATTAAAGAAATAATAAAGGGTTACTTTGCCCAACTTTATGCCAATAAATTTAATAACCTAAGCAAAATGGATGACTACCTCCAAAAATATAGGCTTCCCAGATTAACAGAGGAGGAAGTAAATTGCTTAAATAGTCCCATTTCAGAAAAAGAAATAGAACAAGCTATTCATCAACTCCCTAAAAAAAAAATCCCCAGGACCAGATGGATTTACATGTGAATTCTATCAAACATTCAAAGAACAATTAGCCCCAATGCTTTATAAACTATTCAAAAAAATAGGGAATGAAGGAGTCCTACCAAATTGCTTTTATGACACAGACATGGTACTGATACCTAAACCAGGTAGGTTGAAAACAGAGAAAGAAAATTATAGACCAATCTCCCTAATGAATATTGATGCTAAAATCTTAAATAAGATATTAGCAAAAAGACTACAAAAAATCATCCCCAGGATAATACACTATGAGCAAGTAGGATGTATACCAGGGATGCAGGGCTGGTTCAAAATTAGGAAAACTATCAGTATAATTGGCCATATTAATAGCCAAATTAACAAAAACCATATGATCATCTCAATAGATGCGGAAAAAGCATTTGATAAAATCCAACACCCATTCCTATTAAAAACACTTGAGAATATAGGCATAAATGGACTTTTCCTTAAAATAACCAGTAGTATCTATTTAAAACCATCAGTAAGCATCATATGTAATGGGGACAAACTGCAACCATTCCCAATAAGATCAGGAGTGAAACAAGGTTGCCCACTATCACCGTCACTATTTAATATTGTATTAGAAATGCTAGCTTTGGCAATAAGAGTTGAGAAAGAGATTAAAGGAATAAGAATAGGCAATGAGGAAACCAAATTATCACTCTTTGCTGATGATATGATGGTATACCTAGAGAACCCCAGAGATTCTATTAAAAAGTTATTAGAAACAATCCACACCTTTAGCAAAGTTGCAGGATACAAAATAAACCCACAAAAGTCATTAGCATTCTTAAATCTCACTAACAAAACCCAACAGTTACAGTTACAAAGAGAAATTCCATTTAAAGTAATTACTGATTGTATAAAATATTTAGGAATCTATCTGCCAAGGGAAAATCAGAAACTTTATGAGCAAAACTACAAAACACTTTCCACACAAATTAAGTCTGATCTAACCAACTGGAAAAATATTAAATGCTCTTGGATTGGGCAAGCAAATATAATAAAGATGACAATACTACTTAAACTAATCTATTTATTTAGCACTATACCAATCAGACTCCCCAAAAACTATTTTAATGACCTAGAAAAAATAACAACAAAGTTCATATGGAAAAACAAAAGGTCAAGAATTTCAAGGGAATTAATGAAAAAAAAATCAAATGTGGTGGCCTAGCTGTACCAGATCTAAAATTATATTATAAAGCAGCGATTACTAAAACCATCTGGTATTGGCTAAGAAATAGACTAGTTGATCAATGGAATAGGTTAGGTTCAAAGGACAAAACAGCCAATAACTTTAATAACCTAGTGTTTGACAAACCCAAAGACCCCAGTTTTTGGGATAAGAACACATTATTTGACAAAAATTTCTGGGAGAATTGGAAATTAGTATGGCAGAAACTAGGCATTGACCCACACTTGACACCGCACACCAAGATAAGGTCAAAATGGGTTCATGACCTAGGCATAAAGAATGAGATTATAAATAAATTGGAAGAGCATAGGATAGTTTACCTCTCAGACCTGTGGAAGAGGAAGGAATTTAAGACCAAAGAAGAACTAGAGATCACTATTGACTACAAAATAGAAAATTTTGATTATATCGAATTGAAAAGTTTTTGTACAAACAAAACTAATGCAGACAAGATTAGAATGGAAACAATAAACTGGGAAAACATTTTTACAGTCAAAGGTTCTGATAAAGGCCTAGTTTCCAAAACATATAGAGAATTGACTCTAATTTATAAGAAATCAAGCCATTCTCCAATTGATAAATAGTCAAAGAATATGAACAGACAATTCTCAGACAAAGAAATTGAAACTATTTCTAGCCATATGAAAATATGCTCCAAATCATTATTAATCAGAGAAATGCAAATTAAGACAACTCTGAGATACCACTACACACCTGTCAGATTGGCTAGAATGACAGGGAAAGATAGTGCGGAATGTTGGAGGGGACGTGGGAAAACAGGGACACTAATACATTGTTGGTGGATTTGTGAATACATCCAGCCATTCTGGAGAGCAATCTGGAATTATGCCCAAAAAATTATCAAACTGTGCATACCCTTTGATCCAGCAGTGTTACTACTGGGCTTATATCCCAAAGAGATACTAAAGAAGGGAAAGGACCTGTATGTGCCAAAATGTTTGTGGCAGCCCTCTTTGTAGTGGCTAGAAGCTGGAAAATGAATGTATGCTTATCAGTTGGAGAATGGTTGGGTAAATTGTAGTATATGAATGTTATGGAATATTTTTGTTCTGTAAGAAATGACTAGCAGGAGAATACAGAGAGGTCTGGAGAGCCTTACATGAACTGATACTGAATGAAATAAGCGGAACCAGGAGATCATTATATACCTCAACAACAATACTGTATGAGGATGTATTCTGATGGAAGTGGATTTTTTCGACAAAGAGAAGATCTAACTCAGTTGCAATTGATCAAGGATGAACAGAAGCAGCTACACCCAAAGAAAGAACACTGGGAAATGAATGTAAACTGTTTGCATTTTTGTCTTTCTTCCCAGGTTATTTTTACCTTCTGAATCCAATTCTTCCTGTGCAACAAGAGAACTGTTCGGTTCTGCACACATATATTGTATCTAGGATATACTGTGACATATTTAACATGTATAGGACTGCTTGCCATCTGGGGGAAGGGGAGGGAGGGGTAAAGTTGGAACAGAAGTGAATGCAAGGGATAATGTTGTAAAAAAATTACCCAGGCATCGGCTCTGTCAATAAAAACTTATAATAAAATAAGAAAAATAAAACAACAACAACAACAACAACAACAACAACAACAACAACAACAACAACAACAAAAAGATCTGGCTGCCCATCCCGCCTTCTTCCCTGACAATTCCCCAGAATGGACTGTTGGTTATCCGTCACTTGCTTCTGACTACCCGCTGTTCACTGTCCCCAATCCTAATAATTTACTTCTTTCTTTTCCCTGCCTTCATCAGCTAAATCCTCCTTATTCTTAAAGATTAAGTTCCCACTTCCTCCAGTTGCTTTCCCTGAGTCCTCCAGCTCAAAGAAATCTCCCCTTTCTCCGAGCTTCTGACACCCTTACAGGCAACCCCATGCAAAACTAAATCCTCATTGAAACTCTGTCCTCCATAGTTCTCTCAGTCCCCCATGGACTATGTTTTCTCCTCTTGTTCCCAACATAGTGCCTTGCACAAGCTCAGCTACGCAGTTAACACTTCTGGGATAATACCATTTACTAATGACAGATGTGAAGTTTTATACGTGGTTTCAAAAAAATAATTTCCCAAGTATAGGTGGTATGGTTACATAGTATTTTGTATAGAAAGGATATGAGGCAATCTGGTGTCTTAGTAGACCACAAGCATGATACAAATCAGCAGTGTGGTATGTAAGTCAAAGAGTTTAGGAGTTTTAGGCTGTCTAAAGTGAAATATAACGTCCAGGGGAAAAGAAGTGATGGCCCCCGGGGATCTCAGCAATGATCAGACTATATCTGGAATACTATGCTCAGTCCTGGCCATCATGGCTTGAGGATGGATCCAGAGGAAGGTAATTAGGTTAAGGGTTTGAAGACCATCTTACATCAGGGTCAGTTTAAGAAATTGAGAGGGGATAGAGCATCAGCCCTGAAATCAGGAGGAACTGAGTTCAAATCTGATCTCAGACATTTAACACTTCCTAGCTGTATGACCCTGGGCAAGTCACTTAACCCCAATTGCCTCAGGAAAGAAAGAAAGAAGCAAGGAAATAAATAAATAAATAAATGAGAGAAAGACAGAGAGAGAGAGAGAGACAGACAGACAGAGAGAGAGAGAGAGAGAGAGAGAGAGAGAGAGAGAGAGAGAGAGAGAGAAACAAAGAAAAAGAAATTGAGAAGGAGCTCATAGCAACAAGGGTGAGGAAAAATTGAATTTCTGTGGTTGCCCATCCCCTAAGTTAGAACAGGAAACTCACAGACCTGCTGGCTTGTCTGAGTACTTAAACGTTCCCATGTAAATGAAAGCCCTTTCCTGTTCTGCTGGGTGCCAGCAGGTACATCTGGGAGCTGCAGGGCCTAGTTCAACATAAGGAGAAATGGCCTAATGGAGGGAGCTGCCCCAAGACGGAATGGGCTAGCCTGAGAATGACAGGTTCTCCTTCATTGGAGATCTTCATACAGAGCCTGCCTGACACCCCTCATTGGCCAGGTCATAAAGGGGATCCTTGTTCATGTGTGGCTTGGACTTGATGATTCTTGAGGTTCTGTATTTCAGGGCATCGGTCACGGCTGATGGAAGGGTGGCAATGACGCTGCCTGATGCACCTGCGTCCTGAGCTCTGATGCCCAGTGCCATGTTCTCAGGCACTCATGGAACCTCAGGAAGCAGTGTGGGAAATAGAGCACTGGATCTGGAGGCAGGATAACCCTGAGTTCAAATATTTATTAGAGGAGTTACCCTTTCTCTGCCTCAGTTTCCAAATCTATGAAATGGGAATGATGATAAAAATACCGATCTCCCAGGGTTGTTGTAAGGATAAAATGAAATTAATATTTGTTGAGCACTCTGGAAACCTCAAAACGCTAAGCACATGGAAGCTGGTTTTGTTGTTGTTATTGCTATATTCTCACAGACATTTAGAAGACCAGGATGAAAGGAGGTTAGTCATCTGGTCTAAACGCTCTGTGATTCTGTAACTAGGATTAAGTTTGTTCTGTTCAGACAGAACAGAACCAAAGGATAGAACCAGAACCAATGGGGTCATTTAGCCCAGCCTGAAAGAGGAAGGGAATGGGGAAGAGGGCACCAAGCAGAGATTGGAGGACCCTGGTTGGGCCCATTTACTGGGCGGGGGCTTCCTTTCATTGAGAGGATTGAACTAGAGGTCCACTGGGGTCCATTCTTACTCTAATGGATGGGGATTCTTTGAGTAGAAAAGGAAACCAATTGAGAGACAGAAAAGGAGAATCTGAGCCACAGTATCTGGTAGCAGGAGTGATTCCAGACCAGTCGGCCAGTCTCTCATCCAACAAAGCCCCTCCAGGATGGCGACATAGAAAGCCCACATGGAGATGCAGTGCACAGAGGTGGGGAGTCTCATTTTATTTCCTTTAATGGTATCTATTTTTTTCCAGTTACATGTAAAGATAATTTTCAATATTCATTTTGTAATATTTTGAGTTCTAAATTTTTCTTCTTCTCTCCCTCCCTCCTTCCTCCCCTGGAGATCTCTTTAACTGGGGTCCAAAAGACAAGCAGTCCCCCCATGTCCAGTCCTGATCCTGACTGCCCAGAACCGAAGCAGTTCTGCTGCCCTGGGAAGCAATTCCTGTGGATGCCATTCACTCCAAGAACGTTTCAGTACCTGCTGTGGATAAAGCCCTGAGCTACTTGGTGGGTCTAAGGAGGAAAAAAATCCCCCTCCCACCCGAAACCATAGGATATTCATGTTGGAAAGAAATCTGGGGATCCTTTAATCCAGCGCTTTCATTTCACAAAGAAACTTATCTACAGATTAAAGAATCACAAAGGTAGTAAATTCCTGCCCTCCAGGGGCTTTTTTTTTTTAAAGCTCTCTGTCTCTCCCTTCCTTTCTCCCTTCCTACACTCTTCCCCTTCCCTCTCTTTCTCCCTCCCTCTGCCCTTTTTTCTTTCCTTCCTTCCTTCCTTCCTTCCTTCCTTCCTTCCTTCCTTCCTTCCTTCCTTCCTTCCTTCCTTCCTTCCTTCCTTCCTTCCTTCCTTCCTTCCTGCATTTTCTAGCATCTCTGTTTTCTCTCAAGTTTCAAATAAAGTCCCACCTCCTGAAGCACACCTTTCCCAGGTCTCCTTAGTCTTAGGGCCTCCCTCTGTTGACTGCTCCCCTTTAATCCCTCCTGACTTGTTGGTTCATTTTGTTTGTGTTGTCACATCGTCTCCCCCATTAGACGGGAGCTCATTGAGGGCAGAGATTGTCTTTGACCTTTCCTTGTATGACCAGCGTCTGGCAAACAGCATGTGCTTAATAACTACTTCTTGCCTAATAAAAATTGCCTACTTATTGCCTTAATAACTACTTCTTGACTGCCTGCCTCTCTTTAACCTTAGTCAACACCCTTAAAAGGGTCCAGATCTGGTTGATCTCAGCAGCCTCTGCTTTGAAAACTGGCCACTCACATTGTTCAGTGTTTCCTTTATCCAGTTTATCCCGAATTCCTGGCTCTCTTGGGTAGGAAGTCCCGCTGCTGACAATACAATACAACCCAACACATTATATCACAAAACAATATTGTGTCTTACAAGTCGATGTAACACAACACAACACAATAAAATGCAAATAAAGTGCAACACACCACAACAAATACAACCCAACACAATCCATGCAGTGAGTGTCTACCACTTACTTATATAGAACGAGGTTCTTTTATAGAACTATTTGTATCTCTAAGATGCAAATAAGAAATAGAAAGTCAGTCTCTGCCCTGAAGAAGCTCAAGGAGATTCTTCTTGGCTCTGAAGAAGCTGAAAAGAAGAAGGGGACGTAATGATGGTGGGATCAACCCAAGAATGGGGAATGAAGAGCCAACTGGACATCAGACCCTTTTAAATGGGAGCTTGGGAAATGTTTTTATTTTGCTCTCCTGCCCTCCCACCAGAAAGACAAAGACTATGGAAGATGTGACACAATGCCTCACGTGTGCATGACTCACCTAATCCCTTGGTACAATAGAGAGAGGGAGGGAAGAAAGGGTGGGAACCACTGATAGAGAGTCACAGAGTGTTTAGGATTGGGAGGGACCCTTATTTCACCCAGCCCAAATCTCCTCATTTTACAGATGAGGAAACTGAGGTTTAGAGAACACAAGTGATCTGTCTAAACTCATACAGATGAGGAACAGAGCCAGGATTTGAATCCAGGTCCTGTGACTCCCAATCTAGCACTTTAACCGTAGATTAAGATTTTAAAAGGAATTTTGGGAAGGATCTGAGAGTTGTAGCCAGGGAGCCTAAAGATTCAATCTTGCCTTTTTCTGGGGCAGCCAAGTGATGCAGTGGATAGAATATCGAGTCAGGAGTTCAAATCTTGATCCTAGATACTCATTATAGCCATGTGATGCTGGGGAGTCACTTACCTGCTGCCTGCCTCAGTTTCTTCATCTTTAAAATGAAGATAATGATAGCACTCACATCTCAGGGCTGTTGTGAGGATCAAATGATCTAGTTTTAGTAAGTGCTTTGCAAATCTGAAAGTGCTGTGTGCATCAAGCTTTTATTATTTTCCCCAAATCAATCAGATTGGGAAGCAACAAACTGGAAAGCAACTGAAAGTAAATGTAGTGAAATGACCCCTTCTTTGTGACTACTGGTGGGAAGAATCTGAGCCTGAGGTCATGTGGACTGGACCCTAGTGTGGTTGGCAAAATGGGCAGAATTCTAAAATTAGAGAAGTTCTCTTTAGATTACAAGGCCATGGGCTTTAAGCCATGGATGGATGCAGTAGTTAGAACACCAAGCTTGGAGTCAGCCAGACTCATCTTCCTGAGTGCAAATCTAGCTCTAGACACTTACTAGCTATGTGATCCCAGGCAAGTCACTTCACTCTGTTTGCCTCAGTTTCTTCACCTGTAAAATGAGCTGGAAAAGGCAATGGTAAACTATTCCATTATCTTAGCAAAAAAAAAAAAAAATGGGGTCACCAAGAGTTGGACATGATTGTAAAATCATCAACAGCAAATTCTCCTTGAGTATGAAGGGACCGAGATTCAGCACCTGTCACTCTGGGGAAGTGAATGGATCCACTGTGGGACTTAGGATTGGATAGAACATACTGAGCTCCAGATATTTTTGTTCACATACTCCTATAAATAAAACTTTTGGAGCACATATCTCTAATATGTGAATACATATATTGATACATTACATAACATGCTACTGTACCAATATTTACACATACTACAAAATACAAAAATAGGAACTAAAAAGGACAAAGTGGATAAAGTAGACATTTAGAAATATTTTGATTTTATATATTAATGACATAAGAAACATTTTTGATTCTACTAAATTTATATACATATATATATGCAATATATCTTGATATGCTTCATTATATTTCCATACATGTCTTCTGGGATTAAATGAACTTCAAAGTATAATTTTTAGGTATAAAAATAATAATGTAAAATATAATTTAGATATAACATATAATTATTTAAATTTAAAATAGAATTACTTTTTAGTAATTATTCTTAATTTGATCAATGTAGCTGACCAAGCAGATGAATTGCTTTTTTTAAAAAAGTTGATTCCACCCATACATATAACCTGTAAATAAAAGACTATTAAATAAAATAAAAAAAATTATATTCAGACATGCATTCACCAAAAATAAAATAGATTAGAAAACTCTTTCTTTAAAAAAAAATAAAAATAAAAAAGTTGATTCCAAATTGATTAAAAGATATACAACATCACAGTTGAATAGTGGGTTATATCACTCAGTAACCAGAGTGGTTTTCCAGTGGAGGTTGGGTTTCTTTGTGGGTACATACATAGTCACCATATTCAATGTAACTGAGGCAGAGAATCTTCTTTTTCATTTAGTCCAAAAAATATCTAAATAAATAAGTGAATGAGTGAATCTGGGAGAGGAAGATTCAGGGTTTCTGGCCAAAGAAGAAATGATTGCTATTTCCATTCAATTTGAGTCAGTCAGGTCCCAAACAATGACCCAATGGGGCTTGGCCTAGGACCTGTTGATGGCCATTAGAATCAGATTGGTTTTGGTCCTTAAGAATGAAATGTAGCCAGTAAATTAACTCCAAGATATCTTGGGAGGTTTCAGAAATACAAAAGAAAAGAAAAATGCTTTTAAGAGCCTCTGTAGGTAAATGTATGATACGCTATGTGGACAGAGGGAAGAAAGAAAGAAGAAAAGGAGGGAAGAAGGGAGTTTTTCAATCAGCTTTACTCACAGAGGTTGTTGTCCATCAGGGAGGTGCTGCCATGACTCGCAAGTCAATTAGATTTTAAGGGAGGGAGGGACATTCAAGGTCACCTGCCCCACTTTCCCCTCAGGAGCCATCTGGGTCCAGTGGCCAGACAGAGATCAGGACGACTGGCGATGGCCCAGGATGCAATGGGAAATCTTGACTTTTTGAAGCAAAGGTCTTCAACAGGTCAACAGTTTGACTAAGGCCTTACTCATTGAGTGATTAAGGCTAAGTAGCAAGTGAGGCAAAGAATGACCTCTTTCACCTAGTCCAAAAAAAAAAAAATCTAAATAAATAAATGAATGAGTGAGTGACTCTGGGAGGGGAAGACCTAGCCTTAATAAGGCAGAAGACATTGGAGGTAATTTCAGAGGGAAGGCATTCAAATTAGGAAGGATTGGGGAAGGCTTCCCTAGAAGGTGAGATTTTAGTTGAGACTTGAAGGAAACTAGGGAGCAGAGGAGGGAGGGTGTTCCTGGTAGCCAGAAAGAACGCTGGAACTGAGAGAGAATCAGAGACTCAGCCAGAACTGAGAGAGAATCAGAGAGAACACTGGAACTGAGAGACAGAGAATCTTGTTCCTGGAACAACCAGGAGACTGGTATCACGGGGTCCAAGCATGTGGGAGGGCAGAAGGCATAAGAAAATTGAAAAGATAGGAGGGAGCTGGTTCATGAGGCTTTCGACCATTAAAGGATCTTGTATTTGATTCTTGACATAAGGAGTCTCTGAAGTTTGTTGAGTGAGCGTGTGCAGCTGTTGGACGTGTGCTTGGAGAAGACCCTATCAGCGGCTGGACGGGGAGTAGAGCGGAATGGGGAGGACTTGAGACAGGCAGACCCACCTAGCAGCTGTTGCAATAATCCCGGTGTGAGATGATGAGAGAGTGCACCAGGGTGGGGACAGTGAGGAAAGGAGGGTATTGGAGAGATATTACAGAGGTGAAAGGAACAGATTTTGACAATATAAGGGAGATGAGAAGTAGTGGGAATCTAGGATGACTTTTTTAATAACAGTTTTTGATTTTGCAATATACTTGCCAAGATCGTTTCCAATATTCACCCTTGCAAAACCTTGTGTTTCATATTTTTCTCTCTCCTTCTCCATCATCCCCCTCCCCTAGATAGCAAGTAACTGGATATAGTTTAAACATGTGCAATTCTTCTAAACATATTTATCATGCTGCATAAGAAAAATCAGATCAAAAAAGGGGGGGGAAAGGAGAGAAAAAAGCAAACAAACAAATAAAAAAAGTAAAAATACTACATTGTGATCCACATTCAGTCTCCATAGTTCTCCCTCTGGATACAGATGGCTCTTTCCAACACAAGTCTATTGGAACTGGCCTGAATTACCTCATTGTTGGAAAGAGCCACATCCATCATGGTTGGTCACTACATAATCTTGTTGTTGCCATGTCTGATGTTCTCTTGGTTCTACTCACTTCACTTAATGTCAGTTCACGTAAGACTCTCCAGGCCTTTTTGAAATCACAGGATGCCTTTGACATTAGGAACTTGGAAGACTCTAACAGGAAAGCTAGGAAGAGGGGAAGGTTTGGGGGAAAGATAATTAGTTCAGTTTAGGGCATGTTGAGTTTAATATATCTGCTGAATATGCTGAATTGTGAATCTGGAGGTCAGCAGAAAGGTTAGAGCTGGGTAAATGGATGCAAGAATCATTAGCAAAGAGGTAATAATTGAATCCAAGAGAGATGATGAAGTCAGTAATTAAATAATAAATAGAAGATAATAAAGTCCTTCAGTAACCTTGGGTTACTGATCTGATCTGGATGAAAATCCAGCAGAGAATGAGAAATATCAGGAAGAGGAGAACGAGGAGACAGCAGGGTCACAGGAACCAAGGTAGAAAAGAGTATGAAGGAGCAATCAACAGTTTCAAAGGCTAGAGAGCTCAAGAAGAATGACCATCAAGAAAAGCCCATTGGATTTGTCGGCAACTTTGGAGAGAGGAGTTCTGCTTGAATGATGAGATTGGAAGCCAGACTATAGAGCGTTAGAGGAGAAAGAAATGGAAGCATCTGTTGTAGATGGGCTTCTCAAGAAGTTTAGCTACAAAAGGGAGGAGACATATGGAAATATAATTGCCATTGTCAATATAGTTGTTATTGATCCTTCATTGTTGAAGATCAATGATGTCAAAGGTAGGGAAGGAAGGATAAAGTGAGTTGATTTTTTTTTCTGAGGATGGAGGAAGCATGGACATGCTTTTAAGCAATAGGAAAGCAGTCAATAGACAGGGAGAAACTGAAGGTAAGTAAGAGTGGGATAATCCTGAGGGAAATCTGCTGAAGAAAGGGACCACTTGTGTACACAGAGGTATACACATGGTGTACAGAACAAGGAGGAAAGCTATCTCTTTGTGTGAGACAGGGACAAAAGTGGAGATGGGGCAGAAGGCATCTGGGAGATGTGAAATGAGGAGAAAGGAAAAAAGGAAAACTCAGTAAATGATCTCACTTTTTTCAATGAAATATGAGACAAGTTTTTCAGCTGAGACAGAGGAGGGGGAGCGCTGGAATGATTGATGAGGGATGATGAGTCTGAAGCTGTGGAATGATTGATGAGGGATGATGAGGCTGAAGCTCTGGGATGAACTGGATGTTCAGCTCCGGGATGATTGGAGAAAGATGAAAAGCTTTGGCGAGTTAATTTGGGAGCTATAAAAGAACTGCCTTGCTGCTGCAAAGGTTCAATTAAGATTACATAACATCCAGTTGTACTGGACCCAGTCGACAGAATCTTTTTATTTGCTCTGGCTTTATTTGACTGCATATTGCAGAGAAGCAAAGACAGGGAGAGAAGCAAAGCTGAGGCTTTGGAGGGCAAGACCAATAACACAGTGAAAGGGCAAGGAATCAAGAGAATAGGATAGATTTATTCCCTAAGGGATCAAGATGGGTAAAGGAGGGGAGTGTGGCTAGTGCAAGGGTGATGGTTTGGAAACAGCTAGGAAACTGGTCATGGGGAGAATGAAGAACAGCATTTGGGGTTTCAGGGAAGGACAGTTGGATTTGCAATGGTTTGAGATCTAATAAGGGCATTTCAAAGTTCAGAACACAGAAGTGGAACGTTTGTGGATGGTGGCCAGAGTAAGAGTCTCTCTCTGTGTGTGATGGAAATGGGGTAGAATAGACCATGAGAAAGGAATAGGTTGAGGAATGGAAGTATCAGTTTGGATGCTGAAGTTCCTTAGTATGGAGACAGGAGTTGAAAAGGAGAGAAAGATTTTGAGCCAAATATTGACTTGATTGAGGGAAGAAGGGAAGTGACTGGAAGTCAGAAGACAACAGCTATCAGAATTTGCATTGGATAGTGGATGTAGAGCGAGTGAATCTTAAAGAAGGAGGGGTCATTGAGGGAGGGCATTATGGCAAGAACCTGGCAGTGGCAACGGGGAGCAAAGAACACCCCAACTCCCCCACCTTGACCAGTGAGGCAAGGCAATAAATGAAAGCATACCCAATGATGGCAAAGGGAACCAGGGAATCTATCATTAAAAGGCAACCAGTTCTCAAAGAGAATCAGAAGACTGAAGGAGGGGGATAGAAAAGAGCTAAATCTTTTTTAGATGAAGGTGAGTGTGTTGCTTATGGAGCAAGCATTGCAGAGGGCACAGGGCAAGGGATAAACTACTCCATGTACAAGGGATCTCGTATTCCATTCCATCTTTTTCAGCACTTTCTTCCCTCCATCCTCATTGCTTTCCAGTTAATCTTCGATTTTTCCCTTCTACTTACTATTTCTCTGGCTACAGAGATAAAGAAAAGGAAGATGAATTGAATCAGAAACAGCACTGAGGCTGCAAAACAAACAAGGAGGGGAAGTAGGGCTAATCCTCATCCTTCCTGAAAAGATCAATAAGAGTCAAAACTAGGGTGAGGCAACTGAAGAGTTGGCTCCTGGTACAGAACTCTGAAATCATAAAAATTTAACAGGTGCATTCCTCCAGTA